>CM022298.1:673837009-675179555 GCA_011799875.1 Thinopyrum elongatum
CAACCGGGACCAATGCCACCCTTTGGTCCCGGTTCTGCCACAAACCGGGACCAAAGGTCTGTTTTTGTCAGCCCAAAGGGCGGAAGCAGAGACCTTTGGTCCCGGTTGGTGGCACAATCGGGACGAAAGGGGGGCATTGGTCCCGGTTGGTGGCACGAACCGGACCAAAGGGGGGCATTGGTCCCAGTTCGTGCCAGCAACCGGGACCAATACCTTGCACACGACGTGGTGGGAGTTTAGTCCCACCTCGCTAGTTGAGAGAGAGCCGCATCGGTTAATAAGGCGTGTTGCGCCTGAGCTTTCGAGCTCCTCTCATTGCAGTCTTACGGGCCTAAACACTCTATATCTGCCTGTGGGCCTACTGGGCCTTCTGCGGGCCTGAATCCTGGCGCAACTAGCAGGTTGGGTTTCTAGTCATATTCAGGTCATGGTGGCCCAGTAGGCGGCATTTTTTAATTTTTCCCATTTTTTTTGTTTTGTTTTTGCTTTATTTATTTTCTTTTGTTTTCTTTACTTACAGCTAAAGACTTACAGTTTTTCAGTGATTCTTTTTGCTTTTAGGTCACAAAAATTATAAACTTTCTGTTATTGCCATTAGTTTTCAAATTTGAATAGTTTAAATTTAAATTCTTTAAAATTTGTGAATCACTAGTTGTGAATAACTTTACTATAAAAATAGATTTTGAGTGATTCTTTTTTCTGCTATTTAATATTACTGTGTTTTATCATTTATCAATTTGGTAATTTTTGGTTATTTTAAATGTCTGTTTTAATCAAAAACGATTTTGTTATTTTAGTTTGCTATTAAAGTTTCTAACAAAAAATTCTTTATGAAAATTCTTTTTGCTATTAATGTTTTGAACAAAATATACTTTGATTTTTAGTTGCATAAATTTTATATAATTTTAGTTTCAAAAATACTAGAGGTTTATAAAATCTTTTTAGTTGATTCCTTTTGCTATTAGATTTTATAAAAGCTTTTTAGTTGATTCTTTTTGCTATTAAAGAATATTATAGTTTGTTTTAGTTGATCATAACAGAATATTTTAATTGATTATTTTAGTTCATTATTTTTGCTATTAGAGTTTCATAAAAGTTTTCTATTTCATTCTTTTTGCTATTACTTCATTCTTTGAGCTAAATGACCCTGAAATTGAAAAGCACTTCAATGAACTCTGAAAAGGTTGAAAGTTGGCATGGTATTATCATTTCACCCACTAGCATTTTCTAAAAAGTTGAGAGGGTTACGGCAAAAATGGATGCATACAAAATGGAAAATCTCTTTCGAAATAATAGGGTTTCGGACGAAAACTCATCTTTTACAAAGGGATTCCATTTTTTTGAACTTATTTGAACTCCAGACTTTTTGTGTGTTCAAAATGCCCCATTCAAAGCCACATCATCAATTTTCAACCCTTTCTGACTTCATTTGGTATTTTTCATGCATTTTGATTTTTTTTAGCTAAATGACCCTGAAATTGAAAGCACTACAAATGAACTGTGAAAAGGTTGAAAGTTGGCATGGTATCATTGTTTCACCCACATAGCATGTTCTAAAAAGTTGAGAGGGTTACGGCAAAAGCTGGATGCACTTCGTGTACAAAATGGACAATCTCTTTTGAAGTATCAGTGTTTCGACGAAAACTCATCTGTTACAAAGGGATTTCATTTTTTGAACTTATTTGAACTCCAAACTTTTTGTGTGTTCAAAATGCACCATTGAAAGCCACATCATCAATTTCCAACCCTTTTCGGACTTCATTTGGTATTTTTCATGCATTTACTAATTTTTTTTAAAGCTAATACCCTGAAATTGAAAAGCACTACAAATGAACTCTGAAAAGGTTGAAAGTTGGCATGGTATCATCATTTCACCCACATAGCATGTGCTAAAAAGTTGAGAGGGTTACGGTAAAAGCTGGATCACTTCGTGTACAAAATGGACAATCTCTTTCGAAGTATCAGGTTTCATACGAAACCATCTGTTACAAAAGGCATTTCATTTCTTCACATGTAACTGCAGTGATATTCTAGATCAAGGCATCATCTAATAGTTGTGGAGAGAAAGTCTTCACTTTTTCTTCGCTTATGTCCTTTGCTTATTGCGCCGTAACCATGGATAATCTTCGTCGTTTAACAGGTGCTTGGTCAGCCTTGACTTTGAAGGAAGGAATTTCATGAAACTTTTCATAATCTTCAGACATGTCTGTCTTGCCCTCCACTCCCACGATGTCTCTTTTTCCTGAAAGAACTATGTGGCGATTTGGCTCATCGTATGATGTATTCGCTTCCTTATCTTTTCTTCTCTCGGTTTGTAGACATGTCCTTCACCTAGAAAACCTGCGCCACATCATTGGCTAGGAATGGTTCGTCTATGTACCCAAGATTGTTCAGATCCACTGTTGTCATTCCGTACTATGGGTCTACCTGTACCCCCCCCTCCTGACAGATTGACCCATTTGCACTGAAACAAAGGACCTTAAAATCATGTCCATAGTCAAGTTCCCATATGTCCACTATGTAACCATAATATGTGTCCTTTCCCCTCTTCGTTGCTGCATCAAGCGGACACCACTGTTTTGGTTGGTGCTTTTTTGATCTTGGGCGATCGTGTAAAATGTATTCCCATTTATATGTACCCTTTGTAAGTCAATACAGTCGAAGATGGTCCCTGGCCAACGAGTACACTCATCAGAAATAGTGTTGTCACCCATGAGACGTGTTTGCAACCAACTGCCAAAAGTGTTGATGTGTTCACATGTAATCCATTCTTCACACTGCTCCGGTGTTTGGAGCGCAGAATATTCTTTGTTTCATTGACATACGGGGTCACCAAGGCAGAATTCTGTAAACTGTGTAGTGTGCTTAGACCAAGAATGCCCGTCCCTACTATTTGAGTCTGCTCCTAGCGTGCCTTTTCCAGTCAGTCTCCCCTCATACCGCGATTGAGGGAGACACAATCTTCTTAAGGTCAGGAATGAAGTTAACACAAAACCCAATGATCTCCTCTGCTTGACGGCCCGTGGAGATGCTTCCTTCTGGCCTAGCACGGTTACGAACATATTTCTTTAAGACTCCCTGAACCTCTCAAAGGGGACATATTGTGTAGAAATACAGGCCCAGAATGGCAATCTCGTCGACTAGATGAACTAGGACGTGCGTCATGATATGGAAGAGGATGGTGGGAACACCAGCTCGAAACTGACAAGACATTGTGCCAAATCACTCCTTAACCTTGGTAGGATTTCTGCATCGATCACCTTCTTAGAGATTGCATTGAGGAATGCACAAAGCTTCACAATGGCTAATCGAACGTTTTCCGGTAGAAGTCCTCTCAATGCAACCGGAAGCAGTTGCGTCATAATCACGTGGCGTCATGAGACTTTAGGTTCTGAAACTTTTTCTCTACCATATTTATTATTCCCTTTATATTCGACGAGAAGCCAGACAGGACCTTCATACCAGCAGGCATTCAAAGAAGATTTCCTTCTCTTCTTTGGTAAAGCGTAGCTGGCAGGACCTTCATACTGCTTTGGAGGCATGCCGTCTTTTTCGTGCACACGTTGCTGGTCCTCCCGTGCCTTCGGTGTATCTTTTGTCTTCCATATACGCCCAAGAAGCCTAGCAGGTTCACGGAAAGATTCTTCGTCACTGGCATCACGTCGATTGCAGAGCGGACCTCTAGGTCTTCCAATAGGGTAGTTCCAAATATAGATTCTTCTTCCACATGGGTGCGCTCCCTCAGCGTCATTCCGAACGATAGTCCGCCGGCGCCGCCAGGCTGCCCCGACGCCATCCGCCGCCCCCGCCGTCGCCGTCCCCTGTCCCGTCGTCGCTGTCGCCGTCGTCGTCCCCGAGCCCGCGGCCCTGCCCCACCCCCGAGCCCGCGCCCCTGCACCGCCCCCGAGTGCGCCCGGCCACGCCCCTCCCCCGGCCTGCCCCCACCGTCGCCGTCGCCGGCGTCCACGCCGCCCCCGCCGTCACCGTCGCCGTCGCCGTCGCCGTCGCCGGCCGCCCCCGCTGTGAGCCGCCGCCGCCCCGGCTCGCTGCATATGTTGAATTTTTTATATGATGAATTTTTTTATATGACGAATTTTTTTGTTCATATATAATGTATGTATGTGGCTATATGTATGTATGGATGGATGTATATATGATGTTTTTTTGTTCATAGCATTTTTTGTTCATATATGTATTTTTTTCATATATGTGGCTATATGTATTTTTTTGTTCATAGCATTTTTTTCCATGTATGTATGTGGCTATGTATGTATGGATGGATATCATTTTTTTTGTTCATAGAAATTAGGTAGAATTTACCAAGTTACTAAGTGAATAAGTTAAAATGTTCATATATTCAAAATGAGGGGTGAGCGTCGTTGTCGATCTACCCCCTCCCCGATAACTTCGACATGAGGGGGGACGTCGGATATGCATGAGAGAGAGGCGGTCCGCTCATCGGACATGTCATGTGGATTTTTTTTGTTCATATAGAAAACTCCGGTAACTTCGACATGAGGGGGGACGTCGATCAACCCCCTCTCGCCCGACCAACTCTCGAGTCCACCCAAACCGGGACTGAAAAAGCATTGTCGAGGCCACCCCAAACCGGAACAAGTCTAGATATATCGAAAAAACAAGTCTAGATATATCGGACGATATGTAGATATGTCAGATATCGGGTTTGCTTTCTAATAAAGAATTGTTGTCATCTATGTATCATTTTATATCGCGGTGGACATATCGGGCGACCAACTCTCGAGGCCACCCAAACCCTAGAAAAAAGCGTTGTCGATCTCCTACCCCCTCCCGCCCCTACCCGACAAACTCTCGAGGCCACCCAAACCCCTAGAAGAAAACTCCGGTAACTTTGACATGAGGGCGGACGTCGATCAACCCCCTCTCGCCCGACCAACTCTCGAGTCCACCCAAACAGGGGAGTGTCGTTGGACGGACGAGCAACTTGCAATACCCATCAAGAAGCTTCAGGAACATATCAGCGCAGCGCAGGAAGGGACGTTCATTCCCGACAGAGAGAAGGACGAGCTGACTGAGGCTCTCGGGAATCCTGAGCACCCTGGACGAACACGAGGCACACCAGGCTCCGTTCCGTGGGTGGTTGGCTTTCCCAACAGCGGTGGTTACAGAAGCCGAGAGAGAAAGAGGAAAGCGGAAGTGAGCGAAATGCAGAAGCTCAATGCAAGAATAGCAAAGCTAGAGGAACTTGCAGCTGCCGGCCAACCATCTCAGCGGCACAAAGATCCTTGCTTCGACGCTGCCCTAGAAGCTACCCCACCATCTTAGCGGAGAAGCAGCGTGGCTTCCACGGAGCTCGTTCAGCCTGATTTCACGGCTCTTCGCTACCCCATGGATACTATCACGGAGGCTCAAAATTGCGAGCTAATGACGAAATGCCACAACCTCACTTTGAAGGCGGCTGTCGGCTCTATTGCACCTCCTCAAGCTGACAGAACTTTTCACTGCCGTCCGATTCCACATGGCTATGCTGTTGTGATGGTGGATGAAATAATGGAGGGATTTGAGGAGCTGGAGCTCGACCACCCTACAGGTGAAGGGGAGAATCATCTGGTTTATGCTTTGAGGAGTACCTGTATATGGAGGAAGGAGTACATCAAGCTTCCAAACTGGACGCCTCCTCCTCCTCCTCCGGCGAGTCAGGGCACTCCGCCTCCTACTCCTCCTCCGGCGAGTGATCAGGGCACTCCGCCTCCTCCGGCGCGTGAGGGCACTCCACCTCCTCCTCCGCCTCCTCCGGCGTGTCAGCGGACTCCGCCGCGTCAGCAACGACGGAAGAGAGACGCCGCCGCTCCAGCGGATAGCAGTACAAGAGGCGGGAAGAAATTCAAAGTTGGTTCAAGCCTGAAGCCTCTTTCAAAGTTACCATATGAGAGGAGTGACGAGGAAAACGCGGAAATCAGTGCTGCCGAAGTGCAGGCCCATTTTGCACGGAAACCTCCACCTCCGAAGGAAACAGTAGATCCGGTGAAAGTGAAGCGCACTCTGGATGCCCTGAAGCGACCACCACCGCCTCCGCCGAAATCCAACTATGACCGCTGTATTGAATGGACATATGGTGAAGCGCAGCGGTCAGGAAGCACTTCCAGTGATGCAAGGCTAGCAAAACGAAAAAGTGGGAAAACAATTCCCCAGCTCGGCGAACAGGCGAAGCAATCGTGCCCCCCGCTCAAGGTGTCTAGCGATATCGTCGCTAATCATCCGGGGCTAGTGCCCGGTACCAATCCTGCTGAGTGCCCGGTACCAATCCTGCTGATTACTTGGATGATGATGTACAGTTTGAAATGTTAGAGGTAGTAGATATCTTCAGATACGAGTACGGGAAGCCTCTCGTCAAACCTGATCATCCTCCTCTAACAACGATGATGCGAAGATTGCATGAATGGTACATGGATACCTGCAGGAAGTCTAGGAAGGATAGTTTGATGCTGGGAATTAAAGAGGAGCACGACCTCGTTGGAACTAAGGTGATGCATGCTGAATTTGTGGATTTATTCCAGTTATTCAATAAAGACGCCCTCGACAAACAACTCATAACTTGCTACTGTCTGTAAGTATTTCTTCTGTAATTAAGTCTCTATAGCTCAGCTCTTTCATTGCATGTATATATAATTATCCTCACTATATTATGCCGACTGAAGATCGTCGAATGCAAAAAAGTACAAATCTATGACATTGGATTCATTAACCCAAATACCATAAATTAATGGTCGGTTCAAAACAGAGTCAAAGATACTGAGGACAACTTGCTAAAATCGTTACTTCAAAATCAAAACAAAGAAAAAAAATACTCTTTCCTTACAACTTCAAGTGAGTGTTACTGTCTTGTGCATATTCGGTTTCGCTTAATCGAGGTTATAGTAATGTAATTGATGAGTTATGCATGCGTGCGCAGCTTCAACTTTATTCTGCTAGAGATTAAGCTTGACCGGGGAGTAGTAACTGTCTTAGACTCGAGACGAAAAGATCCCTAGGACTATGCGGACATGACTGCAATGCTCCAGAAGTAAGTTCAATCGATCATTATCGCACCATATCGGCAACTTTGTTCATTTTCGGATTACAAGTAATTATTTTCTTTGTCTGGCAGGGTTTGGAAAGAGTTCACCGGAATGGTTCCGGGACTGCCGAGGGAGCTGCGATTTACACACCTGAAAGTAAGTAGTACTAGCTAGTTCCGCGCATCTTCCATTGATTCTAGTTTCATCAATACCATTTATCATGCTTGATCATCAGTTTGATTGAACTCTATTCTCGTAAAGTGCTTGTGGTAGGAAGGCGGGAATAATTTATGTGGATACTACGTTTGCGAGTTCATCCGCCACTCGACCTCTGAGCGGGGCTACTCTGACCGACAATATGAAGTACGTAAACAATAATATTCACAATTTTATTTTATTACCATCATTTGTGTTGAGTTTCATTGATATATATGTATTGACCCCCTTCTTTAAATTAGATGTGGCAGATGCGGGATGAACTCCTACCACATGATCGCATACGAGCAATTCAAGAGGAATTGGCGGGATTCTTTCTTGACCACGTCATAAATGAGAAGGGAGAATACCATCTGAAAATTGAAATGGATTTTAGATGTTAGGGATTGTAAGAGATGTTATATTGTATATATGTAGTAGCGTCGGATAGATATACGAAAACTTGTTGTTCGACCAATCTCTCGGAGAAAGAAAGGTCACTTCTCTCTGTATATGTTCATGACGATCTTGTGTAATTAATGGTTCCTTCATTTGCTTACTAGCTAGCGTGTCGAGTTCTCTCTATATGTATAGTAGCTAGCGTCGACCAAGCACGGAGAAAGAGATGTCACTTCTCTCTATTAGCTAGCTAACACAATATGAAACCCCTAAATTAACCCTCCAAAACCCCTAACCCACCCCCCGTTCAAAAAAAAAACCCCAGCGCCTGCGAGGTGCTGACGCGTGGCTTCATTTTGGTTCCGGTTGGTATTACCAACCGGGACTAAAGGTCCACCTGCCTGGGCGCCCCGCAGCGGCCACGTGGATCCCCTTCTGTCCCGGTTCGTAAGCGAACCGAGACTAAAGGTTTTGGGCTTTAGTCCCGACCGTTTTGTCCCGGTTCCAGAACCGGGACTAAAGGCCCTCTGGAACCAGGACTAGTTCCCTGCTTTTCACTAGTGTTCGGCTATACTTTTGCGATTGGGTGTTTTTTTCCTCACCATCCAATAGTTATTACTTCCACGATCAACTTGGCACACGCTCACACCCCCGGTTTGGCGAGGTTATTCTCCTTTCGGAGGGAACAAGAGCATAACACATTGTTTCGCAAAATAAAATAAAATTTAGAGAAAGCATTATTCATTTGCCAACAACAACACGTATATTATGATTATTAAATGTTTAAGCCATGCACCAAGTACAACAGTATATTCGGGCACATACGTACGGCCGATCGAGATAGCCATTGATACACAGTATGTCACATATTAATTTTATTCCTTTATTTTATTTATTTAGTGTGACACGTTTGGATGGAGCGATCGCGCGCTTGTACGTACTGCTACGTAGTGCCAGCCAGCTTGCTCAATTCACCGGTACCTCCGGCCACCGCAGCTGCCCTCCCTCTGGCAGTTGAAGTAGGCGGCGGCGACCGGAGCGCCGAGGCCGTAGCACTCGGCCAGGTCCCTGGTGATGAAGTTGGAGCGCCACCCTGGCGCGTAGATGGCCTGCCGCACCGCCTGCCGGAACACCACGAATGCCACACGGTGGATCCCCGCCGTCGGCTGCGGCTTCTCGTACGCCACCACCTCGGTCCCTGCATGCAGCCATGCACACACGCAAAAGTTTGATTAATGGTTCCCACCGGACTATGTCTTTTTTTCTTGTACTTTGTAAATTAACTTCTTACCACGGCTCACATCACCACCGTCTGGTATGTCTGTCACCATCCTGTATGTAGTCAAGAAATTAAACCGAAGCAATTAGCTTAATTATCTATAGTATAGTAGTAGTAAATATATACACACACTAATTATTATATATTTTTCTCACGAAATGGTTAGCACACAAAGTGCACCGCGTGGCATTCGTGGTGGCGTAAGAGAAATTTTTGTTATAGTATAGTAGTAGTAAATATACATAAAAATTGGGAATTTTGGTTACTAGTATTTAGCCCAGCATTGTGTTAAAGTTTTAACCTTATTTGAACTAAAAAACAGAGAGTTAGTAGTTTTTTCTTCACGTCGTTAAATTGGAGCACCCCTTCATTTTCTTCCAAGATTCGCCACTGTTGCATGGCATGCTCGAAAACCAAAGGTACCTAGGAGTAGCTAGCTTAATTAGCCAGCATGCACGTACCAATGGAGGTACTCCCGTTGGGAAGGGTTGGTTGGGCTGGGTACATCAGGGTCGACCATCACCTGAAACATGGCACATGTTATTCATGCAACACATACGCATGTTAAAACAACGGCGCGCGTGCATGCATGCATGATTTCATGCAACCAAATGACGCGCATGCATGCATGCGTGGAGACGTATATGGCCACTCACCAGCGTGTAGAGTGACCCGCGGCGTCCCGTGATCCGCACCGTCGGCTGGCTCTCCACCTGCGACGGCCTCAGCTCGGACCCGTTGGTGATCTCCCGGTTGCCGTACAGCACCCTCAGCTGCGCCGCCATGTCGAAGTAATCGACCACGTCGCCGACGATCCTCCCCACGATCAGCGGATCCCTCGACGCCATGCTCGACTCAACTAACCTTGCTTAGGTTTAGATTAGATGCTCGAGTACTGCCTTACGTGAAAGCTTTGGGGTGGTATATGTAGCGGCGTAGGTCCTGCTCTATTTATAGGCCTCCAGGTGAAGTCCCCACCCACGCGTTCGCAGTGTGACCACGGCTCAAAAGATACGAGGTGTGGTGTGCCTTTTCGCCAATCCTAGACTGATCACAAGTACCTGAAAGATTCTGGACTGTAAAAGTGTTGACGTGCGACATCGTATAATCTGTGGCAGCTCCATCGTTTCTGATCGGACGGCTGAGATGTTGCCGCCAGAGAGTTTGGATGACGATCTGGCGACTGAAAATCCTTGCCACTTGGCACCAAGTAGGATAGGGGCTTCTTCTTGGAATCTGATAACTTTCTGGCTTTCTGCAATGGTCCATCTCAATCTTTTAGGCCTAGATAGTGGAAAGGGGCCGTTTGGAGTTATAATCTGCACCTTGACAAAATCTGAAGCTACCGTGCCAAAAATAAAATACAAGTCCTCTTTCTTCTTACAAGATACATCCAATACAACTGGAGTACTCTGAAGTCTCCTCCGGTACATCATCCTGTGGCATGAAATGATGAAGATCATCTTCAACATTCTCCGGCTCAACATAGTGCAGAATAAATTCTTGACAAGAAACTAGCGCTAAGGGTCAGCACAAGCCGGTGTGGTAGCTGGAATGCAGAAATAACGTTGGGGTTTTGGTTCGCAAGTCACCACCAAATCTGTTGTTCTCAAAAATGAAATATTGAGAAATCAATCACCATCAAGGGGCATACAAACACATCTACTAACCTCTATGCTACTACATATGGCGCTGATCATCCTGTTACACGTTACAGTTTTTTAGGCATGCCTATCTCTCAGGGGACTGAGATTTTGCTAGACCTTAGTAAATATGTTACAAAATAAAGCTAGCAATCACTATCAACAAACATCAAATGATCGTAGCAAAATTCACAAAAATGGATCCAATGGCCTATGTACTCGACTGAGGTTCAATAAGTTCGTAGACAAGTGAGATTAGGCATTCAATGGTACATAACAATGCAAATTTTGACCTGATGACATTTCTAATAGCCCAGTGTAACCGCCTTTTATATAATCTATTACATATGGGATGGCCGAGGAAATCATCAGACATAAGCCTATAGGAAAAACTATCTGTGATGCATGTCCATCTATGATTGTGTTTTTAAACGGGTAACATGTGAGAAATTATCTCTAATGTTTTTACCAGCCGCTTATAATACCATTTTAACGGGTTAATTTTGGGAATTTCATGTGGGCGGTGGTCTCTGCTTTTTTGACCGTCTTTGATGGCTACCTTCACTGATGGGTAACCCGCTATTTTTTTCCAAAACGGAAGCAAAAGAGTTGCCTCCTCGAGTAATAAAAAAAAAGTTTTTTCTGTTTAATTAACGGAGAACCAGGCAAACCACACCCAATGCATGAAACCTCACAGACACACAGGTGGCCCAACAAAACGCTCTCAACACGCGACAACTGCAAACCCGGACGCCCTCCATGATGTTATATGCTCATCTTGATCGCAGGTGGTTTGGCACCCACCCATAATTAATCCTTCGAGCTACTTAAGCTCCACCCACAACTACATGTTTCTCCAGAATCTTTATGTTTTGCAGAATGCACCGCAAGTTGGCGGTCTTATGTTGATTTTTTACCATTTGAGCACTTTGGATATTGATTGTACATCAACTATTTCTTGTGTATTGCCAATTCCTATATTTTTGCTCTAATTATGTATTTGGGTAGTTTATGGGTAGAGATAGGAAAAATGAGGGTGGGGTCAGGTGTAGTAGATTTGTAGGAGAGGGGCAATATTTTGATATTTTACTTATGTTTGTGATATATTTGTAAATAAGTACTAGATAATTTTTTTTTGCGAGAAAACTTCCGATCTATTCATGTTCAATCATGGCAGAACAACGAACACCGGAAATAATGAAAATTACATCCAGATCCGTAGACCACCTAGCGACGACTACAAGAACTAAAGCGAGCCGAAGGCGCGCCGCCGTCATCGCCCCTCCCTCGCCAGAGTCGGGCACAACTTGTTGTAGTAGACAGTCGGGAAGTCGTCGTGCTAAGGCCCTATAGGACCAGCGCACCAGAACAGCAACCGCCGTCAATGAAGAATAATGTAGATCGAAAGGATCAAACCCGAAGACACACGAACGTATACGAACAACAACCAGGTCCGAGCAAATCCACCGAGGATAGATCCGCCAGAGACACACCTCCACACGCCCACCAACGATGCTAGACGCATCACTGGAATGGGGGCTAGGTGGGGAGACCTTTATTCCATCTTCAGGGAGCTGCCGCCGTTACGCCTTCCTGAGCAGGACACAAACCCTAACAAAACTCAAAGAAACGACTAATAATGAAGCCCTCCCGCCGGCCCTTGCCAGGATCCACCATGCCCCCATGGCCCTAGGGCCACTAGAGACGAGGCGGACCTGCGACTGCACCGGCGAGAGGCACAAACCCTAGTTTTTTTTTGGAAGAGGAGGAGGCGGCGGCTGTGTGACCTAGATAATTGCCTGTGCATTGCAGCCGGGAGATAAATAATCTAGTAATTACTCTATGATTTACCTCCTATGTTACTATTAACTAGTAAATGTGTACGTGCAATGCACGTTGATATTAGGTAATATATTAATTACACGTAAATATTAGGTAGGATGTTATTTACGTATTAATTATGTGATTAGCATTGGGAACAATATTTGGTATGATATTAAGGCTGGCCATAGTGGGGGTAACATAACTGGTAACATGCACTTGGAACTAGCAAACATGCTTATGTGGCACACAATTAAAGAAGAGAGAGAGGGTTAGAGTAACATAGGTAGATACCGTATCATGTTAAATGCTATGCTACTTTGTGTCATGCATGGCAATAAATATGGTTATCTATGATACTACTTTATGATACTATGCACTATGGAGGTAGTATCATATACTAGTATCATATGCATGATATTAGTATATGATACTCCCCACTATGAGTAGCCTAGCTGCACACTAAACGTGTTGAGCGCTCACTATTGAAGCAGCCTGAGTCGTTGGATTGACCTGATTTGACGGCCGGGATTTGTTGGATCTGCCCCTTTGGGTCTTTTTATATTGGTATAGATATAGATATAGATGTGATTGTTTAAAAATATGATTTTATTTGGTAAATATTTATTTACTTACTCCCTCCGTCCGGATTTATTAGGCCTGCCAGCAGAAACTCAGGTACACCCGCTTTGCTTTTTGACTTGCCAAACACACCCACGTCTAGCACTAGAGGAGTAACTATTACGTGGTGCATGGAGCTAATGACGCGGCTGCCAAACCAATCGTGCGCGCATACAACAGAGTGAGTCGAGGAAAATTTACTGCCAACGTTTAGGGGCCTTGCAAAAATGGAAAGCGGTAGTTTGCTGAGAGGCCAAATAAAGCCGGACTGAGGGAGTAGCACATTAGCATTTAAGTATGTCCTTCTTTGTTGATGTGATTTATAAGATGAGGAGTATCTAACCATAATATATCATTTCAAATCTAAATTTGAAACATAGTTTTAGATTCAGAAAAGGATAAATGTCAACATGAATGATAGCTAATCCAAATCGGGCAATGAACTTGATCCGTTTCAAAGGTGAATGATGTCTAGAGAAAACCAGACATCAATATCAGTTAATATAAAACTCAGGCTGGCTAGCCCACCACCCATGGTGCCATCTAGTATGAAATGAACCCGGGTGACTGCTATATCTACCAGATTTTGTTTGCTCAGAAAGAGGGACTTTCTCTTGACCGGTGACCACTATACCATGCATATACTGCACAAGACGCACACGTAATTTTGGCAGCATGGCCAGGACAGGACTGTTCCAATCGCCGCACATTCTTGAATATATCGCGACGCCGGGGGAAACCAGCGACCGAATCCACGACGATTTTGCATCCCTGCGTTGCCGACAGGAGCCCCGGACTGTACAGCACGTGCGCTAGCTGCAAATCCTAGAGGAATAAGCTAGAGCTCGACGGCGACGGGAGAATGATTAGGTGAGAGCGGCTGCAGATCGATGGTCAGCCATGCATGTTGCCGCGCGCCGCAAACAGAAATCATGTGTGATCCCGTGATGGGTACGTGACGCGTCTGCGTAGGCATGCAGCAGCAGTTCCCCCATTTGCTCGTGATTTGCCGACGGACGCTTTTTTTTTTCAAGTCAACCGACGGACGCTCTTTTTTTTGAGTCAACCGACGGACGCTTTTCGATCGATGCACACGCACCACTCGTAAGAATCTTGCATGGCTGGTTCCGGTGAGCGAGAGAATTGACCGTGGAAATGAGAGATGCGATTCGGTGCCCAGTCTCTTTTTTTTAAAAAAAATATTATAAAATTCAAAAAATATCTAATTTTTTTGCATGGAATATAATTTGGTGTGCGAGGAGCGCTTCAAATTCAGATCATTTGGACATCTTAGTACTCCCTCCGTTCGGAATTACTTGTCGCAGAAATGGATGTATCTAGACGTATTTTAGTTCTAGATACATCCATTTCCGAGACAAGTAATTCCGAACGGAGGGAGTAGCTCTCAGCAAAAAAACAAAATTTGAGGTGTGTGAAAAAGTTTACTATTCATTTATTGGTTCTGACCCAAAATTTTTATTTTTTTGCCGAGAGCTACTCATATGTCCAAATAATCTGAAATTTGGAGCGCACCTCATGCACCAAATTATCTGCAATTTTTTTTTGATTTTTTTAGTATTTTTTGTGAAATTCCTCTTCACCGGGTGCAGACGAGTCTAGGCTCAGAAATGGATATTCGCCGTGGAAACTTCTTTTCTTCAATAGTACTACTGCACTCACCATTTTTCAAAATATATACAAGGCGTATAAGTTTCTTCCAAAATCAAAGTTATGAATGTTTGATCAAGTTTAGAGATTTCAAAATATAAGGTGCATAATTTTTTGTCTAAAGTCAAAGTTGCGTTTATTTGTTCAAGTTTAAGGATAAAAGATTCTACATCTAAATTACATGATGAAAATACATTTAATGATGGGCCGTTGATATTGATTTGATATTGTACATGTAGATGATTATTTCAACAAATATGGTCAAATTTACTAGGCTTTGACGTAAGACAGAACTTATATGCCTTGTATTTTTGAAGGGCATCCATTTTAGAATGGATGTAGTGTGGCTTCCCGCGGGCATGAAAATTATTGGGAAAGCGGGTATCACCCGACGTGGGTGTAGTATTTATTGATTAACAAATGTGGTACATGGTTCGATTTGTTGCAAGAGGTAAGATATAACTTGCACTCATATTTGTTTTTTGTGGGGAACTTGCACTCATATTTATCTAAGTTTAAAACCAGACCATACAAGACCACAACTTCCTAACTGTAAACGTACAAATTTGTTTCAAATTCCCTCTCAATCATAACATATCTATGTTGAGAACAAGCATAGCTCTTTCCTTTTCTTCTACGTTCGTTCATTTATTTTTCTCTGTTTTTAGATGTTCGTATTTTAGCTTCTTGCTGGCTAGTTTATTTTTCTTCTTGTTTTTTCATTCATTTTTTCATTAGTTCATATTTTTCAAAACATTCCAAATACATGTATTCAAAAACTGAAATTTACTTTACAAAATTTAAACCACAAATTAGATAAATGTTAATGCAGTGTAAATATTTTTTTTGGCTTACTTTGAAAAATTGTTGATAGCATTTGAAATGATATCATGATATTTAAAAATTGTTCGTCTGTTTCAAAAAATGTACGCATCATTTTAGAAAAAATTGTGACAGGCCTCTTATGTTCTTATACGTGTGAAAAATGGGCTGTCCCGATTTGGGCATTTTTTTCTTCTGCATGGGTTTTCGATCCCTCAAAAAAATCTTGTTTGGTTTTCATGTTTTATTGAGTTGTGTCCATTCATTTTTTTTTGGGGGTTGAGGGGTTCATTTTTATTCTGCATGAATTGCTATGGTTCAGCTTTCTTCTTTATTGATTCTTTCTTATCTAGTTTATAATGTTTTTATTTTCTTTTTATGTATGTGTTTTCCCTTTTTATTCTTATTTTTATATACTTTAATTTTTTAAAGCATGATGGTATTTTTATTAGATACATGATGCACATTGTCTATACAAGACAAACATTATCTAAATATATGATGAATATTTTTGTAATACACGGTGGAAATTTTTAACAATGATTGGTGAACCTTTTTTAAATGTACAAAGAACATTTTATTTCAATACACATGGAACGTTTTTACAAATACATGGTGAGCAGTTTTTAAGAACATGATGAACATTATTTTATATACACATTGAACATTTGTTTACAAACTGCGTTGGATGGCTTCCGCGGTCCAAACGCGTGGTCCGGACGGCGGATGTTTGAGGGTCGGCGTTGGAGATGCCCTAAACAATCTAGTAAAGAGCCGTATGCATTGTGTAGCAAATCACATGAGAAACTTTCTAGGATCGTCTATGTGACGACCCCGGCTTAATCGTGCACTAATCATACACGCAAATGCGCACGATCAAGCCTAATGACTCACTTGAAGATATCACAACACAACTCTAAAACATAAAATAAAGTCATACAAGCTTAATATTACAAGCCAGGGCCTCGAGGGCTCGAATACAAGCTCGATGGCATACAAGCGTCAGCGGAAGCATTAGATATCTGAGTACAGATATATTACAGAGAGAGAGATAAGCCTTCACAGAGGCGGGGTAAAAATAAAAACTACGATCGAAAGGCGTAGGCCTCCTGCCCTGGACCCTCCGATCCTACTCCTGGTCGTCGAACGGCTCCTCGTAGTAGTAGTACTCGCCAGGCGGATAGTAGTACTGGTCGTCGGCTGGGGCTTCTGGCTCAGGGGCTCCGTCTTCTGGTGGCATCAAATGGAAAATGGGGGAAAAAGAAAATAAAGCAAACGTGAGTACTCATCCGAAGTACTCAGCAAGCAAGGATCTACACTACATATGCATCATTGTCAAAGGAATGGCTGTATATGTGGACTGGGCTGCAGAAATGCCAGAGTAGAGGGGGAAAGCCTAGACCTATCGAAGACTAGCATCTTCAACAATCTTCGACAGTCTTGCAGCATCAGGAGAGAGCAGATGAACATAATGTAAAGTAGTAGTAGTAATATCATCAACCTCGACCTGAGATCCTTTCTCGACTCCCTGCGAGAAAGCAATCCCAGAGCCGTACTATCCAATTCTCATCACATGTTCTAGTTGTACCGATCGGGATACAACTCCGAGTGTCCGTTACCGTAGGACAGGCTATCGATAGAAGTTTCTTCCCTGCAGGGGTGCACCAACTTACCCACCACGCTCACTTAACTCTGGCCGGACACACTTTTCTGGGTCATGCCCGACCTCGGCTAAGCAACACGCCGCAACCCGACCTAGGCTTATAAGAGAGGTCAGCACGCCGGACTAAACCTATGCCCCCAGGGGTCTTGGGCCATCGCCGAGGTCATAGCACTCAGCCAGGTCCCTGGTGATGAAGCTAGAGCGCCACCCTGGTGCGTAGATGGCCTGCCGCGCCGTCTGCCGGAACACCACGAATGCCACGCGGTGGATCCCCGCCGTCGGCTGCGGCTTCTCGTAGGCCACCACCTCGGTTCCTGCATGCAGCCATGCGGAAAAAAATGTTTGATTTCCCACCGGACTATCTTGTTTTCCCCAGGGAAGGCAGTTGGAGAGGATAATTGACATTACATGTACTCCGTAAATTATTTGATTTCTTACCACGGCTCACGTCACCTCGGATTAATACCGGCCTACATTTTTTTCACTGGGAAAGACAGTTGCAGAGGATAATTGGCATGATTCATGTGCTCGGTAGATTGATTTCTTACCACGGCTCACGTCACCTCCGTCTGGTATGTCTGTCACCATCCTGTATTTAGGCAAGAAATTAAATCGAAGCAATTAGCTTAGAGGGTGCTTGAATACACATTTTAGTAGGGGTAACCCTGACTAAATTTTTTTAGTCTGAAGACTAGTTTTAGCCCCTCTTTAGTTAGGGGTGCTTAGAACTTTAGCCTCTTAAAGAGACTATTTTTAGTCAGACTAAAATAAGTCCCTTGGATCCAAGCACCCTCTTAATTCGCTATAGTATAATAGTAGTAAATATACATACACTAATGATTATATAGTTTTCTCACGAAATGGTTAGTGTAGAAGGAATAGAGCTCACAAAGTGCATGCATGGCATGCACCAAAATCAAAGGTGGTGCCTAGCTAAGGTACATCTAGCTTAATTAGCCAGCATGCACGTACCAATGGAGGTACTCCCGTTCGGAAGGGTTGCTTGGGCTGGGTACATCAGGGTCGACCATCACCTGGTAACAAAGAAACATGGGACATGTTATTCGTGCAACGCATACGCATGTTTAAAACAAACGACGCGCGTGCATGCATGCATGATTTCATGCAACCAAATGACGCGCATGCATGCATGCATGCATGCGTGGAGACGCTTGGCCACTCACGAGCGTGTAGAGTGACCCGCGGCGACCCGTGATCCGCACCGTCGGCTGGTTCTCCACCTGCGACGGCCTCAGCTCGAACCCGTTGGTGATCTCGCGATTGCTGTACAGCACCCTCAGCTGCGCCGCCATGTCGAAGTAATCGACCACGTCGCCGACGATCCTCCCCACGATCAGCGGATCCCTCGACGCCATGCTCGACTTAACTAACCTTTGCTTAGGTTTAGATTAGATGCTCGAGTACTGCCTAGCTTACGTGTGGTATATGCAGCGGCGTACGTGCTGCTATTTATAGGCCTCCCGGTGAAGTCCCCACGCACGCGTTCTCAGTGTGACCACGGCTCAAAAGATACGAGGTGTGGTGTGCCTTTTCGCCAATCCTACTGATCACAGGTACCTGAAAGATACTGGATTGTAAAAGTGTTGACGTGCGACATCTTAGAACCGGTGGCAGCTCCATCGTTTCTGATTGGACGGCTGAGATGTTGCCGCCAGAGAGTTTGGATTACGATCTGACGACTGAAAATCATTGCCACTTGGCACCAAGTGGGATAGGGGCTTCTTCTTGGAATCTGATAACTTTCTGGCTTTCTGCAATGGTCCATCTCAATCTTTTAGGCCTAGATAGTGGAAAGGGGCCGTTTGGAGTTATAATCTGCACCTCGACAAAATCTGAAGCTACCGTGCCAAAAATAAAATACAAGTCTTCTTTCTTCTTACAAGATACATCCAATACAACTATCAGAGTACTCTGAAGTCTCCTCCATGGCATGAAATGATGAAGATCATCTTCAACATTCTCCTGCTCAACATAGTGCGGAATACATTCTTGACAAGAAACTAGCGCTAAGGGTCAGCACAAGCCGTGTGGTAGCTGGAATGCAAAAATAACTTTGGGGTTTTGGCTCGCAAGTGACCACCAAGGGCCATACTACCTCTATGCTACTCCATATGGCGCTGATCATCCTGTTACATGTTACAGTTTTTCAGGCATGCCTATCTCTCAGGTGACTAAGATTTTGCTAGATCTTAGTGAATATGGTACTCCCTCCGTTTCTTTTTAGTTTGCATATAAGATTTGGTTAAAGCCAAACTTTGTAAAGTTTGACTAGCTTTGTAGGAAAAGATATCAACATTTACACTATGAAATCAATATTATTAGATGCATGAGGAAATTAACTCTCATAACATATAACTTTTGTATTGTAGATGTTGATATTTTTTTCTATAAAGTTAGTCAAACTTTACAAAGTTTGACTTTGATCAAATCTTATATGCAGACCAAAAAGAAACGGAGGGAGTACAAAATTAAGCTATTAATCACCATCAATAAATGACCCTAGCAAAATTCACAAAAATGGATCCGGTGGTCTATGTACTCGACTGAGGTTCATTAAGTACTTAGGCAACTGCGAATTTGGCATTCCGTAGTTCTTTCAATAGTACTACCTCCGTCTTGGTTTATAGTCCTCCTTGTAGTTTGCGTCAAACTTTGACCTTTGATTTAAATATCAAAAGATAAGTTATATACCCTAAAAATAGTATCATTGGAAACCTCTTGCAAATATGAATCCAACAATATAAGTTTTATGACATACAACTTATAATTTTTTAGTCGAATCTATGGTTCAAATTGGGCACAAAATACAAAGGGGACCAACAAACCCGGACGGAGGTAGTACATAGCAGCACAAGTTTTGACATGATGATATTTCTAATGGCCCGGCGCAACCGCCTATGATACATTCTAGTATTACATATGGGACGGCCGAGGAAATCATGAGAAATAAGCCTAGAGGAAAAACTGTTTGTGATGCATGTACATCTATGATTGTGCTTTTAAAGGGTCCCATGTGAGAAATTGTCTCTGATGGTTTTACCGGCCACTTATAATAGGGATACCATTTTAACGGGTTAATTTTGGGGACTTCATGTGGGCGACGGTCTCTGCTTCCTGGCCATCTTTGGTGCTTACCTTCACTGGTGGTAACCCACTATATTTTTTTTAAAAGGAGGCAACAGATTTGTCTCGTTGAGTAATTAAGAAGAAAATAGTTTTCTGATTAATTAACGGAGAGCCGGGCAAAAACTGATCAGGCAAACCAGACCCAATGCATGAAACCTCACAGCCACACAGGTGGCCCAACAAAAAGCTCTCAACACGCGACAACTGCAAACCCGGACGCCTTCCATGATGCTATATACTCATCTAGATCGCTGGTGGTTAGGCACCCACCCATCATTAATCCTTCAAGCTACTTAAGTTCAACGCACAACTACATGTTTCTCCAGAATCTTATATGTTTCCCAGAATCCACCACAACATGGCGGTCTTGTGTCGAATTTTTACCATTTGAGCACTTTGGATATTGATTATACATGAGTCAATTACACTGTTGGTGTCACAACTTGGCCTGAATGTTCACTTTGATGCTATAAGTTGTGAGATACGTCAAAGTGGTGGAAAAACTTGGCTCTATCGTGCACATACGGTGCTTTTCTCGGTTTCGTACGAATCAAGCGCTGACCAAGCAAGACAACGTGGCGTGGGTCCCATTGGCAGTGACCAGAGGCCGTGGGCTAGTGCGTTTGGCATGAGTTTTCTCAGAAACCCCCTCAGATTTTTTGTTTTTGACAAATAAGCCCCGGGTTGGCTGTACACAGGTGGCCTTTCCTTTGTGCGTTTATGACTTGCCTGTTCGACTCCCTCGCCTCGAGCTTTCCTCCTGTCTCTCTCCTGTCGATCGTTTGAAGGCGGAGGCGGCGGTGAGACGTGTTGATCGGCGGCGTCAACGACGATGGAACCCCGCCGGCGAGCTCCCGGCGAGGCAGCCCTGTATACAGTGAGCATAGCCTCGACTTTCCCCCTCTGTAGCCCCTGTTTTTTCGTAGGGTTTTCATCGGTTGGTTCGCCGGCGACGAATGTTGAGTTTTGTGTTGATTTCGTCCGCGGATGCTTTTTAGATGGCGTGACGTTAAAATCCACCCTCGCATTCATCCGTAGTGTCGTTTGGCTCTAGGGTTTAGCACGGGTTTAGAAGGCCCCTTCTTTTTTGCATGAACAAATCTGATATCTGTTAAAATCTGAGTGCTTCAGTCAAGTCAGTGTATGTGCGCACAACCGTACATTGTATTTGCCAATCTGTACTTAACTGAATTTGTCGACACTTGTTAACTGAATCTGTCGACACTTGTTAACTGAAATTTTCGACACTTGTTAACTGAATTTTTCGACACTGCTATAACTGAATTTTTTCGACATTGTTTTAACTGAATATTTGAACAGGTTAACTGTAAATAAAATATGCATTTTTAATTGAATGTTCAGAGATTTATGTAGTTGCTTGTTGTCTTCATGAATTGTGCATTTTTAATAGAAAGTTCAGAGATTTATGTAACTGCATTTTTAATCATTTAGTTAGCCAATGTGTTTGAAAGTGGTGAACTTGTAGGCTCTGCTCTGTTAAGCTTTAACATGATTGAAAACTAGATATTTGCATTGCCTTGTTGAACAGAATTATAATTGTAATGGACTGTTCTTTGTCAACTGAATATGTTTATGCATTGTTGTCTGAATTGTTTTTGCACTATATGCATTGCAGGTGATTTTGATGGATTGTTCACTGTTGAGATTCATCATAAGTGATTTTTCTATGGAGCTGGCAGCAACAGGACATACATGGACTATCAAGTTGATTGGTTTGATAGCTGTGATAGTGACACATGGTCTATATTGTGGATTGAAAATTTTCTTAAGCAGCTGGGGTATGACAGAGGTAGTGGACAACATGAAGTGTTTTGGTGTCAGCCTGGAAGGACACTTAGTGAAGGAATGAAAGAAATGAAATGTGATGCTGACAGCCTTGCAATGATAGCAGCTAGTACACAACACAAGAACTTATTGCTGATCATAGACCATGGAGATACACTGAACAATTTGGTAAGAGATGATGTTGTAGTTCAAGGGGTTCCTGAATTGCCAAAGGTCATAACTCCATGGAAAGACAAGGGAAAAGAACAAGCTACCTAATTTGTGGTCCACTCAATGTTCTCCTTCATATAGAAAACAACCTCCCCTCCAAATACCCTAATTTGTGGTCCACTCAATGTTCTTCCAATCCCTATTTCTTATCATTTTTATCAATAGGTATACCTAAATACGTGACTGGTAAAATTCCAGCCTTGCAGGTGAAGATTCGTCAAGAGTATCTTGTCTTTTCTTAGTCTCCCACGTATTACTTTTCAAGACGTGCCCAAATGGACTATCCCCTCGGATAGGCCAAATATGTGATACGGGTCTGCCTCATGGCTATCCTGAGATTACTTCCATCATAGGACTTTTGTTCCACCCGCCTTGAAAACCCTACCTCCTCGAGACTATAATTGCTGCCCTAGGTTTTTTTGACGTAGACCCACAAAGGCCCGCGTCAGATATGTTTTTTTGTACATGCTTTTTTGGCCCACATCAGAAGCCATGGCCGATACAAATGAACTCTTTTATAGTAGTGTGCTCTTCTTCACCCTTGATAAATTTGCTCCAAGTAGTGGTGGTGTCCTTATTGTCTTTTGTGTAGCAGCTATCTCCAGTTTGATGCGGTGAAGGAGGGTTGCAACAGCCACCCGCTCACTATTTATCTCCTTTTGTGCAGCGACGACCACTCGAGACTGGATCTCCTTCACAAAGCGGTACAGTTATATGGGCGCGCTGACGCGGGAAGATGAGATAAAGGCGGAAAAGGAGGAGATGTTGCGGTTAAGGAAGAGAACATGGTCGGGTGAGTATGAGAAAAGAGGAACGAATCACGGTTAGGGTTACAACCCCATTTTAAGATACATGGGATCGAGCATACAATCATTAACAAATCTAGTAAAGAGCCGTATGCATTGTGGAGCTAATCACATGCGAAACTTTGAAGGATCATTGACATCAACAACAATATAGAAAAAAAAAACTTCTTACGAAGAGCCATCCACGGTTATTACACCTACATAGTTGGCTCTAGGTAGTAACTAGTAAGTGGTATCCTTCGGCTGTACTTTTGCAAGCGGGTGGTTTTTTTTCCTCACCATTCAGTAGTTAGTGCTCTCATTTGCGAGGGACCAAGTGCATTACACATTGTTTCACAAAATAAAAATAATAGAGGGAGCATTATTCATTCGCTAACAATAACACATATATTATGATTATTAAATGTTTAAGCCATGCACCAAGTACACAGTATATTCCGGCACAAGTACGTACTGCCGATCGAGATAGCCAGTAGTATTACGCAGTGTCACAGTATGTGTATCTGAAGAAGCTATATATCTAGCTTACACATATTTATTCCTTTATTTACTTATTTGGTGTGACACGTTTGGATGGAGCGATCGCGCGCTTGAACGTACTACGTAGTGCCAGCCAGCTTGCTCAATTCACCTGTACCTCCGGCCACCGCAGCTGCCCTCCCGCTGGCAGTTGAAGTAGGCGGCGGCGACCGGAGCGCCGAGGCCGTAGCACTCGGCCAGGTCCCTGGTGATGAAGTTGGAGCGCCACCCTGGCGCGTAGATGGCCTGCCGCACCGCCTGCCGGAACACCACGAATGCCACGCGGTGGATCCCCGCCGTCGGCTGCGGCTTCTCGTACGCCACCACCTCGGTTCCTGCATTCAGCCATGCACACACGCAAAGGTTTGATTAATGGTTCCCACCGGACTATCTGTTTTTTGCTTGTAGTCTGTACGTAAATTAACTTCTTATTACCACGGCTCACGTCACCTCCGTCTGGTACGTCTGTCACCATCCTGTATGTAGTCAAGAAATTAAACCGAAGTAATTAGCTCAATTCTCCATAGTATAGTAGTAGTAAATATATACATACACTGATTAATATATATTTTTCTCACGAATTGGTTAGCACACAAAGTGCATGCATGGCATGCACGAAAAACAAAGGTACCTAGCTATGGGTAAAGCTAGCTAAATTAGGCAGCATGCACGTACCAATGGAGGTACTCCCGTTGGGAAGGGTTGGTTGGGCTGGGTACATCAGGGTCGACCATCACCTAGTAACAAAAAACACGGTGCACATGGTGCATGTTTAAAACAAACGACGCGCGTGCATACATGCATGAATTCATGCAACCAAATGAGTGGAGACGTATGGCCACTCACGAGCGTGTAGAGTGACCCGCGGCGTCCCGTGATCCGCACCGTCGGCTGGTTCTCCACCTGCGACGGCCTCAGCTCGAACCCGTTGGTGATCTCCCGGTTGCCGTACATCACCCTCAGCTGCGCCGCCATGTCGAAGTAGTCGACCACGTCGCCGACGATCCTCCCCACGATCAGCGGATCCCTCGACGCCATCCTCGATCACCACCGCCCACCCCTGTTACTTAGGTTTAATTAGATGTAGCTAGCTAGCCAGTACTGCCTTACGTGAAAGCTTGGGGTGGTATATGCAGCGGCCTAGGTCCTGCTATTTATAGGAGTCCCGGTGAAGTCCCCTCGCACGCATTCTCAGTGTGACCACGGCTCAAAAGATACGAGGTGAGGCGTGCCTTTTCGCGCGCCAATCCTAGACTGATCACAAGTACCTGAAAGATACTGGACTGTAAAAGTGTTGACGTGCGACATCGTAGAATCTGTGGCAGCTCCATCGTTTCTGATCGGACGGCCGAGATGTTGCCGCCAGAGAGTTTGGATTACAATCTGATGACTGAAAATCATTGCCACTTGGCACCAAGTACGATAGGGGCTTCTTCTTGGAATCTGATAACTTTCTGCAATGGTCCATCTCAATCTTTTAAGCCTAGATAGCTAGTGGAAAGGGGCCGTTTGGAGTTATAATCTGCAACTCCGATAAAATCTGAACCTACCGTGCACAAAGAAGAAAAACTCTTCCTTCCTCTTACAAGATACATCAAATACTCCGCCACTATAACTATTGGAATGCTCTGAAATCTCCGCCAGACTCCAGTAAATCATCTTGTGGCATGAAAGGCTCGAGATCATCTTCAATATTCTCCTGCTCAACATAGTGGAGAATACATTCTTGACAATAAACTAGCGCTAAGGGTCAGCACGAGCCGTGTGGTAGCTGGAATGCAAAAATAACGCTGGGGTTTTGGCTCGCAAGTCACGGCCAAATCTATTATTCTTAAAACTGAAAGTGGGTGGCTAGATCAAAGTCGACTGGGACTTAACCAAGTCTTAGTCAAGTGACATAACATATAACAAAGAAATAAAAAATAAATAACACGGATGCCTACGTAAGATCTCATGAATATAGCATCGACTGAGACTTTGTTAAGTCTCAGTCAATTGAGATTTAGCAATCCCGAAGCTGAAATATTGAGTAAGTTCTTTTTTCAAAAATAGGCATGAATGTGTCTATCATATATTAAAGATGCAAGAGGGTTTAAGAGACCCATCCACATGAAGTTACAAGGGTATTACAAAGAACATGTAATCCACCAAAATATTGAGAAACCAATTAACTACCATCAAGGGGCATACAAACACATCTACTAACATCTATGCTACTTATGACGCTGATCATCCCGTTACACGTTACAGTTTTTCGGGCATGCCTATCTCTCAGGCGACTGAGATTTTGCTTGTCCTTAGTGGATACTAGAAGGGTTGGACGCGCTTTGCTATGCCGTTGGTGTTGTTAGGTTTCATAAAAAAGTAAGACATTTTTTGACACTACACTAGTGTCAAAATATGTCCTACATTATGGGAAGGGGGGAGTAGTATTCACTCTATTTAAAATATAAGGTGTATTACTTTTTTAAAAGTCAAACCTTTTAAGTTTGATAAAATTTGTAGAAAAATATATCAAAATCCATAATATCAAATTAGTGTGATTAGATTCATCATGAAATAAATTTCCATACTTTTTTGTTTAATATTATGGATGTCGATATTTTTTTCTTTGAACTTGGTCAAAGTTAAAGAAATTTGACTTTCCAATAAACTAATACCCCTTATATTTTGGAACTGATGAAATATTTAGTTTGGCGGGGTGGAGGAGATGATGGAGTGTGTTTTATTTTTATTTTTAATGTGTCAATTTGATGGGCCTTTCGTGGTGTGGTTCTGTGTTATCCGCTAGCCAACATATATTTATGTGGGGAAATTTCTGCGTCGTGGCTGCATATACTATATTGGTGCTATAGTATCACATGGTGACGCTTCTTTTTTCAAGGTGATGGGACGGTGCACGGGGTTGATATATTTTTATAGGCCGATTGCTGCTAGTTGATTTGAAAAACCATTGGCTTGGTCAAAATCATAAATCAAATCCAAAATTAAATAACTCAGTTAAATGAAAGAAGTTTCAAAATTAGGGAACATATAGGGTATTAAAAGAATTGAATGGGGGAGCTCCTTGGGAATTGTTGACCCTGTCAAAATTGGGTGACCCAATTTTAAATTGAAGGTCTCAATTAATTGTGAGGCCTTAAAAATTAGGAAGCATGGTGTGTAGTATAAAAGAATTGAATGAAGAGTTTTGAGAAATTGTTGCCGCGGTGACCCAATTCCAATTGGGGACCTCAATTGAATGTGGTTAGGAAGCAGAGTGTATAGTATAAAAGTATTGAATGAGAGAACTTTGAGAAATTGTTGACCCGGTCAAAATTGGGTGACTCAATTTCAATTAGAGACCTCAATTGAATGTGGACTCTTTAAAATTAGGGAGTATAGTGTTGTAGAGGATGTTACAAAATAAAGCTAGCAATCACTATCAACAAATGATCCTAGCAAATTCACAAAATTGGATCCAATGGCCTATGTACTCGACTGAGGTTCAATAAGTTCTTAGACAACTGATAATTAGGCATTTCGTAGTTCTTTCAATGGTACATGACAATACAAGTTTTCACCTGTTGACATTTCTAATAGCCAGTGTAACCGTCTTTTATATATACTAGCACATATGCCCGTGCGTTACAACATGAAAGAAAATTAGTGTGCACATCAAAACGTTCATCAGTGCATTATGACAACACTGGAACAGTGACACCTGACGACGGGTAGGCGGACTCTATGATCTAGACGCATTTTTCTTGCAAAAAATAAAAAATGAATTAATAATCCAGACGGCTAGACTCTGAAAGAATTATTTTTAAAGATAAATTTGGTAGCCTATTTGGACCCCCGGAAGGATTTACTAAGTCACGGGGATACCGCGTGGCAACCGTAGTGTTGTGCTCAAGCGAGATGGCCATGAACGCAAACAACGGCAGACGGGTCCTCGAAGTGCCGTCAAACGGGATAATGTACTCTTGCTCGCCTCCATTGATGTTGAGATGTTGAGCTGAGTGATGATGGCTCTGCTTGGGTGCTGCATGCCGGCGAGTTTAATTTCTTCGTTTCCCTCAAGTAAACGGAACCCACACCGCATCCTCTGTTTTGTTGATGGCTAAACTTGTTGATTGTTATTACTCGTACACATATATAAGTTGGTGAAATTTTATGTAAAGAAGCGAGGTAGGATTATTAATTGGTAAAAGAATCCTATCAAATCAAAGAAATGCATCAAATCTGTTTGTATATATATAGTAGAGATAGAGATTAGTTGGCTCTGGTGCGCATGGATGTAGGATGAAGCGGTCGAAACCAATAATAGAAAATCATGGAAGCATGGACGTAGGATGAAGCGGTCGAAACCAATAATAGAAAATCATGGAAGCGAATGAAACCAAGAATATTACCGTCCTTTATTATTAGGTATAAATTAGATATAGATAGCAAAAGAGCCCGAGCGTTGCAACGGATTGTATTCTTGGCATGTGCTTCATTACGGCACCAGGGACGGGGACGACGGCCGGTCGAGCTGGATCGATTGCTGGATCACTACCCCGATCGATGGACGCTGACCCAGATTGGGGTCGAACGACCCCGGGACCGGGATCGCACCATCGACCCGTGAACCAGGCTACTATGGATTAAACTGTACCAAATTCTTAAGTAGTAGCTCTCTCCGCTTGAACACAATAATAATTATATCCAATCTAAGCTAGCTTTGTTGGCAAATGTGTGCACTTGAAGAACAATGTGATTTGCGAGATGCATTGGCAATGTGAAGATATAAACACATTGTTACGTGTGTGCTCAAATTGAAGAGTTAATTTTGTGTAGAAAATTAAAATGAATAGGTAGATAGGCTTGGGAGCTGCCTCAAGTGTTAGCCACAGCCCACAAGCTGGCGGACGTTCCCGAGCAAGCTGCATGTGCGCAGACGCTCCCGGCCGCCGCATGCACGTATGGCCGTGCTGGCCACGCGCGCGGCCGCGCTTTTACTCCGCGGACTGTGGTGCTCGCTTGCGCCACCGCTAGTTTTGGCCTCCCGGCCCGATGCCGCTGCCGACTGCCGCTGGTGTGTTGAGCCCCAATACGGTTCGATGCGCGTCCCCTGCCCTCCGCTGCGAGTGCGCTGCCGCGAGCTTCGAGCATACCCGCAGCAGAGCCACCGCTCCGCTCCTCGCCGTCGCAGCCATGCCCCGCTGGCAACCGCGCGTCTAAGTCGCCCACGTGCCTTGGGCCAGCTGGCTGCTAGCCACGCCCGCTGGCCGTCGCCGCATCGCACGCGTTGTCATTTCGTCCTGCCACCGCGAGCCGTAGTGCGGGTGCTGCCCAACCGCTACCCCGTCGTCATCCACATTGGGCAGAGGAGACGTAATGTGATGATTGGCAATGACGATGCCATGCCACCAAGACTTGGCCGCCCCTAGTTCTTGCTGTCGCCGTCCTCATAGTCCCCAATGCCGCTCCGAGCTTGTGCTGCCTGCTGCCTCCTCGCCTACATGTTACTCCGTGACTCAGTCAGGAACTACAGGCCACCCTATATGCACAGGGGCCTGCAAGCTCCGCGACGTCTACATCTGAACCCTAGCGAAATCCCGTGCGTGTTTTTAATTTCCGTGATCATGCGAGGGGCTAGGTGGGCGTCCGGTTTTTATGGACCGGAAAACATGAGAGACTCTGTCCGGTTTTGTTTCCAAATACATCACGTGCTAGAG
Organism: Thinopyrum elongatum; assembly: GCA_011799875.1. Taxonomy (NCBI): domain Eukaryota; kingdom Viridiplantae; phylum Streptophyta; class Magnoliopsida; order Poales; family Poaceae; genus Thinopyrum; species Thinopyrum elongatum. The sequence continues at coordinate 673,866,348 of CM022298.1, forward strand.
GTGAGGTGGGAAGGGCCGGCCGTACGCGTGGGTACAAAAGTTTCCCATATTAAGGGACGACGGAAGGCGAACAAAAACCATTTCTCTTTATAAATCTCAGCCGTTGATTTTTGTGGTTAACACAAAATTAACGGCTATAAAAGGGCGACGGAAGGAGAACTATGAAATCCTCCTCCCTTTAATATTAGGAAAAGATAAATATTCTATTATATATGGGACGGCCGTGGAAATCATCAGACATAAGCCTAGAGGAAAATATGTCTTTGATGCATGTCCATCTATGATTGTGTTTTTAAACGAGACACATGTGAGAAATCATCTCTAATGGTTTTACCGGGAGTTAAAAGCACAAAAACTACCACATTTACAGCTAGGTTTGCAGAAAATCACCTAGTCGCTATTTTTTTTACAAAAGTCACCGTGTTTTCGGTAATCATTTTGCAGAAAACACTGATTGTCTGCTTTGGCATGTTTAAGCGCGTTTATGACAGATGGACCAGATCGTCAGAGCTGACTTGGCAAAAACACTAACACATGTACGCGTTGAATAGTATTCTCGAATCTCGTTGATATAGACACCCCTTGATCAAATAAAAAACCGCAATCAACCCCCCGCCCCGGTACAGAACTGTAGCGGGCGCCATGGCGAGGGGTGTCGTCGTCGAGATTTCATCGCCCAGCCGCCGACTGTGCTTCGGCTAGCCACCGCGCCATCTACCTCTCCTCCTCCCCGTTTCATTTTCCGTCGCGCCGCTGTTGGAAGTTGAAGGTATGCAGCTGTGCGCTCATGCTCCTCCTTCACCCGGAGGTCGAAGGCTGAGCTATGGCAGCTGCATAATCCTTCTCCTCCTTGACCTAGAGGTCGAAGGCAGCGCGCGTGTCGGCACCGCTCTCGACGTGGCGGCGCAACTCGAAGCACAAGGTCGACATGCAGTCGATTCCTGCGAGAGATATGTCAGGGGAGTCACGGCAAGGAGGCCGGAGAGGTGGGAGGAAGGCGACAAGGAGTCAATGGCCATGGCGGGCGACAGGCGGCCTGATCCGACCGGTCCTGCGGCGGGGAGGTGATCTAGGCTCGAGGGGCATGTGGGCGGCGTCGGAACAGAGCCACGGCGGTGGCGGCTCAAGAGATAAAAGGAGGTAGCCAGAGGGAAGGAAGAGGCGCGAGGAATAGAGGAGAGACGCGATGCGCCACTCGTCCAGCCGAGGTTGCGGGTCGCCGACGATGTAGGATGTGTCGGCTGACATAACGGAGGGGACCGGGACGGTCGTGACCGCGGCGCCAGTCAACTCGCTACTGGCAGTTGTCCATACGATGTGTGTGTGTGTGTGTGTGTGGTGGGGGTTGATGCATTTTTCTAGAGCCAGGGGTGTGCACGACAATTTTTTGCCAAGTCAGCTTCTTACAATCCAGTCCTACTTGTTAGAAAGTGATCAAATATGAAAAAAAACCTTGATCAGTGTTTTCTGCAAAAAAAATACTAGAAACGCGGTGGCGTTTGCAAAAAATTAACGATGGTTTTCTGCAAATCTAGCCGCAAATGTGGTAGTTTTGTGCAATTAACTCTTTTACCAGCTGCTTATAATACAACTTTAACGGGTTAATTTGGGGACTTTCATGTGGGCAATGGTCTCTGCTTCCTGGACATCTTTGATGCCTACCTTCACTGGTAGTAACCCACTATTTGTTTCAAAACAGAGGCAACAGATTTGTCTCGTCGATTAATTAGGAAGAAGAGAGTTTTCTGGTTAACCAATGGAGAACCGGGCAAAAATCGATCAGGCAAACCACACCCAATGCATGAAACCTCACAGCCACACACGTGGCCCAACAAAACGCTCTCAACACTCGACAACTGCAAACCCGCACGCCTTCCATGAAGCTATATACTCATCTAGATCGCAGGTGGTTTGACACCCACCCATCATTGATCCTTCGAGCTACTTAAGTTCAACGCACAACTACTTGTTTCTCCAGAATCTTATATGTTTCCCAGAATGCACGACAACATGGCGGTCTTGTGTCAAATTTTTACCATTTGAGCACTTTGGATATTTATTATACATCAACTATTTTTAGCGTCTAAGGTTACTAATTGTTGATTATTGCCAATTCCTATATTTTTGCTCTAATTATGTATTTGGGTAGTTTATGGGTAGAGATAGGAAAAATTGAGGGTGGGGTCGGGTGTGCTAGATTTGTAGGAGTGGGGCAATATTTTGATATTTTACTTACGTTTATGATATACTCGTAAATAAGTAGTAGATAATTGCCTCTGCATTGCAACAGGGACATAAGTATTCTAGTAAATTAGTCTGCTGATGTGATTGTTTAAAAAATATGATTTTATTTGGTAAGCATTTATTTACTTACCAAAGAAAATTTTCAATAAGATTTTGACTAGTTGAGGTGGCTTTCCAACAAAATGGGTGAGAAAAAAGCAGAAGTAGGGGCGGGGATCAAAATGGAAGTGGGAGTGGAGGTTGGACGAAGGACCGAGCGAAAAGCTAGGAGGTGAAATAGGGAACCTTATATATACGAATTTGGTATAAAGTGGGTAGTAGGCAAAACTTGGGAGGGGGGAGGGAGGAGAAATTTAGGTTTGTATGGTATTTTGTCTTGGTAATATTTGCTTAGTCATATGTGTTTCCTTCGTAGATGGGTCGAAGTTGGACATACTGTGGAAAGAAAAACCACGTAGTTATTCCCCGCCTGTCAGAAGCAATACATTGACCAAACTTCTTCTGTACACACTTATATCCGGGTAAAGTACCAAACTTCAACATTGTTGCTCATTTGGTTGTTTCTTGGTGAAACCATCTATGTTTGCACTAGAGCTCCTGGTACACCCATTGCACCTACTCTCTATAGCAGGGTGATGTTTTAGAAAACTTCAAAATGGATGTAACACAACATATAGTCCATCCCTTCCGGTTTAGAGGGCTATCTAAAAAACAGAAATTTCTATTTTGTAAGTCTCATTGTGTCGTGGGGTTAACACGGCAGATGCCCTCGTGAAAGGACTTAGGTGTGAGGCCATGGCTACGGTGATTAGCTTAAAGGGGTTGAGCGGGACGAGAGACATGAGTTTACCCAGGTTCGGCCCCTCACGATCGAGGTAAAAGCCTACGTCTTGCTTTGAGTTGTATTGCTTGAGTATCGACTACAAGGGAGCGGAATCGCTTAACCTAGCTATCGATCGATTGTAACTTAAGTTTAACCCGCCGCAGGGAGTCGCCTTTATATACACAGGTCGAGGCCCTGGGTTTACAAGAGTCCGGGACGGGTTATACTTTGTAAACGACCCTTGCTCTAAGTCGCCTTGCCTTCTTAGGCTCTCCGTGTCTTGGTCTCTCCGTGTCTTGGTCTCTTGGGCCTGTCTAAGGCCTTGCTATTGAATCGCCAACATCCTAACCCGGCCCTTCTAGGGCGGGTCATATCGTGGCGTCATATCCCCAATATTAGGCCCCAGATTGATTTCAACTTCTTCATGTCAATCTTCACTCTCTGGTTGGCGAGTCTTCCTTGATTCTTCTAAACTTTTAATCTTTGAAAAAAGCTTCATAACCTGCCATGGAAAAGGATGACATCATCTTCATAAATTCAGAAAAATTCTTATGACGTCACAATGGATCTTTCGCATTCATCGCCCATTCCGCAAAATCGAGGCACCCTTATTGTTATAATAGTTATGTCGCCTCTTCGATCCTCGCGCATGCCTGTTACTGTTCCACCCCTTTTTCCTTATAAATAGGCAGGGGGTCCAACTCCTTTTACTTTACCCCGTCGCGCCCACTTCTTCTTCTTCCTTACGATGTCCGCCGCGACCGGAGCTCTGCCGCACCAGTCGAACGGCGCCAGCCGCTCCATCAAGGCCGCTGCATCAACCTGTTGTGACCAGAGCTCAGCGGCACGCGTCCTCTCTCCTCTAGTACCGTCAGGTATCATGCCTCTCTTCCCTCAGATCTGCATTAGGTCATCCGAGTTCATAGAGTTCGTCGGCGTTTATCTAGGTTCATCTTGTCTTTTGAATAGAGCTCGTATTTCAATCCAAAAACGGGGTAGGAGTAGTGCAGTAGCAGTTTTAGCCTTCCTCCTTGCATCTCGCATAGGTAGTTTTTCTTCTTCAATTCAATGAACAACCCACTAGCTCTTCCGCTGCCATCATTAGGTTTTGCAATTATTTCCCTTTTTTGGACTGCCGTAGATCCACAATTATAGCTATAGATTGCGAAATCGGTTTGTTCTATACTTAGCAGAATTTACCAATCTTGAACCTTGGATAGCTGACCCGCCCTTCACCTTTCGGGCGGCTTAGAAATATATTTGAAGCAGAATCTGTTGCTCCGTACTTAGCAATAACTTCATTACATCTCTGCCCATATGACCCGCCAGTACACTGCTGGCTCATGCTATCATCATGTAACCCGCCGTATCTTGACGGCTTGATGATCACCTCACTCCCATGGTTAGGGCGGCTCATAATTTCCCAATGATTCATCATAACACATAGTTTTAACCCATAATTGGATCATTAAATCTCCATTTAGATAACCCGCCAGCATGCTGCCGGCTTATACTTTCGTAATTTAATCCGCCATATCCTGACAGCCTGATAGTCAACTTTCATAATCAGGGCGGCTTATAATTGCAGTTTTAACCCGCCATACGCTTATCTGCAGCTTTTAACCCGGCCAATTATGTCTAAAGCTCCCACTTCTTGCGACTGGGAAGCCTCCCAAGTCTCAGAGCTGTCACTTAATGACTATGTGGACATGGGCCTTTTACCAGCTAAAGAGGTTATCCACTGGCGGGTTCCTGGTCTTGAAGCTATTCCACAACCCGGAGAGGGTGAAGTTGTAGTTTTTACGGATCACCTCCTCCGTGGCTTTTCACCACCCGGGTCAAAGTTTTTCTGGGATGCCCTGCATTTTTACAATCTTCATCCTCAAGACATCGGTCCCAACTCCGTCTCCAACCTATGCCAGTTTCAAGTATTCTGTGAAGTGTATCTGCAAGAAGAGCCCACTGTTGACCTCTTCAAAGATTCCTTTTATATCAACCACCAGACTGAGATGACAGACGAACCCAGTTTAGAGCTTGGAGGCGTCTCAATCCAGTGGCGGAGAGATGTGACCTTCCCTTCAGCTACACTACCAAGCCATCCCAAAGGTTGGAACCGCACTTGCTTCTATTGCAAAAATATTGCCCCAGCTGAAGAGAATCCCCTGCAGGGTTATCGCCCCTACCGGCTCAGCACCAGCAGTGAGCTCCCAGGTCGATTAACCGCCACAGAACGCGCCCAATATGCGCCCACTTCTTCAAAGATAAGGGCTTTAATAGCCAATGGCCTGACTGGAATCGACTTGACCCGCTGCTGGGTCGCATGGAGGATATTACCGCTGAGCCGGCGCAGCAGCTTAATGTGCCAATATACCGGTGATATGAAGGACCCTCAACGCTATAACCAGAAACCCCTGACTGATAGGGATATTAACGAAATGGTTAAATCACTGTTGGGAGAGCCTCAAGAAAACTGCAACAAAACATGGCTGAATCCTTTCTGCACTCTTAACCCGTCCCCTGCAGTAAGTACCTTGAGTAAACCTTCCTTTCACTTATTTATTCTTTTATACCTTACTCCTTTTAAACCACTCCAGCATGTATATATATGCAGGCTAATCATCCCTTCTGGAAGAGGAAAATAATAGCAGCTCCACCAACCAAGAAAACTAAAGAAGTGAAGCCTCGAGGTGGAGGTCGCCGTAAGAAACAGACGGTAGAAGAGCTACTCGAACTAGATGAGTTGGAGGTAGAACTTGACTCCTTTGGTCTTCTTTTCATGCAACTTATTGATGATGATTCCTCTCAGGACGAAGTGGAGACAAGCCAGGCCAACACAGAAGAGGTAATTCCTGTCTCCTCCGACTCAGAACCCTTGCCAAGAAAGAAAACACGGCGGGTCATCCGGAAAGTAAGGTTTTCTCACCCTCATGCTTATTTGGACCCCAACTTTCTTTTGAAAAAGTAGCAGCATGAGTCTAGGCGTCAGACCCGGAGTGGCGGCACTGGAGACCTCGTGCCCGACTTATCCAACACGCCGGCTCCCCGGAAACGTCGCAATGAGGTGCCTCATAGCCCGACTCTATCCCTTCCACAAGCCGGTCTCAAGCGTCAACCTCTTAATCCTTCTGACTCAAACTATCAGGGAACGCCTTTGTCATCTGGCGACTCAACTGGAACACAGCTTCCTGCCTTCGTTGTCGCCCAAGGGTAAGTATTTTCATTTGTTGATAAAAACTTGTTGTTACATACTCATAAACTTGTACTCTTGTCACATGGGCAAGGCAAAAATCGGCAAAAAGCAAAAGGTGGGCGGCTCTTCAAAGGCCCCCAAGCCTTCTGAGCTAGAAAAGCAGACGCTGGAGACCCCTGAAGGCCCAATCCAAAACCCTAAAGACCCTGACAGCCAGCAAAATGACCCACCTCCACAAACTGAGGCAGCACCTTCTGAGGCCATGGACACTGACACTAACCCGGCAGATAGCCATGACCCGTCAAGTCCCAAAATTTCCTCTCCTGCCAAATCAATTGACAAGAGTCCTGCTACTGATGATATTGACAATATTGCTATTACCGGGTCAGCTTTTAAAGCGCCCGAAGTTTCCAGAGTGTTAGCCAAGCACTCAGCTAAGGAAGAAGTACCTTCACTGGAGAAAGGCAAGGCCAAACTGGATCTGGAAAGCTATTCCTCATTCAGTGCAGGTGAGTTGTACGCGGGCTACTTAAACCGTCTTCACACCAGTCGGGACCTTGAGGCCGGCTTAATCAACTTAATGAAGCAAAAATATGAGGTATGAATTCCTTTAACCCCTCTTTATCTTGCATACATATGTCCATATAGCCCCCAAGTCTTAAGGATAGGAATGAAATTGAGTATGCTTGAGACTTTTGTGAAGATTTCCAAAGTGTAGCCCCCAAGGGCCGGCTTATCTTTTAAATATGAGTCGGGTCTTTAAAAATAATAACTTTGTAAAGAAGCGTGTGTAGCCCCCAAGGGCTGACTTATCTGTCAAAGATGAACCGGGTCTTCTGTATCTCCGGCTTAAAAATTTGATCATACATTAGCCCCCAAGTGCCAAGTATATTGCTTGCAATGTCCTTGAGACTTAAATACCATTGTTGAATATGAACTTAACCACCTTAACATTGCTTGTCACCCTTGGCAGGAAGCTTTGAGTTTGGACGAGTCAAACATCGCCGAGTTGAAGAAAAACCTGGAGATGCTGCAAAGTGAACGCTCCAAGGCTGAATTAAGCCTAGAATCATCCTTGGAAAACATTGAGAAGATCAAGGCCAATTTTGACGGAGAAAGAGCCGCCTTGGAAACCGAGAAGGCCAATCTTCTAAAGAGAGCGGAAGATGCTGAAGTTCAGCTTAAACCGGTGACTGAAGAGTTGTCTGGCTTAAGACAGCATATTTCTCAAATGACAGCCGCCATCTTTGGTAAGTAAAACATATACTTTACTGCATTGACCCGCCTGGTGATTTGTAATATGATTTTTAACCCGCCTGGCGACTCATGTTTGAAATTGCTTAACAGGTTCTAGGAGTGCTAGCCTTGGATAGAACGTTGTGATGAAGTTGAAGGCCGTGTACTCTTTGACGAAACAACTATACGCTGGCACCCTTCGGTCACTCATGGCCATGTCAAACGGCAAAAAACCTCCAACATTTATCAAAACTGTACTGGATCACCTATCAACGGTACCGGGGCAGATTGAAGAGTTGAAGCTGTCAGCCACCCGTATAGGAGCCATCACAGCGCTAAGCCAGGCAAAAGTTTGGCAATCAGAACTGGACCCAACAGAGCTCGCTGGCGGGTGTCCAGAGTTTAATGATGATGGATCTATCTTTGAAGCAGCAGACTTTGCCAAATGTGTCAAAAAGATGAGGCCTCTGGCATGCCAACTTGCACAAGAGGCGGATCTGTCAAAGTATCAGCCGGGTTATGATAGCAATAATGTTCGTATGAAGACACCGACGCATGATATTGTGGACTTAACTCCTCAAAGGCGTAAGCACGTTTTGCTCCTGACATTGACACTTATGTTATCCTTAATGATGAAGCAACCTTTGAGGCGTTAACTGGCATTGACTGGACGTCAGACAATCTCTAGATTGCAAGCGACGAAGCGCCGGCATGGGATGACCCGGAGTACTCAACTGCAAAGCGCCATGAAGACCTTAACCCGGCTGGTCATGACCCGGACGGTTCTGAAGCTGGTTCCAAGGAGTGATGCAACTCCTGAAAAACTTTGAAGAATTTTTGGGCTCAGCTGAAGCCATGTAATAGGTAGTTAAAAAACAATTATCTGCTCTGTCATGGCTTCGTGCATGTTTTTACCAATCTTGTGTTTGAGCAGTTGAACCTTTATGTGCTGAATGAAGCTGTTGATGCCTGTTTTGGCTTGTTAATATCCTTGTCTTGTCATATAAACTGAAAAGACCCATCAATGATTATACTCGTGACTTAAAGTCAAAACCCAGTGCGAGTTAATAACCCAACAATGCAGGGCGACTTATAGTCATATCCAGTCTTTGAAAATATCACTTTGGCGGCTTATAGCCACAATAAGCTCAACGTGGAGCAATATAACTTGGAACTGTATGACCCGGCAACTCATCTGTAAAGAGTTTCTGCAAAACAGAAAAATAGAGAATATAAACATGTATATCTCAAATATTTGTTAAGTCGGCTTGCAAGGCAAGACCAAAAAAGGACTAGTTTTCTTTTTAAAAAACTCAATTTTTTGCTTCAAAGAAGCGTGGCATAAAGCCTTTCGTCCCGCAAGCCGGCTCTCACGTGACATAAATCCGTCATTTTAACCTTAACTAGTTCAGGGTCTTCCGAGAAGATTGACTGTTAAGAGTACGAACGGGCCACATAGCGGAGAGACTACGGCAGACTGGTGAGTTTATCCTAGATTTCTGTAAACCGGCTCTCACGTGACATAAACCACCGTTTTAACCTTGACAAGTTTAGGGTCATATAAAGATTGACTGTCAAGAGTACGGCGGGTCACCTGGCGGAGTAGCAAGTTGCAAACAGGCAGGTTTAACCCATATATGGCATATAAAGCTGGTCAAGAGGGTATGAAAGGTAAACTCAGTGAGTTGGAAGCCCCCAAGTGACCTTATAATCAACCAATGAATACTCAGGCACAGAAAATATGAGTTGAAACGATAGAGGCCCCGAAATTTGGGGATGCCGGCTTTATTATATTGATCATAAAAAGATATGTACATCAATGAATGTATATACAATGATGAGAGCCAGTGGCTCAAGTGTAGTAAGGCCGAAGATGAGCAATGTTTCAAGGCCTGCTAGTCTCCTTCTCAGATGTGCGTGAATCTTTGTTCTTACGTATGTCAATGAGGTAGTATGAACCATTGTTAAGGTTTTTGCTGACCACAAAGGGCCCTTCACAAGGAGGTGAAAGCTTATGCATCCCTGTCTGATATTGAATCAGACGGAGCACTAAGTCGCCCTCCTGAAAGGTCCGGCTTCGAACCCTACGGTTGTGATAGCGACGTAGGTCTTGCTGATAAATTGTTGAACGAGCCGCCGCAAGGTCACACTCCTCCTCAAGAGCATCCAAAGCGTTCTGACGCGCCATCTCATTGTCAGTCTCCACATAAGCCGCCACGCGGGGCGAGTCATGACGAATATCACTTGGGAGAACTGCTTCAGCACCATAAACCATTAAGAAAGGTGTATAACCCGTTGACCTATTGGGGGTGGTCCTGATGCTCCAAAGAACCGAAGGAAGCTCTTCCACCCAACAACCCGGAGTCCTTTTTAAGGGAACCATGAGCCGGGGTTTGATGCCTCTCAAAATCTCCTGGTTAGCACGTTCTGCCTGGCCATTGGACTGAGGATATGCAACTGATGAAACCTCAAGCCTGATGTGCTCTCGTTGACAAAATTCTTTCATAGCACCTTTAGACAAGTTCATCCCATTATCAGTGATGATACTATGAGGATACCCAAAGCGGAAGATCAACTTCTTGACAAACTGAAGTGCAGTAGCCGCCTCACAATTGCTGACCGGCTCTGCCTCAATCCACTTGGTGAATTTGTCAACCGCCACTAGAAGGTGGGTCTTCTTATCCTTAGACCTCTTGAAAGGTCCAACTATATCAAGCCCCCAGACCGTAAACGACCAAGTGATTGGGCTCATCCGCAATTCCTGAGCCGGCACATGAGCTTGCCTTGAGAATTTCTAACACCCATCACACTTACTAACAATATCCTCTGCATCTGCATGAGCTGTCAACCAGAAAAATCCATGACGAAACGCTTTAGCCACCAAAGATCGTGAGCCGGCATGATGACCACAGTCGCCTGCATGTATTTCTTGCAAAATCTCACGGCCCTCCTCAGGAGAGACGCAACGTTGGAAAACTCCAGTCACACTACATCGATGTAACTCGCCATTGATAATAGTCATAGACTTAGAGCGCCGTGTGATCTGTCGCGCCAAGTTTTCATCCTCTGGTAACTCGCCATGAGTAAGATAAGCCAGATAGGGCCACGTCTAGTCAGGAATAGCGTGAAGAGCCGCCACCAACTGTCCTTCCGGGTCAGGTATAGCAAGATTCTCCTCAGATGGTAACTTAACCGAAGGATTGTGTAAGACATCGAGGAACACATTGGGGGGCACTGGCTTACGTTGAGATCCAAGCCGGGACAGTGCATCAGCTGCCTCATTTTTTCGTCGATTAAGGTGATCCACCTGATAGCCTTTAAAGTGACCAGCAATATTATCAACCGCCCGGCGATAAGCCGCCATGAGCGGGTCTTTAGAATCCCACTTGCCTGAGACTTGCTGTGCCACCAAGTCTGAGTCGCCCAGACATCTAACCCGGCTTAAATTCATTTCTTTGGCCATACGAAGCCCATGGAGCAAGGCCTCATACTCAGCTGCATTGTTAGTACAAGGAAACATTAACCTTAAAACATAACAGAATTTATCACCTCATGGGGAAGTCAAGATAACTCCAGCCCCCGAGCCTTCCAACTGCCTAGACCCATCAAAGTGGATTGTCCAATATGTGTTGTCAGGTCTCTCCTCAGGTGTTTGCAATTCTGTCCAGTCATTTATGAAGTCCACAAAAGCTTGAGACTTGATGGCTGTCCTTGGTACATACTTCAGATTATGAGGTCCAAGCTTAATTGCCCACTTAGCAACCCGGCCGGTGGCTTCTCTGTTTCGAATAATATCCCCCAAAGGAGCAGAACTGACCACAATAATGGGATGCCCAAGGAAATAATATTTCAACTTGCGACTCGCCATGAACACCCCAAACACCAGCTTCTGCCAATGTGGGTATCTTTGCTTGGATTCAGTCAAGACCTCACTGACATAGTAAGCCGGCCGCTGGAATGGGTACTCTTTCCCTGCCTCCTTGAGCTCCACAACAACTGCTACGCTGACCGCCTTATTATTAGCAGCCACATACAGGAGCAAAGGCTCTTTGTCTATAGGAGCAGCCAAGATGGGCGGCTCAGCCAACTGCTTTTTGAGCTCCTCAAACGCTTCTTTAGCCGAATCACTCCAAACAAAATGATCCGTCTTTTTCATCATCTGATATAAAGTGATTGCCTTCTCCCCCAGGCGACTTATGAAACGACTTAAGGCCGCAATACGACCCGCCAAGCGCTGGATGTCATTGACACATGCCGGCTTAGAAAGCGAAGTGATGGCCTTTATTTTCTCCGAGTTAGCCTCAATACCCCGCTCTGAGACTAGAAACCCCAACAGTTTACCTGTAGGCACACCAAATACACACTTGGCCGGGTTAAGCATCATTTTGTAGACCCGGAGATTGTTAAAAGTTTCTATCAAATCATCAAGTAGAGTCTCCTTCTTCCTTGAATTGACCACAATATCATCCACATAAGCATGAACGTTGTGCCCAATCTGATTGTGAAAACAATTCTGAACACATCGTTGATAAGTCACCTGAGCACTCTTGAGCCCAAAAGGTATAGAAACATAGCAAAAAGCCCCAAAAGGTGTGATGAAGGATGTCTTCTCTTGGTCCTTCACTGCCATTTTGATCTGATGATAACCAGAATAAGCATCCAGGAAGCATAAGCTCTCGCAACCCACAGTTGCATCAATGATCTGGTCGATACGGGGGAGAGCAGATGGATCAGCTGGACAAGCCTTGTTGAGATCTGTGTAATCAAGAAACATACACCATGTGCCGTTCTTCTTAAGCACAAGCACAGGATTAGCCAACCACTCAGGGTGAAAAACTTCTACGATAAACCCAGCCGCCAAGAGCCGGGCCACCACTTCTCCAATAGCCTTATGTCGTTCTTCGTTAAAACGACGGAGGAACTGTTTGACCGGCTTAAACATGGGATCCACATTAAGGTTGTGCTCAGCGAATTCTCTTGGTACACCCGGCATGTCAGAAGGCTTCCATGCAAAGATGTCCCAATTCTCACGGATAAACTCGATGAGCGCGCTTTCCTATTTGGGATCCATATTAGCCCCTACAGTAAACTGCTGAGACGAGTCGCCAGGGACAAAATTCACTTGCTTAGTATCATCAACTGACTTAAACTTCAACAGAGGGTCCTGTTCAGTAGTGGGCTTCTTCAGAGGGGTCATATCAGCTGGGTTAACATTGTCCTTATAAAATTTGAGCTCCTCAGTAGCACAAGCTGATTCTGCATAAGCTGCATCTCCTTCCTCACACTCCAGGGCGACTTTCCGATCACCATGTACCGTAATTGTCCCGTTTGGCCCTGGCATCTTAAGCTGCAGATAGATATAACAAGGGCGAGCCATGAACCAAGCATAAGCCGGCCGTCCAAACAGAGCATGATATGGACTCTTAATCTTGACCACCTCAAACCACAAGGTCTCTGTTCTGTAATTCCTGTCATCACCAAAAGCCACTTCCAGTAATATCTTCCCGACAGGATAAGCTGACTTACCAGGCACCACGCCATGTAAAACTGTAGAGGATGGCTTGAGATGCTTGTCAGTCAGATTCATCCGGCGAAAGGTATCATAGTACAGGATGTTGATGCTGCTACCTCCATCCATGAGTACCTTAGTGAATTTATAGCCGCCCACTTGAGGGGCTACCACCAATTCTAGATGACCCGGGTTATCAACCCGGGGCGGGTGATCCTCCCGACTCCATGTCATTGGATGCTCTGACCATCGTAGATATTGGGGTACTGCCGGCTCAACGGCATTGACTGCTCGCTTGTGGACCTTTTTGTCATGCTTACACGTGTTCGTAGTAAAGACATGATATTGACCCTCATTATGCTGCTTTGGATTACTCTGATAACCTGACTGGTTATTATGCTGCTGGTTACCCTGACCAGATTGCTGATTATGACCACCATGATGCCTTGACCCTGATAACCAGAATTTGAGCCGCCACCACCAAAGCCGGAGCCCTGAGAGCCGGATCCTGACCCGCTTGGCGGCCCATTGCCGCCACCATGATGTTGGTTGAGGCTGTAATTCCTGAACTCCCGCATAACATAACAATCCTTCCAAGCGTGAGTGGACGGTTTATTAGGAAAACTATGCTTCGGGCAGGGCTCGTTAAGCATCGCCTCAAGGTTAAAAGGCTTTGCTCCCCCAAAAGGCGGCTTACCATTACTATTGCGGCGCTAGTTTTTATGCCCAGTGTTGGTGTTAGCTACTAGATCTGACGCGCCATCGGAGTGTCTCCGCTTACCACCATTACCCTGGTTGTTGCCATTATTCCCTGTTGCATTCTGTTGCTGACCTTTACCGTTTCCGTTCTTCTTCCCCTTGTTGGGTTTATCATCATCAAAACCTGGAACCTTCGTGTTATCAGAGTCTGCATACTTAGTGAGAGGCGCCATGAGTTCTCCCATGTCATTGCAATAATGCTTAAGCCACCCAAGCTTCTGCTTAAGGGGGACAAAATGACAGTTCTTTTCTAAGATTAAAACCGCCTGACCCGCCGCAATACTACCAGACGAGTGAATAATAGCAGAGACCTGCCGGACCCAATGGTGGGCCGACTCATCCTCACGCTGCACGCAGTGATCCAGATCAACAATCGTCAGAGGCTGCTCGCATGTTCCCTTAAAGTTTTTGATAAAACGCGCCTTCAACTCTGCCCACGAATTGATGGAATTGGGAGGTAAGACTTTCAACCACGTATGAGCCGGTCCTTCCAACATCATAGTAAAGTATTTGGCACAGACGGCATCATTGACATCCAACATCTTCATGGCTAACTCATAACTCTCAATCCAAGCCTCAGGAGGTTGATCAGCTGTATAATTGGGCACCTTGTGAGTACCCTTAAAATCCTTGGGCAAACGCTCGTTACGTAAAGCCGGCACTAAACACGGCACTCCAACAGACCTGGAAATTGCACCGGCTCCCACCGAGGCCGAAGGGGTCACCGGAGGCTGCTGATAAGTCTCCTGGTGAGCCACCTGAACATCAGTCCTCGGATTAAGGGGCGGGTTAAGATCACGGGGCGGGTTACATCGCCGCTCACTGCTAGAGACTGCGGGCGACTCGATGCGCCAATTGTAGCTACGGCTTGGGAGAGGAGTTGAATGTACCCGATCATGGTTGTATGAATAAGCCGCCTGCTGCGCAATGCCGTCTGCAAAAGCTCAACTGCGTTCCGGGTTTCAACTGTGACTGGTGACTCGCCAGTAATAGGAATCGCCGCAAGCCGGGTCACTGCTGCTAACATATTATCCACCGGGTTAGAAAAGTTCCCGGGCGGCGTCAGAACACATTGAGGCGGTGTCTGATTGGGGGGAGGGTTAGGCGCCCGCTCCTCCCTTCGAGGCGGCTCAGGCTGGCGAGGTTGAGCCGTCACCCGATTCCCTGGCACTTCAGGTTTTAACTAAGGATTCACCCTTGCATCTGGAGTGCTTGGACCTGCCCCAGGAGTGTCAAACAAATGCCTTGGGTCATATATCGATGGTAGGCGACTCTAATACCTTCTCTGGAACACTGCATTAGATGCATTCTACTCCAAACTTAAGTGCCAAGCATCCGCCTTGACACGTTTTGCCTCTGCATCAATCTGAGCCTTCAGCGCAGCTGTTTGATTGTTTTCAGCCACGATATCCTCTTGGACCTTGGTTATTTCTTCACGAACCTTTGCAATCTCTACGTTGCGCTCTGCTTGGTTTGCCACAGTGACCTCTGTTGCCAACAAAGCTGTCAAGGTACCCATTAGATCTAGTAACACTTGAGTCGGCGGCCTGTCTGACCCGGATCCACCGACCCTTGCCGCGGCCGGGTCAGAAGCTGTTGCAGCCGCCGTCGAAGAATTGAGAGCCAGCCCTGTGCCAGCCATAAAGATAGCAGCCCTGCACGGTGGCTCATAGGGGTCCGGAATACTGTCACCATCGGAATAGCCCCCAAGCCCGCCGTCTTGAAGCTGATAGATCGACTCCGTCTCTCCGGTTGAGGACTCATACCCTGAGTAGATGAGAGTCTCTCCCCCAGATGCAGAATCTTCCGCAAGCTCCTTGCCTTGCGCAAAACCAACGAAAACGCGCTTCCGGCCGGGTTGAACTCGGGCGGGTCGCACGCGCCGAGCCGGCTCGACGATGTTGGTGCAGATGTCCGGCTCAGGCTCTGATCCGCCAGTCTTGCCGATGAAGACATGAATCCCGCCGAAGGGGACTTGGTACCCGTACTCGATTGAGTCGGCCTCGGGACCCCAGCCAGCGTCGTCGATGTAGAGCTTGCCGCGGCGACTCTTGGTCATCCTGCCAACGGCGTATCCCTCAATCCCTGGGAAAGAGCCCTTCAAGAACTTGAAACCACCATGCGCTGGCCCCACGATGGGTGCAAACTGTCGTGGGGTTAACACGGCAGATGCCCTCGTGAAAGGACTTAGGTGTGAGGCCATGGCTATGGTGATTAGCTTAAAGGGCACTAGTGCAGAACCGGGCTGTAGTCCCGGTTCGTATGGCCCTTTAGTGCCGGTTCTGGAACCGGCACTAAAGGGTGGGGACTAAAGGCCCCCCCTTTAGTCCCGGTTCAACACGAACCGGCACTAAAGGGCCACCACGTGGCACAAGCACGCGCCGGGGGGCTGGGGTTTTTAGTCCCGGTTGGTTACACCAACCGGGACTAAAAGGTTTAGGGGTTTTGGTTTTATGATTTATTTTTCCTTTAATTTTGTGTTTTCCATTTAATTCTTTTTCATTTGCTGGTATTTTACGATACTACATATTGTACACGTTATGCATATATATAACTAGAATTTCTCGTAGAACCGATCATATATATATATATATATATATATATATATATCATAGAATGTCTCGCACGACCATTCACACATACACATGTATATATACAATTTCTCCTCTCAATTTGTAGATCATTACATGGAGGCATTAGGTCGATCTAGCTAGGTACGGGTAATGGAATTCTCCTTTGGGATCTATGACCTGGTCGAGTAAAAATCCCGCTATTTCCTCTTGAATCGCTCGTACGCGATTCTCTGGTAGGAGCTTATCCCGCATGTCCATCATCTTTAAAGAAGGAGATCAATATGCATGTATTAGTTGTGTGTGTGTATATTAGATAATGATGTAAAAATTATGAATAGTGTTCTGGCAAACGTACCCATCGATTTCTATCATCTTTGCTCCTTTCGGACACCATCATGCGAATGTTCTAGCAAATGTAGTATGCACATAAATTATTCCCCGGCGCCTGCTTCAGGGCCTTTACGAGAATAGAATTCAATCAGATAATAATTAATCAAGCATGATAATGGTATTGAAACTAGAATTAAAGAGATGCACGGACGTAGCTAGCTAGTACTACTTAATTACCTTGGGTCGCATCCATTTCAACTCTTGTTTCCATTGGCCTTGAACCTGTTTGATGAACTTTTCCCAAGCCCTGCCCGCCGGCAAAGAAAATGAATAAAGGAGTTATTAATTAGTTGATATCAGGAAATGATGAACTAAAGAGGCCGACATATAGTTCGATAATGATTGAAATTACCTGTCGACCATCCCCTTCACGATTGAGTATTCAGTAGTTTTTTTATATAGTGAGTCTAGTACTTGAAATTTTGCCTTGTCAACTTCAATGATTAACAAGATCCAGTGGTAACTGCATGCACAGATGTTTGTAAAATTAAGCGGGCGTGTCATAACTCATCAACTACACCTTATATATTAACATCTAGTAAGCAAAAACAGTATTTGTAGTACAAGACAGTGTGACTCACCCAAAGTTGTAAGGAAGTAGTATTTCTGGTTGGGTATTTAGGTGCTTGAAGAACTGTAGCAAGCTTTTCTCTGTGTATGGTCAATCATATTCTTGTAACCATGACTTTTCATTAATGGTATTTGGGTCAATGAACCCAATGCCATAGCGTCCAGCTTTTTTCATTTCATACATCTTCATTCTGCATAATACCACAGAAGAGAATATAGTGAGGATAATTACAGGTAATGAATGAGCACTACAGCTAGCTAGAGAATTAAATTAATTACAGAAAGAAACCACTTGCAAACAATAGCAACTGATGATAGATTTGTCGAGTGCGTCTTGATTGAATAACTGAAACATTTCTTGAAACTCAACCCACAGATCTTTTCCATGGTAGTAATACTCTTCAGTGACTTTCACCATGAGCGACTCTTTATCGGTAGTCTTTACTTCTCTCATGTACCATTGATGCAATTCATACATTCTCGTTGAGAGACTCTTGACCTCCTCAGCCTTGACCAGAGGTTCGCCGCGGACATATTTCCGTTTTAGTTGCTCCTCGGTAAAAGTTTCCATGGGCTCAGTCTCTAGGAGTTGATAAACAGTGACAACGGCCTCTTCAGCCTGCCTTCTAAGATCCTCGGTTATTACCAGCTGATCGGCGCCGATACTCACATGTGTTGGTACAATGAGCGGGAGAATCGATTGCATCGCCTGTTCTCCCAGCTGGGGACCAGTTTTCCCGCTTTTTTTGGCAGCTGCTTGGCTGGAGCTCGAGCTCAACTCCTTTTTTTGTGCTCGATATGACTTCTTGATTTCACGCTCATAGTCTGAGTCAACATGCTTCGGAGGTGGTGGTTGAGCCATACGAATAAAGTGGTCAATGACATGCTCAGGTACTTTCTCCTTTGGCGGCGGTGGCGGTTTTGGTCCAAAATGGGCCTTCACTTGGGTTCGCACTTCGATCTTGTTTTCCTCTTCGGTCAGGTCGTAAGGCCGAAGAGGAAGAGGCTTGAGGCTTGGACCAAATTGGTATCTCTTGCCTCCTGTTGTACCGCTAGCCGCTGTAGCTGCGGCGCCTCTCTTCCGCTGTTGCTTAGGCAGCGGAGACGGCTGATGCGGTGCCTGGCTTGGAGGAGGAGGACTGGGCTAACGCGGTGCCGGACTTGGAGGAGGAGGAGTGGGCTGACGCGGTGCCGGACTTGGAGGAGGAGGAGTGGCCTGACGCATTGGCGGACTTGGAGGAGCAGGACTCTGCTGAGAAGGTGGCTGACTTGGAGGAGCGGGAGTCTGCTGACGCGGTGGCGGACTTGGAGGAGGAGCCGGTTGAAGCGATGTCGGTGGCCTTGGAAAGATGATGAAATCCTTTCTCCATAGAATGATACGATGTATGGCCTCTCCCAGTGTGCGCTCGTCGTCACCTCCAGGAATGTCAAGCTCTAGCCCCGAATATTGTGCCACCACTTCATCAACTGCGACACGAGCATAGCCAGCTGGAATCAGATTGCAATGGAAGGTTGCTTCAGGGGGATTTGTATAAGCAACGCCGTCCGCCACCTTCATGGATATGTTCTTCATTTTAAAATGTAGCTCACAATTAGTGTTATCCATGATGTCATCCATAGGGTATCTATCCAGCAGTGCCACATCGCCCGGGGCGGATCCCACGCTGCTTCTCAGCATGGATGGGACGGTGCTATCCAATGCTGGATCCGCTAGCTGCTGCCACTGCTGAGACCCCCTTTCCTAGCTAAGTGAGTCGATCTGCTGCTGCTGCCGCTGTAAAGCGAGTGCCAACTCCATGTGCCTTGATTCTAGGCCTTGAAGGCGGTCTGCTTCCTGCTTCCTCTGCTCCTCCTCCAGCTTCCTCTTCTTCTCCTCCTGCATCTTCTTTCTCGCACGGCTTCTGTAGTCGGCATTCCAGTCCACAAACCCCTCAAACCACGGAACAATGCCTTTGCCTCGTGTTCTTCCCGGGTGTTCAGGGTTCTTCAGGGCGCACGTAAGCTCGTCGTTCTCTCTGTTGGGCGTGAACACCCCCGTTCGAGCCTCTTCTATTGCAACAATTAAATCAAGGTTAGCTCCTTTAAGACTTGCCCGCTCCAAAACCTGTCCTGTCTTTGGGTCCAACGTCCCCCCCATGCGCATAGAACCAAGTCCTGGACCTGGGGGGCCAGCTCAATGTAACTGGAATGACCCCTGCATCCACCATCTGTTGCTCAGCGAGATCCCACTTAGGCCGGGCCACGTCGTAGCCACCTGGCCCCAGCTTATGGTGCCATATCTTTTTCGCGGAATTGATCTTGTTTATTTTCGACTGTTCCTGAGCTACTTCCGATTCCTTGAATTTCACGAAAGCGTCCCAGTGATCTCTTTGCTTCTCCAGTGTTCCCTTGAATTCTGGAGTCTTCTTTCCTCCTTCGACGTACTTGTTCCATATACTTTTCTTGTGGTTGTTGAATGCTATTGCCATCTTCCTAAGAGCAACGTTCTTGACTTTCTCCACATCTGCATCTGTGAAATGATCTGGTAGGGTGAAATGTGACATGAGAGATTCCCAAAGCCGATCTTTTGCTCTTTGGTCGACAAAAGTAAGATCTGGACGTTCCTTTGCTGGTTTTTTCCATTCTTGAATGGAGGTCGGGATTTGGTCCTTCACAAGAACTCCGCACTGACGAATGAACTTGCCCGCATTCTTCTTAGGCTCGCGCGGTTCGCCATTAGGTTTGATGGCATCGATGTTGTACTTTACGCCATCCTTCAACTTTTTGGCCGGGCCTCGCACTGTCCTGCTGCCTGTAGAAGATTTGCTCGATCCGGAGGGCTGAAAGAAGAAAGATCGATTCGTTAATATATATATATATATAAAAGACCGGGAGCCAGAAAGCTGACTTGAGAGTAAGTGGGAGTGTAGGAGGGGAAGATCGGAAAAGGCTAGGGGGCAATGAGGGTAATGCCGAAAGGAGGAGTGTCTCTCTACTCTCTCTCTCTCTCCTCTCTCCTCTCTCTCTCCCCCCTCCCTTCCCCTGGTGCTGCTCCCTCGCTCTGCTCAGCTCCCTCTCCCCGCCGGTATTTGTTATTTGAAGATCATCATAGTTCTGGACTTCATCTATTCGTTCATCTTCATTGAATATCATATCACCCTCCCCGGTATTGTTCAGATATTGTGAGCCATCATCTTCTTCATTCTCATCTGGCCGGCTCGGGGAGCGTATGATCTCGAACAGGGCCTCTTCTCCTTCTCTGCCGGTATTTTCCGCCATAGCTTTTATTTAACTAATCCAGAAGAAATATAAAACAATTTAGTACGCATCTCGAATAATAGTAGATAATTGATATGCATCTCTAATAATAGTAGATAATAGATATGCATCTCGAAATATAAAACTGAATCATAATAGATAATATGCGCATCATCGAATATAATCTCGAATAATTGTCTCGAATATTATCGAATAATATAATCTCGAATACATCGTCTCGAATATCTCGAATACATCACTAGCTAATGCAGATCGAATACCCTCGAATAATCTAGTTCACTCACGGTGGACACCCAAAGAGAAGGAACCACCACAGGATCATAGCTCCAGTGAGATCCCTGAAGAACCTGCCAGGTATTGGAGAACCTGACGTCCAATGCAACCATGTAGCGACGGACGTGCTCGTCCTCCTCCCTGACACGGTGACGTACCACCTCCGCGGGGGACGCCAGCCTCCGCACCGAATGTGGCCCACGCGCCTGCCACCAAAGAAGCTCCGGGTCGACGACGGGACCTAGGTTCCTCACCAAGTTGCGCGCCCCTGAAGGTAGCACCTCCCAGTGCCAGCCCGGCGGAGCCCAGTCCCGGACATGGCGCCTCTGAAGCAGGACGTCGTCGCGAACGAGTCGACGACGAGGATGCGGGCCGGGCATCATTGATGTCGAGAACAAATTCTATGCAAATATGTAACATTTTTTAAATGTTTGGCTAGGAACAAGATTCAGAATCATAACGGATTCTCTTAACCTTTAAGGGATTTAACAAAATGGTGTCATTCTTGATGCGCAGAAAACGGTCCATATTTTTCCTGATCTCATCTACCATTCTATATGTCACGTTGTCTAGTATCAAAGGATTCAAGAAAACCATGGATCATACGCCTGTTACTTCCGGCTAATGATGAAGCCATGCATTTCTTCAATACTTTGACAGACAACGTGATATATAGAAGAATATATATATATACATATATACATATATATATATACATACATACATATATATATGAGATCAGAAAAAAAATGGATCAACTTGTGCACATCCATAATGGGGGCATTCTTTGATCATATATATTTCACTAGATCAAACTTTGACATATGTCAAAATTATTGCATCTAGTTACACTGGATCAAATGTTGCATCGTGAAATATGCAACATTCAAACTTTTTTCAATATGACAAACTTTTAATACATTCAAACATCTAAAACATCAAAACATATACATATATACATCTAAAATATCAAAAATTCCTACTCAATAAAACATCTAAAACATCAAAACATAAAGTATAAAAAACTAAAATTCCTACTCATCTAATTAACATTTATATATCTAAAATTCATCTAAACATTTCTATAACTAAAAGTATAAAAAACTAAAAAAAACATTCATCTAACATTTATATATATCCAATTCATCTAATTAACATTTATATATATATCTAATTCATCTAATTCAACTAAAAAACAGAAAAACAGATTTTTTTAAAGAAAATGTGTGTGTGTGTAAGTTCGATGGGAGGGGTGGCCATGGGGGCACAGGGGCTGCTCACATCGGGGTGACGGCCGGCGAGGCGTGGGAACGGGGGGCAGCGACGACGGGGGCGCGCGGCGACGGGGGCGGCGACGGGGACGTACGGCGATGGGGACGGGGGACGGGGGCGACGACGGGGACGGCAACGGCGCGCGACGGGGGCGGCGACGTGGGGCGGCGGCGATGTTGATCGAAGCAGAGGAGACGAAGAAGAGAAGAGAAGAAACTGAAAATTCGTAAGTGTTGTATATATAGGAGGGACCTTTAGTCCTAGTTGGAGCCACCAACCGGGTCTAAAGGTCAAATTTGGCCAGGCCAAGCGGCGGGAAGCGCAGGCATTTAGTCCCGGTTGGTGGCTCAAACTGCGACTAAAGGGGAGGGGGTCTTTAGTCGTGGTTGGAGCCACCAACCGGGACTAAAGGCCTGTGCTTCCCGTGTGCGCGGTGCAGAAGTTTAGTCCCACCTCGCCGAGCGAAGGGCAACCGCACTGATTTATAAACCCAGCCGTGGCTGCTCCTTCGAGCTCCTCTCCAAAGTAGGCTTCTCGGCCTAACTCTGCTGCGCTGCCCTGTGGGCCTACTGGGCCTTGCGGGCCTGCATCCTGGCCCAACTATAGGTTGGGTTTCTAGTCGTATGCAGGCCGTTGTGGCCCAGTAGGCGGGCTTTTTTTTCATTTTTCCATTTCTTGTTTTATTTATTTTCTTTTATTTCTGAGTTGTTTTTTGCTTTATTTAGAGTTTCTTTGTGAATATTTTTGCTTTAGGTAAAAAAATTATAAACTTTCTGTTAGTGCTAGTAGTTTTCAAATTTGAAGAGTTTAAATTTGAATTATTTGAAATTTATGTGAATCACTAGTTTGTGAATAACTTTACTTTAAAAATAGATTTTTCAGTGATTCTTTTTTATTATGTTTAATATTAGTGTGTTTTATCATTATATTCAATTTGGTAATACTTAGGTTATTTAAAAAAATGAAATTCCTTTGTAACAGATGAGTTTTCGTCCGAAACCCTCATACTTCGAAAGAGATTGTCCATTTTATACACGAAGTGGATCCAGTTTTACTCGTAACCCTCTCAACTTTTTAGCACATGCTATGTGGGTGAAATTATGATACCATGCCAACTTTCAACCTTTTCAGAATTCATTTGTAGTGCTTTTCAATTTCAAGGTCTTTTAGCTAAAAAAAAATCAGTAAATGCATGAAAAATAGCAAATGAAGTCAGAAAGGGATGAAAATTGATGACGTGGCTTTGAATGGTGCATACTGAACGCACAAAAAGTCTGGAGTTGAAATAAGTTTAAAAAAATGAAATGCCTTTGTAACAGATGAGTTTTCGTCCAAAACCCTGATACTTCGAAAGAGATTGTCCATTTTGTATACGAAGTGAATCTAGTTTTTGGCGTAACCCTCTCAACTTTTTAGCACATGCTATGTGGATGAAATGATGATACCATGCCAACTTTCAACCTTTTCAGAGTTCATTTGTAGTGCTTTTCAATTTCAGGGTCCTTTAGCTAAAAAAAATCAGTAAATGCATGAAAAATAGCAAATGAAGTCAGAAAGGGTTGAAAATTGATGACGTGGCTTTGAATGGTGCATACTGAACGCACAAAAAGTCTGGAGTTGAAATAAGTTTAAAAAATGAAATGCCTTTGTAACAGATGAGGTTTTGTCCGAAACCCTGATACTTCGAAAGAGATTGTCCATTTTGTACATGAAGTGGATCCAGTTTTTGCCGTAACCCTCTCAACATTTTAGCACATGCTATGTGGGTGAAATGATGATACCATGACAACTTTCAACCTTTTCAGAGTTCATTTTGTAGTGCTTTTCAATTTCAGGGTCATTTAGCTCAAAAAAATCAGTAAATGAGCTGAAAAATAGCAAATGAAGTCAGAAAGGGTTGAAAATTGATGACGTTTGTCCGAAGCACAAAAGTACACGTTTCAAATGCCAAAACACATAAGCACCCTAAGTATTACAAAGATTCCCTACGGTTTGTCCAAAGTGGGACTTTCTAGATATATAAGTCAGGAAACTCACTAGAGAAGAAAGTGATGATAGTGAAGCCGGTCACATCCCAGAGTGGGATCTTTGGGTGTGAAACTTTTTCTTCGCGTGTGTCACTTTGCGCCGTAACCATGGACAATCTTCATCATTTAACTGGAAGCTCGGGTCAATATTCACTGTGAAGGGAGCAATTTCGTGAAACTTTTCATAATCTTCTGACATGTCTGTCTTGTCATCCACTCCCACGATGTTTCTTTTTCCTGAAAGAACTATGTGGCGCTTTGGCTCATCGTATGATGTATTCGCTTCCTTATCTTTTCTTTTTCTCGGCTTGGTAGACATGTCCTTCACATAGAAAACCTGCGCCGCATCATTGGCTAGGACGAATGGTTCGTCTGCACACGCAAGATTGTTGAGATCCACTGTTGTCATTCCGTACTGCGGGTCTTCCTTTACCCCGCCTCATGTCAGATTGACCCATTTGCACCGAAACAAAGGAACCTTCAAACCACGTCCATAGTCAAGTTTCCATATCTCCTCTATGTAACCATAATATGTGTTCGTTCCCCTCTTGGTTGCTGCATCAAAGCGGACACCACTGTTTTGGTTGGTGCTCTTCTTATCTTGGGCGATCGTGTAAAATGTATTCCCATTTATCTCGTACCCTTTGAAAGTCATTATATTCGAAGATGGTAACTGGGACAGCAAGTACAGGTCATCTTCAACAGCGTCATCATGCATGGCACGTGTCTGCAACCAACCGGCGAAAGTCCCCGTTTGTTCACGTGTAATACAGTCGTCAGACTGCTCCGGGTGTTTGGAGCGTAGAATATTCTTATGTTCCTCCATATACGGAGCCACCAAGGCGGAATTTTGTAGAACTGTGTAGTGTGCTTGAGTGAGAGAATGCCCGTCCATACATATTATTTGTTTCGATCCTAGCGTGCCATTTCCACCCAGTCTGCCCTTATGCCGCGATTCAGGAACACCAATCGTCTTCAGGTCAGGAATAAAGTCAATACAAAACTCAATGACCTCCTCATTTTCATGGCCCTTGGAGATGCTTCCTTCTGGCCTACCACGGTTATGAACATATTTCTTTAAGATTCCCATGAACCTCTCAAAGGGGAACATATTGTGTAGAAATAGAGGACCCAGAACGACAATCTCTTCGCATAGGTGAACTAGGACGTGCGTCATGATGTTGAAGAAGGATGGTGGGAACACCAACTCGAAACTGACAAGACATTGCACCAAATCATTCTCTAACCTTGGTATGATTTCTAGATCAATTACCTTCTGAGAGATTGCATTGAGGAATGCACATAGCCTCACAATGGCTAATCGAACGTTTTCCGGTAGAAGCCCCCTCAATGCAACCGGAAGCAGTTGCATCATAATCACGTGGTAGTCATGAGACTTTAGGTTCTGGAACTTTTTCTCTGCCATATTTATTATTCCCTTTATATTCGACGAGAAGCCAGACGGGACCTTCATACTGAGCAGGCATTCAAAGAAGATTTCCTTCTCTTCTTTGGTAAGAGCGTAGCTGGCATGGCCCTGATGTATGCCGTCTTTTCCGTGCATACGTTGATGGTCCTCCCGTGCCTCCGGTGTATCTTTTGTCTTCCCATACATGCCCAAGAAGCCAAGCAGGGTCACACAAAGATTCTTCGTCACGTGCATCATGTCGATTGCAGAGCGGACCTCTAGGTCTTTCCAATAGGGTAGGTCCCAAAATATAGATTTCTTCTTCCACATGGGTGCGCATCCGTCAGCGTCATTCGGAACAGATTGTTCGCCAGGACACTTTCCAAAGAATACCTTCAAATCCTTGACCATATCATGTACATCATCACCAGTACGGTGGCGAGGCTTCGTCCGGTGATCTGCCTCACCTTTGAAATGCTTGCCTTTCTTTCTTACGGCATGCCTGCTCGGAAGAAATCGATGATGTCTCAGGTACACATTCTTCTTACAATTATCCAAATATATACTGCCGGTATGGTCCAAACAGTGCGTGCATGCGCGGTATCCCTTGTTTGTCTGTCCTGAAAGGTTACTGAGAGCAGGCCAATCATTGATGGTCACAAACAGCAACACATGTAGGTCAAATTCTTCCTAATCAAGCTCATCCCATGCACATACACCTTTTCCATTCCACAGCTGTAAGAGTTCTTCAACTAATGGCCTTAGGTACACATCAATGTCATTGCCGGGTTGGTTAGGGCCTTGGGTGAGCACTGTCATCATAATGAACTTCTGCTTCATGCACAACCAAGGAGGAATGTTATACATACATAGAGTCACAGGCCAGGTGCTATGATTGCTGCTCTGCTCCCCAAAAGGATTAATGTCATCTGCACTTAGACCAAACCATACGTTCCTTGCTTTATCTGCAAAGTCCCTCCACTTCCTCTCGATTTTTCTCCACTGCGACCCGTCAGCGGGCACTCTCAACTTCCCGTCTTTCTTACGGTTCTCTTTGTGCCATCGCCTCAACTTGGCATGCTCTTTGTTTTGGAACAAATGTTTCAACCGTGGTATTATAGGAGCATACCACATCACCTTGGCAGGAATCTTCTTCCTGGGGCGCTCGCCCTCGACATCACCAGGGTCATCGCGGCTGATCTTATAGCGCAATGCACCGCATAACGGGCATGCGTTCAAATCCTTGTACTCACCGCGGTAGAGGATGCAGTCATTAGGGCATGCATGTATCTTCTGCACCTCTAATCCTAGAGGGCAGACAGCCTTCTTTGCGTCGTATATACTCTCGGGCAATTCGTTGTCCTTTGGAAGCATCTTCTTTAACATTATCAGCAAGTTTTCAAATCCCTTGTCAGATACACCATTCTCTGCCTTCCATTGCAGCAATTCCAGTGTGGTGCCCAGCTTTTTCTTGTCAGCTTCGCAATTTGGGTACAATAATTTTTTGTGATCCTCTAACATGCTCTACAACTTCAGCCTCTCCTTTTCACTTGCGCAGTTTCTCTTTGCATCGGCAATGGCCCGACCTAGATCATCAACGGGCTCATCTGATGCCTCTTCTTCAGCTTCTTCCTGCATTGCCGGCTCAGCTTCTTCCCCCATTGTTGTACCATCGTATTCAGGGAACCCATGGCCAGGATGGCTGTCGTCGTCCTCTTCTTCTTCATTGTCTTCCATCATAACCCCTCTTTCTCCGTGCTTGGTCCAAACATTATAGTGGGGCATGAAACCGGACTCAAACAGGTGACAGTGAATGGTTCTTGAGTTAGAGTAATTATGATCATTCTTACAGCCAGCACATGGACAAGACATAAAACCATCCGCCCGCTTGTTTGCCTCAGCCGCAAGCAGAAAAGTATGCACGCCTTTAACGAACTGGGGAGAGCATCGGTGATCGTACATCCATTGCCGGCTCATCTTCATTACACAGCACCGAAAAGAGCAAATTAATACAAGTTCATACACACTTATTCTCATAAAACAACATACAAACTCTCTAGCTAAAGCATTTAAGTGCAACAACAAATGCGATCAAGATCGCAACTAAGGTAACAATTGATCCAATAGCATAATGATACCAAGCCTCACTATCAATGGCATATTTTCTAATCTTTCTAATCTTCAAGCGCATTTTCTCCATCTTGATCTTGTGATCATCGACGACATCGGCAACATGCAACTCCAATTCCATCTTCTCCTCCTCAATTCTTTTCATTTTTTCTTTCAAATACTCGTTTTCTTTTTCAACTAAATTTAACCTCTCGACAATAGGGTCGGTTGGAATTTCCGGTTCACATACCTCCTAGATAAAAATATCTATATCAACTTGATGGGCATAATTTGTCATAAACATGAAATCCAACAAATAGTTATAAAAGAGAATACACCACATCCGAATCATAAACTGGACGAGGGCCGATGGGGACGGATATCAAAACCATGGCACTATGTATAACAAACAACGTACAGGTAAGAAAATTATACAAGTAACTATATATCTAAATCACACAAACATGATTTTTTTATTATATAAAAAAGATAAGAACAAGAGGCTCACCACAAGGTGGTGCCGGCGACAAGACGGTGCGGGCGATCGACGGTGGTTAGGACGGAGACGGGAAGGCACTAAGTAAACCACACCTACATATGCAAACTAAGAGTTATTTTGAGCTCAAATTGCATATAAATCCAATAAACTACCACATATAATTCCTCCCAAACAAAAACCCACAAATCACTATACTTATAGAGCATTGCGAGAGCTAATCTAGTAATGAGAGATGAAAGGACAAAGTTGCTAACCTTTGTGATCACTTGGATGGATGGGGTTCCTTCAAATCTTGACAAATTTTGGCAAAAATGGAGGATGAGCTCGAGAGGAGAGGAAAGGGGAAGAACAGAGAGCTCAGGCTCGATGAAGGGTTTATATAGGATGATCTTTAGTCCCGGTTGGTTATACGAACCGGGACTAAAGATGCATCTCTAGTCTCGGTTCTTGCCACGAACCGGGACTAATGGTGTTCGCGGGGCCCCAGCCTGACACCAGCCTGCCACCACCTCTTTAGTCCCGGTTTGTGGCACGAACCGGTACTAAAGGTTCGAAACGAATCGGGACTAATGAGCGCCGCCCGCCTAGCCGTTGGAACCGGCACAAATGGTCACATTAGTGCCGGTTCATTTACAAACCGGGACTAATGAGCTGAACATTAGGGCCTTTTTCTACTAGTGGGGGTTGAGCGGGACGAGAGACATGAGTTTACCCAGGTTCGGCCCCTCACGATCGAGATAAAAGCCTATGTTCTGCTTTGAGTTGTATTGCTTGAGTATCGATTACAAGGGAGCGGAATCGCTTAACCTAGCAATCGATCGATTGTAACTTAAGTTTAACCCGCCGCAGGGACTCGCCTTTATATACACTGGTCGAGGCCCTGGGTTTACAAGATTTCGGCCCGGGTTATACTTTGTAACCGACCCTTGCTCTAAGTCGCCTTGCCTTCTAGGGCAAGTCGCCTTTGGGCGGCTTATACTTCCGGGTCACGCATCGTCTCCTGGCTCTGGGCCTTTGTCTGGCTCACCTTGTAAGTCGCCAACCTTATTCCGTGTCTTGGTCTCTTGGGCCTGTCTAAGGCCTTGCTATTGAATCGTCAACATCCTAACCCGGCCCTTCTAGGGCGGGTCATATCGTGGGGTCTTATCCCCAACACGTTGTATTGGGAACGTGCAAATATAGCCATATCCACATGCAAATCTAGCATTAATATGTTGTCTAGCACTTCAGTATGTCCTCTTTCGTGGATGTGATTTGTAAGATGAGCCCAATAAACCGGAAAGGAGTATCTAACCATAATATATCATTTCAAATCTAAATTTGAAACATAGTTTGAGATACAAAAAAGGATAAATGTCAACATGAATAATAGCTAATCCAAATCGGGCAATGAACTTGACCCGTTTCAAAGGTGAATGATGTCTAGAGAAAACCAGACATCAATTTCAGTTAATATAAAGCTCAGGCTGGCTAGCCCACCACCCATGGTGCCATCTAGTATGAAATGAACCCGGGTGACTGCTATATCTACCAGATTTTGTTTGCTCAGAAAGAAGGACTTTCTCTTGACCGGTGACCACTATACCATGCATATACTGCACAAGACGCACACGTAATTTTGGCACCATGGCTAGGACAGGACTGTTCCCTTCGCCGCACATTCTTGAATATATCACGATGCCGGGGGAAACCAGTGACCGAATCCACGACGATTTTGCATCGAGCGTACCCGCAGCAGAGCCACCGCTCCGCTCCTTGCCGTCGCAGCCATGCCCCGCTGGCAACCGCGTGTCTAAGCCACCCACGTGCCTTGGGCCAGCTGGCCGTCGCTGCATCGCACGCGTTGTCATCTCGTCCTGCCACCGCAAGCCGTAGTGCGGGTGCTGCCCAACCACTGCCCCGGCGTCATCCACACTGGGCAGAGGAGATGTAATGTGATGATTGGCAATGACGATGCCATGCCACTAGGACTTGGCCGCCCCTAGTCCCTGTTGTCCCCGTCCTCATAGTCCCCAATGCCGCTCCGAGCTTGTGCTGCCTGTTGCCTCCTTGCCTACATGTTACTCCGTGACTCAGTCAGGAACTACAGGCCACCCTATATGCACAGGGGCTGGCAAGCTCCGCGACGTCTACATCTGAACCCTAGCGAAATCCCGTGCGCGTTTTTAACTTCCAATCCGTGATCGTGCGAGGAGCTAGGTGGGCGTCCGGTTTTTATAGACGGGAAAACATGAGAGACTCTGTCCAGTTTTGTTTCCAAATACATCACGTGCTAGAGGTGAGGTGGGAAGGGCGGGACGTACGCCTGGGTACAAAAGTTTTCCATATTAAGGGACGACGGAAGGCGAACAAAAAACCTTTCTCTTTTTAAATCTCAGCCATTGATTTTTGTGGTTAACTCAAAATTAACGGCTATAAAAGGGCGACGGAAGGATAACTATTAAATCCTCCTTCCTTTAATATTAGGTAAAGATTATATTACATATGGGACGGCCGTGGAAATCATCAGACATAAGCCTAGAGGAAGAACTGTCTGTGATGCATGTCCATCTATGATTGTGTTTTTAAACTGAGACACATGTGAGAAATCATCTCTAATGGTTTTACCGGGAGTTAAAAGCACAAAACTACCACATTTACAGCTAGGTTTGCAGAAAACCACCTAGTCACTAATTTTTTTTTTACAAAAGTCACCGTGTTTTAAGTAATCATTTTCCAGAAAACATTGATTGTCTGCTTTGGCATGTTTAAGCGCGTTTATAACAGATGGACCAGATCATCAGAGCTGACTTGGCAAAAACATGTTTAAGCGCGTTGAATAATCTTCTCGAATCTCTTTGATATAGACACCCCTTGATCAAATAAAAAACCGCAATCAACCCCCCGCCCCGGTACAGAATTGTAGCGGGCGCCATGGCGAGGGGTGTCGTCGTCGAGATTTCATCGCCCAGCCGCCGAATGTGCTTCGGCTAGCCACCGCGCCATCTACCTCTCCTCCTCCCCGTTTCATTTTCCGTCGC
Organism: Thinopyrum elongatum; assembly: GCA_011799875.1. Classification (NCBI taxonomy): domain Eukaryota; kingdom Viridiplantae; phylum Streptophyta; class Magnoliopsida; order Poales; family Poaceae; genus Thinopyrum; species Thinopyrum elongatum. Next base: position 673,897,508 of record CM022298.1, read on the forward strand.
CTCGCTGTTGGAAGTTGAAGGTATGCAGCTGTGCGCTCATGCTCCTCCTTCACCTGGAGGTCGAAGGCTGAGCTATGGCAGCTGCATACTCCTTCTCCTCCTTGACCTAGAGGTCGAAGGCGGCGCACGTGTCCGCACCGCTCTCGACGCACGGCGAAACTCAAAGCACGAGGTCAACATGCAGTCGATTCCCGTGAGAGATATGGCAGGGGAGTCACGGCAAGGAGGCTGGAGAGGAGGGAGGAAGGCGACAAGGACGCAATGGCCATGGCGGGCGATAGGCGGCCTGATCCGACCGGTCCAGCGGCGGGGAGGCGATCTAGGCTCGAGGGGCATGTGGGCGGCGTCGGAACAGAGCCACGGCGGTGGTGGCTCAAGAGATAAAAGGAGGTAGCCTGAGGGAAGGAAGAGGCGCGAGGAATAGAGGAGAGACGCGATGCGCCACTCGTCCAGCCGAGGTTGCGGGCCGCTATCAGATTTTGTTTGCTCAGAAAGAGGGACTTTCTCTTGACCGGTGACCACTATACCATGCATATACTGCACAAGACGCACACGTAATTTTGGCAGCATGGCCAGGACAGGACTGTTCCAATCGCCGCACATTCTTGAATATATCGCGACGCCGGGGGAAACCAGCGACCGAATCCACGACGATTTTGCATCCCTGCGTTGCCGACAGGAGCCCCGGACTGTACAGCACGTGCGCTAGCTGCAAATCCTAGAGGAATAAGCTAGAGCTCGACGGCGACGGGAGAATGATTAGGTGAGAGCGGCTGCAGATCGATGGTCAGCCATGCATGTTGCCGCGCGCCGCAAACAGAAATCATGTGTGATCCCGTGAAGGGTACGTGACGCGTCTGCGTAGGCATGCAGCAGCAGTTCCCCCATTTGCTCATGATTTGCCGACGGACGCTTTTTTTTTTCAAGTCAACCGACGGACGCTCTTTTTTTTGTGTCAACCGACGGACGCTTTTCGATCGATGCACACGCACCACTCGTAAGAATCTTGCATGGCTGGGTCCGGTGAGCGAGAGAATTGACCGTGGAAACGAGAGAGGCGATTCGGTGCCCAGTCTCAGCTGCACCCGCGATGGATAGATTTTTTTTAAAAAAAATAGTATAAAATTCAAAAAATATCTAATTTTTTTGCATGGAATATAATTTGGTGTTCGAGGAGCGCTTCAAATTCATATCATTTGGACATCTGAGTAGCTCTCAGCAAATAAACAAAATTTGAGGTGTGTGAAAAAGTTTACTATTCATGTATAGGTTCTGACCCAAAAAATTTATTTTTTTGCTGAGAGCTACTCATATGTCCAAATAATCTGAAATTTGGAGCGCACCTCATGCACCAAATTATCTCCAATTTTTTTGGATTTTTTTAGTATTTTTTGTGAAATTCCTCTTCACCGGGTGCCGACGAGTCTAGGCTCAGAAATGGATATTCGCCGTGGAAACTTCTTTTCTTCAATAGTACTACTGCACTCACCATTTTTCAAAATATATACAAGATGTATAAGTTTCTTCCAAAATCAAAGTTATGAATGTTTGATCAAGTTTAGAGATTTCAAAATATAAGGTGCATAATTTTTTGTCTAATGTCAAAGTTGCGTTTATTTGTTCAAGTTTAAGGATAAAAGATTCTACATCTAAATTACATGATGAAAATACATTTAATGATGGGCCGTTGATATTGATTTGATATTTTACATGTAGATGATTATTTCAACAAATATGGTCAAATTTACTAGGCTTTGACGTAAGACAGAACTTATATGCCTTGTATTTTTGAAGGGCATCCATTTTAGAATGGATGTAGTGTGGCTTCCCGCGGGCATGAAAATTATTGGGAAAGCAGGTATCACCCGACGTGGGTGTAGTATTTATTGATTAACAAATGTAGTATATGGTTCGATTTGTTGCAAGAGGTAAGATATAACTTGCACTCATATTTGTTTTTTGTGGGGAACTTGCACTCATATTTATCTAAGTTTAAAACCAGACCATACAAGACCACAACTTCCTAACTGTAAACGTACAAATTTGTTTCAAATTCCCTCTCAATCATAACATATCTATGTTGAGAACAAGCATAGCTCTTTCCTTTTCTTCTACGTTCGTTCATTTATTTTTCTCTGTTTTTAGATGTTCGTATTTTAGCTTCTTGCTAGCTAGTTTATTTTTCTTCTTGTTTTTTCATTCATTTTTTCATTAGTTCATATTTTTCAAAACATTCCAAATACATGTATTCAAAAACTGAAATTTACTTTACAAAATTTAAACCACAAATTAGATAAATGTTAATGCAGTGTAAATATTTTTTTAGCTTATGTTCTTATACGTGTGAAAAATGGGCTGTCCCGATTTGGGCATTTTTTTCTTCTGCATGGGTTTTTGATACCTCAAAAAAATCTTGTTTGGTTTTCATGTTTTATTGAGTTGTGTCCATTCATTTTTTTTGGGGGTTGAGGGGTTCATTTTTATTCTGCATGAATTGCTATGGTTCAGCTTTCTTCTTTATTGATTCTTTCTTATCTAGTTTATAATGTTTTTATTTTCTTTTTATGTATGTGTTTTCCCTTTTTATTCTTATTTTTATATACTTTAATTTTTTAAAGCATGACGGTATTTTTATTAGATACATGATGCACATTGTCTATACAAGACAAACATTATCTAAATATATGATGAATATTTTTGTAATACACGGTGGAAATTTTTAACAATGATTGGTGAACCTTTTTTAAATGTACAAAGAACATTTTATTTCAATACACATTGAACGTTTTTACAAATACATGGTGAGCAGTTTTTAAGAACATGATGAACATTATTTTATATACACATTGAACATTTGTTTACAAACCGCGTTGGATGGCTTCCACGGTCCGAACGCGTGGTCCGGACGGTGGATGTTTGAGGGTCGGCGTTGGAGATGCCCTAAACAATCTAGTAAAGAGCCGTATGCATTGTGTAGCAAATCACATGAGAAACTTTCAAGGATCGTCTACACATCTACGATAATATAGCAGACACTTCTTAAGAAGAGCCATCCAAGGTTATTACACCAACATAGATGGCTCTAGGTGGTAAGTGGTATCCTTCGGCTATACTTTTGCAACCGGGTGATTTTTTTCCTCGCCATCCAATAGTTATAACTTCCACAATCAACTTGGCGAGGTTCTCCTTTCCGAGGGAACAAGAGCATGACACATTGTTTCACAAAAAAATTAAAAAATAGAGAAAGCTTTATTCATTTGCCAACAACAACATGTATATTATGATTATTAAATGTTTAAGCCATGCACCAAGTACACAGTATATTCGGGCACAAGTACGTACTGCCGATCGAGATAGCAGTATTGCACAGTAGTGTCTGGAGCAGCCATATATCTAGCTGACACATATTTATTGGTTTATTTGGCTCTACGTACGTACAAGCGCGCGCTCGCTCCATCCAAACGTACAGCCAGCCAGCTTGCTCAATATACCTCCGGCCACCGCAGCTGCCCTCCCTCTGGCAGTTGAAGTAGGCGGCGGCGACCGGAGCGCCGAGGTCATAGCACTCAGCCAGGTCCCTGGTGATGAAGCTAGAGCGCCACCCTGGTGCGTAGATGGCCTGCCGCGCCGTCTGCCGGAACACCACGAATGCCACGCGGTGGATCCCCGCCGTCGGCTGCGGCTTCTCGTAGGCCACCACCTCGGTTCCTGCATGCAGCCACGCGGAAAAAAATGTTTGATTTCCCACCGGACTATCTTGTTTTCCCTAGGGAAGGCAGTTGGAGAGGATAATTGACATTACATGTACTCCGTAAATTATTTGATTTCTTACCACGGCTCACGTCACCTCCGTCTGGTATGTCTGTCACCATCCTGTATTTAGGCAAGAAATTAAATCGAAGCAATTAGCTTAATTCGTTATAGTATAGTAGTAGTAAATATACATACACTAATGATTATATAGTTTTCTCACGAAATGGTTAGTGTAGAACAATACCAGAATCGCCCCCTATGCCGACGGCCATGGCCGTCGGCATAGCCCTGATTCCCATCGGGACAGGCCTATGCCGACGGCCCCCGTCGGCATAGGGCTGTCGGCAACATATCCGTCGGCGTAGCCCGGGAGGCCGTCGGCATAGAAAGGCCGTCGGCATAGATCCTATCCCGACGGTGTCCGTACATCTATGCCGACGGCCTCGGCCATCGGCAACGTCCCCGCCTAACGGTGGCCGCCGTCAAGTGCAGACCAACAGTTGCGCGGCACGTGGCACATGTATGCCGACGGCTTGGCCGTCGGCATATATGTGCCACGTGGCGCGCAGCTGTACCTCCTGGGGCAGGGTTATGCCGACGGCTGAGCCTTCGGCGTAGTTTAAATCTATGCCGACGGCTCAGCCATCGGCATAACCCTGCCCCAAGAATGCCTAGTGACTGCCACGTGGCTGCTATGCCGACGGCCTAGCCATCGGCGTACTTTACAACTATGCCGACGGCTAGACCGTCGGCATAGCTGCCACGTGGCAGCCACTGGGAGCTCTCGCCATATCTATGCTGACGGCTAGGATGTCGGCATAGTTTCTGTCTGTTTTTTTTTTCTTTTTCCTGTTTCTTTTCAGCTCAATTCATTTGAATATATAGAGCATATATAAGAATCATACAACAATATATGCATCACATAACAATAAGGAGCAGCATCACACAACAAATGCATCATCACACAACATAAGAAGCATCGCAAACCATAAACATATAAGTATCATCACCACCAAGCATATAAGAATATCACAAACAACAATAAATAACATCACAAGCATATAAGTATCATCACCACCAAGACCGTCACAAGTCACCCAAAGGCTTAAGCGCCTGGACGTCGAGCACCGCGGAGGTCGTCACCGCCAAGTCCGCCGAAGCCCAGGTCATCACTGCTAGCGGCAGCGCCACCGCCACCGCCACCGCCTCCGCCTCCGCCTCCGTGGATCGGATTGATCGGGCTCCGTGACTCGGGAGTGCTGCGAAGACCACCACCAACGGTAGACGATCCACCGGTTCCCTGGATGTTGAAAAGACATGTTAACGGGATATATGACTGTGTTGAATAAACGATATGCTTTGGGTGAATATATTGGGGATGAACTAACCGGCGAGGGGCCAGCGTTCTGTGCCAGAAACTCCTCAAAGGTAAGCAGCCTTGGTTGTGGTGGAGGAGATGGTGCTGGTTGCAATTAAGGAACCCTGCCGGCTGCCATTTCCTGAAGAGCGTACTGCATCATGCGATTGTTCTGCTCATGGAATGCAAAAAGGCTCTCGTGCCACGCCATGGTCTCCTGGCGTGTGTACTCCATGTAGGCCTACGGTATGACATGATGAAACTCATAAAACTACTAAATGCGGAAAATAAAGTGAGCAATGAAGATAAGAGGGAAAATACTTACAGATTGCCACTCCTGAAAGAGGGACTGTGACTGCGCACTGGTCATGGGCGTGCTCGTGCGCTGGCTCAGGCTCGGGTCGATCCGACGGAGCTGTGTGTAGGAGATAGTAGGAGTGATCACAGCATCCAGAACCGCCTCCCGACCGTGCTCCTTGGGCCCCTTGCCCACCACCACCCTCTCGTCCAGATCCGCCGCAATGGGGTCAGGTGTGTCAGGATGTAACCTCAGATACCCTTCGGAGTAGGCCTTCTTCTTCTGCGCGGTCTTGCCGTAGTACTTGGGCTCGCCAGGCTTGGAGTCCTTCCGCGTATGGGCGATCTCCCACGCCTGCATGTGTGAGAGCGGCCGTCTTCAGTTTCTCCTCCTGCACCACCAAACAGAGGTTAGTCATACATAAGAAAGTGACGGTAAATAGAAGAAGAAGAATGTTTAATGAGGTTAGTCATACATTAAGTGTCTTGTGGAGAAAGTGGTTTCGGTTTCCCTGAGCATGTACTCCCTCCTTCCCTCGGTTAGCCTTGTTTTTGATGCTCGTAGCTGCCCAGGCTCCATCCTTATCACACCAAAGATCCACCAATGCCGCCCAGGACTCGTCTTTTCCATAACACCAATTTGGACACACCTACATAATAAAAGCATAATGGCAAGTCAACACGAAACGGTGAAATGTACCACAAACATCGGAATGAAAAACCTTTTATACTTACCGCCAAGTACTCGTACCTCTCCAAGGTAATGCCCATCCTCCGCGCTTCTTCCTTGGTCATCTTCACACCAAGAACGTCGTGATAGTATGTCGAGATGGCCACCCAGCGCACCTCGTACTGGAGCTGGTGGGCCTTCTTCTTGGCTTGGTGCAGCACGATCTGGTCGGCTCTGGCCTGGTGCTCCGGAAGAACTCGATAGAATTTCTACAATCATGCATGAAACAAGAATGGAAGAAGCCATGAGTTAAATCATTCATGAAACCAGAATGGACTTGTGCTTTTGAAGAGAACTCACCCAGAAAGTAGTGATCACGGCCTTGGCATGGGTTTCATGGTCCGCGTGGAGGGCCGCTTCCCAGTGGTCCCAGCTCGTGGCCAAAACCCGACGGTCCGGGTGCCTGACTGGATCCGGACAGTACAGCCCCGGCCAGTGTAACTTCAGCAAGACGGTGATGAGGCCGTTGGGAATACGGACCCCTTTAGGATAAATCCAGTTGCTACAAAAGAATGAAATATTAGCATGTGACAAGCAAAATAAATAACTACCGGAATGAGCATGTGACAAGCAAAAGAATGAAATTCTTATAAAGTGGCACTTACTCTTTCCCCGTGGGCTCAACGAGCCACTTCTGCTCCTCAGTAGCAGGAATCTGCTTTGGTAGCTTTGCGTTACCATGCAGCCACACCTTGTTGCCATCCCCCTCCACGCCACCACCATCATCCCCGCCACCACCCTCCTCCTCGCCTGCCTCCTCCTCCTCCTCCTCCCCAACCTCCTCCTCCACCTCCTCCTCGGCCCCATCCCGAACCTCCTCCTCCTCGTCGTCCTCCTCCTCCTCCTTGTCAGAGGGTACCTCACTAGAGGAGGGTACCTCACTAGAGGAGGGCCTCGAAGACAACACCCCTAAGTCGGTGAGGGTGCGCTCTTTCTGGCCGCGACCCCCTGTAGTGGCTCTCCCCCCACCACCTCGCCCTCTAGGGGCTCTCCCCCCGCCCCCTCCTCCTCTAGGGGCACCTCTCCCTCGACCTCCCTGTGAGGAGTCATCGTCAAGTAGCCGGGGGGGGAGGATTACGTGCTCGACCACTCCGACTAGGCAGGCCGACGACCTTGCATAGGAAACCCACGCCGTCGGCCTTCCCCTTGCCCATGTTCCACGAACCTGCATTGAAAAGAGAATAAGCAATTAGTGCATTAATAAAATGAAGGAAAAGGCATAATAATAAGGAATAATAAACACATTAATAAAAAAGCATAAAAAGGCATATTCCTAAACTATAGAAAAAAAGACTTGAAACGTACATCTGCTAGAACCCATACGAATCATCACTGTTGTAACCTCTTTCTCGGTCGGTCTCATCATCACTATCAATCATATCATCTTCGTTGTCTGACGGAGGTGGAGGCTCTTCCTCGTCGTCAACGTCTTCGTTTAACTTTTCTAGCATAAGTATGTCATTTTCATTGACAATGGTCTCACCATCATTCCGTGCATCATCGTCGTTTGGATCCACATCATCATCACCCAATGGTCTAGCGTCATCGTTTCTAACCACATCATCATCATCAGGTTGCTCTTGATAGAACACTCCCTCGTATGTCGTGGGGTTAATGTTGTAGTAATCGTCTTCATTCGGGTCCGGTAGCTTACCATGTGGCGACACCTTGAACACAACTTCCCAACCCTTTAGGTACTCTTTCTGGCATGGGTAAGGCAGATAATAAACTTGTGTAGCTTGGGTAGCCGCAATGAAGAGATCGGCTCCGGCATAGACGGTTGATGGTTTAACTTCGACCAAACCAATGGAAGGCGTATGTTTTACCCCCTCCCGCGGATCGAACCATCGGCATTTGAACACAGGCAGACTTAGGGTCTCGCGCCCCTTGCGGAATTTAATCTCGTATATATTTTGTACCCTTCCGTAGTAGTCTACTGAATTTTGACCGGGGGTGTACACTCCGGTATTTATAGTTTTGGGATCAGGCCGGCTGTTCTGGTGCTCCTCTGTATGGAAGCGATACCCATTCACATCATACTTTTTACATGTCATGGCGGCAGGGTCAAAACCCATGGAAACCCATCTCAATTCATCATCCATAGATATGTTCGGATCTTTTCCCTACAAGTATAATTGAAATTGCTGGGTGCATTAGTTCGGTTAACTAATAAATGTTGAACTAGGTATTTAATAGGGGAATGTGGAAAATTACTTTCTCCATGAACCAAGCAACAAAAATTTTACGTCCAGGGTTTCCATGACGGAGAAGAGTAAGTGCCTCCGCCTCAGTAGGAGGATTCATTCCCGTCCATTCCTCTTGAACGAAATCACTAAAAGAAGAAAAGCGGTGTTAGACCGGTACTAAGTGAACATAGAACATGATGATGTGGAAGACATAAAGGAATGGTGTAGTGGTATTACCTCATCCACACTTCCTCAACTTCCTTGATGTTGTGCAAGATATAGAACATGAGGTCCTCCCACTCTTGTCGTGGCATGTTATAAGATTTCGAGGCCCCAGCCCTCCCACCTTGCACGTTGAATAGATGGAGCCTGGGTTGATACTTGGACTCTTCTATATTGTATCGTGGCACCTTGTTATGCAGATGGGAAACGTGGTCTGGATAGTATGATGTCCTGAGGTCTGACACCTCCTCTAGGATAACTGCCTCAGCTATGGAAGCTTCAATCTTAGCTTTGTTTCCAGATTTCTATCGGAGATGCTTGTTCTGTCTCTCAGGGCCGTACTGCCAGCGATTCTGCACAGCCCCCCCCCCCCCCCCCCCAACAATACCTCGTTTGCGAGGTGCAGAATGAGATGTGTCATCGGAGTAAAGAAGCCTGGCGGAAAGAACTTCTCTAGCTTGACTATCAACTCCGGTGCCTTCTTATGCAATTTTTCAATCATACTCTTTACTTACTTCTTTAGCACAGAGCGTGCGGAAGAAATGGCTTAGCTCGGCAAGCACTCGCCAGACATGCTCGGGGACATAGCCTCGAACCATCACCGGCATTATCCGCTCAATCCATACATGGTAGTCATGACTCTTCAGGCCGGTCACTTTGCCCGTTGAAAGATTGACTCCCTTACTTATATTCGATGCATAACCATCGGTGAACTTCAAAATGTGTTTCAGCCAGATAAGTACTTCCTTTTTTTCTGGCGTTTTAAGGACAAAGTCAGCATCTGGCTTGAACCAGTTTTTTCGACCGCCTGTGGGAGGCTTCATGTTTAGACGTGGTCTATCACAAATTCTCTGTTGATCGGCTCTAGCTTTAACGTCATCCTTCGTCTTATCACGAATGTTGAGGATCGTGTGAAAAAGGGACTCTGCCACATTCTTTTCGGTGTGCATCACATCTATGTTGTAAGGAAGTTTGAGGTCCTTGAAATAAGGAAGCTGCGAGAAGGGGGTAATGTGAGTCCAGTTGTGCGTCTCACCATATCCCTCGAAGCCTTTGGCTTTGCCTTTGCCTTTGCCTTTGACTTTAGGCTTGAGAGCTTTTAGCTGAGCAAGAACATCTGTCCCCGAAAATGTTGGAATCTCGGTTACTTCATGAACAACCCTGCCTTTCGTGAAGTTCTTCTTGTCTTCCCTGTCTGGATGGTCTGGAGGGAGGAACTGTCGATGCAGGTCAAAGGCTACATACTTGCCACCCTTACTGAGCCAAATCATTCGCAGAGCCTGCATGCACACTGGGCATGGTATCTTTCCACTTGTACACCATCCGCAGAATAGAGCATAGCCGGGAAAGTCATGCATGCAATAGTGCAACCAAACTTTCATCAAGAAATTTCTCTGCAGATCCCGGTCGTATGTCAACCTCGGAAAGTACCAAGAATGGTGCAAATCATCCACCAGCGGCTGCATAAACACACCCAATTGCTTCCCCGGGTATTCAGGCCCCGGAATAATGAGCGACAAGAACATGGTCTTGCGTTGCATTAGGGCACCTGGAGGGAGATTGAGCGGAATTACAAACACGGGCTAGCAGCTGTATGGATTGGACGACATACCATATGGATTGAACCCATCACCTGATATGGCTATTCTGACATTCCCAGCCTCGGCTGCTTCCTCGGGGTATTCTTCATCGAACGACTTCCATGCTTCGCTTTCCGATGGATGTACGATTTTATTTGGATTGTACCTTATACCTTCCTTGTGCCACTTCATCATTTTGGCAGACTCCTCCGTGATGAAAAGGCGCTGCAGTCTTTCTATGAAATGGAGATACCGAAGAACCTTAACGGGGATGGCTAGCTGCTTTTTCTCACCATCCTCACCGACCACCTCAATGTACCGAGACGAACCGCACTCCCTACAGTACTTGTCATCCGCATACTCGTGCCTAAACAAAAGGCAATTCTTCGGGCAAACATCTATTTTCTCATAATCCATAGAGAGTGCCTTCATGATTTTCTTTGTAGCGTACATGCTTTTCGGCAGTTCATGACCCTCAGGGAGGCTGTTAGCCCATACTCCCAGGAATGCTTCGAAGCATTTCTGGCTACAGCCGTACTCAGCCTTGACTGCAATCAGTTGCGAGATGGCATCCAGCTGAGATATTTTCGCACCCGCATAAAGAGGTTTCTTCGACGAGGCCAAGACCTCCAAGAAGGCCTTTGCGGTTGCCTCCGACTCCTCTGGTTCATTCTCTGAAGGTGTCGCATTTGCCGTTTCTGCAACAACGACATCACCTAGCATGTCCCTGACCCCATCGTCCTCATATCCATCGATGCGTTGTCGCATCACCTCCTCTCTACCACGGTCCTGCTCGGCTATGTTTATCGGCGGCATGTCAAAGTTTGGCATATATCCGTGCGTGCGAAGGTGCTCAGTCATGTCCTTCTGATTTCTACGGTGACGTTTGGCACATCTCGCACAGGGACATGGTGGGATAATTCTCATTGGACGACGGAATATCTTCTTCAAATACACATCGGTTTTCGCGATCCACTCTGATGTTACTCGATTCCGACGGATAAAACCACTGTACATCCACTGATTATCTGCCATCCTCTGCTTTTTTGCAAGCCACACAACATAATTAAGGATTCACTTAAATTAATCACATCAAATTTTCATTTTCTACCGAGTTGAATCCACCTACATCTCTAATAGGTTAAGATGGGTCCTAATCCCACCCGAGGATGTGTAGATTGAGTACGTTCTCCATTCTACCCCGTTCCGAGATAAAATTTCGGCAGCACCTCCCCGCTGTTCTCCAGATACATGTCTCGGCAAATAGCCGAGAGAATGTGCTCCGGAGAACAATGGGGAGGCGCCGCCGAAATCCTGTCTCGGAACGGAGTAGAACATGGAGAACATACCCAATCTACACATCCTCGGGCTGTCCGTGGAAAACGCTGGACAATCCGAAAGAGCTGCGGTGATAAATATGCAATTGAATGCATATTTATCGATGCAACCCTTTTGGACGGGAGACGCCTAGGTAACGCGACTTGACTTGAGAATGAAATCTAGTGACATGAAAAAATGTAGGAGATGGACTTGTAGCTCACCCTCGGTTGTAGGGGAAGGAGTCGAACAACAGCGGGATGCTCAGGGACCAACGTGTCGGACGACGGTCACTCCGATGAAATGCAACACCACAAAGCCTACAAATTCCACCGAAAGAACAACTTAGATCAACACATCTCAGTCAAGTGTCAAACTTTTGTCTTCTATTCTTTTAGCAAGATCATCATGAGTATCAATTTTTTTTAGCAAGATCATCAAATCTTAGTAAGTCTCAAAATTTTGTCTTCAATTATTTTAGCAAGATCATTATGAGTATCAAAAAAAATACCAAGATCATCACATCTCAGTCAAGTGTCAAAATTTTGTCCAACATCCATCCATCCATTCATCTATCATTAACTTGACCAACATCCATTCATCAACATGACCTAACATTAAATTTATGACAAACAAAGTTTCTAAAAAAATTCACCGACATTCCATCCATCCACCATCTATGATTCTAACAACATCCATGCATCCATCTAACAAAAATTTATCCATACATCCATCCACCTAAAAACAGTAGCAAGAAGAAGAAAAAAAAACATACAAAAAAAATCTATTTATCTAACTATCTATCCATCCATTCATCTATTTATCTAACTATCTATCTATTTATCTAACTACCTAACTACAAAAACAGTAGCAAAAGAAGAAGAAAACAGCAGCGGCAGCAGCAGCGGGGGGGGGGGAGCGGCGGGTGGCGGGGGAGCTCACCGAGGGGGGCAGTACGGGAGCGGCGAGGGGGTACGGGTCGGGGCAGGGGACGGCGGCCGGAGCAGCACCCACACGACGGCCGGCGGAGGGTTGCGGTCGGGGCAGGGGCGTGGCCAGGCTAGGGCTCAGGCCGCCGGTGCCACGCTCAGGCGGTTGGGCAGGAGGCCAGGGCGGCGTCGACGCAGGGACGGCCGGGGTCGAGGAGGCCGAGGCGGCCGGCGCGCAGTTGCGGTGGCGGCGCGCGGGCTTTGGGTGAGGGGGGGCGACGGCGGCACGATGGTGGTCTGCGCGTGGGTCGGGATAGGGCGGCGGCGGGGACTAGAGCGAGGGTGCGGCGGCGCGGCGGGTCGGGATCCGGTGGCGGCGGCGGCGCGGGTGGGGGTCGGGCGACGACGCGGCGTGGGTCGGGGTCGGGGAGTAGGAGGATGAGGGGTTGAGGAGGGCCAGATGAATGAGTGGCCACGGTGGCCCGAGTAGATAAGGGTGGCCCTATGCCGACGGCCACGCCGTCGGCATAGGTTTGGTCCCCACCTGCTAGGGACAGGGTCGGCGAGTGGATAAGAGGCATATGCCGTTGGCCAGGCCATCGGCATAGATAGGAGGCCTATGCCGACGGCAAGGCCGTAGGCATAGATGGCAACCACTTTTTTTGAAAAAATAGTCCCACCTCGCCTAGGGACAAGCAATTTGACCTGTTTAAATAGTTCACTAATCCATACGTTATAAGCTCCGGTATTCATTAGACTTCTATGAAGAAAACGGACAATTACCGTGAAACTTTCAGTGCCCGCGCAGCTGGCCCGGTGCCCGGGCACAGAAGGTTTCACGGTGATAGTCCGTTTTCCATGATGGATGCCGGTGTTTTTTATAAATTCAATTATTATTTTTTTAGTTTTTTAGTAGTTTACAATGTGTACGGGACCCGGTGCGATGCCCGTCACGGCGGCAGCGACGCCCATGAGGGGGGGCACACCCCAGAGCAGCGTGCCGGACGCCTGCGCCTGCCACCATGCTTCCACAAGCGTAGGAGGGCCCACCGCGACACCTGACGGCATTGCTACCCCCTAGGTACCCCGTCCCGTCTAACCCTAACACAGACGACCACCGGACCTAGCCCTGAAGGGGGGGCCACACCACGGAGCCCCAAGACGGGCGTCTACGCATGCCAGAACACTTTCACACATGCATCGGGACCCGTGCGATGTTTCGGTGGCATAGCTACACCCGGAAGGCCACCCCGAATCCCAGTTGACCAGTAGATCTAGCCCTTTGACTTTCGCCGGACGGGCTTTGACCGGTGGACTCTTCCACCTGGTTGCGATAGGTCAGCCCATAGCAACATCCCCGAACACAGTCTGGACCCAACCCAACACTAGATTCCCTCCGGTTCCACCGCACCCGCACCATCCCCCCTCCAAGTGACGGCGGCACTGCCTTCCGTGGAGGAAGGGGGCACACCATGGAGCCCCAAGACAGGCGTCTACGCATGCCAAACACTTTCAAACATGCATCACCCGTGCGATGTTTCGGTGGCATAGCTACACCCGAGGCCACCCCGAATCCCAGTTAACCAGTAGATCTAGCCCTTTGACTTTCGCTGACGGGCTTTGACCGGTGGACTCTTCCACCGTGTTGCGATAGGTCAGCCCATAGCAACATCCCCGAACACGGTCTGGACCCACCCAACACTAGATTCCCTCCGTTTCCACCGCCACCCCGCACCATCCCCCTCCAAGTGAGGGCGGCACTGCCTTCCTTGGAGGGGGGGCCACACCACGGAGCCCCAAGACGGGCGTCTACGCCATGCAAACACCTTTCAACACACATGCATCGGACCCGTGCGATGTTTCGGTGGCATAGCTACACACCCCCGGAAGGCCACCCCGAATCCCGTTGACCAGTATATCTAGCCCTTTGACTTCGCCGGAGGGCTTTGACCGGTGGACTCTTCCACCTGGTTGCGATAGGTCAGCCCATAGCAACACCCCCGAACACGGTCTGGACCCAACCCAACACAAGATTCCCCCCGGTTCCACCGCACCGCACCATCCCCCCTCCAAGTACGGCGGCACTGCCTTCCGTGGAGGGGGGCCACACCACGGACCCCAAACGCTCTACCCATGCCAGAACACTTTCACACATGCATGGGACCCGTCATGTTTCGGTGGCATAGCTACACCGGAAGGCCACCCCGATCCCTTGACCAGTAGATCAGCCCTTTGACTTTCGCCACGGGCTTTGACCGGTGACTCTTCCACCTGGTTGCGATAGGTCAGCCCATACAACATCCCCAAACACGGTCTGGACCCAACCCAACACTAGATCCCTCCGGTTCCACCGCACCCGCACCATCCCCCCTCCAAGTGACGGCGGCACTCCTTCCGTGAGGGGGGGCCACACCACGGAGCCCCAAGACGGGTCTCCGCATGCCAGACACTTTCACACATGCATCGGGACCCGTCGATGTTTCGGTGGCATAGCTACACCCGGAAGCCACCCCGAATCCCAGATGACCAGTAATCTAGCCCTTTGACTTTCGCCGGACGGGTTTGACCGGTGGACTCTTCCCCCTGGTTGCGATAGGTCAGCCCATAGCAACATCCCCGAACACGGTCTGGACCCAACCCAACACTAGATTCCCTCCGGTTCACCGCACCCGCACCATCCCCCCTCCAAGTGACGGCGGCACTGCCTTCCGTGGAGGGGGGCCACACCACGGAGCCCCAAGACGGGCGTCTACCATGCCACAAACACTTTCACACATGCATCACGACCCGTGCGTGTTTCTGGTGGCATAGATCAAAAGTCACCCTATGCACACAATGCTCAAGTTTAACCAGTAGATCTAGACCTTTGACTTTCGCCGGACGGGCTTTGACCGGTGGACTCTTCCACCTGGTTGCGATAGGTCAGCCCATAACAACATCGTCGAACACGGTCTGGACCCAACCCAACACTAGATTCCCTCCGGTTCCACTGCACCCGCACCATCCCCCCTCCAAGTGACGGCGGCACTGCCTTCCGTGGAGGGGGGGCCACACCACGGAGCCCCAAGACGGGCGTCTACGCATGCCACGACACTTTCACACATGCATCACGACCCGTGCGATGTTTCGGTGGCATAGCTACACCCCGATTCCTCCTCTAAACAGATTCCCTCCGTGTCGACCATTTCCCTCCGTGACACGGCGGCAGCGACGTCCGTGAGGGGGGCAATCGATATACCATTGGGGTATGTTTTTTTTAGATAAGGCACATTTATGTTGTGAATAACCAAGATTCCCTCCGTGTCGGCCCGACATGGCCGTTTCCCCCCTCCGGGACACGGCGGCAGCGACGCCCGTGAGGGGGGGCACACCCCGGAGCCGCGTGTCGGGTGTCTGCGCCTGCCACCACGCTTCCACAAGCGTAGGAGGGCCCACCGCAACACCTGGCGGCATTGCTACCCCCCAGGTACCCCGTCCCTTCTAACCCTGACACAAACGACCGCCGGATCTAGCCCTTTTACTTTCGCAGGACGGGGTTTGACCGGTGGACCTTTTCACGTGGTTGTCATAGCCCAGCCCATAGCTACACCTCTCAACACCGTCCCAGCCCAACCCACCCCAAGATTCCCTCCGTGTCGGCCCGACGTGGCCGTTTCCCCCCCTCCGGGACACGGCGGCAACGACGCCCGTGAGGGGGGGCACACCCCGGAGCCGCGTGCCGGGTGCCTGCGCCTGCCACCACGCTTCCACAAGCGTAGGAGGGCCCACCGCAACACCTGGCGGCATTGCTACGCCCCGGGTACCCTGTCCCGTCTCCCCTCTCCGTGACACGATGGAAGCAAGGCCCGTGTGGGGGGGCAATCGATATATATATAATCGAGATACGTTTTCTGTACATAAGGCACATTTAAGTTAATCAAATTAGTTTTGAAAAAAATAAAAAGGAAAAAGAGAAAATAAATAAAATATTAAAATATTATTTGAAATCTATGCCTACGGCAATGCCGTCAGCATAGCTACGGCCACGGAACGGTAGAGCCATGGATCGATGACGTGGCGTAGGGCGCGGATCGATGACGTGGCAAAGGCCATGGGCCAGGCTTATGCCGACGGCAAGACCGTCGGCATAGATATGCCACCCCACGGACCGGCGAGCGGCTCGGATCGTTGACGTGGCAGACAACGAGAATCGATGACGTGCGCATACCTATGCCTACGGCCACCGTTAGCCCGTCGGCGTATGCATCACGCCGTCAAACCG
Source organism: Thinopyrum elongatum (assembly GCA_011799875.1). Lineage (NCBI taxonomy): Eukaryota > Viridiplantae > Streptophyta > Magnoliopsida > Poales > Poaceae > Thinopyrum > Thinopyrum elongatum. Next base: position 673,914,140 of record CM022298.1, read on the forward strand.
CCGTCGCCGCCCGGGTAGCCGGGCCCACATTGTATGCCGACAGCCGATCTATGCCAACGGCAACCGTAGGCATATTTCTTGCGATGCCGACGGCCGACCTATGCCAACGGCCCCCGTCGGCATAGATGGATATATGCCGACGGCTTATCTACGTCGACGGCTTTAGGTGGGCCGTCGGGATACACCTATCTATGCCGAGGGGGGCCGTCGGCATCGCCGGTTTTTCTGGTAGTGGAAGGAATAGAGCTCACAAAGTGCATGCATGGCATGCACCAAAATCAAAGGTGGTGCCTAGCTAAGGTACATCTAGCTTAATTAGCCAGCATGCACGTACCAATGGAGGTACTCCCGTTCGGATGGGTTGCTTGGGCTGGGTACATCAGGGTCGACCATCACCTGGTAACAAAGAAACATGGGACATGTTATTCGTGCAACGCATACGCATGTTTAAAACAAACGACGCGCATGCATGCATGCATGATTTCATGCAACCAAATGACGCGCATGCATGCATGCATGCGTGGAGACGCTTGGCCACTCAGGAGCGTGTAGAGTGACCTGCGGCGTCCCGTGATCCGCACCGTCGGCTGGTTCTCCACCTGCGACGGCCTCAGCTCGAACCCGTTGGTGATCTCGCGATTGCTGTACAGCACCCTCAGCTGCGCCGCCATGTCGAAGTAATCGACCACGTGGCCGACGATCCTCCCGACGATCAGCGGATCCCTCGACGCCATGCTCGACTTAACTAACCTTTGCTTAGGTTTAGATTAGATGCTCGAGTACTGCCTAGCTTACGTGTGGTATATGTAGCGGCGTACGTGCTGCTATTTATAGGCCTCCCGGTGAAGTCCCCACGCACGCGTTCTCAGTGTGACCACGGCTCAAAAGATACGAGGTGTGGTGTGCCTTTTCGCCAATCCTACTGATCACAGGTACCTGAAAGATACTGGATTGTAAAAGTGTTGACGTGCGACATCGTAGAACCTGTGGCAGCTCCATCGTTTCTGATTGGACGGCTGAGATGTTGCCACCAGAGAGTTTGGATTACGATCTGACGACTGAAAATCATTGCCACTTGGCACCAAGTGGGATAGGGGCTTCTTCTTGGAATCTGATAACTTTCTGGCTTTCTGCAATGGTCCATCTCAATCTTTTAGGCCTAGATAGTGGAAAGGGGCCGTTTGGAGTTATAATCTGCACCTCGACAAAATCTGAAGCTACCGTGCCAAAAATAAAATACAAGTCTTCTTTCTTCTTACAAGATACATCCAATACAACTATCAGAGTACTCTGAAGTCTCCTCCATGGCATGAAATGATGAAGATCATCTTCAACATTCTCCTGCTCAACATAGTGCGGAATACATTCTTGACAAGAAACTAGCGCTAAGGGTGAGCACAAGCCGTGTGGTAGCTGGAATGCAAAAATAACTTTGGGGTTTTGGCTCGCAAGTGACCACCAAGGGGCATACTACCTCTATGCTACTCCATATGACGCTGATCATCCTGTTACACGTTACAGTTTTTCAGGCATGCCTATCTCTCAGGTGACTAAGATTTTGCTAGATCTTAGTGAATATGGTACTCCCTCCGTTTCTTTTTAGTTTGCATATAAGATTTGGTTAAAGCCAAACTTTGTAAAGTTTGACTAGCTTTGTAGGAAAAGATATCAACATTTACACTATGAAATCAATATTATTAGATGCATGAGGAAATTAACTCTCATAACATATAACTTTTGTATTGTAGATGTTGATATTTTTTTCTATAAAGTTAGTCAAACTTTACAAAGTTTGACTTTGATCAAATCTTATATGCATACTAAAAAGAAACGGAGGGAGTACAAAATTAAGCTATTAATCACCATCAATAAATGACCCTAGCAAAATTCACAAAAATCGATCCGGTGGTCTATGTACTTGACTGAGGTTCATTAAGTACTTAGACAACTGCGAATTTGGCATTCCGTAGTTCTTTCAATAGTACTACCTCCGTCCTGGTTTATAGTCCTCCTTGTAGTTTGCGTCAAACTTTGACCTTTGATTTAAATATCAAAAAATAAGTTATATACCCTAAAAATAGTATCATTGGAAACCTCTTGCAAATATGAATCCAACAATATAAGTTTTATGACATACAACTTATAATATTTTAGTCGAATCTATGATTCAAATTGGGCACAAAATACAAAGGGGACCAACAAACCCGGACGGAGGTAGTACATAGCAGCACAAGTTTAGACATGATGATATTTCTAATGGCCCGGCGCAACCGCCTATGATACATTCTAGTATTACATATGGGACGGCCGAGGAAATCGTGAGAAATAAGCCTAGAGGAAAAACTGTTTGTGATGCATGTACATCTATGATTGTGCTTTTAAAGGGTCCCATGTGAGACATTGTCTCTGATGGTTTTACCGGCCACTTATAATAGGGATACCATTTTAACGGGTTAATTTTGGGGACTTCATGTGGGCGACGGTCTCTGCTTCCTGGCCATCTTTGGTGCTTACCTTCACTGGTGGTAACCCACTATTTTTTTTTAAAAGGAGGCAACAGATTTGTCTCGTTGAGTAATTAAGAAGAAAAGAGTTTTCTGATTAATTAACGGAGAGCCGGGCAAAAACCGATCAGGCAAACCATACCCAATGCATGAAACCTCACAGCCACACAGGTGGCCCAACAAAAAGCTCTCAACACGCGACAACTGCAAACCCGGACGCCTTCCATGATGCTATATACTCATCTAGATCGCTGGTGGTTAGGCACCCACCCATCATTAATCCTTCAAGCTACTTAAGTTCAACGCACAAATACATGTTTCTCCAGAATCTTATATGTTTCCCAGAATGCACCACAACATGGCAGTCTTGTGTCGAATTTTTACCATTTGAGCACTTTGGATATTGATTATACATGAGTCAATTACACTGTTGGTGTCACAACTTGGCCTGAATGTTCACTTTGATGCTACAAGTTGTGAGATACGTCAAAGTGGTGGAAAAACTTGGCTCTATCGTGCACATACGGTGCTTTTCTCGGTTTCGTACGAATCAAGCGCTGACTAAGCAAGACAACGTGGCGTGGGTCCCATTGGCAGTGACCAGAGGCCGTGGGCTGGTGCGTTTGGCATGAGTTTTCTCAGAAACCCCCTCAGATTTTTTTGTTTTTGACAAATAAGCCCCGGGTTGGCTGTACACAGGTGGCCTTTCCTTTCTGCGTTTATGACTTGCCTGTTCGACTCCCTCGCCTCGAGCTTTCCTCCTGTCGATCGTTTGAAGGCGGAGGCGGCGGTGATCTGTAGGACGCGTTGATCGGCGGCGTCGACGACAATGGAACCCCGCCGGCGAGCTCCCGGCGAGGCAGCCCCTGTATACAGTGAGCACAGCCTCGACTTTCCCCCTCTGTAGCCCCTGTTTTTTCGTAGGGTTTTCATCGGTTGGTTCGCCGGCGACGAATGTTGAGTTTTGTGTTGATTTCGTCCGCGGATGCTTTTTAGATGGCGTGACGTTAAAATCCACCCTCACATTCATCCGTAGTGTCGTTTGTCTCTAGGGTTTAGCACGGGTTTAGAAGGCCCCTTCTTTTTTGCATGAACAAATCGGATATCTGTTAAAATCTGAGTGCTTCAGTCAAGTCAGTGTATGTGCGCACAACCGTACATTGTATTTGCCAATCTATACTTAACTGAATTTGTCGACACTTGTTAACTGAATCTGTCGACACTTGTTAACTGAAATTTTCGACACTTGTTAACTGAATTTTTCGACACTGCTTTAACTGAATTTTTTGACACTGTTTTAACTGAATATTTGAACAGGTTAACTGTAAATGAAATATGCATTTTTAATTGAATGTTCAGAGATTTATGTAGTTGCTTGTTGTCTTCATGAATTGTGCATTTTTAATAGAAAGTTCAGAGATTTATGTAACTGCATTTTTAATCATTTAGTTAGCCAATGTGTTTGAAAGTGGTGAACTTGTAGGCTCTGCTCTGTTAAGCTTTAACATGATTGAAAACTAGATATTTGCATTGCCTTGTTGAACAGAATTATAATTGTAATGGACTGTTCTTTGTCAACTGAATAAGTTTATGCATTGTTGTCTGAATTGTTTTTGCACTATATGCGTTGCAGGCGATTTTGATGGATTGTTCACTGTTGAGATTCATCATAAGGGATTTTTCTGTGGAGCTGGCAGCAACAGGACATACATGGACTATCAAGTTGATTGGTTTGATAGATGTGATAGTGACACATGGTCTATATTGTGGATTGAAGATTTTCTTAAGCAGCTGGGGTATGACAGAGATAGTGGACAACATGAAGTGTTTTGGTGTCAGCCTGGAAGGACACTTAGTGAAGGAATGAAAGAAATGAAATGTGATGCTGACAGCCTTGCAATGATAGCAGCTAGTACACAACACAAGAACTTATTGCTGATCATAGACCATGGAGATACACTGAACAATTTGGTAAGAGATGATGTTGTAGTTCAAGGGGTTCCTGAATTGCCAAAGGTCATAACTCCATGGAAAGACAAGGGAAAAGAACAAGCTACCTAATTTGTGGTCCACTCAATGTTCTCCTTCATATAGAAAACAACCTCCCCTCCAAATACCCTAATTTGTGGTCCACTCAATGTTCTTCCAATCCCTATTTCTTATCATTTTTATCAATAGGAATACCTAAATACGTGACTGGTAAAATTCCAGCCTTGCAGGTGAAGATTCATCAAGAGTATCTTGTCTTTTCTTAGTCTCCCACGTATTACTTTTCAAGACGTGCCCAAATGGACTATCCCCTCGGATAGGCCAAATATGTGATACGGGTCTGCCTCATGGCTATCCTGAGATTACTTCCATCATAGGACTTTTGTTCCACCCGCCTTGAAAACCCTACCTCCTCGAGACTATAATTGCTGCCCTAGGTTTTTTTTACGTAGACCCACAAAGGCCCGCGTCAGATTTGTTTTTTTGTACATGCTTTTTTGGCCCACATCAGAAGCCATGGCCGATACAAATGAACTCTTGTATAGTAGTGTGCTCTTCTTCACCCTTGATAAATTTGCTCCAAGTAGTGGTGGTGTCCTTATTGTGTTTTGTGTAGCAGCTATCTCCAGTTTGATGCGGTGAAGGAGGGTTGCAACAGCCACCCGCTCACTATTTATCTCCTTTTGTGCAGCGACGACCACTCGAGACTGGATCTCCTTCACAAAGCGGCACAGTTATATGGGCGCGCTGACGCGGGAAGATGAGATAAAGGCGGAAAAGGAGGAGATGTTGCGGTTAAGGAAGAGAACATGGTCGGGTGAGTATGAGAAAAGAGGAACGAATCACGGTTAGGGTTACAACCCCATTTTAAGATACATGGGATCGAGCATACAATCATTAACAAATCAAGTAAAGAGCCGTATGCATTGTGGAGCTAATCACATGCGAAACTTTGAAGGATCATTGACATCAACAACAATATAGAAAAAAAAAAAACTTCTTACGAAGAGCCATCCACGGTTATTACACCTACATAGTTGGCTCTAGGTAGTAACTAGTAAGTGGTATCCTTCGGCTGTACTTTTGCAAGCGGGTGGTTTTTTTTCCTCACCATTCAGTAGTTAGTGCTCTCATTTGCGAGGGACCAAGTGCATTACACATTGTTTCACAAAATAAAAATAATAGAGGGAGCATTATTCATTCGCTAACAATAACACATATATTATGATTATTAAATGTTTAAGCCATGCACCAAGTACACAGTATATTCCGGCACAAGTACGTACTGCCGATCGAGATAGCCAGTAGTATTACGCAGTGTCACAGTATGTGTATCTGAAGAAGCTATATATCTAGCTTACACATATTTATTCCTTTATTTACTTATTTGGTGTGACACGTTTGGATGGAGCGATCGCGCGCTTGAACGTACTACGTAGTGCCAGCCAGCTTGCTCAATTCACCTGTACCTCCGGCCACCGCAGCTGCCCTCCCGCTGGCAGTTGAAGTAGGCGGCGGCGACCGGAGCGCCGAGGCCGTAGCACTCGGCCAGGTCCCTGGTGATGAAGTTGGAGCGCCACCCTGGCGCGTAGATGGCCTGCCGCACCGCCTGCCGGAACACCACGAATGCCACGCGGTGGATCCCCGCCGTCGGCTGCGGCTTCTCGTACGCCACCACCTCGGTTCCTGCATTCAGCCATGCACACACGCAAAGGTTTGATTAATGGTTCCCACCGGACTATCTGTTTTTTGCTTGTAGTCTGTACGTAAATTAACTTCTTATTACCACGGCTCACGTCACCTCCGTCTGGTATGTCTGTCACCATCCTGTATGTAGTCAAGAAATTAAACCGAAGTAATTAGCTCAATTCTCCATAGTATAGTAGTAGTAAATATATACATACACTGATTAATATATATTTTTCTCACGAATTGGTTAGCACACAAAGTGCATGCATGGCATGCACGAAAAACAAAGGTACCTAGCTATGGGTAAAGCTAGCTAAATTAGGCAGCATGCACGTACCAATGGAGGTACTCCCGTTGGGAAGGGTTGGTTGGGCTGGGTACATCAGGGTCGACCATCACCTAGTAACAAAAAACACGGTGCACATGGTGCATGTTTAAAACAAACGACGCGCGTGCATACATGCATGAATTCATGCAACCAAATGAGTGGAGACGTATGGCCACTCACGAGCGTGTAGAGTGACCCGCGGCGTCCCGTGATCCGCACCGTCGGCTGGTTCTCCACCTGCGACGGCCTCAGCTCGAACCCGTTGGTGATCTCCCGGTTGCCGTACATCACCCTCAGCTGCGCCGCCATGTCGAAGTAGTCGACCACGTCGCCGACGATCCTCCCCACGATCAGCGGATCCCTCGACGCCATCCTCGATCACCACCGCCCACCCCTGTTACTTAGGTTTAATTAGATGTAGCTAGCTAGCCAGTACTGCCTTACGTGAAAGCTTGGGGTGGTATATGCAGCGGCCTAGGTCCTGCTATTTATAGGAGTCCCGGTGAAGTCCCCTCGCACGCATTCTCAGTGTGACCACGGCTCAAAAGATACGAGGTGAGGCGTGCCTTTTCGCGCGCCAATCCTAGACTGATCACAAGTACCTGAAAGATACTGGACTGTAAAAGTGTTGACGTGCGACATCGTAGAATCTGTGGCAGCTCCATCGTTTCTGATCGGACGGCCGAGATGTTGCCGCCAGAGAGTTTGGATTACAATCTGATGACTGAAAATCATTGCCACTTGGCACCAAGTACGATAGGGGCTTCTTCTTGGAATCTGATAACTTTCTGCAATGGTCCATCTCAATCTTTTAAGCCTAGATAGCTAGTGGAAAGGGGCCGTTTGGAGTTATAATCTGCAACTCCGATAAAATCTGAACCTACCGTGCACAAAGAAGAAAAACTCTTCCTTCCTCTTACAAGATACATCAAATACTCCGCCACTATAACTATTGGAATGCTCTGAAATCTCCGCCAGACTCCAGTAAATCATCTTGTGGCATGAAAGGCTCGAGATCATCTTCAATATTCTCCTGCTCAACATAGTGGAGAATACATTCTTGACAATAAACTAGCGCTAAGGGTCAGCACGAGCCGTGTGGTAGCTGGAATGCAAAAATAACGCTGGGGTTTTGGCTCGCAAGTCACGGCCAAATCTATTATTCTTAAAACTGAAAGTGGGTGGCTAGATCAAAGTCGACTGGGACTTAACCAAGTCTTAGTCAAGTGACATAACATATAACAAAGAAATAAAAAATAAATAACACGGATGCCTACGTAAGATCTCATGAATATAGCATCGACTGAGACTTTGTTAAGTCTCAGTCAATTGAGATTTAGCAATCCCGAAGCTGAAATATTGAGTAAGTTCTTTTTTCAAAAATAGGCATGAATGTGTCTATCATATATTAAAGATGCAAGAGGGTTTAAGAGACCCATCCACATGAAGTTACAAGGGTATTACAAAGAACATGTAATCCACCAAAATATTGAGAAACCAATTAACTACCATCAAGGGGCATACAAACACATCTACTAACATCTATGCTACTTATGACGCTGATCATCCCGTTACACGTTACAGTTTTTCGGGCATGCCTATCTCTCAGGCGACTGAGATTTTGCTTGTCCTTAGTGGATACTAGAAGGGTTGGACGCGCTTTGCTATGCCGTTGGTGTTGTTAGGTTTCATAAAAAAGTAAGACATTTTTTGACACTACACTAGTGTCAAAATATGTCCTACATTATGGGAAGGGGGGAGTAGTATTCACTCTATTTAAAATATAAGGTGTATTACTTTTTTAAAAGTCAAACCTTTTAAGTTTGATAAAATTTGTAGAAAAATATATCAAAATCCATAATATCAAATTAGTGTGATTAGATTCATCATGAAATAAATTTCCATACTTTTTTGTTTAATATTATGGATGTCGATATTTTTTTCTTTGAACTTGGTCAAAGTTAAAGAAATTTGACTTTCCAATAAACTAATACCCCTTATATTTTGGAACTGATGAAATATTTAGTTTGGCGGGGTGGAGGAGATGATGGAGTGTGTTTTATTTTTATTTTTAATGTGTCAATTTGATGGGCCTTTCGTGGTGTGGTTCTGTGTTATCCGCTAGCCAACATATATTTATGTGGGGAAATTTCTGCGTCGTGGCTGCATATACTATATTGGTGCTATAGTATCACATGGTGACGCTTCTTTTTTCAAGGTGATGGGAGGGTGCACGGGGTTGATATATTTTTATAGGCCGATTGCTGCTAGTTGATTTGAAAAACCATTGGCTTGGTCAAAATCATAAATCAAATCCAAAATTAAATAACTCACTTAAATGAAAGAAGTTTCAAAATTAGGGAACATATATGGTATTAAAAGAATTGAATGGGGGAGCTCCTTGGGAATTGTTGACCCTGTCAAAATTGGGTGACCCAATTTTAAATTGAAGGTCTCAATTAATTGTGAGGCCTTAAAAATTAGGAAGCATGGTGTGTAGTATAAAAGAATTGAATGAAGAGTTTTGAGAAATTGTTGCCGCGGTGACCCAATTCCAATTGGGGACCTCAATTGAATGTGGTTAGGAAGCATAGTGTATAGTATAAAAGTATTGAATGAGAGAACTTTGAGAAATTGTTGACTTGGTCAAAATTGGGTGACTCAATTTCAATTAGAGACCTCAATTGAATGTGGACTCTTTAAAATTAGGGACTATAGTGTTGTAGAGGATGTTACAAAATAAGGCTAGCAATCACTATCAACAAATGATGCTAGCAAAATTCACAAAATTGGATCCAATGGCCTATGTACTCGACTGAGGTTCAATAAGTTCTTAGACAACTGATAATTAGGCATTTCGTAGTTCTTTCAATGGTACATGACAATACAAGTTTTCACCTGTTGACATTTCTCATAGCCAGTGTAACCGTCTTTTATATATACTAGCACATATGTCCGTGCGTTACAACATGAAAGAAAATTAGTGTGCACATCAAAACGTTCATCAGTGCGTTATGACAACACTGGAACAGTGACACCTGATGACAGGTAGGCGGACTCTATGATCTAGATGCATTTTTCTTGCAAAAAATAAAAAATGAAGTAATAATCCAGACGGCTAGACTCTGAAAGAATTATTTTTAAAGATAAATTTGGTAGCCTATTTGGACCCCCGGAAGGATTTACTAAGTCACGGGGATACCGCGCGGCAACCGTAGTGTTGTGCTCAAGCGAGATGGCCATGAACGCAAACAACGGCAGACGGGTCCTCGAAGTGCCGTCAAACGGGATAATGTACTCTTGCTCGCCTCCATTGATGTTGAGATGTTGAGCTGAGTGATGATGGCTCTGCTTGGGTGCTGCATGCCGGCGAGTTTAATTTCTTCGTTTCCCTCAAGTAAACGGAACCCACACCGCATCCTCTGTTTTGTTGATGGCTCAACTTGTTGATTGTTATTACTCGTACACATATATAAGTTGGTGAAATTTTATGTAAAGAAGCGAGGTAGGATTATTAATTGGTAAAAGAATCCTATCAAATCAAAGAAATGCATCAAATCTGTTTGTATATATATAGTAGAGATAGAGATTAGTGGGCTCTGGTGCGCATGGACGTAGGATGAAGCGGTCGAAACCAATAATAGAAAATCATGGAAGCATGGACGTAGGATGAAGCGGTCGAAACCAATAAGAGAAAATCATGTAAGCGAATGAAACCAAGAATATTACCGTCCTTTATTATTAGGTATAAATTAGATATAGATAGCAAAAGAGCCCGAGCGTTGCAACGGATTGTATTCTTGGCATGTGCTTCATTACGGCACCAGGGACGGGGACGACGGCCGGTCGAGCTGGATCGATTGCTGGATCACTACCCCGATCGATGGACGCTGACCCAGATTGGGGTCGATCGACCCCGGGACGGGGATCGCACCATCGACCCGTGAACCAGGCTACTATGGATTAAACTGTACCAAATTCTTAAGTAGTAGCTCTCTCCGCTTGAACACAATAATAATTATATCCAATCTAAGCTAGCTTTGTTGGCAAATGTGTGCACTTGAAGAACAATGTGATTTGTGAGATGCATTGGCAATGTGAAGATATAAACACATTGTTACGTGTGTGCTCAAATTGAAGAGTTAATTTTGTGTAGAAAATTAAAATGAATAGGTAGATAGGCTTGGGAGCTGCCTCAAGTGTTAGCCACAGCCCACAAGCTGGCGGACGTTCCCGAGCAAGCTGCATGTGCGCAGACGCTCCCGGCCGCCGCATGCACGTATGGCCGTGCTGGCCACGCGCGCGGCCGCGCTTTTACTCCGCGGACTGTGGTGCTCGCTTGCGCCACCGCTAGTTTTGGCCTCCCGGCCCGATGCCGCTGCCGACTGCCGCTGGTGTGTTGAGCCCCAATACGGTTCGATGCGTGTCCCTCGCTGGCTGGCCTCCGCTGCGAATGCGCTGCCGCGAGCTTCGAGCATACCCGCAGCAGAGCCACCGCTCCGCTCCTCGCCGTCGCAGCCATGCCCCGCTGGCAACCGCGCGTCTATGCCGCCCACGTGCCTTGGGCCAGCTGGTAACCACCGCGCCGTGCGAGCCACGCCCGCTAGCCGTCGCCATCCTATATCTGAACAGGCCACCCTATATGCACAGGGGCCGGCAAGCTCCGCGACGTCTACATCTGAACCCTAGCGAAATCCCGTGCGCGTTTTTAATTTCCGTGATCATGCGAGGGGCTAGGTGGGCGTCCGGTTTTTATGGACGGGAAAACATGAGACACTCTGTCCGGTTTTGTTTCCAAATACATCACGTGCTAGAGGTGAGGTGGGAAGGCCCGGACGTACGCGTGGGTACAAAAGTTTCCCATATTAAGGGATGACGGAAGGCGAACAAAAACATTTCTCTTTATAAATCTCAGCCGTTGATTTTTGTGGTTAACACAAAATTAACGGCTATAAACGGTCGACGGTAGGAGAACTATGAAATCCTCCTTCCTTTAACATTAGGTAAAAATAAAGATTATATTACATATGGGACGGCCGTGGAAATCACATAAGCCTAGACGAATAACTGTCTGTGATGCATGTCCATCTAAGATTGTGTTTTTAAACGAGACACATGTGAGAAATCATCTCTAATGGTTTTACCGGGAGTTAAAAGCACAAAACTACCACATTTACAGCTAGGTTTGCAGAAAACCACCTAGTCGCTATTTTTTTTTTACAAAAGTCTCCGTGCTTTCAGTAATCATTTTGCAGAAAACACTGATTGTCTGCTTTGGCATGTTTAAGCGCGTTTATGACAGATGGACCAGATCGTCAGAGCTGACTTGGCAAAAACACTAACACATGTATGCGTTGAATAGTCTTCTCGAATCTCTTTGATATAGACACCCCTTGATCAAATAAAAAACCGCAATTAACCCCCCCCCCCCCCCCCCCCCCCCGCCCCGGTACAGACTGTAGCGGGCGCCATGGCGAGGGGTGTCGTCGTCGAGATTTCATCGCCCAGCCGCCGACTGTGCTTCGGCTAGCCACCGCGGCATCTACCTCTCCTCCTCCCCGTTTCATTTTCCGTCGCCCCGCTGTTGGAAGTTGAAGGTATGCAGCTGTGCGCTCATGCTCCTCCTTCACCCGGAGGTCGAAGGCTGAGCTATGGCAGCTGCATACTCCTTCTCCTCCTTGACCTAGAGGTCGAAGGCGGCGCGCGTGTCGGCACCGCTCTCGACGCGGCGGCGCAACTCGAACCACGAGGTCGACATGCAGTCGATTCCTGCGAGAGATATGGCAGGGGAGCTACGGCAAGGAGGCCGGAGAGGAGGGAGGAAGGCGACAAGGAGGCAATGGCCATGGCAGGCGACAGGCGGCCTGATCCAACCGGTCCAGTGGCGGGGAGGCGATCTAGGCTTGAGGGGCATGTGGGCGGCGTCGGAACAGAGCCACGGCGGTGGCGGCTCAAGAGATAAAAGGAGGTAGCCAGAGGGAAGGAAGAGGCGCGAGGAATAGAGGAGAGACGCGATGCGCCACTCGTCCAGCTGAGGTTGCGGGTCACCGACGATGTAGGATGTGTCGGCTGACGTAACGGAGGGGACAGGGACGGTCGTGACCGCGGCGCCAGTCAACTCGCTACCGCTTGCAGTTGTCCATACGGTGTGTTTGTGTGTGTGTGTGTGTGTGTGTGTGTGTGGTGGTGGTGGTGGGGGTTGATGCATTTTTCTAGAGCCAGGGGTGTGTGAAGGAAATATGCCCTAGAGGCAATAATAAAGTTATTATTTTATTTCCTTATGTCATGATAAATGTTTATTATTCATGCTTGAATGGTATTAACCGGAAACTTGATACATGTGTGAATACATAGACAAAATAGAGTGTCACTAGTATGCCTCTACTTGACTAGCTCGTTAATCAAAGATGGTTATGTTTCCTAACCATAGACATGAGTTGTCATTTGATTAACGGGATCACATCATTAGGAGAATGATGTGATTGACTTGACCCATTCCGTTAGCTTAGCACTTGATCATTTAGTATGTTGCTATTGCTTTCTTCATGACTTATACATGTTCCTATGACTATGAGATTATGCAACTCCCGTTTATCGGAGGAACACTTTGTGTGATACCAAACGTCACAACGTAACTGGGTGATTATAAAGGTGCTCTACAGGTGTCTCCGAAGGTACTTGTTGAGTTGGCGTATTTCGAGATTAGGATTTGTCACTCTGATTGTCGGAGAGATATCTCTGGGCCCACTCGGTAATGCACATCACTATAAGCCTTGCAAGCATTGTAACTAATGAGTTAGTTGCGGGATGATGTATTACGGAACGAGTAAAGAGACTTGCCGGTAACGAGATTGAACTAGGTATTGAGATACCGACGATCGAATCTCGGGCAAGTAACATACCGATGACAAAGGGAACAACGTATGTTGTTATGCGGTTTGACCGATAAAGATCTTCATAGAATATGTGGGAGCCAATATGAGCATCCAGGTTCCGCTATTGGTTATTGACCGGAGACGTGTCTCGGTCATGTCTACATAGTTCTCGAACCCGTAGGGTCCGCACGCTTAAAGTTCGGTGACGATCGGTATTATGAGTTTATGTGATTTGATGACCGAAATTTGTTCGGAGTCCCGGATGAGATCGGGGACATGACGAGGAGTCTCGAATTGTTTGAGAGGTAAAGATCGATATATTGGAAGGCTATATTCGGACATCGGAAAGGTTCCGAGTGATTCGGATATTTTTCGGAGTACCGGAGAGTTACGGGAATTCGTATTGGGCCTTAATGGGCCATACGGGAAAGGAGAGAAAGGCCTCAAGGGTGGCTGTGCCCCTTCCCCATGGACTGGTTCGAATTGGACTAGGGAAAGGGGCGCCCCCTTCCTTCCATCTCCTTCTCCCTTCCCTTTTCCTATTCCATGTGGGAGGTGGAATCCTACTAGGACTAGAAGAACGTCCGTGCGTTGCAACGGGGCCACATTAACTTTAGGAGTTCAATATTAATATTCTCATACATATCAAGTGACATTGGCCACCTTTTTTACCATCAAATCCTCACACACACTCTCTCTCCCTCCCTCTTCCTCACTCTCTCTCCCCCTCTCCCTCTCTCTCTCTCTAACACACACACACATATCCATCTTATTGGGTACGGGACCATAATCCATCTATTTCACACACACACACGCTAGTGCATAATAATATGGATTATGTGTATTATATTTGCAACCATAACTGAGGGAATTAATTTCATGTAAATCGGCCAGCCACAGCTCCAAGAATACGGGGAGGAGGTGGCCCGGGTCTGCGTCGGCGCCGTCCGGGGCAGGCCATGGGCCCGCTTCCAAGTGCGTCTGCGCGCCGGCCACCCACGCCGGGTCCTTCAAGTGCCGCTTCCACCGCACCAACTCCCAGGGCCACGGCCACGACCAGGGCCAGGGAAGGCGCCCTTCTTCGCCCCCTTCACCGGCCGCGGCCAACGCGGTGCCGCGGCACCCGGCCTCGCCGTCCTCGTCCTCCGGCACCGTCGCGACCCAGTGATGCAGCCCAAGCATCGGCCTCGAGAATCAAGAACGCTCGACAACGGAGAGGTAAGGGAAGATCATATACATGTCATAAGAAAGGGAGTTTATTTACTGCTCCCTCGATGTATTGTTTCCTTTGTTTCGAGATTGATTACCATCCGTGAGTTAAGGTAAGGTTAATGTGATTGAGCGATTTTTCTGAAAATCAATTAATGTGATTGAGTGATTTAAGGTAAGGTTAATTAATTTAGATTTGATCTTTAGAGATTGTTCGTGATTGATTCTACATTACTAAATATAACTTGCACCAGTATGGAAAGTTCTGATCTGTTCAGATTTCTTTCGTTGTGTGAGAGGGTGATGCGAAAATAAACCGATGAAGTGGAGGGAGGGGACGAAAAAAATCTACAAAAAAAAACCAGCGAAGGTGGGAGAAGGTACAAAAAAAACCATGGGAGGTGGGACGAAAAAAAACCTGGAAGCGAGACTACCAACTGCTCCATTAGGAGTAGAGACTAGGGAGTCCTGGTAGGACTCCACACCTTGGGCGCGCCCTGTGAGGGCCAGCCTCCTCCTTCCTCCATCCTTTATATACGTGGCCAGGGGGCACCCCATAGACACAACAATTGATCATTGATCTCTTAGCCGTATGCGGTGCCCCCCTCCACCATAATCCACCTCGATCATATCGTAGCGGTGCTTAGGCGAAGCCCTGCGTCGGTAGCATCATCATCACCGTCACCACGCCGTCGTGCTGACGAAACTCTCCTGTGAAGCTTTGCTGGATCGGAGCTCACGGGACGTCATCGAGTTGAACGTGTGCTGAACTCGGAGGTGCCGTGCGTTCGGTACTTGGATCGGTCGGATCGTGAAGACGTACGACTACATCAACCGCGTTGTGCTAACGCTTCCGCTTTCGGTCTACGAGGGTACGTGGACACACTCTCCCCTCTCGTTGCTATACATCACCATGATCCTGTATGTGCGTAGGAATTTTTTTGAAATTACTACGTTCCCCAACAGTGGCATCCGAGCCAGGTTTTATGCGTATATGTTATATGCACGAGTAGAACACAAGTGAGTTGTGGGCGATACAAGTCATACTGCTTACCAGCATGTCACACTTTGGTTCGGCGGTATTGTTGGATGAAGCGGCCCGGACCGACATTACGCGTACGCTTACGCGAGACTGGTTTTACCGCCGTGCTTTGCACACAGGTGACTAGCGGGTGTCAGTTTCTCCAACTTTAGTTGAACCGAGTGTGGCTACGCCCGGTCCTTGTGAAGGTTAAAACAACACTAACTTGACGAACTATCATTGTGGTTTTGATGCGTAGGTAAGAACGGTTCTTGCTCAGCCCGTAGCAGCCACGTAAAACTTGCAACAACAAAGTAGAGGACATCTAACTTGTTTTTGCAGGGCATGTTGTGATGTGATATGGTCAAGACATGATGCTATATTTTATTGTATGAGATAATCATGTTTTGTAACTGAGTTATCGGCAACTGGCAGGAGCCGTATGGTTGTCGCTTTATTGTATGCAATGCAATCGCCCTGTAATTGCTTTACTTTATCACTAAGCGGTAGCGATAGTCGTAGAAGCAATAGTTGGCGAGACGACAACGATGTTACGATGGAGATCAAGGTGTCGCGCCAGTAACGATGGTGATCATGACGGTGCTTCGGAGATGGAGATCACAAGCACAAGATGATGATGGCCATATCATATCACTTATATTGATTGCATGTGATGTTTATCCTTTATGCATCTTATTTTGCTTTGTTTGACGGTAGCATTATAAGATAATCTCTCACTAAATTTCAAGGTAAAAGTGTTCTCCCTGACTATGCACCGTTGCCAAAGTTCGTCGTGCCGAGACACCACGTGATGATCGGGTGTGATAAGCTCAACGTTCATCTACAACGGGTGCAAGCCAGTTTTGCACACGCAGAATACTCGGGTTAAACTTGACGAGCCTAGCATATGCAGATATGGCCTCGGAACACTGCGACCGAAAGGTCGAGCGTGAATCATATAGTAGATATGATCAACATAGTGATGTTCACCATTGAAAACTACTCCATTTCACGTGATGATCGGCTATGGTTTAGTTGATTTGGATCACGTGATCACTTAGATGATTAGAGAGATGTCTATCTAAGTGGGAGTTCTTGAGTAATATGATTAATTGAACTTAAATTTATCATGAACTTAGTACCTGATAGTATTTTGCATGTCTATGTTGTTGTAGATCAATGGCCCGTGCTACTGTTCCTTTGAATTTTGATATGTTCCTAAAGAAAACTAAGTTGAAAGATGATAGTAGCAATGATGCGGACTAGTTCTGTGATCTGAGGATTATCCTCATTGCTGCACAGAAGAATTATGTCCTTGATGCACCGCTAGGTGACAGACCTATTGCAGGAGCAGATGCAAACGTTATGAACGTTTAGCAAGCTCGATATGATGACTACTTGATAGTTTAGTGCGCCATGATTTACGGCTTAGAATCGGGACTTCAGAAACGTTTTGAACGCCACAGAGCATATGAGATGTTCCAAGAGCTGAAATCGGTATTTCAGACTCATGCCCGTGTCGAGAGGTATAAGACCTCTGACAAATACTTTGCCTACAAGATGGAGGAGAATAGCTCAACCAGTGAGCATGTGCTCAGAATGTCTGAGTACTACAGTTGCTTGAATCAAGTGGGAGTTAATCTTCCAGATAAGATAGTAATTGACAGAATTCTCTAGTCACTATCACCAAGTTACTGGAACTTTGTGATGAACTATAATATGCAAGGGATGACAAAAACGATTCCCGAGCTCTTCGTGATGCTGAAATCAACGAAGGTAGAAATCAAGAAAGAGCATCAAGTGTTGATGGTTAACAAGACCACTAGTTTCAAGAAAAAGGGCAAAAGGAAGAAGGGGAACTTCAAGAAGAATAGGAAGCAAGTTGCTACTCCCGGGAAGAAGCCCAAGTCTGGACCTAAGCCTGAAACCGAGTGCTTCTACTGCAAAGGGACTGGTCACTGAAAGCGGAACTGCCCCAAGTATTTGGAAGATAAGAAGGATGGCAAAGTGAACAAAGGTATATTTGATATACATGTTATTGATGTGTATTTTACTAGTGTTCATAGTAGCCCCTGGGTATTTGATACCGTTTCAGTTGCTATGATTAGTAACTCGAAACAGGTGTTGCAAAATGAACAGAGACTAGTTGAGGACGAGGTGACGATGTGTGTTGGAAGAGATTCCAAGGTTGATAAGATCACCATCGCACACTCCCTCTATTTTCGAGATTAGTGTTGAACCTAAATAAATGTTATTTGGTGTTTGCGTTGAGCATGAATATGATTGGATCATGTTTATTGCAAAATAAATGTTATTTGGTGTTTGCGTTGAGCATGAATATGATTGGATCATGTTTATTGCAATACGGTTATTCATTTAAGTCAGAGAATAATTGTTGTTCTGTTTACATGAATAAAAACCTTCTATGGGCATACACCCAATGTAAATGGTTTATTGAATCTCGATCGTAGTGATACACATATTCATAATATTGAAGCCAAAAGATGCAAAGTTAGTAATGATAGTGCAACTTATTTGTGGCACTGCCGTTTAGGTCATATTGGTGTAAAGCGCATGAAGAAACTCGATACTGATGGACTTTTGGAATCACTTGATTATGAATCCTTTGATGCTTGCGAACCATGCCTCATGGGCAAGATGACTAAAACTCCGTTCGCCGGAACAATGGAGCGAGCTACGGACTTATTGGAAATAATACATACCGATGTATGCGGTCCGATGAGTATTGAGGCTCGCGGCGGGTATCGTTATTTTCTGACCTTCACAGATGATTTGAGCAGATATGGGTATATCTACTTAATGAAACACAAGTCTGAAACGTTTGAAAAGTCCAAAGAATTTCAGAGTGAAGTAGAAAATCATCGTAACAAGAAAATAAAGTTTCTACGCTCTGATCGCGGAGGCAAATATTTGAGTTACGAGTTTGGTCTTCATTTAAAAATGTGGAATAGTTTCGCAACTCACGCCACCTGGAACACCACAGTGTAATGGTGTGTCCGAACGTCGTAACCGTACTTTATTAGATATGGTGCGATCTATGATGTCTCTTACCAATTTACCACTGTCGTTTTGGGGTTATGCATTAGAGACAGCTGCATTCACGTTTAATAGGGCACCATCTAAATCCGTTGAGACGACACCGTATGAACTGTGGTTTGGCAAGAAACCTAAGTGTCGTTTCTTAAAGTTTGGGGCTGCGATGCTTATGTGAAAAAGTTTCAGCCTGATAAGCTCGAACCCAAATTGGAGAAGTGCGTCTTCATAGGATACCCAAAAGAAACTGTTGGGTACACATTCTATCACAGATCCGAAGGCAAGATATTTGTTGCTATGAATGGATCCTTTCTAGAGAAGAAGTTTCTCTCGAAAGAAGTGAGTGGAAGGAAAGTAGAACTTGATGAGGTAGTGGTACCTTCTCTTGAATTGGAAAGTAGTTCATCACAGAAATCAGTTCCAATGATGCCTACACCAATTAGTGAGGAAGCTAATGATGATGATCATGAAACTTCAGATCAAGTTACTACAGAACCTCGTAGGTCAACCAGAGTACGTTCCGCTCTAGAGTGGTACGGTAATCCTGTTCTGGAAGTCATGTTACTAGACCATGACGAACCTACGAACTATGAGGAAGCGATGATGAGCCCAGATTCCGCGAAATGGCTTGAGGCCATAAAATCTGAGATGGGATCCATGTATGAGAACAAAGTATGGACTTTGGTTGACTTGCCCGATGATCGGCAAGTCATTGAGAATAAATGGATCTTCAAGAGGAAGACAGACGCTGATAGTAGTGTTTCTATCTACAAAGCTCGAATTGTCGCAAAAGGTTTTCGACAAGTTCAAGGTGTTGACTACGATGAGATTTTCTCACTCGTATCGATGCTTAAGTCTATCCGAATCATGTTAGCAATTGCCGCATTTTATGAAATCTGGCAAATGGATGTCAAAACTACATTTCTTTAATGGATTTATTAAAGAAGAGTTGTATATGATGCAACCAGAAAGTTTTGTCAATCCTAAAGGTGCTAACAAAGTGTGCAAGCTCCAACGATCCATCTATGGACTGGTGCAAGCATCTCGGAGTTGGAATATACGCTTTGATAAGGTGATCAAAGCATATGGTTTTATATTATGGTGAAGCCTGTATTTACAAGAAAGTGAGTGGGAGCTCTGTAGCATTTCTGATATTATATGTGGATGACATATTGCTGATTGGAAATGATATAGAATTTCTGGATAGCATAGAAGGATACTTGAATAAGAATTTTTCAATAAAAGACCTCGGTGAAGCTGCTTAAGTATTGAGCATCAAGATCTATAGGGATAGATCGAGACGCTTAATAAGACTTTCACAAAGCACATACCTTGACAAAGTTTTGAAGGAGTTCAAAAAGTATCAGTCAAAGAAAGAGTTCTTGCCTGTATTCAAGGTATAAAGTTGAGTAAGACTCAAAGCAAGACCACGGCAGAAGATAAAGAGAGAATGAAAGTCATTCCCTATGCCTCAGCCATAGGTTCTATAAAGTATGCCATGCTATGTACCAGACCAGTTGTGTGCCTTGCTATGAGTTTAGCAAGGAGGTACGATAGTGATCTAGGGATAGATCACTGGATAGCGGTCAAAGTTATCCTTAGTTACCTAAGAGGACTAAGGAAATATTTCTCGGTTATGGAGGTAATAAAAGAGTTCGTCGTAAAAGGTTACGTCGATGCAAGCTTTTACACCGATCCAGATGACTCAGAGTCTCAATCTGGATACATATTGAAAGTGGGAGCAATTAGCTAGAGTAGCTTCGTGCAGAGCATTGTAAACATAGAAATTTGCAAAATACATATGGATCTGAATGTGGCAGACCCGTTGACTAAACTTCTCTCACAAGCAAAACTTGATCACACCTCAGTACTCTTTGGGTGTTAAACACATGGCGATGTGAACTAGATTATTGACTCTAGTAAACCCTTTGAGTGTTGGTCATATAGCGATGTGAACTATGGGTGTTAATCACATGGCGATGTGAACTATTGGTGTTAAATCACATGGCGATGTGAACTAGATTATTGACTCTAGTGCAAGTGGGAGACTGAAGGAAATATGCCCTAGAGGCAATAATAAAGTTATTATTTTATTTCCTTATGTCATGATAAATGTTTATTATTCATGCTAGAATGGTATTAACCAGAAACTTGATACATGTGTGAATACATAGACAAAATAGAGTGTCACTGGTATGCCTCTACTTGACTAGCTCGTTAATCAAAGATGGTTATGTTTCCTAACCATAGACATGAGTTGTCATTTGATTAACGGGATCACATCATTAGGAGAATGATATGATTGACTTGACCCATTCCGTTAGCTTAGCACTTGATCGTTTAGTATGTTGCTATTGCTTTCTTCATGACTTATACATGTTCCTATGACTATGAGATTATGCAACTCCCGTTTACCGGAGGAACACTTTGTGTGCTACCAAACGTCACAACGTAACTGGGTGAATATAAAGGTGCTCTACAGGAGTCTCCGAAGGTACTTGTTGAGTTGGCGTATTTCGATATTAGGATTTGTCACTCCGATTGTCGGATAGGTATCTCTGGGCCCACTCGGTAATGCACATCACTATAAGCCTTGCAAGCATTGTAACTAATGAGTTAGTTGCGGGATGATGTATTACAGAATGAGTAAAGAGACTTGCCGGTAACGAGA
Source organism: Thinopyrum elongatum (assembly GCA_011799875.1). Taxonomy (NCBI): domain Eukaryota; kingdom Viridiplantae; phylum Streptophyta; class Magnoliopsida; order Poales; family Poaceae; genus Thinopyrum; species Thinopyrum elongatum. The sequence continues at coordinate 673,935,480 of CM022298.1, forward strand.
TTGAACTAGGTATTGAGATACCGACGATCGAATCTCGGGCAAGTAACATGCCGATGACAAAGGGAACAACGTATGTTGTTATGCGGTTTGACCGATAAAGATCTTCGTAGAATATGTGGGAGCCAATATGAGCATCCAGGTTCCGCTATTGGTTATTGACCGGAGACGTGTCTCGGTCATGTCTACATAGTTCTCGAACCCGTAGGGTCCGCACGCTTAAAGTTCGGTGACGATCGGTATTATGAGTTTATGTGATTTGATAACCGAAGTTTGTTCGGAGTCCCGGATGAGATCGGGAACATGACGAGTAGTCTCGAAATGGTCGAGAGGTAAAGATCGATATATTGGAAGGCTATATTCGGACATCGGAAAGGTTCCGAGTGATTCGGGTATTTTTCGGAGTACCGGAGAGTTACGGGAATTCGTATTGGGCCTTAATGGGCCATACGGGAAAGGAGAGAAAGGCCTCAAGGGTGGCTGCGCCCCTTCCCCATGGACTGGTCCGAATTGGACTAGGGAAAGGGGGCGCCCCCTTCCTTCCTTCTCCTTCTCCCTTCCCCTTTTCCTATTTCATGTGGGAGGTGGAATCCTACTAGGACTAGGGAGTCCTAGTAGGACTCCACACCTTGGGTGCGCCCTGTGAGGGCCGGCCTCCTCCTCCCTCCATCCTTTATAAACGTGGCAGGGTGCACCCCATAGACACAACAATTGATTATTGATCTCTTAGCCGTGTGCGGTGCCCCCCTCCACCTCGATCATATCGTAGCGGTGCTTAGGCGAAGCCCTGCGTCGGTAGCATCATCATCACCGTCACCACGCCGTCGTGCTGACGAAACTCTCCTGTGAAGCTTTGCTGGATCGGAGCTCACGGGACGTCATCGAGTTGAACGTGTGCTGAACTCGGAGGTGCCGTGCGTTCGGTACTTGGATCGGTCGGATCGTGAAGACGTACGACTACATCAACCGCGTTGTGCTAACGCTTCCGCTTTCGGTCTACGAGGGTACGTGGACACACTCTCCCCTCTCGTTGCTATGCATCACCATGATCCTGTGTGTGCGTAGAATTTTTTTTGAAATTACTACGTTCCCCAACAGTGTGCACGACAATTTTTTGACAAGTCAGCTTCTTACAATCCGGTCCCACTTATTAGAAAGTGATCAAACAGGACAAAACCCTTGATCAGTGTTTTCTACAAAATATTTTTTTTTCTAGAAACGCGGTGGCGTTTGCAAAAAATGAACGACCAAGTGGTTTTCTGCAAATCTAGCCGCAAATGTGGTAGTTTTGTGCAATTAACTCTTTTACCAGCTGCTTATAATACAACTTTAACGGGTTAATTTGGGGACTTTCATGTGGGCAATGGTCTCTGCTTCCTGGACATCTTTGATGCCTACCTTCACTGGTGGTAACCCACTATTTCTTTCAAAACAGAGGCAACAGATTTGTCTTGTCGATTAATTAAGGAGAAGAGAGTTTTCTGGTTAATCAACGTAGAACCGGGCAAAAATCGATCAGGTAAACCACACCCAATGTATGAAACCTCACAGCCACACACGTGGCCCAACAAAACGCTCTCAACACGTGACAACTGCAAACCCGCACGCCTTCCATGAAGCTATATACTCATCTAGATCGTAGGTGGTTCGACACCCACCCATCATTGATCCTTCGAGCTACTTAAGTTCAACACACAACTACATGTTTCTCCAGAATCTTATACGTTTCCCAGAATGCACCACAACATGGTGGTCTTGTGTCAAATTTTTACCATTTGAGCACTTTGGAAATTTATTATACATCAACTATTTTTAGCGTCTAAGGTTACTAATTGTTGACAATTGCCAATTCCTATATTTTTGCTCTAATTATGTATTTGGGTAGTTTATGGGTAGAGATAGGAAAAATTGAGGGTGGGGTCGGGTGTGCTAGATTTGTGGGAGCGGGACAATATTTTGATATTTTACTTATGTTTATGATATGCTCGTAAATAAGTAGTAGATAATTGCCTCTGCATTGCAACAGGGACATAATTAAGTATTCTAGTAAATTAGTCTGTTAATGTGATTGTTTAGAAAATATGATTTTATTTGGTAAGCATTTATTTACTTACCAAAGAAAATTTTCAATAAGATTTTGACCAGTTGAGGCGGCTTTCCAACAAAACGGGTGAGAAAAGGCAGAAGTAGGGGCGGGGATCAAAAGGGAAGTGGGAGTGGAGGTTGGACGAAGGACCGAGCGAAAAGCTAGGAGGTGAAATAGGGAACCTTATATACGAATTTGGTATAAAGTGGGTAGTAGGCAAAACTAGGGAGGGGGGAGGGAGGAGAAATTTAGGTTTGTATGGTATTTTGTCTTCGTAATATTTGCTTAGTCATATGTGTTTTCTTCGTAGATGGGTCGAAGTTGGACATACAGTGGAAAGAAAAACCACGTAGTTATTCCCCGCCTGTCAGAAGCAATACATTGACCAAACTTCTTCTGTACACACTTATATCTGGGTAAAGTACCAAACTTCAACATCGTTGCTCATTTGGTTGTTTCTTGGTGAAACCATCTATGTTTGCACTAGAGCTCCTGGTACACCCATTGCACCTATTCTCTATAGCAGGGTGATGTTTTAGAAAACTTCAAAATGGATGTAACACAACATATAGTCCATCCCTTCCGGTTTAGAGGGCTATCTAAAAAACAGAAATTTCTATTTTGTAAGTCTCATTGTATTGGGAACGTGCAAATGTAGCCATATCCACATGCAAATCTAGCATTAATATGTTGTCTAGCACTTAAGTATGTCCTCCTTCGTGGATGTGATTTGTAAGATGAGCCTAATAAACAGGAAAGGAGTATCTAACCATAATATATCATTTCAAATCTAAATTTGAAACATAGTTTGAGATACAGAAAAGGATAAATGTCAACATGAATAATAGCTAATCCAAATCGGGCAATGAACCTGACCCGTTTCAAAGGTGAACGATGTCTAGAGAAAACCAGACATCAATTTCAGTTAATATAAAACTCAGGCTGGCTAGCCCACCACCCATGGTGCCATCTAGTATGAAATGAACCCCGGTGACTGCTATATCTACCAGATTTTGTTTGCTCAGAAAGAGGGACTTTCTCTTGACCGGTGACCACTATACCATGCATATACTGCACAAGACGCACACGTAATTTTGGCACCATGGCCAGGACAGGACTGTTCCAATCGCCGCACATTCTTGAATATATCACGACGCCGGGGGAAACCAGCGACCGAATCCACGACGATTTTGCATCCCTGCGTTGCCGACAGGAGCCCCGGACTGTACAGCACGTGCGCTAGCTGCAAATCCTAGAGGAATAAGCTAGAGCTCGACGGCGACGGGAGAATGATTAGGTGAGAGCGGCTGCAGATCGATGGTCAGCCATGCATGTTGCCGCGCGCCGCAAACAGAAATCATGTGTGATCCCGTGATGGGTACGTGACGCGTCTGCGTAGGCATGCAGCAGCAGTTCCCCCATTTGCTCGTGATTTGCCGACGGACGCTTTTTTTTCAAGTCAACCGACGGACGCTTTTCGATCGATGCACACGCACCACTCGTAAGAATCTTGCATGGCTGGGTCCGGTGAGCGAGAGAATTGACCGTGGAAACGAGAGAGGCGATTCGGTGCCCAGTCTCAGCTGCACCCGCGATGGATAGATTTAAAAAAAATAGTAGAAAATTCAAAAAATATCTAATTTTTTTGCATGGAATATAATTTGGTGTGTGAGGAGCGCTTCAAATTCAGATCATTTGAACATCTGAGTAGCTCTCAGCAAAAAAAACAAAATTTAAGGTGTGTGAAAAAGTTTACTATTCATGTATTGGTTCTGACCCAAAATTTTTATTTTTTTGCTGAGAGCTACTCATATGTCCAAATAATCTGAAATTTGGAGCGCACCTCATGCACCAAATTATCTGCAATTTTTTTGGATTTTTTTAGTATTTTTTGTGAAATTTCTCTTCATCGGGTGCAAACGAGTCTAGGCTCAGAAATGGATATTCGCCGTGGAAACTTCTTTTCTTCAATAGTACTACTGCACTCACCATTTTTCAAAATATATACAAGGCGTATAAGTTTCTTCCAAAATCAAAGTTATGAATGTTTGATCAAGTTTAGAGATTTCAAAATATAAGGTGCATAATTTTTTGTCTAAAGTCAAAGTTGCGTTTATTTGTTCAAGTTTAAGGATAAAAGATTCTACATCTAAATTACATGATGAAAATACATTTAATGATGGGCCGTTGATATTGATTTGATATTGTACATGTAGATGATTATTTCAACAAATATGGTCAAATTTACTAGGCTTTGACGTAAGACAGAACTTATATGCCTTGTATTTTTGAAGGGCATCCATTTTAGAATGGATGTAGTGTGGCTTCCCGCGGGCATGAAAATTATTGGGAAAGCGGGTATCACCCGACGTGGGTGTAGTATTTATTGATTAACAAATGTGGTATATGGTTCGATTTGTTGCAAGAGGTAAGATATAACTTGCACTCATATTTGTTTTTTGTGGGGAACTTGCACTCATATTTATCTAAGTTTAAAACCAGACCATACAAGACCACAACATCCTAACTGTAAACGTACAAATTTGTTTCAAATTCCCTCTCAATCATAACATATCTATGTTGAGAACAAGCATAGCTCTTTCCTTTTCTTCTACGTTCGTTCATTTATTTTTCTCTGTATTTAGATGTTCATATTTTAGCTTCTTGCTGGCTAGTTTATTTTTCTTCTTGTTTTTTCATTCATTTTTTCATTAGTTCATATTTTTCAAAACATTCCAAATACATGTATTCAAAAACTGAAATTTACTTTACAAAATTTAAACCACAAATTAGATAAATGTTAATGCAGTGTAAATATTTTTTTAGCTTACTTTGAAAAATTGTTGATAGCATTTCAAATGATATCATGATATTTAAAAATTGTTCGTCCGTTTCAAAAAATGTACGCATCATTTTAGAAAAATTTGTGACAGCCTCTTATGTTCTTATACGTGTGAAAAAATGGGCTGTCCCGATTTGGGCATTTTTTTCTTCTGCATGGGTTTTTGATCCCTCAAAAAAATCTTGTTTGGTTTTCATGTTTTAATGAGTTGTGTCCATTCATTTTTTTGGGGGGTTGAGGGGTTCATTTTTATTCTGCATGAATTGCTATGGTTCAGCTTTCTTCTTTATTGATTCTTTCTTATCTAGTTTATAATGTTTTTATTTTCTTTTTATGTATGTGTTTTCCCTTTTTATTCTTATTTTTATATACTTTAATTTTTTAAAGCATGATGGTATTTTTATTACATACATGATGCACATTGTCTATACAAGACAAACATTATCTAAATACATGATGAATATTTTTGTAATACACGGTGGAAATTTTTAACAATGATTGGTGAACCTTTTTTAAATGTACAAAGAACATTTTATTTCAATACACATTGAACGTTTTTACAAATACATGGTGAGCAGTTTTTAAGAACATGATGAACATTTTTTTATATACACATTGAACATTTGTTTACAAACCGCGTTGGATGGCTTCCGCGGTCCGGACGCGTGGTCCGGACGGTGGATGTTTGAGGGTCGGCGTTGGAGATGCCCTAAAAATCTAGTAAAGAGTCGTATGCATTGTGTAGCAAATCACATGAGAAACTTTCAAGGATCGTCTACACATCTACGATAATATAGCAGACACTTCTTAAGAAGAGCCATCCACGGTTATTACACCAACATAGATGGCTCTAGGTGGTAAGTGGTATCCTTCGGCTATACTTTTGCAACCGGGTGATTTTTTTCCTCGCCATCCAATAGTTATAACTTCCACAATCAACTTGGACACATTGTTTCACACAAAAACTAAAAAATAGAGAAAGCTTTATTCATTTTCCAACAACAACATGTATATTATGATTATTAAATGTTTAAGCCATGCACCAAGTACACAGTATATTCGGGCACAAGTACGTACTGCCGATCGAGATAGCAGTATTGCACAGTAGTGTCTGGAGCAGCCATATATCTAGCTGACACATATTTATTGGTTTATTTGGCTCTACGTACGTACAAGCGCGCGCTCGCTCCATCCAAACGTACAGCCAGCCAGCTTGCTCAATTCACCTGTACCTCCGGCCACCGCAGCTGCCCTCCCTCTGGCAGTTGAAGTAGGCGGCGGCGACCGGAGCGCCGAGGTCATAGCACTCAGCCAGGTCCCTGGTGATGAAGCTAGAGCGCCACCCTGGTGCGTAGATGGCCTGCCGCGCCGTCTGCCGGAACACCACGAATGCCACTGTCAGCGACAACGAGCAAGCGACGCGCCAAGACGAAGATGGTTCAAATGGACGGCCCACTCGCAAGCCTCGACTACCCGCTCGGCTTGCAGGCCCGGAATGGGCCTTGGGCCTTGTAACTCCTTAAGTACCCCCCTCTGTCTCTCTGGTTAGGTGGCGAAAGGCATACGGCCGGCTGGCCTGTAGGATAGCGTGTTCGTTCTCCTCTTCTCGCTTTCCCCTTTCTGTAAGCAACACTGAGAGCACGAATTCGAAATCCATGGAGTAATTGATGAGATCCTTACAATCTGGCATCAGAGCCCTTCGATCCGTCGGCCCTCCCGGCTCACCAGCGTCATACTCGGTTCGCTGACAGGCAGCGTGCGGCGGCGATGGACCGCATCTCACCGGAGACCAAGGCCATCTACGACTTGCTGCGGGCTGACTTCGAGAAGTCCGACCGCGACCGCGTCGACTCCACGGCGGCGGCCATCTCCAAGCTCGACGCCAAGTTGGACCTGCTTTCATCCCGCATCGACGAGGTCAAGCTATCCATCGGCGTCGACATCGACGAGCTGCGACACGGGCTGGACTGTTCCTCGCCCTCCGCCGCGGATCCGTCGAGAGGAGCGCCATCAACACCCACCCACACCACGAACGGTGGTCCGCCAGAATCAGAGGGTCACCGCGTCGACATCGAGAACAGGGGTTCTGGGCATCGACTATATGTTCCACCACCGGCCAGAGGTACGCAGATCGACCAGCCACTACAGCGAGTTCCATTCAACTCGATCGAAAATTGTCGCCCAAATTCTACTGATGTGTTCGGGTATGGACCTCGAATCGAGCTTCCCCGTTTCGATGGATCCAACCCAAAACTCTGGCAGACTCGCTGTGAAGACTACTTCAAATTCTGGGGGACACCAGCGAATCAGTGGATTTCTCTTGCCACTACTCTGTTTGAAGGGCCAGCAGCTCGATGGTTGGAGTCTGTACGCCGTCGGGTTCCTAATGTCACTTGGGATGAGTTCTGTAGGCTGTTGTTGTCCAGGTTTGGTCGTAACTTGCATCAGTCAATCCTAAGGAAATTTTTCAACATTCAGCAAACTAGTACAGTAGAGGATTATGTGGAGCGTTTCTCTGAGCTGTTTGATCAGTTGGCAGCGTATGAGAATTCACCAAATTCAGTACACTATGTCACAAGGTTCATGGAAGGACTTAAGCCAGCAGTCAGAATAGCAGTAGGCATCCAGCAACCATCGGACCTGGATACGGCCTACCAATTGGCCCTGTTGCATGAAGAATTGGGTGCAAGCAGCTCTATCACAATTACCAACAGCCAATCAGCACGTCGAGCGACAGCTTTTCCCCTTCCTCCACCACCCGGCAATCATTCAGTGCCTAATATTGGCCCAAGAGCACCTGAAGAAAAGAAGACTGTTGACAATTACAGACGACCAGCATCTGACGATAAATGGGGAGCTCTGCGAGCATTTCGCAAGGCGAAGGGCCTCTGTTTCATCTGTGGTGAACGTTGGGGCAAGGATCACTTATGCAAGCAAGAGGTGCAGTTGCACGTCGTGCAGGAAATGGTTGAGTTCTTGCAAAACACAGATGTATCTGAAACTGACGACATTGATCCAAGTGCTTCAGTAAACATGATTTCTATCTCTGCGGCAGCTATGGGCAGTAAATCTGAGAAATCTGTCAGAACAATGCAACTGAAGATTCAGCTGCAAGGCCACAACTACACCTTCCTGGTGGACTCAGGGAGCACCCACTCGTTCCTCCACAGCTCTCTACACTCAGAACTGCAAGGAGCAGTGCCTATGCTATCAGTACCTGTTAGAATTGCCAATGGAGACACAGTGACATGTTCTAGTCAACTTCTGAATTGCACCTCGTACTGTTCTGGACATCAGTTTAATTCTGATTTCAAATTCTTTCCATTGGGCAGCTATGATGGTATTATTGGTCTGGATTGGCTCTCTTCCCATAGCCCAATGCTGATTGACTGGGAAAATCATTGGATGTCCTTCCAACATAACAATATCAGCATCTCCATCCTTGGAGCAGCAGCAGTTATTCCTGAATTAGCTTTGGTTGAAGTCTGTTCTCTCCTTACAACTACAGACACCCCAATTCCACCTGAGGTGCAGTCGATATTGGATGAATTTCAGCATGTGTTTGAACCACCAAAAGGACTGCCCCCTAGGCGTCCATATGATCACAAAATTCCCTTGATTCCTGGGGCCACTCCTTTTTCACTCAGACCCTACAGGCTAGCACCCGCGCTAAAAACGGAACTTGAAAAACATATACAGGAAATGCTGGACAGTGGAGTCATTAGACCAAGTAACAGTCCCTTTTCCTCCCCTCTCCTCATGGTTAAAAAGAAAGACAACACCTGGCGCCCAGTGATCGACTACCGTCACCTGAATGCTATGACTCAAAAAGGAAAATTCCCAATTCCAGTAATTGATGAACTCTTGGATGAGCTTGCAGGTGCTAGTTGGTTTACTAAGTTAGACCTGCGTTCAGGTTATCATCAGATTCGTTTGGCTCCTGGCGAAGAGTACAAGACAGCGTTTCAAACACACTTGGGGCACTATGAATTCACTGTCGTTTCCGTTGGCCTCACAAGGGGTCCGAATACCTTCCAGTTTGCGATGAATGCTACCTTAAAGCCTGGCAACAGACATTATGTGATTGTTTTCTTCGATGATATACTCGTCTTCAGCTTCACCTTTGAGGAACACTTGCAACATCTCCGACAAGTGCTATCTCTTTTGTCTGAACACCAATGGAAGGTAAAAATGTCTAAATGTGCTTTCGCACAACGCCAAGTGGGATATCTCGGACACATCATCAGCGGCTCTGGTGTCTCTACAGACCCTGAAAAAATATCAACAATTAAAACATGGCCCACCCCATCAAATGTCAAGGAGGTGTGTGGGTTCTTAGGGCTTGCCGGGTACTACCGCAAGTTCATCCGCAATTATGGGATTATTTGCCGATCATTGACAGCACTGTTGAAGAAAGGGGTTATTTTCTGTTGGACTTCAGTAGAAGAACAGGCGTTCCAAGCTTTGAAACAGGCCCTTATGTCAGCTCCGGTGCTAGCGCTTCCAGATTTCAACAAGGTCTTTGTCATCGAGACCGATGCGTGTGATGTAGGGATTGGTGCAGTATTAACTCAGGATGGTCATCCCCTGGCGTATGTAAGCAAAGCACTTGGTCCCAGAAATCGTGGCCTGTCTGTCTACGAGAAGGAATATTTGGCAATATTGCTAGCTGTTGAGCACTGGCGTCAGTATCTACAGCTGAGTGAGTTCGTTATTCAAACAGACCACAAGAGTCTAACAAGCTTGTCAGATCAGCGCTTGCATACACCATGGCAGCAAAAGGCCCTGACCAAGCTTATGGGGCTGCAGTATAAGATCATCTATAAGAAAGGTACTGACAACAATGCAGCTGACTCACTTTCGCGTCGGCCTCACTCTGCTGCTGAGCTGCACACGATTTCTTCCTTGCAACCACTCTGGTTATCTGAAATCTTAGCAAGCTATGAACAGGATGTCTTTTGTCAGCAAAAATTACAGAAGTTGGCCAGCGTGCCTTCTTCAGACGATAAATTTACTGTCAAGAATGGCTTGCTCTGCACTGATAATTGCATTTGGGTGGGGGCTGACAAACAACTTCAGACAAAGCTTGTTATGGCTTTTCATGATACTCCTCTCGGAGGGCATTCTGGTTTCCCAGTAACCTACAGGAGAGTCAGACAACTTTTTCGCTGGTCTGCAATGAAATCTTTTGTCAAAGTTACTCTGCAACACTGCTTGGTCTGTCAGCAGGCCAAACCAGAAAGGATACCCTACCCAGGCTTGCTCCAACCGTTACCAGTACCAAATCTACCATGGGAAATGGTTACAATGGACTTCATTGAAGGACTTCCAGTGTCTGGCAGGTACAATTGCATACTGGTGGTGATTGACAAGTTTTCAAAGTATGGACATTTCATTCCTCTCCAGCACCCCTTCACTGCTATGACTGTTGCAGAAGCCTTCCTAGATACAGTGTACAAGTTACATGGCATGCCTCTCTCCATTGTCTCTGATCGTGATCGCATATTCACTAGTACATTCTGGAAGGAGTTATTCATCCATTCTCAAGGGACCCAACTGCGCATGAGCTCAGCCAGACACCCCCAAACTGATGGACAGACCGAGCGAGTGAATCAACAGGTAGAATGCTATTTGCGCTGCTTTGTCAGCACTCACCCTACTAAGTGGGCCAAATGGCTTCCCCTATGTGAATACTGGTACAACACCAATTGGCACTCAGCAACCAACAAAACTCCGTTTGAGATCATATATGGGCATCTGCCTCGGCACTTCGGCATCGGTCCTGATTGCACTATCGCTTCTGACGACGTATCTCAGTGGCTTGAACAAAGGCAGGTTGTTTTCAGTTCAGTTAAACAGCAACTATTGAGAGCTCAACAGCGTATGAAGGTGCAAGCGGACAAACATCGTACAGAACGGGTGTTTGCAGTGGGTGATTCAGTGTTCTTGAAGTTGCAGCCATACATTCAAACTTCGGTTGCTCCTCGTGCCAATCACAAACTAGCCTACAAGTTCTTCGGGCCATACACAATTGTGGAACGCATTGGAGAGGTGGCCTACGAACTAGACATGCCGGCGTCGTGCAAAGTCCATCCTGTCTTCCATGTGTCTCTGCTTCGCAAGGTTCTCAAACCAGAGCATCAGGTATTGCCAACCCTCCCATCGCCTGCTGACAACGTGCAGATACCTGAGCGCATTCTCCAGCGCCGAGTGGTGACCAGAGGTGCTAAAAAGATTCTGCAAGTCCTGATCCAGTGGTCTGATAGTACAGCGGAGTTAGCCACTTGGGAAGATTCAGAGACTCCCAAGCAGTTGTTTCTTCGAGCGCCGGCTTGGGGACAAGCCGCATCTCAACAAGGGGGGATTGTCAGCGACAACGAGCAAGCGACGCGCCAAGACGAAGATGGTTCAAATGGACGGCCCACTCGCAAGCCTCGACTATCCGCTCGGCTTGCAGGCCCGGAATGGGCCTTGGGCCTTGTAACTCCTTAAGTACCCCCCTCTGTCTCTCTGGTTAGGTGGCGAAAGGCATACGGCCGGCTGGCCTGTAGGATAGCGTGTTCGTTCTCCTCTTCTCGCTTTCCCCTTTCTGTAAGCAACACTGAGAGCTCGAATTCGAAATCCATGGAGTAATTGATGAGATCCTTACAGCCACGCGGTGGATCCCCGCCGTCGGCTGTGGCTTCTCGTAGGCCACCACCTCGGTTCCTGCATGCAGCCATGCGGAAAAAAATGTTTGATTTCCCACCAGACTATCTTGTTTTCCCTAGGGAAGGCAGTTGGAGAGGATAATTGACATTACATGTACTCCGTAAATTATTTGATTTCTTACCACGGCTCACGTCACCTCCGTCTGGTATGTCTGTCACCATCCTGTATTTAGGCAAGAAATTAAATCGAAGCAATTAGCTTAATTCGCTATAGTATAGTAGTAGTAAATATACATACACTAATGATTATATAGTTTTCTCACGAAATGGTTAGTGTAGAAGGAATAGAGCTCACAAAGTGCATGCATGGCATGCACCAAAATCAAAGGTGGTGCCTAGCTAAGGTACATCTAGCTTAATTAGCCAGCATGCACGTACCAATGGAGGTACTCCCGTTCGGAAGGGTTGCTTGGGCTGGGTACATCAGGGTCGACCATCACCTGGTAACAAAGAAACATGGGACATGTTATTCGTGCAACGCATACGCATGTTTAAAACAAACGACGCGCGTGCATGCATGCATGATTTCATGCAACCAAATGACGCGCATGCATGCATGCATGCGTGGAGACGCTTGGCCACTCACGAGAGTGTAGAGTGACCCGCGGCGTCCCGTGATCCGCACCGTCGGCTGGTTCTCCACCTTCGACGGCCTCAGCTCGAACCCGTTGGTGATCTCGCGATTGCTGTACAGCACCCTCAGCTGCGCCGCCATGTCAAAGTAATCGACCACGTCGCCGACGATCCTCCCCACGATCAGCGGATCCCTCGACGCCCATGCTCGACTTAACTAACCTTTGCTAAGGTTTAGATTAGATGCTCGAGTACTGCCTAGCTTAAGTGTGGTATATGCAGCGGCGTACGTGCTGCTATTTATAGGCCTCCCGGTGAAGTCCCCACGCATGCGTTCTCAGTGTGACCACGGCTCAAAAGATACGAGGTGTGGTGTGCCTTTTCGCCAATCCTACTGATCACAGGTACCTGAAAGATACTGGATTGTAAAAGTGTTGACGTGCGACATCGTAGAACCTGTGGCAGCTCCATCGTTTCTGATTGGACGGCTGAGATGTTGCCGCCAGAGGGTTTGGATTACGATCTGACGACTGAAAATCATTGCCACTTGGCACCAAGTGGGATAGGGGCTTCTTCTTGGAATCTGATAACTTTCTGGCTTTCTGCAATGGTCCATCTCAATCTTTTAGGCCTAGATAGTGGAAAGGGGCCGTTTGGAGTTATAATCTGCACCTCAACAAAATCTGAAGCTACCGTGCCAAAAATAAAATACAAGTCTTCTTTCTTCTTACAAGATACATCCAATACAACTATCGGAGTACCCTGAAGTCTCCTCCAGTACATCATCTTGTGGCATGAAATGATGAAGATCATCTTCAACATTCTCCTGCTCAACATAGTGCGGAATACATTCTTGACAAGAAACTAGCGCTAAGGGTCAGCACAAGCCGTGTAGTAGCTGGAATGCAAAAATAACTTTGGGGTTTTGGCTCGCAAGTGACCACCAAGGGGCATACTACCTCTATGCTACTCCATATGACGCTGATCATCCTGTTACACGTTACAGTTTTTTAGGCATGCCTATCTCTCAGGTGACTAAGATTTTGCTAGATCTTAGTGAATATGGTACTCCCTCCGTTTCTTTTTAGTTTGCATATAAGATTTGGTTAAAGCCAAACTTTGTAAAGTTTGACAAGCTTTGTAGGAGAAGATATCAACATTTACACTATGAAATCAATATTATTAGATGCATGAGGAAATTAACTCTCATAACATATAACTTTTGTATTGTAGATGTTGATATTTTTTTCTATAAAGTTAGTCAAACTTTACAAAGTTTGACTTTGATCAAATCTTATATGCAGACTAAAAAGAAACGGATGGAGTACAAAATTAAGCTAGCAATCACCATCAATAAATGACCCTAGCAAAATTCACAAAAATGGATCCGGTGGTCTATGTACTCGACTGAGGTTCATTAAGTACTTAGACAAGTGCGAATTTGGCATTCCGTAGTTCTTTCAATAGTACAACCTCCGTCCTGGTTTATAGTCCTTGTAGTTTGCGTCAAACTTTGACCTTTGATTTAAATATCAAAAAATAAGTTATATACCCTAAAAATAGTATCATTGGAAACCTCTTGCAAATATGAATCCAACAATATAAGTTTTATGACATACAACTTGTAATTTTTTAGTCGAATCTATGGTTAAAATTGGGCACAAAATGCACAGGGGACCAACAAATCCGGACAGAGGTAGTACATAGTAGCACAAGTTTTGACATGATGATATTTCTAATGGCCCGGCGCAACCGCCTATGATACATTCTAGTATTACATATGGGACGGCCGAGGAAATCGTGAGACATAAGCCTAGAGGAAAAACTGTTTGTGACGCATGTACATCTATGATTGTGCTTTTAAAGGGTCCCATGTGAGAAATTGTCTCTGATGGTTTTACCGGCCACTTATAATAGGGATGCCATTTTAACGGGTTAATTTTGGGAACTTCATGTGGGCGATGGTCTCTGCTTCCTGGCCATCTTTGGTGCTTATCTTCACTGGTGGTAACCCACTATTTTTTTCAAAAAGGAGGCAACAGATTTGTCTCGTTGATTAATTAAGAAGAAGAGAGTTTTCTGATTAATTAACGGAGAGTCGGGCAAAAACCGATCAGGCAAACCAGACCCAATGCATGAAACCTCACAGCCACATAGGTGGCCCAACAAAAAGCTCTCAACACGCGACAACTGCAAACCCGAACGCCTTCCATGATGCTATATACTCATCTAGATCGCAGGTGGTTAGGCACCCACCCATCATTAATCCTTCGAGCTACTTAAGTTCAACGCACAACTACATGTTTCTCCAGAATCTTATATGTTTCCCAGAATGCACCACAACATGGCGGTCTTGTGTCGAATTTTTACCATTTGAGCACTTTGGATATTGATTATACATGAGTCAATTACACTGTTGGTGTCACAACTTGGCCTGAATGTTCACTTTGATGCTACAAGTTGTGAGATACGTCAAAGTGGTGGAAAAACTTGGCTCTATCGTGCACATACGGTGCTTTTCTCGGTTTCGTACGAATCAAGCGCTGACTAAGCAAGAAAGCGTGGCGCGGGTCCCATTGGCAGTGACCAGAGGCCGTGGGCTGGTGCGTTTGGCATGAGTTTTCTCAGAAACCCCCTCAGATTTTTTGTTTTTGACAAATAAGCCCTCGGGTTGGCTGTACACAGGTGGCCTTTCCTTTCTGCGTTTATGACTTGCCTGTTCGACTCCCTCGCCTCGAGCTTTCCTCCTGTCTCTCTCATGTCGATCGTTTGAAGGCGGAGGTGGCGGTGATCTGTAGGACGTGTTGATCGGCAGCGTCGACGATGATGGAACCCCACCGGCGAGCTCCCGGCGAGGCAGCCCCTGTATACGATGAGCATAGCCTTGACTTTCCCCCTCTGTAGCCCCTGTTTTTTCGTAGGGTTTTCATTGGTTGGATCGCCGGCGACGAATGTTGAGTTTTGTGTTGATTTCGTCCGCGGATGCTTTTTAGATGGCGTGACGTTAAAATCCACCCTCACATTCATCCGTAGTGTCGTTTGTCTCTAGGGTTTAGCACGGGTTTAGAAGGCCCCTTCTTTTTTGCATGAACAAATCGGATATCTGTTAAAATCTGAGTGCTTCAGTCAAGTCAGTGTATGTGCGCACTACCGTACATTGTATTTGCCAACCTGTACTTAACTGAATTTGTCGACACTTGTTAACTGAATCTGTCGACACTTGTTAACTGAAATTTTTGACACTTGTTAACTGAATTTTTTGACACTGTTTTATCTGAATATTTGAACAGGTTAACTGTAAATAAAATGTGCATTTTTAATTAAATGTTCAGAGATTTATGTAATTGCTTGTTGTCTTCATGAATTGTGCATTTTTAATTGAAAGTTCAGAGATTTATGTAACTGCATTTTTAATCATTTAGTTAGCCAATGTGTTTGAAAGTGGTGAACTTCTAGGCTCTGCTCTATTAAGCTTTAACATGATTGAAAACTAGATATTTGCATTGCCTTGTTGAACGGAATTATGATTGTAATGGACTGTTCTTTGTCAACTGAATATGTTTATGCATTGTTGTCTGAATTGTTTTTGCACTATATGCGTTGCAGGTTTATTTTGATGGATTGTTCACTGTTGAGATTCATCATAAGGGATTTTTCTGTGGAGCTGGCAGCAACAGGACATACATGGACTATCAAGTTGATTGGTTTGATAGCTGTGATAGTGACACATGGTCTATATTGTGGATTGAAGATTTTCTTAAGCAGCTGGGGTATGACAGAGATAGTGGACAACATGAAGTGTTTTGGTGTCAGCCTGGAAGGACACTTAGTGAAGGAATGAAAGAAATGAAATGTGATGCTGACAGCCTTGCAATGATAGCAGCTAGTACACAACACAAGAACTTATTGCTGATCATAGACCATGGAGATACACTGAACAATTTGGTAAGAGATGATGTTGTAGTTCAAGGGGTTCCTGAATTGCCAAAGGTCAAAACTCCAAGGAAAGACAAGGGAAAAGAACAAGCTACCTCACCTAAAGTTGCAACTGTGAGAAGTAAGAGGAGTAAGAGGAGGGCAAGGGGATTGTTTTCTGAAGGATCATCTTCGGGATGTGCTGATGATGATGTTGAGGAAGAAGATGCAGAACCTGCAGTAGATTCTGAGACTGATGAGGAATTTTTTTTACAGTGACTATGATGTAGAGGATGGGGATGATGATTTATTTGAAGATCATGTAGACAAAGAAGTGGATGATCACAGAGAAAGAGTTACAACATGTGACTATGAAACAGAGCTAGCAGAAGATGCTCTAGATGACCCTCACATCATGTTATCCAAAGAAGAGAGGGACAAGTTGAAGTACCATTTCAAAGGTTTCAATCTAGAGACAGATCTGAATGCTCCTGTATTTAAGTTAGGAATGGTGTTTGGTAGTGTGCAGGAGCTCAGACATGCTATAACTTCTTATAGCATAAGAAGCAGAGTTGCAATCAAAAAGACAAGAAACACAAGCACTACAGTTGAAGCAATATGCAGTAATGCTTGCCCATGGTACATGAAAGCAGTGAAGGACAACAGAAAAAACAGCTTCATTATAAAGAAGTATTGTGATGAGCACAGTTGCCCTAAGTCATGGAACCTTAAAGGTCTAACTGCTCCATTTTTAACCAAAAAATTCAGAGATGAGTTCAGGGACAATGAGAAGATGCCTTTGAAGAAATTTGAGGAGAAGGTTCAGCAAGAGTACAATCTCATACCAACTAGGACCAAATTAGGAAGAGCTAGAAGAGATTCAGTGAAGCAGATTAGAGGTGAAGATGATGACCAGTTCAAGCACTTGTGGGATTATGGAGAGGAGTTGAGGACCACAAACCCTGGCAGCAAGTTTTACCTGTGCACAAAGGAAATTTTTGATGACAAGACTAAGCAGACAAGAGAACACTTTTCAACTCTATACTGGTCATTGGATGCTTGCAAGAGAGGCTGGCTATTGGGAGGAAGACCCATCATATTTGTAGATGGATTTCACATTAAGACGAGGTACAAAGGAAATTTGCTAACAGCAGTGGGTATTGACCCTAATGATTGCATCTACCAACTAGCATTTGGGATTGTGGAAGTTGAGTCTACTAGCAGCTGGGAGTGGTTTTCGGCAAGCCTAAAGGATGATCTAAACATATGTAACACCTCTTCATACACAATAATGAGTGACAAGCAGAAGGTATGCTCCTGAGTTCATTCACTTTACATGTACTTTATTAATTTTGCAGTGTGTAAACCATATATTGATCTGACAGTCAATCTTGTATGTGATTTTCAGGGTCTCATTGAAGCAGTAGCAAAGGTTTGGCCAGATGCTGAACATAGGTTCTGTGTCAGGCATATGTACCAGAATTTCCGTAAGCTACACAAGGGGGAACAGTTGAAGAACAATCCTTGGGAAATTGCAAGAGCCACAAACAATCCTACATACATGAAAGCTATGGAAAAGATGTTGGCAGGCAGTGTGGGTGCATACAAATGGGTAGAGAAATGGCCTCCAAAGACATGGATTAAAGCCTTTTTTAACCCTCTTCCAAAATGTGACATTCTACTGAATAACATGTCTGAAGTATTTAATAGGTTAGCTTCTAATTTAGTACTGTGCTTCAATAGTAATTTTGCAATATTTCTTTTTCAGTTTCTATTGTACTGCATTAACATGTTTGTTTATTCTTATGGCAGTTGGATATTGCCAGCAAGAGAATTACCAATTTTATCTATGGTGGATAACATAAACAACAAGATAACAACAAGGATGTACAACAAGCAGAAGGAAGTGGCCCTGGATAGGAAATGGAGTGGTAGATTGTGCACCAAGATTAAGAAAAAACTTGACAAATTTACTGACTAGGGCTGCTAATTGCATGGTATTTGGAGCTGGCCAGAAGGTTTTCAAAGTTGTGTCAATGAACCATTCATACATTGTGGACTTGAACATGGAAACATGTGACTGCAAAAGATGGGACTTGTCAGAAATTCCATGTCACCATGCAATAGCTTGTGCTAGAGAGGAGAGAATAGATCCTCTGCACTATGATTATTGTGAAGATGATATGATGTTATCTTGTGCTCTATGATTTCTGTGAAACTATTTTCTTTTCTGAAATTTTACTTCATTTCATATAGAAATGCTTCCTGTGGAGTTTTTGATATGATGCTATATTTTGCTCTATGATTTCTGTGAAACTGTTTTCTTTTCTGAAATTTTACTTCATTTCATATAGAAATGCTTCCTGTGGAGTTTTTGATATGATGCTATATTCTGCTCTATGATTTCTGTGAAACTGTTGTGCAGAAACCTTGTTGTGCAAATTCTATTTAGAACAATTTTAACAGTATGAGAAATAAAAATATAAAAAAATGGTGGTTCTGGGACTCGAACCAAGAATCTGTAGGTGGTACTGTATTGTCTATAGCCAGTGGGCTACTGTGCAAGTTCTGCTCAACTTTGAAAGCTGTCTTCTCTTAAAACAACAATTGTGTTGTTTGTCTATCGGTTATATAAGTTTCATTTCATTTTGCGCCTGCCGTATCTTCAGCTACATTCAGTTTCACTATCTTTCAGTACAACCAATACTGTCAACTGCAAAAAATACATAAGAATTTGATTCAGTTTGCACTTGTCTATCTTCAGTTACATTCAGTTTCACTATCTTCTAGTACAACAAATAGTGTCAACTACAAAAATTAGATAAGAATTTGACATTAAACCAAACTTCTTAAGTACCAAACACTACATTCTGTTCACATCTTTCAGTACACATAACTCTCTAAATAGGAACTGCATACATCACTTCCTGTCAAATATTGCAAACGAAATTGCAACTAACCCAAAGTACATGCACACAGCAAACATAATCATCCTATCTCTAGATTGAAGTTGATCCCTATGCATCCTTCCAGTCATCTTCTTCTCCATCTTGTGCTTCTCCTTCTCTACTTCTATCTCACAAACTTTCTCCACCAGCTTCTTCTCTAGCACCTGGTTCTTCTTAGCTAATTCAGCGATTACGCTTCTTTCCCTCCCCTGCCATGGTTTGTCAATCCATTTGACATAACCACAAGTCCTAGCATCATGTTCAGTCACAAAGTACACTATTATCAACACCACAATGTACTGCATGATAAAAATTGTAAAACAAAAATTATAGGGACTAGTGGACCTCATAGTAGCATGACAAGAATCTCCTGCCAGTGTCCACTCCTTCATTGCATACACGACGAACTGGCGCACTCTTGTGGCCGCACAAATCAACAGTATGATCTGGCCCACTGAAACTAGCATCGACAACATGTCGCGGCATGCAACCAGCCACATCCGGCATCTCATCGTCCTGGGTTCAAATCCAGTTAACCCAAACATCCAACAGAGTGCATATTTGATAGATGACAAAAATTTACCTGATTCTTGCCCCAGTAGACGACAGAGGTGATCTTCGCACATGGCTCATCGTCCTCCTCCATCTTCGCCCCACCATCGACCATCCTCGGTATGGCAGTGCCACCCATCTGCAAACACGGCGGCGGCGTGAGGGAGCGATGAGAGAGGGGCCAGAGAGTAAGAGGGATGTACAAGAGAGGTGCTGGATGTTCCGTGCAATGGACAAGCAGTAACTAACTATCATAGCTACCTCGTGTTAGCTAGCTGCATGCTTCGTACCATGGACTTGACGTTCCACATGCAGTAAGAAGCGTTCCAATGCATATATTGACTGAATCATGTTTGTGGTCAGTCGACTAACCGCTAGCCGGTCCTATTTTCATCTACATATTTGTTTTTTTTTTTGTATACGCCACATATGAAAGTATAATGTTACGAAAATTTCCCTCGACGTGTTATAGATGTATTTGTGTATGTAAAACAAATTTCCATTTTTTTTGTGATGTAGAAATATATTTTTTAAGTCCTCCCTTTGCTCTTTTCGGCTCTTCTTGTCCCTTGGTATAGTTGCTCCAAGTAGTGGTGGTGTCCTTATTGTCCTTTGTGCAGCAGCTATCTCCAGTTTGATGCGGTGAAGGAGGGTTGCGACAGCCACCCACTCACTATTGATCTCCTTTTGTTCAGTGACGACCACTCGAGCCTAGATCTCCTTCACACAACGACATAGTTATAGGGGCGCTGTTGTGGGAAGACGAGATAAAGAAGGAAAAGGAGGCGACGTTGGGGTTAAGGAAGAGAACGCGGTCGGGTGAGTATGAGAAAAGAGGAATGGATCACGGTTAGAGTTTTTTCGAAATGGATCACGGTTAGAGTTACAACTACGTCGTAAGACAGATGGGATTGAGCATACAATCACTAACAAATCTAGTAAAGAGCCGTATGCATTGTGTAGCTAATCACATGCGAAACTTTCAAGGAACGTCTAGACATCTACGATAGTAGAGCAGACACTTCTTATGAAGAGACATCCACGGTTATTACACCTATAGATGGCTCTGGGTGGTAAGTGGTATCCTTCGGCTATACTTTTGCGATCGGGTGGGTTTTTTCTCTCACCATCCAATAGTTATTACTTCCACAATCAACTTGGCACACGCTCACACCCCCGGTTTGGCGAGGTTCTCCTTTCAGAGGGAACAAGAGCATAACACATTGTTTCGCAAACTAAAATAAAATTTAGAGAAAGCATTATTCATTTGCCAACAACAACACGTATATTATGATAATTAAATGTTTAAGCCATGCACCAAGTACATAGTATATTCGGGCACATACGTACGGCCGATCGAGAAAGCCAGTGATACACAGTATGTCACATATTAATTTTATTCCTTTAATTTTTTTTTTATTTAGTGTGACACGTTTGGATGGAGCGATGGCGCGCTTGTACGTACGTAGAGCCAGCCAGCTTGCCCAATTCACCTGTACCTCCGGCCACCGCAGCTGCCCTCCCTCTGGCAGTTGAAGTAGGCAGCGGCGACCGGAGCGCCGAGGCCGTAGCACTCAGCCACGTCCCTGGTGATGAAGTTGGAGCGCCACCCTGGCGCGTAGATGGCCTGCCGCGCCGTCTGCCGGAACACCACGAATGCCACGCGGTGGATCCCCGCCGTCGGCTGCGGCTTCTCGTACGCCACCACCTCAGTTCCTACATTAAGCCATGCACATAACGTTCCCATCGGATTAATACCGGCCTACATTTTTTTTCACTGGGAAAGACAGTTGCAGAGGATACATGTGCTCGGTAGATTGATTTCTTACCACGGCTCACGTCACCTCCGTCTGGTATGTCTGTCACCATCCTGTATTTAGGCAAGAAATTAAATCGAAACAATTAGCTTAATTCGCTATAGTATAGTAGTAGTAAATATACATACACTAATGATTATATATTTTTCTCACGAAATGGTTAGCACTTAGCACACAAAGTGCATGCATGCATGCACGAAAAACAAAGGTACCTAGCTAAGGTAAAGCTAGCTTAACTAGCCAGCATGCACGTACCAATGGAGGTACTCCCGTTGGGAAGGGTTGGTTGGGCTGGGTACATCAGGGTCGACCATCACCTGAAACATGGCACATGTTATTCATGCAACGCATACGCATGTTTAAAACAAACGACGCGCGTGCATGCATGCATGCGTGATTTCATGCAACCAAATGACGCGCATGCATGCGTGGAGACGTATATGGCCACTCACGAGCGTGTAGAGTGGCCCCCGGCGTCCTGTGATTCGCACCGTCGGTTGGTTCTCCACCTGCGACGGCCTCAGCTCGAACCCGTTGGTGATCTCGTGGTTGCCGTACAGCACCCTCAGCTGCGCCGCCATGTCGAAGTAATCGACCACGTCCCCGACGATCCTCCCCACGATCAGCGGATCCCTCGACGCCATGCTCGACTTAACTAACCTTTGCTTAGGTTTAGATTAGATGCTCGAGTACTGCCTAGCTTAAATGTGGTATATGCAGCGGCGTACGTGCTGCTATTTATAGGCCTCCCGGTGAAGTCCCAACGCACGCGTTCTCAGTGTGACCACGGCTCAAAAGATACGAGGTGTGCTGTACCTTTTCGCCAATCCTAGACTGATCACAGGTACCTGAAAGATACTGGACTGCAAAAGTGTTGACGTGCGACATTGTAGAACCTGTGGCAGCTCCACCGTTTCTGATCGGACGGCTGAGATGTTGCCGCCAGAGAGTTTGGATTACGATCTGACGACTGGAAATCGTTGCCACTTGGCAGCAAGTAGGATAGGGGCTTCTTCTTGGAATCTGATAACTTTCTGCAATGGTCCATCTCAACCATTTAGGCCTAGATAGCTAGTGCAAAGGGGCCGTTTGGAGTTATAATCTGCACCTCGACAAAATCTGAAGCTACCGTGCCAAAAATAAAATACAAGTCTTCCTTCTTAAAAGATAAGTACATCCAATACAACTACTGGAGTACTCTGAAGTCTCCTCCAGTACATCATCCTGTGGCATGAAATGATGAAGATCATCTTCAACATTCTCCTACTCAACATAGTGCGGAATACATTCTTGACAAGAAACTAGCGCTAAGGGTCAGCACAAGCCGTGTGGTAGCTGGAATGCAAAAATAACGTTGGGGTTTGGGCTCGCAAGTCACCACCAAATCTGTTGTTCTCAAAAATGAAATATTGAGAAATCAATTACCATCAAGGGGCATACAAACATAGCTACTAACCTCTATGCTTCTCCATATGGCGTTGATCATCCTGTTACACGTTACAGTTTTTCAGGCATGCCTATCTCTCAAGGGACTGAGATTTTGCTAGACCTTAGTAAATATGTCACAAAATAAAGCTAGCAATCACTATCAACAAACGATCGTAGCAAAATTCACAAAAATGGATCCAATGGCCTATGTACTCGACTGAGATTCAATAAGTCCGTAGACAAGTGAGAATTAGGCATTCAATGGTACATAACAATGCAAGTTTTGACCTGATGAGATTTCTAATAGCCCAGTATAACCGCCTTTTATATAATCTATTACATATGGGACGGCCAAGGAAATCATCAGACATAAGCCTAGAGGAAAAACTATCTGTGATGCATGTCCATCTATGATTGTGTTTTTAAACGGGTCACATGTGAGAAATTATCTCTAATTGTTTTACCGGCCGCTTATAATACCACTTTAACGGGTTAATTTGGGGAACTTCATGTGGGCGGCGGTCTCTGCTTCCTAACCGTCTTTGATGGCTACCTTCACTGATGGGTAACCCCCTATGTTTCCAAAACGGAAGAAAAAGATTTGCCTCGTCGATTCATTAAAAAACAAGAGAGTTTTCTGGTTAATTAATAGAGAACCGGGCAAACCGATCAGGCAACCACACCCAATGCATGAAACCTCACAGCCACACAAGTGGCCCAGCAAAACGCTCTCAACACGCGACAACTGCAAACCCGGACGCCCGCCATGATGTTATAAGCTCATGTAGATCGCAGGTGGTTCGGCACCCACCCATAATTAATCCTTCGAGCTACTTAAGCTCAACTCACAACTACATGTTTCTCCAGGATCTTTATGTTTCACAGAATGCACCCCAACTTGGCGGTCTTATGTTGAATTTTCACCATTTGAGCATTTTGGATATTGATTGTAGAGTGAAGTGCACTGTAGGTCCTCGAACTATTTCAGGGGTGTCACGTTAGTCCTCGATTTATAAAAATCGTCATCCAGGTCCTCGAAGTGCAGGAAGTGTGTCGTCTAGGTCCAAAATCTGCCTGACCCCATTTGACTGGCCAGCTGGCACTATTGACCGTAACACGTTGGACAAGGGGGCCGCGGGATAGCGGACGTTGATGGACAGTGCACCAGCGTAACAGTTTTTGTACGTGATGAACAGTGGCCATGTGAACAGTAAACTCAGGAAAATTAGCAAAACCAGTCCAAAAAAAAAATCTTGTAGCGCACTATTGTGCAGCTGAAGAACGATAAATTTGAAAATGTTCACAAACGCTAAATTTGAAAAATATTTGTTCACGACTCTCAAAAAATGTTCACGAACAATAAATTTGAAGATGTTCCCGAACGGTAAATTTGAAAAATATTATTTTAAATATTTGTCACGACTTTAATAATATATGCGATACGTTACTTTAAAAAATTGTCCGCGAACGATAAATTTGAAAACTATTTGTTCACGACTTTAAAAAATGTTCGCGAACGATAAATTTGAAAAATATTTGTGATTCGCGAACAGTTTTTTAAAGTTGTGAACATTTTTAAAAACATATTTGTGATTCATGACATTAAAAAAAATGTTCGCGGACGGTAAATGAAAAAAATTATTAAAAATAATTGTGATTCGTGATTTTTAAAAATGTTCGCGAGCGAAAAATTTGAAAATGTTCTTGTACGATTATATATTTGTGATTCATGAACATTTTTAAAAAAATATTAGTGATTCCTGACTTTAAAAAAATGTTCACGGACGGTAAATTTGAAAATGTTCGCAAATGATAAATTTGAAAATTTTCATGAACAATAAATTTGAAAAATATTTGTCCACAAATTTTAAAAAATATTCACGAACAATAAATTTGAAAATGTTCGCGAACAATAAATAAAAAAAATCACGGACGATATATTTGAGCTGGTGCACCAGTGACTGTTCACTAGCGCACTGTTTATCGCGTATGAAAAATTGTTTGCTGATGCACTGTTCACCAACATTCGTTACCCTGTGGGCCCCCTATACGACGTGTCACGGTCAACGGCGCCAGCTGGCCAGTTAGATGGAGTCAAGCAGATGTTGGACCTGTATGACACACTTACTACACTTCAAGGACCTGGATGACGATTTTCATACTTCGAGGACTTACATGACACTACTGAAATAGTTCGAGGACCTACAGTGCACTTCACTCTTGATTGTACATCAACTATTTCTTAGTGTCTAAGGTTACTAATTGTTGACTATTGTGTATTTGGGTAGTTTATGGGTAGAGATAGGAAAAAATGAGGGTGGGGTCAGGTGTGGTAGATTTGTGGGAAAGGGGCAATATTTTGATATTTCACCTATGTTTATGATATATTCGTAAATAAGTACTAGATAATTGCCCGTGCATTGCAGCCGGGGGATAAATAATCTAGTAAATTAGTCTGTGATTTGCCTCCTATTTTACTGTTAATGTGATTGTTTAAAAATTAGGATTTTATTTGGTAAATATTTATTTACTTACTCCCTCCGTCCGGATTTATTGGGCATGCAAGCAGAAACCCAGGTACAAAGAAAAAAGTGCATGGAGCTAATGATGCGGCTGCCTAACCAATCGTGCGCGGATACAACGGAGAGAATCGAGGGAAATTTACTGCCAACGTTTAGGGGCCTTGCAAAAATGGAAAGCCGTAGTTTACTCAGAGGCTAAATAAACCCGGACGGAGGGAGTAGCACACTAGCATTTAAGTATGTCCTCCTTCGTTGATGTGATTTGTAAGATGAGTCCAATAAACTGGAGAGGAGTATCTAACCATATTTACATCATTTCAAATCTAAATTCGAAGCATAGTTCGAGACACATAAAAAGGATAAATATCAACATGAATAATGGTTAATCCAAATCGGGCAATGATGTCTAGAGAAAACCAGGCATCAATTTTAATTAAGAGAAAACTAAGGCTGGCTAGCCCACCACCCATGACGTCTAGAGTATGAAATGAACCCAGGTGACTGCTATATCTACCAGATTTTGTTTGCTCAGAAACAGGGACTTTCTCTTGACCAGTGACCACAATCCCATGCATATAAGTTCTGCACAAGACGCACACGTAATTTTGGCCCCATTGGCCAGTACAGGACTGTTCCAATCGCCGCACATTCTTGAATATATCGCACCGCCGGGGGAAACCAGCGACCGAACCCACGACGTTTGTGCATCCATGCGTTACCGACAGAAGCCCCGGACTATACAGCACGTGCGTGCGCTGGCTGCAAATCCAGGAGGAATAAGCTCGAGCTCGATGACGACGGGAGAATGATTAGATGAGAGCGACTACAGATCGATGGTCAGCAATGCAAGTTGCAAATAGAATTTATGCGTGATCACACGATGGGGTACGTGACGCGTCTGCGCAGGGCATGCAGCAGCAGCTCCCCCGCTTGCTCGTCGATTTGCCGACGGTAGCTTTTTCCGATCGATGCACAGGCACCACTCGTAGGAATCCTGCGTGGCTGGGTCCGGTGAGCGAGAGAATTGACCGTGGAAGTTTCTTTTCTCTTCAATAGTACTAGTGCACCCACCGTTTTCCAAAATATTTTCGACAAAAGGTGAATTTTATTGGCTCAAAGAGCAGCATCAAGAGGATACAAATCCAAAGAACACACACCCAATCTCTGCTTAGTTAGGATGCACACAACCAATATCAACGCACGCACACAAAAAACACGACATCAGATAGCAAAGTCATATAAGACCAATGCTATGTGTAGACAAGTAAAAGAAAAACCCGAAGCGATCAAATCCACGATCGGCAAACTACATCAGTGACCATATCCGCACCAACCATCGCATGACACCACACAGACGACGAGGTTCTTCAACAACAACGCTTTCAAGAAGGGAGCGACACTCAAGTGTTGCCGTCACCGGATTCAACCACCAAGGCCCGAATCTAGGTTTTCATCCTGAAGAATTAGTCCAAGCATATCCGAGCAATGCCTTCAACAAGATAACGACGTAAAAGAACATCGCCATTGCCAGGTATAACCAGCTCGGGTCAGACCTAGACTTTCACCCTGGAGCTCGTGACCGGGTGCTCAAGCAGCACCACCACCGAAGTCACTCAAGTGTTGTCGCCATCACTTTTCCGCGATCCCAGCAGCTACATGCGAGACCGTCGCCACTGCACAACCATTCCTCTGCGTCAAGCGGCCATCCAGAGTTTGCATCTCACCACCGAAGTCAACCATTGGACATAGAGAGATGAACCCTCCCGAAGATCCCTCTGTGACCACCGCCGTTGTGGAGCCGCAGGAGGTTGCTGCAACATAATTTGCAGTCACCCCACTCGACCGACCGAATCTGGATCACCACCACCAAGCCATCCAGATCTGAATCAGGCAGCCACGCCGGTTCGGTCATGACGACACCGAAATTGCGGCAGCCCGACAACAGATCCGACAACCGCGTCATCCATATGACCGCAGACAGTCATCGCCACCTAGAATCTCATGGGCCGCCGCCTGTGACGACCCCGGCTTAATCGTGCACTAATCATAACGCAAATGCACACGATCAAGCCTAAGGACTCACTTGAAGATATCACAACACAACTCTAAAACATAAATAAAATCATACAAGCTTTATATTACAAGCCAGGGGCCTCGAGGGCTCGAATACATAAGCTTGCGCACAAGCGTCAGCGGAAGCATCAGATATCTGAGTACAGATATTACAGAGGTACAGATAAGCTTTTAGAAAGGCAGGGCAAAATAAAAGCTACGATCAAAAGGCGTAGGCCTCCTGCCTGGGACCCTTCGAACCTACTCCTGATCGTCCGCAAGCTCGTAGTAGTAACCACCTTCGCGGTGGTAGTAGTAGTCGTCGGCGGGAGCAGCTGGCTCAGGGGCTTCGTCATCTGGTTGCGACAAATGGATATGGGGAGAAAATGAAAGCAAAGCAAATGTGAGTACTCATCCGAAGTACTCAGCAAGCAAGGATCTACACTACATATGCAACATTATCAAAGGGAGGCTGTATATGTGGACTGGGCTGCAGAAATGCCAGAATAGAGGGGAAAGCCTAGTCCTATCGAAGACTAGCATTTTCATCATCTTCAGCGGTCTTGCAGCATTAGAAGAGTGCAGAATAACATAATGTAAAGTAGTAGTAGTGTCATCAACCTCGCCCAGAGATCCTTCATCGACTCCCTGCGAGAAAGCAATCCCAGAGCCATACTATCCAGTTATCATCTCAAGTGTCCAGTTCTAGTTGTACCGATCGGGATACAACTCCGAGTGTCCGTTACCGTAGGACAGGCTATCGATAGATTGTTTCTTCCCTGCAGGGGTGCACCTGTAGGAGATATGCCCTAGAGGCAGTAATATCGGTTATTTTGTATCTCCTGGTTTGTAATGAAAGTTTATGTTCCATGCTATAACTGCAATGATTCTCGAGTCTACAATAAAACGAGGCTTGGAGGGAAACTCATGTGTACGTGTGGGATAATAAACGGAAAAATGTATTCATGGTCAAGCCTCTAT
Source organism: Thinopyrum elongatum (assembly GCA_011799875.1). Classification (NCBI taxonomy): domain Eukaryota; kingdom Viridiplantae; phylum Streptophyta; class Magnoliopsida; order Poales; family Poaceae; genus Thinopyrum; species Thinopyrum elongatum. Next base: position 673,963,903 of record CM022298.1, read on the forward strand.
GACTGGCTCGAGTATTGCATGATGATCTTGTTTTCCTGATCATGGGCATGTCTATGCCGGCAATTTTGAGGGCACAAATTGTTGGTAGAACACTTGTGTTGAATCGACCCAAATTGATGTTATGCTATGAGATGCATTCGTCACAAGTTAATGGTTTATAACACAGAGAAGTTAATGTTTGCATAATTCCTTAGACCATGAGAGTATCGAGTTCCTTCATACTTGCTTCGTGAACTTTGGGGTTTGTTAAACGTCATCCGTAACTGGGTGGCTATTACGGCGGCTTATGGGTTCATGGAAAAGTATGGCAAGTAACAAGATAGCTCAAGATTGGGATTTGCTCCTCCGACGATGGAGAGATATACTCGGGCCCTCTCGGTGTTACGGTATCCATCATCGTCTGGCCAGACACCTTGTGATTTGATCACTGGGATGCCGGAACACGGAAACGAGAAAAGAGAACAAAACCGGTAACGAGGTAACTTGCATGATGGACAAATTGTTGATCCACAGGAATGCAATAAATCTAACCTCGGGTGTTTGTGACATATCGCGAAGCAACAGGAATAGCACACGGCAACTGGAGGTTCACTCGAATATTCATTCGTGTGGGTATAGGGGTCAATATGGGTGTCCACGGCTCCGATGTTGATCATTGATCGGAAGGGGTTCCAGGTCATGTCTATACTTCACCGAACCTATAGGGTCACACGCTTAAGGGTCATCTATCTGCTGAATACTAGACAGGGAGTCTGAGAGAAAATCATCGAAAAAGTTTCGGACACCGAAAAAGTTTCGGACAGCGGAAAGGTTCCGCAAAGAGGTCACCGGATGAGTTCTGGTGAAACTGAAAAGTTGTTTCAGAGGATACCATAAAGTCAAATTGTTTTCGGCACATGCCTGATAATTCTTGGAGGGTGCCAGAATCATTCTGGAAACTTCTGGGAATTTTCTGGAAGAAAAACCGGAAATGTTTCGGAGCTGCCGGAACCGCTTCAGATGCTTTTCGCAGATGAAAATCACTAATCTGGAATTGTTCCAGAACACGTTGAAAATTATTTTAGTGGGTACTGGAATTGTTCTAAGCCCACATAAATATTTTCAGTTCGAACGGACGCTGAAAAATGTCGTCGTGAATAGTGAAAGTGCTTTTTGGATAATTTTTTGGAAGCCACCTTTTAGGGCTTTTGCTAAAGGCTTCTAGAAGGGCTTGGGGGGCCATGAGAGCCCCTCATGGGGGGGCCCCCTAGGGGTGGCCGGCCAAGGAAGGGGGAGCTCCTTGGAGCTCCACATGGCATCCCAAGTTTACCCTTATGCCCATGAGGTGTGACCTAATGCATGGGTTTTTGGTAATTAGTGGAGGAGCCCTACCCCTTGGCTTTCCTATAAATAGAGGAGATGGGGGCTGCCATCTCTTCATCCTTGCTCTCATACACATGCCATGCATTATCTGGCTTCTTCTCTCCCTCCCACGAAAAGAGTTTCGTAGAGCCGAAAGGCTGTCTGGGTTCCGGCAGGAACTAGTTCTGGACGGCGAAGCCCTGCCGGATAGCTGACACCGTATGTGTGCAACCCCGTAGAGAGGTCGTAGTTTCGGTCTTTTGCCCGAGGGGCTGTTCGAGTGTCCTCCCGAAGGGCTGTCCGAGTCTCCGTTCGAGTTTCGAGGGTCCTCCCGAAGGGCAGTCCGCGACATCGTCCGGGGGACTGTCCGACCGCCTCCCGAAGGGCTGTCCGACGAGGGAGTACATCCTCGCGGTTGGGAGGTTGTAAATCCTAGCTGCGGGGATCTGCACCAACAATCACCACCGACTCTTCTTCCGCTGCGCTTCGAGTCGGTACGGATCAGATCAAACCCTGTATGCAGTCTCCATAGTGGTCCTGGGCGTGCTCGCTATACCGAAAATTTTCGTTTTCTGTCGCGTTCCCTTACAGTGGCATCAAGAGCCGTGCTATGCGTAGATGCAGGTTACGATCTAGAATACATGGAGATGTATGGGTATTGCATAATATAATTAGGTAGTAGATGAGATCTATTGCTGAAAATTATTTATGCGGGTGACAGATGAAATCTGTTACCTGACGTTCTTGTTGCTTCCCTAGAATTTGCGTTTGCTCAATCTCGAGACAGCATGGTGGAATTTAACAAAGTTCTGGCAATCCGTGATCCTGATTGATCATGGAAGTGCTATCAGTTCTTTGGGTTCTGCCATAGTCAAAAGAAAGATGAAATTCGCAGATGAAAGGGCATTGCAGATATGATCTGCACGGGGGTCATGCGTATGACGAAGTTTAGTATGGGGCTCGAGATTTGATTATCTCGTGTTTCATACACCCCGAGATGTTAATCTAGCAACTTGAATAATCATACTTGATGATAAAACGTTGGTAGCTGCGGTTTGAGTAAAAACCTTAGAAGCCACGTAAAATAAAATTTTGCATAAACCGATTAGAGGCGTCTAACTTGGTTTTGCAGGATGTTTTGCATGTGATGTGGTATAGCAATGCTCATATTCAATTTGATTATGTATGAGATGACTATATGATGTAATTAACATGACCTGCGTGTCATGATTTGGCATGATGGCTGGAGCCATATGATTGTACTTTAATGACCTGCGTGTCAACCTTAAGTAATGCATTTATTTTATCTTGCTATGGAGATAGCAATATTATCTGGTGCATCGACAAGGTGGTGGCAATCTTCGCGAAGGTGAACACCGACGCGAATGCCGAACATGAAGAAATGAAAGACTTCTCCGTCAGAAGAGGCTATACCATATCATGCTATTATGAATTGCCTGAGATGTTTATCCCTCTTGATGCACCCTTCTTGATTGCGCGGTAGTCGCTTTTTATTAGGGTGATCTCTCACTTAAAATATCAAGTAGTTAGTGTTCTCCCAAGTGTAGCACCGTCACGGCACCTAACTTTTCGGGGTATCACAGGATCTCCCTGGGTACGAACGATTAGGGATGTGTGAGGCGGGTGAGTTGAGACCTCACAGCAAGATCACTTGGTTGTCTTGACATTCTGGAAGGATCTCCCTGAGCTCGGAACACGCCCATCGAAAGATGAACTAGAGTCACATAGAGATGTGATCGGCAAGTTTGCCTACCGATTGAAGTTCGCGCCATCAGTGTTCGTCTCGTTCAATGGCGTTGAATGGATATGCGGGTCTTGTATCACTCATAATCAATTTTGAGAGATATTGATTTGAGTGGGAGCGCACTTTAGAATAAAACTGTTTATTCACTAGTGCAAATTTCTTTATAAACAAAGTCTAAGTGAAACCTGTGTTTTCCGTTGTAGATCAAATGGCTCGCAACACCGCGTTCAACTTAGGCCCGTTGTTAGAGAAAGAGAAGTTAACTGCGATTGGAAAAAACTATGCGGACTGGGTCCGCAACCTGAGGATTGTCCTCAGGAGCGCTAAGAAACTGTATGTGCTTGAAAATGCTCTTCCAGCTAAACCGGCGGCAGAGGCCCCGGAAGATGAACAAAATGTCTGGGCCACTAAGGATGATGATCACAACTTAGTGCAGTGCCTCATGCTAGCTTGCATGTGTACAGACCTTCAAAAACGTTTTGAATTCCATAAACCCCGTGATATGATCCGGGAATTGGATGCTCTGTACAAGGAAACCGCAAAGTCTGAACGATTTGATATCATGAAGGCTTTGATGGAATGCAAGATGGCTGAGGGTAGTTCAGTTGGCGAACACGTGGTCAAAATGATTGGCTATGCTGAAAGGCTTAAAACCCTGGAATTTCCACTTCCACCTGGCCATACGATGGACATGTTGCTTTCTTCACTCCCCCCGTCTTACGACGGTTTTGTATTAAACTACAACATGAGTGGGATGGAGAAGGAACCGGAAGAGGTGCTTGCCATGCTGAAAACTGCAGAAGGAGGACTGCGGAAAAATCGCAAGCAAGTGTTGCTTGTGAATAAAACCGCCAGTTTCAAAAAGAAGAAAGGCAAGCCAAAGAAGGGCAAAGGCGCCGGTAAGACCGGCTCCCAAAGCAACTCTAAGGGTGGAGCCAAGAATGAAACTGAGTGCTTCTACTGCAAGGGCACAGGACACTGGAAGAGAAACTGCAAGAAGTATCTGGAAGATAAGAAGTCCGGGAAAACCGGAAAAGGTATAATTGTTATACAAGTTAATGTCATTGACGTTTTGCTTGCTAGCGAAAATTCTAAGTCTTGGGTATTTGATACCGGATCGGTTGCTCACATTTGCAACTCGATACAGGGACTTCAGAAGTTGCGCAAGCTGGCAAAGAATGAAGTCGTGATGCGTGTCGGGAACGGCGCTGGGATCGCCGCTCAAGCCGTCGGCATTATGCCTCTACGTCTCCCTTCAGGATTTATCTTAGAACTAAGTAACTGTTATTTTGTTCCACTGTTGTGTAGAAACATTATCTCCGGATCATGTTTAGTACACGATGGGTATTCGTACAAGTCTGAGAACAATGGTTGTTCACTTTATTGTAAGGATATGTTTTATGGATTTGCACCCATTGTTGGGGGCCTTTTCATACTAAATCTTGAATGTGGAAATGATGTCCTTAACGTGAATGCTAAACGCCTTAAGAAGGCTGATACCACCACCACTTTCTTGTGGCACTGTCGGCTTGGCCACATTGGAAAGAAACGCATGCAAAGACTCCATAAAGATGGAGTTTTACCGTCCCTTGATTTTCAATCATTTGACACATGTGAAGCTTGCTTGATGGGGAAAATGACCAAGACGCCGTTCACGGGTCATCCTGAACGGGCGGGTGAATTGTTGGAAATAATACATAGTGATGTATGTGGTCCAATGAACACGGCCGCACGGGGTGGGTATTTTTACTTCGTGACTTTTACTGATGATTTAAGTCGGTATGGCTATATCTACTTGATGAAGCATAAGTCGGAAACCTTTGAAAAGTTCAAAGAATTTCAGAATGAGGTAGAAATCATCGTGACAAAAAGATTAAGTTTCTGCGGTCTGATCGCGGAGGCGAGTATCTTAGTCATGAGTTTGGCCAACATCTGAGTGACCGTGGAATCGTTTCACAGCTTACGCCTCCCGGAACTCCACAGAGAAATGGAGTATCGGAATGACGTAACCAAACCTTGTTGGACATGGTAAGGTCAATGATGTCTCTTACAGATCTACCGATATCTTTTTGGGGTCACGCACTACTTACTGCCGCTTATACACTAAACAGAGCACCGTCTAAGTCTGTTGAGACGACGCCATTTGGATTATGGTATGGGAAGAAACCCAATGTGTCACATCTCAAGGTTTGGGGTTGTGAAGCTTATGTAAAACGTTTACAACCAAGCAAACTCGACCCCAGAGCAGACAAATGTTACTTTGTAGGTTATCCCAAAAACACCATTGGGTATTCCTTCTACCACCAGTCCGAGGGCAAAACGTTTGTCGCAAAAGTTGGACACTTTCTCGAGAAAGAGTTTCTCACCAAAGAATTAAGTGGGAGGACAGTGCAACTTAATGAGATTAGTGAATCTTCGGTGACCGTTGATATGGCTAAGGAACCGGAAGAAATTCCGCTAATTATCCCTACAACTGAGCCGGAAGTTGTCGCATATGATGCGGAGACTTCAGACAATGTTGTAACTGAACCGCGCAGATCAGGTAGGGCTATCCAGCCACCTGAATGGTTTCATAACCAAATCTTCATTCTTGAAGACGATGAACCTGCGTACTACAAGGAAGCGATGGCGGGGCCCAGCTCAAAAGAATGGCACAAAGCCATGAGATCCGAAATGGAATCCATGTACGAAAACCAAGTTTGGAACTTGGAAGAACTTCCAGAAGGCGTAAAGCCGATTGGTTGTAAATGGATTTTCAAAAGAAAGACGGACGCGGATGGTAACATTACTATCCACAAAGCTAGACTTGTCGCGAAAGGGTTCACGCAAGTTCCAGGAGTGGACTACGACGAGACTTTCTCGCCTGTAGCTATGCTTAGGTCTGTTCGGATATTACTAGCAATTGCTGCTTATTTCGATTATGAAATATGGCAGATGGATGTCAAAACGGCTTTCCTAAATGGAAACCTCAAAGTGGATGTATACATGATACAGCCAGAAGGTTTTGTCATTCATGAGGATGCTGGAAAGATATGCAAACTTCAGAAAGCCATTTATGGTCTGAAGCAAGCGTCAAGGAGCTGGAACATTCATTTTGATGAAGTGGTCAAAGAGTTTGGCTTCATCAGAAATGACGAAGAATCTTGTGTATACAAGAAGTTTAGTGGGAGCGCAAAAGCATTTCTAATCTTGTATGTGGATGACATATTGTTGATTGGAAATGACGTGAATTTTCTTAGTGAAATAAAAGACTCATTGAAGAAAAGGTTTTCAATGAAAGACTTAGGCGAAGCGGCATATGTATTGGGCATCAGAATCTATAGAGATAGATCAAAACGCCTGATAGAACTTAGCCAAAGCACGTACATAGACAAGGTGTTGAAAAGGTTCAACATGGAGAACTCCAAGAAAGGCCTACTCCCCATGTCACCTGGCACAGTGCTTTGCAAGAATCAGAGTCCTCGAACTCTCGATGAGCGAGTACAAATGAATGATGTTCCATATGCCTCGGCAGTTGGTTCTATTATGTATGCCATGCTATGTACAAGACCGGATGTTTCCTATGCGCTAAGTGTTAGCAGCCGGTACCAAAGTGATCCAGGATTGGAACACTGGGCCGCAGTCAAGGGTATTCTTAAGTACCTCAGACGGACCAAGGATTTACTCCTTGTGTACGGAGGTGATGAAGAGCTCATTGTAAGTGGTTACACTGATGCAGGCTTCATGACTGACCCAGATGACTTCAAATCTCAATCAGGCTATGTTTTCATGTTGAACGGTGGCGCAGTTGATTGGAAAAGTTCCAAACAAAAGACTGTGGCGGATTCTACGACGGAGGCGGAGTATGTTGCAGCTTCAGAAGCCTCCAAGGAGGCGGTATGGATCAAGCAATTTCTTGAAGACCTTGGTGTGGTTCCAAGTGCTCTGGACCCGGTGGAGATCTATTGTGATAATAGTGGCGCCGTGGCTCAGGCAAGGGAGCCAAGTTCGCACCATAAGACAAGACATATTCAACGCAAATATAAACTCATTCGACATCATGTCGAAGAGGGTTTAGTGAAAGTACGCAAAGTTCACACGGATCTGAATGTGTCAGACCCGATGACAAAGTCTCTACCACGAGCAAAGCATGAGCAACACCGGATAGCCATTGGTGTTAGGGAAGCCATGTAACTGGATTATGACTCTAGTGCAAGTGGGAGTCTGTAGGAGATATGCCCTAGAGGCAGTAATATCGGTTATTTTGTATCTCCTGGTTTGTAATGAAAGTTTATGTTCCATGCTATAACTGCAATGATTCTCGAGTCTACAATAAAACGAGGCTTGGAGGGAAACTCATGTGCACGTGTGGGATAATAAACGGAAAAATGTATTCCTGGTCAAGCCTCTATGACTGGCTCGAGTATTGCATGATGATCCTGTTTTCCTGATCATGGGCATGTCTATGCCGGCAATTTTGAGAGCACAAATTGTTGGTAGAACACTTGTGTTGAATCGACCCAAATTGATGTTATGCTATGAGATGCATTCATCACAAGTTAATGGTTTATAACACAGAGAAGTTAATGTTTGCATAATTCCTTAGACCATGAGAGTATCGAGTTCCTTCATACTTGCTTCGTGAACTTTGGGGTTTGTTAAACGTCATCCGTAACTGGGTGGCTATTACGGCGGCTTACGGGTTCACGGAAAAGTATGGCAAGTAACAAGATAGCTCAAGATTGGGATTTGCTCCTCCGACGATGGAGAGATATACTCGGGCCCTCTCGGTGTTACGGTATCCATCATCGTCTGGCCAGACACCTTGTGATTTGATCACTGGGATGCCGGAACACGGAAACGAGAAAAGAGAACAAAACCGGTAACGAGGTAACTTGCATGATGGACAAATTGTTGATCCACAGGAATGCAATAAATCTAACCTCAGGTGTTTGTGACATATCGCGAAGCAACAGGAATAGCACACGGCAACTGGAGGTTCACTCGAATATTCATTCGTGTGGGTATAGGGGTCAATATGGGTGTCCACGGCTCCGATGTTGATCATTGATCGGAAGGGGTTCCAGGTCATGTCTATACTTCACCGAACCTATAGGGTCACACGCTTAAGGGTCATCTATCTGCTGAATACTAGACAGGGAGTCTGAGAGAAAATCACCGAAAAAGTTTCGGACACCGAAAAAGTTTCGGACAGCGGAAAGGTTCCGCAAAGAGGTCACCGGATGAGTTCTGGTGAAACTGAAAAGTTGTTTCAGAGGATGCCATAAAGTCAAATTGTTTTCGGCACATGCCTGATAATTCTTGGAGGGTGCCAGAATCATTCTGGAAACTTCTGGGAATTTTCTGGAAGAAAAACCGGAAATGTTTCGAAGCTGCCGGAACCGCTTCAGATGCTTTTCGCAGATGAAAATCACTAATCTAGAATTGTTCCAGAACGCGTTGAAAATTATTTTAGTGGGTACTGGAATTGTTCTAAGCCCACATAAATATTTTCAGTTCGAACGGACGCTGAAAAATGTCGTCGTGAATAGTGAAAGTGCTTTTTGGATAATTTTTTGGAAGCCACCTTTTAGGGCTTTTGCTAAAGGCTTCTAGAAGGGCTTGGGGGGCCATGAGAGCCCCTCATGGGGGGCCCCCCTAGGGGTGGCCGGCCAAGGAAGGGGGAGCTCCTTGGAGCTCCACATGGCATCCCAAGTTTACCCTTATGCCCATGAGGTGTGACCTAATGCATGGGTTTTTGGTAATTAGTGGAGGAGCCCTACCCCTTGGCTTTCCTATAAATAGAGGAGATGGGGGCTGCCATCTCTTCATCCTTGCTCTCATACACATGCCATGCATTATCTGGCTTCTTCTCTCCCTCCCACGAAAAGAGTTTCGTAGAGCCGAAAGGCTGTCTGGGTTCCGGCAGGAACTAGTTCTGGACGGCGAAGCCCTGCCGGATAGCTGACACCGTATGTGTGCAACCCTGTAGAGAGGTCGTAGTTTCGGTCTTTTGCCCGAGGGGCTGTTCGAGTGTCCTCCCGAAGGGCTGTCCGAGTCTCCGTTCGAGTTTCGAGGGTCCTCACGAAGGGCTGTCCTCGACATCGTCCGGGGGACTGTCCGACCGCCTCCCGAAGGGCTGTCCGACGAGGGAGTACATCCTCGCAGTTGGGAGGTTGTAAATCCTAGCTGCGGGGATCTGCACCAACGATCACCACCGACTCTTCTTCCGCTGCGCTTCGAGTCGGTACGGATCAGATCAAACCTTGTATGCAGTCTCCATAGTGGTCCTGGGCGTGCTCGCTATACCGAAAATTTTCGTTTTCTGTCGCGTTCCCTTACAGCACCAACTTACCCACCACGCTTGCTTAACTCTGGCCAGACACACTTTTCTGGGTCATGCCCGGCCTCGGCCAAACGACACGCCGTAACCCGACCGAATACTTAACAGAGAGGTCAGCACGCCAGACTAAACCTATGCACCCGGGGGTCTTGGGCCTTCGCCCCGGGAACTCCTGCATGTTGCGTACGCAGCTGGTGAGCAGACCTAGCCCCCCTTATACAAGCGCAAGGCGTTACCAGTCCAACCCAGCGCGCGCCACTCAGTCGTTGACGTCTATTAAGCTCCTGCTGAAGTATACGACGCAGAACGCCCATACTATGACCACGTGATGGTTAGTGCTATCAGGCCAGAGGCCCCTCGGATCAAATATCCAAACCGTTAGTGTGTTGGTAGTGCGGTAACGAGCAGAGACTCACGATCGATGTGACCCCGTCGCCCCGTCTCGAGAACTTGCGGCAAGGGCTAAGAATGCCCGGCCACGCCTTCTATTCATCTCTCGGGCACCTTCCAGGTCAACCCGTCTGCACATCACTTCGCAATTATGCTCGCGCGGGTACCCCTCAAGGCCAACCCGTCTTTAGTAACATGGTTCAGCGTAAAGTCATAGTAACCATAGTAACCGTGTGTTTAACACCAAGGGGAACCCTGAGGAATCACCCTCGACAGAATTCCACTTGATGTTATCGTCAAGGCGAACGAAGGAGGAATCATCCTCGAGGTCCACACCTGAGAAGTTGCACGGCGACGTCGTTATCGGGGGTGGTGTAGGAGGAATCACCCTCGCTGACCATGACCGATTAACTAACCTACAAGGTTATCATCAGAAGTGCTGACGAGGTATCACCCTCGACACTCGATAGTAACCCAGTAGTGTCGAGCAACTAAGGGGGAAGTGATGTGCGGTGCCGGGGCCTGGTCTTCAATCCCGTTGATCGGGTCTTCTGGTAATCCAGCGGGGCAGTCGGGATAAAGTGGGGTCTCTGATGGGTCTCTACCCAACCTATACTAAACAGTTTAGAATAAGCAGGTAGGTACAATAGCAGGTTACAATAAACAGGCTATGCAGCAGATATAGGATAACAGTAACAACCACAACTTCTAATGCAAGCATAAGAGAGAGAAGAATAGGCGATAACGGTATGCTCAAAAGGGGGGTGCTTGCCTGGAAGCTCTGCGGCAAGTGTCATCAGGGGCGTAGTCGACCTCCGGAGCTGCGTCGGCCTCGGGGACTACGTCGGTGTCAGGGTCTAACGAGAGAGAAGAGAGGGAGGAAACAGATGAATACACAGCAAACAATGCAACACCAAGTATGCTATGCCTAAGATGCAGTGCAGGGTTGCCTAAAGATATGTCAAAGTCAGTTTAGTTATTTTAGGATTAAAGTGGGATTTATTAACCGGTGAATATGCACTATTCATATACCGGAATCAGGATAAAAGTTATGGGTTCTCCTACGTAAGGGGTCCCGACATGGAAACAGAGGACACGATCAGATCCGTCTCGTCGTTTTGATCAACTTTCATGTAGAAAGTTTTTCGATCCGAGCTACGGTTTATTTTCTATGAATTTTCAAAGACTAAGTATTTTCTGAAATTGTGGAATTATTTAAAATAATAGAAAAATATATACTGCATCAGCATGATGTCAGCACTGCGTCAGCCAGTCAACTGAGTTGTTGAGTGGTCAAACTGACAGGTGGGGCCCACCTGTCAGCCTCTGTGGGTATAACAGTGAGTTAATTTAAACTAACAGAGTTAATTAACTAGGTGGGGCCCATCTGTCAGTGTCTTAGCTAATTAGTGGTTTAACTTAATTAAGTGCGCTAACTAAAGTGCTGACACGGGGGACCCACACGTCAGTGGCAGTGGGCGCCACGTCAGCTCGTTGACCTGGTCAACTGGTCAACTGGGTCCGTGGGACCCAGGTGCCAGTGGCTCAGGGTGGCCACCGGTCAGTCCACGTAGGACGCCGGCGCCGGAAACGCTCCGGGGAGCCTCCCGCTGCGGCGAACTTGCCGGAGGGGCTTGGATCTTCGCCACAGTGGGGCGTTTTGCGTGATTTCTGCGGCATTCGAACGGGTGCACTACGCAGCGTCGAGCTGAGCCGAAACGAGGGCTCGGAGATGACTAAAAGTGGCCGGACGACGAGGTCAGGCGGCGGCTGGAGTCGGGATTCGGGGCGCTCGACGTGCGGTTTGGATAGCACGCGAGCTAAGGCCACGAGGGGCACCAGGAGGTTACTCCGAGCTCGTCGGTGTGCCCGCTGGTCCGTGTCAGAGGCTAATGCGACGGCGGCGAGCTCGTCAGCGGAGACGGAGCTCCGGCAATGGCGCCGCTGCGTTGGCTGCTTTCTACGGCGAAAAGAAGGCGGCCAGAGAGAGAGAGAGAGGAGGAGAGGGGAAAGCTCACCGCGCGGCTAAGTAAAGCCCGTGGAAGCTTAGGAGCGCAGAGGAGCTCGAGGTCGCCGGAATTCGCCGCGGTAGCCGGAGATGGGGACGACGATGAACCGGCAACAGCAGGGCTCCCCTGCTCGAATGGACGGCGTCAGAAGGTGCAGCCGAGCAAGGCGGGGCCCGCGGACAAGAGTTGCGGGCGCAGAGATGCCGGTGGCCGCGGATCGACGTCGGGCACGACGGCGGCAGCGCTCGGGATGGAGGGGAAGAAGAGGGGGAGCGAGCGCGCAAGGGATAGAAGAGGGGGAGAGTGACGGGTGACCAGGGGAGATGGACGGGGCTCGGCCTTATCTTCTCGTCGGCGGGGCGTCGGTGGGCGTCACGCTGTCGACGCCTCGCTGGCGCGGCGCGCGGCGCCCACAGGCGCGGTGACACCGCGATGGAGAGAGAGGGAGATGGGCCGGTTGGGCTGGCTACGGGGCACTGTGCACTTAGGCCCAGTGCACAGTGCCTCTTTTCTTTTAATTTTTCTGTTTTTGCTTTTTCATTTTAACAGAGAAGGTTTTGTATTATTTTGAACCTCCAAATGGATTTGCAAAAATGTGTAAGTTGCTCACACTAGTGTATTGCAATATACAGCACTGCCACAAAAAGTTTGGGCAATTTTGGAACCCATTTGAAATCATTCAAAAACGATTGAGGTATTTAAATTGCTGTTTTGACTCTGATTTAAATGATTAGGCCCTTCTAGACTTGATGATGATGTTGTGTTCCTTAACAGCAAATAGTTTTAGATTATTTGCAAAAAGGTGAACATTTTTCCATCAAGTTTTGAGCAACTTTATTTGCACTTTTGAATTTGAGTTGATTTTCAGAGAGGGATTTGAATTGAATCTTTAACCAATGTGACTAGGCACTGCAAATGAAAGTGACTTGGCATTATTAGAAGATGAACACAGTGGCTATTACACAGAGGTGTTACAAATTCTCCTCCTTTAAAAGAAATTCTTTTCCCGAGAATTTAGGAGGTAGAAGGAAAGAGGTTGGGGTATTCTTCCCGATGACGATCCTCGCGTTCCCAAGTGGCTTCATCTTCAGTGTGATTCGACCACTGCACTTTCAGGAACTTGGTTGTCTTCTGACGGGTTCGACGTTCAGCTTCATCGAAAATGCGGATCGGATGCTCTTTATAAGAAAGATCATCTTGCAATTCGAGCATCTCGTGATCCACTGCTCTGTGCGGAGATTCCTTGAAGCATTTACGAAGTTGCGACACATGGAAGACGTCGTGGATATGAGAGAATTGTGGCAGCAACTCCAATTTATATGCCACTTGTCCACGTCTGGCAACAATGCGAAAGGGGCCGATATAGCGTGGAGCTAGCTTACCCTTGATTCCGAAACGACGAGTGCCCTTCATAGGAGTGACACGAAGATAAGCTTGATCACCAGGTTGATAGATCAAACCCCATCATTTGCGATCATAGTTGCTCTTCTGACGGTCCTGAGCTGCCTTGAGATTTTCTCGGACAATGCGGACTTGTTCTTCGGTGTGTTGGATAATATCCGTTCCCACTAGTGGCCGTTCCCCAGTTTCTGACCAATTCAGTGGGGGTCGACACTTACGTCCATAAAGTACTTCGAAGGGGGCCATTTTCAAGCTGGCTTGATGGCTGTTGTTATATGAGAATTCTGCATACGGGAGAGATTCTTCCCATTTCTTGCCGAAAGATATAACACAAGCTCGGAGCATGTCTTCAAGCACTTGATTTACTCGCTCGACTTGGCCTTGGGATTGGGGATGAGAAGCCGAACTCCAGGTGATGCGAGTTCCCATAGCTTCTTGGAAACTTTCCCAGAACTTGGAGGTGAAAAGACCGCCACGGTCCGAACTGATCTCCTTCGGAATACCGTGGAGTGAAACAATTCTGGAGATACACAGCTCTGCTAACTGACTAGCAGTGATAGTCTCCTTGACAGGCAGAAAGTGTGCAACCTTAGAGAGTTGGTCGACGATGACAAGAATATCATCGTGACCTTTCTGAGACTTGGGAAGACCAGTTATGAAATCGATTTGCACTTTATCCCATTTCCATAGAGGAATAGGGAGCGGTTGCAGAATCGCAGCAGGCTTCTGATGTTCGGCTTTCACGCGACGGCAAACGTCACATTCAGCAACGTATCGAGCAATGTCCTGCTTCATTTTAGACCACCAGTATCTTTGTCGGAGATCACGATACATCTTAGTGCTACCCGGATGGATAGACAGCGGTGTATCATGTGCCTCCTTCATGACTTTGTCAGTCATAAGTTCGAAGCGAGGTACCACAATGCGGTCTCTGAAATACAAGGTTCCATCTTCAGCAACCGAGAAATCCATGTACTTCTCAAGGTGAAGCTCTTTCTTCATCAGATCAATGTCAGCATCTTTAGCTTGCGCATTCTTAACGGCTTTCTCAAGATCTGGCTGTACCACAAGGTTATTAAGAGAACTCTGCAGAACGATACGGAGGTTCAACTTGCGCAGTTCTTCATAGCTGGGGTTGAGCTTGCTTAACCATGAGGTTGTTGCAATAGGACTTGCGGCTCAAGGCATCAGCCATCACATTAGCCTTGCCAGGGGTATAAGAAATACCACAGTCATAGTCCGTAATTGTTTCCAACCATCGCTGTTGACGGAGATTAAGTTCCGGTTGAGTAAACAAATACTTCAAGTTTTGATGATCAGTATAGATCTCACACCGATTACCAAGGAGGTAGTGTCGCCACTGCTTCAAAGCATAGATCACAGCAGCAAATTCAAGATCATACACTGGATAGTTTTCTTCATGTGGACGCAATGGTCGCGAGGCATACGCAATTACTCTTCGTTCTTGCATTAGGACACAGCCTAATCCTTGACGAGAGGCGTCGCAATAAACCACAAAGTCTTTGCGAGAATCCGGAGGAGCAAGCACTGGAGCAGAGATTAGCTTGTCCGTGAGGGTCTGGAAACTTTCCTGACATTTGTGTGTCCACTCAAACTTAACGCCCTTGTGAAGCAGGTTAGTCAGGGGCTTGGCAATCTTGGAAAAATTCTCGACGAATCAACGGCAATAACTTGCAAGGCCGACAAAACTTCTCACTTGCTTGGCATTCATCGGAGGAGTCCAGTCAAGGATAGCCTGAACACGCTCTGGGTTAACGGCGATACCGTCCTTGGAAATCACATGTCCAAGGTAGGTTACTTCAGAAAGCCAGAATTCACATTTGGAGTACTTGGCATACAACTTGTGTTCCCAAAGCCTCTCCAGAACAAGACGAAGATATTCAGCGTGTTCTTCCTTATTCTTCGAATATACCAAAATATCATCCAGATAAACCACGACGAACTTGTCGAGGTAATCCATGAAGATATAATTCGTCAGGCGGGAGAACGTAGCTCGAGCATTAGTTAGGCCAAATGACATGACGGTGTATTCATAGGAGCCATAACGACTAACGAAGGCAGACTTTGGAATATCCTCTTCACGGACACGGATCTGGTGATAACCCAACCTCAAGTCGAGTTTAGAGAACATCGAAGATCCAGCAAGTTGATCATATAAATCATTGATCCGAGGAAGCGGATATTTATTCTGAATGGTTGCCTGGTTGATAGGACGGTAATCTTGAACCAACCTATTCATACCATCTTTCTTCTTGACAAAGAGAGAAGGTGCTCCCCAGGCAGACGAACTAGGGCGGATGAAGCCCTTTTTAAGTGACTTGTCGATTTCTTCCTTAAGCTCGAGAAGGTGGTGCGGAGGCATCTTATAAGGACACTTCGCAATAGGAGTGGTGCCTGGTTTCAGGTCGATGACAAACTCGACAGCTCTAGCAGGGGGTATTCCTAGAAGTTCTTCTGGAAAAACATCCTGGAATTCACAAACGACTGGAATGTTTTCGATCCCCTCAAGCGGAGAAGCGTTTAACGCATTCAAGGCATAAATCTGAGCCTCGGCGTTCTAAGTGATATGAGCATGATAATTCACTATCTCACCTGATGGGTGCAGGAGGTGTACAACTTTAGTGGCACAATTGATTGAGGCGTAATGAGCCTTCAACCAATCCATTCCCAGAATAAGATCAATCTTGGAAGATTTCATAATAATGGGAAATGCCTGGAACTTCAACTTGTGAATCTCAATTGTGACTTCGGGACTGAATAGGGAGGCTTGGCACTGGCCCGCGGGAGTGTTTACTGCTAACGGTTGGTGCATGGTTTCACATTTAACGTCATGCATGAGTGCAAAATGTTCTGACATGAATGAATGCGATGCTCCTGAATCAAATAAAACAGATGCGGGTACTGAATTAACAGGAAGTGTACCCATCACAGTAGCTGGTTGGTCTGGGTCTTCACTCATGTTGACATGATAGGCCTGCCCACGACCATAAGAAGGCCTGGCATTGTTGCTACGTGGCTGAGAAATTCCACGGCCAGCAGGAAGAAGGACCAGCTGATTCTGACCCTGAGAACAGTCTCTGGCACGGTGACCAAGCTGGCCACACTTGAAGCAGAGTCCACTGTCTGGACGTAGTGCAGGAGCTCAAGGTGGTGGAGCTCGAAGAGGCTGCCTCGGTGGTGGAGGAGGCAGGCAAGGTGCAGCATAAGCAGGCCTATACACTGGAGCTGTTGGGCGGTACATGCTGTGAGGAATCCATATACGACGCTTCTGAAAAGACGAGCCCGAAGATGAGCCCGCTTCACAGGTCCGTCTGGTCGCTTCCTTATGCTTCTTCAGACCATTCTCGACCATGATAGCCTTATTCACCAAGGTGGCGAAGTCAGGAAAGTCTTGGACGAGCAGGGCTAGCTGAATGTCATGGTGTAGCCCATCACGGAACTTCTCCTGCCTACGAGAATCAGTGGGAATGTCTTCTTTAGCATAGCGAGACAAGTCAAGGAACTCTCGCTGGTAGACTTCTACAGTCTTGTTGCCTTGAACGAGGCTATGGAACTCGGCCTTCTTCTGATCTATAACTCCTTGAGGAATATACCGGGCACGAAAAGCAGCCTTGAATTCCACCCAGGTGACGACAGTTCCAGGAGGTAGGGTCTATCTGTGAGTGGCCCACCATTATGCTGTGGGTCCCTTCAGGAAGTAGGTCGCAAAGGTGACATAGCTGGCAGGGGCAACATCAGCGGATTCCATCTCATAGAAGATGTCACGCAGCCAATCATCGGCATCCAGCGGATTAACTGTGTTGCGGAATATCGATGGGTTGAGATGCACAAACTCGGGTAGCGTAATTGAAGCTGGCTGTTGGTTGACATTGGGACGAGGGAACTGATCCATAATCCCAGTCATGAACTGGCGGTTGAGTTCAAATTGTTGCATCATAGCTTCCATATAATCTGGCGGTGGTGGATTATTGTCAGCCATCCTGCTAAATTCAACAGGGTAGTTTAGCAAAGGCTATTGCGAGTGTTTAGCAACAAGCATGATGTAACACGACGATAATTAAGTAGTGTAATAGACACTTAACAATAGTCAATTAAGACATACAGGTCCATACACAGTCGGTTACAAACGGACAGCATAACGGCGCAATTTCAGAGTCTGGACAGGCTAGGCGGCACGCAGGCACGCGATAAAGAAGTACACAACGAGACATAGCAAAGGCTACATTAACGTCGGAGAAAACTGATGGAGCAAGGATTCTGCAAGTGACAACACAGGGTGCCCTCGATAAAAGGGATCCTGTAAGCAGATCCTGCTCCATAATCTTGAAGAAAGGGGGGAAAATTTCACAACTCCGGGTGGATGTGAGCACGAGAACCTAAAGTTGGAGTTAGTAAATTTTTAACCCGAATAGAAGAGAAATCAGAGTCCCAGAGTATAGACGAGGAATAAAAGATCCTATTACCACCCAGTTGGCGACATGGGCCCGTAAGCCACACAGCCAAGTTAGTAAAACAGTTTTCAAGTACTAGACTCAACTTCGGCCAAGGAGTTGGAAAGGGGGATCCGACAGGCAGTTGGCTCTGATACCAACCTGTGACGACCCCGGCTTAATCGTGCACTAATCATACACACAAATGCACATGATCAAGCGTAAGGACTCACTTGAAGATATCATAACACAACTCTAAAACATAAATAAAACCATACAAGCTTTATATTACAAGCCAGGGGCCTCAAGGGCTCGAATACATAAGCTTGCACACAAGCGTCAGCGGAAGCATCAGATATCTGAGTACAGATATTACAGAGGTACAGATAAGCCTTTAGAAAGGCGGGGCAAAATAAAAGCTACGATCGAAAGGCGTAGGCCTCCTGCCTGGGACCCTCCGAACCTAGTCCTGATCGTCGGCAAGCTCGTAGTAGTAACCACCTTCGGGGTGGCAGTAGTAGTCGTCGGCGGGAGCAGCTGGCTCAGGGGCTCCGTCATCTGGTTGCGACAAATGGATATGGGGAGAAAAAGAAAGCAAAGCAAATGTGAGTACTCATCCGAAGTACTCGGCAAGCAAGGATCTACACTACATATGCAACATTATCAAAGGGAGGCTGTATATATGGACTGGGCTGCAGAAATGCCAGAATAGAGGGGAAAGCCTAGTCCTATCAAAGACTAGCATCTTCATCATCTTCAGCGGTCGTGCAGCATTAGAAGAGGGCAGAATAACATAATGTAAAGTAGTAGTAGTGTCATCAACCTCGCCCAGAGATCCTTCCACGACTCCCTGTGAGAAAGCAATCCAGAGCCATACTATCCAGTTATCATCTCAAGTGTCCAGTTCAAGTTGTACCGATCTGGATACAACTCCGAGTGTCCGTTACTGTAGGACAGGCTATCGATAGATTGTTTCTTCCCTGCATGGGTGCACCAACTTACCCACCACGCTCGCTTAACTCCGGCCAGACACACTTTTCTGGGTCATGCCCGGCCTCGGCCAAACGACACGCCGCAACCCGACCGAATACTTAACAGAGAGATCAGCACGCCGGACTAAACCTATGCACCCGGGGGTCTTGGGCCTTCGCCCCAGGAACTCCTGCACGTTGCGTACGAGGCCGGTGAGCAGACCTAGCCTCCCTTATACAAGCGCAGGGCATTACCAGTCCAACCCAGCGCGCGCCGCTCAGTCGCTGACGTCTATTAAGCTCCTGCTGAAGTATACGACACAGAACGCCCATACTATGCCCACGTGATGGTTAGTGCTATCAGGCCAGAGGCCCCTCGGATCAAATATCCAAACCGTTAGTGTGTTGGTAGTGTGATAACGAGCAGAGACTCACGATCGATGTGACCCCGTCGCCCCGTCTCGAGGACTTGCGTCAAGGGCTAAGAATGCCCGGCCACGACTCGAATTCATCTCTTGGGCACCTTCCAGGTCAACCCGTCTCCACATCACTTCGCAATTATGCTCGCGCGGGTACCCCTCAGGGCCGACCCGTCTTTAGTAACATGGTTCAGCGTAAAGTCATAGTAACCATCGTAACCGTGTGTTTAACACCAAGGGGAACCCTGAGGAATCACCCTCGACGGAATTCCACTTGATGTTATCGTCAAGGTGAACGAAGGAGGAATCACCCTCGAGGTCCACACTTGAGAAGTTGCACGACGACGTCGTTATCGGGGGTGGTGTAGGAGGAATCACCCTCGCTGACCACGACCGATTAACTAACCTACAAGGTTATCATCAGAAGTGCTGACGAGGTATCACCCTCGGCACTCGATAGTAACCCAGTAGTGTCGAGCAACTAAGGGGGAAGCGATGTGCGGTGCCTGGGCCTGGTCTTCGATCCCGTTGATCGGGTCTTCTGGTAATCCAGCGGGGCAATCGGGATAAAGTGGGGTCTCTGATGGGTCTCTACCCAACCTATACTAAACAGTTTAGGATAAGCAGGTAGGTACAATAGCAGGTTACAATAAATAGTCTATGCTACAGATATAGGATAACAGTAACAACCGCAACTTCTAATGCACGCATAAGAGAGAGAAGAATAGGCGATATCGGTATGCTCAAAAGGGGGGTGCTTGCCTGGAAGCTCTGCGGCAAGTGTCTGGTCGTCAGGGGCGTAGTCGACCTCCGGAGCTGCGTCGGCCTCGGGGACTACATCGGTGTCGAGGTCTAACGAGAGAGAAGAGGGGGAGGAAACAAATGAATACACAGCAAACAATGCAACACCGAGTATGCTATGCCTAAGATGCAGTGCAGGGTTGCCTAAAGATATGTCTAAGTCAGTTTAGTTATTTTAGGATTAAAGTGGGATTTATTAACCGGGGAATATGCACTATTCATATACCGGAATCATGCTAAAAGTTATGGGTTCTCCTACGTAGGGGGTCCCGACATGTAAACAAACGACACGATTAGATTCGTCTCGTCGTTCTGTTCAACTTTCATGTAGAAAGTTTTTCGATCCGAGCTACGGTTTATTTTCTACGAATTTTCAAAGACTAAGTTTTTTCTGAAGTTCTGAAATTATTTAAAATAACAGAAAAAAATATACTGCATCAGCATGATGTCAGCACTGCGTCAGCCAGTCAACTGAGCTGCTGAGTGGTCAAACTGACAGGTGGGGCCCACCTGTCAGCCCCTGTGGGTATAACAGTGAGTTAATTTAAACTAACAGAGTTAATTAACTAGGTGGGGCCCATCTGTCAGTGTCTTAGCTAATTAGTGGTTTAACTTAATTAAGTGCAATTAGCCGCTAACTAAAGTGCTGACACGGGGGACCCACACGTCAGTGGCAGTGGGCGCCACGTCAGCTCGTTGACCTGGTCAACTGGGTCCGTGCGACCCAGTTGCCAGTGGCTCAGGGTGGCCCATCGGTCAGTCCACGTAGGACGTCGGCGCCGGAAACGCTCTGGCGAGCCTCCCGTGGCGGCGAACTCGCCGTAGGGGCTCGGATCTTCGCCACAGTGGGGCGTTTTGCGTGATTTCTGTGGCATTCAAACGGGTGCACTACGCCGCGTCGAGCTGAGCCGAAACGAGGGCTCGGGGATGACTAAAAGTGGCCGGACGACGAGGTCAGGCGGCGGCCAGAGTCGGGATTCGGGGCGCTCGACGTGCGGTTTGGATAGCACGCGAGCTAAGGCCACGAGGGGCACCAGGAGGTTACTCCGAGCTCGTCGGTGTGCTCGTTGGTCCGTGTCAGAGGCTAACGCGACGGCGGCGAGCTTGTCAGCGGAGCCGGAGCTCCGGCAATGGTGCCGCTGCGTCGGCTGCTTTTCTACGGTGAAAAGAAGGCGGCCAGAGAGAGAGGAGGAGAGGGGAAAGCTCACCGCGCGGCTAAGTAAAGCCCGTGGAAGCTTAGGAGCGCAGAGGAGCTCGGGGTCGACGGAATTCGCCGCGGTAGCCGGAGATGGGGACGATGATGAACCGGCAACAGCAGGGCTCCCCTGCTCGAATGGATGGCGTCAGAAGGTGCAGCCGAGCAAGGCGGGGCCCGCGGACACGAGTTGCGGGCGCAGAGACGCTGGTGGCCGCGGATCGACGTCGGGCACGGCGGCGGCAGCGCTCGGGATGGAGGGAAAGAAGAGGGGGAGCGAGCGCGCAAGGGATAGAAGAGGGGGAGAGTGACGGGCGACCAGGGGAGATGGACGGGGCTCGGCCTTATCTCCTCGTCGGCGGGGCATCGGTGGGCATCGCGCTGTCAACGCCTCACCGGCGCGGCGCGCGGCTTCCACAGGCGCGGTGACACCGCGATGGAGAGAGAGGGAGATGGGCCGATTGGGCTGGCTACGGGGCACTGTGCACTTAGGCCCAGTGCATAGTGCCACTTTTCTTTTTCTTTTTCTGTTTTTGCTTTTTCATTTTAACAGAGAAGGTTTTGTATTATTTTGAACCTCCAAATGGATTTGCAAAAATGTGTAAGTTGCTCACACTAGTGTATTGCAGTATACAGCACTGCCACAAAAAGTTTGGACAATTTTGGAAACCATTTGAAATCATTCAAAAACGATTGAGGCATTTAAATTGCTGTTTTGACTCTGATTTAAAAGATTAGGCCCTTCTAGACATGATGATGATGTTGTGTTCCTTAACAGCAAATAGTTTTAGATTATTTGCAAAAAGATGAACATTTTTCCATCAAGTTTTTAGTAACTTTATTTTGCACTTTTGAATTTGAGTTAATTTTAGAGAGGGATTTGAATTGAATCTTTAACCAATGTAACTAGGCACTGCAAATGAAAGTGACTTGGCATTATTAGCAGATGAACATAGTGGCTATTACACAGAGGTGTTACACCGCCCAGGTTCCCAAACTCCGCCGCCCGTGCAGGAGACGGCCGGAGGGCCCCGTCACTGCAGCAATGGTCGGAGGAAGCGAGGACATGAGAATCGGCCCTCAATGTGCCAGCACTGCCAGATCCCAAGCCCCGCACGACCGGCGGCAGTCAGCCTTGGCGAGATCCCGGCCATGCCACGGCGTCCCGCAGAACCGCTTGGCGAGCCTGCCCCGTGCAGCACACCATGCGAACGGGCAGGGGAGAGCCCGCCGCCGCCAATGCCATGCGGGCATTGCCCGGTGGCGCTTGCCGGCGGCGGCGGGGGAGGTGGGGTGCAGGTCGGACTCTGGCGGCGGTGGTTCAGTCGTGCGCCCGTGTCGCCCACGGGGGAGACGACGCGGGACCGTTTTCCAAAATATATACAAGGTGTATAAGTTTCTTCCAAAATCGAAGTTATGAATGTTTGATCAAGTTTAGATATTTCGAAATATAAGGTGCATAATTTCTATCTAAAGTCAAAGTTGTGTAAGTTTGATCAAGTGTGACGATAAAAGATTCTACATCTCCCCCGCAAAAAAAAAGATTCTACATATAAAATACATGTTGATAATATAGTTAATGATGGCTCTGCTGATAGTGATTTGATATTGTACGTGTAGATGATTATTTCTACATATATGGTCAAATTTACTGGATTTTGACGTAAGAAATATACGCCTCGTATTTTAGAAGGGCGTCCATTTTAGAATGGATGTAGCGTGGCTTCTTGCGGGTATCACCTGACATGGGTGCGGAATTTATTGGTCAATAGATGTGGTACATGGTTCGATTTGTTGCAAGGGGTAAATATAACTTGTACTCAAATTTATCTAAGTTTAAAGCCATATCATACAAGACCACGTCTTCCTAACTGTAACATACAAATTTATTTAAAATTCCCTCTCAATCTTAACATGTTTATGTTGAGAACAAACACAGCTTAATTTTTTTTACTTTCATTCGTTTATTTTTCTCAGTTTTTACATGTTCATATTTTAGCTTCTTGCAGGTTAGTTCATGTTTTTACTCTGTTTTTTCTTTCATTCATTCTTTCTTTTTTTCATATATTTGAAAACATTCTAAATACATATATTCCAAAACTGAAATTTCCATTAAAAACTTAAAAATTGCAAATTAGATAAATGTTAACACAGTGTCAAAACATTGTTAGCTTAATTTGAAAAAATGTTGATAGCATTTGAGATAATATTATGACATTTAAGTATTGTATTACCGTTTAAAAAATTGTAGGTGACGTTTATAAAAAAAATGTTGATACAATGTACAAATAAGTTAGTGTAATTTAAAAACATATTTTGTATCAATCAGAAAAATGTACGCTAGATTTAAAAAATGTTCACACAATTCAAGCATATATTCAGGATATTTTACAAAAAAAATATATACAATATAATTTTTTTGGTAACTTTAAAAAAAATTATAACAGTCATAAAAATGTTTGAACACTATTTAAAATTGTTTAACACACATTCGGAAAAATGTTCACAAAGATGAATTTGAAAAAAGCTAAACGTATATGTAAATAATGTTTCACATGTATACAAAAATGTACAATGTGTATTAAAAAATAGACATGAAAACATATATTTCATAAAATATTAATCATGTATTTGAAAAATGTAAACACGTATTTAAAAATGTTACCACAGCGCACGAGAAATAGCCCTGTCACCCCCGCAGCCTCAATAATTTTCAATTGTGACGGGCCTCATATGTCCTCATGTGTGCGAAAAGTGGGCTGGACCAGTTTGGGCTGTTTCTTTTTTATTTATTTCTGCATGGGTTTCTCTGGTTCGGCTTGTTTAAGTTTAAGGATAAAATATTCTACATCTAAAATACATGATAAAATGCATTTAATGATGGATCCGTTGATATGGATTTTTTATTTTAAGTGTAGAAGATTATTTCCATAAATATGGTCAAATTTAATTACTAGATTTTGACGTAAGACAAAACTTATGCGCCTGGTATTTTAAAAGGGTATCCATTGTAGACTGGATGTAGCGTGGCTTCTCGCGGGCATGAAAATTACTGGGAAAGCGGCTATCACCTGATGTGGGTGCGGTATTTATTTATCAACAGATGCGGTGCATGGTTGATTTGTTGCAATAGGTAAGATATAACTTGCACTCAAATTTATCTAAGTTTAAAACCAGATCATACAAGACCAAAAATTTCTAACAGTACACATACAAATTTGTTTAAAATTCCCACTCAATCGTAACATATCTATGTTGACAACAAACATACCATTAAAAAAATTACTTTCTTTCATTTATTTCTCTCTGTTTTAAGATGTTCATGTTTTAGGTTCCTGCAGGTTAGTTTATTTTTCTTCTCTGTTTTTTCTTTCATTTTTTAATTTTATTCATATATTTGAAAACATTCTTAAATACATATATTCTAAAACTGAAATTTACTTAAAAATTTAAAAACCGCCATATAGATAAATGCTAAAGCAGTGTATAAAATTGTTAATTAATTTTATAAAATTTTAATGGAATTTAAAATGATTTCATGACAATTAAAAATTGCTCACCCATTTCAAATAATATACATGACGTTTTAAAAAAACCTTAATACAATTAAAACAATGCTAGTGTAATAAAACAAATCGTCTCATTCACAAAATGTATGCTAAATTTAAAAAAAATCATAAATTTAAATGACATGTTTTATTATTTAAATTTTTTTATGAATTATCAATTGTTTTGCTAGTTTAGTAAAATGTTTGAACGTTATTTGAAAATGTTCACAAACATGAATTTGAAAAATTAAACTTGTATATGTAAATAATGTTGCAGATGTATAAAAAATGTGTAATGCGTATTAAAAAGTAGATATAAAAACATATATTGCAGAAAATGTTAATCATGCATTTCAGAAAATGTATAAGGCTCAATGGTGACGGGCGTCATATGTTGTCATAAGTGCCAAAAGTGGGCTGGACCAGTTTGGGCGGTTTCTTTTTGTTTTCCTCTGCATTGGTTTCTCTGGTTTTGTTTTTGTGTTTTATTATTTTGTGTCCGATTCTATTTTCTTCTGCATGGATTTCTATGCTTCGTCTTTCTGTGTTTTATTGACCTTTTTTATTTAAATTTTATGTTTTTTCTTTTTATGTTAGTGTTTTCCTTTTTCATTTCTGCTTTCATATTTGTACTATTTTTAAAAAATGCATGATGGTTTTTTCTTTGATACACAATTCACATTTTTATACAGGGGCAAACATTTCTTGAAGATATTATAAAGATTTTTTAATACACGATGAACATTTTTAAAATATACAACAAACATTTGTTTTCAATACACATTGAATTTTTTTACAAATACGCGGTGAGCCTTTTTTAGGAACATTTCTTTATGTACACATTAAACATCTCTTGCAATTCGCCTTATATTTTAGACGGGTATCCATTTTAGAATGGATGTAGTGTGGCTTCTCGCGGGCATGAAAATTACAGGGAGAGCAGGCATCACCTGACACCGGTGTGGTGTTTACTGATCAATAGATATTGTACATGGTTTGATTTGTTGCAAGAGGTAAGATATAACTTGCACTCAAATTTATCTATGTTTAAAACCAGATCATTCAAGACCACAACTTCCTAACTGTAAACATACAAATTTGTTTAAAATTCCCACTCAATCATAACACACTACAGGAATCAGAGGATTTGCCATCAGTCCATTCTTTGCCGTCTGCTAGCGGACGGCAAAGATGGTCTTTGCCGTTAGCTTCTCAAAAGCAGACGGCAAAGAATGGACTCATGACAAACAAAAAAATTGCCGTCAGTACACTCTTTGCCGTCTGCTAGCAGATGGCAAAGAGCCCAGCTGGGCCCCACTGGACCGTGTAGCTGGTTTGGTCAAATGGTACACTTTTGCCGTCTGCTAGCAGGCGGCACAGAGCCTAAAAGCCACTTTGTCATCTGTTAAACAAAAAGCAGACGGCAAAGAAAAAGCACAACCCACGGATCGATCACGCAGATCGATGACGTGGCAGCATCTCCACCACAGATCCCACCCCACCCGTTCCTCAAAGAAAATCCCACCCACCCCACCCCACCACTCTCTCCCTGCCCACCCCACCTTATCCACCCGCAGCGCCCAACCCCACGATCTCTCTCTCTCTCTCGCACCTTTCTCTTTCTCTCGTATCGGACCTCGCCGGCCACCCGTAGCTTCAACCTCGCCGACCATCACCTCTCCCGTGTCCCTGCCCTCACGCCAACGTCCGCCGCCGCCAGTCGCGCCACCTCCCACCGCAGCGGCCGTCCGCGCCTGCCGCCCGCCGGCACCGGCCTCTCGCTAACGGCCACAGCCTCCCACCGCCACCTCCCTATCGGGGCGGCCGTCCGCGCCCGCCGCCAGCCGGTCCCGGCCCTGGCCTCCCGCTGCCCGCCGCCTGACGGCCCCGGCGTTCCTCCTGCCATCGCGCGCGACCCGTGGATCCAGTCGAGGTCGAGCAGGCACCGCCGGATCTGGTGCCCATGACACCGACGGACCACCCTGCAAGCTCCGCCGCCGCAAGTTCGCGGAGCCGGCTTCGACCATCGAGCAATTTTTTTTATAAGCACTGCTTTCTTTTTTACGGGCCAATGTCTACAACAGTGTGCTAGGATGGGTTGCAAAACTATCTTTGTGTAAGCCTGACAATTGTTCATGGGTCTTCTTTGACCCTTTTGTTTGTTCTAATTTAAAGTAGGGATGTGTGTTTGCCAAAAAAATGCCACTTTTCAAAAAAGAATCTACTGTGGCGCGCGAGCAACTCTGCTCGAGCAACCTCCACCTCGATTCCATTTGGATCGATCTCTGTTGCAGTTGGGTGCGTGCGGCATCTCCTCCATGCCTGCCCCGCTCACGCTTTATTTATTTTGAAAAGAAAATAATTATTTGCCGTCTGTTATTTATTGGCTGACGGCAAAATATGACATTAGCTGACGGGGCTAACAGCTATACGTTGCCGTCTACGACCTTTGCCGTCAGCTTGGCCAGGAAAGCGGACGGCAAACTTCTTTGTTGTCCGCTGTCTTTATGCAGACGGCAAACAAGGTCATTATCATGACTTTCAGTGCTGGAAGTGTTTGCCGTCCATGGCAGACGACAAAGAGGTTTGCCGTCGGTGGCCTTGTTCTTTGCCGTCCGCCATAGCAGACGGCAAATTAGCTGACTCCTGTAGTGACATATCTATGCTGAGATTTAATTGTTCTAGTTGCCAAGTGAACCCATTGGCAACTAGATTTCTATTAGGGGTGCAGGTATGGGCCTATGTTTCCTACTAGCTCTGTCCAGGTTTATTGGCCCCCTTATATTTTGGGCACTGTTCAAAATATCGGTCAGTGATTTATCAGCCGATTTATCACTACGGGGGTGGGGGGTGACTGATAAGATTATGTCATATCGTCACTATTAATCGGTTGGGCCGATTTATCCCTATGAAAACGATTTATCGGGAATCTACCGATAAATCTGGCCTATTCCTAGCACTATGTGTATTGTACTGATGTTTGTTGGCAATTTATTTTGGCTGTGATTTGGCAATTTATTTTGGCTGTGACTGTGAGAGAATCAAAGAACCTGGGATTTTAGTGCAAGGATTCAAAGGCAAAGAATCAAGGTAACACTTCTGTCCAATATTTTTTTGTTGAATATAGCATATTTCAGTGTTGGGAACCTGGGATTTGCTAAAAAAAATATCCGATGTATAATCAAGCGATAAAATCGATTAACTGACCGATTACTGATTAATATCTAATCCCTAGCCAGCCGAGACGCTAACGATAATCGATATCCTGAACATTGTTTTTGGGTTAAATTTTGATCATATATAGAACTAATAATAAAATAAAAATTACATGATAGAAAAAGTATATTGTTGGATTCATATTTGAAAGAGCTTTAGCCCAAAATAAGAGGGACACTAATAAACCTGGACGGAGGTAGTATTGAAGAAGAAAGTAAAAAAATGCTATTAGTTAGGGAAAAATTGAATGGAATGATAAAGAAAGTTGAAGAGTGTACACAAATTTAAACAAAGGCAATAATCGGATCGCTAACTAAGAAACGATGATAAGAACATGTCGTTTTTTGATGGGAAGAACATACCGTATTTTGGAATTTGATTGCTTTTTTCGAGGGACCGTAAACGCATATTTTCACAATCGCTCTGTTGGATCATTTATAACATTAGAGTGATTTTGCACTATTTATTTCATATTTTTTGATAACTTATGTTAACAAACTTAACGAGCCTAAACAAGTTCTACAAACAACAATGATAGACACAATTTTTACCATATATATAATGACAGTTCCACTTTTTGGCAATGCTTCCTTAGACGTTATTTGTTAACTACTGTATAATAAGTACTTCTGAAGTGTATGTGCCTTTCAAGGTTGTTAAGTATTGGTTGTTAACTGTTGTGTTAATTAGATGTTGTAAGTGCATCTAGTGCCACTCCTAGTTGGTTTTGGAGTTTTGACGACAAACATGGTTGATGGACTAATGTGTTTGTGAGAATTGCAGAATAACACAGGTAGAATTCCCTCAGTGATTCGGTTTTCCTACCAGAGATGACCCCTAAAAATGTATGAAGACATTGAAGACAATGGTGGATCGTGAAGACATTCACGTCGAAGATAATGACGTGTGAAGAGATTCACTTGAAGACTATGGAGTGCGAAGACATAGTTTCTTTCGTAGTTTCATTTTCTTCCTTCTTGAGTCATAGGAACCACCGAACTGTTAAATGGGGTCCCAGTGAACAAAGTCAGAAAACTGACGTGATGCTCAACCCAAAATCCTATGTCTTCGAGTGAAGACAATGAGAAAAAAATCTTATCCAGAGTTGGATGAGTCAGCTTTGCTTGTAGCCCAAGTCAAGCTGTCGCGTGTGTTTGAAATCAGACCGTTGGACACGTGTCGGTTCCTTAGTGACCAAGGGTCATTTCGGACATATCATGTCGGGTTGCCTCCTGGCTATAAATAGCCCACCCCTACACCATAAATTTGTGGCTGCTCAGAGTTAGTGCACGGCTTTTGTCGTTTGAGAGCAACCCACCTCCGAAGCCTTTGAGAGAGAAATCCTTGCGAGGACAAAGCCCAAAACACCCAGAGCCAAAGAGTGTTAGGCATCACTGAAGCCTTTCTGTTCGCGTGATCTGAAGACTTATTACACTTGAGGACTGTGCATCCTCCAGCCGGTTAGGCGTCACGTTCTGAGGATCCAAGAGTCATTGTGGATCACGGGTGAACGGAGTCTGTGAAGGTTTGGAAGTCTACCTTGAAGACTTACCTGAGTGATTGGGTGAGGACTAAGTGTCCATAGCTCACGGGGAATAAGGTGAAGACGTGGTCTTCTGAGTTCAATCTCAGCCTCCCTAACCAGACATACAGTTGTCACAACAACTGGAATTGGTCTACCAAATCCTTGTCTTCACCAAGCAACTGGTTTTATCCCCTACCTCCTTTACATTTCAGTTTGTCTTCGTGAAGTCATTGCTTGTTTACCCAATCTGTTTGACTTCATTGTGTGAAGACGTTCATTAGTTTGGCTTCGTACTGTCTTCCCATTCCGATCTATTCTACCTAGCTGCTATTAGTCTTCATGCTTTCATTGTACTGTTTACTTGCCTAATGCATGCCTAGTGTAGCTTATCCTCCGCTGCATATCGTATAGGTGTTGTTTGACTATCTGTCTTTGAAGATTTTGTATATTTTGAAGACTTTCATAAAAATTGCCTATCCCCCCCCCATAGTCGATAACTAGCACTTTCAATTGGTATCAGAGCAAGGTGCTCCCTTGTTCTGTGTGATTCGGTTTAACCACCTGGAGTTTTAGCTATGTCGACTGCAGGGATAATCAAGGTCTCCACTGCGTGCCCCGTCTTTGATGGCACTGATTACCCCTACTGGACGAATAAGATGCGCATGCATCTTGAAGCCATTGACAACGACCTCTGGTATGTCGTCAGGACAGGCGTTCCCAAAGTCGGTGAAGGCGTCACCGCTATTGATGTCAAGAGGTTCGCGCAACTGGACTCAACCACCAAGAACATCATCTGTGGTCATCTGACCAAAGGGCAGTATGGTCGTGTGAGTGCTCTGGAATCTGCGAAGCTAGTCTGGGACTGGCTGTCCAAGGTCAATGAAGGTGTCTCATCTCAAAGAGATTCCAGAATAGATGTGCTTCGCAACCTCTTCAACAGATTCAAGAGGAATGACAATGAGAATGTCCAGCTCACTTTCGACCGCCTCACTGATATCACAAATGAACTTCGAGCTCTTGGCGCCACTGAAATCACCAAGCATGAAGTCGTGAAGAAGCTACTCAGATCACTTGACAGCTCATTTGACACTCTAGCATTGATGATCCAAGAACGCCCTGACTTCAAAGATCTCGATCCATCTGACATACTTGAGAGGTTCAACACACATGAGTTCCAGCTATTCGAGAAGAGAGATATATATGGCCCCAATTATGGTTGATCCCGTGCTTTGAAGGCAAAAGCTGTTTCCTCATCTGAAGAAGAATCTGACTGCAGTTCTGATGATCCTGAAGACATTGGCAAAGAGCTAGCAATGCTTGTGAGAAAGTTCCAAAAGTTGTCCAAGAAGAATCGCTTCGGAAAGTCTTCAAGATCCGGCTCCAAGAATGATGAGGCTTCCACTCGTGATTACAACAAGAGAACATGCCACAAATGCAAGAAGCCAGGCCACTACATATGGGCGTGTTTGGATGACTGCCTCGCACCTGGCTAGCACCCGCCATGCAAATTTCAGTGTGATTGGTTCCCTGCGTGGCCTCCGTAGCCTGGCCCGGTCGATGCAAAAGGAGCCCGCTCAGCCAGGCTGAGGGGAACGTAGAAATCGAGCGTATCCGGGAGCCAGGCCCGTGCCTGCATCCGCCCGTCGACCGCAATCCTCTTTCTCTCTCCCACGTATCGAATCAAGGCATCGACCACACCAACCCGTCGCCGCTGCCGTCTGAGCCCTCGCGGGCGCAGCTGGTCGGAGCTTTCTCGCCCGCCGCTGGTCCGAGCTCCATCGTTGGCGCTCCTCCATGGCCACGCCGGGGGCTCGCCTCCCCGCCTTGACTCGCCGGGTTCCACCGGCGCCTTAACGCCCCCAAACTTCGCCATAGCCGAGCACAGCCAGCCCTGCGGACGCGATCGATGCCTCAAGCTCGATGCCTCCACCGCTCGCTGGAGCTCGCCATGCCAGCCACCGCAGTTGCTGCAGTCTACGAGTAGATCGAGTTTTAGGCTCTTTTTGCGGTGATGCATGTCGATTTTGTCCGTAGTTTAAATTTATTTTCAGTAGATCTAGCCGCAGATTCATCTGTGCGCGAATGCATGTCTTTTTTCGTATTTGATTTTGATGACTACCTGTAAGCTCATATCATAGCCTTGTTCTGTAGGTTTCTACAGTTTCTGTTTCTGGTTTGCTGTTGCGAGATGTTCTTGAATCATCTGTGATTTCTCTAGGATAGGATAGTCGACAGCATGTAAGGTTCTAGTTATTACTACAGTGATTCGTATATCTAATTAGTACCTGCAGTCTGATTGCTTCAGTTTTAATCCAATCTCATTAAACGCATCTTTTATTGGAAGAAAAAAGTTCACATAATTCAACTTAAATATAGTTTACCAAACAACATCTGTTGTCTATAGCATCTCTCATGCATCCATATCATACAGTCTACCAAACACACATCTCGATTCATCTTTGCATCAGCTCAACCAGGCCACGCTCACCCAGGATCCCCCATGCGATGTAGGCTAGAGCCACCCAGGCAACCAAACACCCCCTATCTGAATGTCCTCAATGGGACAAGGAAGCAAAGAAAAATAAGAAGAGCAAGGAATATGACTCTAGCGACAAGAAGAAGAAACCCTCAAAGTCGTCTTCAAAGTCTTCATCATACAGGAAGAGGTCATCTGGCAAGGCTCGTACATTCATTGGCAAGGAGATGGATTCAGAGGAGGAGTCTGCTTCTGAGGAGGCGGAGGTGGAGTCTGAGGAGGAATCTGATTCAGGGGTGGCAAGCCTGGCTTTGGCTTCTGCATTCGTCGCCAAGTCCATCTTCAACCCTGAAGATAATAGTCACGACGTCGACACCGAACCAATGATGACGACAACTCTGCTCCCACCTACTGCTTCATGGCAAGAGGTGCTAAGGTAAACTCATGGGATGCTTACTTTCAGACCTCCAGTGAAGATGACTCTGAATGTGAGTCCAAACCCAGCTATAAGAATCTTGCTAAAATTGCAACTGAACAACAACAACCATGGAAAAGATTCAAAAATTGCTAGACAAAAGCGATGACCTGCTGAATGAGGAAATGAATTGAACCCAGTCCTTAATCGAAGACATCAAAAATCTTTGCGTCAAGTACGAGGAACTTGAAAGTCGTCATGAAACCCTCTCAGCTACTCATGAGAAGCTTTCCTATGATTACCTTCAAAGGAAGCAAGATCTAGAGAAACTGAGAGCATCTCATGAAGATCTTCAAAAGGAAAACGATTCACTACTCGCTCAATAGATCAGTTCCGCTCAGGAAGATTTTGTGCCACCT
The DNA here is from genome assembly GCA_011799875.1 of Thinopyrum elongatum. Taxonomy (NCBI): domain Eukaryota; kingdom Viridiplantae; phylum Streptophyta; class Magnoliopsida; order Poales; family Poaceae; genus Thinopyrum; species Thinopyrum elongatum. The sequence goes on from CM022298.1 coordinate 673,996,567, forward strand.
TGTTTAAAATGCCTTGAGCATGACAATGATGTCTCTGTTGCTGAATGTTCTACTGCTTCTGAAGTTGCAATATGTTCAACTGCTGATGTGGTAACTAACCCCTCTTCCGAGGATGCCACTACTATTGCTGATGAGAATGCCAGGTTGAAGACATTGCTTGAAACAGGCATGTACAAAAGCCTCAAAGGGCATCAGACACTATGTGATGTCCTCAAGAAACAGATTCTGAACCGAAACCCTAGGAAAGAGGTTGTTGGTTTCGAGAGGAAAATGAATGCTGATGATTCTTACTAGAAGTCTGAGCAGTACCCCAAAACCACATGGGTTGCTGCACAGGGCCCTTCAGTGGATCCATCCACTTTATCTGGCTTCACTTGTGCTAACCCTATTATCATTGATGAGCCATTTGACTCAAATTATAAACTGTTCAAAAATCAGAACGGTGAAGTGTTTGCCAGGTTTATTGGATCTAATTGCAGGAATGGGTCACCTATGAAGAAGATCTGGGTTCCTAAAAGTTGTCTTGAGAATCTTCCTGTGAATGTCATCATGACACCACCAGGGAAGAAGGCAAACCCCAGACCAAAGGCTTCATATGGCCCAAAGGCTTCATACAGACAGAGGACCTCATATGTGTAGGAGATATGCCCTAGAGGCAATAATAAATGTTATTGATTATCTCCCTGTTCATAATTAGGTTTATGTTCCATGCTATAACTGCTATGGTTCTCGAGTCTACAAATAAAACGAGGCTCGGAGGAAGACTCATATGCACGTGTGGAATAATAAATGATAAAATGTATTTCTAGTCTGGCCTCTAAGACTAGCTCAAGTGTTGCATGATGGTTCTGTTTTCCTGATCATGGGCATGTCTATGCCAGCAACTTTGAGGGCACAATGTTAGAAGAACATTTGTGTTGAATCGACCCGAATTGATGTTATGCTATGAGTTACATTCGTCACAAGTTAATGGTTAATAACACAGAGATGGTTAACGTTTGCATGATTCCTTAGACCATGAGAGTATCGAGTTTCTTCATGCTTGCTTCATGAACTTTGGGGTTTGTTAAACGTCATCCGTAAATGGGTGGCTATTACGGCGGCTTACGGGTTCATGGAAAAGTGTGTCAAGTAACTTGATAGCTCAAGATTGGGATTTGCTCCTCCGGTGATGGAGAGATATCTCTGGGCCCTCTCGGTGTTACGGTATCCATCATCGTCTGGCCAGACACAATGTGATTTGATCACAGGGATGCCGGAACACGGTAACGAGAAAAGAGAACACTACCGGTAACGAGGTAACTAGCATAGTGGACAAGCTGTTGATCCACGGGAATGCCAACATGTCTCACCTCGGGTATTTGTAACATATCGCGAAGCAACAGGAATAGCACATGGCAACTGGAGGTTCACTCGAATATTCATTCGTGTGGGTATAGGGGTCAATATGGGTGTCCACGGCTCCGATGCTGATCATTGATCGGAAAGTGTTCCGGTCATGTCTATACTTCACCGAACCTATAGGGTCACACGCTTAAGGGTCATCTATCTGCTGAATACTAGATAAGGAGTCCGAGAGAAAGTCACTGGAAAAGTTTCAGAGACAACGGAAAAGTTCCGGAGAGAACACCGAAAAAGTTTCGGTAAAACTGAAAAGTTGTTTCGGATAAAACCATTGATCCAAAAAGGTTTCGGCAAGCACCGGGAATGTTTTGGAGGTTGCCAGATTGGTCTGGTAATTTCTGAAATTTTTCTGGAGAAAAAACCAAAAAAAAGTTTCGGAGCTGCCGGAGTTGTTTACCGGGTAAACAAAGATGGTTTTAAATTAAACCACCATACTGGAAATGTTCCAGAGCGCGTCCAGATAATTTTAGAGGGTGCCGGAAATGTTCTGGGACCTTCCGGAATTTTTTAGAAATAATAGTCGCGGAAAACATCTTGTCCCAGCGTGAGGGGACAAGATCCCACGGATCGTGGGGGCTGTTTTTGGGCTGTTTTTGGGGGCGCCCCCTTTAGGGGGCAGCCCCTTGTGGCTGGACAAAATGTTGGGGGGGCCCCCATGGTGGGGGGCAGCCCCCACAAATGGTGGAGAGTGTTGGGAGGAAGGTGGGGCCCCTTGGGGGAACACCATGGACAAGGGAACATGTTTTCTCCATGTTTGGTGGGAACATGTTTTCCTTGTTTGGTGGGTGCATGTTTAGTGGGCTGAATTTCAGCCCCCTCCACCCCTTCCACCACTATATAAGGAGGAGGAGAGGTGCTCTCCAACTCCACTCCAACTCTCTCACACAAGCCATGCATGATCTGGCATTCTTTCTCCCTCCCACGAAATAGTTTCGTAGTGCCGAAAGGTTGTCTGGGTTCCGGTGGGAACTAGTTCTGGACGGCGAAGCCCTGCCGGATAGATGACACCGTATGTGTGCAACTCTATAGAGAGGTCATAGTTTCGTCCTTTTGCCCGAGGGGCTGTTCGAGTGTCCTCCCGAAGGGCTGTCCGAGTAACCGTCCGAGTTTCGAGGGTCCTCCCGAAGGGCTGTCTGTGACACCGTCCGAGGGACTGTCCGACCGCCTCCCGGAGGGCTGTTCGAGGGGCAGATGAGGGAGTACATCCTCGCGGTTGGGAGGTTGTAAATCCTAGCTGCGGGGATCTGCACCGACGATCGTCATCGACTCTACTTCCGCTGCGCTATGAGTCGGTAACGAAAATGATCAAACCTTGTATGCAGTCTCCATAGTGTTCTTGGGCTGGTGCGTAGGTCAGAAATTTTTTGTTTTCTGCTGCGTTACCCTACAATATGCTCACCGTAACGCCAGTGTTTTGCAGGGAAACTATCATCAGACTCATGAATATGAGCGGGTTTCATCAAACAGCTATGTTCACAAATCAAAGAATTTTTCTGCATATTCTTTTGAGTATTATTCACCTCCTACAAAACTATTTGCTAGGGCTCCAAAGCCAAAGTTCTTAGCTGCTGCACTTAGACTCAATGCTTCTAAGCCACCCCTTAAGATGTGGGTGGTTTAGAAGAATTAACTTCTCTTGCAGGGAAAGGTCTCCAGCCGGAAATCATTGACTTCTGAAGACAATGCTGGGGACCTAAAACATCTTGTGGGACGCAAGATAAAGTGTCAAAATGTTCTTACCATTTATTTCGTCCCTGGATTTCTTGATGAGCATCCCATCACACCATCCAAGAATCTTAATTTTGATAGTATGCTTGTACGTCAAATGTTTGTGCTTCACAATACTCTTGGTGAAGCCTATCCCGCTAACTGCACTGTAGGGTACGACTTCGAAAGCTACTAAATGGATTATGGATAGTGGATGCACTAACCACATGACTGGTGATCGGATTCTTCTCATGGATTCAACTCTACGACCATCTACTAAAAGCCACATCACATTCGCTGACACTGGTAAAATCAAGGTATTGGGCCTAGGTAGAGTTGCTATCTCAAAGGATCAACACATGGATAAAGTGATGCTTGTTGAATCCCTTGGATACAACTTAATGTCTGTCTCAATGCTTTGTGATCTTAATATGATCATGATATTTGGAAAATTTTGATGCCTTGTGCTTATGGATTCTGACAAATCTCTAGTCTTCGAAGGTTATCGAAGAGGTGATCTGTATATGGTAGATTTATCCGCAGGACCACAGCTTGCCGTATGTCTTCTAGCAAAAGCTTTAGAGTGTTGGCTTTGGCCTCGAAGGCTAGGACATGCGGGCATGAGGAACTTGCACACTCTCATGAAGAAGAAGCATATCATTAGCATTGAGGGCGTCAAGTTCAAGAAGGATCATCTTTGTGGTGCTTGTGAAGCCGGGAAGATGACTAGGGCAAAACATCCCTCGAAGACAATCATGACGACTTCATGTCCCTTTGAGCTGTTACACATGGACTTATTTGGCCCTACTCACTACTCTACCCTTACTACCACTGCACATCTTTATGTCTTCGTTTTTGTTGATGATTATTCGAGATACACTTGGGTGCACATAATTCTCTATAAGACTGAAGTGTAGGATGTCTTCAGACGTTTCGTCAATAGTGCCATGACCAACTATGGCATCAAGATCAAGCACATCAGGAGTGACAATGGCACGAAATTCAAGAACACTGGCCTCGACACTTATCTTGATATATTGGGCATCACTCATGAGCTCTCTGCTCCATAGACACCTCAGCATAATGGCGTCGTGGAGCGCAAGAACAGGACCCTTATTGAGATGGCTCGTACGATGCTTGATGAGTACAAGACTCCAAGAAAGTTCTGGCCTGAAGCCGTTGATACTGCATGCCATATCATCAACAGAGTTTATCTTCACAAATTCTTCAAGAAGACATCTTATGAACTACTCACTGGTAAGAAGCCAAACGTAAGCTATTTCAAAGTCTTTGGTGCTAGGTGCTGGATCAAAGATCCACATCACACTTCCAAAATTGCACCGAAAGCACATGAAGGTTTTATGCTTGGTTACAGAAAGGATTCACACACCTATAGAGTCTTCAACCTCTTTCACTATAAAGTGGTTGAAACTGTAGATGTGCGGTTTGATGAGACTAACGGCTCGCAAAGAGAGCACCTGCCAAATGTGCTAGATGAAGCTTCTCCTAGTGAATCTATCAAGCTAATGGGAACTGGAGAAATCATTCCCACCGAGGAGCAGGCTGAAGAGGAAATTGTCATTCCAGCTCCTACTCAACGTGAAGGCAATGCTGAGCCTGAAGACAATGTTGAAGGCGAAGACAATGATCAGCAAGACCAAAGTCTTCATCCTGTTCATCCTCACATGGCCAATCAAGTTCAGATTGAGAAGATTCTTGATAGTATCAATGCACCTGGTCCGCTTACTCGATCAAGAGCTACGCAACTAGCAAACTTCTGTGGGCACTTTGCTTTTGTCTCCATTTCCGAACCCAAGATAGTTGATGAAGCCTTCATGGAACCTGAATGGATTCAAGCTATGCAAGAAGAGCTTCAACAATTTGAGCTCAACAACGTCTGGGAGCTAGTCAAGCGTCCTGATCCTCACAAGCACAATATTATTGGCACCAAATGGATCTATCGTAACAAGCAAGATGAACATGGTCAAGTTGTCAGAAACAAAGCTTGTCTCGTTGCTCAAGGTTACACACAAGTAGAGGGAATTGACTTCGATGAAACCTTTGCTCCTGTGGCTAGGCTTGAAGCCATTCGCATACTGCTAGCCTATGCTAATCACAACAACATCCTCCTATACCAAATGGATGTGAAGAGTGCCTTCCTCAACGGCAAAATTGAAGAAGTATATGTAGCTCAACCACCTAGCTTTGAAGATCCAAAGCATCCTGATATGGTCTATAAGCTAAACAAGGCACTGTATGGCCTCAAACAAGCACCACGTGCTTGGTATGACACACTCAAAGACTTCCTGAAGAGCAAAGCCTTCAAACCTGGTTCTCTAGATCCCACTCTCTTCACGAAGACATATGATGGAGAACTATTTGTATGCCAAACCTATGTGGATGACATTATCTTCGGCTGCACTGACAAAAGATACAACGATGAGTTTGGGCATATGATGCAAGAGCAATATCAGATGTCCATGATGGGGGAACTAAAATTCTTCCTTGGTCTTCAAATCCATCAACAATGAAATGGCATCTTCATATCACAAGAAAAATACCTCAAAGATTGCCTGAAGAAGTTTGGAATGCAAGATTGCAAAGGGTACACGACGCCAATGCCAACCAAAGGTCAACTGGGCCCCGACGGCAATGGTAAAGACTTCGATCAAAAGGTATACCGCTCCATGATTGGTTCTTTATTGTACTTATGTGCATCTAGGCCAGATATAATGCTTAGCGTTTGCATGTGTGCCCGATTCCAAGCGGCACCAAAGGAGTCGCATCACCTCGCGGTGAAGCGAATACTTCGATATTTTGCTCACACCCCAACGCTAGGATTATGGTATCCAAAGGGCTCAGAGTTTGATCTAGTTGGATTCTCAGATGCTGATTATGCTGGTGACAACGTTGGTCGCAAGTCCACATCAGGCACATGTCACTTTCTCGGACGATATCTTGTCTGTTGGTCTTCAAAGAAGCAGAATTGTGTATCGCTCTCCACTGCTGAATCTGAATACATTGCTGTTGGATCTTGTTGCGCTCAGCTTCTCTGGATGAAGCAAACTCTCAAGGACTATGGCATCAACAATAAGAAGGTGCCCCTCTACTGTGACAATGAGAGCGCCATCAAGATTGCTCACAATCCAGTTCAGCACTCGAAGACAAAGCACATTCAGATCCGTCATCACTTTCTCAGAGACCATGTATTGAAGGAAGACATTGATATCATTCACATCAATACTGAAGAGCAATTGGCAGATATCTTCACAAAGCCCTTGGATGAGAAAAGGTTTTGCATGCTGTAGTGTGAGCTAAATATCTTAGAATCCTCAAATGTCATGTGAATGGACACACATCCTAACGCTTATGCATATTGATGACTTCGGTGCACAACACACAAAGTAACTTATGTCTTCAACTCATGAAGACATACACTCTAAGTGTGAATGCATTAATGTGGAAATTGACTTCGGAGCGCCATGATAATTATGCACCGTGTCTGGGTCTAATACTTCCTATATGGTGGGTAACGCCACCACCAACCTTTCTTGAAGATCTTTGTCTGGCGTCATGTTGCATTATCTTCAAAGTTGGTTTGTCCTCAACATCGGTTTATCTTCATGATTTATCTTCACAATGTTTGATTTGGTTTTCATTGCCTATCCATAGATATATATATATATATATGTTCTGTCCTCTACAGCATTCACTTATAGATATGTCTTCAAGTTGCTATTTTCTGCACAAAGTGAATGTGATCGGACCCCAACCCCTTCTGTGCTCATCCCTCTAACTCTCTCTATCTCTTCATATGCATTCTATTGAAACGTGTCGCTTGTCTTCACTATGTCCTTGTCAGTCGAAGATATAGAGACAAACATTTAAAATGCTTTTATTATCTCTATCCCTTTGCCTGAATCCGGAGAAGCCGGAATGACCACCCGACAAACCAGGCGCGCGTGGGGTCGTGGCACAACATTTAAGTTGTTGCATGCATGCCACGTGTCCCTCAGATGTGAACCGCCAGGGGCAGCTGAGTAAATTCAATCAGCCGTCGCCCTTCCTTATAAATACACACCCCCTATGGTCATTATTTCCTACTCCCCTCGCCGTCTCGCTCAAACCCTAGCGCCATCGCTAGCTTCCGTCGTTGCCAGAGACGAAGCGCTTCGCTGCCGCGACTTCTCCGTCGTCATCATCACGCCGGTCGCAGATCTTCTTCCATCCGCCGCAGCCGCCGTAGGTGTCTTCCACCGCCAAGTTAGGGCGCGGAAGATTGGACTGCTCGGCTTCCATCCACAACTCGTCTCGCAGGCTCATCTGTTCTTGAGCGGTAATTAAAAGTCTATTTTTACCGCACGGTTGATCCGTTAAAACTTTCTATATCTTCGGAAAGTTGTTTCTTGACTTCCAAATCTGGATCTTTACGTCTATGCATCTCATGACTCGCAAGTACCTTCACTTATGCTTCATTACTGGTTAGATTCCTCACTTGTACTTATTCATGGATTCGTACAAATCTGGAACCAACTCACATCTGTAAGTGAATGTCTTCGCGCTATGAGGTCAATGTCTTCAAATTGATTTATCTTCAAAATCTTCTGAGAATGCATATGACCTCTTCCCCTTCCCTCGCATCTCTAATGCTGTCACATGTACATGTCCGTGGGAGAGTCCCTTGGTTCTCATAGTCTGCATTCATTTCCAGAATTCTTACGGCATCATATTGAATCGCCCGAAGCTAGTTCCTGTTTGACAAGCAGACTGAAGCCCAACACAGTTGTGAAGCCATTCAGTCTGAAGCCCACGGCAGGTGGAAAATCTGCAAAGAAAGGCGGCAGATAGCGCCGTGACAATACTGCGTTGGACCTGCCTCCTGATCTCTATGAGATGTATAAATCTGATCCTGATGAAAGCTACGGTGAACGCAAATCTCGTGTCCAATGGATTCGAAGATATTGGGCCGAGCAATGGTTCTTGTATCATTTCGTGACTCCTGAATATGTAGACAAGAACACTGTCAGGCCACCATGGGCCGATATCATATACAAGAAGCTTCAACCCAAGACCAAGGCTGAAGCCATTGCGAAAGGCTTCTTTCCTTGCATGGTCAAAGGCCCAATGCCTGAAAATGCCGACACATCAAGTCTTCGATGGTGTCGTGAGGATGATCTGTTTGAAGCCAAACTTAAATTTGCTAAAGCTTCATTAGTTCAGAACAAGAAAGACTTTGGGATTGACTTCAACCCAGGTCTAGCTGCCCCAAGGCCCGATGGCAGTCGCGAGGCTGAACCAAATCGTGTTGGTCCCTTTGATGACTTTGACTCATTTCTAGCACATTGTGCTACACAAAGGGCCGACATTGCAGATGCTGATGAGGATGAGGAATGTACTGCAACTTCAGAGCCCCCGAAACCTGTGAAGAAGGCTAAGGCTTCAAAGTCTTCTGCTGCACCAAAAGCTTCACAAGCGAAGCCATTGAAATCTGCACCTCCAGAATCCAGTGTATAGTCTGAAGATCTGTCTCGTACTTCTGCAAAGAAGAAGAAGAAAACCTCTGGGCAAGGCCTTACTCTAGCAAGCAATCTTCGCAATGATGCACTACAGGAATCAGCTTCTTTGCCGTCTGCCATGGCAGACAGCAAAGGACCAGAAACCGGACGATAAAGGGCTTTGTCGTCAGCCACGGACGGCAAACATGCCTGGCAAAGGAAGCTACGGTAAACAGCTTGTTTGCCGTCTGTTTTTGGCCAGCGGACGGCAAAGAAACCTTTGCCATCGGTGGCGGACGGCAAAGAACGTGGACGGCAAAGAATAGATGTTAGCCACGTTATGTGGCTAACGAGAGGCTTTGCCGTCTGCCAGCTGACGGCAAACATGCCCTCCCCTTTGCCGTCTGCCTTGTGACATCAGCAAACACATCATGCCCTCCCGCTCTTTGCCATCCGCCACGGACGGCAAACTGCCCAAGCCTTTGCCATCTGCCATGGACGGCAAAGTTACCAAATGGGTCAGCTCCCAGGTTGCACAGGGTGCTGCCACATGGCCTCTTTGTCGTCGGTGGCAGACGGCAAAGACCCCTTTGCCGTCGGTGGCAGACGGCAAAGGCCCCTTTACCGTCGGTGGCGGATGGCAAAGTGCGTGTATTGTTTCTGTTTTCTGTTATATCCTTGCATTTTCAAAGGATACATATGATATATATAGTTTCAACCTCAAACATAGCCCATGTATCAAACATCTAGCAGTCCATCAATGCAACAGAACACATAGGGTATTAAAAGATCCAATACATACATAGTTTCACGGAGTTCATCCATATATACATACATAGTTTCACATTGTTCATCAATACAAATGAAAACAAGAACTAAACACTAGCAGTCCATCAATGCTGCTTCCATGAAGTGAATCAAACCTGCAAAAATGGGAGTAAGAAAGTTAGAAGAAGAAGAAGAAGAAGAAGAAGAAGAAGAAGACTAGAAGAAGAAGAAGAAGAAGAAGATTCTTCTTCTTTTCTCATCTTTCTTCTTCTCTTCTATCTTTTTATTCTTTTCCTTCTCATTCTTCTTCTTTTATTCTTTCGTTTTCTTCTCTTTCTTCTTCTATTCTTTCTTTTTCTCCTCTTCCTTGTTTTTCTTCTTCTTATTCCTTATTTGTGTCATTTTAGAGCTAACTTAGGTAATTATGCCATTTTTTAGCTAACTAAGCTTGTTATGTTAATTTGGAGGAAAATAAGGTAAGTATAGGTCTTTTTTGTGCTAACCTAGGTGATGATGCCATTTTTGAGCCAACTTAGGTAAGTATAGCTCATTTTTTATCTAACTTAGGTAATTATGCCATTTTGGAGGAAAATAAGCTAAGTATATGACATTTATGAGAGAACCAAGGTTATTATGCCATTTTTTAAATGAATAAGCTAATTATGTCATAAATGAAGTAAATAAGCTAATTATGTCATTTTGGAGGATAATTAGCTAGGTACGTATTTTTTGGGGAAAATAAGCTAAGTATGTGGCATAATAGGGCTAACAAGCATGTACGAAGCTAAGTATGCATTTGTTAAGAAAAACACTAGAGAAAACTTACCCTCATCACAACAAATGCGATCAAGATCGCAACTAAGGTAACAATTGATCCAACGGCATAATGATACCAAGCCTCATTATCAATGGCATATTTTCTAATCTTACTAATCTTCAAGTGCATTGCATCCATCTTCAAGCGCATTGCACCCATCTTCATCTTGTGATCATCGACGACATCGGCAACATACAACTCCAATTTCATCTTCTCTTCTTCAATTCTTTTCATTTTTTCTTTCAAATACTCATCTTCTTTTTCAACTAAATTTAACTTCTCGACAAGAGGGTCGGTTGCAATTTCTGGTTCACATACCTCCTAGATAAAAATATCTCTATGTCAACTTGATGGCCATAATTGTCATAAATGCGAAATGCAACAAATAGTTATAAAAGAGAATATACCACATCTGAATCATAAACCGGGCGAGGGCCAACGGGGACGGATATCAAGACCATGGCACTATGTATAACAAACAATCATACAAAGTAAAAAAATTGTACAAGTAACTATATAAATCATACAATCATACAAGTAACTATATAAATCAAGTACAACATAAAAAAATTGAATACCTAACATGAACTAACAATATATATATATGTATATAATACAAATTGAATACCTGACATGAACTAATAATAATCTTGATCGTCGGGTTCAATAAATGCTCCGGGGTCAATAAATGCATCATCATCATCACTATCATGAATGACGTGCTCATCGGGTTCAGCGGCATCAACACGTGGAAGGCCACCTTTATGTAATCGGTTAAGCATTGACAAGTCATCCGTAGCAGTAACCTCTTCTTGTTCAGGCTCTTCTTGTTCCGGCTCAGGGGTGAAGTCGGATTCACTGTCGCTGTCTACTTCAATGTTCTGGGGTGAAGTAGAGCGTTTCTTGAACCGTTTTTTGGAAAGACGTGTTTCTTGAAAGAATTCACCTTCATATGTGTCTGGGTTAATGTGAGGTTCATAATCCTCTTCATTGGGGGGAGGTGGTCTAACACATGGCGGCACTTCATAAACGACATCCCAACCATTCAGATTTGGATCAGTTTGGCAGGCCCATGGTAGATAGAAAACTTCGGTCGCCCGTTGAGCCGTAAAATAGACATCGGGAACATCTAAATGGGTTCTTTGTTTGATTTCGACTAGCCGTATATGTTCATGAGTCCTTCTAGTCTCCTTCGACTGGAACCAATAACATTTGAAGACTACGACGTTCGGTGGATTTTCACCATAGAATGGAAGTTCATAAATTGCTTCAACTCTCCCATAATACTCGGTACCTCCATCGCCGATAGCAGAGACACAACAATTTATAGACTTTCGGTCGGCCATAGATAGCTCTTTGTCGTAGGTATGAAAGCGATACCCGTTGATGTCGTATTTGTCAAATGAACGGACCTTATAGTCAAAACCATTAGCGACTTGTCTCAATTCAGTGTCCATAGACTCTGAATTAGCCTACAAGTTTAATATGAAAGGATTGTTGCATTAGCCGCAAATTAGACAAAGAAATGAGAATGGTCTAATGGAAATTACCGTTTGTTTGAACCAAGAGATGAAACCGGGAAAGCCGCCTCCTTGCTTTGCCAGAAGCTCATACTCATTGATGGATTCCTTTTCGATCTCCGCTCCATCCGAGAATTTGGTGACATATCGACTGTATCAAATATCCGGGAATAAGAGCATTTCAAAGGAATTAGAAGTTATGAAACAATGTACCATGATAACTTACTCGATGTACGGCCGCACTTCTGTTAGGTTGTTGAAGATATACAACGAAATGGTCCACCATTCTTCAACATCCAACGATATTGGTTTAGAAGCACTGGCTGGTGCAAGATTCCCTTTGAATAGGCTGAGGTTGGATCCACCTTTTTTAGGGTCCCCAGCATTGTACCGAGGCTTCGGATTATGCAAATGATGATTTTTGGCTTCGTAGTGTGCTGTCACGAAGTTTGCCGCCCCCTCAGTAATGAATGCCTCGGCCATCGATGCTTCAATTCTACGTTTATTTTTACATTTTGCTCGGAGCATCTTCTGCATCCTCTCAGTTGCGTAGCACCAACGATTTTGCACGGGCCCCCCCAATCTTGCCTCGGTCGGGAGATGCAAAATCAAGTGTTGCATTGGATTAAAGAAGCCCATCGGAAAGATCTTCTCTAACTTGCAGATCAACTCCGGTGCCAACTCTTCCATTTCTTCTAGCACGACAGGTGATAGTTCTTTCGCACAAAGAACACGGAAGAAATAGCTAAGCTCTGCCAGTACTAGCCATTCATCCTCAGGGATAAAGCCACGCAACATCACCGGCATTACCCGCTCAATCCATATGTGACAATCATGACTCTTGAGACCAAATATTTTCAATTTTTCAAGACTCACTCCCCTCTTTAGTTTCGCTGCATACCCATCGGGGAACATCAACTGCATTTTCACCCACAAGATAATTTCCCTCATAGCTGGCCTTCCAAGATTAAACCATGCCTTTGGCTTCGTCCAGTTCTGCTTTCCTTTTGGTTCTTGCATGTTTTGTAACGGTCTATCACATAGCGCCTCTTGATCGACTCTAGCCTTAGTATTATCCTTTGACTTCCCCTCTATGTCGAACAATGTACCAAGTAGGGCCTGGGTGATATTCTTTTCAGTGTGCATCACATTGATGTTGTGTGGGCAAAGGAGGTCTTTGAAGTAAGGCAGATCCCACAAGCATGTCTTGTGAGTCCAGGCGTGTTCCGAATTACACCCCTTGAAATACCCTGGACGCTCTGGATCTAGCTCGAGAGCGTTTAACTAATACAGGGTCTCTTGGCCTGTCAACGCAGGTGGTGCAGAGTTTTTGACAACTCTACCTTTGATGAAGTTCTTCTTGTCTTTCCTGAACATATGGCGAGGATCCAGGAACTGTCTATGCAAGTCGAAGCAAGAAAACTTGCGACCCTCCTGCAGCCAATGAAACTCAAGAGATGCCTTGCATGTGGGGCACGGGAACCTTCCATGCACACACCAGCCAACTAATAGCGCATACGCCGACAAGTCATGCATCGAGTACATGTACCAGACACGCATTATGAACTTCTGTTTGTCAGTGGCGTCGTATGTCTTGAACCCATTATCCCAAGCTTCTTGCAATTCATCCTTGAGCGGCTGCATGTACACATTCATATTCTTCCCCAGATAGTTGGGCCCTAGAATTATCAACGTCAGGAAAATGTTCTTTCTTTGCATAATCTGTCCGAGGGGAAGATTGAGTGGAATGACAAATATGGGCCAACAACTGTATTGGGTTGCCGTCATACCAAACACACTGAACCCATCCGGGCTGATGGCGACTCGAGGATGCCTTGGATCTGTCGTTTTTTGCTCATGTAATGCATCGAAGCGCTTCCATGCAGAACCATCTGATGTGTGTACCATCATCAGATTCCCATGTGCATCTAGTTCGGTTCTTTTGCCCATTTTGTGCCATGTCATCTGTCTTGCCATCTCTTCGACCATGAAAATACGTTGAAGTCTTGGTACGATTGGCAAATACCGAAGAACATTAACAGGGATTTTGGTCTGCATCTTCTCACCCATACCGTTGTCTACCACAACATACCTGGAAGGCTTGCAAATGGGACAATAGTTCAAGTCCGCATACTCAAGCCTAAATAAGGCACATCCTTTCTCACGGGCATGTATCTTCTCATAGGGCGTCTTAAGTGCACGGAGGATTTTGTCCGGCTGGTACAAGTTTGCAGGTATTACATGGCCTTTGGGTAGAAAGCGTCCAAATACTGTCATCGTCGCGTCGTAGCATTCTCTGCCCAAGTTGAATTGAGCCTTCAGAGCCATTACTTGTGAGATGGCATCCAGCTGACAAAGCTCAGTGTGCTCGTAAGAGGACGTTTTGAAGACTCCAACATTTCATTGAAGGCCTTTGCAGATTCTTCCATCTCATCGTCCGAATCCCAAGCATCATCAAAGTCTTGCACCATGTCTTGCATCCCGGTACCATGCTCATCGGTGTGACGATGAATCACCTCAGCTCTGGCACATTGGGCAGACTCACCATGAAATGTCCACACCGTATAACTGGGCGTAAAACCACTCTTCTGCAGGTGTTTGCCCATTTCATCCTCTGTCCTCTTTTCCCAATTGCCGCACCGGACACAGGGGCACCAGGTTTTCCTCTGGCCATTTGCAAATGCGGCTTTCACAAACCCCTTGCTTTTTTTTAACCATTCATTGGTCATCTCTTTCTGACTAGTGTGACCGGTGTACATCCACGCACGAGCACTCATCTTGCCTACCTACACTCTAATAGGTAAAGATAGGTCCATCAGCATGTATATTCATTAGTTAATCTAGTTTGTCAATTTTATTACGTCCATGCAACAGGTAAAGATAGGTCCTAATCCCACCCGAGTATGTGTAGATTGAGTATGTTCTCCATGCTCTACCCCATTCCGAGACAAAATTTCGGTAGCACCTCCCCGTTGTTCTATAAATACACGTCTCGGCAAAAAGCCGAGAGAATGTGCATCCGGAGAACAACAGGCAGGCGCTGTCGAAATTTTGTCTCGGAAAGGGGTAGAGCATGGAGAACGTACCCAATCTACACATACCTGGGCTGTCCGTGGAAATCGCTGGACAATTCGAATGAGTTACGGTGATAAATATGCAACTGAATGCATATTTATTGATGCAACCCTTTCGGACGGGAGACACCTAGGTTACGCGACTTAGCATGAAAATGAAATCTACTGACATGATTAAAAGAGCGTAGGAGGTGAAGGTGGATTCGTAGCTCATCTTCGGCTGTAGAGGAAGTAGTCGAACAACGGCGGGATCACGGACCAAAAACTTCTACCACGATGACTCCAAGGAGATGAAATAGCACAAAGCCTGCAAATTTTACCGGTCGAGTCAAGAAAATTTAGGACATCACATCACATAAAGCATTGACACTTCAAACTATGAAAAAAACTTCAAACCCTCGGCGATCCTCGACCCTCGACCCCACGACCCTCGACCTTCTTTTCTTTCTTTTTCTACTTTTTCTACTTCTTTTTTTCATCTTCTTCTTCCTTACTTTTCATCTACTTCTTCTTCTTCTTATTATTTTCTTCTTCTCCTCCTCCTCCTCCTCCTCCTCTTCTTCTTCTTCTTCTTCTTCTTCTTCTTCTTCTTCTTCTTCTTCTTCTTCTTCTTCTTCTTCTTCTTCTTCTTCTTATTTTCTTCTCCTCCCCCTTTTCTTCTTCTCCTCCTCCTCGTCCTTCTCCTCCTCTTCTTCTTATTCTTCTTCTTTTCTTCTCCTAATAATTTTTTTCTAGAACTAACCTAACTAACCTAGAACTAACCTAACTAACCTAGAACTAATCTAACTAACCTAACTAACACTAGTAACTAACCTAACTAACAGTAGAAAAAAAACAGGGGGGAGAGGCTCACCGGAGTGGGGCGGCGGGTCGCCGGGTCGTCGGGTCGGCGAGAGTGGCGGGGCGCCTGGTCGTCGGGGCGACGGGGTGCCAGGCCGCAGTGGCGGGTGGTGGGGCGGCGCCGCAGGGCAGCGGGGGGTCGGGCGGCGACGGCGGTGGGGGTCGGGGGGCGGCGACGGCGGTGGGGGTCGGGGGCGTTGACGGCGGGGTGGTGCGGCGACGGGATGGTGGGGTGGTTCGGCGGGGCAGCAGGGTGGTGCGGCGATGGGGTGGTGGGGCGGCGACGGTGCGGGCGCGGGCAGCGGTGCAGGCGGTGTTGCGGGCAGATTGGGGACAGAGAGGGGAGATAGAGGGGTGGGTCTGGGGAGAGAGAGAGAGAGGCCGTTAGTTTGGATGGGGCACGGTCTTTGCCATCTACTAGCTGCCGGCAAAGAATCTTTGCCATCCGCTAGCAGACAGCAAAGAGTTTGGGAGGTGGGCCGTCACATCGTTGCCCTAAAATGGACCCCACCCAAACTCTTTGCCGTCTGCTAGTGGATGGCAAAGATTTGGCTGACGGCAAATTGCATCTTTGCCATCAGCCAGTTCGTTGCCGTGTGCTTTTTGTACGCTAACGGCAAAGACCTTCTTTGCCGTCAGCTAGCAGATGGCAAATTCTCTGATTCCAGTAGTGATGAAGACATTGTCGATATATCTAGCGATGAAGATCTTGATGATGATGCCCTTGAGATGCTGATCAAGAGCAAACAGGAGGCCGAAATCTTCAATGATCTGCCTCTGTTTGACGCTGACATTCTGAACAACTTCATTGATGAATGGTTTGAAGATACCTCTCTTACCATCGATGATCTGCAGCTTCCCATAACATTTCAGGGCTATATTGCCAAAGAGCTTGCAATCGCTCAAAAGGTCATTGAGCAGAAAAACAAGATTGACCATGAAAAGGCTCTCTTCAAGAAGCACATGGCCAAGCTCAGCGTCACTGAAGTGCAAAATTTCAAGTAGCTGATGATTGACCTCAAGGCTGAATTTGTCAAGCGCTGTGATGAAGCCAATGGCTCTTCAGAGCGCCTCAAGCATTATGCTAAAAAATGCGTTCAGACTCATAATGAAGCCTTGAAAAGGAAAGCACTTGGGCGTCCAGGCATTGACCCCAAGCTCGCTGCTAAGAAGAAGAAGCCAGTGCATGATGAAATTGAAGCTCCAAGGCAGGAAAGACCAAGCATTGTCTTCCCTGCCAGTATGACTGGCTCGAAGCCAAAGGTCCCATCAGCTGCTTTTGAGAAGAAGAAGACAAAGCTGGCTGAGGCTGAGGCCAAGAAGCGAAAGCATCAAGAAGCCTCTGATGCCGCTCCGTCAAAGAAGAAGCTGAAGACAAAATCTTCAAATTCTTCAAGAAAAGATCAAGCTGCACCTCCAGAGCCCTTGATAGTTGAGCCAATTTTTGTTGCACTTCCAGCTTCGTCCAATAGAGATCGGCGTCTGATTGTTCATGAGCCTGCTTCCACAGAGGCTCATGAGTCTGAAGAGATTCCAGCTGCTGACCCCATCACAGCTAAAGACATTGGTCATAAAGACAATGTAGTTGATGATGAAGTCCTTCCTCAGTTCCCCCAGATCATGCCCAAGCCGGTATCATCGCTGGCTCCCTCGAGCAGTGAACAGATCAGTATTGGCGGTCCTACGACGCCAATCACTCATGATGATTTCTGGGAAGAGCAACACCCCAACACTCCACTCCATGAAGTCATTCCTCGCACTCCACCGGCTCAAGTCACCACTCCAGTGATTGAGACTCCACAAGACACCCCTGAAGACATGGAGAAGACCTCACCCTCACCGCAGGCGTCGCCCTCTTTCCGAAGGCTTCGCTGAGGCCCAAGGCCACCGGTATCCATGTCGAGCATTCCTGAAGAGGATGTGCAAGCCACAAGCTCAGTAGCACATCAAGTGTTCCCTGAAGCCATCCCTACAGAAACTGCTCAAGAGTCTGAAGCCAAAGAGGCTGAAGATATTCCAGCTACATCAGCCGAGGACAGAGTAGAAGAAGATCAAGCTGTTATTCCCCCTACCATTGAACCAAGTGCGAATCAAGATGTGATTGTGCCTGACCCACCAGTTCTTGCAGCCACTACAAATGAGGCTGTTGATGCCACTGCTACTGAAGCTAATGACGTAGTCATGGATGAAGACAATACGCAGCCTGAAGCCACCCTTCAGACTGAAGCCCATGATGCCACCGAAGACATTCAGCCATCCACCTCGGATGTTGCTGCTGCTCCTCCTGTACCTCACACTATGGAACGGGCATTCTATCGTGGTGAGCACCGTCAAGTGGCCAATCATGACACCTCCAATTGCTCCTGGTCCCCAATATGATTAACATGTGGAGCAAAGGCCTCAGACGCATAAGCCAAAGCCCAGGCTGCCAAGGCTTCCCAGTGCTGCTACCACTCAGGGCTCATTCAGTGTATTAAGCTTCAGAGAGCACAACACATTCTTTGACAGGGCCAAGAATCCCTACAAGAAGCCCAAGATATCTTCAGACAGGTTCTGGAGTCATCAGCAATGAAGCTATTACTCGTGCATCTTGTACAACCAGGACAGGATCTTTCCACACAAGCGCCTGTGCTGTGATGCCATTGCTGGACTCCCTTGCCTTGAAGAAGCTCTTGATTGCTTTCGTGAAGTTGGCTTGCTCCCTTTTGTCGTTGACAAGGAGCACTGGAATGAAGAGCTCCTGCTTCAATTTTATGCTACTCTCCATTTCTCAGGCTACAACAGGGATCCGAAGACATGGGTCCTTGAGTGGATGTCAGGTGATGTACACCATGAAGCCAAAGCTCAGGATATCATCGAGCTCACTTCCCTGCCCACTCCTAGTGATCTCTATGAACCAGGTTGTTAGCAATATGAACAAGAACTTCAGAGCATCTTCCAGAAGCCAGAGCCCAACATGAGCCAAATGTTAAGCATGATGAAGCCTTTTCCAGTGGATGCTGAATACCCCAAGGAATTCTTTGTAAATGACCTTGAGTACCTGCCCCGCACCATATATCATATACTAAGGCATACTCTATGGCCAATCAAAGGGCATTCTCTTCATGCCAAGATTGAAGGCACTATGAAGACATTGGTCTTCTACATCATCAATGGCAGCAGGTTCAATACTCAAGATTTCTTCATCTGTCAGTTGGCAGCTTTAGGCATTGATTTATTTAGCCTCAAGTTCTATGCTCCATGGTTATGCGGCTGATAAAGCTTCACTCCATCATCAATTATCAAGCTTCAGCACGCAACCATGTTGTCTTTCTGCCTGAAGTAGACATGTCCCATGAAGCCATATATCCCGAGCCTGCCAAGGAACCTGTTCGTGAAGACAATGCTGCCTTCCAAAGCTTCACTCAACCACTTGAAGGCGTTCATATGCCCAATCCACCTACTGCTGCTGGTCCTCTTGCCGGTCAGCTCAGGCTGCCGCATCGTGCCAACACTGATGCAATAGCTAGCACAGTAGCTCAAAGGCCTCAGAAGCGTGCTCGTGTGCTTAATGATAGAGAGCTTCTTGTTTCTCTTCATCAGAAGCAGGATAGGCATCATGACTGGATGAAGCGTCAGATGCAAAGTCTTCTTGTGGATGTCAATCGCATATGCAACCTCTCCACTAAGAATTCTTTTGTTGCTCATGAAGCCTGTCAATGTGCCTGGAAGAGCCTCACTATGTTATGCTCTGAAGATGACCTTCAAGCAGATGGCTTCACTGAACGTTTCAAGTTTGACTCCAGGCCTCCACAGTCAGCAAGTTGGCGTCAAACGCCTTCAATTGAAGATTCTGAATACTCATCTTCGGCTCCAACTGTTGTTGCTCGAGTCATTGATGAAGAGGACGACGCCACTTCACCAGCCATGACTTCACTGCATCAGGCCCTTCTGCACCGCCCAACTCCACCGTCGACCCGGCTGCCCCAACATCTTCACCAACACCTCATGGGAATGCTTAGACACTCTATGTCTTCACTCCTGTTTGGTCATTCCTGACAAAAAGGGGAGAAGCATATGAGTTGATAGTCTTCAAGCAAGTTTATATGGGTCGGGTGCTTATTTTTGCTAAGTTTTTACAACTTTTTTTCTTGAACTGTTGGTTTGAGTTGTAACACTTAAACCTCGATGGTCGTCTGCCATTTTTTCTGCTACCTCTTGTTGCGATGATAAATTCCACATGAAGTCATTCCGCAGACGTCCATTTTTCATTGTGCATGTCATTATCTTCACTACATTTTTGTATGCACGATGAATTGTCTTCATGAATTAAAGGAGATCTCCACAAAGCAGAACCTGCCATGTGCATTTGCATTCAAAAGCAAATCATTGATATGCACATCTTCAGGGGAGCCCTTTCAACTTCATGAAGCCATATACCGCGTTCTTTAACTTGCACATATTTTTATCCCCGTTGAAAACTTCAACCAGTTTGTCATCAATCACCAAAAAAGGGGGAGATTGTAAGTGCATCTAGTGCCACCCCTAGTTGGTTTTGGAGAATTGGCGACAAACATGGTTGAGGGACTAATGTGTTTGTCAGAATTGCAGAATAACACAGGTAGAAGTCCCTCAGTGATTCGGTTTTCCTACCAGAGATGACCCCTAAAAATGTATGAAGACATTGAAGACAATGGTGGTTTGTGAAGACATTCACGTCGAAGATAATGACGTGTGAAGAGATTCACTTGAAGACTATGGAGTGCGAAGACATAGTTTCTTTCGTAGTTTCATTTTCTTCCTTCTTGAGTCATAGGAACCACCGAACTGTTAAGTGGGGTCCCAGTGAACAAAGTCAGAAAACTGACGTGATGCTCAACCGAAAATCCTATGTCTTCGAGTGAAGACGATGAGAGAAAATCTTATCCAGAGTTGGATGAGTCAGCTTTGCTTGTAGCCCAAGTCAAGCTGTCGCGTGTGTTTGAAATCCGACCATTGGACACGTGTCGGTTCCTTAGTGACCAAGGGTCATTTCGGACATATCATGTCGGGTTGCCTCCTGGCAATAAATAGCCCACCCCCTACACCATAAATTTGTGGCTGCTCAGAGTTAGTGCACGGCTTTTGTCGTTTGAGAGCAACCCACCTCCGAAGACTTTGAGAGAGAAATCCTTGTGAGGACAAAGCCCAAAACACCCAGAGCCAAAGAGTGCTAGGCATCACTGAAGTCTTTCTGTCCGCGTGATCTGAAGACTTATTACACTTGAGGACTGTGCATCCTCCAGCCGGTTAGGCGTCATGTTCTGAGGATCCAAGAGTCATTGTGGATCATCGGTGAACAGAGTCTGTGAAGGTTTGGAAGTCTACCTGAGTGATTGGGCGAGGACAAGTGTCCTTAGCTCAAGGGGAATAAGGTGAAGACGTGGTCTTCTGAGTTCAATCTCAGCCTGCCTAACCAAACGTATAGTTCTCACAACAACTGGAACTGGTCTACCAAATCCTTGTCTTCATCAAGCAACTGGTTTTATCCCCTACCTCCTTTACATTTCCGTTTTTCTTCGTGAAGTCGTTGCTTGTTTACCTAATCTGTTTGACTTCATTGTGTGAAGACGTTCATTAGTTTGGCTTCGTACTGTCTTCCCATTCCGATCTGTTCTACCTAGCTGCTATTAGTCTTCATGCTTTCATTGTACTGTTTACTTGCCTAATGCATGCCTAGTGTAGCTTATCCTCCGCAGCATATCGTATAGGTGTTGTTTGACTGTCTGTCTTTGAAGATCTTGTATCTTTTGAAGACTTTCATAAAAATCGCCTATTCCCCCCCCCCCCCCCCCCCATAGTCGATAACTAGCACTTTCAGATGTCCTTATCTGAAATAGTCTTAACTATGTGCCAATATCATAACGACACATGTCATGTGTTCTGAAAATGGTCATTATGCACAACTCTTGCGAATTATAATGGTTGTTTCATTTTTATTGATAGATGTAAGCAAGTGCATATTTTTCTTTTGTTTTCTAACTTACGATGTCCGTGATTTCCATTTAAAACCTTTCGTCATTGTCTTTCTCAATTCACCATATGCTCTTGCATTTATCGTCCACTACCACCTTTGCCTACTCCTTGGTTTCGCCATGTCTCTTTTCTTCCTTTCAAACCTTTATCTTCTTTATTTATCAATTAATGCTACGTCTGTGCAATTATGTGTTCTAGTGTTAGCTTTGTCTATTATTTGGTTTCGCTTTACTGTTGTTCCTCCTTCTAAACCTTTCATCACTTTGTCTAAATTCACGCTACAACCATACGATTATTGTCCTTTGTCTAAATTCTTGACATCGTTCTTCCCATAAAGAACAAGTTGAAGAGAGTACATGAATTTAGACAAAGGACATTAATCGGATTGGTAACCAAGAAACGATGGAACGAAAAATAGGTTGAAGAGCGTGCATGAACCAAAAACAAGTTTTTAACTTAGAAACATGTAGAATAGTCCACTTGGAAATAACCTACATGTCATGAATTGTTACAAACAGTAGTTAGAAATGGAAATGAATAATTGTTACGCGTAAAAAAATGAATAATTGTTTGTATTTGTAAGTACAAACAGTAATTACTTAGTGAAAACATGTTGATTGGTAACTAATACATCAACATGCAACAAGTTGAAAGTAAACTAGCTTTGATGAATCCAAAGATGAATGTAGTCGGGTAAGGTCATGCAAATGAGAATGACATTCTTTTGTATGCAGTAACATTTGACTGCCGGGGCGGCGGCCTCCTCCTTCCGCCGGAGGTGGGCATTGAAAAATGGTTGATCTTGTGATCTCATGTCTCGCAAAATAACCGGCCAGGCGATGGCCGTAGTTGTCTTCATGCGAAGTCACCATTCTACCTGTGGTCAGTCCTCTTTGATCTACCCATCGGCGAGTTCCAGACTTATACTTAGAAGGAAAACAAAGACCGGTGTATATGGTGCTCTTTGGACACGTTGATTAAATTGGGGCCGGTTGTGTGCACCTGCAACACCTTGATTATAATGTATGAAAAATGGAACTGACGAAGAGGTTGCTGCACAGTAAGTTTGTAATAGTGAAAATTGGCATGATTTTTTTTGGCACAAGTTTTGGAGGAGAAAACTTTAATGGGAAAATGGAATAAAATATAAAAAAGGAAAGGCAAGTTTCATATAATGTATCTTAAGTAGACAAGATGTAATAGGTTAGGAGTAAGAATCAAATAATTGTAAGAACGATGATTGCGGTTTCGAAAAATGCAATCGCGGTGGTACATGACTTAAAGGGTTAGAACAGAACAAGAATTATGTGGAAGATGGCATAATCTGTCGCCGCACAATAATGAGATGGAATAAACAGTCACATAATTTGCAATTTGGAGAAGCATCTGATGAATTGGCAATGAGACAGAACAGGAAAATGATTATGGTTGGGCGGATGTAAAACGAACTGAGAAAGAAGACGGCGAAAGAAGCGCAAGGAAGAAAGCATATGACAGGAAAGATAAGAGTAGTGCAACGTGAAGCTGCAGAAGATGGACCGAGGAAGAGGAAGATGAGCAGGTACAGTGGATAGAAACCGGAACGAAAAGAAGCGTCTGTTGAGAAAAGGGGGGAATGCGGGCATAACGTGACATGCAAGAACAGTTAGACAAAATATTATTAGAAATATATTGTGCTGTATTCACATATTTCCTAATTTTCCATCTCTTTTTCATTCAATATCAGCGAAAACAAGTTTTCCCATCACCCACACATCGACGGCTACAGACGCCCCCGCACCTGTGCGCCCCTGCGAAATTCGGCATCCAAATCGTTTCGTTCCTGCGTGTTGTACGTGCGCGACGTGGAAACACGCGGAAGACCAGGACCGGTCCTGAGATTTTCGGGGCCCGGGGCGAGACTAAAATTTGGGGCCCTTGATATAGACATCATAACAATAAAAATGAATATAAGTATATATGAAATATGACCAATTACACTTGAATGCATCTAAAATCAGTATGCATATCAAATAATTTATACATATTACCTTAAACATTTCTTCTAATATTCCTCGATGCAAAGTCAATTATGATGTGGTCGATGTCAATATCATCTAATAATTTTTTCTCAATGCATAATGTTGTCAAACCATTTAACCTGTGCTGGGTCATTGTTGACCTCAGATAATTCTTCAGTAATTTCAATTTCAAAAATCTTCTTTCGACCGATACGATAGTCACATGCACAGTAAATAAGACATGATATGTAACAAATAGTTTCTCTCACTTGGTCAAAAATCTCCATAGTAGACGTTGCATCATCTGGCAAAATGAATCTGATAATCTTCAATTCATAAATAAGATCATATACCTCAACAACAAGAAAGAAAGTTTCTGCAAACTTGATGCAACACTCTTGAAGTTCAATGTCATTCAATGACCTCAGTGTGCCCGAACTCATAAAAATCCTAATATTTCTTTAAACACCATGAGTTCTTTAAATCTATATTTCAAAGAAGTGATCGCCATATCAACCCTAAAAGAATATTTAACTTGAAAAGCCCTCTCACACTAGTAGAAAACAGGGCTTTGGTCCAGGCCTGAAAAGGGCATTAATCCCGGTTCACTCACGAACCGGGACCAAAGGGGGCATCAGTCCCGGTTCGTGAGGCCAGGGCGCCGGCCGGGCCTCGAGGGCCATTGGTCCCGGTTCGTCTGACCCCTTTGGTCCAGGTTCCAGACATGAACCGGGACAAATGGGCCTCGCTCCTGGCCCACAACCTTTAGTCCCGGTTGGTGGCTCGAACCGGGACCAAAAGTGGTCCTTTAGTCCCAGTTTTAGCCACCAACCGGGACTAAAGAGAGGCCTATATAAACCCCCTGCCCGCGAGCAGAGCAATGCACACTGCTCTGTTTTTTTGGCCGGCCGTGGGAGAGCTTTGTGGTGCTCTAGCTCACCTCCTATGCACATGAGGTGTTCGATGAAATGCCCGAGCCACACTTAAGCTTTCTACTCTCGAAGTTCCTTGTCCAAACTCCATTTTCCTCAAGATTTGTCTAGGTTCGGCGGTCCG
This sequence comes from Thinopyrum elongatum, assembly GCA_011799875.1. NCBI lineage: Eukaryota > Viridiplantae > Streptophyta > Magnoliopsida > Poales > Poaceae > Thinopyrum > Thinopyrum elongatum. The sequence continues at coordinate 674,021,242 of CM022298.1, forward strand.
TCCTGTCCCGTCCCCGTCCTCACCGCCGTCGATCGCCCGCACCGATCTCGTCGCCGGCACCACCGTGGTGAGCCTCTTGTTCTTATCTTCTTTCTAAAAGAAAAAAAAATTCTTACTTGTATGATTTAGATTGATACTTGTATAATTTTCTTACTTTTATTATTGTTTGTTATTATATAGTGCGATGGTTTTGGTATCCGCCCCCGTCGGCTCTCGTCCTGACTATGATTCGGGTGTGGTATATATTATCTTTTATAACTATTTGTTTCATTTAGTGTTTATGACAATTATGCCGACCAACGTGACATAGATGTTTTATCTAGGAGGTATGTGAACCGAAAATTCCAACCGACCCTCTTGTCGAGAGGTTAAATTTAGTTGAAAAAGAAAACGATTACTTGAAGAAAAAATTGAAAAGAAATAAGGAGGAGAAGATGGCATTGGAGTTGCATGTTGCGGATATCGTCGATGATCACAAGATCAAGATGGATAAAATGCGCTTGAAGATTAGAAAGATTAAAAAATATGCCATTCATACTGAGGCTTGGTATCATTATGCCGTTAGACCAATTGTTACCTTAGTTGTGATTATGATCGCATTTGTTGTTGCATTGAAATGGTTTAATTAGATGCTCTAGAGAGCTATATGTTGTTCAATGAGAACTATGTATGAATTTTATGTATTTATTTTTTCAGTAATAACATTTGATCACTACTGTACTTTGGTTTTAATGTGCTGATGAACTTCTATTAATTTGGTCACTTCTATATTCATGATGTTCTGTAATGGTTTTTGACACACTTAATTATATATAATGCATGTAGATAAACCGGTAATGGATGTACGGTAACAGACGCACCTCCGAGTACATTAAGGGCGTACATAATTTTCTCGAAGTGGCTGAGGCAAACAAGCAGAATGGTTTTATGTGCTGTCCATGCCCTATCTGTGGGAATACGAAGTCTTACTCTGACTCGAAAATCCTTCACATTCACCTGCTTGAGAAGGGTTTCATGCCACACTATAATGTTTGGACCAAGCTGTAACACCCCCGTGTAATAGCCACTGTGACACTCTGTTAAGTATGCCAAGTCATCTCCATTTGCAGTGCCTAATCACTTTGGTTAAGTATTCAATTCAAATTCTATTATGAAGATCAACTCAAAATTCAAAAGTGAAATATGAAGTTGCTAAAACACTGTTGGAAAAATGTTCATTAAGTAACAAATAATCCAGAAGCAATGATAAAAATATAAACAAAGATAATTGAGTTAGCTAAGTGACTCAAACTACATGAAACAGCACCCAAAACAGAATCATTTAATCCATTTATAATAATATCAAATTCAAACAAAATCCTACTTTGCCCAAACAAGTTTTTGGTGAAAGCTAATAATGCACTGTAATATTTGGGCCAAGTATCATATTTTACAAAAATGCAAAAGTGGCCTAAACAATTACCTAACAGAAAAGAAATAAAAAAGAAAGCAAAACAGAAACAAGAAAATAAAACGAGGCACTGTGCACTGGGCCTAAGTGTACAGTGCCCCGATCCAGCCCACCGAGGCCCATCTCCCACCTCTCCTTCTCTCTCCCTCGCAGTGTCGCCTTCTCCGTGGTTGCGCCGGCGCGCACCAGCGAGGGGACGACACGGTGACACCCACCGACGGGGAGAGGATAAGGCCTCTCCCCCATTCACTCCCCCTAGCCTTCCTCGTCATTTTCCCCCTCCTCCTCCGTCCTCTCGGTAGATCCAGAGGGGACGCCAAACGGGTCCGCCACCGCTCATCACCGTTTCCGTGGCCAGCGACGCCGCCTCGCCTCGCCATCGTGTCTAGGAGACGCGCCGTGCTCGACCACGTCGACTGCTTCGTCGAGCCGTAGCGGGGAGGCCCTACAGCTGCCGTTCGCCGTCGCCCCTTTTCTTCTTCGACTCCGGAGCTCGCCGGCGGCCACGACCTTCTCTGCTGCTACTAAATTGCCACGGGTCTTTCTTGACCGCGCGGTGAGCTCCCCTCTCCTCTCTGTCTCTCTCTCGAGCCGCTCTGCTCTGCTCTATTTAGCTCGCTGCTGCACCGAGTTCGGACCGCCGCCGCCACCGCCATTAGCAAGCTCCCGAGCCCCTACGGCTCGAGCCAGCGGCTCTGATGAGCCCCTGGAGTGCTGATGCTGCTGCCTAACTAGCCAGCTAGTTCGCTGGCGCCGCGCTTAGCCGATTCTGCAAGTACCCGAACTCCGGCGTCCGCCACGGTCGATGCCGCCGCCGATTTAGGTCACCTCCAGCGAAACCGTTGGCACCACGCGACGCGCGCGAGCGCCAGCTTTCGAACACAAGTGGTCGCGCGCGAAAAGACCTACCGTAGCGCATTTCCGAACAACTTCGGCGATCGGCCGCCGTGATTTTGGTCACCGGAGCAACTCCGGCGACGCCGCCGACGTGGATGCGTGGGACCCACTCCAGAGCCACTGCCAGTGGGCCCTGGGGGCCCCAGTTGACTGGGTTGACGCAGTCAACGTGCTGACTGGGAAGCCCCTAGCCACTGACATGTGGGCCCCGCTGATATTTTAGTTTAATAAACGTTTTATAATTAAAATTAATTAGATTAGCCTAATTTCTCTCTGACACCCAGGGCCCACACCCCTAATTAGTTTAGTTAGATTAGTTAATTCTCTGTTAAAGCCACTGTCACTGACATGTGGGTCCCACTGGACCCACAGGTCAGGTTTGACCTGGTCAACCGACCAGTTGACTGCTGATGTCAGCATTGCATCATGCTGACGTCATATTTCCTTTTCTGTTAAATAAAAATATTTCCAAAAAATCATTTAAATCTTTGAAAATTCATAACTTTTAAACCGGAGCTCAGATCGAAAAACTTAAAACATGAAAGTTGCTCAGAACGACGAAACAAATCTAGTTGTGTCGTCTGTTTCCATGACGGAACCCCCTACATAGGAGAACCCGTAACTTTTAGCCCGATTCCAGTAGATGAATAGTGCACACCCTCCGGTTAATAAATCCCGCGTTAATCCTATAATAACTAAAATGACCTAGATGCATCTTTAGGCAACCCTGCACTGCATCTTAGCATAGCATGCCCTGTATTGCATTATTGTTGTGTATTTATTTGTTTCCTCCCCCTCTTCTCTCTCGGTAGACCCCGACGTCGACGTAGCTCCCGCGACCGATGCAGCTCCGGAGGTCGACTACGCTCCTGACGATCAGACCCTTGCCGCAGAGCTTCCAGGCAAGCACCCCCCTTTTGAGCATTCCGATATCGCCCACTCTCTTCTCTCTTATACTTGCATTAGAAGTTACTGCTGCTGTTGTTATCCTATTTCTGCTGCATAGCCTGTTTATTGTAACCTGCTATTGTTACCTGCCTGCTTATCCTAAACTATTTAGTATAGGTTGGGTAGAGACCCAGCAGAGACCCCACTGTATCCCAACTACCCCGCTGGATTAACAGAAGACCCAAGCAACGGGATCGAAGACCAGGCCCCGGCACCGCACGTCACTTCCCCTTAGTTGCTCGACACTACTGGGTTACTATCGAGTGCCGAGGGTGATACCTCGTCAGTACTTCTGATGATAACCTTGTAGGTTAGTTAATCGGGCGTGGTCAGTGAGGGTGATTCCTCCTACACCACCCCCGATAACGACACCGTCGCGCAACTTCTCAAGAGTGGACCTCGAGGGTGATTCCTCCTCCGTTCACCTTGATGTTAACGTCAGGTGGGAGTCCAATGAGGGTGATGCCTCGGATTCCTTCTTAATATGGTAGCCACACGGATGCCTTTACATTATTGTTGACACTGTTTATTCTGGATAAAGACGGGTCGGCCCTGAGGGGTACCCGCACGAGATTATGATGAGAGTGATATGGAGTCAGGTGGACCTGGATGGTGCCCGAGAGCTGAACACGAGGCGTGACCGGGCATTCTTAGCCCTTGCCGGAAGTCCTCGAGACGGGGCGACGGGGTCACATCGATCGTGAGTCTCTACTCGTTTCCGCCCGCTCCTAATCCACTACGGTATGGTTAGTGCACGATTAAGCCGGGGTCGTCACACAAGCACGGAGAAAGAGGGGTTATGATGGAAGACAGCGAAGAAGAAGAGGATGATGACAACTATGTGCCCCCTGAATACGGTGATGCTGCAACGGGGGAAGCTGAAGATCAAGAGTAACCAGACGATGTGCCCGATGATGATCTTCGCCGGGTCATTGTTGATGCAAAGAGACAATGCGAAAGTGAAAAGGAGAAGTTGAAGTTCGATCGCATGTTAGAGGATCACAAAAAAGGGTTGTACCAAAATTGCGAAGATGGCAACACAAAGCTCGGTACCACACTAGAATTGCTGAAGTGGAAGGCAGACAATGGTGTATCTGACAACGGATTTGAGAAGCTACTGAAAATATTGAAGAAGAAGCTTCCAAAGGATAACGAATTGCCCGACAGTACGTACGGAGCAAAGAATGTTCTATGCCCTCTAGGATTGGAGGTGCCGAAGATACATGCATGCCCTAATGACTGCATCCTCTTCCGCGGTGCATACGAGGATTTGAACGCATGCCCGGTATGCGGTGCATTGCGGTATAAGATCAGACGAGATGACCCTGGTGATGTTGACGGTGAGCGCCCCAGGAAGAGGGTTCCTGCCAAGGTGGTGTGGTATGCTCCTATAATACCACGGTTGAAACGTCTGTTCAGAAACAAAGAGCATGCCAAGTTGATGCGATGGCACAAAGAGGACAGTAAGAAAGACGGGAAGTTGAGAGCACCCGCTGACGGGTCGCAGTGGAGAAAAATCGAGAGAAAGTGGGGGCACTTTGCAGGTGACGCAAGGAACGTATGGTTTGGTTTAAGCGCGGATGGCATTAATCCTTTTGGGGAGCAGAGCAGCAATCATAGCACCTGGCCCGTGACTCTATGTATCTATAACCTTCCTCCTTGGCTGTGCATGAAGCGGAAGTTCATTATGATGCCAGTTCTCATCCAAGGCCCTAAGCAACCCGGCAGCGACATTGATGTGTACCTAAGGCCATTAGTTGAAGAAATTTTACAGCTGTGGAATGGAAAAGGTGTACATGTGTGGGATGAGCAAGACCCGCAGGAATTTGACCTACATGCGTTGTTGTTTGTAACCATCAATGATTGGCCTGCTCTCAGTAATCTTTCAGGACAGACAAACAAGGGATACCACGCATGCACGCACTGTTTAGATGACACCGAAAGTATATATTTGGACAAATGCAGGAAGAATGTGTACCTGGGGCATCATCGATTTCTTCCGGCCAACCATCAATGTCGAAAGAAAGGCAAGCATTTCAAAGGCGAGGCAGATCACCGGAGGAAGCCCGCCGTCTGTACTGGTGATCACATACTTGCTATGGTCAATGATTTACAAGTAATCTTTGGAAAGGGTCACGGCGGACTATCTGCTCCGAATGACGCTGAGGGACGCGCACCCATGTAGAAGAAGAAATCTATATTTTGGGACCTACCCTATTGGAAAGATCTAGAGGTCCGCTCTGCAATCAACGTGATGCACGTGACGAAGAATCTTTGCGTGAACCTGCTTGGCTTCTTGGGCGTGTATGGGAAGACAAAAGATACACCGGAGGCACGAGAGGACCAGCAACATGTGCATGAAAAAGACGGCATGCCTCCAAAGCAGTATGAAGGTCCTGCCAGCTACACTCTTACCAAAGAAGAGAAGGAAATCTTCTTTGAATGCCTGCTCAGTATGAAGGTCCCGTCTGGCTTCTCGTCCAATATAAAGGGAATAATAAATATCCAGAGAAAAAGTTCCAGAACCTAAAGTCTCATGACTGCCACGTGATTATGACGCAACTGCTTCCGGTTGCATTGAGGGGGCTTTTACCGAAAAACGTTCGACTAGCCATTGTGAAGCTATGTGCATTCCTCAATGCAATCTCTCAGAAGGTGATCGATCCATAAATCCTACCAAGGTTAAGGAGTGATTTGGCGCAATGTCTTGTCTGTTTCGAGCTGGTGTTCCCACCATCCTTCTTCAATATCATGACGCACGTCCTAATTCATCTATTCGACGAGCTAGCCATTCTGGGCCCCGTATTTCTACACAATATGTTCCCCTTCGAGAGGTTCATGGGAGTCTTAAAGAAATATGTTCGTAACTGTGCTAGGCCAGAAGGAAGCATCTCCACGGGCCATCAAACAGAGGAGGTCATTGGGTTTTGTGTTGACTTCATTCCTGACCTTAAGAAGATTGGTCTCCCTCAATCGCGGTATGAGGGGAGACTGACTGGAAAAATGAATCAACTAGAAAACTTTTATGAAACTCTAATATCAAAAGGAATGAACTAATAGCAAAAAGAATGAACTAGAAAACTTTTATGAAACTCTAATATCAAAAGGAATCAACTAAAAAAATCAATTAAAATATGCTGTTATGATCAACTAAAACAAAACTATAATATTCTTCAATAGCAAAAAGAATCAACTAAAAAGCTTTTATAAAACTCTAATAGCAAAAGGAATCAACTAAAAACATTTTATAAACTTCTAGTATTTTTGAAACTAAAATTATAAAAAATGTATGCAACTAAAATTATCAAAGTATTTTTTGTTCAAAACATTAATAGCAAAAAGAATTATCATAAAGAATTTTTTTGTTAGAAACTAAAATAACAAAATCTGTTTTTGAATATAATGATAAAACACAGTAATATTAAATAGCAGGAAAAAGAATCACTCAAAAAACTATTTTTATAGTAAAGTTATTCACAAACTAGTGATTCACACAAATTTCAAAGAATTCAAATTTAAACTATTCAAATTTGAAAACTAATGGCACTAACAGAAAGTCTATAATTTTTGTGACCTAACAACAAAAAGAATTAAAAAAATAAAGCAAAAAACAAAAGAAAATAAATAATGCAAAAAACAAAACAAAAATACTGGAAAAAAAAAATGCCGCCTACTGGGCCACCATGGCCTGAATACAACTAGAAACCCACCAGCCAGGTGGGCCAGGATTCAGGCCCGCAGAAGGCCCAATAGGCCCACAGGCATCTATAGAGAGGTTAGGCCCGTAAGCCTGCTTTAGAGAGGAGCTCGAAGGCTCTGGCGCACCGCGCCTTTTAAACAGATGTGGCTCTCTCTCAGCTAGCAAGGTGAGACTAAACTCCCACCACCACGCCGCTATGCAAGCCCATTGGTCCCGGTTGGTGGCACGAACCGGGACCAATGCCCCCCTTTGGTCCCGGTTCGTGGCACCAACCGGGACCAATGCCACCCTTTGGTCCTGGTTCATGCCACCAACTGGGACCAAAGGGTTGTGCTTCCCGCCCTTTCGCCTGGCCAAAACAGACCTTTGGTCCCGGTTGGTGGCACGAACCGGGACCAAAGGGTGGCATTGGTCCCGGTTGGTTCCACAAACCGGGACTAAAGGCATTGCTATATAAGAAATACTTAGCAAAAATTCACAATTTCATCGCCAGTTCCCCCCGACGACGCCGAGCTCATCGCCAGTCCGCCGCCCCTGCCCTCGCCGTCGCCGGTGCCCCGTCGTCGCCGTCGCCGTCGTCTTCCCCGAGCCCGTGCCCCTGCCCCCGCCCCTGCTGCCCCGCCCCCGAGCGCGCCCCTGCCCCGGCCCGCCCCCACCGTCGCCGTCGTCGTGTGCCATCGCCGCCCCCACCGTCGCCGTCGCCGTCGCCGTGCCATCGCCGCCGCCGCTGTGAGCCGCCGCCGCCCCGGCTTTGTGCATATTATTTTTTTATATATGATGAATTTTTTTGTTCATATATAATGTATATATGTATGTGGCTATATGTATGTATGGATGTTCATATATGTATTAATTTTTTTGTTCATAGCATTTTTTTGTTCATATATGTATTTTTTTTGTTCATATGTGTATTAATTTTTTTGTTCATAGCATTTTTTTGTTCATATATGTATTTTTTTTCATAGCATTTTTTTCCATGTATATATGTATGTTGTGACGCCCCCGGCTCAATCGTGCACTAATCATACACGCAAATGCACACGATCAAGCCTAAGGACTCACGGGAAGATATCACAACACAACTCTAAAACATAAATAAAGTCATACAAGCTTTATATTACAAGCCAGGGGCCTCGAGGGCTCGAATACATAAACTTGCGTACAAGCGTCAGCGGAAGCATCAGATATCTGAGTACAGATATGAAATAGAAACAGAAAAGCCTTTAGAAAGGCGGGGCAAAACAAAAGCTACGATCGAAAGGCGCAGGCCTCCTGCCTGGGACTCTCCGAACCTACTCCTGGACGTCAGCTAACTCGTAGTAGTATCCACCCTCGGGGTAGTAGTAGCGATCGTCGGCGTGGGCAGCTGTATCCGGGGCTCCGCCATATGGTTGCATCAAAAGGATATTGGGAAAAATGAAAGCAAAGCAACCGTGAGTACTCATCCGAAGTACTCAGCAAGTAAGGATCTACACTACATATGCAACATTATCAAAGGAAGGCTGTATATGTGGACTGGGCTGCAGAAATGCCAGAATAGAGAGAAGGCCTAGTCCTATCGAAGACTAGCATCTTCAGAGGTCTTGCAGCATTAGAAGAGTGTAGATTAGTACAGTATAAAGTAGTAGTATCATTAAGTCTCAACCTCACCCAGAGATCCTTTCTCGACTCCCTGCGAGAAAGCAATCCCAGAGCCATACAGTCATCAACCTCGTCCAGAGATCCCTTCTCCACTCCCTGCGAGAAGCGATCCCAGAGCCATAGTATCCAATTATTGTTGTATCGATCGGGATACAACTCCGAGTGTCCGTTACCGAGGATCCGGCTATGCATAGATTAGTTCTTCCCTGCAGGGGTGCACCAACTTACCCACCACGCTCGCTTAACTCCGGCCGGACACACTTTTCCGGGTCATGTCCGGCCTCGGCCAAACGACACACCGCAGCCCTACCTAGAGCTCAGCAGAGAGGTCCCCGCCGGTCTACAACCTAAGCGCTCAGGGGTCTTGGGCCATCGCCCTGTGCTCTCCGGGTCGTTGCGAGCAGGGTGGATACCAGCGCCAACGGCACGATCCGACCCGGCCGCAATGCTGAACTGGACGTCTGACAAAGCTGTCGGCTGATACCACGATGCAGAGTACCCATATTTATTCCCGCGTGATGGTTAGTGCTATCGGGCCAGAGGCCCACTCGAATCAAATATCCAAATCGTAGTGTGTTGGTAGTGCGGTAACGAGCAGAGACTCACGATCGATGTGACCCCGTCGCCCCGTCTCGAGGACTTGCGGCAAGGGCCAAGAATGCCCGGCCACGCCTCGTATTCTCACACGGGCACCATCCAGGTCAACCCGTCTCGCAAAAGACTGTCGGGAACTCAGGTCCACCTCTACTGGGCGGTACCGCCTGTCCGTCCAGTCCTGCAGTAAAGTAACTCCCTCGGGTCCCCCTTGGGGCCCACCCATTTCTAACAGGGTTCAGGGGTAAAGTCACAGTAACCGTGTGTCCATAACATCAGGGGAATCCGAGGTGTCACCCTCGTTGGATTCCTACTCGATGTATCTGTCAAGGTGAACTCAGAGGAATCACCCTCGAGGTTCACACTTGAAGTGTTGCACGACAACGTCGTTATCGGAAGTGGTGAAGGAGGAATCACCCTCGATGACCACGACCAAATAGCTACTCTACAGAGTTAACATCAGAAGTGCTACAAGAGGTTTCACCCTCGGCACTCGATAGTAACGCTGCAGTGTCGTTACAACTAAGGGAGGGTGATGTGCGGTGTCGGGGCCTGGTCTTCAATCCCGTTGATCGGGTCTTCTGATAATCCAGCGGGGCAGTCGGGACTAGTGGGGTCACTGATAGGTCTCTAACCAGCCTATACTAAGCAGTTTAGGATAAGCAGGTAAGGTTTTAATAGCAGGTTACAATAAACAGGCTATGCATCAAAATAGGTAAAGCAGTAGCAGCAGCAATTCTAATGCAAGCATGAGAGAGAAAGAATAGGCGATATCGGGATGATCAAAGGGGGGGCTTGCCAGGTTGCTCTAGCAAAGGCAAGGTTGTCAACAGTGTCGTCGGGCTCCTGAGCTGCGTCGGTCTCGGGGAACTGCGTCGGGGTCTAACGAGAGAGAAGAGGGGGAGGAAACAGTATAAATATAGAGCAAACATGAGCAACGCAAAGTACGGCATGCCAATATCCAGTGTCGGGTGTGTCCTATCGTATGGTTGCACGTCACCGAGGAAGGGGGAATCCATCCGGGAAAGTTTTCCCGGTTCCGGACATTTGTCAGACAGATGACCGGAGAGGAACGGTTCCATGTTCGGATAGTTAGGAACGTGTGACGGACGAACGGACCGTGTATTCGGATTCGTCTCGAAATTCTGAGCAACTTTCATGTACAAAGTTTTTCGATCACAGTTACGGATTATTTTATATGATTTTACAAAGTTTTAACAATTTTCGGGAACTTAATTAATTATTTATTCCAACATTATCTAGAATAGTAATTGATGATGTCAGCATGACATCATGCTGACATCAGCAGTCAACAGTGCAGTTGACTGGGTCAACCTGACAAGTGGGTCCCACCTGTCATACTCTGCTTAGTTAATTAGGGTTTAACTAATTTAATTACTGCTTAATTAGACTAACTAATTAATTAGATTAACTTAATCAGAGTTAATTAACTTAATTAATTCACTAATTAATAATTATTTTTACTAATTTTATTAATTCGAATTTTTTTTAAAACGTTCTGGGCCGTGGGCCCGTTTGGTCAGTGGCACAGGGGGGGTGGGGGCCGGCCGTCAGTGGCCTATTTGGCCACAGCGGGCGCGCGGGCGCCGGCCGCTGTGGGCGCGGCGAGCGGCACCAGGGCGCGGCGAGGCGAGGGCGCGGGCACGCGCGAGCGCTGCCGAACAGCAGCAGTGCTGCGGGGCAGCAGGGCGAAGCGGGCGGCGGGCGAGGCGCGTGGCCAGGGCGCGGGCTACGCGCGGGGAGCGCACGGCGCGGGCGAGCGGAGCAGCAGCGGGCACACGAGGCGGGACGCGGGATGGCCGCGTTGAGCGCGAGCGTGGATGGGCGAGGCGAGCGTGCGCGCGTGCGAGGCGGGCGAGCGGGCGGGCGTGGTTGCGGCCGCGGGCTACGGCGAGTGGCACACCGAGCGGCGAGGGGCGACGAGGCCACGGCGGACTAGCGGGTAGGTGAGGGAGGCAGAGAGGATAAGGGGAGGGGGCTCACAGAGCCCTGTAGTTGAGCGAGGCGGGCTCGGGGAGGAGCCGGGGTCGGGCGACGGGTCGGTGGCGTCGGGCGGCGAGGCGTCTGGGTCGCGCGTCGGGGAGGGGACGAGGAGGCGCGACGGGCGAGGCGAGGAGAAGGCGGCGACGGAGCGGGGCGGCACCGGGGACGGGCGCCGGCGTCAGGGTCGCGGGGCCGTTGCCCTCCTCCTCGATCCAGATGGGGAAGGGGGAGGGAGGAGAGATCGAGGGAGAGTGGGGGGGGGTTGTGGGGATCGGCTAGGGTTTCCCCCTGGTGGGGATATGGAGGAGCGGAGTGGGGCGCTGGCTGGGCCGGCCTGGCTAGCCCAGTGGCCAGCTGGGCCGAGGCCCAGCGAGGGGGGGTTCCTTTTATTTTCTTTTAGCTTTTCTGTTTTCTCTTTTTCTTTTTTTATTTATTCTTATTTTCTGTTTTGTAAATAGTTAGGCCTCAAAATGACTTTTACAAAATCAGAGACCTAGCTCATAATTAGCAGTGCATTATACCCTAACTCCAAAAACTAGTTTGGGCAAAACATAATTTCATATTTAATTTAGATTAAATAAAAGGTTAATAAATATTGTGTTTGGTCACTGTTTGAGGATGTTTGAGTCACTTACCCAATTCCAATAATGTTGGTTTCAATTTTACCATTGCCTCCAATTCATTTGCTATTTAATGGACATTTTAGTTTTTGGATTTGAACAACTTTTATTTTCACTTGTAGTTTGAATATTTGAGTTAGGAGTTGAAATGCAATATGATGCAAATGATAATTTGGCACTGTTAATCATGCTGGCTTGGCATTATCAAAATGGGATTACTGTGACTAACCACTGGGGGTGTCACATATGTATAGATGGATATCATTTTTTTCCATGTATGTATGTCGTTGTCGATATACCCCCTACTCGATAACTTCGACATGAGGGGGGGGGTCGATATACCCCCTCCCCGATAACATTTTTTTTCTAAGTTACTAAGGTAAAATGTTCACCCCCCCTCTCGATATACCGGGCGACCAACTCTCGAGGCCACCCAAACCCTAGAAAAAAAGCGTTGTCGATCTCCTACCCCCTCCCGCCCCTACCCGACAATCTCTCGAGGCCACCCAAACCACTAGAAGAAAACTCCGGTAACTTCGACATGAGGGGGGACATCGACCAACCCCCTCTCGCCCGAACAAGTCTATGTATCATTTTATATCGCGGTGGATCCGAATACGCCAGTTATAGAGCCAAAGGTCAAGGCGTGTGCTCTTAAGAAGATGGTAGATCTATTCAGGAGGTGGAAGAAAGAGTTGAACACAAAGTTTGTCGACAAAGGGAAGACTCCAGATTTCACCGGCCGATATGAGAAGATAAGAGATCACTAGCCCGCATTTGTGGCCTACAAGACATCGGAGAAGGGCAAGAAAATGTCAGAGACAAACAAGATAAATGCTGCAAAGAAGAAGTATCACCATCACACGGGGTCAGGTGGCTACCACACAGCCCGGCCATTATGGGACAAAGCTGAGCAAGACCTGCTTGCTAAAGGGGTCCAACCAGCGACATTGAACTGGCCAGACCGTTCAAGGACTTGGTTCTTCGGGGTTGGGGGAACTTTGGACCCAGAAACAGGGGAGTGCCGTTGGACGGACGAGCAACTTGCAATACCCATCAAGAAGCTTCAGGCTTATATCACCACAGCGCAGCAAGGGACGTTCATTCCCGACAGAGAGAAGGACGAGCTGACTGAGGCCCTCGGGAATCCTGAGCACCCTGGACGAACACGAGGCACACCAGGCTCCGTTCCGTGGGTGGTTGGGTTTGCCGGCGCAGGCGGTTACAGAAGCCAGGAGAGAAAGAGGAAAGCGGAGCTGAGCGAAATACAGAAGCTCAATGCAAGGCTAGTAAAGCTAGAGGAACTTGCAGCTGCCGGCCAACCATCTCAGCGGCACGAAGCTACCCCAGAAGCTACCCCGCCATCTCAGCGGAGAAGCAGCGTGGCTTCCACGGAGCTCGTTCAGCCTGATTCCACGGCTCCTCGCTACCCCGTGGATACTATCACGGAGGCTCAACTTTGCCAGCTTATGACAAAATGGCAGAACCTCACTTTGAAGGCGGCCGTCGGCTCTATTGCACCTCCTCAACCTGACGGAACTTTTCACTGCCGTCCGATTCCACATGGCTATGCTGTTGTGACGGTGGATGAAATAATAGAGGGATTTGAGGAGCTCGAGTTTGACCACCCTACAGGTGAAGGGGAGAATCAGCTGCTTTAAGCTTTGAGGAGTACATGTCTATGGAGGAAGGAGTACATCAAGCTTCCAAACTGGACGCCTCCTCCTCCTCCGGCGAGTCAGGGCACTCCGCGTCCTTCTCCGCCTCCTCCGGCGCGTGAGGGCACTTCGCCTCTTTCTCCGCCTCCTCCGGCGCGTGAGGGCACTCCGCCTCCTCCGGCGCGTCGAAGCACTCTGCCTCCTCCTCCGCCTCGTCAGCAACGGCGGAAGAGAGCCGCCACCGCTACGGCGGCTAGCAGTACAAGCAGAGGCGGGAAGCAATTCAGATACAGTCCATCTCTCTAGCCTCTGGAAAAGTTACCATATGAGAGGACCGACGAGGAAACCGCGAAAATCAGTGCTGCCGAAGTGCATGAACATTTTGCACGGAAACATCCACCTCCGAAGGAGACGATAGATCCGGTGAAACTGAAGCGCACTATCGATGCCCTGAAGCGACCACCACCGTCTCCGCTGCAATCCAACTATGAGCGCATTATTGAAAGGACATATAAGGAAACGGAGCGGTCGGGAAGTACTTGCGTGCATGCAAGGTTAGCAGAACGAAGAAGTGAGAAAAAAATTCCCCAGCTCGGCGAACAGGCGAACCAATGGTGCCCCCCGGTCAAGGTGTCTAGCGATATCGTCGCTAATCAGCCGGGGATGGTGCCCGGTACCAATCCTGCTGATTACCTGAGCGATGATGTAGAGTTTGAAATAATGGAGGTGGACGAATTCAGATACCAGTACGGGCAGCCTCTCGTCAAACCTGATCATCCTCCTCTAACAACGATGATGCGAAGATTCCATGAATGGTACATGAAAACCTGCAGCGAGTCTGGGAAGGATACTTTGACGCTGAGAATTAAAGAGGAGCACGACCTCGTTGGAATGGATCAGTTGTCTGTTGAATTTGACGAATTATTCCAATTATACAATCAAAAGGCCCTCGACAAAACACTCGTGACTTGCTACTGTCTGTAAGTACAACTTCTGTAAATAAGTCTCTATATATAGCTCAGTTCTTTCATTGCATGTATATATAATTATCCTCACTATATTATGTAGATTGAAGATCGTCGAATGCAGAAAAGTACAAATCTATGACATTGGGTTCATTAACCCAAATATCATACATGAATGGACGGTTCAAAAGAATGTCACAGAAACCGAGGACAACTTGCTACAATCGTTGCTTAAAAATCAAAACAAAGAGAAAATACTCTTTCCTTACAACTTCAAGTGAGTGTTACTGTCTTGTGCATATTCGGTTTCCCTTATTACTCGAGGTTATAGTAATGTAATTGATGAGTTATGCATGCGTGCACAGGTTCCACTTTATTCTGTTAGAGATTAAGCTTGACCGGGGAGTAGTAACCGTCTTAGACTCGAGACGAAAAGATCCCCAGGAGTATGCGGACATGACTGAAATGCTCCAGAAGTAAGTTCAATCGATCATTATCGCACCATATCGGCAACTTTGTTCATTTCCTGATATCAAGTAATTATTTTCTTTGTCTGGCAGGGTTTGGAAAGAGTTCACCGGAATTGTTCCGGCACTGCCGAGGGAGCTGTGATTTACACACCCAAAAGTAAGTACTACTAGCTAGTTCCGCGCATCTCCCATTGATTCTAGTTTCATCAATACCATTTATAATGCTTGATTATCAGTTTGATTGAACTCTATTTCTCGTAAAGTGCTTGTGGCAGGAAGCCGGGAATGATTTTTGTGGATAATACGTTTGCGAGTTCATCTACAACACGACGGCCTCTAAGCGGGGCTACTCTGAAAAACAATATGAAGTGCGTAAGCAATAATATTCACAATTTTATTTTATTACCATCATTTGTGTTGAGTTTCATTCATATATATGTATTGACCCCCTTCTTCAAATTAGTTGTGGCAGATGCGGGATGAACTCCTACCATATGATCGCATACGAGCAATTCAAGAGGAATTGACGGGATTCTTTCTTGACCATGTCATAAATAAAGCCGGAGAATACTATGTGGAATTTGACATTAGATGTTAGGGATTGTACGTAAGAGATCTTATATTGTATATATGTAGCTAGTAGCGTCGGATAGATATACGAAAACTTGTTGTTCGACCAATCTCTCGGAGAAAGAGAGGTCGATCACTTCTCTCTGTATATGTTCATGACGATCTTGTGTACTTAATGGTTCATTCATTTGCTTACTAGCTAGCGTGTCGAGTTCTCTCTATACATATAGTAGCTAGCGTCGACCAAGCACGGAGAAAGAGAGGACACTTCTCTCTATTAGCTAGCTAACACAATATGAAACCCCTAAATTAACCCTCCAACACCCCCCCCCCCCCTAAAAAAAACAAAACCCCAAGCTCGTCCAAATGCTGACGCGTGGATGCCTTTTGGTCCCGGTTGGTGTTACCAACCGGGACTAAAGGTCCTCCTGCCTGGGCTCCCCGAAGCGGCCACGTGGAGCCCCTTCTGTCCCGGTTCGTAAGCGAACCGGGACTAAAGGTTTTGGGCTTTAATCCCGACCCTTTAGTCGCGGTTCCAGAATCGAAGCTAATGGGCCTCTGGAACCGGGACAAATGGGTCGTTTTCTACTAGTGTCACCTTCTAGGATTTACTAGGAACCGCAATAAGACTATAGGATATACCTCGGATGGTCGAATCGTTGACGGACGGAGAGTAAAGTGGGGTTGTGACAATGGCCCGCCGGGGAATTGACATCGGCGGACAACCTGAATTACGAAGAAAAAAATGATTAAGGAGAAAAGGGAGAAGGAGCGCCGATCGTGCAGTTGCGAAGACTACGCGTTCGCGGCCGCTGGGAAATTGGGAACCGCGGCGTGAATGCGTGCGTGATGGAAGGGATCAATCAGTTCTTTTTTTATATGTGCACGTACTAACCTAGGAACAAACAAATCTGAAGGATCAATCAGTTCCTTATTTTTCGACATGCACGTATAAACTAGGAACGAATCGATCGCTCGCTCGCTGTGTGCGTACGGTCTGATGTGCCGCGTGAGGCCCAGCCATCCAACCCATAGAATTTTTTTTTGATCACCGAAAACATGTTGGGCCAAAGCCTACCTGTATACCCTGCGGAAGACATGGCCATTGGCCATCATCATCTTCTTCTTCTTCTTTGATCCATCACATTGGCATTATTTCTCCCCGGTGTCGTGAAGTAGAAATGTCTGTGGCTTTGTGCACGCGCTGATCGCACAAAGAAGAATCGCACGGAAAGGTGGGCAAGTATACGTGGTGATGATGCGATGGTCGACCAGTCTGTTTGTGATCTACGTACTGATCTAGCTAGATACTCGTGCTGTCCTGCATAAGCTTACGTGGCAACTACTCCCTCCGTTCCGATTTACTCGTAAAGGGAATAGATAATTATGGCCGGATCAGATCGAATCAAGATTTACTTTTCCCTTCCACCATTGCATGGGACGACAGAGGACGTACGTACGCGAGGCAGTTTGGCAAAGCTGACGCGACTCCACCTCAGACGCGCACAGGCAGCATGCAATGCATGCATGCAATGGTGGCGGTGACGACGGAGGTGAAGCAGAAGCTTATTGCGTAGTAATAAAATTACTTATCAGGGGATAAGATAAGGATAACGTATGATTCCTCCTCGACGCTCTACATCCATTCGCCCGTTCAACTTTTAGGAGGTCGGCCGAACGATTCTGTTCGATCGTCACCTTAACCTTGTATATATACTGGTAAAAAAGCTGGGGCGGCAAGGGAAAGCTGGAGGATCTCTCTGGTATTGGGCATTTGGCTGCGTCAGCATGCAAAGGACGCGGCACTTTAGAGAACGGTTATCCTGTCGAATTTGGTAGGAGTTGTAAGACCGTCGGTATATTGGCTGCAATAATATTATATACTGTAGGACCTAGAGAGTATTAATCTCGGCTCAGGTTTGCTTGCATGATGGATGACGATGCCGGAGCGAAGTTTGATTAACTCCGGCTGGGGATAAGGATAACGATTCTTCCTTGGTTGACGCTGTGTCCATTATTCCTCTTTTCGCTGCATCATCGTCACGTAGACTAGATAAAAAAAAAGGTTGTAATCAGCAAAGCATATGCACTTTGCCGTGACGGTTGGTTGCGGAGGGACGGCAGGTACGGTACGGTACGATACGATACGATCATACGATCCATTCATCGTCCTCTTTTTTCTTTTCTTTCCTGCCGACATTTCTCGGCCCTTTCTTATTCAGGTTTGCTATTTCACATCTAGATGTGAAATAGTTATCTCACATCTAAGTTCAAAATCATTAGATCTTATTTGTCTTTAAATTTCGTGCTAACTTGATCTTGTGTTGCTTGTTCGCATGCACCCCTCGTCATCTTGGCTGTGTCAGTCCATTATATCTTGTTGTTTATTTTGGGATGGGTTGTCATGTGGCTAGGACGGGCCACTTTGTCATTTTTTTCTTTTCTTGTCCGCATCAGCCTGTTCTGATTTTTATTGTTTCTTATTAGGCTGCGCTATCATGTACCCTGAGCCGTGCCATTTTATTTTCTTTCTTCTTTTTCTTCTTCGTTTTTGTTTCTTTTCATTTTCTTGTTTTTAAAATCATGAACTTTTCCTAAACAGCTTGAGATATAGTTATCTCACATCTAGGTTCCTCACCACATGATCTAAAGCTGTATTTTTTGTGCAAATTTGTGATCGTTCGCTGCACGTGACTTCCTTCTAATGTTTGCGTGCGCGTGCGGCATATTGGTTGTGTTACGTGTGCGTGTGGTTGGTCTTTTTTGCCTGTGTTTGTGTGGAGAGTGGGCCTCTTTTGTTTTTGTTTTCAGTGGGCTTCGGGGAAGAATTGGAAGAGTCAGGTGTGAGCTTTTTTTGCAAGCATTTCCTGTTCCCACTCTCCATACTAACTTTCTTTTGTTTTTTCCTTGTTTGTTTTTTCCAAATTTTTCTATTGGTTTTTAAACTTTTGTTTTTTTTTGTTTTCCTTTTTTGTCGTAAAACCCATGATTTTTAAAATGTTCATAGTATATTATTAAATTCACAACTATTTTAAGCAATGTCTCATCTAAGTTGGTCATTGTTTTGATTTAGTTTCATAATTTTTGTGCAAGCACTCTATCTTCCATCTCGCTTGTCGTTGTTCGTTTGTTGTGTATCATGTTGTTGGCCTGGGCCTGTTTGGCTACGCTTTTCTTGACCCATTATCGCAGCCCACTGGCAATCCATTCCCTATGTTGTTTCTAAACTGTGACATTGAATTGGAAGAGACAAGAAAAAATAAGCTATAACGCGGTCATCGTTTTTCCCGGTTCATGACACTGTCTCTCATTCCTTCTAAACTTCATCAAGATGAGATTTAGCAATGTCTCATCTATGTTGTTGTTTGTTGGGATCTTGTTGGTGTAATTTTCATGTAAATTCTTGATCTCGTGTCGTCGGCTAATGTATTCATGTGTCGTCTATTATGTTTTGTCCACTTTGTCGACCCATTCGTGGTGCATGTATGTTTTTTGTCGGACTTTTTTTTTGCTTGCATTCTTGTGGCCTACATTTTATCTGGTCTATGTTGTAGAAGTGGAAGAGACAGGCTATAATCTTGCCGTTGCATTTTTCTATTTTTCATTTCAAGTTTTGATGTTAAAGATACATGCTTTGTAGAAAGACAGGCTCTACCTTGCGGTCGATATGCAACTCGGCCCAGTCAACTTTTATTTCAGTTGCAAGTCCATCCTTAACCAAAACTATGGTCGCCCTTTTTTCCTAGTTGCAACTCCATCCCTAATATGCAATTCTTTGTCCCATTTGTAAGTCCGTCTTTTTTACCAGTTGCAAGTCCACCCTCGACTCGCAAGTGGGGCCCAACCTTCTTTCGTCCGAGTTGCAAGTTCACCTTCGACTCGCAACTAGGGCCCTATCTTCTTTAGTCCCAGTTGCATGTCCAGCCTCGACTAGCAACTGGGGGGCGCTCTTTTTTTGTCCCAGTTGCAAGTTCATCCTTGACTCGCAACTAAGGCATGATCTTTTTTTTTGGGTTACAACTCCACACTCAACTCGCAACTATAGCCCTACCTGTTTGCCCCAGTTGCAATCCACCCTCGACTCGTAACTGGGGCCCGACCCCCGACCTTTTTTGTCCCAGTTGCAAGTCCACCCTTCACGCGCAACTGGGGGCCGACCTTTTTTTTGTCCCAATTGCAAGTCCATCGTTGACTCGCAACCGGGGTCCGACCTTTTTCTCTCCATTGCAAGTCTACCCTCAACTCGCAACTGGGGCCAGGTCTTTTTTTGTCCCAGTTGCAATCCCACCCTCGACTCGCAACTAGGCCCCGGCTTTTTGTTTTGTCCTAGTTGCAAGTCCACCCTCCACTCGCAACTGGGGCCAGGTCTTTTTTTGTCCCAGTTGCAATCCCACCCTCGACTCGCAACTAGGCCCCGACATTTTCTTTTGTCCTAGTTGCAAGTCCACCCTTGACTCGCAACTGGGGCCCAATCTATTTTTTGTCCCAGTTGCAATCCCACCCTCGACTCGCAACTAGGCCCCGGCATTTTATTTTATCCTAGTTGCAAGTCCACCCCCGACTTGCAACTGGGGCCAGAACTTCTTTTGTCCTAGTTGCAATCCATCCTAGATTCGCAACTGAGGCCCACCTTTTTGTCCGAGTTGCAAGTTCACCATCGACTCGCAACTCGAGTCTGATATTTTTTGTCCCAATTGTAAGTCCACCATCGACTCGCAACTGAGGCCGGACCTTTTTTGTCCCAGTTGCAAGTCTACCATCGACTCGCAACTCAGGCCGACTTTTTTTATCCTAGTTGATAGTCCAACCTTGATTCACAACTAGGGGTCAACCTTTTTTGTTTTAGTTGCAAGTCCACCGTCGACTCGCAACTAGGCCCAACCTTTTTTGTCCAGTTTTGCAAGTCCACCCTTGACTCGCAACTCGGACCCAACCTTTTTTGTCCAAGTTACAAGTCCACCCTTGACTCACAACTGGGGCCTGAACTTGTTTTGTCCCAGTTGCAAGTCCACCTTCGATTCGCAAATCGGGCCTGGCCTTTTTTTGTCCAAGTTCCAAGTCCACCCTTGACTCGCAAACTGGGCCCGATCTTTTTTTTGTCCCAGTTGTGAGTCCACCATCTACTCGCAACTGGGGTCTGAACTTTTTCCGGCTGCAAATCCACACTCGACTCACAAGTAGAGCCCGACCTTTTTTGTGCCAGTTGCAATCCCACCCTCAACTCGCAACTGGGGTCCGACCTTTTTTTGGTCCCATTGAAAGTCCACCCTCCGCTCGCAACTGGGGGCTGGCCTTTTTTATCCCAGTTGCAAGTCCACCCTCGACTCGCAACCGGGGTGTGACCTTTTTTGTCCCAATTGCAAGTCCACCATCGACTCGCAACTGGGGCCCGATCTTTTTTTTTCATTTACAATCACACCCTCGACTCGCAACTGGACCGCGACATTTTTTTGGTCCTAATTGCAAGTCCATCCTCGACTTGCAAATGGGGCCCGACCTTTTTTTGTCCTAGTTGCAAGTCCACTCTTGACTCACAATTGGGCCCGACCTTTATATGTCCTAGTTGCAAGTCCACTGTCGACTCACAACTTGGGCCAACCTTTTTGTACCAGTTGCAAGTCCACCCTCTACCCGCAACTAGGGACCGATCTTTTTTAGTCCCAATTGCTAGTCCACGCTCGACTTGCAACTTCGGTCTAACAAATTTTATGATTATTTGTCAATTTCATGAATGTGTAAAAATGAGATACACCATTTTGAGTCATATCCTTTTGTATATAAGGCTAGTTTGTTCACCAATTGAAAAAAATCTTCGCATTTTGAAAAAAATGTGTTCACTAATTCAAAAAATATTCGGATCAATTTTGTTTCAGAATTTCAATAGATGTTCTCATTTTCTAGTTTTGTTTACAAATTCAAAAAATGTTCTGGAATGTTAAATTTTATTCACTTTTTTGAAAAATGTCTAGAAATTTGAAATACTGCTGCTGCTGGGCCTGATTTTTTTCTATCTAAATTGCCCCAGTTGCAAGTCTACCTCAACTTGCAATTCGGACCAACCTTTTTTTAACTTGCGTAAAAAAATTAAAATGTCACAAACATATTTTTTTAAACGCTTGAACAACTTTTTAAAGAGAATTAGTTATAGCTTTAAGATTTGTGTTTTTAGATTTTTTAGGCTGGTCCTATATGACTTTCTCAATCTACATGTGGCCTGGCCATTTTGCATGGGCATTTTGCATGTGAGTTCCGTCCATGTGCTTTGGGTCATTCTCTTGTTTCACTTTAGCAAGTTTTCACCTGTGTGTAAGAAGAGGAGGGACGGGACATGTCCTAGTTTTTTTAGGACAAAGCTGTCATGTAGTAGTACTACTAGCAGCAACAGAAGAGTGCTCTTGGCAGGTCACATCAATGGAGATAGTAATATACCAAACCACCTTTTATTGATGCTGTTTAGCATTGCACAAAAGCCTGCAACTAAGCAGCCCAAGACGAGGACGGCCGAGGACGCTTGTCCACTCGTATGTGCGTTGAACCCCATGCTACAGTGTGCACCGGCGCGAAACGCGTTGTGATGGGCTGGACTAATGTCAACCAGAACAAACAAATAAACAAACAATCCCGTGACAAACAAACAGGCCCCGGGGAACGAAGTTGAAAACGGGAGGCTGGGAGCAAACGTAGTTGGGCCATAATATAGGATGACATCATGTTAGATGTGAGATATTATCTCACATCTAGATGAGATATAGTCACATTTCTTATTTGTGGTATTCCGTGACAGAACCTACCGGTGAGGAAGGAAGGAACGAAGGAATGAAGGGATTTCCGGCTTTCCCGAATGGATCGAGCAAGGCTCCAGCGTACGTACGTACGCCCCTGACAGGGCGGCGCCAGTGACCGCCGGCACGGAAACATGCGGGGAACTCTGCCCGCTCTCGTCTCGTCCATCGCACCGGCGATCTACCTGGCACGGCATTCACTGCCCATTCCCTCCCTTGTCGTGTTAAATCTCTGACCGCAGATCGGGCAGCCGGCATTCTCCTCCCTCCATCACAGTTCCCCTTGTCTTGTTGCGTTTAATCAGCAAAGTAGTAGATGACAAACGCAACAAGACAGGCAGCGGCCGTGCCATCACACGCAGCTGCATGCATGCACAGTTCCCCGCCTCCCTCCATCCGGTGCACCAGCGTTACGCTGTCTGAACCAGCGTGCGTGCGTGCGTGCTTGGGCTAGCTACTGGAGTGAAGTCTGATTTAAACCTTAATTTGTAGAGTTTGTCGGAGATGAACCCTTACCTTCAAATCCCTGAAGTCTATACCCTGTACTTTGTAATTCCGGACGTTTCTAACCTTGACACTCTTTTAGGAGGGGGTTTGATGATGTGGCAGGGAAACACTGGGATTGCTGACTTGGCTTGGATTGCATACTCCGCATGCATGCATGGCATTTTTTATTTGCATGGATTAATGGATGCTAGGCGAGCTGTACTACAACCGGAGTAAAAGATTTCTTCTCTGTAGCGGGGCGCCATCGGCGTCTAGGTACCGAAACATGGATTCTCTGGTTGAACGGGAGTTCGTGGACGGCGTGCATGGCTTGGCGGGGACGGGACGCCAGAGCGACGAACAGCACGCTCTCGCCTCCGAGGCCGTTGCGTTCAAGGCCAGTGTCCTGCACACGGGCTCAACACCGCATCCGAGGCCGACATCCTGCCTACTCGTCGTCGAGTACGCGGTCGTGCATCCGCGCTCACTCGCTAGCTCCTGCCTAAAGCCATCGAATACGCCGTCGTGCATCCGCACTTGCCCGCTCCTGCCTACAGTCGTCGAGTACGCCGTCCTGCAATTGGTCCTTCAGTGGCGGAGCCAGGTTTACAAAAGTGGGTGTACATAATTCAAGCTCAGTGTTATCTTAGTTAATTACTAGAACTAACTGATATATGCAAAATACTCTTGTTACGCTTGTATCTACATGTTCTTAGAGTGCAAACCAAAATTAATGGGTGCACATATGTACACCCATTTCCTAGGCCGGGTAGCTCCGCCCATGGATCCTACCTGAGTCGTCCTCCGCCGCCGTTTAAATTGCTCGTCGCCGTGGCTTCCGGCCACCCCGCATGCACGCAGTCTTGTCCTCGCTCCCGAGCCACACTGCAATGCCGGCTCCGTTCCTCTCTCGTGGCGGCGGCGGCCTGTTGTGCATGCAGGTCAATCAATGAGATCTTGCTCGCTGGTCCGTATCCTATTCTTCCCATTTTCATCTTGCTATTTATTTCTCCTGCTGAGAAGTGAGCCTCACACAGTCACACTTTATTTCTCCCACTGATAAGTAGGCCACAGTGCCACACACCCATATGTTTTGCTTAATCCACGAATCCCGGCCCTTTTCCTGTTTGGATACGACCTTAAGGTTAAAAACGAACAGGATTACAAACTACAGGGTACGTATTTCAGGGATTTGAAGGTGAGGATTTATCTCGGACGAGCTCTACAAATTCAAGGTTTAAATCAGACTTTACTCGTACTCGATTGATCTCTCTCCCCCTCTCTCTCCGGCGCGCACGCAAGGCCGTATCCAAATCGATCGCAATCTAACTCTGACCCCACCTGACCACAGTAAGCAGCAAAGCAGAAATCTCTCACCCAACCCTGCAAGGACGGACGCCACCTGCTGCATTTCTGTCCACAACGCCGCTACACTCTGATAGTAATACATTTCGGTGTTCCTAGAAAAAAAGGATACGCAGTGCTTAGATTAAGTATAATAATAATGGGTTTATAGCCTGCTTCCGCTTAGATGATATTTTTGGCTATGTGAAGAAGAGAGTCGAACAAAAAGAGAAATGAGCTTTCATGCAAGAATCAATCTCTACACGTGCTTTTAGTCGGATATAATAAATAGCGTAAAGAAGATAGATAGGGATAGAAAAAAAATACTACTACTAGTCTAAGGGCATCTGCGACGGCGACCCGCAAATTTCCTCCCGCATCCGTTCGCGGACAGTAGCGGGCCAGTCCGCGGACACAGATGTGGGAGTACGCCATCCAACGCTACCCGCATACATTGCAAATACTTTTTCAACAAACCGGATGAAATTCATGCAAACACGATAGATTTCATATATACCGGACGAAATTCTTTACATTTTAGACATATTTAACTAATAAAATAGCTAAAACTATGTGCACGTCCGACCGCGAGAGCTCCATTCCCACGGCACGGATACACTACACTGATCTACGGCTGGCCGCGGCAGATCCATTTGTCTTCCCCATGTCCGACGACCTGATCGTCGGACTGCCATTAGCCCCAAGGTATATTCTTCCCCCATATCTTCCCTGTGTCCGGCTACGCCGCTCATCGGAGTGGCAACGGGGGTGCTTCAGCCGGAGAGGGTTGGGGGCTTCGCATCCGTGAAGCCCAAGTTGAGGTCGACGATGGTCTGAGATAAACCAGGCTAGACACCGGCTGTGTACGCCGGCGTCGCCTCGGCGGTGGCCT
Organism: Thinopyrum elongatum; assembly: GCA_011799875.1. Lineage (NCBI taxonomy): Eukaryota > Viridiplantae > Streptophyta > Magnoliopsida > Poales > Poaceae > Thinopyrum > Thinopyrum elongatum. Next base: position 674,046,263 of record CM022298.1, read on the forward strand.
CCCGTGTTCTACTTCTCCTCGATGACCACGGCGGGGCCGATGTGCTGGACGCCGCGTCATTGGAGGTGGAGTTGTAGGCGTCTTCCCTTTGCCCTTTCGATAACATAAACGAAGGAGGAGCGGGATCACCACTTCCTTGCCGGCCATTTGCCCTTTCGATCGCTGGTGCAGCTGTAGGCGTCCGCGGCTGGTGGTGGATCTTGGTCATCGTCGTTGAAGGTGGAGTTGTGGCCGTCACCATCGTCGGACGAGGAGTCGAAGAGGATGATGAGCCCCTTCATCCGCAGGACGGCCTTGTACTGCTGCTGCTTGAGCTTGGCCACCCGAGCTGCATCCGCCGCTGCCTCCACCGCCTCGCACTTGGACTGCTCAATGGCAAGCCAGAGCACTTACGCTTTCTTCCTCCGTAGCTGGGGAGCGTCCATCCCCGCCATCGTCAGTGACCGGTGGTAGACCCAAGCGAGGAGCCGCTCGTTCTCGTCGAGCATCGCCAGCAACCTGCTTCGGCAGCGTATGGATTGCTCCACCGCGTCACTCTCCCTTGCCCATTTCCTCTCGCGGTGGGCAGCGCACGCCTCCGGTTCTGGTGTGCACATCCGGGCCAGCGGAGCGGGGACTAGCACTCACTGCTGCCTTTGCGGAGTAGCGGTCAGCGGTGGAAGGGGACGGCGTGGGGGCGGAGCGGACGACGCAGTCCTCACGGAGCTGTGTGCGGGGCGGGAGGGGCCAGCTCCGGCTCCCGCAATGCGCCGGCGCGGGAGCGGCGACCAGACAGATCCGGAGCTCCCCCCGTGTCCACCTTGCACCGATCCAGCGCAATGTGGAATCCTCGTCAATGTTGAGGTCGAAGTCCGAGTGGCTACCGGAGCTCGACATCTCGCTGGAGTCGTCAGATTCGATCGAAATCGGAGAGGGAATAGGAGGGGACGGAGCGAGAGAGAAGAGTAGAGTGAGCTAAGGCTCGGAAAGGCGGCGAATTACGGTTTTTTGTGGGGACGACGTGGGGTCGGTGGTGGGCTGGGCTGACGTGGCGGACGCGCCCGGCGCCCCATATCCGCCCTACATTTGGGCTGATATGTGGAGCGCCAGACAGCTCAGCGTTTGAGGCCGGCTTAATCCGTAGTTATTTTACGACTGGTCAGTGGTCAGGTTGTTCACCCGGTCGTTTGGGGACGGTTTGCGATGCCCGGCTGTAGATGCTCTTAGCCTATTAAATTAGAGTGCCAAATGTACGGGTTTTTTTTTTCAGTTCAGCAGGGAGATCGAGGGCACGTCGCCAAGCTCTAAATACAAAGATTTGCAGGGATTGAGAGGGTACTAGCGGTAAACCGTTGGTTTCTTTTTCTGTTTGTTTGTTTGCTTGCAGAGTTGACCTACCCGGCTGCTGTGGTGCCACTTACTGAACTGTCATGCTCAACCGTCAGCTCTCATGACTCGTTTCAGAAACCCGTTAGACACAGCGAGTACTCCTGTCTTTGTACGTACTGTCTGAATGTTCTCTATCTCTCTGGTTTAGTAACATCTGGACATGACACCAACTCAGCCGGGACAGAAGGAAGCTAGTAGGATTTGAACGCCTGGATCTGTCCTAGCTGCTATAATGCCTGTACGCGCGCATGTGTCTACTCTGAAGAGAAAAACGAATCGATCCATCTTCGACAGGAATTAAGTCAGCAACAAGCTCACTCTCATGCAAATTAATTGACACAACTTTACTACAACTTAACCCGCAAAAAAAAAAACTTTACTACAACTTCTTTTGCGGGAAACTTTAAAAAACTAAAATTGTACTAAAGCTGCATCAATTAATTTGGATCGGAGGGATTAATTAAGTTTCTAAAATTCTAAAAAGGAGAGACGTCCATATTACAATTTCGAACTACCACAAAGTCTGATATACAACTCCCAAACTACGAAACCGTCTAGTTTATAATCTCCAACTTTCAAAACCGGACAAGAAACAACTGTGGACTGGTTTTTACTCATTTTGACTGGTCAGCAGCGTAGTCAGGTGCCACGTCACCCATCACATGGGGAAAATCTAAAAAATAAGAATAACCTTATATTCAATCTGGAAAAAAATTCAAGAAGTTTTACAAACAAAAAAACTAGAATGAATATACACATTTAGACCATTTTGCGGTCAAAATTTGGCCAAAAAATGAAAGTGCACATGTTAAAAAATAATTCTCAAAAATATACACTACACTTATATTTAATCTGGAAGGTTTCAACTAGTTTTGCCAAACCAAAAATTAGAACATAAATTCAAATTATGAGCCATTTTTGGGTGAAAAATTGGCTACAGAATGAACGTTTTCCAGAAAAAATTGAGAAACTTCTCAAAAAATCAGCACTACCCTTATATTCAATCAAGGAAAGTTTCAGAATGTTTTGACAAACAAAAAAACCAGAATGAAATTCAAATCAGAGCCATTCTAGGTCTAATTTTTGCCAATAAAGTGAAGTTTCCATAAAAATAAAGAAATTCAAATTCAGAGCCATTCTACGTCAAAATTTGGCCAATAAAGAGAAGTTTCCATAAAAATTCTCAAAAATTCACACTACCCTTATATTCAATATGGGAAAGTTTCAACAAGGTTTGTCAAACAAACAAAAAACAAATTCAGGGTTAAGTGGGTGACGGCTGATGTGATGCTGACTGGTCTGTTGAGAAGACAAAACCAGTTTTGGGTTATTTCTTGCCCGGTTTTGACAGTTGGACGTTATAAAATAGACGATTTGATAGTTTGAGGTTGTAATATGGACTTCCTTGAAAGCGTATTTGGACCAAGATGTGCTACTAGTAATTGACGCTTGCCCCTGTACACTCCAGCTTCCTTGAAAGCATATATCCGTTTCTTTCCCACTGCTCCGTAATCTATGCTCTCTGACCTCATCAGCTAGCTAACTAAGCGCTAGCCTAGGCTTATCCTTTGAGCCGAATCAAATTATCCAGTTCCTGCTAAGCCGATAATGAATTAAGATATCCTGTAGTGGTATTACGTATTCCTGCTCTAGCTTTGCGAGGCAGATTAATTAATTAAACATCTCACCATCTCAGCACGTTGCACTATCAAGATATCCTGTAGTGGTATTACGTGCTCTCGCTCCAGCTTTAAGAGGCGGATTAATTAAACATCTCACTATCTCAGTACGTACGGTGCACTCACTTTCGAACAAAAGATCACACGTACGCTACGCACGCACGCACACGTCTTCTCCTTCTCTCTCGTCCCATCGCGCCGTACTAGCCAGTAGCACAGGACGCCTACGAGCTCGAGACTTCACCTCGCCCATGCCCGCCAGTCCCCCTCCCCGTCTTCCTCCGTCCGTCCGTGTATATATACGTGGTTGCACATCGTTCTCTTCCACTCTCTCATCCCCCACTCCATTCCATCCCTACCAACCAAGCCTCTTCTCTGTGACTCGGCATAGCCATGAGGCGCACGGCCGTTTGGCTCGTGGTCTTCTTCGCCGCCGCCGGCGTCCTGTTGGCCGCGCGCGGCGCCGACGGGTCGAGATCGGGCATCGTCGACTTCGCCGGCAATAGGTGGCCGTCGATGGGCGGCGGCTACGAGCTGCCGCGCGCGAAGCTCATCCCGCCCTCTGGCCCGTCCGAGCGGCACAACTCCGTCCGGCCGGAGTCCACGGTGCCCGAGCAGCAGCAGCAGCAGCAATCGGCGCTGGAGAAGCCTTGAGTCGACGGAGGCGTCTGCATGCAGCCAGCGCTGTCGTCAAGGTTACTTACCTGTCAAAGTACTTACGTGCCTGATGGCCATTAGCTTTGCCGCGAAGGGATGCTTTTCTTGCCCAACATTTTCTTCTTTTCGTGTACATTCGACGATCTATCACTGTTAGATCGATCTACATACTCCAGCTCAGCACGCTGATCCGGTTAAGTAAAAGTGATACTAGTGGCTAGAGCCAAGGATCAACTAACTATATGATGGAAAGATGAGCTACCTTTTGCCTCTTGTGCTTATTAATACTTTGCTATTTTGTCCATCATTAGCTGAGTTAAATTTTCATTCCAAGAGAGCAGGGAACCCTGCTGTCTTTTCTCATTCTCTATTCTTTTCCAGATTGAAAGTGATGAATTGTCAGCTTTCAGGGTGGGTGTGTGTGTGCGTGCGTGCAGCAAAAGTTTGGCAGAGCGAGTGAATCTTCCGCCGTTTGTCATTTACCCCAATTATTGCTGCCTACTGTATATTTGTAGCTACAGTGCCCTGACCCCCGCCTTCTTTACCTACTTGTTTCTACGTTCACATAGTACCAAATCGCAGATTGCCTGCAGCAAAGTTACCCCAAACACAAGTGTAGTCAAGTTCTCTCAGAAAAGCTCATGTACATCAACTGTACTTTTTTTCACATAAAAATGTATGTACTCCTACGCTACGTGAAAGAACAAGTCGATTATGCACGTATACGTCCTGAGGATTTGCCTGCAAGAGGTGGCGATGCTAATAATTGGCGAGGGAAAAAAGCAGGTGGCGATCGACGATGGATGCGATGGCACAGTGAAATCTATCTGATGATGGTGCTACTGTACATACATAGCACTGTAGCATGCATCAGTCATGCAGGTCATGGGCGCCGGCTGGCCGGTCCTTTGCATGCTTGCTTGACTAGAGAACTCAAGTCGTACTACGTGCTACCGCTGCTGGTCTACTAGCTACACACACATTATTATACGAGAAAGAATGAGAGATCGTGGATGGACATGGTGTGATGCACTACTGTGCAACTCGCTGGTGAGAGGAGATCGATCGGAGGTGGATGCGTGATCGACGAGTGTGAGTACCACGTACGTGTGGGAAAAGAAAAGACTTGTCGCACGTACGGTAGCTAGGCACGTATTCGTAAGCATCGCCTAGTAGTACGTAGGTGCAAAGCTAGTGCAGGGCACGTAGGGAGGGGGACAATTTTCGTGTTTTGACCGTTTTGTTGAAGTTTAACCGGATCTGGCCTTGGTCCGATTTTTTTTTTTACATTTGACCCTTTTCCTACCGCCAGGGACACCGGCAGTAGGATTGCACTGCCTACCGCCGCAACCTTTGGCGGTAGGGTAACGGCAGATGCCATCACACCAACGGCCAGACGCTGACCTGGCAGACGCCCTACCGCCAGAGACCACGGCGGTATGGTGTGCAGGCCTACCGCCGGGAGCCACGGCGGTAGGGTGTGCAATCCTACCGCAGATCAGGTGCCACTTCTGGTCACAGAATCCAGGGCCGTGGGGTGAGGCCCCCTACTGCCGGAGGCCCTGACGGTAGGGTGTGCAACCCTACCACTGATCAGCTGCCACTTCTGGTCACAGAACCCAGGGCCCGTGGGGTGATTCCATATCTCAACTACGATATTTCTTGTAGGATGTGATTCTAGTAATAGTATGATGAAAGTAGTTAATGTTAAAGGATGTGAGTTTTGTTCTAGGAAGATGTAAATCGTAGTCTCCTCAGAAACCTGCCTCATGTTACCCTATTTCCAACAAGAGATGAAAAGTACAAAGTAACTACTCACTCTACTAAGATGCAAGTCAGGCTGCATGATGCAGTTGAAAGGATGAAACACACCAAATAAATAATTGGAGCAAGAAAAATAAAAAATGAAGAAGAAACTGAATTGAAATGACATGAACCAATGCCCAAGTAGTTGTTGGAGCGCAGAAACACTGTCAGAGGTATCTTTACCAGTTAAGAAACTAATAATGTATATAGTTGAATAACATGCATAAAAGTACTTTTTGGAAAACAATAAAGCTTCACACCCTATAGCCATCAATTAAAATCACAAGCATATAGGGAGTATGTATACATCGTTATATTTGTATTTTTCAGTTGGTAGAAAAATATATCGATACTCAACTATCAAACCAGAACCTTAGGCCAGTCAGTCAGCGACCATCTAGCGTTGTAAGGCTAGCGCCATTGATAGACATTTCCAAGCCTTCAACTGTTCTTTGTGCAAAATACATAGGTTGCTTCGGCACTGCATGAGGCATGGCTTCGTTATCCAACATGGACACAACCGATGACATGTGTGGCCTAGCATTGGTGCTATCCTGCACACACATCAATCCAATGTGGATGCACTTTGACACTTCATCAGGGGAGTAGCTCTCCATGATTGTTGCGTCCATGAAATCCATTGCTTTTCCATCTTTCCATAGGTTCCATGCCTAAAACATCACGTTGAAGTTTGTGACTATATTTGGTACCGTATTATGTTTGTTTTTTTCTAAAATTAAAGTGTTAAAATTACTAAGGAATTTGAAGCATTTAATAATGACACTTACATATGCTATGAGATTCCGGAAATCCATTACAAGATGATGAGGTGAGCTGATCCTTAATCCACTTACAATCTCCAGCAGCAAAATACCAAAGCTGTAGGTGTCAGACTTCAATGAAAAGATTCCCTCCATCGCATATTCAGGTGACATGTAACCACTGCTTGAATGATTTAACAATTAAGCAAAGTTTGTATATGTAGTTTGAGTTTGATTCAAGCATATAAATAAGAAGAAGAAAAATCAGTGATAAACAATGAATGATGCGCTTGGTCCAAATTGAACCTTTTATTATGCAACGCCTATGTTATACTCCAAATTTTCTTAAAGTGATTCACGTTTACTTGGTTAGTGCTTTGGTCCCATCAGACTGAAAAAAAAGTAAGGAGATGAGGGAAATACTATCATATTATAACTTGCAAAATCCCTTAAAATAAGATTTATGCCATGTGTAAAATGATAAGAAAGAAAAAATATTACCATAGTCTTTTATTTATGCCATGTGTAAAATGATAAGAAAGAAAAAATATTACCGTAGTCTTTTGTACAAAGGACCTTTCTTTGGCTGTTGTTTTTCAGGTTCCAAACGTCATCCATGCAATCACAAATTGTTCCATTTTGTTTCTAAATCATCAAATGTTCAAAGCCACCCAATATAACTAGGTTAATTTGGAAGGTGAGTTAATGTTTCCCCAAAATAAAAGAAGAATCACATGTGTGGAGAAAGCAATAGGGTAAGAACAAAAATCAGCAACTAACATTGTTATTTTTATTTCATAAAAAACATGAAGATGATGAATTTATCTTGTCGGTTTTGCACAAAAATATAAATAATAAAATTTGTCGACTCACTTTTGTAGGTTATCATTTCATTGAAATAAATACAATTGTGGACGATCTAGAAATAATGAATACATGCCTACTTTTTCAAAACAAGGTTAGGGTTCACACAAAACATTACAAAGTTCATGGCTTAATATTGATAGTTTCGTAGTTCAGGATTCAAGGTAAACCAAGCAAAACAGTTGGGTCGAGTTGAAGATAGACTTTTCTGTTAAAAATGATGAGATCAAGGCCACTGTGAGAGTTACTTACTATGTCCCAACTACATGTTTGGTACTCTCGTGTTGCTCGTTGCCTCCAAAGATCCTCGCCATTCCAAAATCTGCTATCTTTGGGTTCATCTCTGAGTCTAGCAGGATGTTGCTCGGTTTGAGGTCTCGGTGAATTATCGTCATTCTCGAATCTTGGTGTAGATATAGTAATCCTCTAGCTACCCCTTTGATTATGCTAAATCTTCTTGGCCAATTGAGTGTAGATTTTCTTGCATTATCTGTCAGAGTATAAATCATCTAGGGAGCCATTCATGCAAGTATATATGTTTGTTTAGTCGATTCAAATTTAGTTTCTATAGTAGTATGCGAGAAAGTACCAAAAAGGAATTTGTCTAGACTTTTGTTCGGTAGGTATTCGTATATAAGCAACTTCTCATCCTCATGAATACAATATCCAAGGAGTCTAACAAGATTCTTGTGCTGCAGTTTGGCAATAAGAACAGCTTCATTTCTAAAATGCTCTATTCCCTGCTCAGATCCCTTGCTAAGCCTTTTAATAGCAACTTCCTTGCCATCTTGCAGTGTTCCCTGCAAGTTTTTCATCATTATTGATTTTACCAGGAGGAAATTACAATCAATTTTGCATCTTGTATATTTAAATTTTAAGGTAAACATTTTATATGCAACCTTATAAACTTTCCCAAAACCTCCTTTTCCAAGCATGTTGGTGTCGTGGAAACTATCTGTTGCAGTAGCAATGTCTGCGAACGTTATCCGTGGAAATTCTAGACTTTGATCCCAAACTTCTTGTGAAGCTCTCAGGTGTACCTGCAGTGCCGATCTTTGCAGGGCTCCATCGTTTTGATGTATGCCTACAGAAAATATCAGGAATGCAACTCAACAGTAGGACATACAAACAACGCTAAGCATATTGCAGATAATTTACCTTTGGGGTTGCATATACAGAAAAGACATATGCATGTGAGTATCAGCAAGAATGCTATAAGTGGGAGTACAATCTTAAATACCACATGGACACCGCTGATCTTCTTGTTGGTTCTAGCATAATTGTCCCTGTGAAGAAAGTGCTGAAATGAGTACGGGGCCAAGGCCTTTATGAATCTACAGTTTCTTCGATAGTCACGACTAGGCGTGACCTTGTACCCCTTGCAATTTATTTTTTTCGGAAAGATCTAAAGTAGTTTATCTTAAGTATTATAAATCTTTACAAATACAACCTTATAGAAAAGGAAAATTACATCCAGATCCTTTGAGGGTGTCTTTTTTCATGAGGTGGAAACTTTACCCAAGCACTTGTCCCTACGAATGCAATTATGAAAATATAATACAGACCAGACAGATGGCTTAGGCTACCAATATCTTTTCTAGGAGCAAATGAGTGTAGCTCAGATGGTTAGGTCCCTTGTGGTGAAACTAACCCATTAGGATTCAAGTTCTAAACTTGGCACCGGTGCTCGCACTTTCTTGAATTTATTTTATGCTTCCAGCATTGTTCGTTTAGTGGGACGAGACGTCGCTTGTGATGACTCGTCAATGCAAGATGTTGTGTCGGCTCAGTATCTCGAAGTAGGCGTGGGGTGTGCATATGTGCGTTCATATAAGTGAGTGTATGTGTGTGTATGTAGACATCTGCATTGTATTGTGTTGAAAAAAATCTTTTCTAGGAAATCCAGTGTGCATGGAGCAATCCAACCTTTTCTCAGTGTGTACCAAGCAATACCAATACCTTGTTTTATGTGCAATGAAAAAGAAGGGTAATGCTACATTCGCAAACGTTTACTTAAAATTTTACGTATAAACTGACGTGGAGGATTGTGCTTGGTAATAGGAGGGTGAGGGGGCCCACCCCACTTAAAATCATGAGGGAGAGAGACAATTAGTTTGGAAGGTTAAGTAAACCTTTGTAGTTCTTTTTTTTCATAGTAATACGTGTCTCATTCATATTATAAAGATCAAAGTACAAGTCACGTAAGGACCGACATGACAAAACTAAAAAGATGGTAGAACATTTCTGAGCTTCACATCAACGCCCATCACCTGCCTCCGGCACCACCATAGCAGCCACCAAAGAAAAGAATAACAGATCACCTCCTCACCCGAGCTCGACGCGGCTCCATCGCTGATATGCAGCTTTGTGGACCTCCAAGCTGGCTCACCAAAAGTGAAGCCATTACCGTTGAAGGAATCAGACCAGGGCAACACCCCGGACATGCCATCGAACTCCAGATCTGGCACCCCACCACGACTAAGACGCCGAAGGAGGAAACCATACCTGCCATCCACGAACCATGAACCCAGCACACGTTCCGTCTTCCAGATGTCGTCGATGCAGACCATAATCTGCATCCGCTCCTGGACTACCTCCCAAGCTCCGCGCCGACGCTGGAGCAAACGCCGTCGCAACGGCGGAGCCCGAGGACACAGGTCCACCGCGAGGATGCCGCCGCCGCCACGCCATCCTTGCTTGAACAGACTGGTTTCCAAATTCACCCCCAACCATAGGACCGAAGGCCTCGTCAGGGATGGATCCGAAGAATCTTTATTCAGTGCCGTCATCGCCGCCGCCGAAGCCAAGACGATGAACAACCTAAAAACCTAGACTACGAGAGAATAAAACGATCCACACGCGTGGATCTGGTGACCCCCCTCAGGCCCTCACCACCTTTGTAGTTCTTTGTAGGTCTAGCATTATTGGAAAAAGAATGGGCGGGAAATCTACGTTCTTTGCGTGCAATGAAATCGATTCTAACTCAGATAAGTCACGCTGTAGAGCTAAATCTGTAATGTCCGCTCCTCATATATATTCCGAAAGAACTAACAGGAATGAGCAAAAGCGTGACCACCATTTGTCGATAAAAACTACTGTAATATAGAACCAGACGTACGTACCGTTACCGGCCAACCGAAGATACAGGTGGTCACTTGTATCGTCAGCTTTCACCATGTCGACAAGGTCTCCTGTCCAATGGAAGCAATTGGATGCCAGGAGGATGGTGCTCGCGTTGGCGTAAGCATACGCCGTGCAGGAGCAGTTGCGGTCGCAGTCCGCAGCGCACTCGTCGAAGCTCCTGTTGGTCAAGTAGACGAACTTGTCGGGCAGCTTCATCGCCGGCAAGGTCAGGAAGTAGCTGTTGCCGCCGCATCTCAGCGCCTCCTTCCTCACGCACCCTGCTTTGGAGGAGTTGCCGCCGTCGGCCGGCTCGAACCCGTCGAGGCACCTGCACTCCCGGAGGGCACCTTTGACGTCGCAGTAGCCGAACGGCCCGCACGCGCCGTAGACGAGGCACCCCTTGCCCGGGCGCTCGAACAGGGGCACCCACGACGACGACTCCTCAACCCACACCCTGAAGATCACCTCGCCCGTGTGGTCGAGCTTCCAGTGCGATCTTGCCGGGGCCGAGTCGTCGGCTCTGTTGTACGTGAAGTAGATCACCTCTCCGTCGTCGATGATCTGGGACAAGAAGTATTTGGTGAGGCTAGCGGCCGTGGCGCCGTTCCACACACCGGCGCGCCAGTAGAGGCTCGTCCCTCGCCAGGTGAGGATCTGGAGGCCCGTGCTGGTGTCACCGCTGAAGACGAACTCGCCGGTGGACGGGTCGTCGGGGCCCTTCCACGCCACGATGCGCGCTGCTACGTGGGTCTTGTAGTTCACCCACAGCTTGAATCCCGGGAGAAAGGTGTCGGTCGGCTGGTCGTAGCTCTGCCATATCTCCGTGCCGTTCCGCGAGCGGAGGACAAAGTTGCCCGTGTCCAGCAGCGCCGCCCCCGCACCGACGGCACCTGATCCGGTGGTGGGGACGTTGCCCGTCTTGGTTGCCCAGACGACACGGCCGTCGGAGTCGGACAAGACGAGGTCAGAGGTGTTGGTCACGACCAGCTTCCCGGGCAAACTGCTCTTGATCGGGCTGTCGCGGTTGGCCACCCACACATACGTTCGCTCCGAGATGTTGTGGTACCATATGCCTAAGTATGTGTTGGCGGCGGAGCCTTGCAGGGAGAAGAAGCCAAGGGCGAAGACGCCATTGCTGGAGATGAGCTCGTCGCCGGGCGAGAGTGGCTTAGTGGGTGTTAGGCGGTCATCGGAGTTGCAGGAACAAACCAGGAGCAGGAGGATGAAGATGGCCGGGAGAGATGCCATACTCTGTTGGCTTAGCGCCTGAGCGAAATGTGGCAAAAGACCTGTCGCTTCCCATATGCATTTGCAGTTCGGAGATCATGATGTCCCACATTATAGCTGACAAGTATATCTGCCGTGAGCTCAACGGCATCATTTGGTTTCCGCGGCAGAGCGACCACGGCCTCTCGCTGTTTCTCTGCTGTGCTCAAGTTGCAACTGCCGGACATCGACGGGGTTCGTACAAATAATTTTGCCAGACCTATTATTATGTAATAAATGTCCTAACGTAACGTACGGAAGGAATGATTTGTCCTCTTTAATTTGCCACTTCCGATGGGGGCCTGCCCCATCCAGAAAGACGAGAGAAAGGGAGCTACGGGCGTTCTCAGCGATTAGAGCATTTTGGCCGTCGGATCGATTTGCTTGATGGGATTTCGGGCGTCCGATCGAGCTGTGGGAGAACGTCGGCCGTCGGATCGAATCCCCATCCCTGTAGCAAGGGTGATCCCGTCTGGCTCGCGCCGTCGCTCACTCCGTCTATTCGACCAGGCTCGCTGACGTGTGGGGTCTCCCGCGTGTGGGCCATCTTGATCAGTGACTGTAGCTATGCGTGTGGCTTGTGCGGCTCGTGGGGCGCATCGGCGGGCAAATATCCCGTGCCACCGCCTGTAATTCTAGTGCCCCGCCGAGGGCACTTTTGACATTTCGCGTATCCCTGCCTGACGTGCCTTCCTCCGATTCGTTGCTCCTTCCCCCAATTAGGGGTTCAGCCGTCAGCCCCACTCCTTTCTCTCCCTCGCATCTCTACCTCGCGAGCGCCGCCGCCAGCCACCCCAGCCTCCTCTCCTCCCGTCGGCTACCATCCCCGTCCCTCTTCTTCTCCTCCCCGTCGGCATCCTCCCGCCGCCCCTCCCCCGTCGCTCCTCCTTCTCCTCCACTGCCAGGAGAGGCTCGGCCTCGCGCGGGCCGCTGCTCCTCCGTCGAGTCCGCGCGTCTGCGTTGTCAGGAGAAGTGGAGGCTGCAGCTCGTGCACTCTGCTCCTCCGTGGACTGCAGCACAGACGGGCGAAGACGTCGATCCCGCTCTGTGCGTTCCCGGCGTCATCGCTGCTGCCTCTTCTCCACCCCCTCTGGTGCTCCTCAATCGGTGTTCTTGGTGAGCACCAGGCCCTTCTACCCCGCCGCCGGCGCCACCTCCTCGCGAGATCCCGGCCATGGTGAGCTCCCCCACCCTCTCCTCCCACCCCCGTCCTCCTCCCCCTACTCGCCTCCTTTGCTTCCCTCGGTTCCGGCCCCTCTGACCCAGGGTTTCCGATCTGAATCGTTGTTACCGTGCATGTGACGATGGTTATTTGTGGTGATTCAGGTGGAAAGCACTATTGGTTATGTCTGCAATTATCTACTGTTTTTTGTTTTGAGTCATCTCATATCTCACCTTCTTGTTCTCTTTATTTTGGATTCAGGTTCCTCTCACAAGATCTCAGGTCTCTCTCTCTCCAATTTGCTAATGGTGGTCATGTATATGTTTTTGTAGATCAGATGTAGGTTCCAATAGCATATCATGGTCTGTTTTCCTTAATAGGTTAAAATAGCAGTGTTTGGTTTCGTATATGACTAGATTGCATTGAAATATAATTGCTTGTTAAAATTGATGTCTAAAATAGTGCGTATTTCTTTGCAAAACAAAATGTTGCGCCACAGGCACTTCCATGAGAACCGTCTATTCAGCTTTTATCCCAATGCCATGTATAGTTACAGCAAAACAGAGAGAGTAGTGATGATTTTCTTATAAGTCTGCTTTTTTTTTGGTCTTGGTGGTGCTGAATAAGGCATTTTTAACGTACCTTTCAGCATCTGTGTGCTTGCATTATTCATGCCTATGTGCAATTAAGATGTCTGTAGGAAAATTTTCATGCTTTCCCAACTGAAGCTCTAGTCAATCAAATGATACATATGTTAATCACCTTTTCGAAATTCTAAGTTACAAAAAATTAGAGGGAGAATCATACGCACGATAAATGGCATCACAGTTTGTTTAGAAAAGAGCATTAATTTGTTCAATTTTACAGGCTGCTTCTAATTATGCACTGAACAATTTGATTATGAATCTGTTGGTGCAGTCTTTCTATGCTCACATCGTTAATATTGCTACAAGTAATGTATGCCATTCCTGAGAGTATAAATGAATGTTGAATGGGGATGTCATAGGTTAATGCTATTGCTTTATTTTTTCTTAAACTTTCATATGCGTACCCAATTTAGATACTGCAAATTAATCTGGAGTTTGATTCTATAATTTTTAAGTACCTTATTGTTTACTGATCCAGAGAAAGCCGAGGACAATCAGAGGGTTACATGCCATTGATCCAGATGGAGATGATAATGATAAATGCCAACATTATGCCTTTCCTGTTGAAGGTAGCCAAAGGTCATATCTGCCTCTTCTTTCTTCAGTTACTTTTTCCGTGTCATTTGTTACACAACCTTACACAATACACATACAGTGTCTTAGTGCATATAATCACTTACAGTGTTTTAGTGCATATAATCACTAGCTCTGGCCCATTGATTTGACAAGGCTATTTACACACGATTGTGGAGATGTGATTGTCTATTCTTATATGCTCAAGATGGAATGGTTTTTTGTTGTCTATTCTTGGATACATGATGTTATTTGTGATATGTCTCCATAGCACAAAGACCCTGATGCACGCAGACACAAGCAGGGAAAGACCATCGCTTCGGTCCTCCGGGTCGCCGCTGCTCCAACCCTACTGGACGCCATGGAAGGTATCTATATGCTCCCTCTCCCTCTCATGCTATGCTCTGCTTGTCCATGCCCATACAATTTGCTCACTGCAACTTTCGTGACTCCGTTGTTGTATGAATCAATTGTTTGTCGTATGAATTTTGCTTAGTGCAACTTTAGGCGGATTTGTCATATGAATTATGCATGGTCAAGATGACTTTTGTTGGTCCTTTTATTTTATTATATAGAGAAGACAACAAGATATTTGTAATGAGGATGTGCAAATGTGATTTGGTTAAGTTACTATGCATCAAGTGAACAGTACTTGCTTAGGGAGCTAGCCCAGTGCTATGTAAAAGGAGATTTATGAGATTTCGGTCCTGAAAGATTTAACAGTAATTTATCTTTCAGGTTTCTCAGTATCTTCTGCAAAGCTTGGATTGCCAGATGTTGGTCTCATCTCCAATGGAGAAATGATAGATCAAGGGCATTTAATCACTGACGTAGGTTTGCTTCTAAATCAATTATCTTCACTCCACTAAGTGTGTCAAAATGCAGCTTAGTAAGCTTTCATCATTTCGGAGATAAAATTGCCCATTTTTTCAGTATTGACTTTTGTTTATGTTTTTAGATTGTGCAGCAAGACATTTGTGCGGTCTATTTGAAGAGAGCGAGAGAGTTGCAATATTCTGTCTATTATTGAGGTACATTTTTTATTCAACAAACCCTAATAGCTCATCCCCATAACTAGCTAGATAAAAAGATATGGTGCATGCTACTATTTTTATAGTAAAGAACATAGTTACAGTGATAAATGGCCAAAAATCTGATGTAGAAGTAACTTGCAAGTAGTAGACTTCTGTTGAATACATAAGAACACACTGAAGTGATTGAAGTTCATGTTTGTTGATAAACCTATCACTAATAATGGAACATTGGAATTGTGTTCTTCTTCTTCAAGTTATATGTTGACTACTACATGGTTTATGCCTGGAGTAAGAAAACTTCTTGCAAACATTAACATGGTACTGCCTATTTCATTTCCTGGACATTTGTGTCTTGAATGTGGTATCATTCTGCAACTGAATTCATGGTGTTGTTGCTGGATCTGTCTAGATTGTGGTACCTGATTTCCAGAAGTTGTCGGAGGCCTCACACATGTTCTCGAGTCATCATTAAGTTCAAACATTTCATCGTCGCCTTCAAATTTCAAACACCGGGGCAACCTTGAGAAATAGGTCAATGTTGCTAGCTTATATAGATTTTACTGCTCCAAAACATGTTTCACAGCATTGCTGAAGCTTTGGCTCCTTTTACAGTTGACGCTTACTGCTCTGCATTTGCTTGGTTTTGTTCCCCGGTGACCAAAGCCCAAATGATTTTCTTATTAAGGTTTTTGTAGAACATAGATTCATCAGTTATTGTAGCATGTGTTGGCCCTGACATGTATGGAAATGTCGAAATATAACCAACTTTGTGTGTTCTTAATGATACAATTTTTGTGTCTGTTTCCTCTTTATCATGAAGTCATGGAAATGAACTCATGTTGTATGTTGTCTGTATTACTTTGTTATTTCAGTGAATTTTTTACTCTTTGTTTGTACACCTAAGATGTACAAGAGCAGGTTCCTACTCTAGCCCTGTGTAATATTCATGCACTAAAGAAATACCCCATAATATATGCACAGAAAGAAAAGAAATAACTTAAGATACAGCTAGATATGCCATTCTTTTTTGCAATATGCCTCATAATTTTTTTCTGTTACTAGGCTTTTACTTTATCATGTGTGTGCACCATTGTTTCAATTCGCAGGACAAAAGAATTTTGTGGTTTCATGGCCTCATAACCTTATTGATGGTTTTGTAGAAGCTGGGCAGAGCCTGAGGAGGATGCAGGCCGCCGCGCCACCTCTCTTTTCATCCTGGTCACTGCCTAGCCACTTTCTTTGATTCAGAGGCTTCTTGTGCCACTACAGGTCTGATTCTTATCCACTCGCCCATTGCAGTGTAGGTCCATATTCTTGGGTTTTTATTTCTTTGTTTCTTCTTTTTGATGATCGGTTGAGCTGATTTAGCTCTTTTCTTCTTTATCTGTTTCAAGAATTGGATGCTTTAAAGGATTTGAATGGAGTTCACGGTGTGAAACTGAACCCTGCTGCCATGTCTCCACCTTCATGCAGTGGTCCTTGACCTTCTGGTTTTGTCGCTGGAGACTCCATGCGCCGCGAGCTGGTACCCTCGCTGGAGACTCCATACTAAAGGCGTAAGGGTCATGGCCGATGGATATAGGGACTGCTACAATGCACAGGTATGACATTTTAGATGGAGTTTTAAAATCTTTTTCTTTTCTCCATTTTCTACAAATTAAAACCTTTGCCTACACCCTTTATTGAGAAATCAGATTCTATAGTTGCTTAGAAAAAGCATATGCATCACTAATTCATTTTTAGATTCTATGCTTGTTGCACGTCTACTGAAAGATGGTGAATTCATGTTAGATGTTCCTTGGTTTCCAGTTTAGTTCTAGTCTCTCTCTCTCTCTCTCTCTCTCTCTCTCTCTCTATCTATCTATCCTCTCTCTCCTACTCTGCCTCTCTCTTCTCTCATCTCTCCTCGTCTCTCCTAATCCATTCTCTCTCTACTCTCCTCTCGTCGATCTCTCCTCTCTCTCTCTCTAAAAAATTACATATACTATCATCTCTCTCTCTATATCTCTCTATCTCTTCTCTATCTATATCTCTCTCTCATCATCTTCTTGTCGACCGCCCTATTTACATAACTTTATATATGCATATAGTTGTGCATAATTACTTATCTGTGCATACTGTTTAGACTTTATTGGTATTCAAATTGGCTATTCATTCTGGTTTGCCCATTGCTTCTGCAGGCAATGCATGGCAATCCGCGCTTCTACGGGCGACAACAAAAACAGGGTGAAACAAAGCAAGCACAAAATAAGAATTGAGATGCTACATACAACCAATGGAATCCTTTTAACGCCGCCGCCGGGGGTCCTTCCGCCTCAGTCAGGATCTCTTCTACCCTGCACCGCTGCTGTGAACTCATCCATGCTGACAGCCGCCTCCATGCTACAACTGCCGCGGCCTGCAGGTAGCATCTATGTTCTTCTTTTTTCTCTACCTTAGTTTGTGCTTGCTCTGTTCCAGTTTTTGTAGCAAGATAACAAATGTCTTGGGAAAACCTTCAAACTTTATTTTATATATTGTTGAATTCTGCTTGAAGAATTCATGGCCCACTCCATTTCTAAAGCTTAATCAAATAAATATAATATTCTCCTCTACCCTTGCTACAAGAAAAATCTTCTATGTTAAATAAGTAATCTTTGCCTTGTGTTGTGTATCACTTCTTTCAGAATATGACCCTTATTTCCCTTTAGTTTGCATGACTTGCTTCTTTGCTTGAGCGACGGTTGTAGATACTTCCCTTGAAAAAATAAATAGTTTTAGATGCATGATCCATGTTCAATTAAACAGTTTCTGATGGTGGTTTGGTTACCAAGCTCTATTCTAGGTTTTCATTTTTCCATTGATTGTGTGACGGATTTTTTTGCAGGATTGTTGCGTCCGATTTGTGCTCGTGATCGCCTTCCTGCCATAGCTACGTCCATGATCTGCAAGTTTAGCCCTCCTCTCTTTAACCTTCCTATCTTTAACCCTCTATTCTTTCTGTCCGTTCGATTCCTCAACAATACTCGTGTGAATGATTTTTTCCATGCCAGGCGTAGGGTTGTTTATTAAAGGCTAGGTGATTTCATGTGTCTTGGTTGGTGGTCTATCTTATTTTGGTTTCTCGTATTGATCCTGAGAGACCAGACATGTTGTTCTCTTTGTAAGAGAGGCTTTTGTTGCCTTGCTTAATTTTGTTTGGTAGTTCCCTTTGTGTTCGGTAGTGGGACATGTGCTGGTCTACACTGGTATTTCTTTTGTCCGTCAAATGCTACCAAACAAACCTGTGCCATGGTGGCTAGGATGGGTCCTCTTAGACGTCTCTTCGGATTACAAATTGTGGAGGGACCGGTCAACATTTTTAGTATTTTACTACATGGCTGCTAAGTATACATAGATTTAGGAAAACTATCTGCGGTAATTCCTGCTCTGGCATGCGTTTCTCTTAATTCTTGTTTTATGAATTCAGACCAAGCAGTGTATGTACAATTGGTTGCAGGTAATATTCCCACAGTATCTCAGATAATAGGACATGGTAGAGTCACATGAAGATCCATATTCTGGAATTCCTCAGTTGCAGAGGTCGCATGATACTAGCAGGAGCCCTTTGTCGTATGAATTGTGCAGAGAGAGAGAGAGAGAGAGAGAGAGAGATGTTGATATACAAGATGACACAGAGTGAACATTTGTGCTGAGCACATGCAAGGCCCTGTAGGTTGTCCTGGTGGACAATACCGAAAATAGGTAATTTTTCTTAATTTGATATTGGTAATGGACAAAGTAAAGATTTTAAGGATGTTTCAATTTATTAAAATGTTTAATGCAGAAATAGGTTTATATCTTATATCTTGATGCTTATATAGTTATAGTAATACAATATTTCTCATTCAGTTTTTTACTGTTTTCTTCAGGATATCCCTTCTTTAGCAGCAGAAGCCTCTAAAGAGCACTCTAATGTGGCTTACATTGTCACTCCTCCTCTTGGGTTGCATGAGGTTATGGTGGTATGTATAGGCATCCTCAAGTACAGGTAAAACCATGGCATCCTCAAGCCATGGTTGGGGAAGGATAAAATTAGAATAGGAATAGAGGATCCTAACATTTTTAGTATCATCTTATGGGTTGATTTGAGGCCACAGATCTGTAGCATACTAGCACCTGTTCTGCTAAGGCTTTCCTGCTTCTCTTTTAATTTGTCCTCTGGATATGATGATGTGACCTGCTTTCTTCAGTTCATTGATTTTTATTCATACTTATTTTCTGCTAAATCTTCAGTTCTCTTGCTTCAAATCATGTGACCTGCTTTCTTTTCTTCTCCATACAAGCTACATGTTACTGTTACATACATGTGGGAGCAGATTAAATATGTCCATTAAATTTTAGTCATACTTTTCTTAAATGGATTTATTTTAAGGCCTGTTATGTATTGTTCATGTCTTCTGCCTTTCAAGTGTGTTGGTAGCACACCTTTAGTTAGTAACCATTACATGTATTGTCTATGTCATCTGCATTGTTCATTGAGCAGAAAGGTATCAGTATTTAGGTAAAATATATGATGGGTTATAGGACTGCATGAACTGCTAACCAATTTATCCTTTTAACAGAACATGGTCTACTCTAATCTCTACCAGGATTGTGTCATGTTGGGAGCGTGATGGATGCACCATGGGGCAAGTCCGTCTGATAGGTGTGGACAGAAGAGCGACAATAACTACGGGGTTGGTCAAAGATTGAAAGAAATCTCTTATGTGTCTTTGGTTTTGACACTACACATAGGTAGCCGTCGTTGATAATCCGAACTTTGAAAAGTTTAGTTCAAGGTTCATAACTCTGTTGTCAATGGGGAAAGGGTTTATTCTGTTTCAAGTGACTGAACAAACTACTCATGGCAGGTTCATGTGATGTGGCGTACGAAAGGTCGGACGTCAAGACGATCAGGTGGATCTATCCAAATATATGCTTCTGTGGAACTATGTAGGCTCTTTGTCTCACATTGCCACTGTGGTTTGCTTTTGCTGTATGAAAAGTACGCTATATGTATCAAACTTGATGTAGATTGATCGACCTTGCTCGCTTTTGGCACAAGTATATATTTCCCATTTCCTATGAACTTCCAGATGAAAGGTTCTACTGACAAAATTCCTCATGTTTTCTTTTCGTTTGGTAAATGCGATTGCCTTGCCTTATGCCATGACTTTGACAAATGATCCCATAACATGTAGCAACAATATCGTGCTTTGTTTAAATGCTGGGACAACACGTTCAGCCAGGCACCACGCGCCAAGGCGTGTTTCCGATCTAGTACATTTGAATGCAACCCTTCAATCCTGGCCAGCCCTTAATGATCAGGTAATTATGTGTACCGGAGATGATACCCTGCGCGTTGTTGTGGGAATTAGTTGCAATATATTTCAGTGTGATTTGATAATATGAAATATGAACATTGGATTAATATAAGAACTAAAACAAAAAATAATGTAATTACTATATTTGGTTGTTGTATAGTTTTAAAATATTCAATAAACATAATAGCATAATACTCCCTCCGTCCTATAATGTAAGACGTTTAGCTTGCATAAATGTTTACATTATGGGACGGAGTGAGTATAATGCATGGTGGGTCTTTATCCATGCATGGATCTGCCAGATTCCTTTTAGAAAAAACAAAGCCAATTGTTGTCTTAGCGTATACTTCACGGGTAAATTGGAAGAGCATCTGCCATCTCTGCAATTTTGTATAGGAAGGTTGCACTTAATTTTCCCTCAAAAAAGAAAATTGTGCTTAATTTTGTTCATGAAATTATTTCCAAGACTTGACAGGTAGCATTGTCCATGGAATTAATGGCTAGCAATGGACTGCGAAAAAAGTAGTATAGAATCCATGGAATTCCAGATGAAAGTTCATGTGCTAGCATTGGCAAACCATATTCTAAAGAGAGAGAAAAGTTTGCAAATAGATATCCCAACATGTAGTGACCTATTGGTATATCAAAAGGTATGTCGAGAGACACAAAACATGAGCAGAATTATAAAGGTGCAGAAGGGGGGGGGGAGCAAAATATGCATATTAAGTACTCATTATTTTGGAATGACACGTAATGGTTCATAGTTTGTTTTTTTGAACACAGTACAGACGCAAGCGCTCATATACACGCGCATACACTCACCCCTATGAACGCACACACGCACACCCTACCCCTATGAGCACCTCCGAAAGACCGAGCCGGCATATCATCTTGAAATTTACGAAGTCACCATAGGCACCTCGTTGTCGACGGGAACGTCTCCTCCCACTGAATGCGCATCGCCGGAAATCCTGAAATAAATCCAGGAATAAATGCGAGCACCAGGACTTGAACCCTGGTGGGCTGGGGATACCACAGTCCCTCTAACCATCCAACCACATGTTGGTTCGCATGGTTCATAGTTTGTTGTGATGTAGTACTTCTCATTAACCCTGGTGGCTAAGTTATGTGTGTCCCTGAAAGTGACTGGAGTTTTGCAACGATAATCATTAGTTGGATTTAAAGTAGAAAAGAAAAATCTACATCCGTCTGTCTTATGTGGATCCCAATCCAAGGGCAGAGAAGGTTGATGACCATCAGTGTTGTGTGATGTCATATTGATTTTTCACTAATATAAAAGAATGCCCAGACTGCAATGTATACCCGCATCCATAAACGAATAAACAATGTTATTGCTAGACCATCCTGCATTGTCCAGACTGTAAGTAATTATAGGCCTCTAATTCAGTAGTATTCCCTCCGTAAAGAAATATAAGAGCGTTTAGATCACTATGTAAATTCATTCTCTATTTGGCTCCTTACTGTGAGTTGCAAGGGCATTGTGACGCCCCCGACTCAATCATGCACTAATCATACATGCAAACATGCACGATCAAGCACAGGGACTCACGGGAAGATATTACAACACAACTCTAACACAAATAAACGGAGATCCACAATATTACAGACCAGGGATCACGATGACCCGAATACATAAGTCAGTCATACAAATAATATGTGAGTACAGACATAGTTAGACAAGTTTTGCCTTAAGAAGGCTAGCACAAACAACGACTCTAGATCGAAAGGCGAAGGCCTCCTGCCTGGGAGCCTCCGATCCTACTCCTGGTCGGCTGGCTCGATCCAGTAGTAAGTACCGTCTGGACCCATCTGGTAGTAAGCTCCTGCAGTGGCATCTGGCTCCTGGGCTCCATCGTCTGTTGTATCATCAAGTAGGGGGAATATAGAGAAAAAGAGGAAGCAAAGCAACCGTGAGTACTCATCCGAAGTACTCAGCAAGTAAGGATCTACACTACATATGCAACATTATCAAAGGGGAAAGGCTGTATATGTGGACTGGGCTGCAGAAATGCCAGAATAGAGAGAAGGCCTAGTCCTATCGAAGACTAGCATCTTCAAACATCTTCACGAAGCCACCATCTTGCAGCAATAGAAGAGAGTAGAATAGTATTTTATTAAGCAAACATGTTGAAGTAAAGCCTAGAGATCCTTCCTCGACTCCCTGCGAGAAAGCGATCCCGAACCTTCAATTAAGTAACAAGTATCCAGTTCAAGTAGTAGATTGGGATACACAAACTGAGCGTCCTTTACCGTAGGACCGGCTATCGATAGATTATTCTTCCCTGCAGGGGTGCACTACTGTTACCCAACACGCTCGATCAACTCTGGTCGGACACACTTGCTGGGTGATGCCTGGCCTCGGAAGATCAACACGAAGCAGCGCCCTACCTAGGCTCAGCAGAGAGGTCAGCACGCCGGACTAACCTATGCACCCAGAGGTCTTGGGCCATCACCCTGGGCACCCTGCGCGTTGCGAGACTGGCCGGGGTGCAGGCGCGACACTGAACTCGTCAGTGAAGTATCCAGCCCATTCTCGACAATCAGCCCGCACGGTGAAACGTGACGTCTGAAGAGCTTTCGGGAGAAACCTACGACGTAGAGGGCCCCATAAACCATAATCCCGCGTGGTGGTAGTGCGTATAGGGCACGTCGACCCACTCAGATCAAATACCCAAATCAAATAAGCTCCTTTAGTAACACGCGGAGACAATCAGAGTTTCTGAAGCTCCGCCACAATATCACACTCGAGTGCCCTTCCGGCACACCCGACATCATAGATCCCCTGCGGGTACCCATCAGGGTCGACCCGCCTGTAACAAAGGTCAAAGTAACCGTGTGGTCATAGCATCAAGGGGGAAACCCCGAGGAATCACCCTCGGTGGATTCCACTCGATGAAATCATCAGGGTGAACGTATGAGGCATCACCCTCGAGGTTCACACTGAGGGGTTGCACGATAGAGTCGTATCGGAACTGGAGAAGGAGGAATCACCCTCGATGACCACGACCGAATAGCTACACTGCAGAGTATTCATCAGGAGTGCGTTACGAGGTATCACCCTCGGCACTCGATAGTAACTATGCAGAGTCGTACAACTAAGGGGGTGAAGTGATGTGTCGGTCTCTGGTCGACGATCACATTGATCGAGTCGTCAATGATCAAGCAGGGGCAACAAGGGTAAGGTGGTGGGGGTCACTGATGGTTCACTACCAACCTATACTAAGCAGTTTAACATAGGCAGGTAAGGTAACAATAAATAGGTTACAAAAGCAGGCTATGCATCAGAATAGGAGCAAACATTAATAGTAGCAAAATCTAATGCAAGCAGGAGAAATGGAATGGGCGATATCTGGATGCTCAAGGGGGGGGGCTTGCCTAGTTGCTCTGGCAAGAAGGAGGGGTCGTCAACGGGCTGCTTGTCTGTAGCGTAGTCGTACCCAGCTGCAACGGCGTTGGTCTCGGCGTCTATCGAGAGAGAAGGAGGGGGAGAGAAACAATAAATTCACGGCAAAATGCAAACAATATGCATGCCATGTCTAAATGATATGCCGGGGTGTTCTACTGCCTAACTAAATGATTTAGTTAATTTAGGAATTTATCCGGATTTATTTAATTAAAGTTGGGCACTATTCATTTATTGAAATCGGTCTAAAAGTTCCATGTTCATCTAGCTAGGGGCATTTGACAGGAATACGGAGGGCGTATTCAGATTCGTATCGAAATTCTGAGCAACTTTCATATATAAATTATTTTCATCTGAGTTACGGATTATTTCATATGATTTTCTAAAGTTTTAATCATTTTCTGAATTTATTTAATCCATTTAATCCAACATTATCCAGAATAGTGTATGATGACGCAAGCATGACATCAGAGTGACGTCAGTAGGTCAACTGGTCGGTTGACCAGTCAAACCAGACAGGTGGGTCCAGTGGGACCCACATGTCATTGACTGAGCTAACTAAACAGAGTTAGTTTAATCTAATTAAACTAATTAGCAGGTGGGGCCTAATGTCAGTGAGTGTTTAGTAATCTAATTATCTAACTAATTATCTATTTATTTTAAACAGTTTAATGGAGTGGGGCCCGCATGTCATAGACACAGGGGCGGCCACGTCAGCGCTGACCGAGGTCAACGGGGCCCAGTGGGGCCCATCGGTCAGTGGCACGAGGGCGGCCAGGTCAGCGCCACGTAGGGGCCGGCCGGAGGCGCGCCGGAGTTGGCTCCGGCGAGCCAAACGCGACGGCGCGGCTCGGGAGGTGCTCGGGTTTCGCGCACAGGGCGTCTGCGGGGCTGCGGTTGGGCGCGTTCGACGCGGCTCGGCGTCGCGCGTCGAATGGCGGCGGTGCGAGGTGCTGGAACGGTCGGAGTCGAGCGGCATGAGCTCGTCGACGGAGAGGCGTTCGAGCGAGCTGCGGGGTCGGGGTTACAGCGTGCAAATGAACGAGGCGAGACGCTGGGAAGGCTCTACGCGGCACGACGAGCAGGATGGACAGCAGCAGGGGACCAAATGGTCGCCGGACGGTCGCCGGTGACGAGGTCCGCGGCGGTGAGCTCGGGCATCTCCAATGCGATCGCTACGGCGATGAGATCGAGCAGAAAAGGGAGGGGAATGCGGCGACTGCTTACCGGGCCTTGTAGGTGTGCGAAAGCGGGCTCGGGGAGGGCTCAAGGCGGCGAATCGAAGCGGCAAACGACGGCGGCCGCAGGTTGAAGACGACGACGTGCAGCTCGACGTAGGGGCTTCCGGCTTCGGTTGAACGGCAGAGGGGAAGGGGGCGACGTCGAGGAAGCCGATGGACACGTCGGAGCGGCGGGGAGGCACGGTGGCCGCGAGCTTTATGGCGGCACGGCCATGGCGGCGTCGGGTGAGGTGGGAGAGAGCGAGGGAGAAAGGGGAGAGGTGCTAGGGTTCGTCTGCGGGGCCAGGGGTGGGTACTTGTAGCCCACCACGACGCGCGGGTGGCCGCTGTTGACCGGGGACGAGGGAGGGCCGGTGCGCGCGCGTGCGGCAGGGGACGACAGTGAGCACGCGTGAACAGCGCGAGGTGGGAGGCGAGGCTAGAGGGGCTGGGCCGGGCACTGTGCACTCGAGGCCCAGGCGCAGTGGGCCTTTTTCTTTTTCCTCTTTTCTTTTCTGTTTCATTTCTTTTGTCTCTGTTTTTGCAATAATGTGTGGCCTCATATTTAGTTTTGTAAAATATGTGAACTAGCCACAAAACTCCAGTGCAACATCTACTAATGCCATAAAGTGGTTTTGAGTTCATATCATTTCATTTGCAATTTTATAAAACTAAATGAGATTAAATATTATTGTTTTGACACTGTTAGAGTCACTTAATTTATTTATTAAATGTTGGTTACAATTTTAGAATTATCTCTGGAATATTTGTTATTTAATAAACATTTTAGTTTCTGTTTTGAATAACTTTTATTTTCCACTTTAAATTTAATTGAAGTTTGAACTAGGAGTTTGAAATGCAATATGATGCAAATGATGATTAGGCACTGTTAAACTTGCTGACATGGCATTAACTAAGGTGATCACTGTTGTTCATTACACGGGGTGTTACAATTCTCCTCATCTAACAAGAATTCTTGTCCCGAGAATTAAGAGGAAGACTGAAAGAAAGCGGGGTATTCTTCGCGAAGACGATCCTCGCGTTACCAAGTGGCTTCATTTTCAGAATGATTCAACCACTGAACTTTGAGGAATTTGATCGACTTCTGACGAGTTCGACGTTCAGCTTGATCAAGAATACGGATGGGATATTCTGGATAAGACAGATCTTCCCGCAATTCAAGCATTTCATGATCCACAGCTCGAATAGGATCCTTGAAGCAACGACGAAGTTGGGATACGTGAAAGACATCATGCACCTGAGAAAGATTTGTTGGCAATTGCAACTGATATGCCACTTCTCCTCGACGGGCAAGAATACGGAACGGGCCAATGTAGCGAGGAGCTAACTTGCCTTTGATTCCGAACCGATGAGTGTCTTTCAACGGGGTGACGCGAAGGTAGGCTTGCTCGCCAGGCAGATAGATCATTTCCTTGTGCTTTCGGTCATAGTTGCTCTTCTGACAAGACTGAGCAGTTTTCAGATGTTCACGGACAATGCGGACTTTTTCTTCAACTTGCCAAACAATGTCCGGTCCGACGAGTGAGCGTTCCCCAGTTTCTGACCAATTCAGAGGGGTTCAACACTTACGACCGTATAGAACTTCAAATGGTGCCATCTTCAGACTAGCTTGGTAGCTATTGTTGTAAGAGAATTCGGCATACGAGAGAGATTCTTCCCATTTCTTACCGAAGGAGATGACGCAAGCTCAAAGCATATCTTCGAGCACTTGATTAACTCGTTCGACTTGACCCTGAGACTGAGGGTGGAAGGCGGTACTGAAGGATAGATGAGTTCCCATAGCTTCTTGGAAACTTTCCCAGAATCTGGAGGTAAAGAGGCTGCCACGATCTGAACTGATCTCCAACGGAACACCGTGGAGTGACACAATTCGGGAAACGTACAAGTCTGCTAACTGACTAGCAGTGATTGTCTCCTTGACTGGCAGAAAGTGAGCAACCTTTGAGAATCGGTCGATGACGACAAAGATAACATCATGACCCTTCTGAGATCTGGGAAAACCAGTAATGAAATCCATTTGGACCTTGTCCCATTTCCATTCAGGAATTTCAAGGGGTTGCAGAGTTCCAGCAGGCCTTTGATGTTCTGCTTTAATGCAGCGGCAAACGTCACACTTAGAAACATAACGAGCAATGTCTCGCTTCATATTAGGCCACCGGTATCTCTGACAAATGTCACGGTACATCTTTGTGCTACCAGGATGAATTGACAGAGGAGTGTCATGAGCTTCTTTCATAACGTGTTCTCTCTCATCCTTGAATTTGGGTACGAAGAGACAGCGTTGGAAGAAGAGGATCCCATCATTATCAAGATGGAATTCCGACGGCTTTCCATTTTCGAGGTATCGCTTAATCCTTTCAACTTCAGAGTCATACTTTTGTATAGTCTTAATGCTGTGTTCTAAATCTGGTTCCACAACCAGGGTATTGAGATAACCCTGCGGAACAATGTGGAGGTTCAATTTGCGAAGCTCTACATAAAGAACAGGTTGTGCTTCCTGAACCATATGGTTGTTGCAATAAGCCTTGCGACTCAAAACATCGGCCATTACATTAGCCTTGCCAGGGGTGTATGAGATATTCATATCATAATCGGCAATTGTCTCGAGCCATCTTTGTTGACGAAGGTTCAGATCTGGTTGAGTATATAGATACTTCAAACTTTGATGATCCGTGTATATCTCGCAACGATTACCGAGAAGGTAATGTTGCCATAGTTTCAGAGCATAAATAACCGCAGAAAGTTTGAGATCATGCACTGGATAATTTTCTTCGTGAGGACGCAATTGTCGAGAGGCATAAGCAATCACTTTACGCTCTTGCATTAGGACATAGCCTAATCCTTGCCGAGATGCATCACAGTATATCACGAAATCCTTTTGGGAATCCGGGGGTGCTAGCACTGGGGCAGATGTCAACTTATCTTTTAGCGCCTGAAAGCTTTCTTGACATTTTTCTGTCCACTCAAATTCAACACCTTTGTGGAGCAGATTCGTCAATGGTTTTGCAATCTTGGAAAAGTTCTCAACGAATCGACAGCAATAACTAGTGAGTCCGAGAAAACTTCTGACTTGCTTGACATTGTTCGGGGGAGTCCAGTCAAGAATGGCTTGAACTCGTTCCGGGTTAACAGCAATGCCATTCTTGGAAATCACATGACCAAGATAGGTCACTTCAGATAACCAAAACTCACACTTGGAGAATTTAGCATACAACTGATGTTCTCGTAGCTTCTCCAATACAAGCCGAAGATGTTCAGCGTGTTCCTCTTCATTCTTGGAATATATAAGGATATTATCCAAATAAACCACGACGAATTTGTCGAGGTAATCCATGAAGATATAGTTCATCAACCGGGAGAAGGTTGCTGGAGCATTTGTTAAACCAAATGACATGACAGTGTATTCATAAGAGCCATAACGAGTGACAAAGGCAGTCTTCGGAATATCCTCTTCGCGAACACGGATCTGATGATAACCCAACCTCAAGTGGAGTTTCGAGAATACAGAGGATCCAGCAAGCTGATCATAAAGATCATTGATCTGGGGCAGTTGGTATTTATTCTGGATTGTGGCTTGGTTAATCGGCCGATAATCCTGAACCAATCGGTTAGTTCCATCCTTCTTCTTAACGAAGAGTGAAGGTGCTCCCCAAGCAGAGGAACTGGGGCGGATGAAACCTTTCTTAAGTGACTTGTCGATTTCTTCCTTAAGCTCGAGAAGGTGGTGCGGAGCCATCTTATAAGGACGCTTCGTAATAGGGGTAGTGCCAGGCTTCAAGTCAATGACAAACTCGACAGCTCTAATCGGGGGTATCCCTGGAAGTTCTTCCGGAAAGACGTCTGGAAAATCTCCAACGACCGGAACGTTTTCGATTCCTTCCAGAGGTGAGGCGTTCAAAGCATTCAGGGCATATATCTGAGCTTCAGCATCCCGAGTAATTCGGGCGGTGTAGTTCACTATCTCGTCGGAGGGGTGAAGAAGTTGGACAACTTTAGTGGCACAATTGATCGAAGCTATATGAGCTTTCGACCAATCCATTCCGAGGATGAGGTCTATGGTGGAAGATTACAAGACGATGGTTGAGGCAAGGAATTCCAACCCTTTAATTTCGACGGTAACGTCAGGTGCTATCACGTCAGCATGACAATGAGAAGTATAATACAACTCGGAGAGAAAGGTTAAACAAAACAATGGAAAGGAACTTTATCAGACTAATCAGATCAATGGTAAGGAATTAAGCACAGATATCCAGCTCTCCGGGTAGACGAGATTTACGAGATCCTAAGTGTCGGCGTTAGTAAAATTTATTTAACCCGAATAGAAGAGCGATCAGAGTCTCAGAGTATAGACGAGGAATAAAAGATCATAATACCACCCGGTTGGTGACGTGGGCCCGTAAGCCACACAGCCAAGTTAGTAAATTAGTTTTTTCGGTTTCTAGACTCAACTTCGGCCAAGGAGTTGGAAAGGGGGCTTCCTACAGGCAGTCGGCTCTGATACCAACTTGTGACGCCCCCGACTCAATCATGCACTAATCATACACGCAAACATGCACGATCAAGCACATGGACTCACGGGAAGATATCACAACACAACTCTAACACAAATAAACGGAGATCCACAATATTACAGACCAGGGATCACGATGATCCGAATACATAAGTCAGTCATACAAATAATATATGAGTACAGACATAGTTAGATAAGTTTTGCCTTAAGAAGGCTAGCACAAACAACGACTCTAGATCGAAAGGCGAAGGCCTCCTGCCTGGGAGCCTCCGATCCTACTCTTGGTCGGCTGGCTCGATCCAGTAGTAAGTACCGTCTGGACCCATCTAGTAGTAAGCTCCTGCAGTGGCATCTGGCTCCTGGGCTCCATCGTCTGTTGTATCATCAAGTAGGGGGAATATAGAGAAAAAGAGGAAGCAAAGCAACCGTGAGTACTCATCCGAAGTACTCAGCAAGCAAGGATCTACACTACATATGCAACATTATCAAAGGGGAAAGGTTGTATATGTGGACTGGGCTGCAGAAATGCCAGAATAGAGAGAAGGCCTAGTCCTATCGAAGACTAGCATCTTCAAACATCTTCACGAAGCCACCATCTTGCAGCAATAGAAGAGACTAGAATAGCATTTTATTAAGCAAACATGTTGAAGTAAAGCCTAGAGATCCTTCCTCGACTCCCTGCGAGAAAGCGATCCCGAAGCTTCAATTAAGTAACAAGTATCCAGTTCAAGTAGTAGATCGGGATACACAAACTGAGCGTCCTTTACCGTAGGACCGGCTATCGATAGATTATTCTTCCCTGCAGGGGTGCACTACTGTTACCCAACACGCTCGATCAACTCTGGTCGGACACACTTGCTGGGTAATGCCCGGCCTCGGAAGATCAACACGAAGCAGCGCCCTACCTAGGCTCAGCAGAGAGGTCAGCACGCCGGACTAACCTATGCACCCAGAGGTCTTGGGCCATCACCCTGGGCACCCTGCGCTTTGTGAGACTGGCCGGGGTGCAGGCGCGACACTGAACTCGTCAGTGAAGTATCCAGCCCATTCCCGACAATCAGCCCGCATGGTGAAACGTGACGTCTGAAGAGCTTTCGGGAGAAACGTACGACGTAGAGGGCCCCATAAACCATAATCCCGCGTGGTGGTAGTGCGTATAGGGCACGTCGACCCACTCAGATCAAATACCCAAATCAAATAAGCTCCTTTAGTAACACGCGGAGACAATCAGAGTTTCTGAAGCTCCGCCACAATATCACACTCGAGTGCCCTTCCGGCACACCCGACATCATAGATCCCCTGCGGGTACCCATCAGGGTCGACCCGCCTGTAACAAAGGTCAAAGTAACCGTGTGGTCATAGCATCAAGGGGGAAACCCCGAGGAATCACCCTCGGTGGATTCCACTCGATGAAATCATCAGGGTGAACGTATGAGGCATCATCCTCAAGGTTCACACTGAGGGGTTGCACGACAGAGTCGTATCGGAAGTGGAGAAGGAGGAATCACCCTCGATGACCACGACCGAACAGCTACACTGCAGAGTATTCATCAGGAGTGCGTTACGAGGTATCACCCTCGGCACTCGATAGTAACTATGCAGAGTCGTACAACTAAGGGGGTGAAGTGATGTGTCGGTCTCTGGTCGACGATCACATTGATTGAGTCGTCGATGATGAAGCAGGGGCAACAAGGGTAAGGTGGTGGGGGTCACTGATGGTTCACTACCAACCTATACTAAGCAGTTTAACATAGGCAGGTAAGGTAACAATAAACAGATTACAAAAGCAGGCTATGCATCAGAATAGGAGCAAACATTAATAGTAGCAAAATCTAATGCAAGAAGGAGAAATGGAATGGGCGATATCTGGATGCTCAAGGGGGGGCTTGCCTGGTTGCTCTGGCAAGAAGGATGGGTCGTCAATGGGCTGCTCGTCTGTAGCGTAGTCGTACCCAGCTGCAACGGCGTCGGTCTCGGCGTCTATCGAGAGAGAAGAAGGGGGAGAGAAACAATAAATTCACGGCAAAATGCAAACAATATGCATGACATGTCTAAATGATATGCCGAGGTGTTCTACTGCCTAACTAAATGATTTAGTTAATTTAGGAATTTATCCGGATTTATTTAATTAAAGTTGGGCACTATTCATTTATTGAAATCGGTCTAAAAGTTCCATGTTCATCTAGCTAGGGGCATCTGACAGTAATACGGAGGGCGTATTCAGATTCGTATCGAAATTCTGAGCAACTTTCATATATAAATTATTTTCATCGGAGTTAAGGATTATTTTATATGATTTTCTAAAGTTTTAATCATTTTTTGAATTTATTTAATCCATTTAATCCAACATTATCCAGAATAGTGTATGATGACGCAAGCATGACATCAGAGTGACGTCAGCAGGTCAACTGGTCGGTTGACCAGTCAAACCAGACAGGTGGGTCCAGTGGGACCCACATGTCATTGACTGAGCTAACTAAACAGAGTTAGTTTAATCTAATTAAACTAATTAGCAGGTAGGGCCTACTGTCAGTGAGTGTTTAGTAATCTAATTAATTAACTAATTATCTATTTATTTTAAACAGTTTAATGGAGTGGGGCCCGCATGTCATAGACACAGGGGCGGCCACGTCAACGCTGACCGAGATCAATGGGGCCCAGTGGGGCCCATCGGTCAGTGGCACGAGGGCGGCCAGGTCAGCGCCACGTCGCGGCCGGCCGGAGACGCGCCGTAGTTGGCTCCGGCGAGCCAAACGCGGCGGCGCGGCTCAGGAGGTGCTCGGGTTTCGCGCACAGGGCGTCTGCGGGGCTACGGTTGGGCGCGTTCGACGCGGCTCGGCGTAGCGCGTCGAATGGCGGCGGTGCGAGGTGATGGAACGGTCGGAGTCGAGCGGCATGAACTCGTCGGGGGCGAGGCGTTCGGGCAAGCTGCGGGGTTCTGACACATGGTTCTGACACATGGATAGCAAGCTTCTACGGACCCCTGTCCATGGCTAGTTCTCTGGTGAAAAATGATAGGCTTAGACGAATGTTATATTTACAATATCAAGCCAACGAATTTATTCCAGGTCGTCATTTTTGCAGAGGTTCATAGATCCATAGTGAAAGCAATCTCTTTGTGTACATTTTGGCAAAAAAAAATGAAGGCTTAGACGAATGTAATATTTACAATATCAAGCCAACGAATTTATTCCAGGTCGTCATTTTTGTAGAGGTTCATAGATCCATAGTGAAAGCAATCTCTTTGTGTACATTTTCGCAAAAAAAAAATGAAGGCTTAGACGAATGTTATATTTACAATATCAAGCCAACGAATTTATTCCAGGTCGTCATTTTTGTAGAGGTTCATAGATCCATAGTGAAAGCAATTTTTGTAGAGGTTCATAGATCCATAGTGAAAGCAATCTCTTTGTGTACATTTTCGCAAAAAAAAAATGAAGGCTTAGACGAATGTTATATTTACAATATCAAGCCAACGAATTTATTCCAGGTCGTATTTTGTAGAGGTTATAGATCATAGTGAAGCATTTTTGTAGAGGTTCATAGATCCATAGTGAAAGCATCTCTTGTGTACATTTTCGCAAAAAAAAAATGAAGGCTTAGACGAATGTTATATTTACAATATCAAGCCAACGAATTTATTCCAGGTCGTCATTTTTGTAGAGGTTCATAGATCCATAGTGAAAGCAATCTCTTTGTGTACATTTTCGCAAAAAAAAAATGAAGTCTTAGACGAATGTTATATTTACAATATCAAGCCAACGAATTTATTTCAGGTCGTCATTTTTGTAGAGGTTCATAGATCCATAGTGAAAGCAATCTCTTTGTGTACATTTTCGCAAGAAAAAAATGAAGGGAGGCTCCACGCTAAGCGTTTAATGTCTTAAGTCGCGTATCAATCGCGAACAGTCCGCGCATTTGCATGTGTTATCTATGACTAGTTTCATTGCCTAAAAAAAGATCTTCTGCTCAAATTAAAAAATTAAAAATTCTAGAACTAGTTCTAGCCATCAATTACTGTACTCCCTCATTCCCAAAATTTAAGGCACACTTAGATGTTTTCTAGTCTTCACCTCACAACTTTGAC
The DNA here is from genome assembly GCA_011799875.1 of Thinopyrum elongatum. NCBI lineage: Eukaryota > Viridiplantae > Streptophyta > Magnoliopsida > Poales > Poaceae > Thinopyrum > Thinopyrum elongatum. The sequence goes on from CM022298.1 coordinate 674,079,789, forward strand.
TATGGGCATGTTCGGATCTTCTCCCTCACCACCGATTGAAAAAGCTGGAGTTCACCATGTTTACAACATCCTGCCACCGCTAAAGATACCAGTTCACTAGTCACGCTCGAAAAATAGAACCTATCGCTACAGGAGCGACCCCCCTTGCCTCGCTGTGCACTTATTGGCCCTAATTGGGTTGCTTCCTGCCGGCATAGTCTACATCGAACAAGGCCACAACCCACATGTAGGGTTGTAGCGCGGGACAAGCTGCCGAACGCATTTGAGATATGTGAAGTTTTGTGAAGCTAGAGCAGGGGTGGATCTGGGCCCTAGGCCCCCAGGCCCGGGGCGTGGCATTTTTTTTTAGTTATTACCTAGTTATATTTTTTAATGGCCCCGGGGCTTAGCCCAACAGGCCAACACACAGCCAGGGCACATGCCTCGCATCGCACTCGCACGAACAGCCAGACCTAGCCACACACACGAACGAGCAGGAACTGCACGCGACTTCCGGTGCGCAGCCGCCGCCGCCCGTTCCGGCGCTCGGCCGCTCGCCTGATCCCCTCCGCTCCGGCCGGCGCTCCTCGGCCGTCCCAGGTCCCTCCGCCGCTCGCTCCGCCCGCTCGCCCGCTCCGCGGCTCGCTCCGCCCGCTCGCCTGATCCCCTCCGCCGCTCGCCCGGTCGCCGGCTCTCCTCTGCATGCCAGCTCTGCTCCGGGCTCCAGCCTCCCCTGCCCTGGTCTCCGTCTGTCCGCCACACACACGCCCACGCCGTCTGCCGCAGCCGCACTGAAGGGACTGCGGACTCACAACTCAGGACTGGCCGGACTGGCTGCCGGATTGGTAATGGACTTATGGACAGACATGATAATATGTGGATGTGCATTGTGCTACTGCCTTGCTGTTGTTGTTAAAATTTTATAGATTGAACATTTTTTGATCTGCTTGCTGTTTGGATTTGCTACTGCAGTACTGCTTATCGTTGTTGCTGCTGTCAAACATTCAATTTCACTTGAGTTGTATTTGGATGTGAACGTTGTTGTTGCTGCTATTAATATCAACTTCATTTCATTTTGTAGAAATAAAAGATGAAGAGATATTTTTCATCCGCGGCCGCAACGGAAGTGTCCACACCCGGGGTTTTAGCTGGAGGGAATCAAGGGGCTGAGAGGACTGAAGCAACTCCATCCGTGGCTGCAACGGAAGTGTCCACACCCGGGGTTTTAGATGGGTGATGATTGGTTGAATTATTCCATGGTGTGCAATATTGAGCGAGAAATATTTGCAAATATTGATGATGATGCTATTATATATCGCTTTCAATCCTATAGATCTCGCAAAGGAACTTTACCTTGTCGTAGTAGTAAGTTTTCAACTTTGTACAATGTTAATTGTTTCACTTGATGTTTATGTTTCTCTTATGAAATTTTGCTTTTGATTTCTCTAAGGCGTTGGCTCTTCTTCCACCGTTGATCAAGTTATGGAAGACACTGATGAAGCAAGCCATTGATTTGGTACTCTTTTTTATCATGTACTGTTAGTAGTTTTTGTCATCTTTTTATCTATTTTGTTGTATCTTTAAGCATTGAGTTTAAATTCTATTTTTTTTGGTACAATTGAGCCATATTTGAGGTATTCTTTTGAGGTAGCTATAGCCTGATGGACGTTAAGTTTTTCTCTCACGACGAAAAAAAAAATTGGGGCCCGGGGCTTGCTCCAATCCTGGATCCGCCACTGAGCTAGAGGACATCCGAACACACCCTATGATCCTCATTTATAATATGTCTACAACATTAGAACAAAGACATGAAATAAAATTGTTTTGCAAGGCAAATACGATGATACCATATGTACACCTTCAATCCATGTACATCAAAGATCATGCAAAGTTGAGTGCACCCTACATTTTGTGAAGGTGAGAGTGACTAACATTCCTATAGTTACCAATTCATTTTGGTTTGGCCGCGCTTCGTTAAAAAGCAAAAAAAGAAAAAGTTCCACGCAGTGGCATGGAAAGCAACTTCTTCTTAGTTTGTCTAGCATTACTGCCTACAATAGGAAGTCCTTATATTGTTAGCTACCATGACTGTCAAGTTAACTAGATTCACTATCAAGTTGCCTACCATAACTAGCAATAGCAAATAACAGAGGATCAACCGTAGACGACTTCATAGTATTATAGGCAATTTAGAAACAACGACATTCGAGCCAGAACAGTTGGCAACTTAAAAGCACCGGCGAGCAAGTTAGAAGAATGTCAGGCAAAATTAACTAGAACAAAAAATTTGGTGAAGTTGGCTAGTTTTAGCACTAAAGTTGCTTCCAGTAGAACGAAAAATGCTTATGAAGGTGATGTGATATCATCTACCTCTCGGAGTTGTCCACTATTAGTAGTGAGTTGCTTATTGTTGCCGATCATAACTAGCAAGAGAACAAAGCATCGACGGCACGCGACTTCATTGTATTACAGGCAATTTAGAAACAATGACATACGAGCATGAACGGTAGGCAACTTAGAAGTAGCGGTGAGCAAACTAGGAGAATGTTACACAAAATTAACTAGGACCTGAAATGTAGTGAAGTTGCCTATTTTGGGTTTCTAGTAGAAGGAAAGTTGCTTATGAAGGTGATGTGATGTGATGTTACCTACCTCTTTTACGAAAGTTGTTCACTATTACTAGTTAGTTGCTTATGGTTACTAATTAGATGCTTCTAATAGAGTGAAGTTGCTTCTGTTTAGCACTGCAGTTGCCTCATCTAACATCATCGAAGTTGCTTTTGAAAACACAATCACACACGTCATGGACCACTCCTCTTTCGTCCCGTCACGCCGTACTACTACCATCCAGTAGCACAGTACACCTACAGGCTCGGGTCCTCACCTCGCCCATGCCCACCCGCCAGCCTATCCTTCTCCATCCGTGTATGTGTATATATACGCGATCGCTCATCGCTCTACTCCATTCCATTTCATCCTGACCAAACCTCGCCTCTGAAATCAATGCGCCGAAGCATGCGGTGCAGAGGAGCAACTACCCTCATCCTCGTCTTCTTCCTCTTCGCCGCCGGCGTCTTGTTGGCCGTCGACGGGTCGAGACCAGGCATCGTCGACTTCGCCGGCAGCAGGTGGCCGTCGATGGGCGGCGGCTACGAGCTGCCGCGCGCCAGGCTCATCCCGCCCTCCGGCCCGTCCGAGCGGCACAACTCCGTCGGCCCGGACTCCACGGCCTCCGAGCAGCAGCTGGCGCCATGAGAGGGGTCAGGTGCATGCTGCTCGCTGTCTAGCTCTGTCCTCAAGGTTACTTACTTGTGCACTCACGTGCCTGGTGGCCACTAGAGTTTGTCGCGAAAAAATACATGTGTTTTTCTTTTTGCTCGACATTTTCCTCTTCTCTTTGTGTACATTCCTACATGACTACATACATACTCCAGCTCGGTCCTTGATTATATAAGTACTTTGCATATTTATCCATCACCGGCCGACTAAACTCATTCTCATTCCGAGACTCCCTATTCTTTTCCAAGTTGTGCCCGTCAAAAAGAAGTTACCCCCAAACGCAAGTGTAATCACGTTCTCTCAGAAAAGCTCATGTACATCAAGTGTACATTTGTTTCATAGAGTCATACGTGAAAGAACAAGTCGATTAAGCACGTATGTACTCACTTAAGATTTGCCTGCAAGAGATAGTGATGGTAATAATTGGCGAGGAAAAACAGCAGGTGGCGAGGCGACCGATGATGGATGCGATGGCACAGTGAAAGAGTAGTACTAGTATCTACAGTATCTACTACTGAATACTGATGATGATGGTGCTACACACAGAGCACTGTAGCATGCATTAGACAGGCAGGTGATGGGGGCCGGCCGTGCTCGACTATGACTAGGAACTCAAGTCGTACTACGTGCTACTACCACTACTCTACTAGCTACACAAACATTATATGGGAAAGAATGGGAGATCGTCGATGACAGGATTCAGGATGTGCGTGTCGTGATGTACTCTAGTGTACAACTCACTGACGAGAGAGATCGGGGATGGATGCATGCTCCATGAGTGTGAGTGGTACGCACGTACGTGTGGAAAAAAAAAAGACTTGTCGCACGATAGTACGGTACGCACGTATTCGTAGGCCACACGGCCGGTGGCTGTACGCGTACGTAGGTGCAAAGCTAGTCCAGGACACGGAGGGGAAGCAGGTTGTAGCAGGCCGAAGATTTGAGTTGGCCGATTTTTGCAGCAAAGCTCTTCTAAACTCGCAGCAGTCTGAAACCCCACACTGTAATGTCTGGGCAATGAATGTTTCAGTTTTTTAAAAACCATGGTTTCTCTCGATTTGGTTCCGAAAAAAGAGGTCAATACCTCCTCTTTTCCCAAACACTACCTCTGTAAACTAATATATATAGGACATTTTAGAGACTTGTGTCTAGTTTCTAAAACATCCTATGGCCCGGTTCTTTTGCGCAGATTCTGCAAAATCATGAGCGAAAAAGAACTCGGTTGACTCTCCAAAACCTTGAGAGGGTTCTGTAGAATCCTAGTGCAATACAAAAATCTCCAGAAAACTGGGATTTTCCCATAATATCTCAGGATTTTAGAGTCCCTCAAAAGAAAATGCTTCGAGTTAAATGGGTACCCCCATTATATACTAGTTATTACAGTCAGAATGCCACTAAGCCATCCACGCCTAGTATAGAAAGAATGGCATCGAGCGAACTCGAGCAGGGCCACGCATCTAGCGCTAGGGTTCGAGCACCGTCGCCAGCCCCGCCTCGCCATTGCCAGCCCGCTCCCCGCCACCGCCGGCCCCGTCTCTCACTGCAGAATCCTGCACAAAAAGAATTGGGCCTAAAGCGGGAGCCGAGGCACCGGACTCCCCTCTCCGCTGCCGGTCGCCGAAACGACGGGCGAAGGGGAGCTGAATTCACGGGCTCGCCCACGGAGATCGGAGAGATAAGGCTTTGCCCTGGTTGCCTTGCTAGAGGGGAAATATAGTCACGTCTACAGTTTGCTAGTATATATTAACTCATTTAGGCTATGTTTGACAGCTTATTTCTTAAAAGTAGGATATTGGGGGAATATTGTGGTATGTTTGATGTCAATAAATAAACTACTAGTTTCGTCAACCGTAGTAGGTATCTCTAATACAGTGGATCTTTTTTAGTACTCCCTCCTAAACTAATATTGTAGTCACTGGTTGGCTCTGTGGGTAAATAAACCCCGGAGTGCCGCATTTGCTGTGGGCGTGAGTTGTAGGGCGCTGAAGATTTGAGTTCATTTCTCTCACGCTGTCCTTAGGCTTGTTGGACGCAGGAAAGGCTGGGTACCGTGCAATGCCAAAGTGGTCAGGTTTATTTTAAATTTTTGGTTTTGAATTAAGGTCATTTCTTTTTTTTAAAGACACCCACAGGGCATCTTATATGTGATATTTATAAAGGAGCGTCCATTTGTCTTTTCATTGATTAAGGCCATTTCTAGTTGGACTCGGAAAAGAAAAGGGTCACTTTTATTCATGAATAATACTACACCTACGTAAACAGCTACGTAATGTTACATAAATTACCTAATCTAACCTTCTCTCTTCCCCTGATTTTAATGAGGATGGACCCCTTCCTCTCCCCATCTTCAATCCTAACTTGCCATGTTTACTGTTACGTAAAACACGTAAATGTAGCATTGCTATTTAGTCATTCTGCCACTCGCGAGAGTAACAACTTTGTGTTGTAACACAAACATGTACTCCCTCCGCCCGGAAATACTTGTCCTCGAAATGGCTGCATCTAGACTTATTTTAGTTATAGATACATCTATTTTATCCATTTCTCGGACAAGTATTTCCGAACGGAGCCTCCGTTCCTAAATATTTGTCTTTCTAGATATTTCAACAAGTGACTACATAGGGAGCAAAATGAGTGAATCTTCACTTTAAAATATGTCTATATACATCCGTATGTGGTAATCTATTTGAAATATGTAAAAAGACAAATATTTAGAAACGAAGGGAGTAAACTGCATTCTTTCCTTAATCAATAGACGAGGCAAATCTTCTGCCTCGGTTTAAAAAGTACTCCCTAGCTCGATTTGAGCTGGCGTGACCTGGCGCACCATATGGATCATTGCGCGTCTCTCAACTATGCTCAGAAATGAATCATCACAATATTAATTTGAACAGTAATGATGGAGAAATGCTTCACGGTGTGCCAGTCCGGTAACGCCTTTGCGCTTTGTTTTTCAATATAAAATGCCTGCTAATGACAGCGCGCGAGAGAGGGCTCGTTGGAAGATTATCGAACAAAATCAACAAGGCAGCAGTAAGATCAGATCAATACTAGACACCAAAATCAAAATCAGTAAAAGTGCGTGTAAACTTTAGCACAACATCGAAAGCTCAGCAGATTATTATCACCCATCCATACTAATACGCAGGGCGCACACAAGAACAGCAACAGCACTAGCGAATGAGTTTATTGGCCACGCAGCCACAGTAACAAGTACCAAAACGGACAGGCACTGTTGTGCGCATTAGACATTAGTCCACCTCTACGCAATGTACAGACGATCCCGACAGTGGAATAGTGCCCACTTTTATTACTGCATATACAAAGATCCAACAGCGGGAAACTCAAGAGCGAACGAAGTACTGTATGACTACTCATCAGACAAATCATGCAAGCACTTTTTCATACTCTTCTCCAGCATATTTCCAGTTCACCACCTTCCAGATGTTGGTCAGGTAGTCCGGCCTCACGTTCTTGTACTGCAATCACAAATAATATATGCTAGCTTAGCACTGGGAAAGACCTTTCAATCTCCATTCACCTCGACAAAAATAAAGAAACAGTTCAATTTAGTAGACCAGCAGAATAATAATACTTTAGTTGCTGCTACGAGCGTCATGCATTAAATATTTTGGCACATGTGTTCAACACAATGGTTGTCTGGTTGATATGCCCAGTTGATAATTATGCTTTGATTCTTTCCAGTTTCAGGCTACATACATCTAAATATCTACCAGAACAGGGCCGTAATCTTCATATACACCATATTTTTCCCTACCTTTTTGACATATAACCATGGAGCACACTGATATCACTAGTATTCTACTCGTGTTTCCTTTTAAAGGGAGAAGCGGGCTCTACTAGTCTTGCTTTCAGCAAGGGCCTTGCAGAAATGCAGGTATACCATAGGGAAGGAATACTGCAATTCCTACAGTACTGGAAATTAGCATGTCCAAAATGGTTGCATAGTTTTCAGGCATTTGCCTCACCACAAAAACAGTACTAATACAGAACAATGGGAGAAAAAAGACCAAGTGGGCCAAGTGAAATCTTATCAAATATGATTGTATGAGGCATATATATTCTAAAAAAGGAAGGGTGGCAACATCACCAACATGACAGCTCATTAGAGCAAGTAGAATAGACTTCGGTTAGAAAATGGGATTACCTGCAGGTAGTACGCATGCTCCCAGACATCAATTCCCAACAAAGGATACAGGTTTGACCCTTTGGTCACAAGAGGGTCCTGCAAGGTCCAATAAGTAAGTTGTATGCACATGAAAACTACCTCAAAGTTGAAGCATGAAAAGGAAAAAAAAACTACTGCCAACCCCAGGCACCACACAGGGGGATTATTTGCAGTGCCATAACTTCATACACAAAGTTTCCACATGGCAATAAAAACTTCTTAAGTTGATCAAACTAGGATGCAAAACAAACTATAAATGCCTTCGTGGAGGTTGTGAGGGTTGTAATTTCACATAGCTCAGCTAAAAATAGATTGGTCTCTTCAAGACGCTACATGCAGAATTCAAGGAAAAAACAAAACGACAGGTATGCAAATGTTTAGAAGTCGATGTACTCCCTCCGTTCCTAAATACAAGTCGTTTTAGAGATTCAAATGCGGACTACATACGAAGCAAAATGAGTGAATCTAGACTCTAAGATATGTCTATGTACATCCGTATGTAGTCCTTATTGTAATCTCTAAAAAGAATTATATTTAGGAACGGAGGGAGTATAAGATTTGCTTTAATGTCAACTATTGATCAAACTGAAGCTTGATATCCTTTTTATCTCATAAAGAACTCTACGGCCTTGCAGCAGGTGACTACTGAATTACAGAATGCAACCCCTGTTTGTCATATCGGTTTTTTTTCTATCTTGTTTGTCACATCAACAGCCCCAGAAATTAGTTCCCATGGCATGTGTACTGCTTTTACTGAATATCCTACTACTTATGAGATTTCACTAGTGACCATTTCTCCATCAATTAAAAACCAACAAAAGTGAGGATGACATATGAGGCCTGGGGTTACATCGCAGTGACAATTCAGTGATCTTTACAACGGTACAGAGCACTGAGAAATATCACCCTTCCAGAAATATGGTTATCTTTAACTGCATGCTTAGTTGCTTATGAATGGATTAATTACTGATTCTTCCAACAAGCATTCGCAGCATAATGGGGAAATGGTAGAAATGAACTGAATTGTAAATTAGTGTGAAGACTGTATAAACTGTCCTTTAGGAACACTATGATCCAAGTAAGGATGAGAACTTTCACCTGATTAGGAGTAGTTTCAACTGAAAGCTTTTTGGCCTCTTTATCCAAAGCTAGCCACTGCATAACAAACATGTGAATATTGACAAAGCACCTTCACCAGATAAAATAATGGTAATGCGGACAAGACAGTGCATAATGTACATACCACCCATCCAGATCCTTGTAAAGCAGCACCCTCTGCATTCATCTTCTTAATAAGTTTCTCAATACAACCAAAATCCTCATCAATGGCCCAGCCAAGTTTGCCATGAGGTGGCTCACCACCACCCTCCTGTAAAGCACCAAACATTTTAACTGTTTGAAATGGTGGAAGTCTAAACAGAAAAAGAAAAGACAGAAAGAGGGCACGGCTGTGGTTGAGCAAAAGGGTATCGGTTAGATACTTACGCTAATAGGCTTGAGGTTCTTCCAGAAGATTGAATGGTTAACATGACCTGCAACATGGTAAAAAACCGCCTACATTAATAAATGATAGGCTTAGAAGAATGTTATATTTACAATATCAAACCAATGAATTTATTCCAGGTCATCATTTTTGTAGAGGTTAAGCATCACATCCTTACGAATTCTCTAGTCGCACAGCATTTCTTGGTATTGTTAACAAATTTAATATTTAGGACATCATAAAACGAAGTGAGGAGCCAGGTTGAATGCATACGAGTATCGGCAGAATTATTAGCAGAAGCATAAAATTATGCCTCTCATTTGTCACATGGTAGTATCCTTAATTCCTACTTTAATGTGCAGATATGAGCAGGGAATAGAAACCAATAACACTCGATTTTTGTGTCTCAGTAGCTAACGATGCATGCACAAATACTATAGTTTGGCATGGTTCCATCAGAAGTAAAAAAATAGGTATCGTCAAAGGCATTAATCAAACCGTGAAGCATCACAAGCACCTAATCCCCAAATGTAGAAGTTCGACTAGTTTCAAATCCCTAGATTTTTTAATAAAATTGAAAGGAAACCTCGAGGGCAATACTCAAGGTTGAATAGGTTGAGACATGGTCGATTTTGCGAAAGAAGCAATGAAGCAATGGGCATGTCAAGCAATTCTTTCAAACTAGAAAACCAAGTGGAGCAAAACACAAAAAATTTCAGCGGACCGTGGATTCATACTTTTATAACATTGACACTTGTACTGTTTGTCCGCATCAAGCACCAGAATCAGTAATTCAAAAAAAAAAATTTGAAGCCCAGCATGTCCTAAAATTAAGCACAGTTCACAACATCAGTGCTAGGAGTATCTCAATGAACCAACCAATATACACATGAAAATCCACTACAATGACCCCTTCAACAGCTGCAACTTGCAACCAAGTCACAATTATGATTATGGATGAAACACAAAAAAATGTATTCCCAGACATCCCCAACTAAATTATGCATATAGCTAATGATACTAACAAGTACTTGCAATTAAGCATCCATATGGTAACGAATCCATAGAAGCAGTTGTGTCAAAAAATTCGATAAATGCACAACCAAGTTAAGACCAATAACAGTTCAAAAAAAAAGTTAACACCAATAAACCAAATAACAACCCAAAGCTCCTAATACGCACAGAATACACAAAAAGTCCTGAAATTTTGCACTCAGGAGCAACCACTTCAGATAACACGAAGCAGCACCATCCACCATCTATATCCAATCGAAGAAAGGCCTAAACAATGTTTCCAAATTAGTGGTTTTTTGACCAGCCGAACACAAATTAACATAAAACCAAGACTTATAAGAAAAACCCCACCATATAAAACCCTAGAAATGATAGGATCCTAAAAGCACCAACAAATACTACACTCTGGAGCATAACGCTCTCTTTGATAGATCAGTATTAATAAACAAACGCAATAACTCCACATCAACTCGTAAAAAAGAATCCGACATCAGCGTCACCACCATACTAGCGATCAGAGCATCTAGACGAACCACACGAGAAGCGCAGCAAGGGGTCTTACTGCCACCATAACTGGCGTGACGCTTCTCGGGGTACAGGTGCATGATCTCCCAGGAGATGGACATCTCCAGCATGCCCTACCTAGTCGCGGTTTCAAAATAATAATGACAGCTCGAATGACAAAACCATTTTCTGTCCAAAATTGATACTCCCTCCATCCAAAAAAACTTGTGCCAAGGATAATGCTGCTTGGTTATCCTTGATCACTGCCTATATCGCCCAACAGAAATACAAATCACCACAAGGTTCAGATATGCTGCTGGAGAGCAGCTAGAGGAAAATCCCACTGAATCGCTGAAACAGGATGAGTTGAGCGAGGTTTCATAAAGACATAAATTAATGGATAACAAATGACGCTCAGTCACGGGTCTCACGGTTGCGGCCGACGCGGCCACGATGCTGACCTTATCTCTTCGATTTATTTATTTATTTATTTTTGCTTTTTTCACTCTGCAGATGCTCGTCTGGTACTTCTAACGCACTAATCCCCACATCAATTCCTCTGGCCCCGCACCAGCAACCGAATCAAAGGAGCATCCGAACGAACGGATCAAGGGAGCATATCCAGAGGAGAAAGGGGCCTTTACCGCCGCCGTTGAACTTGATGGCGCTCTGGAGGCCGACGACGGCGGACGCGTCCCCCTTGCCGACGGCGGCGTCGAGCTGCTCGAGCGCCTTGTTGTAGTTGGCGACGTAGGTGGCGTGGTGCTTCTGGTGGTGCAGGCGCATGATCTCGCCGGAGACGGCCGGCTCCAGCGCGCCGTAGTCGTAGGGGAGGTCGGGGAGCGTGAACGTGGCCACGCCCCTGGCGGCGGCGCCGAGCGCCAGGCCTAGGGTTTTCTTCGAGGCCAACGTGCGGAGCGCCATGGCTAAGTGTGTTCAGTCTTTGGTGCGGGTGCGTGGGTGGAGGATTTGGGGAATGGGAAGGACGGATCTAGATGCCGCGGCGAGGTGTGCGGTGCGGTAGGTAGATGAGGCTGCTAGACCTGGCCATATGGGCCGGCCCGGCACGGCATGGCACGGGCCAGCTATAAAAGAGGGTCCGGCAAGACATGGCTTTTAAGAACAAACACGGCCTGGCACAGCTGTGGAAATCTAATTAGGCTCCTCTGATTCAAAAGAATTCTATAAGGATTGAAATTCTTAGGATTTTTTCTTACATTGGCCCTTTTATTCATAAGATTGGATCTCATATAATTTTTTCCTATCGAAATCTTTTGTACTATATTTCATAGGAAATCTAACATCCACTACAACCACAATTCCTTTGTTTTTCCTGTGGCATCAAACACTCCTTACTGATCATACACGATTCAGGTGGGCCTGCCACTTCAATTTTATACTTTTCTTATTGCCGCGTTTTCAGAATCCCGCGAATCAAAGAGGCCATTAAAAGATACCTCAATGGGAAGGGTGGATTTGATGCCGCGGCGATATGCGGATTGGGGTAGGTAGATGATGCTTCCAGACCTGGCCATATGGGCCGGAGGCTGGCTTGGCCCGGCCCGGCACAGCACGGCCCAACCATAAAAGGATCTGGCATGGGACGGAACCGACACTTTGTCTAAAAAAAAAAAAGACACGGCACGCCACAGCTGTCGGAGATTTTTTTTCCCGAGGACTAGAGTAAAACACCCCTTTCCACCGCAAAAAATTACTCCCCCCGTCCCATAATATAAAGCATTTTTAACACTACACTAGTGTCAAAACACACTCTTATATTTTGGGACGGAGGGAGTATCTAACAGTTGGACGCCACTTGCCGCGAGAGCTATATATCGTCTGTTGAGAGTTCTAAGTAGGTCCCGCCTCTGAGAAGGCAAATGGGTTGGTCCAATAAGGGTCTCGGGGGAGCGGTTTTTCATGGAAGTTTTTTATCGGTTTGCCATGTGGTATTTTCTTGTTTGTTTTTGTGGTGGTTTTGACCGGGTTTTTTTTTTGCGTGTTTTTTCATGTTTGTGGTGGTTTCTGCTTTTCTTTCATCGATTTTTTGTGTTTCTTCATCGGTTATCTTTATTTTTTTTTTGTTATTTCAAAACGTCTCTACTTTTCTCAATACACATTGTATACTTTTTGGACACATGTGGAATATTTTTTGATACATGTTGTACATTTTTACCAAAAAAATGTTTGTGAGCATTTTTTTAATGTATGTTAATCATTTTGCAAATACATGTTGGTTTTTTCCAAGGGTAAAAACATGTTTTTAACTAGGTGAACATTTTCTTATATTGCATAAACTTTTTTAAAAAAAATTACGAACATATTATATGAAACATGTGATTTTTTAAAATATGATGTACATTTCTTTTGAACTACCCAAATATTTTCTTTTACATTGTAGCCACAAACATTTTGGGTGACCCATCTACGAGTGACTACTCCTTGGGTGGTGACTCGAGCCTCCAGATCCTTGTTTGGAATAGGACGAGGCCATACTGGCGCAGAGCTGCATTAGACGGTGTATTGGTCTCCGCCATGTATCAGAGGAATTCAGGTCCCATCATGTTGCAAACAACTTCCAACAGAGGGGGCGAGTTCTACTTCACGTACACTGTCTCTGACGGCTCGCCAAGGACGCGCATGATTCTGCACTACACGGGTATGGTAAAATTCCTGGCGTGGAACAGCAATTCATTATCTTGGGAGGTTTTCTTTGAGCGGCCCGGTTCTAGCTGTGACCGCTACGCCTCGTGCGGCCCGTTCGGTTATTGCGATGCCACACAGACAGTTGCAACATGCAAGTGCCTCGATGGATTTGAACCTGATGGTCTTAACTTTTCCCTAGGATGTCAGAGAAAGAAGGAGATGCGTTGTGGTCAAGGAGATAGGTTCATTACCTTGCTTAACATGAAGACGCCCGACAAGTTCTTGTTCATCAGGAATAGAAGCTTCGACCAATGCGCAGAAGAATGCAGCCGCAACTGCTCATGTACTGCATATGCTTACGCTAACCTGAGTACTCTCAGTATGACTGTAGACCAATCGAGGTGCTTAGTTTGGATGGGGGAGCTTGTTGACACGGAGAAGCGTGGTGATGGTCGTGGGGAGAATCTGTACCTCCGGATTCCCAGCTCATCTGGTATTTGCTCATTTCCCATCTTATTGCTTATACTGTGTGATAGATTGCCTATTAACTTAGATTGTGTGTGGCTAATAAAATTATACCACTAAACCCAGTACAATTAAAGCACGTGGCAGTTACAATTATGTTCAGTTGAAACATTCTTCCTAATAAAATTATACCACTAAGACACATGACGAACTTCACTATTGGATGATCATAGGACTTAGACTAACATATTTTGTTCTCACATGCGTATGTTCACTACTACCAGCTGTGCTCGTCCTACCTTGCATGAAAATCAGTCATCTTTTCGGATTCTACTTCTCTATAATCCTGCCATTTGGCAGTCTTCATCATTTTTTTCAATTTTACCATTTGCTCTCTTTTTTGCACCCCTCACCTTTCTACCTAAACCAATAGTTGGCCTGGATATACACAGTGCTTCAATCTACTTTTTCTATAGTAAGTATTTTATGTATTGTCTTTTGCAGTCAGTAAGAAGACTGGTGCGCTGAAGATTGCACTCCCAGTCATGGCAAGTCTACTGATACTTGTGTGCATTTGTCTTGTCTGGATATGCAAGTCGAGAGGTTGAACAATATTCGATTATGTATCCAAGTGCATGTCATGTTAATGCATTATTTCTTATCATAACTCATATTAACTCCTGGCAGGCAAGCACCAAACCAAGGGACCCATGAATTTTGCAATGATAGAACAACTGGACAACTCTGATGGACCATACGATGAGAATTCAAAAAAATTGTGGATCAGCTTCAAAGATATTGTCCCTGCTACAGACGGTTTCTCTGACTCCAATGTGCTTGGCAGAGGAGGCTTTGGCATAGTATACAAGGTAATATAAATGTCACCTTGACGATTACAGTAGTGAAAGGCGTTCTTTCATTGTTAATATGAATCATGTAACCACGTAGGGCACACTGGAAGGTGGCAAGGAAGTTGCTGTTAAAAGGCTTACCAAGTGTTCTGATCAAGGAATGGAGAATTTTAGAAATGAAGTAGTTCTTATTGCAAAACTGCAGCACAGAAACTTAGTTAGACTTCTTGGTTACTGCATCCATGGAGCTGAGAAGCTTCTTATTTACGAATACTTACCCAACAAAAGCTTAGACTACTTCCTATTTGGTATGTTCTAATCATGTATAATGGTTCTTACGTTGAGCAAATGAGCATGCCTGATTTTAAGACTAACATGGCTTCACATGCTTTGTTGTTGGCATACAGATGATGCTAAAAGATCTATGGTTGATTGGCCAGCAAGGTTTAGCATAATCAAAGGGGTAGCTAGAGGACTTGTGTACCTCCACCATGATTCGAGAATGACGATAATTCACAGAGATCTCAAAGCAAGCAACATCTTGTAGGATGTGGAGATGAGACCCAAAATATCAGATTTTGGCATAGCAAGGATCTTTGGTGACAACCAGCAACAAGCAAATACTAGGCATGTTGTCGGGACATAGTGAGTATTAATTCCCGTACTATACTAAACATGCTTAAATAACTATTTATGTGCTCCAACTACTTAGTTCTTGTGAAACTATTCAAACAGCGGTTACATGTCGCCCGAATATGCGATGGAAGGCATTTTTTCGGTCAGGTCCGACACATATAGCTATGGGGTCTTGGTACTGGAGATTGTAAGTGGGTTAAAGATCAGCTCACCTCAACATCTTATAAGGGATTTCCCAAACCTTATAGATTATGTAAGCGCTACCAAATGCTTTGAATTTGGCCTGCTCAAGTGCTCTTATATTTTGATATAGAAGGAGTACAACATAGCGAGCGTAGATACTAACTTATTATCCTCGGGCATGTTTCAGGCATGGAACTTACTGAAAGAAGGAAACTCAAGGGATTTCCTAGATACCGTGCTGCTGAACAGCTGCTCGCTGCATCAAGTCTCGTTGTGCACCCATATCGCATTATCGTGCGTTCAGGGCAGCCCGAGTGCCAGGCCACTCATGTCGCTTGTGGTCTCTATGCTGGAAAACGAGGCCATGCCACTCACGATACCAAGGCAGCCTTTGTATTTCGTTGGAAGGAGACATGAAGCGGAAGAAGCGAGGGAGGACTCTGTTAACAGCGTGAGCCTGACGACTCTAACAGGACGCTAGCAGAGCGAGCAGTGGCATACGGTGTCGTTGGGCTCACGCAGATATAGGTTAGCTGGGCTCATGTTCTTATATTCCATCTGCCTTGTTCTTGTGGCCCCTTTGCTTGTTGCTTTGAATGATAATTCTGTTGCAGCTACTCTGATCGCGAGTTGTGTGTGTAATAATTCCGTTGCAGCTATTCAGATTGCAATCAAGCGCTGTATAACGATGTTTGGTCCGGCTGTTGCCTCTTCTTAGTAAAGTTGGGGAGAAGAGGTTGTACGTGGAGGCATTCCAGTTTACGGTCAGGCGTCATGCTAATAAATGACTTGAATTTTTGGCTCTGAAACGTGTTCCCAGAACACCTGTTCAAGCAAACTGGGGGAGACTATTAAGATTAACGTGGATGGAGAGTTTGATTCATACTCAGGATAGGGAGGGTGGGGGATGATTTGCCATGATTCAACATCTAAAATCATGTTCATGGCGGCCGGCTCAGCCCACGGCCTAGCTGATGCCCTTCATGCAGAGACGAGGACCCTCTATTATGTAGTCAAGCTGGCTGATCAGACGGGTGTGGGCCGTGTGCAGTTTGAATCTGACAGCCTCATCGTACACCAAGCGGTGCGCTCTGACTCGCATGGTTTTGCTCCTTTGGGGCAGCTGTTTCGAGAGATCAAGTTCAAGTTGAGTTCGCTGTTCATTCAGGCTGGATTAGTTCATGTTAGGCGCAATTGTAATACGCCAGCGCATGTGTTGGGAGCGATGGATGTAGTGTATGCTAGCGGTGAAATGCGTTTGACCATGTCGATGTAACCGGCGATGGAGCCATGATATAAATGGAATACGAGTGTTCCATCTCAAAGAAAGAGAAAATGCTATAGGGTAAGAACATAACTCAACAACTTATAGACAGAATATTACCAGCAGCGCGGTTTAAAAAAAAGCGCTACTGCTACGAGGAGGAGAGGGACTACAACAAACAGCGCTACTGATATCCACATAGCAGTAGCGCGTCAGGAGGAAACAACGCTACTACTACAATTGCCACGACCTTGCCGCCAGACTAGGTATAGCAGTAGCGCATGTTTCCTAAACGCGCTACTGCTATGTCGTTTAGCAGTAGCGCTTTATCTTAACGCGCGCTACTGCTAAAGCCATCCTATCTTCTCCAACCGGCCGCCCCTCACTCTCCCCTCTCCACTCCACTCTCACTCTCCCCCGCACCCCCGTCGTCCGCCGCCGCCGCCGTTCCCCGACCACCGTCGTAGCCCGCCGCCGCCGACGCTCCTGCTCCTCCTCCATTGAGGTAGTTCCTCCATCCCTCCTCCTTCCACCTCCCTCCCCTCCTCGTCCCTCTCCTGATCCCTCCCTTCCTACCGCGCCCTCCTCCCTCCTCCTCCGGCCAAGCCCTCCGCGGCAGCCTCCTCCCCCTCCTCCTCTCTCCTCCCTCCTCCCACCCCTCCTCCTCTTTCCCCCCGCCCTCCTGCCCCTCCTCCTCTCTCCTCCCTCCTCCTCCTCCCTCCTCCCACCCCCTCCTCCCTCCATCTCTCCTAAACCCTAAACGTTTTTTTACTGTTCTTGTATAGTGTAGTTTTTTTTACTGTTTTTTAGTAAGTGTTTAATAGAAATAGTTTATTTAGGAAGGGTTAATAGAACTATTTTATTTATAGTAAGTGCTTAATAGAACTAGTTTATTTATAGTAAGTGCTTAATAGACTAGTGAATAGGTTTTTTGAATATAAAAATTTTAGTAATAGAAAATTTTAGTAATATAATTTTTTAGGTTATAGAAATTTCAATTATAGAAATCTATTGGAATGCTATATGAGAAAATTTTAGGTATCAAATTTAGTAATAAAAAATTTTAGTAAGAAAATTTAGGTATAGAATTTTTTTGTAATTTTGTTTTTCAATATAGAAATGTATTGGAAAATTTAATTATTTTTATGTCATTATCACTTTGTCATCAAAGAATGCTATATGAGATTTGATGATCTAAAATTTTACTCGGTTGAATATGCAGGCTTTGTAGAGTCGTGTCTCCTTGGAGTGATCGTCATCCGAGCTACCTCTACTTTCTCTACACCCGAGTCGATGAGCTAAAAGTCCACCTCCTCCTTCTCTACTCCTCGATGTTGAATAGAGTAGAACTAGGGTATTTAGTTATGCTTCTTAACCAAATGAAATGTTCGGGTTATAAGATATATTGAAATGTTTTTGTCAATATTGAACCATTGAAATGCAATGAGCACCAGTTTAAGCATCGTTGTATGTGTATGGACATCTTTGTATCGCAGGGAAAATCCGAGTGGCCTATGTTTTGCCGGAGTGTTGATTCATTTCCGTTCCGGCAAATTTCAGGCGCTCGAAATGTCCTATTTTAGCAAAGGTCATGCCGGATTTTTCCGTGAATTTAAGCATGACTTGTGCTAGAATATGTAGGAAATATCGAGTGCCCCGGATTTGCTAGAAAGAGAATTAAACGACATTTCGAGTTGACTTTAAGTCTGTCGGGGCTCCATACATGACAGTCAAAAAATCAGTGAGGGAGAGTCTCCACCATATATGAGAGAAGAAGAATGCCGACAGTCATCGTGGGGTCGCTTCTCCTTCTTCTCTTTGTGCTAGACCTTTGTTATGCACTAGGGAAGAAGGAGTAGCGACCATCATCGACGGTCAAAAAATCGGTGAGGGAGTGTCCACCATATATGAGAGAAGAAGAATATCGACTGTTGTCGTGGGGGTCGCTTCTCCTTCTTTTCCTTGTGCTAGATATTTGTAATGCACTAGGGAAAGAAGGAGTAGCGAGCATCACCAACGGTCGCAATATCAGAGAGGGAGTGCCCACCATATACGTGAGATAAGAGTTTAGGAAGGAAGACTCGACAGACCTAAAGTCAACCCATTGCATATTGAGTAATAGTGATATGTGTGTTGAGTTTCCTGGTAGTTGCCTTCGATCGATTTTCAATTAATGTTTCAACTATGAACATAGGAAATGTTTGACGACGAAAGGGAATTCGTTATGTGCGAATACTGCGAAGACAAGCGTGGCCTGTGCGACAGGCCTCACCTAGTTGGTGGTAGGCGCTTCAGCATCATGCTGGATGAGAACTTCGAAGTGGATACAGTAAGTCACAACGACAAGTCTTTTTTCATAATTAAGCATGACTTCTGCTTCTTTTGCTTCAACTTATAATTTTAATTTTTTACAATTCTACTAGCGTATCCCCTGCCATGCAAGAATTTATGTCTTGGATAAGATTGGTTTCAGTACTATGGAAAGTATGGAGGTAAAGAGAGTTCACTTGAGGACCGAGCATGATTATACTTTTGCCGTAAAATTATACTATGCAAGGCTTATGCATTTGAGCCTAATATGCTTATCACCTTTGATATTCGTCCGGAAGATGAAATTGAAGGTAATATCGACATCTGGGTCGATGTGCAGACGCCTCCAGTTCTACCATTATGTTAGTTTCTCAACTATATTTATTAAGTAATTTATATTATTTATTTAAAAATAATTGACAACTAATTTCTATTGACAGCTTATTTCCATTCAAGCAAACATGTCCGGCGCTTGGTAGACAGCACCCACTACTGTCCCGGGGCTGAACTAAACTGCGAGGAGATAAGTCATTATGTTTCATGGCTTGAGGATCTTGATACTGTCAAGACAGGTTATTTTCCTGGACTTCGAAATATTAGTACTCAATACGTGCGATCACTAGTGTGCGTATTGAACTACGGTCACATCTATTTAGGAAAGATGGTAAGATTTTTACTATTTGTCCTCAGTGCATCTTTTGCATACATTATTTTTTAAGCTAAACTTCATTGCTAAGTATGTTACTACGATGTTCTTCAACAGGGACTTCCGATGAATATTGTGCCTTGTTAGATCGAGCTTAAAGGTCGCATGACAATGGTTAGCTTACGGCCAAGATATCCTGCATTGCACATGAATGCATTCATGATTTCTCAAAGCGAGCAAGTCTTAATAGTCAAAGGCTGAAGCAAAATTATGAAGGATCACAGCAGATAAGTACTAGGGGGCAGCAATCAGAAGCGCAACCCATAATTAGGAGACAGGTTCATCTGCATTCTCCAATATGATGAAGCAGGAGTGCTACACATGTTTTATGCTATTTTACCTGAGAGAGAGCAGCAGGAGTGATTAGCTAGCTAGAATGAGTTTGAAGATGATGATGTGCTACACTATGACTATGATGATTAAATAGCTAGTGTTAGTGGTAATGACTATGATGATTATTATTAGCTAGTGTTGGTGGTGATTAGATAGCTACACTATGACTATGATGATTAAATAGTGTTGGTGGTAATGACTATGATGATTATTAGCTAGTGTTGTTGGTAATGATATGATGCAAGAGTTTTTATATTAATATGATGATGATGTTGATCATGATTATCATGATGATTTGTTATTATATCATTGGTGGAAGGAACGCAGATTAGATTCATGTGGATCGATCAAAAGTGACCAAAAGTTAAATTAGTAGGATCGTCGTCCTAATTCAACTTTTGATTCATCCAAATGAATCTAATCCATGTTTTTTCCTCACAATGATATATTAATTCATCATAGACATAATGATATAACAACCTCTTAATTGGTACTGTATCAAAATTTGTATAACGGCGTATAAATACACTAAAAATAAAAAAAATGAAAAACAGAATACTAGTAGCGCTGGACAGGAAGCACGCTACTACTAGTTAGATTAGCAGTAGCGCTGAAAACAATACACACTACGGCTATATGTCTTAGCAGTAGCGTGTGTTACTGCTAAGGAATAGCTGTAGCGCCTTACTAGTAGCGCGGGGCCCCGCACTACTGCTAAGGAATAGCTGTAGCGCCTTATTAGTAGAGCGGGGCCCCGCGCTACTAGTAGGCATTAAACCCGTGCTACTACTAGGCTTTTCCCTAGTAGTGCAAGTATATATGTTTGTTTAGTAAATTCAAATATTTTTGGTGAATATGTTTTAAAAATCATGAATATTTTTTGAATTCACTTACATTTTTAAATATGTAATTTTTTTTCAAACTTATGAACAATTTTTGATTTTACAATTTTTTTTGAAATCGTCAACAGTTTTTGTATATGCCAAGATTTTTTAAAAATCACGACCATTTTTTGAATCTGTGAACATTTTATGATTTGCTGAACATTTTTCAAAATCATGAAATTTTATGATTTCTCAAACACGTTTTGTAAAAATTCTCATTTATTTTGAAATTTGGAACTTTTTTGAAATCCCGAGTTATTTTGAAGATGAGAAAAATAAAAACAAAAAGTAAAAAGCCAAAAAAATGAAATGAAAAAAAAACAGGGGCGCCCGGCCCGCACTTGGGCGGGCCCAAAAATGCGTGCGGTGGGAGCGGGAGGTGCGCGTTTCCTCCCTATTCAGCGCGTAGGTCGCTGAATAGGGGCTCCCCTGCCCGCCGTCGTTGGGAAAATGCGGCAACCACACCTGAACCTCGTCCAGCTCGCCGCCGCTCTCCTCACTGCTCTCGGCGCCGCCGGCGCTGTCCCGCCCGTCATGCCACCGGCACCAGCGTGCGTCTCATCTTCCCCCGCCCTCACCTCCCCTGCCAGCAGGCCGGCCCTAGCTTACGACCGGCACCTCATCTCGCCGCCGCGGTCACCCTTCCCAAATTCCCCCTCTCCCTACCACCCCAGATGCGCCAGCCCGCGCCGCGCTCAACGTCGCCAGCGTTCATTCCCACCAGAGATCTGAGGTCGAACCAAGTGAACCCCCAATCCGGCGCGTCGCCGCGAGCTACCCTGACGGAGATGGAGCTCCACCTGATGGTAACTCATTTCCTAGCATACGCCTCCTCGTTTAACCCTGTAGTAGTATTAGCGCTGTAACTTGTGAACCCTTGCCTGTTGTCATACAACGGCAATGATGCTGCATGCTGAAATCCTGAATATTTGTCAGTCCTGTGTTAATTTCTCTGCTTGCCGTGCACGGGCACATACATATTTCTTCATGACACTGTGACGGTCTCCGGGCGGTGGCTGCAAATATCAATCAGGCTCAGCCATGACTATAGCCTGTGAGGTTCATTTCTTGGTCTTCAGTTCCCCACGGAGACCAGCAGCAATGCTGAATAATCATCTCTTACACCTCTTGGTTTTGTGTCTCACTTACCTTTCCTATCATTTATGTCCGGCGACTGGATATAAAACGCGTGATTATGTGACAAGCCACATCAGGAATACCAAAACTCTGGGGCCTGTTTTGGCTTTCTACCTCGTGTATTTGAACCCTCCAAGCAAACAGTCCCATGCATCTTTCTATCTCCTTACTTTGCTCTTCACAAGCATATGGAGAAGAAGGCCTAATATGTATTGGTTCTGTCCCTGGTCTGCAAAAATCCACACAGAGACCAGTAGGAGTGCTGAATAATCAAACTCATGCGACATGTGGTCCTGTGTCATCCGTCGACCTGAAAATTCGATGCAATGTATACATGTTCTTCTATGGATCTAGAATTTGCGACTTAAACACACACACACACCTTGGAAAATTGGAGTGGAAAATTCCTCTATAGCACCAACCTGCTAGTCATTATCATCTGCCTCTGATTTACTGCAATTGCAACAACTATCTACAACTAGTGGATCTAGAATTATCTCGGGCAAACCGGGTACTCCACATATGCAGAGTTGCAAACCTGACCAACTAGAAGGCACAGAAAAGTCCGACCAATGTTTCCACTTTCTAGTTTTACTTCTCAAGGCAAACAATCCAAACCATCTTCATACGTACTACCCCCTTCCTTTGGTAGTCGCAAGCAAAGAAGGCCTAATGGACATGATACACGTCCCAGTTTTCATCCTCCTGTTCTTGATTTGCTTCTGCAAATCCGATGATCGCCTAACACCCACAAAACCACTCTCCCCCGGCGACAGGCTCATCTCAAACGGTGGCATCTTTGCTCTTGGCTTCTTCTCCCTGAAGAACTCAAGTGCAAACTCGTACATCGGCATATGGTACAACCAAATCCCGGAGCGAACATACGTGTGGGTCGCAAACCGCGACAGCCCAATTTCTAGCAGTTCCTCTGGTAAGTTTGTTGTGACCAACAATTCTGATCTTGTCTTGTTAGACTCCAAAGGAAGCACTCTTTGGGCAACCTCGAACAACATCACCTCCGAAGCCGCCGGAACTGCTGCTATACTGCTTGACACCGGGAACTTGGTCATCCGGTTGTCCAACGGCACAGACATATGGCAGAGCTTTCATTACCCAACTGACACCCTCCTCCCTAACATGACTACACCGTTGAGCAGCAAAAATAAGCTCTACAGGCCTTTTGTTGCTTGGAGGGGCCCTGATGACCTGTCCACTGGCGACTACTCCTTGGGCAGTGACTCCAGCTTGGTTCCCCAGGTCTTCATCTGGAATGGGACGAGGCCGTACTGGCGCAGAGCTGCGTGGACTGGTGCACTGGTCAACAACGTGTATCAGAGCAACACTGGCGCCTTCATGTTCGAAACAATTGAAAGAAGAGGGGCTGAGTTCTACATAACATACACCGTCTCCAATGGCTCACCAAATATGCGCGCGAAGCTGCACTATACGGGCATGGTGAAGGTCCTTACATGGAACAGCAAGTCGTCATCTTGGGATGTTTTCATGGAGTACCCCAGTCATAGCTGTGATAGCTATGCTTCGTGCGGCCCATTCGGCTACTGTGATGACACAGAGGCGATTCCAACGTGCAAGTGCCTTGATGGTTTTGAGTCTGCTGGCCGTAACTATTCCCTAGGATGTCGGAGAAAGGAAGAGTTGAAATGTGATGGTACAGATAGTTTCATAACTTTGCCTGGCATGAAAACGCCTGACAAGTTCCTGTACATCAGGAATAGAAGCTTCGATCAATGCGCAGAAGAATGCAGAAGCAACTGCTCATGCAACGCTTACGCGTACGCCAACCTAAGCAGTCTTGGCAGTCTTGACACGGTTGGAGACAGTTCGAGGTGCTTGGTTTGGATGGGGGAGCTTGTTGACACAGGGAAGCCTGCTGGTGGTGTTAGTGAAAATCTTTACCTTCGTATTTCCAGCTCATCCGGTATTTGCCTTTCCTTACCCATCTTAATGATTATGCAGTGCAATTGATTGCCTGTTGATGTAAGTTTATATGGTAGCTATTATAATAGCATGTCGCAGTTACAATTACGTTCAGCTGAACCTCTATCGTGCATCTGATGCTCTCCTTTTACGGTGCCATGTTGAATATGGTACTATCAGATGATGATCATAGAATTTAAATTAATATATTATTTGGCTATTGCATATATTATCTGTTTTATTCCTGGCCTGTTCAGTACTGCCAATTGTATTATCCCCACCTTGCATCAAAAGCAGTCTTGTTTTCAGATTCTGCTTCTTTAGGACCCTGTCATCAGTTGGCATCCAGTTCATCAGAGTTTAGTTGATTTATTCATTTCACATGGTAATAGTTACATGTTCATGAGCCTATATGCTAGCTTGTTTGGCATCATCAGATAATTCTACATTAGTATCAAGTAATGATTGTTTATCCAGAGTTTGCAGTGCATGAGATGTTGTTATGATGTTGTATTATTCATGGTAAATATGACACTTGCAACAAATGCATGACATTATTCTCTTGGTGTACTACAAATCTGCAGTTAATGAAAAAAAGATTGTTATACTGAAGATTGTACTCCCGGCGGTGGCTTGTCTGTTGGTACTCACGTGCATATACCTTGGATACAAGTCACGAGGTAGAAAAACTTTTTATTCACCTTTTTCCCTCAGTAACCAATATTGACAAATTCATTTAAAATTATCCTGTCAGGTAAACGCCGAAGGAAAGGTCAGAACACACATATGCTAAAGCACTTGAATGCTTACAAACTTGGGAACGAAGATACAGAACTTCCATCTGTTGGCTTTGAAGAAATTCTCACTGCAACAAACAACTTTTCTGATTACAACATGCTTGGAAAAGGTGGTTTCGGAAAAGTGTACAAGGTAATAAACAGTTTTGGCTTGGCGATTTCTGAAGAAGAAATATTTTTGTTGTTCTCTTGTTAAACTAAAAAATGATGTGCTCATGTAGGGAATATTGGAAGATGGCATGGAAGTTGCTGTCAAAAGGCTTAGTATGGGTTCTGGGCAAGGGATTGAGGAGTTTAAGAATGAAGTAGTTCTGATTGCCAAATTGCAGCACCGAAACTTAGTTAGGCTTCTTGGTTACTGCATTCATGAAGATGAGAAGTTACTCATTTACGAATACTTACCTAACAGGAGTTTGGATGCCTTCCTTTTTGGTTTGTTCTGACTTATGTACTTACGTTCAAGTCTCGCAAAATATTTGTACATTAACTAAAAGGTTTTTTATATTATGGCTGACAATATATCTCATTTTGCACGGCTTTTGGAAGATGCTACAAAAAAACATATGCTTAATTGGCTGAGCCGGTTCATGGTCATTAAAGCGATAGCCAGAGGGCTTCTTTATCTCCACCAAGATTCAAGATTAACAATAATTCATCGAGATCTCAAAGCAAGCAACATCTTGTTGGATGCGCAAATGAGTCCTAAAATATCTGATTTTGGTATGGCAAGGATCTTTGGAGGAAAAGAGCAACAAGCAAACACTAACCGGGTTGTTGGGACATAGTAAGTAATCTTTGCGCCAGCTATGTGCAGTGTGGTATTTTCTTAAATCTAATTCATTTTCCTTGGAATCATTCAATAGTGGTTACATGTCTCCTGAATATGCGATGGAAGGCTACTTTTCTGTCAAGTCTGACACCTACAGCTTTGGGGTTCTGCTGTTGGAGATTGTAAGCGGGTTAAGGATTAGCTCGCCCTATCTCACAATGGACTTTCCAAACCTTATAGCATACGTAAGTATTACTGAAACGTTCTAATTTTTAACGGCTTAAACACTGATGATAATTTGACCAGAAATTGATTTCACTTGTTCAGGCATGGAGCTTATGGGTTGATGGAAATGCAAGCGAATTGGTGGACCGGTCGGTTGTGGAGAGTTGTCCACTTGATGAAGTTCTACGATGTGTTCACATAGGGCTCCTGTGTGTCCAAGACCATCCAAATGCTAGGCCACCCATGTCATCCATTGTGTTCATGTTAGAGAACGAAACAGCTCTGCTTCCTGCCCCCAAGAAACCTACATATTTCACACTACGGAGCCATGAAGCTGAAGACCGGAGAAAATATATGGGAAGTTCTGAGAATAACATGAGCATCACAACACTGGAGGGACGTTAAATGTTTAGTTCCGCTGTTCCTTGTTTCATAAACTGCTCACAAATCTGCAGTTGGGTCATGTTTGCATACACAAACAAGTGCACCATTGAATAGATTGTTCTCAACTCGCTGGTCATGTTTGTAAATACAGTCTCCTTGATATGTGTACTAGTTTGAGCATTCTCATCTATCAAAGTGAAGGAAGCTACCTCAACATGCATGTATCGCGAACTTTTATGTGTTTGTTTTCCCTATATAAAGTTTCTTGTTCAGTGTTTCCTCTGTCGGTTGAGTCAGTTAAAGTAGTATGCTGAAAGCTTGGTTTTATGGTGGACATTTTGAATAACCCAAGAAGCATATACTCCCTCCGTTTGGATTTGTACTAGTACTCACAAATGAGTGGCGGTGAACACATTTTTTTTGTGGACAGATGTAATATTCTTCTGTTATGTTTGAAATGTTTTCTAGAAATTTT
Source organism: Thinopyrum elongatum (assembly GCA_011799875.1). Classification (NCBI taxonomy): domain Eukaryota; kingdom Viridiplantae; phylum Streptophyta; class Magnoliopsida; order Poales; family Poaceae; genus Thinopyrum; species Thinopyrum elongatum. The sequence goes on from CM022298.1 coordinate 674,106,240, forward strand.
GAAGGATTTAAATTCATAGGGATTTTTCCTATGAAGGTCCTTAGTTTGAACGATGCAACCAAAAATGTTTTTTAGGGGCAAATGTTTGAGTAGGGCGTTTTGGATCTCGGCCTCCATGGAGGCCGAATTTTTTAAAAAATTAAATTTCAAAATTTTCCGTTTCAAAAAAATATGTACAAGTAAACAAGGATTTGAGGTGTATGTGAGTAAATTTTCAGGATGAAGAATAGTAACATGCGTTAAAAAGCCCCAAACTTGTTTTTTTTTTGCACAACCCTAATTTCAACGTATTTTGTCCTGAAAATTTCGCACTTGTGCTGCCTTCATCTATATCTATATTTTTTTCAGAATTTTTTGAAATGTAAAAATATGAACTTTCATGAATTTTGAATTTTGCATTTGGAGGCCTCCATGGAGCTCGGCCTCCAAAAGCAATTTCTGCAAATGTTTCTTTTTTTTAGGCTAGCCGATGTTTTTTTAAGGCTGGCAAATGCAAGAGAGCGGATATGCTGCCCGTTTCTCTACTTTTTTTTTAGGTGACCCCGTTTCTCTACTGAAGGCCCATGAAAGAATAGTAGGTACTTAAGGCGCTGTCAAAAAACCATTATTGGTAATGTTCGTGCGGGTTTAAGTGTGACAACATCGTTGTTCCAGTTCAATTGCAACCTCTTTATTGAAGTTTTTTGAGTATTTCTCCGAGTAGAGATTGACGCCGTGAAGAAGGTGTTTTCAAGAGAGTTCATTGTAATTCTTAGTCAGTTACTTTGTATTTTCTTGGATCTTATGTTCAAATCAGTGTACATGTAATTGTTATGAGTATGAATAAAGTTACGTGTGTTTCTCAAAAAGAAATGTAGCTTTTGGACCCGGTGACAAACAAGAGAAATGGGACGGGCCTTTGCGAGAACGCAAGCGCGGAGAGAACAAGAAATGCACGGCCGCACGAGACCACTTCCGCCATCTAGTTCCAGTCCCGTGGTTATCGAACTCACCGCCGCTTTCCTCGCTGCTGTTGGCGCTCCCCATCTGCTGCGGAGGCTTCTTCTCCCCGTCATGCCGCCGTCACTGATATGCATCTCCGCCTCCTCCCCATCTTCAGGCCTCGAGCCCCATTCAACATCGTCGGTGTTCGTTCCCGCCAGAGATCTAAGGTCGAAAACCAAGTCAGTCCCCAATCCGGAGTGTTGCCGCCAGCTGCCCCGACGGAGCTCCACCCGATGGTAACTTATTTCTTACCATACCCCTTTTCGTTTTGTTGTATAGGAGTGAAGTGTGAACCCTTGTTTGTTTCCGTTGAACGCCGATCAAATCCTGCGAGATCCACCGAAGACACACCTCCACATGCCCTTTAACGACGCTAGATGCACTGTCAAGACAGGTGCTAGGCGAGAAGAGCCTTATTCCATCTTTGCCTCGTATTTCTAAACAGGACACAAACCTTAAACATGCACAAAAAGACGCCTAAAACACGGAACATGACCCTCCCATCGGCAAGGGCCGAGATCCACCGTGCCTCCATGACCTAAGGCCACAGGAGACGAGATGGACCTGCGGCGCCGCCGGCAGGACCCTAGTCGCCCTTCAACTTGCGACAACACTGGCGAACGGGTAACACATTTTTTTAGGAAAACAATCACATATGAACATATTTAGGCACAACTATATTGTGCAGATACTACATTTTTTGACAGGACAATTTTTTCACTCAATAATTCGTGTCAAGACGATACCACCTAACATATGTATAGCGTGTTCAAGAAACAAAGAAATATGTATAGCAAGATGCACATAGCTCAGAAACATACTTATTTTTTAAACACATATTACAATTTTTTCAGAAGTCCATATTATTTCCTTTTTTTTTGAGGATCCATATTATTTCCTTAAATGGTCTAAAAGGTGTGCAGCTTTTAGGCCCATGAAAAGATGAAGAAAAAAAAGTAGTTAGGGCTGGGGTAGAGAACCGGGGCGGGCCGAAAGCCCTGCGTTGAAGTAGCACGCGAGCAGAGGGGAAAAAACATCACGAGGCCGAGTCGGCCGCCGCTGCTGAGTGCTGACCCACTGCCGCCGGCGCCGCCGGCGGTGTCCCGCCAATCATGCCACCGCCACTAGCGTGCGTCTCCTCCTGCGCCTCATCTTCCGCCGCCCTCCTCTCCCAGAGTCCGGCCGTACATGCTACGGGCACCTCATCTCGTCACTGCGTTCACCCTCCCCAGTTCCCCGGCTACCACCTCCAGCTGCGATGGCCCGCGCCGCGTTCAACCTCCCCGGCATTCGCCGCACCAGAGACCTGAGGTCGAAAGCCAAGTCAACCCCCAACCCGGCGCGTCTCCGCGAGCTGCCCCGACGGAGCTCCACCTGATGGTAACTCATTTCTTGGCGTACTTTTTATTTTTGCGAGAATTTCTTACCATACTTGTTGTTAGCCCTTGCTTGTCGCCCCGACGGTGCTCCCCAATTTCAGTTTTGTTGTAGTTGTGAACCCTTGCTTGTTGACTGACTGTGGCTGTACTTGTGAACCCCTGCTGGTTCTCATAGAACGGCAAGGATGCTGGATGGTGAAATCTGAATATCTTTGGCAGTAAATTTGACTGGTTGCCGTGCAAGTCCAAGTCCCCGGATCCACATGGCACAGATTTTCCTCATGACGACAGTGACCGACGCCCCGCGATGGCTGCAAATCGGGACAGGTGACAGCTGAGTTTCTCTGCGCTTGATTCAGTCAGGCAACACAGCCCCGGATGTAGCCTGTGAGATATTTCTTGTTTCTTGATCTTCAATACACCACGGAGACCTCGCGGTCTTGTGTACACACTTGCCTTTCCTATCGATCAAGGCTGGACTTTGTGTGGACAACCGGATACAAAACCTGTGCAAATGTGAGAAGCCACATCAGGAATACCATTACTCTGAGACAGTACTTCAGCTCCTACCTCGCACATTTGAGCCGTCCAAGCAAACAGTCTGAGGCATCTTCATAGTTCATACTATATCTCCTTACTTTCCTCTTCGCAAGCATATGCAGAGGGCCTGATGGGCATGACTCTGCTCCCTGTTTTTGTCCTCCTGTTACTGATTTGTTTCTGCAACTCCGATGATCGCCTAACACCTGCAAAGCCACTCTCCGTCAGCGACAGGCTCATCTCAAATGGTAGCATTTTTGCTCTTGGCTTTTTCTCGCCGAAAAATTCAACTGCAAACTCATATGTTGGCATATGGTACCACAACATCCCCGAGCGAACATATGTCTGGGTTGCAAACCGCGACAGCCCTATCACTGGCAGCTCCACTGGTAAGTTTCTCGTCACCAACAGCTCTGATCTTGTCTTGTTAGACTCCAAAGGAAGCACTCTTTGGACAACCACGAACAACATCACCACTGAAGCCACCGGAGCTGCTGCTATACTGCTGGACTCTGGGAACTTGGTCATCAGGTTGCCGAATGGCACAGCTTCCATCACCCAACCGACACCATTCTCCCAAATATGAGTTTACAGCTGAGCAACAACAACAACCTCTCCACGCATCTCGTTGCTTGGAGGGCCCCTGATGACCCATCTACGAGTGACTACTCCTTGGGTGGTGACTCGAGCCTCCAGATCCTCGTTTGGAATAGAACGAGGCCATACTGGCGCAGGGCTGCGCTGGACGGTGTATTGGTCTTCGCCATGTATCAGAGCAAATCAGGCCCCATCATGTCCCAAACAATCGTGAACAGAGGTGGTGAGTTCTACTTGACGTACACTGTCTCTGATGGCTCAGCAAGCATGCGCATGGTGCTGCACCACACGGGCATGGTGAAATTCCTGGCGTGGAACAGCAACTCATTATCTTGGGATGTTTTCTTTGAGCGCCCTGGTTCTAGCTGTGACCGCTATGCCTCATGTGGCCCATTTGGCTATTGTGACGCCACACAGGCGGTTGCAACGTGCAAGTGCCTTGATGGATTTGAATCTGTTGGTCTTGACTTTTCCCTAGGATGTCAGAGAAAGAAGGAGCTGAATTGTGGTCAAGGAGATAGTTTCATTACCTTGCTTAACATGAAGACACCCGACAAGTTCATGTATATCAGGAATAGAAGCTTCGACCAATGCGCAGCAGAATGCAGCCACAACTGCTCATGCACCGCATACGCTTACGCTAACCTGAGTAATCTCGGTATGACTGTGGACCAGTCGAGGTGCTTAGTTTGGATGGGGGAGCTTGTTGACACAGAGAAGCGTGGTGATGGTCTTGGGGAGAATCTGTACCTCCGGATTCCCAGCTCATCTGGTATTTGCTCATTGCCCACCTTATTGCTTATACTGTGATGGATTGCCTACTAACGTAAGATTACGTATGTGGCTAATAAAAGTATACCACTAAGTTTACTAAGGTGGCTACTACAGTTAAAGCACTTGGTAGTTACAGTTATGTTCAGTTGAAACTTTCTTGCACATTTGTGCTGTCCTGTTACAGTGTGAGGTCACATAACGAAATTTACTATTGGATGAAGATCATATAACTTAGAATATTATATTTTGTTCTCGCATATATTATCAGTCAAACTAATTCCTGGCCTGTTCACTACTACCAGCTGTGTTCTCCCTACCTTGCATCAGAAGCAGTTGTGTTTTCAGATTCTACTTCTTTATAATCCTGTCATTTGGCATCATCTTCACCAGCGTTTCTTAATCTTACCATTTCACCTGTAAACATTTACATGCCCGTGAGCCTATATGCTAGCGTGTTTGGTGACAGCAGGCAATTTTGCACTAGATACAACTTGCCTCCCAGCACTTCTTTTTTATTGTACCTCCCAGCACTCCCACTCTCCCAGTATATATCTACATATATTTTTGCTTTTTTTAAAGATATATATGTTTCTGCTCTGTCTCTTTTGTTCCCTTTTCCCTTCGATCCACTTCGATCTACCCTTGTATAGTAAGTATTCTATCTATTGTCTTTTGCAGTCAGTAAGAAGACTGGTGCACTGAAGATTGCACTCCCAGTCATGGCAAGTCTACTGATACTTGTGTGCATTTGTCTTGTCTGGATACGCAAGTCGAGAGGTTGAACAAGATTCGATTATATATCCAAGTGCATGCCATGTTGATGCATTAGTGATTAATATAACTGATATTAATTCCTGGCAGGCAAGCACCAAACCAAGGCACCCATGAATTTTGCGATGCCAGAACAACTGGGCAATTCTTATGAACTATACGATCAAAATTCAGAATTTCTGTGGATTAGCTTCAATGACATCATCCCTGCTACGGACGGTTTCTCTGACTCCAATGTTCTTGGAAAAGGAGGCTTTGGCATAGTATACAAGGTAACATAAATTTTTCTTTGACGATCACTGTAGTGAAATGCATTCTTTCATTATTAACCTGAATTATGTAACCATGTAGGGCACACTGGAAGGTGGCAAGGAAGTTGCTGTTAAAAGGCTTACCAAGTGTTCTGATCAAGGAATGGAGCATTTTAGAAACGAAGTAGTTCTTATTGCAAAACTGCAGCACAGAAACTTAGTTAGACTTCTTGGTTACTGCATCCATGGAGCTGAGAAGCTTCTTATTTACGAATACTTGCCCAACAAAAGCTTAGACTACTTCCTATTTGGTAAGTCCTGATCACATATAATGATTACGTTGAGCAAAGGAGTATGCCTGATTTTAAGACTAACATGGTTTCACATGCTTTGTTGCGGGCATATAGATTATGCTAAAAGATCTATGCTTGATTGGCCAACAAGATTTAGCATAATCAAAGGGGTAGCTAGAGGACTTGTGTACCTCCACCATGATTCGAGAATGACGATAATTCACAGAGATCTCAAAGCAAGTAACATCTTGTTGGATGAGGAGATGAGACCCAAAATATCAGATTTTGGCATGGCAAGGATCTTTGGTGACAACCAGCAACAAGCAGATACTAGACATGTTGTTGGGACATAGTGAGTAGTTCCTCCTACACTAAAGTAACCAAACCATGCTTAAATTAACTATTTATGTGCTTCAACTAATTGATTTGTGACTTTGTGTGCACTTGCTTGTGAAACGATTCAAACGGCGGTTACATGTCCCCCGAATATGCGATGGAAGGCATTTTCTCTGTCAAGTCGGACACATATAGCTACGGGGTCTTGCTACTGGAGATTGTAAGTGGGTTGAAGATCAGCTCACGTCCCCATCTTATGAGAGACTTCCCGAACCTCATAGATTACGTAAGTGCTACCAAACCAAATGCTTCGAGTTTGACCAACTCAAGTACAACATGGCGAAAACAAATACTGACTTATTATCCTCGACCATGTTTCAGGCATGGAACTTACTGGAAGAAGGAAAATCAGGGGATTTCATGGACACGGTGCTTCTGAAGAGTTGTTCACTGCATCAAGTGTCGTTGTGCATCCACATAGCATTATTGTGTGTTCAGGACAGCCCGGGTGCCAGGCCACTCATGTCGCTAGTCGTGTCTATGCTGGACAACGAGGCCATGCCACTCACGACACCCAAGCAACCTCTGTATTTCATTGGAAGGAGACATGAAGCTGAAGAAGTGACGGAGGTTAACAGCGCGGGTCTGACGACGCTAGTAGGACGCTAGATTCCCAGCATCAGCTATGCTTCTCTGCAATGTGGTGACGTGAGTGCTCTGGAACATCAGGGCATGTGCAATGGTGGCATATGGATACAAATGCCCCATGACAAAAAGTAGTTTGAAGCACCTATATTTATTTTTTCTCTCCAATGCAAGCTATCATTAGTGGACTTTATTAAGAAATAGAAAATAAAGACTTTAGTACATATGCATCTCTACTTTTCACATCAACCTTTCCAGCTTTTGACATCGGACCACACTTTTTCTCTCCAAGCATCCGCCTCCTGCAGAGGATCCCGCTTCCCTATCCGAACCTACTTTACCTGTTATCCGATCCTACATGGCATGTGAGACATCACCATGGGGCTATGCATTGTACATGCCCTCAAAGAAAGCAGATTACCGTTGACTGCCAAGTGGATTTCAGTAACCAGCTGCAGGTGGTGCTCCAACGGTCGGTTTAAAATTACTGGTGTGCTAGCTTTGAGTCTTTGACTGATAAACTTGTTAGGCGCTCAAATGCAACTGAAGCTGAACTGTCAGCTCGTTTAGAAGGACTCATCAGGCTTGGTGCTTCAGTGGCACAGGCACCCAGCCTTTGCTGGAAACTGATCGCTCTGCTGATGTCCAAGCCATTCTCCTGCATGTTGAAAATCCATCAGAAAAGGGTCAAAAGGGAGGGAAAGGAGGTTGCGCATTCGTTAGCTATCCGAATATATGCCGTATGAAAAATATTTCAGGATGAATCTAATGGTATTGATTTGATATTGTAAATGCTGATATTTTTTCTGTAAACTTGGTCAATGTTGACAAAGTTTGGCTTTGAAGAAAAAGCTCACATGCAACTATAATTTGGCAAGGAGGGAGTAGAGAAGAGTTGAGTAGGGCGGTCATGCATAATTGTGCTCCATCCCGCGTGTCGGAAATAGTTGTGTGAGATTGTAATAAGCTGATAACGTTGTTACCTGAGTGGTCTAAATCCCCCGTTCAGATTGAAGATATCCATGCCTTTGGCTTATGTACCGTGTGCAGATTGTAGTAGATTTTATTTTTTGAAATTACAAATTTCAGTTTTTCTGTAGGGAAAATTGCAAACTTAGCAATGCAACTGCATAATGCAGCAATTTCAAAAAACAAAAAACTCAGCTGGAAGGGCAGCCTTAGGCCCAGATGGGAGCCCATCGAGATCAAGCGGAGCGACACAAGTCGCTGAGCCTTGATGGATGTTGGGGGCAGATGCTGAGATAGACAGATCACACATGAGAACGTGGAAGTTCTAAAAAAAAAAAAATGAGAACGTGGGTGGGATCTACACCCTTTGGATTTACATGCATGTGGGCTGCAGGTCTTTGTCGGCTGTCCTATTTTCTACTGGAGGGGACGCAAAAATCACTATTCTGACACGTGAACGAAACAATATCATAAAGTGAACCGTTGGCGAAATTTTTTCATCCGACTGACTTTTTTGTGTAGCGGCTAACAACTAAGCGCCACACTATACTATGCAGCGCCTGACTGACAGGCACTACACGTCTGGCCAGCGTCGCACCCCGAGCTGCCTGAAAATTGCTAAGTCAATGTGCAACGCCTGAGAGCTAGTAGCTACACTATACAACGCCTATTGCCTGGGCGTTGCACTAGTGACGGCACTATTTGTCACTACATCTTGAAGGGGCCACTAGTGCAGCGCCTAGACTTTAGGCGCTACACTGTATAGTGTAGCACGCCTAGCTCTCAGGCGTTACACACTGACTTAGCATTTTTTTAAGCAGCCTAGGGTACGATGCTGGCTACACGTATAGTGCCTGTCAGTCAAATGTTGCACAATATAGTGTGGCGTCTAGCTGTCGGACGCTATACAAAAGAATGAACCAGATAAAAAAAATTCGTCAACAGTTCATTTTGTGATATTGTTTCGTCCACTGGTCAGATTTGTCATTTTTACCCTGGAGGGGCATGGTACTGGATTCGGCTTTGTTTGGCTGCTCAGGGACTCCCGTGAAATATTCTTGACAAGACTAATACCCCGTGGCGAACCAACCTGTGGTTGGATGGTTAGAGGGACAGTGGTATCCCCAGCCCATCAGGGTTCAAGTCCTGGTGCTCGCATTATTCCTAAATTTATTTTAGGATTTTCGGCGATGCGCTTTCAGTGGGAGGAGACGTTCCGTCGACGATGAGGCGCCTACGGTGACTTCGTAAATTTCAAGATGACATGCCGGCTCAGTCTCTCGAAGGTGCTCATAGGGGTAGGATGTGCATGTGTACGTTCATAAGGATGAGTGTATGCGCGTATGTATGAGTGCTTGCATCTGTATTGTTATAAAAAAAAACTAATACCCGGTGAAAGAATTCGCCTGCCCATTTGGTAGATAAGAGCGCCCACGCGAGGGGCGGAGATTTCCTCCCACGAGCATAGGGTAGATTTTTTCTGTCCCTGGGAGGGGATTCAGCACGGACGAGCCAAGATTTCCCTCCTCCATGGACGGACCATACGAGCCAAGTGTGTTTCTATATCTGGCCTGTATATTTTCAGTCTTGTCAAATCTCGGGCGTTAAATCTCAATGAATGCTATATCCGTGAGATTTTATATTAAAATTCGTGCAAAATTATTTTTTTTGTTTTTCTCTCTTTACATGTTATGTCAGTTGACTGAGACTTGATTATTATGTCACTTGACTAAGACTTGATTAAATCTGAGTCGATTGAGAACTAACCACTCATATATTTCCTCTAATCTCTCTCAGACTCCAGCGTTCCGGCGCCGCCCTCGTCTTCCCTTCCCTGTGCCCCTCCACCACATACAGTGGCTCTTCTTTGACACCTTGTCTTCCATGGCGACTCCGGAAGAAGGGCCGGTTCCTTTCGAGGACACCCTTGTTGTTATAGGCACAAACCACGTCTCCTCGCCGCAGCAGCGTGACGAAGAGCATGCCGACCTTGTCTCCACGCTGCCGAGCGCAATGGAGGCCAACAAGACTGGGCACTTGAACCCCCTCCTCCCCATCCCGCGTGATGCGCTCTTCAGGAACGGGGCGTCCGGCGATTGGGTGAACCACATGACAGCGGCAATGGCGAGCCATCTGGACAAGATCGTCGCTGATAAAATGCGCGGGACAGGGCTCACTTTTCAGTGAATTTTGACAAACTCACGCATTGCTTTTCCGGTCGTTTTTTCGTATCCAATAAATCTCTGCTACGCAATCCCTTGTTATCATGCTGTTGCAACCGTATTCCTATCGTTTTTAAGGGTAATGTATCATATGTGTATCGTTGGATGTGTAGCAGCTCGATCTCTTTAGTTAAAACGCTGCACATGATCTAAAAGATTCCATCAGCGCGTGATAGGGAGTGCGCTCCATACTCTCGATTATTGTACGTGCCAGATGTGCCAACATCGGTCAGTGAATGTCTAGAATACAGTAGCAACGTACTACATTCTGAAAAGGAGGGAGTAAAATTTCATGGAGTTTGTTGGGAATTTGAAAAATACTACTAGTATGTAGTAGTAGATGAAAACCACCGGCCGCAAGAAGAAAAAAAAGGAGAGAAGGTTTTGCTGTGAGTCGACTGATGCTATATATGGCCTATGGGGTATTCGGCAAATGTTCGTGTTTTGATCGTTTTCTGAATGTTATTTGAGATCTGACCCCGGTTCGTAAAAATTTCGGGATCTGACCCTTTTGCTACCGCCAGAGTCAATGGCGGTAGGGTAACACAACCTACCGCTAGGGTATCTGGCGGTAGGACTTACCGGCACCGTCACGCCGTTTAACGTGAAAAAGATCCTACCGCCATGGCCCTTGGCGGTAGGTAGTTATAGCCTACCGCCAGAGTTTTTGGCGGTAGCCCTCCTGTGTCCCTGCTAGTATATGCATGTACTGCATGCAGCAGTAATAGATGTAGGATGTGCATAGACTGCATGCAGCAGTAATAGGTGCTAGGCAAGCCGATGGTTTGATAAATTAATAGATGCATGCATGCATGTTGCGGGCCACTAGCAGTAGTAGGTGCTAGGCCACATACTTTTCGCTCTCTCACTCTACACGTGATGTGATTTCTCATGGATATGCATGCACACAGAGAGAGCACCGCATGGGATACTACCACTGACCATCAGTTAAAAAATCAAATGGCCCAGAGTCCATGCATGCTATCATGTTGCACTGCCTACCGCCATGGTCTTTGGCGGTAGGGTTGCATAGCCTACCGCCGAAGACCCTGGCGGTAGGGTATTTTTCACGTTAAGTAAGCGTGACGACACAGTTATGTCCTATCGCCATGGTCCATGACGGTAGGCAGTTATACCCTACCGCCAAGGCCGATGGCGGTAGGAAAAAGGGTCAGATCCCAAAAAATTTACGAATCGGGGTCAGATCTCAAATAACTTTTAGAAAAGGGTCAAAACATGAAAAATTGCCCCCCGTATTCCTACCCTATGGCCAATGAGAAAAATGAACCCGTGTGACCAACCCTCCGGATGAGGGACCAGCACGCCGAGGCTTGCGGACTGGAGGCGAGTAAAGGTATCAAGATGGAGATGAGTATGAGGATGATTGATGGCGAGTGATGGCAGTGGCACGCGGTGCACATGGCTTGTCCCCTGTCCGTTCATTGTCTGAATTCCAAAGGCGCCAAAACACCCATCAGGTCGGTAGGTAGGTAGGGCGCACATCCCTGTCAGGAACCTACCTGACTGAAGAAATCAACACCTCACTCTTTTTCACTCAAGAATTCGACACCCCTCGCTTCCGCTCATAACATCTGCTACCAGTCACTCATGGTTACCTCTATATTACACCCCCCAAATCCCTTAGCTAAGGCCGACCCACACCACACATTCTCAGTATGGCACAAGTTGAGTCTGAGATCAAAGGGAGCTCCACTAATGAGTCCGAGAGCAACACCGAAGCTCTCATAGCTACACTTCCCACAAGGGAAGGATGGTCGACGCCGCTCACCCTCTACAACAACTGCTGGCTGAGATCACACATGCTCAGGAAATTCATGCTCGTGAGAGACAACTTCAAGCCCCGGCGCGACGACATCATCCTCGCCACCCACCCCAAGAGCGGCACCACCTGGCTCAAGGCCCTCGCCTTCACCATCTCCACCCGCTCCCGCTGCGACTTCACCGACAGCCCTCTGCTCACAACCAACCCACAGCGTGTCGTGCCCTTCATCGGAGCCGTGGGTGGAGACCTCGACTTCCTCGAGACGCTCCCTTCGCCGAGGCTGCTCGCCACCCACCTGCCTCTCTCGCTGCTCCCGCCGGCCGTCTCCACCGTCGGCTGCAGGGTCGTGTACCTCTGCCGCGAGCCAAAAGACGCCTTCGTGTCAAGGTGGCACTTCGACAACAAGATGAGCAAAGGGGCTCCTATCACCCTCGACGATGCATTCAGCATGTTCTGCCAAGGGTTCTCCCCGTTCGGGCCCTTCTGGGACCATTATCTCCAGTACTGGAAGGAAAGCTTGGCGAGGCCACAAGAGGTGATGTTTCTCAGGTATGAAGAGATTGTGTCGGATCCGCTCACGGTTGTTAGGAAGCTCGCAAGCTTCCTCGATGTGCCCTTCACAGAAGAGGAGGAGAAGAGCGGGGTCGTCGATCAGGTTGTGAGCTTCTGCAGCTTCGAATCACTTCGCAACCTAGACGTCAACAAAACAGGTGGCGCGGAGCGTGCAGGAGGTAAGATTTTCATCCAGCACTCCTCGCTGTTTAGGAAAGGGAAGGTTGGGGACTGGGTGAACCATATGAGCAATGAAATGGGAGAAAAAATGGATCGCCTCGTGGAGGAGAAGTTCAAAGGATCTGGTCTACGGTTCTGAGATGTATTCTTGTCTTGTTTGCATCTAGTGGGAGAGTGCCTATAATGTTGATGTATTATGAAGTCTATGTGCACTGTAATAAATTAAATAATCATGTTTATGGTGACCTGCCCATTGTGAAAAGTTAGTTGCGGTAATGATCCGGTTGCTGTTTTTTTTTTATAAAGCGCAATATACTAGTATTATGAATTATTTTTTGCAAAATATTAATACCAGGTTGTAAGCAATTGCACTCATCCTCTACAACAATACAATATCATGACCTACTTGAGACAGTGAGGGTACACACAACCAAAAAGAATTAACAACAAGAGGAAGAGAAAAGAAAGAAAGGCCATACTCCATACTCTAACTGCTTGGAACAAATCAGTAGCAACTGTTAGAATTAGTTGGCATCGCCCATGTGAATATTCAACATATTTCAAATTACTTTTATAAAGGATGCTAGAGTACCCATCTTCCTGGGACGGGCGAGAGTGTCCTCCATGTGGCGAACGAACAATGTTGGCTTCAGCCTGGCGCGCGTGCATCCGTTAGATCATGGCGCTCGCCACACACCGCACATTTATCACGCGTCCGGGCGCCCGGGACCACCTCGCTACAGTGGATTTGCGTCACGCCTACATGTGTGCTCTCGCGCGTTGGGTCGCGTGCGGTGGGCGAGCCTGGTCAGGCTATCAGTGTCGCTCACCCACGGTCGGGCTGCGCCGCATGTGCGACCCAGGCAGAGTGTTTCCTCCTAGGAGCCTATGGGCAATCGAGTGCCCTCCGTGCCGTTGGATCCTGGTTTCGTCTGCATGCCTATAAAACTGATGTATTATGAAATATATCTTCACTGTAATAAAATGGAATTCATCATGCCGCTTTGAAGTTGCCTGCGTCTGTTGTGTGTTGTGCTGCGCTATGCGGCGGCTGGCAGCTCCTCTTGTCTCTTGAGCTCCTCCGTTGCGTGCTTTTTTTTCTCAAGGAACTGTCGGTCCTGAGCGTTCGAGACTAGTACCTACGAGAGCACCAGTGCCACGGGATGTGCTTCCTATAATATTTTATTTTTGCTCTAGTCCTAGGCGAGCCACGACCCATATGGCCTCGCCATTGTTAGGAGACATGTTGCATGCATGTTGTGCGATGCTAGATATTAAATTACATGCACCAACTAGTTCACCAAACTACTATCTTCATTTTTATTACTCCGACATATTAGTTGGTCTTAAGTCAAACTTAGTGAAGTTTGATCAGATTTACATTAAAATTATCAACATCTATACAATATAAAATTATGTTTCATGACGGATATGGTATTGATTTGGTACAGTGAATGTTCGTAGTTTTTTTATAAACTTGTCAAACTTTGAAAGGTTTGACTAGAAACAAACCTAAATATGGGGCTCCATATGAAAGTCTCGAGTACCATTAAAAATACGGATCATGGCTTGGCGAACAGGGACGGATTCACTGGCCACTAACTTGGCCAAGAATCGGCGCCATATTCCAGGTAACAGTACTTGCCCGGTGTGTGGGAAGGAGAGAGAAAGTAGTTTCCATGCACTTGTTGCATGCATGCATGCTCGTCAAGAGTGGGAGGGCCTTCGTATTGTTTGGTCACTACCTGATGATTCGATGCTAAGGGACACTGGCAAAGATCGGGTACTCCAGCTTTTGGCAAATTGTTCGGAGCAGGTTAGAGACCTTGTGATTTTTTTAATTTTTTTTTTGCGGAGAAGAGACCTTGTGATTATGACTATATGGCGGATTTGACAGCTGCGTAATTAATGACATTAATTATGGGAAGAGTGAGTGCACAGTACAGGCAACTGTTGACTACTTAGACAGCTACTATAAATCTCTGAACCTTATGAAGTATAGCATGGAGGATATTATCAAAGGAAAGATGCCATCTGTTGTGCAAAGCCAAATAAAAATTACCAACACCAACCACGCTCCATCTAAGCATTGGCCTCCACCACTGGCGGGAGGGGTGGCGCTCTCTGTGGACGGATCTTTCTCTGCTCAGGAGGGCCGCGCATCGCCCGGGATGGTGCTACGGAGGGAGGATGGTTCGATGATATTTGCGGCTTATAGGTATATCTTCAGCTGTAATGACGCCTTAGAAGCGAAGATTCATGCTTTAATGCAGTGTATGGCACTGGCTATTCAGCATTCGGATATGCCTATCATTGTCCAGTCAGATTCTTCAAACGCTTTGGCCACCATTGAGGCAGATACTTTGTCTAGGTTGGCCTACGGGCACTTGGCTACGGAGATTAAATCACTTATGGTTGATAGAGAGTTTGTTCCACTTAAAGTTAGTAGAGATCAGAATAGGATAGCCCATCAACTGGCTCATTATAGCCGCACCAATGCTTGTACTGCGGTATGGTTGAACTCGAGGCCTCCGTCTGTGAAGACTTGTTATCTCGAGATTGTAACCCGATCATTATGGAATAAAACTCTTTTCAACCTCACAAAAAAAATATGCGAAGTAATTAAAAAAAGGATGGACTACTTTTCTTTTTTGCGGTGGACTACTGATACTGATTAAAAGGAAATATATTAACGGAAAAACGACCAGAAAAGTAATGCGTGAATAGGTCAAAAGTCACTGAAAACTGAGCCTGTCCCGTGCATTTTGTCAGCTACGATCTTGTCCAGACGGCTCGCCATTTCCACGGTCATGTGGTTCACCCAATCGCCGGACGCCCCATTCCTGAAGAGCGCATCACGCGGGACGGGGCGGAGGGGATCCAAATGCCCAGTTTTGGACACCTCAATTGATTGTGAGGTCTTTTACCCCTGGAAATCATATTTTCAAAAACCGGTGGTGGGCATGAGTAGCAGGAGATGGTGGTGGTATGGTCGCTGGAGGGGCCGTAGAGCAAAGAGGCTTCCAACGGTGCCGCAACTAGTGGTGAATCTCGAACCAGTAATATTATGCGAACTCATCCAGTAACCAAACCTCCATGCATCATCCATTATTTTACTAGGTTGGTATTTCTATCCCAAGCCCCACCACTTTTGGTCAGTGACGTAGTGGAGCAGAGTTGCATGCATGAGCCTCTCTACGCTCCCCCCTCCCCCCCCCCCCCCCCCCTCTCTCCCAAACTAATCCATCAAATTTATTATTCCTTATAGAATTTAAATTTAGACAAGTCAAATCTTTTACAATAAAATTTCGTTAGTGAAAATTTATATATATTTGAACTCCTGCCGCCAAGACCTTTAGAAAAGGACCAGCCTTGGTTACATTTCAAGCATGTTTAGATTTCAATGTTTTAATCCACTCATTTCAATCAATCTATTTCGGTGAAGCAAATGAGTGAAATCATTTTTTCTAGAAGGTTTCGAGATACGTGAAATATGTTTTTTGAAATCCACTTATTTCACTAACTATTTCAATGTTTCAATCCACTTGTTTCAATCAATCTATTTTAACGTTTCAATCCACTTTATTTCACTTGGCCTAGTGAAACCGGTTTTAAATAAGTGAAATAAGTAGAAACAATCCATCATTTTTTTCATGCCTTCTCCGTTCGTTAGATTGATTTGGCGCATAATTCACACTACTTTAAATTTATCACCTCCAACAAGTATACCAAATTTGTTTGGTAAGACTAGGTGGTATTCACCATAATCTAAAAGGGCCAAATCCGTGAGGGAGTTCAAGCCATTCTTTGGGCATTTTGGAATTGCCGAAATGAGTGTGTTTTAACTGATCATCTATTCCATTTTTTGCAAGTTATCTTTGTAGCTATGACGTCAATCTGTATGTGGTCATCACTACAACGTGTGAATGCACGGGGGCTTATGACCTTTGGGTGTAACTATCTGGAAATGGTTGTGGTGGTTTTGTTCAACCAATTTTCTTGACGTGTCGGTAGCAAAATATGTGGATGAGCTATGTATTCTTATTTTGATTGGTTTGGTCGTGTTTTGCTATAAACCTTATGGTACTCGGTGACTTGGACTTAATTTATGTTCAATAAAATGGTTGTGTGTATCGTATGACGTAAAGGTCGGGTTATCCCCTTCTCACAAAAAATAATTGGTATTTGTAACTGTTGATATGTTTTTACAAACTTTGTCAAAGTTTACAAACAAAGTTTACAAAGTTTGACTTTCAAGAAAAAAACTTACATGCTCTATAATTTGGCGAGGGAGTATAAAAGAGCAGTGGGGTTATGCATGATTGTGCTATATCGTGCGATCCATGCCTTCGGCTCATGTACTATATGCAGGTTGTAGTAGCTTTTTTTAAAAATGCAAATTGCTACTGGATAATGCACTTTTTTATAGCCAAACTACATAATGCAGCTGGAACAGAGCAGAGAAGAGGCAGGCCCTAGGCCCAGATGGTATCTCATCAAGCGGAGCGACAGAAGTTGGTCAACCCATGGGAATTCAGTCGCGCTTTGCCCAGACACATCCTACCCGCAGGAGCTATGGTAGCTCCCCACGCCTGAAGCGCCCCGCAGCATTGGCCAGTAGCATGTTTCAGGATCGGCCGTTTGTTCAGTCTCATCGTTGACGTGTTTGTTTGTGTGTTTTTTTTTGTTTCCTTTTGTTTTTTCTTTGGCTTTCTTATTTCTTCACAGGTTTGCTTTGTTATACTTCGTATTTTGCTTCCTTCATTTTTCTTTGGTTTTCTTTTCATTCTTGGTTTTCATCAGTTTTTTTTTCTTTTCTTTCTAATTTTCTTCTTTTTTCCTTTGGGTTTCCTTGTTTCTTTCTTGTTTTTCATTGTTTTTCTTTGTTTCTTTCTCCGTTTTCACTTTCTTCATTCTTTTGCACTAGCTTTATTTTCTTCCTTTTTCTTTGGTTTCCTTTGTTTCTTTTTCGGTTTTCATTGGGTTTCTTTGTTTCATTTTTTTGTTCCATTCTACATTATTTATATACCAGGAACATTTTTTTACACACATATAACATTTTTCAAATACATGATTAACATTTTTTTAAACATATTTTTTGGTGTCTACTTTTTACACATTGTACATTTATTGTATACATCAGAAACAAATTTATATAAATACATGATTAACATTTTTTAGAACATGTATTTTTTATGTCAAAATTTTTCATATATATTGTAGATTTTTTGTATACATCAGCAACATTTGTTATAGAAATGTTTAAATTTTTTAAATACATGATTGACTTTTTTTAAACATATATTCTTTATGTCTACTTTTTCATACAGATTGCACTTTTTTTATTAAGCACAACAACATTTTTTCTACATGTTTAACATTTTTATAAATACATTATTAACATTTTTTATTATATTATATATATATGTTTTTATGTCGACTTTTTTCCATACACATTTGTTCATTTTCTATTTACATTAGGAATATTTTTTATACATGTTTAATATTTTTTAAATACATGATTAACATTTTTTTTCATATACATATTTTGATGTCGCATTGTACATTTCTTGTATACATCAAAAACATTTTTCTATACTCCCTCCGATTCAAAAAAAGTATCATGGCTTTAGTTCACCTTTAATTCAAATTTGAACTAAAGGCACGACACTTTTTTTGAATCGGAGGGAGTACATTTTTAATATATTTTAAATGCACGATCAACACTTTTCAAATTTTGTGTGAAGTGATTTCTATAATAGATATATTTTGATTATTTTGAAATATAAGCAAAAGTAATAAACAAAATAAAGCAAAAAACTAAAGAACTCTAGAGGAACGGTGTTCCTAAATCCTGCAGGAAACCTACGAACAAAACACATCCTTAAAAGCTTGGACCGTATATCATGATTATTAGCATGTGAAAATAATGAGTGGACAGGGGCCCTTGCCCCCCTCCCCCAATTGTACTTATTTAGGCTGGTACTTTCCATTTTGGTTCCTACATTTTCCCTTTTGGTTCCTATATTTTCTCTTGTTCCTATGTTTTGTATTCCTATGAACCAAACGGAGCCTAACTTTGTATTTTCGGTTGAAATTGACGCTTCTCTGTGTTTTTATTCTTGTCCAGGAGTGAAGGGTGTGATGCTGGAAGCCAACAAGGACGAGGTGAAGGTCACGGGGACCATGGATGTGGCCACCATGGTCCCGTACCTCACCGAGAAGCTCAACTGCGTCATCCAGGCAGTCGTGCCCGTCAAGAAGGACAAGAAGAAGGATAAGGGGAAATGAAGCGGGACGGCGGGCCTGTCCATGGGTACACGAATTATACATTTTTTTGTATACATCAGAAACACTTTCTATACTCCCTCCGATCAAAAGAAGTGTCGTGGCTCTAGTTCAGCTTTAATTGGAAATTTGAACTAAAGGCACAACACTTTTTTTGCATTGGAGGGATTACATGTTTAACATTTTTTAAATGCACGATCAACACTTTTAAATTCTGTGTGTAAAGTGATTTCTATGATAGATATATTTCGAAATATAAGCAAAAGTAATAAACGAAATAAAGCGAAAAAAGCAAAAATGTGAAGAAAAAACGGAAGGAAAAAAAAAAGCTCTGAAGGCCTCTGTTCCCGGTGGACCGGCCCGTTCTCGCAGCTCTTGACGCCAAACATAGCCGCGCCCCCTTCGCTGTGGCCGCTGCTTCTGCCGCAGCCGGCGGTGGCTAAGCCAGCTACCGACGCCACCGCCGCCTTATCTTCTCAGCCTTACCTGTGCCTCCCCGGCGAACCAGTCCGGCACTTCATCGCGCCGTCGTGGCATTCTCCGCTGATTTCCCTTGGCCTCCCGGCCGCGCGCCGTTGCCGGCAGCGATGGGCTCGCCGCGCTTACCGCCGGTATACTAGTCGCTCGGGTTGGTGCGGCACACGCCCCTCCGCCGTCGGCGTCCGGCCGCCACCGTCGCCGCGAGCTTCCCCGCCGGAGCACCACCTGACGGTAACCCATTTCTTAGCATTATCCCCTTTCCTGTTCTTCAGTAAGACTACTACTTGTGCAGCTTTACTACTTCTTAGCCCACGCTTTCGTATGCCGCCAAGAGCAAGTTTGCCTGCTGTACGCAACACAGCGAAAAGGCTGTAGCCTGCTGCTCCCTCCGTTAAATATAAGATCTTTTAGAGATTCCACTATGAACAACGTATGGATGTATATAGACATATTTTAGAAAGTAGATTAACTCATTTTACTTCGTATGTAGTCTATAGTGAAATATTTAAAAGGTCTTATATTTACCGAAAAAGGGTTTCCCCGCTTTGTATACAAAGCAACCAACCGAATCATACAAGGATAGGTGCTGGGGCGAAAGCAGCACAGTCACGCCCAAAAGAAACGACAGAGAAAGAGCAAAAGAAACAAATGCCGACAACGACGGATCAACAAAAACGAAGAAGCCTCGCGATCGCTGCGCCCACCGGGATCTTCCACTAGGCTCCAAGACTCCAAAGCGCCGGCACCTATCAACACCTCCAAGAAGGATCGCGACGATGACGACGCTGCTGCCAAGGGTTTCCCCCGGTACACGACGAGGCGAGAGGAAGGGTAGCCCCCGACGCCCTCCCGGAAGGTCAGGTGGCACCCACAGGCGCCACCGCGCCGGTGTCGGCCACGCCGACAGGGGTTTCCCCCGATCCCAACCCGCACCTCGGGCGCTCCGGATCCAGCCACCAAACCAACCACCACCCTGCGCCAACGCGGTCATGAGGCCCCCACGCCGTCTCACCACGGCACCGCGAAGTGAGGGCAGCGCGGCGAAGAATCAGAGCCGGGACTAGAGCATCAGCACCGTCGGCACGCGGGAGGGCCCCACCTCCACCGTCCGCGACGGTAGCCGTCCGGACGCAATAGCAGGAGCACACCAGGCCCGGCCGAGCCCTCGTGGGCCCGTAAAGCTCCCGCCCTCGCGCTGCTGCCGGCACGCCGTCGGCGCCGACGCCCCAAATCCAAGCCGCTCCTCCTCCTCACCGCGTCGCGGACAACGAGGCCACGCCGGGGGGCCGGCCCGCTAGGACCCAGATGGGGCCCGCCGGGCCCAGATCTGGGTCGGGGTCGCGATGTCGGCCACCCAGCACCACCACGCCGCCCCGCCGCCAAGGAGCGGCGCCGACACCACGCCTGCCGCCAGCCGCTGCCGCAGGGCCACCGGACCGCAGCCAAGCCAGGCTGCACCGCCGACGCCTCCCTGCCCCGGGAAGGGAGCACGCGCGCGCGGGGACGGGAAGGTCCGCCGCCGCCGGTACCACCCGGGCCAGCGCCGGGGGCGACCGCCGGTGGCGGCGGGGGGAGACGGGCGAGAAGGGGGCCCGCGGGTGAGGAGCTCGAGCTCCGCCCCGGCCACCTCCCGGGGAGGCGGCGCGAGGCGGATCTGGATTGGGGAAGGGGACGGAGGCGGGGCGCGAGGTCGGCGGCTGGCGGGAGGGGAGGAGGGGGAACCCTAGCTGCCTCAGGTCTTATATTTAGGAACGGAGTGAGTAGAAGATATTTCTTGGTGTGAACTTCCCCACGGAGACCAGCGGCCAATGCTGAATAATAATACTCACTCTTGCACCTTGTATTGTGTGGTCATCCGAGACTCCTGCAAATGTGATTGACTGGTGAGCTGATTTCAACAAAAACCACACAGAAGTCAGAGCAGCGTTTCCCTCTACTACTACCTCATGGCCTTAGATCGTCCAAGGTTCCGATCAAGCAATCGATTCCTAAGCATCTTCATGCCATTCTCCTTCTCCTTCCTTGGCTGCTCCCTCTGAAAAGATCCCCTTCTTTGATCTTCACAACACAGACATGAGGCATGTGCGAGAGGAGGCTGAATAGGTATGGCTCCCCTCCAAGTTTTTGTCCTCCTGTCACTGATTTGTCTCTGCAAATCCGACGACCGCCTTACTCCCGCAAAGCTGCTCGCCGACGGCGACAAGCTCGTCTCGGACAATGGTGTCTTTGCTCTCGGCTTCTTCTCCCCAAAGAACTCAACTGCAGACTCATATGTCGGCATATGGTACAACAACATCCCTGAGCGTACATATGTGTGGGTTGCTAACCGCGACAACCCGGTCACCAACGCTTCTCCTGGGAAGCTGGTTCTGACCAACAACTCCGATCTCGTCTTGTCTGACTCCCATGGCCGTGCTCTTTGGACAACCACGAACAACTTCACATCCGGAACCACGGGAACCGCTGCTATACTGCTCGACTCCGGAAACTTGGTCATCCGGATGCCAAACGGCACAGACATATGGCAGAGCTTCCATTACCCAACCGACACCATCCTCCCCGTCATGCCTTTACTACTGAGTGCAAATGATGATCTCTACACTCGCCTTGTTGCTTGGAGGGGCCCTGATGACCCAGTCACCAGCGACTACTCCATGGGCGGTGACCCTACTTCGGACCTCCAGGTTGTCATCTGGAATGGGACGAGACCGCATTGGCGCAGATCTGCGTGGAATAGTGAATTGGTCACTGCCTCGTATGAAGGTAGCACTGGCTTCATCATGACCCTAAGAATTGTCTACAGAGGGGATAAGTTATACATGACATTCACCGTCTCCGACGACTCGCCAAGCATGCGAATGGTGCTGCACTACACGGGCATGTTTAGGTTTCTGGCGTGGAACAGCAACTCCTCATCGTGGGAGGTTTTCACAGAGCAGCCAAGCCCTAGCTGTGACCAATACGCCTATTGCGGACCATTTGGCTACTGTGATGCCACTGAAACAGTTCCGAAATGCAACTGCCTCAGTGGGTTTGAGCCTCATGGTGTTAACTTCTCCAGAGGGTGTCGGAGAAAGGAGGATCTGAAATGTGGTGGTGGCGATAATTTCTTGACCTTGAGAGGTATGAAGATACCCGATAAGTTCGTATATGTCAGGAACAGAGGCATCGACCAATGCAGAGCAGAGTGCAGCCGTAATTGCAATTGCACTGCGTATGCTTATTCTAACCTGCAAAATGGCAGCACGTCTGATGACGTGTCATGATGGCGTGTCAAGGTGCTTGATTTGGCTGGGGGAGCTTGTCGACACAGGAAAGTTTCGTGATGGCGAGAACCTGTACCTCTGTCTAGCCAGTTCAACAGGTATACATCTTTCCTTATGCGCTTATTGATTGTAGGGCATGACTTATCCTTTTTATGTTGAATGCTAGATGTGGTTTAGGATGACACATTAATCACGTCAAACACAACATCACAAGAAATGCGTGTAGAATTTTGAAAGCATCATTCTCTTGCTGGACTATATTTCTGTCTTTCTGCAGTTGAGAAACAGAGTCTAATCACGACAAACACAACACTTGGAAAAAATGCATGTTAGATTTTGAAAGCATCATTGTCTTTCTAAATTTCTGGCTTTCTGCAGTTGCCAAAGAGAGTAATGTATTGAAGATTGCACTCCCAGTAATTGCTACTAGTATTCTGATACTCACATGCGTCAGCCTTGTGTGGATATGCAAGTCAAGAGGTAAAAACAATATTTGCTTCACTTTTTCAGTATTCAATTTTCGTGAGTTATTCATAAGATACAATATTGATATGAAGCTATTTCTGTCAGGCAAACGACGAATCAAGAAAATTAAGAATAAATATACACGACAACACTCAAAAAATTCCAAATCTAACGAACTTGAGAACGAAACTATAGAACTTCCATATATTTGCTTTGAAGATGTTGTTACTGCAACGGACAATTTCTCAGACTACAACATGCTCGGGAAAGGTGGCTTCGGAAAAGTTTACAAAGTAAAAAGTTTTAACCTGATCATCATCGATACAAAAAAGTTCCCATCTTTTGTTCAATTGAAGAATGATGTGTTGTTTAGGGACGGTTACAAGGTGGCAATGAAGTTGCTGTCAAAAGGCTAAGTAAGAGTTTTGGTCAAGGGGCCGACGAGTTCAGAAATGAAGTGGTTCTGATTGCCAAATTGCAGCATAGAAACTTAGTTAGGCTTCTTGGTTACTGCACTCACGAAGATGAGAAGTTGTTGATATATGAATACTTACCTAACAAAAGCTTAGATGCCTTCCTTTTTGGTATGTTCTGCTCTCATGGTCAAGTCTCCCAAAACATTCTTAGAATCACTGAATTTGTGATGGTTGTTAATGCTTTGAATTTTGCACTTCTCTTGCAAGATGCCACAAGAAATTTTGTGCTTGATTGGCCGACCCTGTTTAAGGTAATTAAAGGGATAGCGAGAGGGCTTCTTTATCTTCATCAAGATTCAAGGCTAACAATAATCCATAGAGATCTCAAAGCAAGCAATGTCTTGTTAGATGCGGAAATGAACCCTAAAATATCAGATTTTGGTATGGCAAGGATCTTTGGAGGAAATGAGCAACAAGCGAACACTGTCCGCGTTGTTGGTACATAGTAAGTAATGCATGCACCAGGTAAAGCTTAAGATGGTAATTTTCTACAGCTTAACTAATTCAATTTCTTGGATTGATTCAAACAGCGGTTACATGTCTCCTGAATATGCA
Source organism: Thinopyrum elongatum (assembly GCA_011799875.1). Lineage (NCBI taxonomy): Eukaryota > Viridiplantae > Streptophyta > Magnoliopsida > Poales > Poaceae > Thinopyrum > Thinopyrum elongatum. The sequence continues at coordinate 674,130,046 of CM022298.1, forward strand.
ATGGAAGGTTCCTTTTCTGTCAAGTCTGACACCTATAGCTTTGGTGTTCTACTCTTGGAGATTGTAAGCGGGTTAAAGATCAGTTCATCCCATCTCATCATGGATTTTCCAAGCCTTATAGCTTATGTAAGTTCACTAAAATGCTCGAAAGTTTAACAAATCAAAAACTCATATTAAATTGAGGATTTTATTGATTTAGGCATGGAGCTTATGGAAAGATGGAAATGCAAGAGAATTGGTGGACTCGTCCATTAGGGAGATCTGTCCACTTCATGAAGTTCTGCGGTGTATTCAGTTAGGTCTCTTGTGTGTTCAAGACGATCCAAGTGCTCGTCCACTCATGTCATCCACCGTGTTCATGTTAGAAAATGAAACAGCCCCGCTTCCTACTCCGAAGGAGCCAGTATATTTTAGGCAACGGAAGTATGAAGTTGAAGACCAAAGGCATGACTATGAGCTGGAACCATCTCTGAATGGCATGACTACGACAATGCAAGAGGGGCGTTAAATGTTTGGTTCCATTGTTTTCCTTTTTGTTAAATTCTCTAGTTTGTACAGTTGAGCAATTCAGCGATTAATGCTCCCATGGACAAACAAACAGTCAATTGAACTGTAATCCCTCTAATGTGTGGTATTTTCATAGACGGCTTCCATGGTTTTGTGAATTGCACTAGTTTGTGCATTTGTTTTCACTTTGTCAGTGGGAAGACCAGCTGATCATGTGTGGATCACTAGTTATACAGTTGTTCTCTCTGATGAATTTTCTGCATCCCAGCTTCCTCGGTTAGTCAATGGGCATGGAACTCTGAATTGCTATATTGGTAGGTCGTGTCGATGCTGGACACCGAGGCCATGGCACTCACGACACCAAGGCAGCCTTTGTATCTCGTTGGAAGGAGACATGAGCCGGAAGAAGCGATGGCGGACTCTGTAACAGCGCGAGCATGACAACAGTAGCAGCCTAGCAGGACGCTGGAGGCTGAGCATCAGCTACTCATGCCTCCGGTTTATGCACTGTGCAATTTTTAGTACTATGCTCTTATATTTCTTTATAGAGGGAGTACTAGCTGTGCAACTGCCATCATAATGCAGCTGGAAGGAAGGACTGAGATCATACACATGTGGTGGCTGCAATGTGCCCCTGGAATTAACCATTTTTCTCTTCAAAAGGCACATTCTTTTAGGATACAAGACATTGTTTGGAAACTTCTAGTGTAGTCACGAGAAGCGTGACCCATACGAGCCATAGTACAGGGTGTCGATTCACGCCTTCATGGTACATCACTTATTTGAAATTCTGCTGTAATCCTGAACCATTTATCTGTTCAGGTTTGACGGATTTCAATATGAAATGCTCTGCAGGATGATTAGCAAACACAGTTGTTCTTTTTGCATCGGCAGCATGTTCTGGCCCTTTTGTATTATGTTTCAGAAGCATGTATGATTGAACAGCTGGATCTTCTTTTCTGAGCGTAGACACCTGCAGATTTCGTTGATTATGCCAATTCTTATGGAGGTATGTTTTGTTATTAATAGCAAAGTACACGGACTTGGTGTGCTGCTTTTGAGAAATGGTTTGTGAAGTACAAGGCGGACTCGGTATTTGCAGGCCATGTCCATGCTTATGATCTGAGCACAGGCTCCTTCTGTACGAATAAATCCTTGAGTTTGGTCTGAATTTTGTATACCTGATCTCTTGGAGTCTACTCTAACGAAAATTTGGCACCGAGAGTGTTGATTTCTCATGATACTTTTCTATCTGAACTGCTTGCAGTATCGTGTATCAGGTGTCAACAACTTCCTCCGTGCTTGCAAAGGTGTATATATTTCATCTAAAGTCAAACAGTGCAAAGTTTGGTCAACTTGTAGAAAAAAATATCAACATCTAAATTATAATTATATTTATATGAAAAGGAAATGATTTTCCAAACAAATAGTACATCTACAGAAAATATAACTATATTGTGACGTAATTTCCCCATCTCATAGTTCAGATGTAGAGGACTACCTTTACTTCTGAGTGACCCTGGCATCTGCAAGCTCAAGTTCTAAGCGCATAAAGAATATCGTATAGTAAAAAGAAAACATGACACTTAACTATGTTAGTATTTGACAGGGAATCACCAAGTCAAATAAGATATCCAAATAATGTGGCATGTTTTTATAACGCGCTAAAGCTAAAATGAAATCAAGAAAGGGTTTTTCTTCCTTCCAAATACAACAACAGAACATAACTCTGGCCTCTTATTTGTCTGCTCGATGCCTCAAAGAAGTTTTCAGCCTTCAAATAGCTCTCCCAACATCATTTGCAAGGCAGCGGGACAGCTCGCTTCCTCTGGATGCTCCTTCAGATGGTCGCAGTAACTTGAGATGACTCTCTCGGTGATAGCTCTCCGTAGCGCATCTCTGACTCTGAGCCGAGGGTCCGGAACCTTCCTGAGCTTCTGAGCTTGGTATGTTTTATAAAACGCTGTCTCAAATTTAGTGAACCAAGAGGTGTTGATCCAACAATGTAGCCGTCCAGGAGTATTCGATTCTGATATGCACGACATCACATGAGCCCACGAAGCATCGAGATAACTATCCATGTGGTTTTTGCATTCAGGTGTAAGTTCAAGTCCCTGGTGGTGTTCAGAGTCTTGAGAGTATGGCCTAGGAATAAAGACACATGATCCCAGTGGCCCAGGCACCTGCTCTGCTACGAAATAGGAATTGTTGAGCAGGAATAGGTACCTCAGGCTTAGATCCAAGCACAGCTCCGATTTTCTCGGCAGCAGATCATTCAAATATTTGATCGTGTCATCTATGAGGCCACTAAGATTTCCAGTGTTGTGGCTTGTTGCAGAGTTCCGCGTCGACACCAATGCATCCGTCATGGACACGATGTAAGAGCATCTTCACTCGTTCGGCCCCCCAGCGCACCGGCCAACGCTATTTTGGCCCTTCGGCCGGCGCTTTTTTGGCTCTGGGGGCGATCGAGTTCCCAGCCACGCCTCCAGGTGTCGGCCCCAAGGCGTTATAAATTCAAATTAGACATTTCCCGCTACCAAAAAACACCACAAGTTCGGCTATCAACTGCTGCCACATAGTTCGGCGATCACCATGCCACAATTCGGCGATCAATCATACCTGACCCTCGACGTTGGCGCCGCTTTCCGGGCGAGCCGCGATCTCCTCGACGATCCCATGCCATTTGTTGCACGCCGTTTGGATAAGCGACCAATGGTTCGCCATGGCCTTCGAGCCACGTTGCATGTGGATGCCGGCGAAGTAGGGGTCGACCAACTTGCGCTCGTCGAACTCCGACTTGATGCGCTCCCAGTACGTGTCGGTGCTCTGGTTCGTGCTGGTGATCGGGTCGAGGCAGACGGTCTTCCATGCTTCGGCGAGGCACTCGTCTTCTTTGGACATCCACTTGACGCGCGGCTCGCCGGTCCTGACCGCCCGCTTCTTCTTCCCTTTCCTAGCCGGAGCAGGCGCCGGCTCCTCCTCCTCGTCCTCCTCCTCGCCGTAGTCGAGCTCGTCGTCCATGTCGCCGGCGAGGTCCATTGTATCGTCTTGCGCATGGAACCCGGGGGAGGCAGCGACGGCGGCGGCGGCTGAGCCGCTCGTGATGATGTCGTCCATGTCGGCTTCCGTCGCATCGGGGTTGCCGAAATGCGACGACGAGGCTTGCGAGAAGAGCAGGGCGCCACGGCACAGAGGCGGCGTCGGGGAGGCGGCGTAAGCCGGCGGCGAGTAGTTGTACGGGGGGTACTGGACGCCGGCGAACGCGGGGGAGGGCGTGCGCTGGGCGGGGTGGCCATGCGGAAATGTGATATTGGGGTTGAACCCGCCGTGTGCATCGCCGTCGGCATAGCCAGGTGAGGGCGCGCGCCCCCAGGGTTGTGGCGACGACGAGAAGCCGGCCGGCGACTCGACGCTCTGCTGGCTCCAGGCAGCTTGCGGGCCGTAGCCGCCGGGTGGATTCATCATCCCCGCGCGAGACGCCTCTGCCTGCTCCGCCACGCGAGCCGCCTCTGCCTGCTCCGCCGCCGCTGCCGCCGACGCGGCCGCATCCCGGGCCCTCTTGGCGTTGAGCCTGTTCCGCCGGTCGGTGGTGACAGCCTCTCGGCGCTGAACCTCCGCCTTCCAGTCGGCGTTCGACATGCCCGGTGGTTTTGACGGCGGCGCCCTCGGCTTCCTCTGCTTCGGATGGGTGGCGTCGGCATCGGCCGCGGCGCGAGGGGCTCTATACTTCTTCGGCGGCATGGCAGCCGTATGGAGGGGAGAGGGAGGAGAATGGCGGGAGAAGAGGGAGAATGGAGGGAAATGGGAGGGGAAAGCGGGGGATCGGCGGGAAAAAGGGCCGTCTCTCGCCGACAGAGCAGACCCACGCACCTTTTCGCTTCGGCCGGCGCCCCCAGAAGACCCCCGGGGGCTTGGGTTCGGCTCGGGTTCGCCGGCTGCTTTTACGGCCCAAGCCGACGAAAAACGAGGTCTTGGGGGCGCGACTGGGTCGATTTTTCGACGCCGGCGCTCAAAAAAACCCCTGGAGGGCATGTTGGGGACACGAGTGGAGATGCTCTAACCCACCATCAACCGGGTGTTCCCGTGAACCTCGCCTCCTCCTCGCAGAATCTCAATGGCCCATAGGTCGTTCTCCATGAATGTCCTCACATCCTTCATTGTGGTGGATATGGCCTCACATAGCATGTTCCTTTCTCTCGCCAACGAGCCAGATATCTCCTTGAATATGCTTTGGGCTTCTGGAGAGCTCACAGCCTGAGTGAATATGTCTGACACAACGGAGACACAGATATACTCCCTTCGTTCCTAAATATAAGTCTTTATAGAAATTCCACTATAGACTACATACGAAGCAAAATGAGTGAATCTACACTCTAAAATGCATCTATATACATCTGTATATGATTTATAATGAAATCTCTACAAAGACTTATATTTAGGAACGGAGGAAGTACATGTCTAGCACAGCCCGTAGCCTCCCCGCCTCAAGAACTTGAACCATGACGTCGACAAAGGTGAGCATCGCCGAGATGCTTGCTCTAGCAAATCGTCCGACCACCAAGGTTTGAACAGTGCTCAACACTCAACGGTACAGGAGGTTGTTACCAGGAGAGCTCGAATACACACCTCTGGACCAAGTCCTGGAGCCATGACGGCCCCTTGTCTTGGACTTTGAAGGCGCTGGAGCTGCTGATCGTTGAGAACCCAGTCCACGTCAAGCTCAAAGAACCAATTCTCCAGAGCACTCTTTAGGCTGCCGCCGCTGACTAATTCTTCCATGCGCGTGTAACCTTCCCTGACCATTTGGCTGGCGATTGCGATGAGTTCATGGGCGCCGAAGTCCGGTTCAGCGGCAGAGATGCCGGAGTTGTTGGACGGATAAGAATTCGACGCGCCGGAGCAGCTGGATCCGCTTTGACCGGACTGGGAGTGGTCGAAGAGAGCCGCTCTTTTCAGCCCTCCAGACACGGCGACCCGCCGGATCCGGTCGCGAGCCGCCGAGCCATTGGCGTTGGTGCTCCCGTCCGGCGCGGCGGCAAGCCGCCCCGCCATGCTGGCCGCTGCTCTGCTCTGTGGAAGGATGGAGGACGCCCGAACCTTGGTCGAGCTCGGTCGATGATATTGGTATAGGGGGGAGTGTGTCAGCGACTTGGGCCCCGTTGGGCCCTTAGGCACTACCCAGCCCACGATGGAGATGCACTACATATACGAGGGAGGCCTCCACGAGCAACTTGGCTTGGACGGATGGGCTTCGGCCTAGGCTTGGCGAGGCGTGCTAGTTCCTCTCTCCTGTAGCTCGTCTTCCTCCTTTGCCCTCCTTCCTCCTCTCAATTCTTCTCTGAAATTCGAGAGTTGTAATCGAATCCATGGCTAATAGAGTGAATTGGTACTGAGATCCTCACAATTGGTATCAGAGCCGTTCGATTCTGCACCAAAAATCCACCCAAAAAAATTCCCAATCAATTCCATGGACTCACGACGGCGCGCCAAGCTCCTGGCGAGCCTCTCGCCGGAAGGTCGGGCGACGTATGAGGTACTCAGGGCCCAGCTAGCCCGTGATCTGGGCCATGTCTTCCCCGACGCCAAGCACGGCTCCGATGTGGTGTTTTCGACTTCGTCAACGACACGCTCGACCAGACCTGTGCGCGTGTCGAGCAGCGGCATCCCCACCGACGATTTCCATGAGTCAGGGGCTGCCGCCTTCTCCTCCACCGCATCCTTCCCTGCGGCAGCTCATGATTCCTCCAACCGCGCTCCAGCGGCAGCGGCCACGGACATCTCTGTGCTGGCCACGGCCTCCGCTCCATCTGCATCGGGGACATCCCCAACCCCAAGCACACCCCTACAGCAGCACGGTCGGCTTCATCAGCAACGACTACGTCTACGCGCAGCACCACTGCCACCTCCAGTTGGGTTGCGGCCTCTGTGCGCGTGGCGACACCCACAAGCGTTCCCACACCAGCACCGTTGGCTGGTACATCAACCAGCGCCATGACTGCGACCTCAACTTCCCTGTTGTCGCCCGCTATGAGACCTGTCGTCCTCAACCTCACTACACTGGTGCCCACCACCTGCTCGACGTGGGGTCCCGACCACAGCACCGGCGGAGAAGACGTCGTGGTTATGCCCCCGCCATCCGGGAGTGCACCTGCATCCATCATCTCGCCTCCAGATTACTCTCCAAGCCCGCCCCACGAGCCATTGGACGTCTTGGAGCTAGTCTGTGCGTCGCCTACCAACTGTTCGACCAATTGCTCAGGTGAAGATACTGAAAAGCCATTCCCTGAATCCCTGACTGATTACACCACGACATCAAGCCTGATGTCAGCAGCAGCAGCGGGGCCCGGTCCAGAGCTCACCGTGCAAGCTTGGTTGTCGCCATCAACCTACTCCTCCAGCTCAGTGCATGAGGACGCCATTGACACTGACGACAACTACACCATGGAGGTGTTCATGGATACTGACGGCATGTTCCCGACCACTCCAGCAGCATTAGAAAGCTCAATATCCCAGTCACTGCAAGTGTTTGAAGATCGAGGATTTCACACACCCATGCCTACCAAGTGTTTGACTATCGGTACCTACTCGCTCCTGCCCTTACTTCCTTCTGTTGCATTGGACACCATTGATACAGAAATGTCCGAGCGACAAGACATCTACGAGGACAGTGGAAATTTTGTTCAGAACGTGTACATCTCCTTGATGCAACATGTCACCGCAGTTCGTGGGTTTCCTTCATCTCAAGCTCACCAGTTTCTTTCCTGTCAAGTGACTGAAATTGCTGCCACATTAGTTTATTTTCTGCCATTGCCATGGAATGAGAAGCAAATATGGCCGCCCCCTTTTTCTCTGAATGTGTTGGCATTTATTCTGCAAGTGTGTGAGCAGCAGAATAAGTGCAGATTACTGGACATGAGTGGATATCCCCTGTTTGAGCAGAGCAACATTAGCAAGGATATTTTTCATGTTCATGCAGCAGTTGATGGTGATGCTCTGGTTGTTACTCTCAGTTTTTGTGATCATCAAACATTGGAACTGCCTTATTGTACTTCTATAGCAATTGATCAAGTTCTGGTAGTATGGCCTCCACCAGTGCAAATGAGCATACAGGATTCTCTTCCAGTCAAATTCCTTCTATCTCATATGAATGCTGAAACTGCATCTTATGATTGTGCACTCCTAGCTGTCGGGCAAGCACCCAATCTCTTGCAATTTGACCAGCTACCACTCATGAGGTCAATTAGTTGTCTGTGTTGCTAGACTGCAAGAGTTCCTATGGTGCACTCGTTTGGTTCAGAAAATTTTCAGTGGAAGATTGCATGGGCACTTGGCTGTGGATGTTCTGTTGGTGATAATGAACCCAGTTTTGAGCTGCAACAACAGAGTATTGTTTGGATCTTCAGCCCTGTGATATTGCAGACTGACCTTCACTTTGGTACACTTGGAAATGGCTTGATAAAAGGATCTGGCACTATTTCTTATTTGCAAACCATGCAACTGACTTGGATTCATGTCTATTTTGAACTGTTAGAGTGTTCTGCTGATGCTCACAGGTTTGGACAACTACTTTCTGAAGCAATAATATTAAGTATGCACATTGGAATTCTGAGGTATGATCTTTGGGGGTTGTTTATTGATCGTTCCTTGGATGCTTTGAGTAGCTCCTGCTTTACTAGTGCTCAGAATCAACGAGGTTTTGCAGTGATGCAATGGAAGATTCCATGGTTACAGCCAATGCTCGAGAGTTTGCTTCAGTTTTGCCCAATTGGAAAATATTTCGTTTATTGCTATGGCCCTGCACAAATTCAGTGGGAGATTGCCTGGCCAAATGCAATACTGGCTCTGGTGAAAATCATACATGCATTGCTGAAGAGTTGGTTTCAGTTATGCACAACTAGTGAGGCATTCCCTGTTGGCTCTAAAAAATTCCAATGGGAAATTGTTCGTATGATTTTCAGGGAATTACTGCTCCCCAACATGGGATTCAGAACTACAGAGGCATATTTCGCTGAGGGCTACAGGGCGCGGTGCAGAGATGCAGGCTTTTCTCCTGGTGTCGCTATATCACCTTTGCAGATACGGCAAGTTGATTGTGTTGCCTTGCTCAGTTCTAAGGAGGCGGTGGATGAGTCGTGGGTTTCCTATTCTAAGACCTGGTGGCCAGACAATCTTGACAGCATGGACGATGCTTGTTTGGGAAATGGTTTTGATACACCTCAAGTGACATGGGACCCGGGGGGTTCAACACGACATCGACTTGAGGACAAAACTAAAGGATGGATTCAGTATGCCTTACCGACTCCATGGGACCCCGGCGGCGCTACTAAACATCGACTTGAGGGCAAGTCGATCTTATGGGGGAGGGATTGTCAGCGACTTGGGCCCCGTTGGACCCTTAGGCACTACCCAGCCCATGATGGAGACGCACTACATATATGAGGGAGGCCTCCACGAGCAACTTGGCTTGGACGGATGGGCTTCGGCCTAGGCTTGGCGAGGCGTGCTAGTTCCTCTCTCCTGTAGCTCGTCTTCCTCCTTTGCTCTCCTTCCTCCTCTCAATTCTTCTCTGAAATTCGAGAGTTGTGATCGAATCCATGGCTAATAGAGTGAATTGGTACTGAGATCCTCAAAGAGTGAACCACCAGAAGTGCAGAGCTCGGGTGGAACCTTCCACGAGCAGTAGCCTGCATAGTGGAATCCGCCTCCTCTGGCTTCTTCCGCCCCACCAGCTCCTCCTTACCTCGCGCTCATCAGCGATGACGCCGGATGCGAATGACTCAAGGGGTGGTCAAAGGCCATGGCGGGGCGAGATCCTTGGCAGCCGATCCAAGCTCCTGCGCAGCCAAATCGAGCACCGCGGCGGCAGTCGCTTCCATCACAGGCAGGATGACGAACGTGTTGAATAATTAGGCATTTTCCCGTTTAGTTTAATCCAGAAAAATAGTGAATAAATCATGAATAGCAATATATTGGTGAAACTAGAAACTAGCAACAATTCGTTGAGACTAATCATGCAATCAAAATCATAAGCAAAATGCATCATATCCATGTCAATCGCTACTAGCAATAAACCAAATGCTAGCCCTAACAGTGAGGATAAGATGGCATACGGCGCAGTAGCAGAAGGTGCAGATGTCCCGATCGTCATGTCGCTGAAGAGGTCGTTGACGTCGGGGAAGAAGTCGTCGTTGGGGAACTCGTCGTCGGTGATGTCGCCGTTCGCAGCCACGATGAACAAGACTCCAGCAGTCGCGCAAGGACGCTCCCCAAAAACCTGATCGCCCCTCTCCCGTACCGGATCACAAGAGGCGGGATTTCGGAGGCCTGCTGTCTCACTTCCCGGTGCACGCCGGGAAGAGAGATGGGAAAGAGATAGGCGGCTCAATGCTTTGGAATGAGACGAAAAGTTATTGTGCTTTTTGAACAATAGAGGAGGGACCTCTTATATACGTGAGAAGAGTTGAAACTGGGCCTTCATTAGTAGAAGAGAAACCGGTGCAATAAACACCATTAAACAGACGCACTAAAAACCATTAAGAAGAGAAGAAACGAGCGCACTAAAACTCACACGAAGTGTTCAGTTTCTTCTCCCATTTATGCGTCAATTGTTTCAACTTTCTTCTCGCGTGATAAAACAGCGCATACACGTGGCATGGGTCAATTTTCCAGACAACCTTGTCATGCATGGATGGGCCACATGAGCCTCTGGGATTTACTTTGAATTATTGACAGAAAATATGATTTATTATATGGGTTATGCCCAATAATTCCAACAATCCCCCACCAGATCCCAGAGGCACATAAAATTTGCCTACGGTTTCAAAACATTGTTTATATACCGGTGTTTCGGTGGAGACTGTTAAGTTGAACTTCCACCTAGAACTCCACGCTACACTCGTTCACAACTTGAACGGTGGACTACGCCTTGAACTGCAAGTTTTGTGCAAACAAGTTTCACGTAAAAGCCTTGATCGATACTAGACCGCTAAAAACTTTCCCGGGGGTAGGAGCATATACGTCATACTCCGGGGCCTCTTCATGAGTTTATTAGAGAACACCCAACTCTCACAGACCGCGACGTTTAACAGTCTAACTCATATAGGTGTGTTCTTTCTAGATGTTCTGTAGGACAACATCTTTGCCTACCCAAGCCATTCAGAACACATTAAGATAAATATCAGCCTACCATACAGATTAGGAGAGAATTGCATCATAACGGAGTGGATTTTTATCAAATAAATATTCTCCTCTCAGTTATCCAATAGCTTGTCTCGCCAATTCTAATTCACGGGATCTCCGATCACAAAGAATGGGTTACCACCATGAACAACTTATGTAGTGGGTCTCAATCCCATCTCCTTCGATGCATTGTCTATCACATTTCGTGATAAACCCTTTGTGAAGGGATCTGCCAGATTCTTCGATGTGTTTATATAGTTCAACGCTATAACTCTGGAGTTTCTCATGAACCTGACAGATTTCAGTCTCCTTCTCACATGTCTTGATGACTTCTTATTATCCTTAGAACTGTTTACCTTGATGATCACTGTTTGATTATCACAGTTCATTAGAATAGCTAGTATTGGTTTTTCAACCACCGGCAAGTCCATCAAAAGTTCTCGAAGCCATTCTGCTTCAACTGTTGCCGTGTCTAATGCTGTGAGTTCTGCTTCCATTATTGATCTTGTTAAGATGGTCTGCTTGCAAGACTTCCAGGAAACAGCAGCACCACCAAGTGTAAACACATAACCACTTGTCGCTTTAAGCTCATCAGCATCAGATATCCAATTTGCATCACTATAACCTTCAAGTACTCTTGGATACCCGGTATAATGAAGTCCATAACTCGCAGTACCTTTCAGATAGCGCATTATTCTCTCAAGTGCATGCCAATGAACATCTTCCGGGTTTGAAACAAACCGGCTTAGTTTACTCACAGCAAACGAAATGTCAGGCCTCGTAGCACTAGCTAAATACATAAGCGAGCCAATGATTTGAGAATATCTCAATTAATCCTTTGTTTCTCCTTCGTTCTTCTGAATCAAAACACTCGAATCATAAGGTGTCGGAGAAGGTTTGCAATCTGAATATCCAAAGCGATCCAGAACCTTCTCCACATAGTGAGACTGCAACAGAGTGATCCCACCATCACCACCTCTTAAAAGCTTGATGTTCAAGATAACATCAGCTACTCCAAGGTCTTTCATCTCAAAGTTTTGATTCAGAAAATCTTTCACTTCCTCAATGACCTTGAGATTTGTTCCAAATATAAGTATGTCGTCAACATACAAACATAATATAACTCCCTCGCCCCCACCATGGCGATAGTACACACACTTGTCAGCTTCGTTTGCAACAAAGCCCGTAGATGTCAAAGTTCTTTCGAACTTCTCGTGCCATTGATTACGTGCTTGTCTCAAACCATACAAAGATTTCAACAATTTGCACACTTTTCCTTCATGGCCATCTACTACAAAACCATCAGGTTGTTCCATGTAAATTTTCTCCTCCAACTCTTCATTTAGGAAAGCTGTCTTAACGTCCATTTGATGGACAAGAAGATTGTGTGAGGCGGCCAATGAGAGTAGTACTCGAATGGTGGTCAATCTGGCCACAGGCGCATAAGTATCAAAGAAATCTTCACCTTCTTTTTGGGTATATCCCTTGGCTACAAGCCGCGCCTTGTACTTTTCAATTGTCCCATCGGGCCTAAGCTTTTTCTTAAACACCCACTTACACCCTACAGGTTTACACCCATAAGGACAATCAGTGATCTCCCATGTCCCGTTAGCCATGATGGAATCCATCTCACTATGCACAGCTTCTTTCCAGTAGTCAGCATCAGGAGATGAATAAGCTTCTGAAATAGAAGTGGGAGTATCATTCATGAGATACACAATGAAATCTTCACCAAATGACTTTGCGGTCCTTTGTCTCTTGCCCCTTCTAGGAGCTTCATTGCCATCCTCCTCAGGAATATCTGTGTATTTCTTCTCGGAATGTTCCAATGGAGTTGTCTCTGACCTCTGACTAGATGAGCTAGGCATATCCTTCATAGGAAAAATATCCTCAAAGAAAGTCGCATCATTCGACTCCATGATTGTACCAACATTCATGTCAAGTACCTCAGATTTCACCACTAGAAATCTATAGCCAATGCTATGGAAAGTATAACCCAGGAAAACACAATCAACTGTTTTTGGCCCAAGCTTACGCTTCTTGGTAATTGGTACATTGATTTTCGCCAAACAACCCCAAGTTCGTAAGTAGAAAAGTTTAAGCCTTTTCCTTTCCCATTCTTCAAACGGGGTAATCTCTTTATTCTTTGTGGGAACTCTATTTAGGACATGACTTGCAGTCATCAAAGCCTCCCCCCACCATTCCTTGGAAAGTCCCCCTGTATCTAACATGGCGTTAACCAAATCAGTTAGAGTTCGGTTCTTTCGTTCGGCAACCCCGTTTGACTAGGGAGAATAGGGAGGCGTCCTCTCATGTATTATACCATGATCCTCACAAAATAAATTGAACTCATTGGAAAAATACTCTCCACCGCGATCCGACCTAAGCCTTTTGATCTTTCGATCGAGTTGATTCTCTGCTTCGATTTTATAGATTTTAAAGTAGTGCAAAGCCTCATCTTTTGTTTTCAACAAATGTATCATGCAATATCTAGTAGAGTCATCGATAAGAGTCATGAAATATGTTTTTCCACCTTTTGTCAACACACCATTCATCTCGCAAATATCTGAATGTATGAGTTCAAGTGGTGCCAAATTCCTCGCCTCAACAGTCGTATGGGACTTGCGAGGTTGCTTTGCTTGCACACAAACTTGGCACTTAGAACCTTTGACAATTGTAAATTTCGGGATTAAACTCAAATTTGCTAGCCGCGTCATGACACCAAAGTTAATATGACAAAGTCGTGAATGTCAAACATTTGATTCGGTTTCACTGCAAACATGATTAATAACTTTAGTGCAAAAGTCTGACAAAGATAAGCGGAACAAGGCTCTGCTCTCATAGCCCTTCCAAACAAATTGTCCACACCTGGATACTACAACCTTATTGGACTCAAATACCAATTTATAACCATCTCGACACAAACGTGAACCGCTGACGAGATTTTTATTTATAGCAGGGACATGTTGCACGTTCTTCAGTCCACGATCTTTCCCGAAAAGTAAACTTCAGATCGACCGTACCAACACCATGAACAGAAGCATGTGTCCCGTTTCCCATCAGCACGGGTGTAGTTCTTGCGACCTGATAAGAAGAAAACATGTTTATGTCAGAACACACATGTACATTGGCACCGGTGTCAATCCACCAATCAGGAGAATGACATACTGAAAGAATGGTAGGAAATTTACCATACCCGACATCTTTCATGTCAACATCGCCAATAACAACATTAGCAGTCTTGCTATTGTTCTCATTCTGACGCATGTCCCCGCGGTCCTTGCAGGATGAAGCCCAATGTTCTTCACTGCCACATACATGGCACTTTCCTTTCTTCTTATAAGTCTCTTTTTTCTTCTTGAAGTTGACAGGTTGTGGAGCTTTGTACTTGCCATCAAATTTTCCTTTGCCCGCATAGTTGTTTTTGTTTTTGGGTTTGTGGGTTTGGAAATTTCTCTTTTGTACCAAATTGGCACTGGAATTCCCCTCATGGAAACGAGCACGTGTGTCTTTTGCCCTCGCCTTCTCTTCTACATCAAGAGTGCCAATTAGATTGACAACAGTAAACTCTTGCCTCTTATGCTTCAGAGAGGTAGCAAAATTCCTTCATGAAGGAGGAAGCTTGGCAATGATGCCTCCGGCAATGAATTTGTCTGGTAACACACAATTAAGATGCTCAAGTTCTTTTGTGAGCGACTGAATCTTATGAGCCTGCTCTACAATGGAGCGATCATCAGTCATTTTGTAGTCATGATATTGCTCCATGACGTACAACTCACTTCCTGCGTCTGAGACTCCAACTTTGGCCTCAAGCGCATCCCACATATCCTTACCAACCATGATGGTCATGAAGGGGTCAACAATCTTGTCGCCAAGAACAATCAGAAGAGCACCTCGGAAGAGGGTGTCCGTAGCTTGGAAAGCTTGCTCCTGTTCATCAGTTAGCTCTCCCTCTGGCTTGCCCTTAGAGGCATGAAAACAGTTCATGGTGGTAAGCCAACGAACTGCCCTCGCACGCCACCTCTTATAGTTCACACCCTCGAACATAGAAGGCTTAAGAGTAGCAGCAAATGCAGTTGGAGAAAATTGCCTACACACATCAGGTTTTTGGATTGTTGAATAATTAGGCATTTTCCCGTTTAGTTTAATCCAGAAAAATAGTGGATAAAACATGAATAGCAATATATTGGTGAAACTAGAAACTAGCAACAATTCGTTGAGACTAGTCATGCAATCAAAATCATAAGCAAAATGCATCATATCCATGTCAATCGCTACTAGCAATAAACCAAATGCTAGCCCTAACAGTGAGGATAAGATGGCATACGGCGCAATAGCAGAAGGTGCAGATGTCCCGATCGTCATGTCACTGAAGAGGTCGTTGACGTCGGGGAAGAAGTCGTCGTTGGGGAACTCGTCGTCGGTGATGTCGCCGTTCGCAGCCACGATGAACAAGACTCCAGCAGTCGCGCAAGGACGCTCCCCAAAAATCTGATCGCCCCTCTCCCGTACCTGATCACAAAAGGCGGGGTTTCGGAGGCCTGTTGTCTCACTTCCCGATGCACGCCGGGAAGAGAGATGGGAAAGAGATAGGCGGCTCAATGCTTTGGAATGAGACAAAAAGTTGTTGTGCTTTTTGAACAACAGAGGAGCGACCTCTTATATACGTGAGAAGAGTTGAAACCGGGCCTTCATTAGTAGAAGAGAAACCGGTGCAATAAACACCATTAAACAGACGCACTAAAAACCATTAAGGAGAGAAGAAACGAGCGCACTAAAACTCACACGAAGTGTTCAGTTTCTTCTCCCATTTATGCGTCAATTGTTTCAACTTTCTTCTCGCGTGATAAAACAGCGCATACACATGGCATGGGTCAATTTTCCACACAACCTTGTCATGCATGGATGATCCACATGAGCCTATGGGATTTACTTTGAATTATTGGCAGAAAATATGAATTATTATATGGGTTATGCCCAATAATTCCAACAGAACGACCACCTCCTTCGAGGGCATCGCTTCCAGGGGGAAGCGGGCGAGCTCCCCCGTTGGCCGGAGTTGACGGAGAAGACAGCTCCACGCCGGATTTGGGGTGAGGTGAATTGCGGGAGTTCTTGCCATGGTCTGTTCTGGGTTCTGGGCATGAGCCAGAGGGGAATTGGCCTCGCTGCTTTGTGGGCTCAAGCATTTGGGGAACTAATTTTTACTCAAAAATTACTAGTGATATATATCTATATCAATATAAAAAGACCCAAAGGGGCAGATCCAATTAATCTCGACCATCAAATCATGTCAATCCAACGACCTAGACTGCTTCAATGTCGAGCGCTCAACACGTTTAGCGTGCAGTTAATTTCATACCAAATATAATGCTAATCACATAATAACACGCAAATAAATAATATCCTACTTAATATCCGCATGCACTTAATATACTTCCAAATTAACGTGCAGTTAATTTCATGCCAAATAGTGCTAATCACATAATAACACGCAAATAATATACTATTTAATATCCGCATGCGCTTAATATACTTCCAAATTAACGTGCATATTGCGCGTACACATTGACTAGTTAGGTTAAATTACCTAAATCAGATGTGCTATTTGTATGATCGTTTTCTTTTCGTACCTTAAATAACATGTTCATTTGTGATTATCCCAATAAATCTTGACTAGTTTGACAAAACAATATATTTTACTACGGGAATATCAGATTTTGCCAGTGACAACTTGTTTGCCGAGTAAGCTCGGAAACAAAAATATAACTAGGTTGAACTACCTAAATCAAGTGTTGCATTGTATGTTTGTCTTTTTTCTAACCTTAAATAACATGTTCATTTATGGTTATCCCAATAAATCTTGACTCGTCTGACAAAAACATATCTTTTACTATAGGAATATCATATTTGCCTAGTGACAGCTTGTTTGGCGGAGTGCATGCACTCGATAAACATGACTTATGTTGAGTTACACGGAGAAAAAACTAGTTAAAAGGCCGACATTCAGCAAATAACGCCTTTGCCGAGTTCCTGCCACATGGTACTTGGCAAACAAGGATTTTGTCGAGTTCCTGCCACGTGGTACTCGAGAAACAAGGACTTTCCTGAGTTCCTGCCACATGGCACTCGACAAACATTTTTTTCACCTTTCTTTTGTTTCATATCTTTTTGTGCATTACGTGCTTTCTTTTTTCATTTTACGCCATGTTCTTTTCAATATTTTTTCTTTTTTTTTCTTTTTTTCTTATCGTTTCTTTCCCCACATCTATTTCCTTTTATAGGCATAAAGTGTATTTTTTTAGACATTTTGTGCATATAATTTTAAAAAATGCAAACGAAGTCTGGAAAACAAGAAACTTGACATGGTGCCCTCATATGGCATCAACATATTGTGGTAAAAAATTGAGAAGGTTTCACAAAAGTTGTGATGTACACTGCTTAGAAAACCGGACAATCTTCGAGTAAGAATCTAGGTTTTGACATGAAACCGGTCAAGTTTGAAGGGAAAGTGATGATTGTTTCATCAGTTGGCCTTGAATTTTTCTTCGGATGATTGAGATATGATGTTTCCTGGGGCCTTCATACAAGCCATCCACTTTCTATGTCCGGATCATGCCCTACTCCTGCTAAACGAGAACACTGAGATAAGGAATCCCTTTTTCAAGTTTGAAGAGTATTTGTTTTTTTTATGACTTCAAGGACAAGGTGTCTTCCGTCTGGCAAAAGAACATCATCGCTTCCACATAAAATCTTAGTCGCCTAACCAAGGCCTTGAATGTTTGGCGGAGACATAAGGTGGGGGCTATTGAGCAGCAGATCGTGGTCACCAAGTTATCTGGCATCTGGACGTGGTGGAGGTACCCGTCCCCTGTCCACCGTGGCACTCGACATGTATTGTAGTTTAAAGGGAAAGTATCAGGGTCTTCCTGGGGTTTAAAAGATGAAGATGAGACAACGCTCCAGGTTGACTTGGATTAGTAGGCCGATGCTAACACAAAGTTGTTCCATATCAGGGCCAGCGTACATCAAAGAGGAAATTACATCCAGACTCCCCAAGCAAAAAACAGAAATTGCATGCACATCTATAAAGCCATTTGGGGGCGCAGACACATTGTTCTGCCCAGCTCAACTGGGAGGCTCTCGTCTACCATCGGCGGGAATTATCCAATCTTGATGTGGACTTCGATAAGGCTGAAATTTGGGAAGTTGTTTTCTACTGTCGCTCACTAACAATATTCATGGTAGATTTCCTGGATGGAATGGGAAAAACATCATTAGAGTCGGTAGGGTCACACTCGCCAAGGAGGTATTGACCTCTACGACCATTTTCCACATGACAGCTATCCCTTTGCTTAAATGGGCCCAAGTGAAAATCAAAAAGATCTAGAAGGAATTTGTCTGTAGCGGGGACGACAGTGACTACTGAAGGGGGCACGCGTTGGTAAACTGAAAGATGGTCTACCGCCCTAAGGGGCTCGAAGGAGTCGATATTGCAAATCTCGAGCGTTTCTGGCGGGCTCTGCACCTGTGATGGCCATGGCTGTAGTGGATTGATCTCGGATGCCCGATGGGTTGGCTCGCAACTTCCTTGTGATGCAACTAATATGGCCTTGTTCAGGGCTTCCACCTTCATCAACATTGGGGACAGTTCGAAGGCCTCCTTCTGGCACGACACTTGGACCAATCTAGGAGGCCTCAAATATTCGGTGTTGTGTTGTGTAAGAACAAAATGGTCCAGGAGTTTCACAATGATAACTGTATATGATCAGCGGCGCGTTTGAATAGGCTGGACTAAGTGCGAGAGTTTATTTATTTGGCATCCGCTCTATTACATGGATTGGGGCAAGAGGGGCAAATACTTCTCGGGCTCTGTTTAATCGGCACAGTTCTGTTCATTCGATCACATTGTAAGTTCACCCCTCCCAAGGTTTGGAAGGCACATGCGGACCAAAAATGCAGAATTTTCTCATCGGATCACTTTTTAATTACTTTTTTTATGTCTATCTTTACTTAATGTACGCTGTACATTTTTATTATACACTAGGAACATTTGTTATACACATTTAATATTTTTTAATACATGATCAATATTTTTTCGTACACATTATATATTTATTGCATACATTCGTCGTGTACATGAGAAATATATTTTCTATACACATTGAATATTTTTTAAACATTTTTTAAATGCTTGATTAACATTTTTAAATACTTGATTAACATTTTCAAAATGCTTGATTAACATTTTTCAAATACTTTATTATTTTTTTAAATGTCTGAGTAACACTTATTAAATATACATGATCAACTTTTTTCATAGTTGTATATTTTTTGTATAAATGAGAAACATTTTTTCTATACAAGTTTAACATTTTTCAAATTCTTGATTAATATATTTCAAATGTTTAATGTATTGATTTTTCTAATATATATTATTAGAATATTTGGAAGAACAAAAAAATAAAATGGAAATCAGAAAACGAAAACAAAAGGCGTATAAAATTAAAAAATAAACAGAAAAAAGAGGCCGTGGCCTCCCGTGCGCTGGGCCGTCCCAGTCTCGCTATAAGCGAGACATAGCGCGCGCTTCGACTCCGTTACCGCCGCGCATTGGCCACATACTGCCGCCGCCGCCGCTTTATCTTGGTCCCCCCTCCCAGGCGGCCATAGCATCCGGCCGGCACCTCATCGAGCCGCGCGCCGTCGCCAGCAGCCATGGGCCCGCCACGCTCACAGCCGGCGTTCCTTCCGCCACATAGGTACGGTCGTAGACCGGGTGAGGCCCCACCAATTGCTCGGTTTAGTGCGCCACCCGCCCCTCCGCCGTCGGCGTCGGGCCGCCACTGTCGCCGCGAGCCACCCCGCCGGAGCTCCACCTGACGGACGGTAACCCATTTCTTAGCATTATCCCCTTTACTGTTCTTGAGTAAGACTACCTGTACTTCTCATGTGCCAGTTTCACGGTGGCTGATGCAGACAATACAGCGAAAAGCTGTAGCCTGCTAGATATTTTCATTCTGAATAATTCTGCGAAAAGCTGTATTCTGCAAAAAAAAAAGATATTTTCCTGGTATGAAATTCCCCACGGAGGCCAGCAGCCAATGCTGAATAATTCTCAGTCTTGCACCTCATATTGTGTGGTCCTAGAATCACCACCGTTCCGGGCAAGCTGAACATTCAACTCCTGCAAATGTTGACTGATGAGCTAATTTTCAACAAAAACCAGGCACAAGTCAGAGCACGTTTCCTCTTAGTACGTCGTGGCGTTAGATCGTCCAAGGATCCAAGCAAACATTACCTTCATGCCATTCTCCTTCTCCTTCCTTGGCTCCCTCCTTTGATCTTCACAGCAGAGGCATATGTGAGAGAATCCTGAATAGTTATGGCTCCTCATCCTCTCCCGGTGTTCGTCCTCCTGTCATTGATTTGTCTCTGCAAATCCGATGACCGCCTGACTCCTGCAAAGCCGCTCTCCGCCGGCGACAAGATCGTCTCAGACAACGGCGTCTTTGCTCTTGGCTTCTTCTCCCCCACAAACTCGACTGCGGGCTCATACGTCGGCATATGGTACAACAACATCCCCAAGCGTACGTATGTGTGGGTTGCTAATCGCGACAACCCGATCACCAACGGTTCTTCCGGGAAGCTGGTTGTGACCAACAACTCTGATCTTGTGTTGTCTGACTCCCAAGGCCGCACTCTTTGGACAACCATGAACAACTTTACAACCAGAACCACGGGAACTTCTGCTATACTGCTCGACTCCGGAAACTTGGTCATCCGGTCGCCGAACGGCAGAGAGATATGGCAGAGCTTCCATTACCCAACCGACACCATCCTCCCCGGCATGCAATTACCACTGAGCGCAGATGATGATCTCTATACTCGCCTCATGGCTTGGAGGGGTCCTGACGACTCAGCCACGAGCAACTACTCCATGGGTGGTGACTCTAGTTCAGACCTCCAGGTTGTCATCTGGAATGGGACGAGTCCGTATTGGCGCAGAGCTGCATGGGATGGTGCGTTGGTCACTGCCCTGTATCAAAGCAGCACAGGCTTCATCATGACCCAAACAACTGTCGACATAGGGGGTAAGTTCTACTTGACATTCACCGTCTCCAACGGCTCGCCAAGCACACGCCTGATTCTGCACTACACGGGCATGTTTCAATTTTTAGCGTGGAACAGCACCTCATCGTCATGGAATGTTTTCATAGAGCGGCCTAATCCTAGTTGTGACCGCTACGCCTATTGTGGACCATTTGGTTACTGTGATGCCACTGAAACAGTTCCGAAATGCAACTGCCTCAGTGGGTTTGAGCCTGATGGTGTAAACTTCTCCCGAGGGTGTCGGAGAAAGGAGGAGCTGACATGTGGTAGTGGAGATAGTTTCTCGACCTTGAGTGGCATGAAGACACCCGATAAGTTTGTGTATGTCAGGAACAGAAGCTTTGACCAATGCGAAGCAGAGTGCAGAAACAACTGCGCTTGCACCGCGTATGCTTTTTCTAACATGAAAAATGGCAGCATGTCTAGTGACCAGTCAAGGTGCTTGATTTGGTTGGGCGAGCTTGTCGACACAGGAAAGTTTCGTGATGGTAGTGGCGAGAACCTGTACCTTCGTCTAGCCAGTTCAACAGGTATACATCTTTCCTTACGTGCTTATGGATTGTACGGTGTGATCTATTCCTTTTATGTTGAATGCTAGATGTGGTTT
Source organism: Thinopyrum elongatum (assembly GCA_011799875.1). Taxonomy (NCBI): domain Eukaryota; kingdom Viridiplantae; phylum Streptophyta; class Magnoliopsida; order Poales; family Poaceae; genus Thinopyrum; species Thinopyrum elongatum. The sequence continues at coordinate 674,151,455 of CM022298.1, forward strand.
AGGATGACAAGTACTAATCACGAAAAACACAACACTCGCAAGATATGCATGTTAAATTTTGAAAGGATCATTCTCTTGCTGGACTATATTTCTGCCTTTCTGCAGTTGAGAAACAGAGTAATGTATTGAAGATTGTACTCCCAGAAATGGCTTAGATGTGGTTAGGATGACATACTAATCACGACAAACATAAAACCTGGAAAAAAATGCATGTTAAATTTTGAAAGCATCATTCTATTCCTGGGTTATATTTCTGGCTTTTTGCAGTTGACAAAGAGAATAATGTACTGAAGATTGTACTTCCAGTAATTGCTGGTATTCTGATACTCACATGCATCAGCCTTGTGTGGATATGCAAGTCAAGAGGTAAAAACAATATTTGCTTTACTTCTCTCAGGATCCAATTGTCATGAGTTATTCATAAGAAATAATATTGACATGATTCTATTTTTGGCAGGCAAACGACGAATCAAGGAAAATAAGAACAAATATACAGGACAACTGTCGAAATATTCCAAATCTAACGAACTTGAGAATGAAAGTATAGAACTTCCATATATTTGTTTTGAAGATGTTGTTACTGCAACAGACAATTTCTCAGACAGCAACCTGCTCGGGAAAGGTGGCTTTGGAAAAGTTTACAAGGTATCAATTTTTAGCCTGATTATCGAGAAAAACCTGCCATTTGTTGTTCAATTGAAAATGATGTCTTTATGTAGGGACGGTTAGAAGGTGGCAATGAAGTTGCTGTCAAAAGGCTTAGTAAGAGTTCTGGGCAAGGGGCCGATGAATTCAGAAATGAAGTGGTTCTGATTGCCAAATTGCAGCATAGAAACTTAGTTAGGCTTCTTGGTTACTGCACTTATGAAGATGAGAAGTTATTGCTATATGAATACTTACCTAACAAAAGCTTAGATGCCTTCCTTTTTGGTATGTTCTGCTCTTATGATCATATATCAACATTCTTAGAATCACTGAATTCGTGATGGTTGTTAATGCTTTTATTTTTTATTTTTATTTTTTTTGAAGATGCCACACGAAATTTTGTGCTTGATTGGCCAACCCGATTCAAGGTAATCAAAGGGATAGCTAGAGGGCTTCTTTATCTCCATCAAGATTCAAGGCTAACAATAATCCATAGAGATCTCAAAGCAAGCAATGTCTTGTTAGATGCGGAAATGAACCCTAAAATATCAGATTTTGGTATGGCAAGGATCTTTGGAGGAAATAAACAAGAAGCGAACACTATTCGTGTTGTTGGGACATAGTAAGTGATATATGCACTAGCTAAGGCTTACCATGTAATTTTCTTCAACTTAACTAATCAATGTTTTTCGGAATGATTCAAACAGTGGTTACATGTCTCCTGAATATGCAATGGAAGGTTCCTTTTCTGTCAAGTCTGACACGTATAGCTTTGGCGTTCTATTGTTGGAGATTGTAAGCGGGTTGAAGATCAGTTCATCCCATCTCACAAAGGATTTTCCCAGCCTTATAGCTTATGTAAGTTCACTAGTATGCACTGAATTTTTTGCAACTCAAACAGTCATAATAAATTGAGGATTTCATTTGTTTAGGCATGGAGCTTATGGAAAGATGGAAATGCAAGAGAATTGGTGGACTCGTCCATTGTGGAGAACTGTCCACTTCATGTAGTTGTGCGATGTATTCAGTTAGGTCTGTTGTGTGTTCAAGATGATCCAAATGCTCGTCCACTCATGTCATCCACTGTGTTCATGCTAGAAAATGAAACAGCCCCACTTCCTACTCCGGAGGAGCCTGTATATTTTAGGAAACGAAAGTATGAAACTGAAGAGCAAAGAGATAACCTGGAAATATCTCTGAATGGCATGACTATGACAATGCAAGAGGGGCGTTAAATGTTTAGTTCCATTGTTTTCCTTTTTTGTAAAATTCTCCATTTTGTACAGTTGAGCAATTCAGTGATTCATGTTCTTACGGACAAGCAAATACTGTAGTTGATTGACTTGTAATCCTCTCTGTGCTATTTTCATAGACGTTTTCGATATTTTGTGAACTTCAATGGTTTGTCATTTGTTTTCACCTTTTCAAGTGGAAGAGGCTAGCTGATTACGCAATTGTTTCCACTTGATGAATTTTCTGCATCCCAGCTTCCTTGGTTAGTCAACGGGCCTGAAACTCTGAATTGCTATTTTTGGAAGCAAGGGTGCTCGAAATTCCATGCTTTCTTGCATCTTGCTATGAAATCCACTTTTATGTTCTGTTGCTAGTGGCAAGTAAGCTAGGATTACACGCACAAAGTCTGACACTATCTTTTGTTTATTCAGATGCTGTGGCCGAAACTTCAGGTATGGAAAACTGTTGGAAGTTCAGGTCCAGCCTCGATGGAAAAGTCAGAAAAGTGAGGCTTCTGTGGATCTATCAAAAAGGCATAAAGGTATTTTTTTTCAAGTGATCTTGCCCCTGTAACACCAGAATAAATCTTGCCAGCCTAGCTCATCAGAATGTGGTTTAGGATACTCAGCTCATGTCTTCATAAATTAATTTCGACATCGCCAGCCTAACTCATCTAGAATCATGTATACCTCCTTGAAATTTCAGAATCACACTAAAATCTTTAGCTGTTGCGCTTGCACCACCCCTTTCATCATTCAGATAGCATTATTTTCACTTCAGAGCGATAACCTTGAATTGCACTTTGCACACGCTCCACTGTGATCGTGTGGTTTTTTTCAGGAATGCCTTTTAGAAGACGAAGAATCAAGATAAAGGTGTTGAATCTTACTGTAGGTCTCTCTGCACGAGCATGACGTGAAGTTGAACTTTTGTCTTGCACGCTGGCTTCACAAGTTCGACCATTACACTAACGTAGGGTGTTGAGTTGCATGGTGGTAGCTTTCACAGACGGTGAAAACAGAGTCAAATTCAAAAGTTCTTTTTGTGGCAAGAAACAGAGTCAAATTCTATGAAAAGTACACAGGCTTCTTTTTCCCCAAGAACAGGACAAATCAGAGGTTCAACTTATATCCATGCCACAGGAGAATTGGTAGGCTGAGGAGAAATTAAGTACTCCTACACAGTTCGTGCATCTCCTCCAAGTAGTTTATTGCGTTCTTCTGAAGAACAGTTGTTTTTATGCCAACCATCCCACTATGATGTTCAGTTTATACTATAAATAAAAAAACTGGTGCTTTACTCTTTTTCGTTTCAACAGTTATCCACGCAGGTAGACTCAGCAAGACCTAATAAAAAGTAAAAGTTTACTGGATATTGGTGCGGAACCATACCACCCAAGTGTAAAAGACACAGGAAAAGAGGGTACTGGCATGCAGCTAGGGCAAGACTGTTGTGCTCAGCAGCCAATTTTCAGTGCAAGACTTCAGTTGAGATTCAGCTGTATTCGCTACGTTCTCGACAAATCAAACTTATCAACAGTTAAATTTTAAAGGACGCGTCTAGGGAGCAGCCGGCTGCTCCCTAGCGTTCCCTGGCAGCCTTCCAGAAAAGGAAAGTTCCTGTCCCTCCCCCCCCCCCCCCCCCCCCCCCCCCTTCCTGTCCCTCCCCCCCCCCCCCCCCCCCCCCCCGCGCAAAAAAGGAAAAGAATCCCCCCGCTAGAAAACCTGGTCCCCCGCCAACCCTCTCACGTGATTCCTGAACCCCGCCAGCCCCCACCCCCACTTTCCCTCTGCCTCTGAGGCGCCTGCAGCCAGACCCTCTCCACCGCATCTTCTTCTCCCCCAAGCAAGAAAAGGGCCAGTTCCACCATCCCAGATCTAAAAACATTCATAGTCCTGCAATGGCGGCCACAAAAAGCTAGAAATCAGAGGAGAAAACCCAGAGAAACGCAGGAAGGGCGGTTGGAGAAGAAGCACAGAGGTAAGCCATCAAAAATTGCTCACCTTTTCCCTAACTTTTGCCTCTGCCTCTCTGATGCTTCCCTGATGCATAAGAACACATTGTAAAACCCTAAAATCAAATCAAAAACCCTAAAAAAGTGATGGATAGTTCTGCTGTTTCTCTGCTCAAGTTAAAGTTGGCAATCTGCTCATCCTGTTTGGGCTAAAAAAGTGTTATTATCAGGCAACTAGTGGTGGTTATATAAGATACACACAATCAAGAAGATGCTATTGTGGGGCAAAAAACATGACTGATGGAAGCAACTTGCATAAAAAATCTATACTCTCATAACAACTCTTGTAGAAAAAAAACTGAAGCTATTCTTGGCAATTTGTACACCCTGTTCAAGCAAAAACAGTGTCGTCGTTGAGCAACTAGTGGTGCTTATATAAGATACACACAACTTTAGCAAAATTGTGACATGTCTGCCACTAATAAGGTACATACAAAACATGAACCTTTTGCAACTTACAAAAGGATGAAACTTTATGCTTAGTAGGCAAAAATAACAAAAAGTTTCTGTTCTAGCTAAAACATGGCTGATGATGTCAGGTTGTGTTGCAAAAAACATTCTGCTGTGAAAGCAAAACCATTTAGAAAAGCTAAAAAATAGGTTGTTTGAACAGTGGTGATAAGTGAGAGACTGGAGAGGATATCATGGGGTTCTAATTACCTTCAGTTATGAATGGTGTTTCTGCAAAAAGTGTTGTGTTCCCACGCTTGCGCAGATAGATAAAAACTTGATATTTTGATCCTGCAAAAAATAAAGGACAAGAAAATTTTCCTATACAGAGAAGCAAAACTGCATCGCCACGGAGGAGAAACCCCCCATGAGAAACTATTTTATCTCAGCTTCTACGTCGCTTGAAACACGAATACGCGGATACGGAACACATTGAACATAAAAAAGCACAATAGTTTTGTTGCTAGTGCGGAAGATAGGTGAAACACAAGTACTGAACATAAAGGCACAACATTGTTGCCCATAATTGCTGCTGTTTTAAAGTTCTAACAGAAAAATGATGCCGCTCTCTCTGATTTTGGTGTGAATTCCATGCTCGATCTTAATGACTCTGAAAGGACACTTGCTTCATCAGAAAACCTTGGATGGCATGCAGATAGAAAAAGAGTTGCCTGCATTTAAAAGAGAGAAGAAGAATTATGATACACACAAAAAAAAGCCTATGTAATTATGTTCAAAATGTTTCCCTAAAAAACAAATGGATACCATTCTTCTGATTCTGGTGTGCTTGGGTGGCTGTGTTATTGGCTTGCCTGTATTTACTGTGCTACTTGCTTGCATCATTCAGCTAACTTGCTTTACCTTTTTTCATGTTGAAAAATAAACAGGTTGACAATGATTGACCTGAATGAGGAACCAGATGAAAATAATGGTGATCCTGTGTACTGTACACAACATGCTGCTGGAAATGCAGAATTTGTGGCGGAACCACCTAATCCCCCTACCATGCAAAAAGCCGGTGCTGCTGCTACAGAAGCAATGGAGACAGATGGGCACTCAAGTCGTGGGATAGGGGCTCCAGGCAATACACAACTACCTGCAGCAGTAGCAACTGAGAGTGATGCTCATACCCTTGATGGCACAGGTGCTGCAAGTGATACTGGTTGGACTATTGGTAATGGTTTGGGTGCTGAAAATGATGATGAAGCTTGGTCACAGCCCAAGGAGCCTTATGTGGGCATGAGGTTTGACACTTTGGAAGGTGCCAAGGAGCACTACAATGCACATTCCTTGCAGATTGGTTTTTCAATCAAAATGAATACTTCAAGGAAGGCTGTGAAAACTGGAGAGTTGATAAAACAACAGTTTGTTTGCAACAAGTTTCGAAAGCCTGAAGTCGATGACGGAGGGGCAGAAAAGATTCCTGTGCTAGATGATATTGTTGAGCAAACAAAAGATGATGATGAAGATGAGGATATTGTCTTTGTTGATGATGATAGTAAAGCCAAAAAGAGGAGCAAGAAACGAAAAAAGAGATAAAATATTGCAAACTGGTTGCAAAGCTAAGATGGTTGTGAAGCTAATAGATGGCAGATGGGAGGTGATCTACTTTGTTGGCGAGCACAACCATCCGTTGGTTGACAAGCCATGTTTGACTAAGTATTTGCGATCACACCAAGGAATCCCAGCAGAAGAAAGGGCCTTCCTTACTCATCTTCATAACTGCAATTTGACTATAGGTTTTAAACCACACCCCCTCCCCCACCCCCTAACTTCTAACTTTAACACCCTGGACAAGCCTACTGATTGTGTGTTTCTTGCCCCATCAACATCTGCCTGATTTGCTTGAAACATGTGACTGATTTGCTTCAAACATGTGGCTTAATTGCTTGATAATGCCAAGAAATTGCTTACAACAATACAAAAAGATAATGCCTGATTTGTTTAACACTATGGTTGCTGGACTTGCCTAATGTTTACCTGTTTGTTGCTCAATGCAAAGTTTCTACTTGCCTAGTTTTTTTATCTGTAAAACAAATTTGATGTTGACTATAAACTTGCCTATGATTAGTCTCTTTATAGCTAAAATGTACGATAGTACTTGTTTCTGGATGAGCTCAACTTGCCTATGATTGAAATTTTTGTTGCTCAATAATGCATAGTTAAAAGTAGATTACCCTCCTGGTTTGTTTTGTGTAGTTTGCTCATGTGTTGCTTGTTGCATTTTGTCGTAGTTGCTTGTATAGCTTCATGAATTGCCTGACCTTTGCATTTGAGTTGCCTTGCTGAAAAAGAAAAGAAATTATTTTTGATACTGTTTTTGTGTAAAAAAGGATTGACCATCATTGTGACTTCATGTCGACAGGTCGTATGATGCACATCATGTCAGAATTCTATGGGACAGAGCTCATTGTCCCTTATACCACTAAGCACATTACGAACCTCAAGACGGTCTTGAACAAGGATGCTACAAGAGAAGGGGATATGATCGAGACAGTTGCTTTCTTTAAAGATTAGCAAAAAGAGGATCCAGATTTTTTTTACAAGATAAAATATGATGAGTTGAGAATATTTTCTGGGTCGATGGTGCATCAAGGAAGGCTTACGTGGAATCATATCATGATTGCATCTCCTTTGACACAACGTATATGACTAACATGTACAACATGCCCTTTGCACCATTCATTGGGATTAACAGGCATGGACAGTCATTCGTGTTGGGCTGTGGTTTTGTTAGGCAAGAGTTGGTGTTAAGGTTTGATTGGCTATTCCAGACCTTTCTTGAGGCAATGCATAATGTAGCACCCACCAACATCATAACCGACTAAGACATTCCAATGGCACAGTCAATTAAAAAGATCTTCCCTACAAGTGTGCACCGCTGTTGTCGTTGGCATATTATGAAAAAAGCACAAGAGAAGCTTGGAGCATTGTTGGGACGAAACCCTGGCTTGTCCAAATATTTCAACAATTGTGTTGACTTTAGCTTGACGCCAGAGGAATTTGAGGCAGGGTGGTATGAGCTGATGATGAAGTATGAGGCTAGGACTGACTCCCACTTCGAGAATCTATACAAGTACCGAGAAACATGGGTACCCTGTTACTTCAAGCACCAATTCTTCCCTTTCTTGTAGTCAACTCAACGCAGCGAGGGGTTCAACGCTGTCCTTAAGCGATATGTGAACCCACACAAGTCCATTTAGAACTTCGTGAAGCAATATCAGAAAATCCAAACACACATACTAGTCCGAGAGGGTTCAAAAGATTACAGGACACGACATTTGCAGACTGAAATATGGTCGTCTTACCCAATAGAGAAGTAGGCGTATGATTCATATACTAGGGACTTGTACTAGAAGTTCCGTGATGAGTTTCAGTTGACTACGAGGTACAACGTGCAACCGCATGGTGAAAACTTGTATGAGGTTTACCCAAATCAAGAGTGGGTTGCTAAATATGGTTCTAGGGGCTATTTTGTCATGGTGGAAGCTAGTGCTGGAGACTACAGATGTGACTGCTGCAAGATTGAGAGGGACGACATGCTTTGCTGCCATATCTTGAAAGTTTTCAACCAACTTGGTGTTGATGAAATCCCAGCGCAGTATATAATTAGAAGATGGACACCTTTGGCAATTTCCGATGCACCCCCTGCTGTCGAAGATCAACCCGATGAGATGCCACCACAGTTGAAGAAAGAACTCAGGCATGCAAATTTGGTGATGGATTTTGGTAGTCTTGCTCGGGTTGCTAGTGCGTCAGATGCTGCGACAGATATTGTAAAGAAACATATGCATGGTGCACGTCATGAAATCAAAAATCTCAACATGTCATGGAAGAAGAAGCCGGCAGCACCGACAAGTGGGCCCACTGGTGGTCCTCCACCATCAGCTGGTGGTTCTGCACCACCATCGAGTAATACTCGGGCAACTAGTGGCCCTGCGGTGCGTCCTGAAGGACCTGCACAAGCCCCTTCTGGTCCTAGGCAGCAGCCACCTACTTCTGCACCGCGGAGAAAAAACGCAGCAACGCTAGCTGGTAACTCTATGAGTGAAGGTGGACATCAACAAACAACGTTGAGGGCTGCACCAATGCCCAGGGGGCCTCCAGTACCAAGCCGTTGGCCTGTACAACAACTGTCAGGATATGTGCCACTAAACAGTGGAGCTGTACCGCACCTTTTTGGGGGGTCAACAATGACAAGGCCTGCGTAAATAGTAAGAGGGGCTGCGCCACAGCTTTTGGGGAATGCAACACTAGCGAGAGGGCCTGCGCCACCTCCTATGGGTCCTAGACCAGCAACTTGGCCTGCACCGCAACCTATGGGGGCTATACAAACATCGCGGGGGCCTAACGCAGCAAACACAATGTATGTGACTAGTGCTAGCCTTGCACCATCGCCTGGAGCATCAGCAACAGTTGATGGCGGGTATGGACAGCGTCCCAGTTCTTCAACTACGCAGTGGCAACGCACTTTTGTCTCCTATTGTGTAACCTCCTGGTGGACATGCACACCAGCCACTCAGTATTGCATTGCTACATGCAGCTGTTGCGGCCGCGCAAGGTACTTCGATGGTTGAACCACAGTTTGGAAGACCTACTACCACACCTGGCCTTGCAATTCCTAGAGACCCTCCAAAATCAACTACAAAAGGTAGGGCAAAGTCGAATTCAATCAGCACTTGAGCTACATCTGAAGAGAAAAAACAAGTGCAGCTATTGTGGGTCTTTTAACCACAATGGTGCGCAGTGCACCACCAGACTGGTGTGATGGACACACAGTGACCAGATGGCTGAAAGATATGTTAAATGGCATTGACAAATTGCTACTTTCTGTATGCTCCTTCGTCTGAACTATTATTTGAATTTCTATCCCACTATGTCTTTACAAGTTGATATGTTTGAACACCCTAAACTGGTTGTGTAATGATCATATTATTTCTGGTTTATGGTTTCTTCTGAGTAACTTGCCTCACATTGTAATTTGAATTGCCTAGTTATGAGATTTGAGTTGCCTGTTGTGTGATTTGTATTGCCTGGCAAAAAATGTATACAGGCAACTCCCCCTAGTGGTCCAAAACTTACATGCAAAGATCTGTAATGCTGAAGATGCAGTAATCTCCTGGTTGTGTAATGATCATATTATTTGTCTTTTATCCTTTCTTCTGAGTAACTTGCCTCACAATGAAGTTTAAATTGCATGTTTATGCCATTTGAGTTGCCTGGTCCCAGTTCTTATACAGGAAACTCCCCCCGGTCGTCCAAAATTCACAATGCAGAATTTCACATGAATTTCCATAATGCTGATGATGCGGTAATGATGATGATGCAGTACACGTGAGGGGAGAAAAAAACTGACCTATGCTAACTTGAGGATGGCTTTCCATGGAGCCTTGTTGTGCCTGTTGTCAACCCATGTGTTGGTCAGTTGTTTCCTGATGTTTGGAACATCCTCAGCTGTGAATTTTGGAACAGCCCTTGCCTCCCAACCGTTTGCTATCGTAAGAGCAAAAACACCACAGTCGAACCTATACATATACAAAAATGTTTTCTAGTTAGCTAGTTTACTCTATGTAGTACTGTCACTTGTAAAAATCTGACACAAAGCAGAGTCTGTGTGAAATGGATGCTTACTCATTGTTTTGTTTTGGAACATCAATGTTGGTAAGCCCAACGTCATCCATTGAGATGTGAGACATGGCGTAGTGCTCTTCCCATAGAGCCCGAAAACTTGCAACCATTTTCCTTGCGCAAACATCTAGAGTCCTGTTCTGAAGCGTCCTCCAAGAAACAGGAACCTCGAAACGTCGGTCCCTAATGTTCACATTAAAAATCTAATACTGATTCCCTGTAACTGGCTTTGTCTTGTCAATGTTCTCTGAAACTGGGAACATAATCTGTTAGAAAAAACAACTGGGGTTAGTAAAAAAAATAGGCAACTTCAAATACTTATACACGCGTAGGGGTAGTATCGCAAAAAATAAAACCATGCCAGAGGCTGGATGTAAGCAAATTTTTCTGTGTGCTCTCGCAAATTGGTACGTGGACTGAAAAGCAAAGATGCACAGGCAAGTTATGCACTTATGTAAGCAACTTGCCAAAAAAAGAGATGTACAGAGAAAGCATATCATGAGTGTAGGCAACTTGGCCCCCTAAAAATATTTACATTTGTGTGAGCAAGATTTGAGCAGAAAAAGTGATATATAAAATAGTAAAAAAAAGGAAAAAATGCAGTGGTAAAAAAACAAGAAACCATTAACTTACCATATCTTTACGGTCCAAGCGATTCGATTTCTTGAACCGGGAAATGAGCCCCTTGCCGGTCAATTCCACATTTTGCATCTGAACCTGGTGAAAAAAGAATACGGACATGACCATGACCTGTTATGAAAAAAAGAAAAGGAAAGAATCGCAAAACTACAGTATTAACTGCTTCGCATTTTCTTACCGAGAACCTGAGGGGCGTCACGAGCTTCTTTGAGTCTGGTGGCAAGTTCATCATTATAGATTGTATACCAACTTCCATTACATGGCTCAAGACAAAACCTTCCTTCTTCATTGAGTTTGCAAGCTCCCTCACTATGACAAAGTATTTGCCATATTCAATTACCCTTGGGCTGCAGGAAAAAAAAGACATTCAGCTCACAAAAATCCTTCCTGATTTGCCTACCACCATGCAGCTCAAGAAAACATGGGGGCATGGTCATATGAAGGAAAAAAATATTTCAATAAGCATTTTAAGCGATTTATTCTCCCCCAAGCCAAATTGCCTGATTCTATAAAATGGATTGCTTGTAAAAACAGTTTGAATTGCCTGGATAACATGATGGACCTTGCCTGAAAAAAAGTGCATTGTGCAAAACCTGACCCAAAAAATGCAATGATATATTGTCATACCTGGTATCTAGATCTGGTGATGCTTCTTCATTAAGTCTCCCATGCAAGATAATCGATGCATACAATCTATTTGCTTCAGGTTTGGACATATAGACTTTCTTCTCATTATAGTCAATGAATGGGGACCTCTTGCAAGGGGGTGGCTTGATAATCCTTCTCTCGAATTGATGTGGAGGGATCTCTCCTGAGCTACTACTGCTATAAATCTTGCTGCCTGATCCACTTCTCCTTGGTTGGAACTTTTTTCAGGTGTTTGGTACATGTTTGGCAAGGAGATCCCAACTGAACAGCTTGCGTCAAACTTGCCTTTCCTTCTGCTTCTGCACACGGTTCATCTATGCCTCCAAGGTCCAACACATAATCGTCATCGATTATTTCGATGATTGGTTGGGTAGGTACTGAAAATTCCTTGAACTCATGCTCAACAAATTTGCTTGACCCGACATGTTGATGTGCTCTGTTGTCTACATATGCTGTGGGCAAATCGTCTATGCCTAGATCGAAACTTGGTGCTGGGTAGTACTCTCTGTAAAAAGCAGTTGATCTTTCAGTGTTCCTTTGCTGAAAATGATGTTGATCTGTATTTGCTGAAGTGTGATTTGTGGAGTTGATTTGCGGATTCTTGCTGTTTGGATCAACACACCTTGCTAACAGCTCACTGACATCTAGAACATTGATTTCTAGTGCATTGGTTGTCTTCCCACTAACACGCAGGAACTGATGGTACCATTCCTCCATATCAGAGAAATGGGAAGGGTTCCCCCGGACAGTTGCTTCTATTACTTCTGGAACACTTGTGGCCTCAGGTTGGGCAATCGCAGTTGAACAGTCAGGCAATTTTCCTAGGACTATTAGCAACTTTTGTTCCAAACTTTTTCCCATGGTTTCAGCAATGTTGTCTTGCGTCCTTTTGATCTCCATACATGACACCGGAGGGATGTTCTCTTTCTCCTTTTCCTGTCCTGCATCATTTAATGCTGCAGCCTGTGGTGTTGCCTTCAAATCTTGCACCTTGGCCCTCTGGATAACATTGGCTGACTGCACCACATTTCCTCGAGACGAAAAAGGCACTTGGCCATTTAAGTCACCTAGTGGTTGTGTTCCAATAGGGTTTGCTGTGCTTACTGCCAGTGTAGGTCCCTTTTTAACTTGAACTAGTCTCACTTTTGTGGGCTCAAGTGTTGCCTCTACAAGACTTGCTTGAAAAGCAGGCGGTCTTGCTTCCTGCTTGGACTGAGTTGCCAGAATATGTGATCCACTTGCTTGACATTTGGAATAAAATTTAGCAGACTGCTTTGAAGCTGCCCCTGTAGATACTGCTTCATCTCCATCTTTGTCGCATGGTGGTACTGCTGAGCTTGATGTCGTATTGTTTACCACCTGTGTTTTGTCATTTCCATGAGTTGCCTCTTTTATTTCAGAATTTTCCTGGTGTTGCTACTGAGAAGGCCCAGTTTTTTTCATGGCTGACTGCCTTTCCTTTCCCCCTTGGCCATATCCAGAATTTTCGGCATGATATGCTTGCGGATGCATTGCTGTTTCATTCATCACTGATGGCTCTAATATGAAACCGACAGTTTTCTTCATCTTCTTTGATGGCGGGAGTGGTGGTAGTTGGTTTTGACAAACTTTCTTTGGTTCTGTAACTTCATTTAGAGCACCAATTTCTCTCATTATTTTCTGGCGAATTGGCTTTGGGCATATTTCCTTAGGGTTGAATGTGAAGACCATATCCAAGTCTTTTGCCCTCAACAGCTCTTCAAACATCCTCCTCGCTTCGGATGCAATGGATATTTCATCAACATCCAGCATTTCTTTCACTTCAAAAACAGGGAACCATGGTTTTGGGGAAGCAGCAGTTTTGAACTCTGTCATCACAAGATCTCTGATAGAGATGCTATCTGCCTCATTGCTACTTTTTGAGCTTGTGTTGGTTTTTCCCTTGAAGAGGAAAGGGTGATGCAGCAAAGTAGAGATAAGTATTTCCCTCAGTTAGAGAACCAAGGTATCAATCCAGTAGGACACAACGCACAAATCACCTAGCACCTGCACAAACAATCAAACAACTTGCACCCAACGCGATAAAGGGGTTGTCAATCCCTTCACGGTTACTTGCAAAAGTGAGATCTGATAGAGATAGATGAAACTAAACAAACGATAAAGTAAATATTTTTGGTTTATAGATCTGAAAATAAAAGATTGCAAAATAGTAAATCGGAAAGTAATATGATGGAAAATAATAGATCGGAAACTTATATGATGGAAAATAGACCCGGGGGCCATAGGTTTCACTAGAGGCTTCTCTCAAGATAGCAAATAATGCGGTGGGTGAACAAATTACTGTCGAGCAATTGATAGAAAAGCGCAAAGTTATGACGATATCCAAGGCAATGATTATGAAATATAGGCATCACGTCCGTGTCAAGTAGACCGAAACGATTCTGCATCTACTACTATTACTCCACACATCGACCGACTCCTGCCTGCATCTAGAGTATTAAGTTCATGAAGAACAGAGTAACGCATTAAGTAAGATGACATGATGTAGAGGAATAAACTCAAGCAATATGATGTAAACCCCATCTTTTTATCCTCGATGGCAACAATACAATACGTGCCTTGCTGCCCCTACTGTCACTGGGAAAGGACACCGCAAGATTGAACCCAAAGCTAAGCACTTCTCCCATTGCAAGAAAAACCAATCTAGTTGGTGCTACTTCTTGAGCTTGCGTTGGTTTTTCCCTTGAAGAGGAAAGGGTGATGCAGCAAAGTAGAGATAAGTATTTCCCTCAGTTTGAGAACCAAGGTATCAATCCAGTAGGAGACCACGAACAATCAACAACTTGCACCCAACGCGATAAAGGGGTTGTCAATCCCTTCACGGTTATTTGCAAAGTGAGATCTGATAGAGATAGATAAAAAGGTAAAGTAAATATTTTTGGTTTATAGATCGGAAAGTAAAAGAGTGCAAAATAGTAGATCGGAAACTTGTAGATTGGAAAGTAGAAGATTATATGATGGAAAATAGACCCGGGGGCCATAGGTTTCACTGGAGGCTTCTCTCAAGATAGAAAATATTATGGTGGGTGAACAAATTACTGCCGAGCAATTGATAGAAAAGCGCAAAGTTATGATGATATCTAAGGCAATGATCATGAATATAGGCATCACGTCCGTGTCAAGTAGACCGAAACGATTCTGCATCTACTACTATTAGTCCACACATCGACCGCTATCCAGCATGCATCTAGAGTATTAAGTTCATAAAGAACGGAGTAACGCATTAAGCAAGATGACATGATGTAGAGGAATTAACTCAAGCAATATGATGAAAACCCCATCTTTTTATCCTCGGTGGCAACAATACAATACGTGCCTTGCTGCCCCTACTGTCACTGGGAAAGGATACCACAAGATTGAACCCAAAGCTAAGCACTTCTCCCATTGCAAGAAAAACCAATCTAGTTGGCCAAACCAAACCGATAGTCCGAAGAGAATTACAAAGATATCAAATCATGCATAAAAGAATTTAGAGAAGATTCAAATAGTATTCATAGATAAGCTGATCATAAATCCACAATTCATCGGATCTCGGCAAACACACCGCAAAAAAAGTATTACATCGAATAGATCTCCAAGAACATCGAGGAGAACGTGGTATTGAGAATCAAAGAGAGAGAAAAAGCCATCTAGCTACTAGCTATGGACCCGTAGGTCTGAGGTAAACTACTCGCGCTTCATCGGAAGGGCAATGGTGTTGATGTAGAAGCCCTCCGTGATCGAATCCCACTCCGGCAGGACACCGGAAAAGGCCCCTAGATGGGATCTCACGAGTACAGAAGGTTGCGGCGGTGGAAAAGTATTTTCGTGGATGCCTCTGGTGGTTTGGGCATATAAGAGTATATATAGGCGAAAGAATTAGGTCAGGATTTGCACGAGGGGCCCACAAGGGTGGGGGGCGCGCTCTACCCCCCTGGGCGCGCCCTCCATCCTTGTGGCCACCTCGTGGCTCCTCCGACTTCATCTCCAAGTCTCTTTGTTTCCTTATGGTCCAATAAAGATCATCGCGAAAGTTTTATTCCGTTTGGACTCCGTTTGGTATTCCTTTTCTGCGAAACTCAAAAACAGGGAAAAAATAGGAACTGGCAGTGGGACCTAGGTTAATAGGTTAGTCCCAAAAATAATATAAAATAGCATATTAATGCATATAAAATATCCAAAACAGATAATATAATAGCATGGAACAATTAAAATTATTGATACGTTGGAGACGTATCAAGCATCCCCAAGCTTAATTCCTGCTCGTCCTCGAGTAGGTAAATGATAAAAACAGAATTTTTGATGTGGAATGCTACCTAACATATTTATCCATGTAATTTCTTTATTGTGGCATGAATGTTCAGATCCGTATGATTCAAAACAAAAGTTTAATATTGACATAAAAACAATAATACTTCAAGCATACTAACAAGATAATTATGTCTTCTCAAAATAACATGGCCAAAGAAAGCTTATCCCTACAAAATCATATAGTCTGGCTATGCTCCATCTTCATCACACAAAGTATTTAAATCATGCACAACCCCGATGACAAGCCAAGCAATTGTTTCATACTTTTGATGTTCTCAAACTTTTTCAACTTTCACGCAATACATGAGCGTGAGCCATGGACATAGCACTATAGGTGGAATAGAAGGTGGTTGTGGAGAAGACAAAAAGAAGGAGATAGTCTCACATCAACTAGGCGTATCAACGGGCTATGGAGATGCCCATCAATAGATATCAATGTGAGTGAGTAGGGATTGCCATGCAACGGATGCACTAGAGCTATAAGTTTATGAAAGCTCAAAAAAGAAACTAAGTGGGTGTGCATCCAACTCGCTTGCTCACGAAGACCTAGGGTAATTTGAGGAAGCCCATCATTGGAATATACAAGCCAAGTTCTATAATGAAAATTCCCACTAGTATATGAAAGTGACAACATAGGAGACTCTCTATCATGAAGATCATGGTGCTACTTTGAAGCACAAGTGTGGTAAAAGGATAGTAACATTGCCCCTTCTCTCTTTTCTCTCATTATTTTTATTTTTTTTATTTGGGCCTTCTCTCATTTTTTTGGCCTCTTTTATTTTTATTTTTATTTTCGTCCGGAGTCTCATCCCGACTTGTGGGGGAATCATAGTCTCCATCATCCTTCTCCTCACATGGGACAATGCTCTAATAATGAAGATCATCACACTTTTATTTACTTACAACTCAAGAATTACAACTCAATACTTAGAACAAAATATGACTCTATATGAATGCCTCCGATGGTGTACCGGGATGTGCAATGAATCAAGAGTGACATGTATGAAAAAATTATGAACGGTGGCTTTGCCACAAATACGATGTCAACTACATGATCATGCAAAGCAATATGACAATGATGAAACGTGTCATAATAAACGGAACGGTGGAAAGTTGCATGGCAATATATCTCGGAATGGCTATGGAAATGCCATAATAGGTAGGTATGGTGGCCGTTTTGAGGAAGGTATATGATGGGTTTATGGCACCGACGAAAGTTGCGCGGTACTAGAGAGGCTAGCAATGGTGGAAGGGTGAGAGTGCGTATAATCCATGGACTCAACATTAGTCATAAAGAACTCACATACTTATTGCAAAAATCTATTAGTTATCGAAACGAAGTATTACACGCATGCTCCTAGGGGGATAGATTGGTAGGAAAGGACCATCGCTCGTCCCCGACCGCCACTCATAAGGAAGACAATCAATAAATAAATCTTGCTCCAACTTCATCACATAACGGTTCACCATACGTGCATGCTACGGGAATCACAAACCTCAACACAAGTATTTCTCAAATTCACAATTACTCACTAGCATGACTCTAATATCACCATCTTTATATCTCAAAACAATCATAAGGAATCAAACTTCTCATAGTATTCAATGCACTTTATATGAAAGTTTTTATTATATCCCTCTTTGATGCCTATCATATTAGGACTAAATTTATAACCAAAGCAAATTACCATGCTGTTTAAAGACTCTCAAAATAATATAAGTGAAGCATGAGAGTTCATCAATTTCTATAAAATAAAACCACCGCCGTGCTCTAAAAAGATATAAGTGAAGCACTAGAGCAAAATTGCCTAGCTCAAAAGATATAAGTGAAGCATAAAGAGTATTCTAATAAATCATGATTCATGCATGTCCCTCTCAAAAGGTGTGTACAGCAAGGATTATTGTGGCAAACTAAAAAGCAAAGACTCAAATCATACAAGACGCTCCAAGCAAAACACATATCATGAGGTGAATAAGAATATAGCCTCAAGTAAAGTTACCGATAGACAAAGACGAAAGAGGGGATGCCTTCCGGGGCATCCCCAAGCTTAGGCCATTGGTTGTCCTTGAATATTACCTTGGGGTGCTTTGGGCATCCCAAGCTTAGGCTCTTGCCACTCCTTATTCCATAGTCCATCAAATCCTTACCCAAAAACTTGAAAACTTCACAACACAAAACTCAACAGAAAATCTCGTAAGCTCCGTTAGTATAAGAAAATAAATCACCACTTTTGGTACTGTTGTGAACTCATTATTTATTTATATTGATGTAATATATACTGTATTCCAACTTTTCCATGGTTCATACCCCCCGATACTACCCATAGATTCATCAAAATAAGCAAACAACACAAAGAAAACAGAATCTGTCAAAAACAGAACAATCTGCGAAGATACGAATTGCTCTAATAATTATGTAACTAAAAAAATTCTGAAAAATTAGGAAAACATAGGAAATTTGTATATCAATGTCTTATAAAAAATTCAAGGTTTTTCAACACTTCAGTGAATTAATAAAATTCTTTGACTGGACGCAAAAGTTTCTGTTTTTCAGCAAGATCAAATCAACTATCACCGTAAGCCATCCCAAAGGTCTTACTTGGCACAAACACTAATTAAAACACAAAACCACATCTAACCAGAGGCTAGATGAATTATTCAAAGCAAAATAGGAAAGAAAAATATTGGGTTGTCTCCCAACAAGCGCTTTTCTTTAAAGCCTTTTAGCTAGGCGTTGATAATTTTGATGATGCTCACATGAAAGATAGCAATTGAAACAAGAAAAGAGCATCATGTAGCATGTGAAAAACACATCTAAGTCTTACATACTTCCTATGCATAGGCATCTTATAGGCAAACAAATTATCAAGGAAAGCAAAAACTAGCATATGCAAGGAAGAAGAAAGAAACAATAGCAATCTCAACATAACGAGAGGCAATTTAATGACATGAAAATTTCTACATCCATATTTTCCTCTCTCATAATAATTACATGTAGGATCATAATCAAATTCAACAATATAGCTATCACATAAAATATTCTCTACATGATCCACATGCATGCAAAGTTGGCACTCTTCCAAAATAGTGGGATTAACATTAACTAAAGTCATCACCTCTCCAAACCCACTTTTATCAAAAATTTCATAAGATTGAATATTCTCCAAATATGTGGGATCTAAAGTTTACACTCTTCCAAACCCACTTTCAATATTATTGCAAACATTATTATCAATCTCATATTCATCATGGGGCTTAAATAAAATTTTAAGATCATAAGAAGAATCACCCCAATCATGATCATTGCAATAAGTAGTAGACATAGCAAAATTAGCATCCCCAAGCTTAGGGTCTTGCATATCATTAACACAATTGACATTAATGGAATTTATAATAACATCATTTCAATCATGCTTTTCATTCAAGGAGCTATCGTGAATCACTTTATAATTTTCTTCTTTCAACACTTCATCACAATTTTTAGATTCACGAATTTCAAGCAAAACCTCATAAAGATAATCGAGTGCACTGAACTCACTAGCAATAGGTTCATCATAATTGGATCTCTTAAAAAGATTAGCAAGTGGATGAGGATCCATAAACTTTTAGCAAGCGAAGATGCAAGCAAAAAGAAGGCACATAGTAACACAAGCAAACAAAAGATCGAACGGAAGAAGGGCGAATAAAAAGGCGAATCTTTTCGAAAATCGTTTTAGAAGTGGGGGAGAGGAAAACGAGAGGCAAATGACGAATAATGTAATGCAAGAGATGAGAGTTCTATGATGGGTACTTGGTATGTCTTGACTTGGCGTAAATCTCCCTGGCAACGGCGCCAGAAATTCTTCCTGCTACTTCTTGAGCTTGTGTTGGTTTTTCCCTTGAAGAGGAAAGGGTGATGCAGCAAAGTAGAGATACGTATTTCCCTCAGTTTGAGAACCAACGTATCAATCCAGTAGGAGACCACGAACAAGTCACCGAATACCTGCACAAACAATCAACAACTTGCACCCAACGCGATAAAGGGGTTGTCAATCCCTTCACGGTTATTTGCAAAGTGAGATCTGATAGAGATAGATAAAAAGGTAAAGTAAATATTTTTGGTTTATAGATCGGAAAGTAAAAGATTGCAAAATAGTAGATCGGAAACTTGTAGATTGGAAAGTAGAAGATTATATGATGGAAAATAGATCCGGGGGCCATAGGTTTCACTAGAGGCTTCTCTCAAGATAGAAAATATTACGGTGGGTGACCAAATTATTGCCGAGCAATTGATAGAAAAGCGCAAAGTTATGACGATATCTAAGGCAATGATCATGAATATAGGCATCACGTCCGTGTCAAGTAGACCGAAATGATTCTGCATCTACTACTATTAGTCCACACATCGACCGCTATCCAGCATGCATCTAGAGTATTAAGTTCATAAAGAACGGAGTAACGCATTAAGCAAGATGACATGATGTAGAGGAATTAACTCAAACAATATGATGAAAACCCCATCTTTTTATCCTCGATGGCAACAATACAATACGTGCCTTGCTGCCCCTACTGTCACTGGGAAAGGACACCGCAAGATTGAAACAAAGCTAAGCACTTCTCCCATTGCAAGAAAAACCAATCTAGTTGGCCAAACCAAACCGATAGTTCGAAGAGAATTACAAAGACATCAAATCATGCATAAAAAAAATTCAGAGAAGATTCAAATAGTATTCATAGATAAGCTGATCATAAATCCACAATTCATCGGATCTCGGCAAACACACCGCAAAAAAAGTATTACATCGAATAGATCTCCAAGAACATCGAGGAGAACGTGGTATTGAGAATCAAAGAGAGAGAAAAAGCCATCTAGCTACTAGCTATGGACCCGTAGGTCTGAGGTAAACTACTCACGCTTCATCGGAAGGGCAATGGTGTTGATGTAGAAGCCCTCCCTGATCGAATCCCCCTCCAGCAGGACGCCGGAAAAGGCCCCTAGATGGGATCTCATGGGTACAGAAGGTTGTGGCGGTGGAAAAGTATTTTCGTGGATGCCTCTGGTGGTTTGGGCATATAAGAGTATATATAGGCGAAAGAATTAGGTCAGGAGTTGCACGAGGGGCCCACAAGGGTGGTGGGCGCGCCCTACCCCCCTGGGCGCGCCCTCCGTCCTTGTGGCCGCCTCATGGCTCCTCCGACTTCATCTCCAAATCTCCTGGTTTCCTTCTTTTCCATGAAAGATCATCACGAAAGTTTTATTCCGTTTGGACTCCGTTTGGTATTCCTTTTCTGTGAAACTCAAAAACAGGGAAAAAACAGGAACTTGCAGTGAACCCTAGGTTAATAGGTTAGTCCCAAAAATAATATAAAATAGCATATTAATGCATATAAAACATCCAAAATAGATAATATAATAGCATGGAACAATAAAAAATTATAGATACGTTGGAGACGTATCAGTTGGCCAAACCAAACTGATAGTTCGAATAGAATTACAAAGATATCAAATCATGCATATAAGAATTCAGAGAAGATTCAAATAATATTCATAGATAATCTGATCATAAATCCACAATTCATCGGATCTCGACAAACACACCGCAAAAGAATATTACATCGGATAGATCTCCAAGAACATCAAGCAGAACATGGTATTGAGAATCAAAGAGAGAGAAGGAGCTATCTAGCTACTAGCTATGGACCCGTAAGTCTGAGGTAAACTACTCACGCTTCATCGGAAGGGCAATAGAGTTGATGTAGAAGCCCTCCATGATCGAATCCCCCCTCCGGCAGGGTGCCGGAAAAGGTCCCTAGATGGGATCTCACTGGTACATAAGGTTGCGGCGGTGGAGAAGTCTTTTCGTGGATGCTTCTGGTGGTTTTGGAACATATGTGAACATATAGGCGAAAGAATTAGGTCAGGGGAGTCACGGGGGGGAGGGGGGGGCACAAGGCAGGGGGTGCTCCCTACCCCCCTGGGCGCGCCCTCCACCCTTGTGGCTCCTCCGACTTCATCTCCAAGTCTCCTGGGTGTCTTCTGGTCCAAGAAAAATCATCGCGAAGGTTTTATTCCGTTTGGACTCCGTTTGGTATTCCTTTCCCACGAAGCTAAAAAACAAGGAAAAAACAGAAACTGGCACTGGGCTCTAGGTTAATAGGTTAGTCCCAAAAATAATATAAAATAGCATATTAATGCATATAAAATATCCAAAACAGATAATATAATAGCATGGAACAATAAAAATTTATAGATACATTGGAGATGTATCAAGCATCCCCAAGCTTAATTCCTGCTCGTCCTCGAGTAGGTAAATGATAAAAACAGAAATTTTGATGTGGAATGCTACCTAACATATTTATCCATGTAATTTTTATTTATTGTGGCATGAATGTTCAGATCCATAAGATTCAAAACAAAAGTTTAATATTGACATAAAAACAATAATACTAACAAGGCAATTATGTCTTCTGAAAATAACATGGCCAAAGAAAGCTTATCCCTACAAAATCATATAGTCTGGCTATGCTCCATCTTCATCACACAAAATATTTAAATCATGCACAACCCCGATGACAAGCCAAGCAATTGTTTCATACTTTTAGTGTTCTCAAACTTTTTCAACTTTCACGCAATACATAAGCGTGAGCCATGGACATAGCACTATAGGTGGAATAGAATATGGTGGTTGTGGAGAAGACAAAAAAGAAGGAGATAGTCTCACATCAACTAGGCGTATTAACGGGCTATGGAGATGCCAATCAATAGATATCAATGTGAGTGAGTAGGGATTGCCATGCAACGGATGCACTAGAGCTATAAGTGTATGAAAGCTCGAAAGAAAACTAAGTGGGTGTGCATCCAACTTGCTTGCTCATGAAGACCTAAGGCAATTTGAGGAAGCCCATCGTTGGAATATACAAGCCAAGTTCTATAATGAAAAATTCCCACTAGCATATGAAAATGACAACATAGGAGGCTCTCTATCATGAAGATCATGGTGCTACTTTGAAGCACAAGTGTGGAAAAAGGATAGTAAGATTGCCCCTTCTCTCTTTTCTCTCATTTTTTTTCTTTTTTTTTCTTTTTGGTTTGGCTTCTTTGGCCTCTTTTTTTATTTCCTCACATGGGACAATGCTCTAATAATGAAGATCATCACACTTTTATTTACTTACAACTCAAGAATTACAACTCGATACTTAGAACAAAATATGACCCTATATGAATGCCTCCGGCGGTGTACCGGGATGTGCAATGAATCAAGAGTGACATGTATGAAAGAAATATGAAAGGTGGCTTTGCCACAAATACGATGTCAACTACATGATCATGCAAAGCAATATGACAATGATGAAGCGTGTCATAATAAACGGAACGGTGGAAAGTTGCATGGCAATATATCTCGGAATGGCTATGGAAATGCCATAATAGGTAGCTATGGTGGCTGTTTTGAGGAATGTATATGGTGGGTGTATGGTACCGGCGAAAGTTGCGCGGCACTAGAGAGGCTAGCAATGGTGGAATGGTGAGAGTGCGTATAATCCATGGACTCAACATTAGTCATAAAGAACTCACATACTTATTGCAAAAATCAATTAGTCATCGAAACAAATTACTACGCGCATGCTCCTAGGAGGATAGATTGGTAGGAAAAGACCATCGCTCGTCCCCGACCGTCACTCATAAGGAAGACAATCAAAAAATATCTCATGCTCCAACTTCGTTACATAACGGTTCACCATACGTGCATGCTATGGGACTCACAAACCTTAACACAAGTATTTCTCCAATTCACAATTACTCACTATCATGACTCTAATATCACCATCTTTATATCTCAAAATAATCATAAGGAATCAAACTTCTCATAGTATTCAATGCACTTTATATGAAAGTTTTTATTATATCCTCTTAAATGTCTATCATATTAGGACTAAATTTATAACCAAAGAAAATTACCATGCTGTTTAGAGACTCTCAAAATAATATAAGTGAAGCATGAGAGTTCAATAATTTCTACAAAATAAAGCCACCGCCGTGCTCTAAAAAGATATAAGTGAAGCACTAGAGCAAAACTGCCTAGCTCAAAAGATATAAGTGAAGCACATAGAGTATTCTAATAAATCACGATTCATGCGCGTCCCTCTCAAAAGGTGTGTACATCAAGGATGATTGTGGCAAACTAAAAAGCAAAGACTCAAATCATACAAGACGCTCCAAGCAAAACACATATCATGTGGTGAATAAAAATATAGCCTCAAGTAAAGTTACCGATAGACGAAGACGAAAGAGGGGATGCCTTCCGGGGAATCCCCAAGCTTAGGCTCTTGCCACTCCTTATTCCATAGTCCATCAAATCCTTACCCAAAACTTGAAAACTTCACAACGCAAAACTCAACAGAAAATCTCATAAGCTCCGTTAGTATAAGAAAATAAATCACCACTTTTGGTACTATTGTGAACTCATTCTTTATTTATATTGGTGTAGTATCTACTGTATTCCAACTTCTCCATGGTTCATACCCCCCGATACTACCCATAGATTCATCAAAATAAGCAAACAACACAAAGAAAACAGAATCTGTCAAAAACAGAACAGTCTGCTAAGATCCGAATTGTTCTAATACTTCTGTAACTGCAAAATTCTGAAAATTTTGGGAAACAGAGGCAATTTGTATGTCAATCTCGCGTAAAAAATTCAGGGTTTTTCAACGCTCCAGTGAATTATTAAAATTCTGTGACTGGACGCACAAGTTTCTGTTTTTCAGCCATATCAAATTAACTATCACCGTAAGCCATCCCAAAGGTCTTACTTGGCACAAACACTAATTAAAACACAAAACTCAACATAAAATCTCATAAGCTCCGTTAGTATAAGAAAATAAATTACCACTTTTGGTACTGTTGTGAACTCATTCTTTATTTATATTTGTGTAATATCTACTGTATTCCAACTTCTCCATGGTTCATACCCCCCGATACTACCCATAGATTCATCAAAATAAGCAAACAACACAAAGAAAACAGAATCTGTCAAAAACAGAACAGTCTGCTAAGATCCGAATTGTTCTAATACTTCTTTAACTCCAAAATTCTGAAAAAATAGGAAAACAGAGGCAATTTGTATATCAATCTCGCGTAAAAAATTCAGGGTTTTTCAATGCTCCAGTGAATTATTAAAATTCTGTGACTGGACGCAAAATTTTCTGTTTTTCAGCAAGATCAAATCAACTATCACCGTAAGCCATCCCAAAGGTCTTACTTGGCACAAACACTAATTAAAACACAAAACCACATCTAACTAGAGGCTAGATGAATTATTCAAAGCAAAACAGGAGCAAAAAGTAAAGAACAAAAATAAAATTGTCTTGCCTCCCAACAAGCGCTATTATTTAACGCCCTTAGCTAGGCATAAAAACACGAATAGATCTAGGTATTGTCATCTTTGGTATGCAATTATTCAATTGCACACTTATAATCCTTAGGAGATTCTTTGGTTTTATCAATGATCAAACTCCCAGGCAAGAAATCAAGAAATTCATTCGTGGCAATCGGTTCCTTAATAATATCGAAAAAATTGGGGTGAACACTTATTGTTTTGAGATCTTCATTTTCTTTACTAGAAGATTCACCTTTATTCTTAGGAACGTAAATAAACTTGGCAGTCTTAGTAGGAGGAAGATTTTGAGTAGTTTTAACGGAGGAAAAAGCGGAACCCAAGTTGGTAATAATATCTTCTAGTTTGCCAATTCTAGTAGAGTCTTGATCTATCCTTTCATTAACTATGGGTTCCTTTTCCCTAAGATTCATTAAAGTAACTCCTACCTTAGGTCCATATTGAGTAATCTGATTATTTATCTTTTTATCCAAATTTTCAATCAACTCTACGGTGGCAATTTTATTCTCAATAATATCAAGCCTTTGCATCACATGTTCCAAGGTTAAAACAGTTCCATTGATTAAAAGAGGTGGAGGACCTAACAAATCTATCATAGCATTGTAAGAATCAAAAGTATGGCTCCCCAAGAAATTTCCCCCGGTAATGGTATCTAGAACATATCTATTCCAAGGAGTAATGCCCACATAAAAATTGCGAAGAAGAACTCCAGTAGATTGCTTTCGAGTAGATCTATTCTGAGCATTGCAAATTCTATACCAAGCATCTTTTAAATTTTCTCCCTCCCTTTGCTTAAAATTGAGGACTTCATTATCGGGAGTGTTAACAATGAGGGGAGGACTAGCCATGAAAGCGAGACAAGCGATCTAACGCACAAACACACAAAAAGCAAACGAAGAAGACGAACAGAAGAAGGGCGAATAAAAAGGCAAATCTTTTCAAAAATTGTTTTAGAAGTGGGGGAGAGGAAAACGAGAGGCAAATGGCGAATGATGTAATGCAAGAGATGAGAGTTTTATGATGGGTACTTCGTATGTCTTGACTTGGCATAGATCTCCCCGGCAAAGGCGCCAGAAATTCTTCCTGCTACTTCTTGAGCTTGCGTTGGTTTTTCCCTTGAAGAGGAAAGGGTGATGCAGCAAAGTAGAGATAAGTATTTCCCTCAGTTAGAGAACCAAGGTATCAATCCAGTAGGACACAACGCACAAATCACCTAGCACCTGCACAAACAATCAAACAACTTGCACCCAACGCGATAAAGGGGTTGTCAATCCCTTCATGGTTACTTGCAAAAGTGAGATCTGATAGAGATAGATGAAACTAAACAAACGATAAAGTAAATATTTTTGGTATTTTTGGTTTATAGATCTGAAAATAAAAGATTGCAAAATAGTAGATCGAAAAGTAATATGATGGAAAATAATAGATCGGAAACTTATATGATGGAAAATAGACCCGGGGGCCATAGGTTTCACTAGAGGCTTCTCTCAAGATAGCAAATAATACGGTCGGTGAACAAATTACTGTCGAGCAATTGATAGAAAAGCGCAAAGTTATGACGATATCCAAGGCAATGATTATGAAATATAGGCATCACGTCCGTGTCAAGTAGACCGAAACGATTCTGCATCTACTACTATTACTCCACACATCGACCGCTATCCAGCATGCATCTAGAGTATTAAGTTGAGGAATAACGGAGTAACGCATTAAGCAAGATGACATGATGTAGAGGAATTAACTCAAGCAATATGATGAAAACCCCATCTTTTTATCCTCGATGGCAACAATACAATACGTGCCTTGCTGCCCCTACTGTCACTGGGAAAGGACACCGCAAGATTGAACCCAAAGCTAAGCACTTCTCCCATTGCAAGAAAAACCAATCTAGTTGGCCAAACCAAACCGATAGTTCGAAGAGAATTACAAAGATATCAAATCATGCATATAAGAATTCAGAGAAGATTCAAATAATATTCACAGATAAGCTGATCATAAATCCATAATTCATCGGATCTCGACAAACACACCGCAAAAGAATATTACATCGGATAGATCTCCAAGAACATCAAGGAGAACATGGTATTGAGAATCAAAGAGAGAGATGAAGCCATCTAGCTACTAGCTATGGACCCGTAGGTCTGAGGTAAACTACTCATGCTTCATCGGAAGGGCAATAGAGTTGATGTAGAAGCCCTCCGTGATCGAATCCCCCTCCGGCAGGGTGCCGGAAAAGGTCCCTAGATGGGATCTCACTGGTACAGAAGGTTGCAGCGGTGGAAAAGTCTTTTCGTGGATGCTTCTGGTGGTTTGGGAACATATGTGAATATATAAGCGAAAGAATTAGGTCAGGGGCGTCACGGGGGGCCCACAAGGCAGGGGGCGTGTCCTACCCCCCGGGCACGCCCTCCACCCTTGTGGCCGCCTCGTGGCTCCTGCGACTTCATCTCCAAGTCTCCTGGGTGTCTTCTGGTCCAAGAAAAATCATCGCGAAGGTTTTATTCCGTTTGGACTCCGTTTGGTATTCCTTTCCCACGAAGCTAAAAAAAGAAGGAAAAAACAGGAACTGGCACTAGGCTCTAGGTTAATAGGTTAGTCCCAAAAATAATATAAAATAGCATATTAATGCATATAAAACATCCAAAACAGATAATTTAATAGCATGGAACAATCAAAAATTATAGATACGTTGGAGATGTATCACTCATCCAGTCCTTTTGGCTTCCTATCTCTCTTCTTTTCAATTAGAAATTGCAGCGTGCATTCTTCTTCATCATCGTTGTGTGGTTTTTCAGCTGCGGTATCCTCATTCCCACCGGAGCCACCATTGCCACCTGAGCCATCGTTGCCACCTCCAATGTCATCATCATCATCATCATCCTTCCCCTGCCCATCATCTTCCTTCTCTTTATCGTTCCCATCACCTTCTTCATCGTCATCGTCTTCCTTTCCTTCATCCTCTTCTTTTTTGTCATCCTCTTCCTCTTCATCATCTTCATCGTCCTTGTTTCCATCAGTTCCGACTTCCCTTCCCATGTCAACACTTGCCTCCTCGTGGTGATGCATCGCATGTCGTGCTCCCTGACTACTTGCTTTCCCCGCAACACCACTTCGTTCCTCCTCGTTTACAAAATCGTCACCATCATCGCTGTCCGAACTGCCATCGCTGCCACTTTCATCATTACCTTTCTCCCTGCCATCTCCCTCACTTTCACTATCAACTCCCTCACTGTCATCGCTGTCGGAATGAAACGACTCCTCCTCACTTGGTAAGCTGTCTCTGTCGGCTGGTACTTGTTCACGGCTTCTCTTAGACTGTTGCATGCTTGTCTCCGCAGTAATAGGATCTGCCTCCCTTTCCCCCCATTCATCATCATCAATCCTCCCAATCCCAGTCACGAGCTTCCCCACTGCATGTGAAATTACGGAACACATTTCGTGCACCAACCCTGTTAGCTTCTTTTGCTTCTGCAAAACATAAAAGTGGATGGTAGAAAACATGATAAGTATAATCATCTGTTGAGGAGTCAAAAAAATGGGGAAATATATAAAATGGGAATAAAAAGGAAACACTAGTAAGAGGGGGAAAACAGCTGTTGGATAACTTACTATTTTGTCATACGACTCGGGCAATCTTGTGGCAACAAATTTGGTGATGTGGTCCATACTGCCAAACAAGCTATCATCCGCACACCAGGAAAACTCCGTCTTAAGCTATTGGTTTGTAGTCAAAGAAGATAAAAAATATGAGTGACAACAATTCTGGCACTTGCATACCAAAAAACTGGAAAATGAAGAAAATGGTATTGCTAATTGTCTGAATTTGCCTGCATACACTATCCCACTTTCCTGTTGCCTACTATTAATATAGTGGATACTTAAGATTTAGTATGTAGCAGAGATGCAGAAGTTGTATGTAACTTGCTAGTTTTCAGAACATAAGTTGCTTCTGTTGTTGGAGAAACTTGCTACTGTTCAACATGTAAATTGCTAAAAAAGAGAGTTAAAAAATGCAATGTTTGCCTACAACCTTATTTCAAATGTACTACAACAGCTACCATTATTGCCCAAATCCTTCCTGTCACATTATCCAAGTGTGTGCATAACAAAAAAAATCAGCCCATAGCAAAAGGTTCTAAGTAGACTGAAAACTACTTAAAATATATGTAAAGCAGTTGACCAGAAAAAATTATATCAGCTTGCTTGCTCTTTCAAACTGAATTGCCTACTCTATCACAATAGTGTTTCCTAAAAAAAACATATCTCCTAAAAGAAATGAGGTTGCCCGCAAATTGCCGTATTCTCCCGGAGCCTTCCTGTCCTTCTTGATAACTTTGGAAATTAAATCTGAACTCCAAACTGAAACCCTTGGTACCAAGTTGGGGATTGGCTCATCAACATCCAATGAGTCTAGATACAACAGCTGCGTCATGACAAAAAAGAAACACAAGTTTAAGTTAGCTGATGATTGCAAAAAAAGAGTAATAGAAACAGTGTATGCTAACAAA
Source organism: Thinopyrum elongatum (assembly GCA_011799875.1). Lineage (NCBI taxonomy): Eukaryota > Viridiplantae > Streptophyta > Magnoliopsida > Poales > Poaceae > Thinopyrum > Thinopyrum elongatum. Next base: position 674,180,923 of record CM022298.1, read on the forward strand.
ACAAAACAGCTTGAAGCACTTACAACGAGGTGGAAAACACAACAACAAACATCCTTCTTCTTGCCATGACCCGATGTGAATGCAAGCTTTAGTTGATCAACGACAAACTGGCATATATTGGTTTTTATTATTCCATTGACATCCATCACTGCCGGGAAGCTTTTTGAGGAAATACTTAAACTAGTTGAAGGGGCAAGGAAGCAGGAAAAAACAAGAGCTAGCCAAGCGCGGACAAAATCATCATCATAAGATCCTCCCATATCTTTGATCATCTTGCACCATGTTGTGAGTGTTGGGGAGTTCTTGGAGGTGATATTGTAAATACTGTACATTGCCTTTGTGATTTCAGGTCGGTTATCAAAGCACACCATCCTCCCCCTATTTAGCAAACCCCATATCCTACGGACACTTGCGGCATCTACAGGAATCTTCCCCCTTTCTGGAATGACTATCTGCGAAATCTCAGGGTCGTAATGCTTCATTATCCATTGGCTAAGATCTCCAGGCATGCTACTCGCTGCAAGGTCAAGAATGCCACCAAATTCTTTTGCGATGATGACACCTTTTTGGTTAGGAACCAACTCCTTGTTCAACTTGAAGAGCCTTGCAGGGGATGCCCTGTTCCTATGACCCTATTGCACGGCAAAAATGAAAAAAGAAGGGATTAGCAATAATGTTCATTACTGGTTAGGCAACTTAGACAGCATTGCTGGGCAACTGTTTTAGAAAAAAACTGAGGCAACTATGCAAAATACCTCAGTTCCTCCGGTCTTCTGGCGTTTTGGATTTGGAGGTTCGTCCATCCGCACCTTTGACATTTGCATTTTCACCATCTACGGCTTGACTCTCATTACTATTCTCGTTGCTAATAATATCATCAGGATGCTTCCCCCGTGAAATAACTGCTTTAGTTCTCTGACGCTTGTACCCAATTATTGGTGCACTACTCTGTGGTTGGAAAAAGCGAAAACACATAAATCAGTAAAAATGAAAAAAAAACATTTATAAAAAGAGAACATAAAACTTCCTGAAAATGTGCACACCTGTGTTTGATGCTCTTCATTGCCATGAGATGCAAGGTCATCATGACTTGATCCAGGAGGTCCATCCTGTTTTGACTTTTGGCTTGTCCCAGCCATCTATTTTCTGTTGCGTATATAAAGGACAAACAATGAGCATCATAAAAAATAGTTCTGAAAAAACTGTATATCCATCAAAGTCATGTGACTAAATTTCTACTAAACTAAGCAAAAAGCCATTTACAAAAGTAGACAATGAAAGGATTGTAAACTATCTGAATTTCACTATGTTACAAACATTAATACAAACTTAAGTAACATGACTACGAGGAGCAAAAAAATCAGTTACACATCAGGCACCTGAAAAAAACACATATCTTGACTACTAGGCAAACACATGAGGGCATGCCAGGCAACTGACTCACAAAACTTAAGCAAAGCCTGACATTGCACGAATGCACTAGGCAACACATGAGGGCATGCCAGGAAACTGACTCACAAAACTTAAGCAAAGCCTGACATTGCACGAATGCACTAGGCAACACATGAGGGCATGCCAGGCAACTGACTCACAAAACTTAAGCAAGCCCGACATTGCACGAATGCACTAGGCAACACATGAGGGCATGCCAGACAACTGACTCACAAAACTTAAGCAAAAACAGATCTGCAACCATCGTGAGCATCGTATCCCCAACACCCATCCCTCATACACACACTCTCAAAATAGCCTACACCATCAAACATTGCCTTGTTCAAACACAATATACATTTGTTGCATTGCAAAAAAAAGGTACTAGGCAACAGATGAGCAGTTGCTGGGCAAGCCAAATCACAAAAATATGCAAAAAAATAGAGTAGGTTCAGCAGATCTACAACCAATGCACGAGAACATCTCCCTCCCTCTCCCTCCACACACCACGACACCTACTGAGCATCATCAAGCCTTGAATGCCCTTCGAATCCTATCTCACCGGTACCCAAACCAAAACTAAATGAGTGCTTAATCCGTTCCTAATCAGTTAACCTATCCATCAGTTAATCTCTTACAAGGACAAAAGTACTCATCGATTTCGCCCAAACGCGGCGGATCTGACAAGCCTACAACATGGGATCGATGAACTCACCTGGGAGGTTTGCTCACGGCGATTTTGCCCTCCGCGCCAACAGCACGGCGATTCTGCCCCTCCGCGCCAATAGCACGGCGAAGGCGCGCGCGTCGTTCCTCCTCTGCCGCGACTCCGGTACTACAGCGCCTTCCGCCCCCGACTGCTGCTACCACGGAGAGGCTGCTGGTGTGCTGCGGTTGTAGTTGTATGGCCCCGGTCACCGCACTGACGCGCCCCTGGTCGCTTAACCCCTCCCTTCATGAAGCACACGCTATCCCTTTCCCACTCCGGTGGAAGACGGCCGCCGAATCGCCGCCACGCCGCCGGCTGCTCGGGATTTGGGGGATTTGGAAGGAATAGGATGCGCTCCCTGGGCTCGTGCAGGAGCGATAATGGGGGGCGGTTTCGAAATGCAGAGACGGAAGTGGGGAGGGGAGAAGAACTGGAGGGACCCACGACCGCCTAAACACCCAACGGGACTCGCCCCCGACGCCACGACCAGGTGACACCTGGCGCGTGCATCGATAACGGGCAGCGGTTTCGCCTGGGAAGCGCGCGGTCCGCGCGATGTGGATCGGACGGCGCGTCAGCGTGTGTGCTCTGTAAGACTAATGAGCACAGCTGCACTTTTTAGGTTTTAGGAATTTTAAAATGTGTGCTCTTCTTATTCATTGGAAAGAAGGTACTGCAGTACGTATATACATATATGTCAAAGACAATAAAGCCTACCGCCTTGAGATTCCTATTCATCCACGGTGGATCGTCTGAGCATGAGTTGGATTCCGACTCCAATTCCACAGCTCCGTTGGCCCTCCTCCTCCTCATCTATATTCTTCATTGGATCCATGGTCGAGCGAGGTGCACGCAGGCAGGCATGTTTCGTCCGGCGTCCGGCATCCGGCGTTGGGAGTCGCGGCGAGGACCCTGCTGCGGCGGTTCTGCGGCCATGCCGCGGCGGCCGGGTCGCTGTCGAGGCCGGCCGGAGGCTGAGACACTTACACGTACGTACGCCCTCTGGCTAGCTTCATGCACTCTCTCAACTCAATCTGCCTCTCTTTCAGCGTGGACGTGCGCGTGTTTGATGAAGCTGAATATTTTCTGGTGATCGATCAAATTGCAGTCTCAGCAGAGCAATGCTGGGGATGCTGGCCACCGCTTTGGCTTTCTTCGCAGGTACCTCAGACCACGGAATATGGCGCTAGCTGCATGGTATGGGTATTTCGGTTTTGGTGTTTGGATCTGTGTGAAGGAGATTGGCAGGATTGAACCTGGATCCGTCTCTCCGGTTGTGCCGTCAGAGATTGACTGGGTTGAAGCTGGCGTCGTCTCCCCAATTGTGAGGAAACAAAAGAATTGTGGTGAGTGTCTTGAGATTAAAATTATTCTGCCGTGCTAGCTAGTGTCTGTTTTGAATTGTTCTTATAGTGCATCGTAGTTTATTTCCTTCTGCGTGCAGCTTCGTTCCGGAAGGCAGCTAACATGCTAGCGTGTATCTACTCCCTCCCTCTTATAATATAAGACATTTTTTAGCACTACATTAATGTCGGAAAACGTCTTACATTACAGGACAGGGAAAGTACAATTTAGTGCATGCATGGATCCCTTTATGCCTACAAGCCGCAACCACCTTAACTAAGTCGTGCATTTGTCGCAGGCAGCTGTTGGGCCATAGCTGTTGCATCCTCGGTCGAAGCTGTACATTACATGATTACCTTGCAGTCAATCTCGTTGTCGGTTCAAGAGCTCATCGACTGTGACACAGAGAACCATGGGTGTTTTGGGAATCGTTCCATGAAAAAAAAAATCTACGCACACGCAATGATTTATCCAAGCAGATGCATAGCAACGAGGGGAGAATGTGTCTACGTACTCTCGTAGACCGTAAGCGGAAGCGTTTCACAACGCGGTTGATGTAGTCGAACTTTCTTCACGCTCCAACCGATCTAGTACCGAACGCACGGCACCTTCGCGTTCTGCACACGTTCAGCTCGGTGACGCCCTCGCCTTCTTGATCCAGCAAGACGGGCGAAGTAGTAAATGAGTTCCGTCAGCACGACGGCGTGGTGACGATGATGATGAAGTGATCTCCGCAGGGCTTCACCTAAGCACTACGAAAATATGACCGGGGGTGTAAACGGTGGAGGGGGACGCCACACACGGCTAAACAATTGTCTGGTTGTGCTAGGCGCCCCCCTCCCATATATATATATAGGTGGAGGGGAGGAGGGAGCAGCCAGGAGGGTGCCCCAAGTAGGCCGAATCCTACTTGGGGTCCTCCCAAGTGGCGCGCCCCCCTGCCTTATTTGCGGAGGTAAGGAAGGGTGGGGGGTGGTGGGGGGGGGGGGGTGGGGGGGGGGGGGGGTGGGTTTGTTGGGGTGGGTGGTTGTGTGGGGGGGCGGTGTTGGGGTTTGGTGGAGGGGGTTGGGGGCTGGGTTTTTTTGGTGGGGGTGGGGGTGGGGGGGGGGGGAGGAGGAAGGAAGGGGGAATCCTATTCCCTTTCTTTCCTTTCCTTCTTCCCCTTTCCTTCTCCACCTTGGCCGGCCCATATGGGGGGCGCACCAGCCCCTTGTGGCTGGTGTGTTTCCCATCTTGGCTCATAAGGCCCATATCTTTTGCCGGGGGTGCCCGAAACCCCTTCCGGTGACCCGATAAGTACCCGGTGACCCCCGAAACACTTTCGGTGTCCGAATACCATCGTCCTATATATCAATCTTTATCTCTCGACCATTTCGAGACTCCTCGTCATGTTCGTGATCTCATCCGGGACTTCGAACAACATTCGGTCACCAAATCACATAACTCATATAATACTATATCGTCAACGAACGTTAAGCGTGCGGACCCTACGGGTTCGAGAACTATGTAGACATGACCGAGACACCTCTCCGGTCAATAACCAATAGTGGAACCTAGATGCTCATATTGGCTCCTACATATTCTACGAAGATCTTTATCGGTCGAACCGTTATGACAACGTACGTAATTCCCTTTGTCCATCGGTATGTTACTTGCCCGAGATTCGATCCTCGGTATCTTCATACCTAGTTCAATCTCGTTACCGGCAAGTCTCTTTACTCGTTCCGTAATACATCACCTCGTGACCAACTCCTTAGTCGTTAGCTTGCAAGCTTATGATGTGTATTACCGAAAGGGCCCAGAGATACCTCTCCGAAACTCGGAGTGACAAATCCTAATCTCGATCTATGCCAACTCAACAAATACCTTCGGAGATACCTGTAGAGCATCTTTATGATCACCCAGTTATGTTGTGACGTTTGATAGCACACAAAGTATTTCTCCGGTATCCGGGAGTTGCATAATCTCATAGTCGAAGGAATATGTATTTGACATGAAGAAAGCAATAACAATAAAACTGAACGATCATTATGCTAAGCTAACGGGTGGGTCTTGTCCATCACATCATTCTCCTAATGATGTGATCCCGTTATCAAATGAAAACTCATGTCCATGGTTAGGAAACCATAACCATCTTTGATCAACGAACTAGTCAAGTAGAGGCTCACTAGGGACACGATGTTTGTTTATGTATTCACACATGTATTTAGGTTTTCGATCAATATAATTCTAGCATGAATAATAAACCTTTATCATGAATAAGGAAATATAAAATAACAATTTTATTATTGCCTCTAGGGCATATTTCCTTCAGTCTCCCACTTGCACTAGAGTCAATAATCTAGTTCACATCGCCATGTGATTAACACCCATAGTTCACATCGTCATGTGACCAATACCCAAAGAGTTTACTAGAGTCAATAATCTAGTTCACATCGCCATGTGATTAACACCCAAAGAGTACTAATGTGTGATCATGTTTTGCTTGTGTGAGAAATTTAGTCAACGGGTCTGCCACATTCAGATCCGTATGTATTTTGTAAATTTCTATGTCTACAATGCTCTGCATGGAGCTACTCTAGCTGATTACTCCCACTTTCAATATGTATCCAGATTAAGACTCAGAGTCATCCGGATCGGTATTAAAGCTTGCATCGACGTAATCCTTAACGGCGAACTCTTTATCACCTCCATAACCGAGAAATATTTTCTTAGTCCTCTAAGGATAATTTTGACCGCTGTCTAGTGATCTACTCTTGGATCACTATTGTACCTCCTTGCCAAACTCATTGCAAGGTACACAACAGGTTTGGTACACAGCATGGCATACTTTATAGAACCTATGGCTGAGGCATAGGGAATGACTTTCATTCTCTCTCTATCTTCTGCCGTGGTCGGGCTTTGAGTCTTACTCAATTTCACACCTTGAATATAGGCAAGAACCCTTTCTTTGACTGATCCATTTTGAATTCCTTCAAAACTTTGTCAAGGTATGTGCTTTGTGAAAGTCCTATTAAGCGTCTCGATCTATCCCTATAGATCTTGATGCTCAATACGTAAGCAGCTTCACCGAGGTCTTTCATTGAAAATTCTTATTCAAGTATCCTTTTATGCTATCCAGAAATTCTATATCATTTCCAATCAGCAATATGTCATCCACATATAATATCAGAAATGCTACAGAGCTCCCACTCACTTTCTTGTAAATACAAGCTTCACCGTAAGTCTGTATAAAATCATATGCTTTGATCATCTATCAAAGCGTATATTTCAACTCCGAGATGCTTGCACCAGTCCATACATGGATCGCTGGAGCTTGCACACTTTGTTAGCATCTTTAGGATCGACAAAACCTTCTGGTTGCATCATATACAACTCTTATTTGAGATATCCATTAAGGAATGTAGTTTTGACGTCCATTTGCCAGATTTCATAATCATAAAATGCGGCAATTGCTAACATGATTTGGACAAACTTAAGCATCGCTACGGGTGAGAAAGTATCATCATAGTCAACTCCTTGAACTTGTCAAAAACCTTTCACAACAAGTCGAGCTTCGTAGACAGTAACATTACCATCAGCGTCAGTCTTCTTCTTGAAGATCCATTTATTTTCTATGGCTTGCCGATCATCGGGCAAATCCACCAAAGTCCACACTTTGTTCTCATACATGGATCTTATCTCAGATTTCATGGCCTTAAGCCATCTGTCGGAATCTGGGCTCATCATAGCTTCTTCATAGTTCGTAGGTTCGCCTTGGTCTAGTAACATGACTTCCAGTACAGGATTCCCGTACCACTCTGGTGCGGATTGTGTTCTGATTGACCTACGAAGTTCTATAGTAACTTGATCTGAAGTTTCATGATCATCATCGTTAACTTCCTCTCTAGTTGGTGTAGGCATCACTGGAACGGATTTCTCTGATGTGCTACTTTCCAATTCGAGAGAAGGTACAATTACCTCATCAAGTTCTACTTTCCTCCCACTTACTTCTTTCGAGAGAAACTCCTTCTCTAGAAAGGTTCCATTCTTGGCAACAAAGATCTTGCCTTCGGATCTGGGGTAGAATGTGTACCCAATTGTTTTCTTATGGTATCCTATGAAGACGCACTTCTTCGATTTGGGTTCAAACTTATCAGGCTGAAGCCTTTTGACATAAGTGTCGTAACCCCAAACTTTAAGAAACGACAGCTAAGGTTTCTTGCCAAACCACAGTTCATACGGTGTCGTCCCAACGGATTTAGACGGTGTCTATTTAACGTGAATGCAGCTGTCTCTAATGCATAACCCCAAAATGATAGTGGTAAATCGGTAAGAGACATCATAGAACGCACCATATCCAATAAAGTACGGTTACGACGTTCGGACACATCATTACGCTGTGGTGTTCCAGTTGGCGTGAATTGTGAAACTATTCCACATTGTTTTAAATGAAGGCCAAACTCGTAACTCAAATATTCGCCTCCGCGATCAGATCGTAGAAACTTTATTTTCTTGTTACGATGATTCTACACTTCACTCTGAAATTCTTTGAACTTTTCAAATGTTTCAGACTTGTGTTTCATCAAGTAGATATATCCATACCTACTTAAATCATCTGTGAAGGTCAGAAAATAACGATACCCGCCGCATGCTTCAACACTCATCGGACCGCATATATTAGTATGTATTATTTCCAATAAGTCATTAGCTCGCTCCATTGTTTTGGAGAACGGAGTTTTAGTCATCTTGCCCATGAGGCATGGTTCGCAAGTATCAAATGATTCATAATCAAGTGATTCTAAAAGCCCATCTGCATGGAGTTTCTTCATGCGCTTTACACCAATATGACCTAAACGGCAGTGCCACAAATATGTTGCAATATCATTATCAACTTTGCATCTTTTGGCATCAATATTATGAATATGTGTATCACTACAATCGAGATTCAATAAACCATTTACATTGAGTGTATGACCATAGAAGGTTTTATTCATGTAAATAGAACAACAATTATTCTATGACTTAAATGAATAACCGTATCGCAATAAACATGATCCAATCATATTCATGCTCAACGCAAATACCAAATAACATTTATTTATTTAGGTCAAATACTAATCCCGAAGGTAGAGGCAGTGTGCGATGGTGATCTTATCAACCTTGGAATCACTTCCAACACACATCGTCACCTCGTCATTAACTAGTCTCTGTTCATTTTGCAACTCCTGTTTCGAGTTACTAATCTTATCAACTGAACCGGTATCAAATACCCAGGGGCTACTATGAACACTAGTAAAATACACATCAATAACATGTATATCAAATATACCTTTGTTCACTTTGCCATCCTTCTTATCCGCCAAGTATTTGGGGCAGTTCCGCTTCCAGTAACCATTTCCTTTGCAGTAGAAGCACTCAGTTTCAGGCTTGGGTCCAACTTTGGCCTCCTTCATGGGAGCGACAACTTGCTTGCCATTCTTCTTGAAGTTCCCTTTCTTTCCCTCGCCCTTTTTCTTGAAACTAGTGGTCTTGTCAACCATCAACACTTGATGCTCTTTCTTGATTTCTACCTTCGCCGATTTCAGTATCGCGAAGAGCTCGGGAATCGTTTTCGTCATCCCTTGCATATTATAGTTCATCACGAAGTTCTAGTAGCTTGGTGATAGTGACTAGAGAACTTTGTCAATCACTATTTTATCTGGAAGATTAACTCCCACATGATTCCAGCGATTGTAGTACCTAGATATTCTGAGCACATGCTCACTGGCTGAGCTATTCTCCTCCATCTTGTAGGAAAAGTACTTGTTAGAGGTCTCATACCTCTCGACATGGGCATGAGTCTGAAATACCAATTTCATCTCTTTGGAACATGTCATATGCTCCGTGGCGTTCAAAACGTTTTTGAAGTCCCGGTTCTAAGCCGTAAAGCATGGCGCACTAAACTATCAAGTAGTCATCATATCGAGCTTGCTAAACGTTCATAACGTCTGCATATGCTCCTGCAATAGGTCTGTCACCTAGTGGTGCATCAAGGATATAATTCTTCTGTGCAACAATGAGGATAATCCTTAGATCACGGGCCTAGTCTGCATCATTGCTACTATCATCTTTGAACTTAGTTTTCTCTAGGAACCTATCAAAATAAAATAGGGAAGCTATACGCGAGCTATTGATCTACAACATAGATATGCAAAAACTATCAAGACTAAGTTCATGATAAATTAAGTTCAATTAATCAAATTACTTAAGAACTCCCACTTAAATAGACATCCCTCAAGTCATCTAAGTGATACGTGATCCAAATCAACACTAGTAGAAAAATGGCCTAATGTGAAGCACATTAGTCCCGGTTTGTAACTGAACCGACACTAATGGTACCGGTTCCAACGGCTAGGCGGGCGGCGCTCATTAGTACCGGTTCGTGGCGAACCTTTAGTACCGGTTTGTGCCACGAACCGGTACTAAAGAGGTGGTGGCAGGCTGTTGTCAGGCTGGGGCCCCACCAGCACCTTTAGTACCGGTTCATGCCACGAACCGGGACTAGAGATGCACCTTTAGTACCGGTTGGTTAGACGAACCGGTACTAAAGGTCATCCTATATAAACCCCTTCGTCGAGCCCGAGCGCTCTGTTCTTCCCCTTTCCTCTCCTCTGTTTTCTTCCTCTTCCTCTCGAGCTCACACTCCATTTTTGCCAAAATTTGTGAAGATTTGAAGGCACCCCATCCATCCAAGTGATCACAAAGGTTCGCAACTTTGTCCTTTCATCTCTCATTGCTAGATTAGCTCTTGCAATGCTCTATAAGTATAGTGATTTGTGGGTTTTATTTTGGGAGGAATTATATGTGGTAGTATTTGATTTATATGCAATTTGAGGTCAAAATAACTCTTAGTTTGCATATGTAGGTGTGGTTTACTTAGTGCCTTCCCGTCTCCGTCCTAACCACCGTCGATCGCCCGCACCGTCCCGTCGCCGGCACCACCTTGTGGTGAGCCTCTTGTTCTTATCTTTTTTATATAAAAAAAATCATGTTTGTGTGATTTAGATATATAGTTACTTGTATAATTATCTTACCCGTACGTTGTTTGTTATACATAGTGCCATGGTTTTGATATCCGTCCCCGTCGGCCCTCGTCCGGGTTATGATTCGGATGTGGTATATTCTCTTTTATAACTATTTGTTGCATTTCGTGTTTATGATAAATTATGCCTATCAAGTTGACATAGATATTTTTATCTAGGAGGTATGTGAAACGGAAATTCCAACCGACCCTATTGTCGAGAGGTTAAATTTAGTTGAAAGAGAAAATGAGTATTTGAAAGAAAAATTGAAAAGAATTGAGGGGGAGAAGATGGAATTGGAGTTGCATGTTGCCGATGTCGTCGATGATCACAAGATCAAGATGGAGAAAATGCGCTTGAAGATTAGAAAGATTAGAAAATATGCCATTGATAGTGAGGCTTGGTATCATTATGCTGTTGGATCAATTGTTACCTTAGTTGCGATCTTGATCGCATTTGTTGTTGCATTTAAATGCTTTAGCTAGAGAGTTATTTGTATGTTTGTTTTATGAGAATAAGTGTTGTATGAACTTTATGTATGAACTTGTATTAATTTGGTCTATTCGGTGCTGTGTAATGAAGATGAGCCGGCAATGGATGTACGATGACCGATGCTATCCCCAGTTCGTTAATGGCGTGCAAACTTTTCTGCTTGCGGCTGAGGCAAACAAGCGGGCGGATGGTTTTATGTCTTGTCCATGTGCTGGCTGTAAGAATGATCGGAGTTACTCTAAGTCAAAAACCATTCACGTCCACCTGTTTGAGGCCGGTTTCATGCCCCACTATAATGTTTGGACCAAGCACGGAGAAAGAGGGGTTATGATGGAAGACAATGAAGAAGAAGAGGACGACAACAGCTATCCTGGCCATGCGTTCCCTGAATACGATGGTACAACAATGGGGGAAGAAGCTGAGCCGGCAATGCGGGAAGAAGCTGAAGAAGAGGCATCAGATGAGCCTGCTGATGATCTAGGTCGGGCCATTGCCGATGCAAAGAGAAACTGCGCAAGTGAAAAGGAGAAGAAGAAGTTGCAGCGCATGTTAGAGGATCACAAGAAATTGTTGTACCCAAATTGCGAAACTGACAAGAAAAAGCTGGGCACCACACTGGAATTGCTGCAATGGAAGACAGAGAATGGTGTATCTGACAAGGGATTTGGAAAGTTGCTGATAATGTTAAAGAAGATGCTTCCAAAGGACAACGAATTACCCGAGAGTACGTACGAAGCAAAGAAGGCTGTCTGCCCTCTAGGATTAGAGGTGCAGAAGATACATGCATGCCCTAATGAATGCATCCTCTACCGCGGTGAGTACGAGGATTTGAACGCGTGCCCGGTATGCGGTGCATTGCGCTATAAGATCAGCCGCGATGACACTGGTGATGTCGAGGGCGAGCGCCCCAGGAAGAAGATTCCTGCCAAGGTGATGTGGTATGCTCCTATAGTACCACGGTTGAAACGTTTGTTCCAAAACAAAGAGCATGCCAAGTTGATGCGATGGCACAGAGAAGACCGTAAGAAAGACGGGAAGTTGAGAGTACCCACTAACGGGTCGCAGTGGAGAAAAATCGAGAGAAAGTACTGGGAGGACTTTGCAGGTGACGCAAGGAACGTATGGTTTGGTCTAAGCGCAGATGGCATTAATCCTATTGGGCAGCAGAGTAGCAATCATAGCACCTGGCCTGTGACTCTATGTATGTATAACCTTCCTCCTTGGGTGTGCATGAAGTGGAAGTTCATTATGATGTCAGTGCTCATCCAAGGCCCTAAGCAACCCGACAACGACATTGATGTGTACCTAAGGCCATTAGTTGAAGAACTCTTACAGTTGTGGAATGGAAAAGGTGTACGTGCGTGGGATGAGCACAAACAGGTAGAATTTGACCTACATGTGTTGCTGTTTGTGACCATCAATGATTGGCCTGCTCTCAGTAACCTTTCAGGATAGACAAACAAGGGATACCGCGCATGCACACACTGTTTGGATGATACCGACAGTATATATTTGGATAATTGTAAGAAGAATGTGTACCCGGGACATCGTCGATTTCTTCCGAGCAGGCATCCCGTAAGAAAGAAAGGCAAGCATTTCAAAGGTGAGGCGGATCACCGGACGAAGCCTCACCACCGTACTGGTGATGATGTACATGATATGGTCAAGGATTTGAAGGTAATCTTTGGAAAGGGTCCTGGCGGACAATCTGTTCCGAATGACGCTGACGGACGCGCACCTATGTGGAAGAAGAAATCTATATTTTGGGACCTGCCCTATTGGAAAGACCTAGAGGTTCGCTCTGCAATCGACGTGATGCACATGATGAAGAATCTTTGCGTGACCCTGCTTGGCTTCTTGGGCGTGTATGGGAAGACGAAAGATACACCGGAGGCACGGGTGGACCAGCAACATATGCACGGAAAAGACGGCATAAATCAGGGTCATGCCAGCTACGCTCTTACCAAAGAAGAGAAGGAAATCTTCTTTGAATGCCTACTCAGTATGAAGGTACCGTCTAGCTTCTCGTCGAATATAAAGGGAATAATAAATATGGCAGAGAAAAAGTTCCAGAACCTAAAGTCTCATGACTGCCACATGATTATGACGCAACTGCTTCCGGTTGCATTGAGGGGGCTTCTACCGGAAAAAGTTCGATTAGCCATTGTGAAGCTATGTGCATTCCTCAATGCAATCTCTCAGAAGGTAATCGATCCAGAAATCATACCAAGGTTAGAGAATGATTTGGTGCAACGTCTTGTCAGTTTCGAGTTGGTGTTCCCACCATCGTTCTTCAACATCATGACGCACGTCCTAGTTCACCTATGCGAAGAGATTAACGTTCTGGGTCCTGTATTTCTACACAATATGTTCCCCTTTGAGAGGTTCATGGGATTCTTAAAGAAATATGTTCATAACCGTGCTAGGCCAGAAGGAAGCATCTCCAAGGGCCATGAAAATGAGGAGGTCATTGAGTTTTGTATTGACTTTATTCCTGACCTTAAGCCGATTGGTGTTCCTGAATCGCGGCATAAGGGCAGACTGGGTGGAAATGGCATGCTAGGACCAGAACAAATAATATGTATGGACGAGCATTCTCTCACTCAAGCACACTACACAGTTCTACAAAATTCAGCCTTGGTGGCTCCGTATATGGAGGAACACAAGAATATTCTACGCTCCAAACACCCGGAGCAGTCTGACGACTGGATTACACGTGAACAAACGGGGACTTTCGCCGGTTGGTTGCAGACACGTGCCATGCATGACGCCGCTGTTGAAGATGACCTGTACTTGCTGTCCCAGTTACCATCTTCGAATATAATGACTTTCAAAGGGTACGAGATAAATGGGAATACATTTTACACGATCGCCCAAGATAAGAAGAGCACCAACCAAAACAGTGGTGTCCGCTTTGATGCAGCAACCAAGAGTGGAAAGGACACATATTATGGTTACATAGAGAAGATATGGGAACTTGACTATGGACGTGGTTTGAAGGTCCCTTTGTTTCGGTGCAAATGGGTCAATATGACACGAGGCGGGGTAACGGAAGACCTGCAGTACGGAATGACAACAGTGGATCTCAACAATCTTGCGTACGCAGACGAACCATTCGTCCTAGCCAATGATGTGGCACAGGTTTTCTATGTGAAGGACATGTCTACCAGGCCGAGAAAAAGAAAAGATAAGGAAGCGAATACATCATACGATGATCCAAAGCGCCACATAGTTCTTTCAGGGAAAAGAAACATCGTGGGAGTGGATGACAAGACAGACATGTCAGAAGATTATGAAAAGTTTGATGAAATTGCTCCCTTCACAGTGAATATTGACCCGAGCATCCAGTAAAATGATGAAGATTGTCCATGGTTACGGCGCAAAGGGACACACGCGAAGAAAAAGTTTCACACCCAAAGATCCCACTCTGGGATGTGACCGGCTTCACTGTCATCACTTTCTTCTCTAGTGAGTTTCCGGACTTATATATCTGGAAAGTCCCACTTTGGACAAACCGTAGGGAATCTTTGTAATAGTTAGGGTGCTTATGTGTTTTAGCATTTGAAATGTGTACTTTTGTGCTTCGGACAAACGTGTACCTTTCTGACTTCATTCGCTATTTTTCAGCTCATTTACTGATTTTTTTTATAGCTAAATGACCCTGAAATTGAAAAGCACTACAAATGAACTCTGAAAAGGTTGAAAGTTAGCATGGTATCATCATTTCACCCACATAGCATGTGCAAAAAAGTAGAGAGGGTTACGGCAAAAACTGGATGCACTTCGTGTACAAAATGGACAATCTCTTTCGAAGTATCAGGGTTTCGAACGAAAACTCATCTGTTACAAAGGCATTTCATTTTTTTAAACTTATTACAACTCCAGACTTTTTGTGCATTTAGTACGCACCATTCAAAGCCACGTCATCAACTTTCAACCCTTTCTGACATCATTTGCTATTTTTCATGCATTTACTGATTTTTTTGAGCTAAATGACCCTGAAAATGAAAAGCACTACAAATGAACTCTGAAAAGGTTGAAAGTTGGTATGGTATCATCATTTCACCCACATAGCATGTGCAAAAAAGTTTAGAGGGTTACGGCAAAAACTTGATGCACTTCGTATACAAAATGGACAATCTCTTTTGAAGTATCAGGGTTTCGGACGAAAACTCATCCGTTACAAAGGCATTTCATTTTTTTAAACTTATTACAACTCCAGACTTTTTGTGCGTTCAGTATGCATCATTCAAAGCCACGTCATCAACTTTGAACCCTTTCTGACATCATTTGCTTTTTTTCATGCATTTACTGATTTTTTTGAGCTAAATGACCCTGAAATTGAAAAGCACTACAAATGAACTCTGAAAAGGTTGAAAGTTGGCATGGTATCATCATTTCACCCACATAGCATATGCAAAAAAGTAGAGAGGGTTACGGCAAAAACTGGATGCACTTCGTGTACAAAATGGACAATCTCTTTCGAAGTATCAGGGTTTCGGACGAAAACTCAGCTGTTACAAAGGCATTTCATTTTTTTAAATAACCTAAGTATTACCAAATTGAATATAATGATAAAACACACTAATATTAAACATAAGAAAAAAGAATCACTGAAAAATCTATTTTTAAAGTAAAGTTATTCACAAACTAGTGATTCACACAAATTTCAAATAATTCAAATTTAAACTATTCAAATTTGAAAACTACTGGCACTATCAGAAAGTTTGTAATTTTTTGTACCTAAAGCAAAAATATTCACAAAGAAACTCTAAATACAGCAAAAAAACAACTCACAAATAAATAAAAGAAAATAAATAAAGCAGAAAAGAAAAAAACAAAAGAAAAAAAGCCCGCCTATTGGGCCACAGCGGCCTGCATACGACTAGAAACCCAACCTGTAGTTGGGCCAGGATGCAGGCCCGCAAGGCCCGCAAGGCCCACAGGGCAGCGCAGCAGTTTAGGCCCAGAAGCCTGCTTTGGAGAGGAGCTCGAAGGAGCAGCCGCGGCTGGGTTTATAAACCAGTGCGGCTGCCCTTCGCTCGGCGAGGTGGGACTAAACTTTGCGCACCGCGGGTGGCAGCGCACCCCCTTTAGTACCGGGTCGTGGCTCCAACCGGTACTAAAGGGGGGGGGGTCTTTAGTACCGGTTGCATCCACGACCCGGTACTAGTACCAGTTGCATCCACGACCCGGTACTAAAGGTGGTCGTTTCCCGCCGCTAACCCTGGCCAAATTTGACCTTTAGTACCGGTTGGAGCCACCAACCGGTACTAAAGGTCCGTCCTATATATACAACACTTACAAAAAATTTACTTTCTTCTTCTCTGTTCGTCTCCTCTGCTTCTTCGATCGACAGCGCCGCCGCCCCCCGTCGCACCGCCGCCCCCCGTCGCGCGCCGTCCCCGTCGCCATCGCCGCCCCCGTCCCCGTCGCCGACCCGGCCCGTCCCCGTCGCGCCGTCCCCGTCGACTCGCGCGCCGCCCCGTCGCCGGCCCGTCCCCGTCAACTCGCCGCCCCCGTCGCCTCGCCGCCCCGGCCCGTCGCCCCGCTGTGAGACCCCCGCCATGCCCGGCTGCCCTCCCAAGCCCGCACACACACACACATGTACATGTACACACACACACACACACACACTTAGATGTTATATTTTTAGTTTTTAGTTTTTTCTGTTTTTCTGTTTTTTAGTTTTTTATACAAAGGTTTTAGATGAATTAATTATTTAATTAGATTAATGTCAAATGTCAAAGGTTTTAGATGAATTAATTAATTAGATTAATGTCAAATGTTAGATGAATTAGCTAGATGTATTAATGTTAGATGAATTAGTTTTTTATACTTTTAGTTAGATGAATTAGATATATTAATTAATGTCAGACGAATTAGTTTTTTATACTTTTGTCAAAATGTTAGATGAATTATCTAGATATATATATTAATGTTAGATTAATTAGCTAGCTAGATATCATATGTCAAAGTTTGAATTTTGACATATGCAACGATATTTGATCGTCGACATACGTCAAAGTTTGCATATAGAATTTGTATATAAGAAATCACAATCCAATCATTTAAAAAATGTTACATTTGCATATAGTATTTGTTCTCGACGTCAACGATGCCCGGCCCGCATCCTCGCCGTCGACCCGTTCGCGACGACGTCCTGCTTCAGAGGAGCCATGTCCGGGACTGGGCTCCGCCGGGCTGGCACTAGGAGGTGCTACCTTCAGGGGCGTGCCGCTTGGTGAGGAACCCGGCCCCGGGTCCCGTCGTCGACCCGGAGCTCCTTTGGTGGCGTTCGCGTGGGCCACTTTCGGTGCGGAGGGAGCCGGCCCCGCCGGAAGTGGTACATCGCCGTGTCAGGGAGGAGGACGAGCACGTCCGTCGCTACATGGCTGCTATGGACGTCAGGTTCTCCAATACCTGGCAGGTTCTTCGGGGATCTCACCCGAGCTATGATCCTGTGATGGTTCCTTCTCTTTGGGTGTCCACCGCCCGCGCCTCAGAAACCGCGAGTGAACTAGATTATTCGATAGTATTCTATCTAATTAGCTAGCTAGTGATGTATTCGATAATATTCGAGACGATGTATTCGAGATTATATATATTATTCGATAATATCCGAGATGATGTATTCGAGATTATATATATTATTCGATAATATTCGGGACGATGTATTCGAGATTATATATATTATTCGATAATATTCGAGACGATGTATTCGAGATTATATTCGATGATGCATATTATGTACTATGATTCAGTTTTTCCTTATTGATTGCATGCATGCATTGTAATTTGAATACTAAATTATTTTATATTTCTTCTGGATTAGTTAAATAAAAGCTATGGACAATACCGACAGAGAAGGAGAGGAGACCCTGTTCAACATCATACGCTCATCCCCTCGCCCAGATGAGTTTGAAGAAGGTGACGGCTCGCAATATCTGAACCCTACCGGTGAGGGTATGATATTTGATGAAGATGAACGAATAGATGAAGTCCAGAACTATGATTATGATGACGAAGAAAATGTTGATCTTGAAATAACAAAGACCGGCAAGGTATATTTATATAAGCAGGCATCTGGTGATCATCACATGTTTTAAATGATTTGTATATATATTAATGAATCGATCTTTCTTTTTTCAGCCCTCCGGATCGAGCAAATCTTCTACAGGCAGCAGGACAGTGCGAGGCCCGGCCAAAAAGTTGAAGGATGGCGTAAACTACAACATCGATGCCATCAAACCTAATGGCGAACCAAGCGAGCCTAAGAAGAATGGGGGCAAGTTCGTTCGTCAGTGCGGAGTTCTTGTGAAGGACCAAATCCCGATCTCCATTCAAGAATGGAAAAAGCCAACAAAGGAATGTCCAGATCTTACTTTTGTTGACCAAAGAGCAAAAGATCTGCTTTGGGAATCTCTCATGTCACATTTCACCCTACCAGATCATTTCATAGATGCAGATGTGCAAAAAGTCAAGGACGCTGCTCTTAGGAAGATGGCGATTGCATTCAACAACCACAAGAAAAGTATATGGGCCAAGTACGTCGAAGGAGGAAAGAAGACTCCAGAATTCACGGGAACACTGGAGAAGCAAAGAGATCACTGGCCCGCTTTCGTGAAATTCAAGGAATCGGAATTAGCTAAGGAACGGTCGAGAATAAACAACCTCAATGCCGCGAAAAAGGAGCATTACCATAGGCTGGGGCCAGGTGGCTACGCGGTGGCCCGGCCTAAGTGGGATAAGGCTGAGCAGTAGATGGTGGATGCAGGGGTCATTCCAGTTACATTGAGCTGGCCCCCCAGGTGCAGGACTTGGTTCTATGCGCATGGGGGGACGTTGGACTCAAAGACAGGCAAGGTTTTGGAGAAGGCAAGTCTTAAAGGAGCGGACCTCAAACTACTTGTTGCAATAGAAGAGGCTCGAACGGGGGTGTTCACGCCCAACAGAGAGAACGACGAGCTTACGCGCGCCCTTGGAAATCCTGAACACCCGGTAAGAACACGAGGCAAAGGCGTTGTTCCGTGGTATGAGGGGTTTGAGGACTGGAATGCCGACTACAGAAGCCGTGCGAGAAAGAAGATGGAGGAGGAGAAGAAGAGGAAGCTGGATGAGGAGCAGAGGAAGTAGGAAGCAGAACGCCTTCAAGGCCTAGAATCAGCGCACGCAGAGTTGGCACTCCAATTCCAGCGGCAGCAGCAGCAGATCGACTCACTTAGCCAGGAAATGGGGTCTCAGTAGCGGCAGCAGCTAGCGGATCCAGCATTGGATAGCACCGTCCCATCCATGCCCAGAAGCAGCGTGGGTTCCGCCCCGGGCGAGGCACTGCTGGATAGATACCCTGTGGATGACATCATGGAAAACACTAATTGTGAGCTACACTTCAAAATGAAGAACATATCCATGAAGGTGGTGGACGCCATTGCTTATACAAATCCCCCTGAAGCAACCTTCCATTGCAACCCGATTCCAGCTGGCTATGCTCGTGTCGTGGTTGATGAAGTGGTGGCACAATATTCGGGGCTAGAGCTTGACATTCCTGGAGGTGACGACGAGCACACACTGGGAGAGGCCATACATCGTATCATTCTATGGAGAAAGGATTGCATCATCTTTCCAAGGCCACCGACACCGCGTCAGTCGACTCCTCCTCCAAGTTCGCCATCGCGTCAGCAGACTCCCGCTCCTCCAAGTCATCAGCCACCGCCTCAGCAGAGTCCTGCTCCTTCAAGTTCGCCAACGCGTCAGGCCACTCCTCCTCCTCCAAGTCCGGCACCGCGTCAGCCCACTCCTCCTCCTCCAAGTCCGGCACCGCGTCAGCCCACTCCTCCTCCTCCAAGTCCGGCAACGCGTCAGCCCACTCCTCCTCCTCCAAGTCAGGCACCGCGTCAGCCGTCTCCGCCGCCTCAGCGGGCTATGCCGCCTAAGCAACAGCGGAAGAGAGCCGCCGCAGCTATGGTGGCTAGCGGTACAAGTACAAGTACAGGAGGCAAGAGATTCCAATTTGGTCCAAGCCTCACGCCTCTTCCGAAGAGGCCTTACGACCTGACTGAGGAGGAAAACGAAGCCGAAGTGCAAGCCCAATTGAGGGCCCATTTTGGACCGAAACCGCCACCGCCGCCAAAGGAGACAGTACCTGAGCATGTCATTGACCACTTTATTCGTATGGCTGAACCACCAGCTCCCAAGCCTATTGACTCAGACTATGAGCACCAAATCAGGAAGGCATATCAAGCACAAAAAAAGAAGGAGTCGAGCTCGAGCTTGAGCTCCAGCCAAGCAGCTGCCAAAAAAGCAGGAAAACTGTTCCCCAGCTGGGAGAACAGGCGGTGCAATCGATCCCCCCGTTCATTGTACCAACACATGCGAGTACCGGCGCCGATCAGCTGGTAATAACCAACGCTCATAGAAGGATGGCTGAAGAGGCCGGTATCACTGTTTATCAACTCCTAGAGATCAAGCCCATGGATATGATTAGAGAGGAGGACATAAAACGGAAATATGCCCGCGGCGAACCTATGGTCAAGCCTGAGGAGGTCAAGAAGCTCTCAACGAGAATGTATGAATTGCATGAATGGTACATGAAAATTGCCAAGACTACCAATCGAGAGTCCCTCATGGTGAAAGTCAAGCCAGAGTATTACTACCATGGGAATGATCTGTATGTTGAGTTTACAGAACTGTTTCAGTTATTCAATCAAGACGCACTCGACAAATCTATCATCAGTTGCTATTGTCTGTAAGTGATTTCTTTCTGTAATTTAAGTCTCAAGCTGCTAGCTGTAGTGCTCGTTGATCATTACCTGTAATTATCCTCACTATATTCTTTTCTGTGGTATTATGCAGGATGAAGATCTATGAAATGAAAATAGCTGGACGATATGGCATTGGGTTCATTGACCCAAATACCATTAATCAAGAGACATGGACGCGTTCAAGGGAACGAAAAGACACAGAGAAAAGCTTGCTAGAGTTCTTGAAGCTCCTATATACCAATCGAGATATACTACTTCCTTACAACTTCAGGTGAATCTCACACTGTCTTGTACTACAAATTCTGTTTTTGCTTACTAGCTAGATGTTAATAAGTGTATAGGGTTTAGGGTAGTTGATGAGTGTTAGTCACATGGCCGCTTAATTTATACATGCAAACGTGTGCGCATGCAGTTTCCACTGGATCTTGTTAATCATTCAAGTTGAAGATGGAAAAGTTGAAGTACTGGACTCACTACTTAAACCAGTTACTGAGTACGAAATCGTGAAGGGGATAGTCAACAGGTAATTTCAATCATTATCGAACTATATATGTCGGCCTCTTTAGTTCGTCATTTCCTGATATCAACTAATTAATAACTCATTTATTCATTTTCTTTGCCGGCGGGCAGGGCTTGGGAAAAGTTCATCAAACAGGTTCCAGGCACTTGGAAAGAAAAGCTGAAATGGTATCGACCCAAGGTGATTAATTAAGTAGTACTAGCTAGCTACCATCTCTTTAATTCTAGTTTCAATACCATTAATTATTATGCTTTATTAATTATTATCTGATTGAATTCTATTCTCGTAAAGGCCATGAAGCAGGCGTGGGGGACTGATTTATGTGCATACTACGTTTGCGAGAACATTCGCATGATGGCGTCCGAAAGGAGCAGATCTGATAGACAAATATGGGTACATTTACCAGAACACTATTCATAATTTTTACATCATTATCGATATCTAATATATATACACACAACTAATACATGCATATTTGATCTCCTTCTTTAAAGTTCAACGAGATGCGGGATAAGCTCCTACCAACGGATCGCGTACGAGCAATTCAAGAGGAAATAGCGGGATTTTTGCTCGACCAGGTCATAGATCCCAAAGGAGAATTCCATTACCCGCTACCGCAGTAATGCCTCCATATAGGAGAAATTGTATATACCAAATTGCATATATACATGTGTATGTGTGAATGGTCGTCCGAGACATTCGATTATATATATATATATATATATATATATATATATATATATATATATATATATATGATCGGTTCTACAAGAAATTCTATTTATATATATGCATAACGTGTACGATATGTAGTATCGTAAAATACCAGCAAATGAAAAAGAATTAAATGGAAAACACAAAATTAAAGGAAAAATAAATCATAAACCCAAAACCCCCCAAACCTTTTAGTATCGGTTGGTGTTACCAACCGGTACTAAAGGTCTCCCAGCCCACGGCGCTGGCTCGTGCCACGTGATGGCCCTTTAGTGGCGGTTCGTGTTGAACCGGTACTAAAGGGGGGGCCTTTAGTCCCCACCCTTTAGTGCCGGTTACAGAACCGGCACTAAAGGGCCTAATGAACCGGTGCTAAAGCCCGGTTCTGCACTAGTGCAACTAACCCATGTCCGATCATCACGTGAGATGGGGTAGTCATCAATGGTGAACATCTCTATGTTGATCATATCTACTATATGATTCACATTCGACCTTTCGGTCTCCAGTGTTCTGAGGCCATGTCTGTACATGTTAGACTCGTCAAGTTTAACCCAAGTATTCTGCATGTGCAAAACTGTCTTACACCCGTTGTATGTGAACGCAGAGTCTATCACACCCGATCATCACGTGGTGTCTCGAAACGACGAACTTTCGCAACAGTGCATACTCGGGGAGAACACTTTTACCTTGAAATTTAGTGAAGGGATCATCTTATAATGCTACCGCCGTACTAAGCAAAATAAGATGCATAAAAGATAAACATCACATGCAATCAAAATATGTGACATGATATGGCCATCGTCATCTCGTGCTTTTGATCTCCATCTCCAAAGCATCGCCATGATCTCCATCGTCACCGGCTCAACACCTTGATCTCCATCGTTGCGTCGTGGTCGTCTCACTAACTATTGCTTCTACAACTATTGCTAACTCATAGCGATAAAGTAAAGCAATTACATTGCATTTGCATTTCATACAATAAAGCGACAACCATAAGGCTCCTGCCAGTTGCCGATAACTTACAAAACATGATCATCTCATACAACAATGTATATCACATCATGTCTTGACCATATCACATCACAACATGCCCTGCAAAAACAAGTTAGACGTCCTATATGGGGGGCGCACCAGCCCCTTGTCGGAGGGGAAGGAAGGGGGGGGAGGAGGAAGGAAGGGGGAATCCTATTCCCTTTCTTTCCTTTCCTTCTTCCCCTTTCCTTCTCCACCTTGGCCGGCCCATATGGGGGGCACACCAGCCCCTTGTGGCTGGTGTGTTTCCCCTCTTGGCCCATAAGGCCCATATCTTTTGCCGGGGGTGTCCGAAACCCCTTCCGGTGACCCGATAAGTACCCGGTGACCCCCGAAACACTTCCGGTGTCCGAATACGTACCATCGTCCTATATATCAATCTTTATCTCTCGACTATTTCGAGACTCCTCGTCATGTTCGTGATCTCATCCGGGACTCCTAACAACATTCGGTCACCAAATCACATAACTCATATAATACTATATCGTCAACGAACGTTAAGCGTGCGGACCCTACGTGTTCGAGAACTATGTAGACATGACCGAGACACCTCTCCGGTCAATAACCAATAGCGGAACCTGGATGCTCATATTGGCTCCTACATATTCTACGAAGATCTTTATCGGTCGAACCGTTATGACAACATACATAATTCCCTTTGTCCATCGGTATGTTACTTGCCCGAGATTCGATCGTCGGTATCTTCATACCTAGTTCAATCTCGTTACCGGCAAGTCTCTTTACTCGTTCCGTAATACATCACCTCGTGACCAACTCCTTAGTCGTTAGCTTGCAAGCTTATGATGTGTATTACCGAGAGGGCCCAGAGATACCTCTCCGAAACTCGGAGTGACAAATCCTAATCTCGATCTATGCCAACTCAACAAATACCTTCGCAGATACCTGTAGAGCATCTTTATGATCACCCAGTTACGTTGTGACGTTTGATAGCACACAAAGTATTCCTCCGGTATCCGGGAGTTGCATAATCTCATAATCGAAGGAATATGTATTTGACATGAAGAAAGCAATAGCAAAAAAACTGAACGATCATTATGCTAAGCTAACGGGTGGGTCTTGTCCATCACATCATTCTCCTAATGATGTGATCCCGTTATCAAATGACAACTCATGTCTATGGTTAGGAAACCATAACCATCTTTGATCAACGAGCTAGTCAAGTAGAGGCTCACTAGGGACACGATGTTTGTTTATGTATTCATACATGTATTTAGGTTTTCGATCAATACAATTCTAGCATGAATAATAAACTTTTATCATGAATAAGGAAATATAAAATAACAACTTTATTATTGCTTCTAGGGCACATTTCCTTCAGGGTGTGAGGGGGGTGAGAAACAAAAAGCCTTCGGGTATATACAAACAAATGGATGCTCGAGCGAAACTGACTACCCATACATTGATGAGAGGAGTAAATCGGGTTGCAAGCGGAACAAAACAGTAGCAGCAAGGATAGCAGGCTTTCGATTTGTCAACCCAACCGAGGATGCTCTAGAGAAAGCGGTAGCAAAACAGCCCGTGGTTGTCAGTTTGCAGGGTTCCGATGATCTGCACAAGTACAAAGGAGGCATCCTGGATTATAGACCTAATGGAGACTACGCCGGCCGCACTCATGCTGTCCTGATTGTTGGCTATGGCACAGATTCCAACGGTGTCAAGTACAGGCGCTTCAAGAACTCCTGGGGAGAAGAATGGGGTGAGGGAGGGTTTGGGAGGATCCGCAGGCACATTGCCGACAAGCGAGGTGCATTCGGTATTTTCATGCACCAAGGAGTATATCCAGTGCTTAAGGACTGATCAATCTATATATATGGTTGCATCTTTTGTTTGTAAAACTTGTATCCCCTTCCTAGTTCCATATCTTACCATTGTTGCACCTCTGCTCGTGTAGTTGCATGCATATTTTTGTCTATGTTGTGATGATGTTTTCATATGTGTAGTCGTTGTTGGACCTCTTCCTAGTGAAATTTTATCATTTCTTGATATCTAATCATTGTTGCTATTAAGTAACTTTTTTTTGCTCGAGCAACCGACAAGAGCTCTGGTATTCTATATACTAGAAATTATTATGCTTTGAGCTTATCGTGAGAGGTGTAAATCAGGTCGCAAGAGGAATAACACAGTAACAAGGATATCATGCATTGTCTATAACCACATATACCATGAGTATCTTCAAGCTTCTGTTTGGATTGTGTGACTACCTAAATCAGACGACTAAAAATGTGTGGTTACTTTTAGGAGTGCTTTTTAAAGACGGAGAATCAAGATAAAGGTGTTGAATTTCACTGTAGGTCTCTGCACGACGTGAAGTTGAACTTTGTCTAGCACGCTAGCTTCACGAGTTCGACCATTACACTAAGGTAGGGTGTTGAGCTGCATGGTGGTAGCTTTCACAGAGGGTGGAAACAGAGTCAAAATCAAAAAGTTTAACACCAATTTTTTCTATGGCAAGAAACAAGGTCAAATTCTATGAAAAAGTACACGATTTTCTTTCGTCCCAAGAACAGGACAAATCAGAGGTTCAACTTATATCCATGCCACAGGAGAATTGGTGGGCTGAGGAGAAATTAAGTACTCCTACACAGTTCATACATCTCCTCCAAGTAGTTTATTGCGTCCTCCTGAAGAACAGTTGTTTTTATGCCAACCATCCCACTATGATGTTCAGTTTACTATTAAAAAAACTGGCGCTTTACTCTTTTTCATTTCAACAGTGGTCTACGCAGGTAGACTCAAAGAGCTAAAAGTGCACTCGATATTGGTCCGGTACCATACCACCCAAATGTAAAAAAAGCACAGGAAAAGGGGGTGTATGCTAACATGCTGCTAGGGCAAAACTGTTGTGCTCAGCACTCAGCGGCCAAGTTTCAATGCAAGGCTTCAGTTGAGATTCAGCCGTTCGCTACTCTCGGCATGTCGAACTTATCTGAATTTCATGCCGCGAGTCACTTTCAGGTGAGTTTCATCACTTTTACTACCCCTACTACTTGTTATGCAAGAGTGTTTTTTCTACTCCTACTACTTGTTATATATGCAACTGAATTTTCTACTGTAAATTGGTTGGATACTATTTTAGCGATGACTATACATGGGACCTGTCTCGGTTGGTACCGGTGAGAGGAATGCAACGTAGACCACACATTAAGAAACACACAGAAGAATATGCTATACACGCATGCTGATATCCACTGGCTCAGAAATGGGATAGTCTAACCTGAAAGATTCTGGATGGCAATATTCAAGAAAAAGACACACAGCATGCACAAATTCTGGAAGCCCTACTTAAAACAAGAGCATGTGGTCAGATCCAAAGGTGTAAACCACATGCTGAGATCAATCAAGGGGAGATGCCACTTCTTTATTTGGTACAAACAAATCCATAGAGAAATGAAACCTGCTACAGACAGATCTGCTTTCATCCATCCCTCACTGAATTAAAGTACTACGTAGTAGTTCTTAATTAAAACAAGCTGTTCCACAACTGCCCAATGATGCAAACCTAACAACCAATCATACGAACCCGATCGACAAGGATGATTGGATGATCAGCGCGACATAATCCATTACTGATCCTCTCAGCTAGCAGATCCCTTGGTCAAAATAATAGATTATTCCCCGATGAACCTGAAGAATGAGCCCAAGTCTTCAAGCACTCATTCCAAAGGTTCATCTAGCTTAGCCATATAATTAATTAAGCTTCCTTCCTTGGTGGTGACACGTTACAAATTATGATCATAGGCTATTACTACTAGATAGCTCGTCAGGATCGAGGAACATCGCCGTCGGATCGATCCGTGCGTGGTTGCTTCTGATCGATCGGATGGGAACCGTACGTTCATCAAGCCTTCTCTTCTTCCTCTACCTAAATTGGGGGCCGAAGGGGTTCCAGAAGTCGACGGGCACGTCGCTGGCCACGGCGAAGGTGCTCGATATCGGCACCAGGCACAGCCCCCGGCCCTTGAGCGACACCTCGCCGCCGTCCTTGCACGACTTGTCGGGGCTACCATTGCTCGAGCTCTGTGACCAGACACGCGCAGACACACATGTAAAAAGTCACCATCAGACATGCACTTTGAGACTTGAAATGGCAGTAGCTATGGGGCAATGGATGCAGCAAAGCATGATCGGTGCAGCAACCACAAGCACTGCACACTGACAACCCACGCCATGGATGTACATGTACATACCTTGAGGTACTGTGGCACTTGATGCTGATGATGGCCGGTCTTGAGGTATGGGGCGCTGAGCACCTGCAAGGTTGCAGAGACAAATGTTGAGCTCGGTCTCCAATGGAGTCTCCTGGTGGATGATTCGTGGGAGGAAACCGATAGAGCTCGTGCGTGCGTGCGTGCTCGGGGCGCCATGATTAAAGCGTGCGTGTGCGTGCATGGGGGCATGGAATCATGCATATGTAGGGACTTGGAACGTGCACTTACACCAACTTGGTCGTGGAGGAACTTGATGTACTCGATGGTCTCGTGCAGCACCGACGCCGTATCCGTCTGCAGCACGCACAACGAGATTGTGTGTTAGATACTCCTACACATGTGTGTCTAGATGATAGATCTCCAAAGGAGGGGAGGAAAGGATGAACGCTTTTGCAGGGAAGAGATGCATGATATACACTCCAACTTCCAAGATCGAGGTGCTTACTTACTTACTGATCATGTGTGTGATATATGTAATTGTTTATGTGATGCACATTGGGCATCCATCCATGCATGCATGCATGAAAAGCCTAGCTAAGCAAGCTTACCTTTCCGAAAGGAGAGACGAGCTGTTGGAGCGCTGTGATCCTGTCCCCTAGCTTCTCCTTCCTAACCTGAAATGTGTTGCATGCACAACTTTAATCAATCGATAAAGATGCATCATGCACCGATCTTGGTCTGCGTCTATGTATATACTATGTAACATCAAATAATGTCCATGGTGTTTAAGAGAACCAAGTGGCACGAGTTAACCTAACCTAAGTACCTAACCATGCATGAGTATGAGCATGAGAATGCATGTTTACCTTGAAGGTCGGCAATGGCGACGGCGTCTCCATTCTCGGTTTCTTGAACGCCGGCTCGCCGCCCGCCTTCTTGGTGACGATCGAGCTAGAGTCTCCCACGCCTTCTAACACAGTCTACAAACAACCAAAGTAAATTACAATCAGCCACCTACTACATCTGTACGTGCTTCCACGAACTAGTTGCAACTACTACTCGTAGTAGAGTATCGTAGTAGTAAATACTTAATCATTAGCCCAAGCTTACGTACCTTAAGTGCAAGGTTTGCCCCGCGCGGCGCCGGCGACGGTTGTTTCGCCGCACGCATGCTAGTGTTGTCAGTCGCCGGCGGCGCTGGCATGCCCATGCCGAACCCGGCAGACTGGTTCCAGAACGCGGCGTCGTTGGTGAACTGGAGCGGCTCCCTGGCCCCTGTCTGGCCGCCCATCTGCTGGTACTGATACTGCTGCAGAAGCCCCGCTGCCGGTGCCGGCTTACCCGTCGGCTCGATGAGGCTCCTCAGCAGCGACGACTGGAACCCGTAGGGCGAGTTCGGCGACAGGAGCAGCTCCGGCGCCCCCAGGCTGGACAGCAGCTGCTGCTGGCGCTGGTGATCGTCCTGCTGCTGCTGCTGCTGGTGGTGGTGGCCTTGCAGCGCTAGGTCTAGGTTGTTCGGCGCGGCGACGGCGTTCATCATGCTCTGCTGGTCCGTTCTCGAGCTCATGTCATGGTGGCCAACTTGGAGAAACCCATGCATATTACCAGCACCACTGCTCCTGTTGGAGTAATTAATTTCAGTGCATGTCACGGGAGTATGTATGTATGTGTATCGACCATCATCATATCATATATGATAGTACGAGATCACGGACGAACGGCGAATCAATTGAGCAAATTAAGGGCAGGTGTGGAACTAAGTGGGAACAACAACTCACATGTAAGGGTTATTCCAATCCGTGAAGCCGGCGGCTGCCGGTTCGTTGATGCTGGCCGTTTCTTGGAAGGTTATGGAGCTGTTGTTCCCGGGCGACTCGGAGGAGGCCGTGGTGGTGCAGCTCTTGGCCTGCTTCCCTCCGTCGGCCCCCACGTCGTAGCCACCAGCAGCCAGACCGGCCGGCCAGGTGTTGAACCCGGCGAGCTCCGTCGAGCACGCCGCCGCAGCGTTGCTGTTCCACCACATGCCGTGCGAGACGGCTCCGGCACCGCCGCCGTTGTACATGGCCGGAGCAGCATGCATCAGCTGATGATCTCCCATCTCGTCGATCTGCCGATCACCGCTCCGTTTCCTGGTCGATCGATCGATCTTGGAGGGATAGGAGCCAGATGCAAGGGAGTGGTGAGTGCTTGTTGGGTGGGCAAGGAGAGGAGGGAGGGGAAAGGGGTGAAGCTAAGGTGAGGCAGTGGAAAAGATGGGGTTGTGTGGTCTAGGTATATATAGACCGTTTGGAAATGAAACGGAGAGGAGAATTTCGCCTGCCTGACCGTGGCTTGGGTCGTTGGCGGTCTTCCGGCATTGCGTCAGCTGGTAAATTTCAAATCGATCTGGTGCAACAGATCATGATCAAGCGGTCGTTGAACAACCCACATCACTAGACTAGAGCGCTACTACACAACACTGTCGTGCACACCGGTAGTAGTCTCTTTTAACTCTCCATCTTGTCTTGTAGTTGTAACAGTAACCTCTTATTGTCTTAGGGTTTTGACGTATGCGCGTAATGTCAGATGACTACCAACAACGAAAAAGACTTATCATAGTGTTGTTAAGGTTCATTACACTAGGTGCAATCTTAAAGACTAATCAATACTTCCTCTGTCTGAAATTAGTTGACACTCGAACATATGTATCTAGCACTGAAATACGTATAGATACATCCGTCTGAGCGTCATCTAATTTCGGATGGAGTGGGTATTTCTTTTTTCCGAAAACCTTGGCCGGAGAAAAGAGCGAGAAACTCTGTTTATAAGGAAAAGTGGGCCGAAAACCTCATGCTGACTACTCCCTCCGATCGAAAATAAGTGTAGTGATTTTAATTAGTTCAATTATAGTTAATAAGTGAACCAACACAATAAGCTCAAACCGCCTAGCTAAACTAGATCTGCCGCGAGAAATCATTTTTCTGGGCTGCTGCTCTCACTCCCAAATACACCACTCGCTCACACACCAACATCCGTGTACGACTAGCTACATGCCCAGCCAACACACCAACATTCGCGCATGTAATGTACTTCCTCTGAAAACTAATATAAGATCGTTTAGGGTCCTGTTTGTTTAGGCTTTTGCTTCTGCTTTTGGAGCTTTTCCACATTGGACAAAAAGCCATAAAAACTCCTAAATAGGTGCTTTTGGAGCTTTTTTTGGCTTTTGATGAATCAATATAATAATATTGAGCTCCAAAAGCCCAAAAAGCTTCAAAAGCACATATTTAGAAGCTTTTATGGCTTTTTGGTCAAAATGAAAAAGCTGCAAAAGCAGAAGCAAAAGCCCAAACAAACAGGGCCTAGATCACTACTTCAGAGGGAATACCAGCCAAACCAACCCCATTTGTTTGCGTACCTTGGGCCAGAAAACATGGTCACCCTTCTAGGACAAGATCACCACACTCTGCCATGCCGA
This sequence comes from Thinopyrum elongatum, assembly GCA_011799875.1. Lineage (NCBI taxonomy): Eukaryota > Viridiplantae > Streptophyta > Magnoliopsida > Poales > Poaceae > Thinopyrum > Thinopyrum elongatum. The sequence continues at coordinate 674,211,595 of CM022298.1, forward strand.
ACCACATTCCCGCCATATTGGTTCATCGCTGCCGCACCGCCTACCGGGTCGCTCCCTCGACTCTCAACAACTTACCAAGGCCGCCAACCTAAAGTCCATTGACCCTGCTAGACAACAGGTTGTGTGACTTGGTCCTAGGTTAAAGCCTTCCGGCAAAACTTGAGGACCCAAAACCTAAGCCACGGGAGACAAACCTGTGTATCCGTGACGACGCCACTAAGGAGGGGAACATTTCTGTGATTAAAGGTTGATACTGTCTCAGTACGTGTGTGTTATAATATTTCAATACTACGGACAAATCTTGGCAAATAATTGAAGGTCACACAAACAAAAAAACACAATGTATTTGTTCCAGACAAGTCACATCTACTATACCCTCAAGAAATTGTGATCCTTCAATATGATTCTTCGCTTAGAGGCTCGGATCACTAGCTAGTAGCTAGACATATAATAGTTAGGATTTAGCGATATTGAGATTACAAAGCAGGGATTCAATAATTGACATATGCCGGGCGCCATGCATGCATGTTTCACACATTAGAATCATGATAATAAATATGTCAAATCGGTATAAAATATGTTATCTTTTACAAATAAAACAAAGAGTAAGACTAGGGTATAAATTCGAATGGATCAATCAAAGGCATTGACCTCCTAAAGGAGGTCTTGCTGATGATAGCAACACAGTAAAATGAATTACATCATCCAGAAGGAATGTTTGATGAAATTGCCTAACTGCTATAAAGGGGTAATGAACTCTAGTAGCAGAACTGTTGGACCTAATCTTTTGTACCAAGAAGTCACGTCTGTGTGCGCTATAGTCGGCTAGAATTAATCTAATCTATCCTAGCTAGTAGCGAATTACTTTCAACGTGGTGATAATTGCAAATCCTCTGACCATCAGCCTTTACTTTATTTTATTGTTAAGCATTCCGACCACTAGAAGATAAAATTCAAGCGTCACAGTCCGATGCAAATTACTTGCATACCCTGATCCTACAAATCGTAATTTATAATATGTGTAGCATGCGGAACATATCCACTGATAGTAACGATGTAGCCCTCGCTAGCATTATGCATTTTAAATGCTAGCTAAATTTTACTATGGCATTATAGTGGAAGAATGGTCGATGCGTGCATGCATCTACCCGGTCTGCTGTATGAATGGTCGAACGCATGCATGCGTGTGGTTGCCGGTGATAAAATTGTTTTTGTTTACAAATGAATCAACGATGCATGCATGTTTTGTTTACCAATGAATCAACCATGCATGCATGCGTGTGCTTCCTTGAATCTGAAAATCAAGCGTGATAGAAGAACTCCCCCATACCGCACGCGTTAGGCACCCCGCGTTATGATTTCCCCCGCCCTGTTCCCTTTTGGATTTTTCCTCCACGTAGTTATATTCCCTTCACAGTGCGATTCGACCGATGGAAAATGCATAGCTATATATAGACATGCCAACCATATATAATAGTCAAGACGATTTCTCCTCCTAGTTGCAATCTGGAAACCGTCTTACTCACGGGCATGCAGCATAGAGACTGGACTGGATACAGCATTTCATACAAGCAGCTAATTAATCAAGGCAGGTACTAGTACGTCCTAATTACGCTTTTAGTGGACTTAAAGAACTGCAGCATAGCTTAGCTGCATAGGTGCATATGGACGTAAGAGTATATCTACACCTACTACTCGCAGCAGCAGCAGAGAGTTCTGTGGACGACGACCAGAGGAACATTCTTTCGGCGTAGTATCGCAGCAGGATTTTTCGTCTCTGGCAGACGGTGGCCGGCCGCCGGCCTAAACCTACAGCTGTAGCTAGAGGTACTAGCTAGTGCAACGCCATGGTTGCACAAAACGCACAGGTAGGTTGGCACGACGACGTCGTTGACGTCATGCTGATGGCCGCCGATCGATCGCGCTATACTGCTAGCTACGGCGAGAGAGAGGCGTCAAAAGCGCGGGGCCCGGGGGGTGGCACGCGTGCCCGGAAAAAGCCAGCCGCCCACTCACCCCATCCACACACACATCTATACTGAGCCTCAGCCAAGCCACACACACACCACACGCAGCAGCAGCAGCAAATACAGCGTGCATGCAGTGCACTCCGCCCGCAAGCCAGCGCCACCACTCCAGTAGTCGGAGGCCGAGTCAAAAGGTCGCACAGGGACAGCGTCCGGCCAGCCGGAGCAGCGTTCGTCGATCCATAGCCTCATCGCGACAAGGATCCGTCCGCTCCGCCCGGCCGGTGTCCCCATCGATGATCCACGACGTCGCTGCCACGTATCCACCAGCCACAAACCTTTGACCATCCGATCCGATCGAGCTAGCTAGGCGACGCGAGGGAGGGATCATCATTCTGGGGTTCGGTAGACGAAGAGGGTCAACTTTCTATTCATTTCATCTCATTTCCTTCGCTGGACACTGGACGGCCAGCAGTGTAGCAGTTCCACAGATGAATGAATTGATATTGTAATATTATAGTACTACTGCTGCTAGGCGAGAAACCATTGGGTTTGGGAGGTCAACTTGTTGTTCATTTCATTCCCTAGCTAGCGTGCTAGACAGTGCAGCAGTTGCAGAGAGGAGCTGATAGTAATACAGTACTATTATATGTTCACAAAGGCAGACACTCGATCGAGTCTGTGATGAGCTAGTCTCAGTGTTTCTTCACCCAACAACTCGCGGAAATAAAACTAAGGATCGCGCGATCATGCATGACCTTTTGCCGTCCGTTGTGTTTTCGTTTCGGGATTGGTCGGTCGCTGGCACGAGATGGAGTGCAAGATTGGGCCATTTAGCTAGATCGTGTATTTTTTTAGCTAGATCGCGTCAGTTAGTCGCGTGCAATCAACCTCTTCCGGCGATGGAATCGACAGAGCACGTACCAAGAGTTTTACCGGACCGTAACTTGTGCCACGATCCGTATCAGCCACCCACAAGCTAGCTACGATAGATAGGATACATATATAAATAAATTTACTCGATCGTGCATTGCACGTAGTACGTAGCCAGACACGCCCACGCACGCACTGATGATAGGCGTCGACGTAGACGATTCGCCAGAGAAGAGAGATAGACGTGTAGACTCTCCATCTCCATCATTTGTTGGTGGGTCGATCGAGTCGTAGACGGCAAGCCGCTGGCCCTGCCGTGCCGTGCGACCCAGGGAACTCCTACTACTGAGCCCGCCCCCAGCCTCCCACGGAGAATCTCGGCCCGCCGCTTTCTGCTCTGCGACACACGGCGACGCGGCCGGCTCGTGGGCGCGCGCACGGACACGGCGGTCGACCACGCCTAGTGCGAGCGCTGCGGCCGGCACATCACACCACGCGCCCTGCAGCAGCAGCTCGTATGTACGTACGTCGCTGCTCGGTCCTGTGACACGTGCCCGCGAACCGGCATCGCACACGCGCGCACCGACGGCGACGCTGACCCGTCGCCGGGCAGACCGAGGCGACGGCCGGCGTCGATCGAACGCGTGCGTACGTGTCAGGGAGGAAAAGCGAGAGGTGTTTGATCATGATGTTCCGGCCCTACGATGGGACGCAGGGGTATGCACGTTGGACGTCTGCGCTGTTAGGCTCGGCGTTGACACGGCAGTGCTGGGGGCTACCACCAGAAAAAGGCACATTTGTCCCGGTTTCAGAGGCTCATTTGTCTCGATTCTGGAACCGGAACTAAAGGGTCGGGACTAAAACTCAACACCTTTAGTCCCGGTTTGCTTACGAATCGGGACAGATGTGACTCCACGTGGCCACTGCGGCGAGCCCAGGCAGGAGGGCCTTTAGTCCCGGTTGGTAACACCAACCGGGACCAAAGAGCATCCACGCGTCAGCAGCTCAGGAGCTGGGGTTTTTGGTTTTTTTTTTGAAAGAGGGGGGGGGGTGTTGGGGGTTTTTGTAGGGTTAATTTAGGGGTTTCATATATTGTGTTAGCTAGCTAATAGAGAGAAGTGTCCTCTCTTATCTTCGTGCTTGGTCGACGCTACGTACTATACGTATAGAGAGGACTCGACACGCTAGCTAGTAAGCAAATGAAGGAAACCATTAAGTACACAAGATCGTCATGAACATATACAGAGAGAAGTGATCGACCTCCTCCTTCTCCGAGAGATTGGTCGAACAACAAGTTTTTGTATATCTATCCGACGCTACTAGCTACATATATACAATATAAGATCTCTTACAATCCCTAACATGTGATGTCAAGTTTCACATGGTATTCTCCGGCTGGATTGATGACGTGGTCAAGAAAGAATCCCGCCAATTCCTCTTGAATTGCTTTTATGCGATCTTGTGGTAGGAGTTCATCCCGCATCTGCCAAATCTAATTTGAAGAAGGGGGTCAATACATATATATGAATGAAACTCAACACAAATGATGGTAATAAAATAAAATTGTGAATATTATTGCTTACGCACTTCATATTGTTTTTCAGAGTAGCCCCGCTTAGAGGTCGTCGCGTTGTAGATGTACTCGCAAACGTAGTATCCACAAAAATTATTCCCGCCTTCCTGCCACAACCACTTTACGAGAAATAGAGGTCAATCAAACTGATAATCAAGCATTATAAATGGTATTGATGAAACTAGCTAGAATCAATGGGAGATGCGCGGAACTAGCTAGTAGTACTTACTTTCGGGTGTGTAAATCGCAGCTCCCCCGGCAGTCCCGGAGCTTCTGCGGTGAACACTTTCCAAACCCTGCGAGACAAAGAAAATAATTACTTGATATCAGGAAATGAACAAAGTTGCCGATATGGTGCGATAATGATCGATTGAACTTACTTCTGGAGCATTTCAGTCATGGCCGCATACTCCTTGGGATCTTTTCGTCTTGAGTCTAAGACGGTAACTAGTCTCTGCTCAAGCTTAATCTCTAGGAGAATAAAGTGGAAGCTGCGCACGCATGCATAACTCATCAATTACATTACTATAACCTCGAGTAATAATAGAAACCGAATATGCAGAAGACAGTAACACTCACTTGAAGTTGTAAGGAAAGAGTATTTTATCTTTGTTTTGATTTTTAAGCAACGATTGTAGCAAGTTGGCCTCGGTTTCTTTCGCATTATATTTAACCGTCCATTCATCTATAAGATTTGTGTTAATGAACCCAATATCATAGATTTGTGCATTTCTGCATTTGACGATCTTCAATCTGCATAATATAGTGAGGTTAATTATATATACATGCAATGAAAGAGCTGAGCTATATATAGAGACTTAATTACAGAAGTATAGTACTTACAGACAGTAGCAAGTGATGATTATTTTATTGAGGTCCTTTTGATTGAAAAACTGGAAGAACTCCTCAAATGGAACAGACAACAGATCAATTCCAACGAGGTCGTGCTCCTCTTTAACTCTCAGCGTCAAAATATCCTTCCCAGACTTGCAGGTGTTCATGTACCACTTATGGAATCTTCGCATCATCGTTGTTAGAGGAGGATCACTAGGTCTGACGAGAGGCTTCCCGTACCGGTATTTGTGTTCATCCACCTCCATTGTATCAAAATGTGCATCGTCGGGCAGGTAATCACCAGGATTGGTACCGGGCAGCATCCCCGGCAGATTTGCGACGATATCGCTAGACACCTTGAGCGGGGGGCACGTTTGGTTTGCCTGTTCGCCGAGCTGGGGAATTTTGTTCCCACTTCTTCGTTCTTGTAACCTTTTGTCACTTGAAGTAGTTCCCGACCGGCGCGCTCCTTCCACTGCCTTTTTAAGAGCGTGGACATGGTTGTCATCCGGCGGAGGCGGTGGTGGTCGCTTCAGGTTCTTCAAAGTGCGCTTCAATTTCACCGGATCTCTCTTCTCCTCCGGAGGTGGATTTTTCTTTGCAAAAAAGTCCTTCACTTGGGCTTGGCAGATCTCCGCGTTTTCCTCCTCGGTCATCTCGTATGGTAACTTCTCTAGAGGCTTGAGAGATGGACCGAATATGTATTGCCTCCCGCCTCTGGCTGTACTGCTAGATGCCGTAGCAGCCGGAGCGGCTGCGGCTGTCTTCCTTCGTTGCTTACGACGCGAAGAAGGAGGCGGAGTGCTACGACGCGCCGGAGCAGCCGGAGCGGCAGCGACTGTCTTCCGCTGTTGTTGACGAGGCGGAGAAGGAGGCTGGCTGCTCGGATGCGCCGGCGCAGGCGGAGAAGGAGGCGGAGTGCCGCCACGCACCGGAGCAGCCGGAGAAGGAGGCGGACTGCCTTGATCTCTCGCCGGAGGAGGAGGAGGCGCAGTGCCCTGACTCGTCGTCGGAGGAGGAGGAGGCGTCCAGTTCGGAAGGTTGATGAGCTCCTTCCGCCATAGACATGGAGTCTTCAGAGCAAGACCCAGCTGAGTCTCCCTTTCACCGGTAGGGTGGTCAAGCTCGAGCTCCTCAAATCCCTCCGTTATTTCATCGACCATCACAACAGCATAGCCTTGTGGAATTAGAAGGCAGTGAAAAGTTGCGCCGGGTTGAGGAGGTGCAACAGAGCCGACAGCCGCCTTGACTTTGAGGTGCTGCCATTGCGTCATAAGGTGGCAATCTTGAGCCTCCGTGATGGCATCCACAGGGTAGCTGGGAGCCGTGAAGTCAGACTGCTGAAGGAGCTCGGTGGAAGCCACACTGCTTCTCCGCTGAGATGGTGGGGTAGCTTCTAGGGTAGCTCCGGCAGGTCGCTGGCTCTGAACTAGTAGTGCTTGTTCCTCTAGCGCTCGTACCCTTGCATTCAGCTTCTGCAGTTCGGTCTGCTCCACTTTCCTCCTCCTATCCCGGGTTTTGTAACCGCCTGCGCCGGGAAACACAACCTTCCACGCAACGGAGCCTGGCGTGCCACGTGTTCGTCCAGGGTGCTCAGGATTCCCGAGGGCCTGTGTGAGCTCGTCGTTCTCTCTGTCGGGAACGAACGTCCCTTGCTGCGCTGCGGCGATATACTTCTGTAGCTTCTTGACGGGTATTTCAAGTTGCTCCTTCGACCAACGGCACTTCCCTGTTTCAGGGTCCAAGGTTCCCCCAACCCCGAAGAACCAAGTCCTTGAACGGTCTGGCCAGTTCAATGTCTCTGGTTCGACCCCTTTATCAAGCAGGTCCTTCTCAACCTTGTCCCACAACGGCCGGGCTTTGAGGTAGCCACCTGACCCCGTGCGATGGTGATGCTCCTTCTTTGCAGCATTTTTCTTGTTTGTCGCTGACATCTTCTTACTCTTCTCCGATGTCTTGTGGGCCACAAATGCGGGCCAGTGATCTCTTATCTTCTCAAATCGGCCGGTGAATTCTGGAGTCTTCCCTTTGTCGACAAACGTTGATTTCAACTCATTCTTCCACCTCCTGAATAGATCTGCCATCTTCTTAAGAGCATGAGCCTTGACCAATGGCTCTATAACTGGCTTATCCGGATCCTCCTCTCGCGGTAGGGTGAAATTTGCCTTCAGCGCGGTCCAAAGATCATCTTTCTGTCTATCGTTGACAAAAGACACTTGAGGGTCTTCGCTCTTAGGCTTATTCCATTGGTGGATGCTGATCGGGATCATGTCCCTAACAAGAATCCCGCACTGAGCAGAAAATGCTTCCTTGCTCCGGCTGGGTTCAATCGGTTGGCCATCGCCCTTGATTGCTGTGATCGTGAACCTTTCATCCTTTCGCATCCTTTTCTTCGGGCCTCGTCTCGTTACCGAAGTTTGGCTCGATCCGGAGGGCTAGAAAAGAAGAAAGAAGAGAGTTAATATGTGTACATACCAAAACAATTAATGCATCAATTAGCTAGTCAGCACAGGCTTAATTAATATATATACCTCGCCGGACTTTGCAACATCTCCTTCCTCCGTTCGCTCATCGGGGCAGTCATCACGGTCTCCTTCTTCCACCGGCATTCTGTCACCGGAGCCATCATAATCATGTCCTTCCACCTCCATTGTTCGATCACTAGAGCCTGCTTCACCCTCTCCTTCCAGACCATCGGTGTCGTTGAGAAACGACAAGACATCACCTCCGCTGAGGATTATGTTCCCCAACAACTATTCTGCTTCGATGTCTCGGTGCTCCATAGTTTCTGCAAATATTACAACATGGCAATTAATATACAAACATGACAGATGGATATATTAGTACAAACGTATACCTAGCTAGCTCGACGCTTCTACGGTTTGGGGTGGCCTCGACAACGCTTCAAGGGTTTGGGGTGGCCTAGGCAACGCTTCTAGGGTTTGGGATGGCCTCGACAATGCTTCTAGGGTTTGGGTCAGACCGCCTCTCTCATGAATGTCCGACGTCTGGACCGACAAGGGATTTAACAAAATGACGCCATTCTGGATGTGCAGAAAATGGTCCATATTTTTCCAGATCTCATCTACCCTTCTATATGTCACGTTGTCTAGTGTCAAAGAATTCAAGAAAACCTTGACTTCATCATTAGCCGGAAATGACAGGCGTATAATGGTACGAAGCTCTTCAAAGTTGTTTTGGAACGGAGTTCCCGATAGAATAATTCGCTTTTTGGTACAAAGTTCAGCAAGAGCCTTCCGAATATCGCTATTTGGAAGGCCTTTGCTGAAATTCGTACCAAAAGGCGAATTATTCTATCATGAACTCCGTTCCAAAACAACTTTGAAGAGCTTCGTAGCATCATACGCCTGTTACTTCTGGCAAATGATGAAGCCATGGATTTCTTCAATACTTTGACAGACAACGTGACATATAGAAGAATATATATATATATATATATATGAGATTAGAAAAAAATTGGATCAACTTGTGCACATCCATAATGGGGGCATTCTTGATAAATCTGGACCCTCGACCCCTGGACGACCCTCGACCCTCGACCCCTCGGCGACCCTCGACCCTCTACCCTATTTCACGACCCTCGACCGCTCGGCGATCCACGACCCTCTACCCTAGTTCCCGACCCTCGACCCCTCGGCGTTCCTCGACCCTCGACCCACTCGGCGTCCTCGACCCTCTACCACTATCCGACCCCTCGGATCCCTGTAGCGTTCCTCGACCCTCGACCCTCTACCCTAGTTTCATGACTCTCGACACCTCGGAGTTCCTCGACCCTCGACCCCTCGACGACCCTGACCCTCGAACCTCGGTGACCCTCGCCCCTGTGGTGACCCCTCGACCCTCTACCCTAGTTCACGACCCTCGACCGCTCGGTGATCCACGACCCTCTACCCTAGTTCCCGACCCTCGACCCCTCGGCGTTCCTCGACCCTCTACCCCTTGGCGTTCCTCAACCCTCTACCCTAGTTCCCGACCCTCGACCCCTCGGAGTTCCTCGACCCTCGACCCCTCAGCTTTCCTCGACCATCTACTCTAGTTCACGACTCCCGACCCCTCGGCGTTCCTCGACCCTCGACCCCTCGATGACCCTCGACCCTCGAACCTTCGTGACCCTCGACCCCTCGGTGACCCCTCGACCCTCTACCCTAGTTCACGACCCTCGACGCTCGGCGATCCACGACCCTCTACCTAGTTTCGACCATCGACCCCTCGGCGTTCCTCGACCCTCTACCCTAATTCCCGACCCTCGACCCTCGGTGTTCCTCGACCCCTCGGCTTCCTCGACCCTCTACCCTAGTTCCCGACCTCGATCGCTCGGCGATCCTCGACACCCTCGTTCCGATAAAATTAGAAGAGGAAGAAGAAGACAAAAAAAAGAGAAGAGAGAAGAAAAAAAAAAGGAGAAGAAGAAGGAATAAAGGAGAAGAAGAAAAAATAGATTAAAAAAGTATATTAATCTATTTTTTCATCTTCTCTATTCCTTCTTCTTCTCCTTTTTTTTTTCTTCTTCTTCCTCTTCTTATTTTTTTTTTCTCCTCTTCTCCTCTCTCTTCTTCTCCTTCTTTCTCTTCTTACTTTTTTCTCCTCTTCTTCTCTTTTTTCTCCCCTTTTCCTCTCCTTCTTTTTCTTCCCTCTTCCTTCTTCTCTTTCCATACATATAAAAAGTTTAAAAAATACATACATACATACATATAAAAGAAAGCATATATATATAACAAAAAAACATATATAAAAAAATAGCAACGCGGAGGCGTGCTCACAGAGGAGTCGGGGGGCGGGGTCGGGGGTTTATCGGAGGTGGGGCGGGGGGGGAGGAGGCGGGAGGGCCCCCGGGAGGGGGGGCTGCGCGGCGGTAGGGGCCAGGGGGAAGAAGAGGTAGCGGGAGGAGTGGAGAGGAGGGAGGAAGGAAGGAGAGGGGGGGGGGGAGGGGAGGGCGGCGGGGAGGCAGGAGGGCAGGGGGGTGGGAGAAGAGGCGGGGCAGGAGGCAGAGGACGGGAAGGGAGGAGGGGGGAAGGGGGGGGTGGGCGAGAGCGGCGATGAGGGAGGGCGGACGGGGAGGGGGGGGAGGGGGCGGCGCGGGACGGGCGTCGGGTCAGAGGGCAGCCTGGCGGTGCGTGGGGCAGTGGAAGAAGAACTGAAATGAATTTTTCACAAGTGCTGGCTTATATAGACGAGGCATTGGTCCGGTTTCGTGGTACAACCGGGACCAATGCCCCCATTTAGTCCCGGTTGGTGCCACCAACCGGGACCAAAGGTCTCTTTTCAGCAGCCCAAGGGCGGAAAACAGAGACCTTTGGTCCCGGTTGGTGGCACCAACCGGGACTAAAGGGGGGCATTGGTCCCGGCCACCGACCAAGCCCCCTTTAGTCCCGGTTGGTGCCACCAACCGGGACCAAAGGCCTTGTGCTGCCCGCAGCCAAAAGTTTAGTCCCACCTCGCTAGTTGAGAGGGGCTCGGAGTGGTTTATAAGTCCCACTGCGGCTGCCCTCTCGAGCTCCTCTCAAATGCAGGCTTACAGGCCTAACCTGACATTCCGCTACCTGTGGGCCTACTGGGGCTTCTGCGGGCCTGAATCCTGGCCCGTGGTTGGGTTTTTAGTCGTATTCAGGCCGTGGTGGCCCAGTAGGTGGCATTTTTTTTCTATTTTTTTCCAGTTTTTCTGTTTTGTTTTTTGCTTTATTTATTTTCTTTTGTTTTTTGCATTATTTTTTAATTCTTTTTGCTTTTAGGTAATAAATATTATAAACTTTCTGTTAGTGCCATTAGTTTTCCAATTCGAATAGTTTAAATTTGAATTCTTTGAAATTTGTGTGAATCACTAGTTTGTGATTAACTTTACTATAAAAATAGATTTTTGAGTGATTCTTTTTCCTGCTATTTAATATTACTGTGTCTTATCATTATTATTCAAAAAACAGTTTTGTTATTTAGTTTTCTACAAAAAAATCTGTTATGAATTAATTCTTTTTGCAAGTTTCTAACAAAAAAAGTTCTTTTTGAAAATTCTTTTTGCTTTTAATGTTTTGAACAGAAAATACTTTGCTAATTTTAGTTGCATAAATTTTAGTTGATTCCTTTTGCTATTAGAGTTTCATTAAAGTTTTCTAGATCATTCTTTTTTCTATTAGAGTTTCATTAAAGTTTTCTAGTTCATTCTTTTAGTTTATTATTTTTGCTATTAGAATTTCATAAAAGTTGAGAGGGTTACGGCAAAAACTGGATGCCTTCGTGTACAAAATGGACAATCTCTTTCGAAGTATCAGAGTTTCGGACAAAAACTCATCTGTTACAAAGGGATTTCATTTTTTTGAACTTATTTGAACTCCAGACTTTTTGTGTGTTCAAAATGAACCATTCAAAGCCACATCATCAATTTTCAACCCTTTCTGACTTCATCTATTATTTTTCATGCATTTACTGATTTTTTTGAGCTAAATGACCCTGAAATTGAAAAACACTTCAAATGAACTCTGAAGAGGTTGAAAATTGGCATGATATTATCATTTCACCCACATAGCATGTGCTAAAAAGTTGAGAGGGTTACGGCAAAAACTGGATGCACTTCATGTACAAAATGGACAATCTCTTTCGAAGTATCAGGGTTTCGGACAAAAACTCATCTGTTACAAAGGGATTTCATTTTTTTGAACTTATTTGAACTCCAAACTTTTTGTGTGCTCAAAATGAACCATTCAAAGCCACATCATCAATTTTCAAACCTTTCTGACTTCATCTATTATTTTTCATGCATTTACTGATTTTTTGAGCTAAATGACCCTGAAATTGAAAAGCACTTCAAATGAACTCTGAATAGGTTGAAAATTGGGATGATATCATCATTTCACCCACATAGCATGTGCTAAAAAGTTGAGAGGGTTACGGCAAAAACTGGATGCACTTCGTGTACAAAATGGACAATCTCTTTCGAAGTATCAGGGTTTCGGACAATAACTCATCTGTTACAAAGGGATTTCATTTTTTTGAACTTATTTGAACTCTAGACTTTTTGTGTGCTCAAAATGAACCATTGAAAGCCACATCATCAATATTCAACCCTTTCTGACTTCATCTGTTATTTTTCATGCATTTACTAATTTTTTTTAGCTAAATGACCCTGAAATTGAAAAGCACTTCAAATGAACTCTGAAGAGGTTGAAAATTCGCATGATATCATCATTTCACCCACATAGCATGTGCTAAAAAGTTGAGAGGGTTACGGCAAAAACTGGATGCACTTCGTGTACAAAATGGACAATCTCTTTCGAAGTATCAGGGTTTCGGACAAAAACTCATCTATTACAAAGGGATTTCATTTTTTTTGAACTTATTTGAACTCCAGACTTTTTGTGTGCTCAAAATGAACCATTCAAAGCCGCATCATCAATTTTCAACCCTTTCTGACTTCATCTGTCTTCATTATTTCTTCGCTTGTGTCCTTTGCTTATTGCGCCGTAACCATGGATATTCTTCATCGCTTAACAGGGTGCTTGGGTCAGCCTTGACTTTGAAGGAAGGAATTTCATAAAACTTTTCATAATCTTCAGACATGTCTGTCTTACCCTCCACTCCCACGATGTCTCTTTTCCCTGAAAGAACTATGTGGCGCTTTGGCTCATCGTATGATGTATTCGCTTCCTTATCTTTTCTTTTTCTCGGTTTGGTAGACATGTCCTTCACATAGAAAACCTGTGCCACATCATTGGATAGGACGAATGGTTCGTCTGTGTACCCAAGATTGTTCAGATCCACTGTTGTCATTCCGTAATGTGGCTCTACCTGTACCCCGCCTCCTGACGGATTGACCCATTTGCACTTAAACAAAGGGACCTTAAAATCATGTCCGTAGTCAAGTTCCCATATGTCCACTATGTAACCATAATATGTGTCATTTCCCCTCTTGGTTGCTGCATCAAAGCGGACACCGCTATTTTGGTTGGTGCTCTTTTGATCTTGGGCGATCGTGTAAAATGTATTCCCATGTATCTCGTATCCTTTGTAAGTCAATACAGTCGAAGATGGTCCCCTGGACAACGAGTACAGCTCATCAGAAACAGTGTTGTCACCTCTGAGACGTGTTTCCAACCAACTGCCGAAAGTCCTGATGTGTTCACATGTAATCCAGTCGTCACACTGCTCCGGGTGTTTGGAGCGCAGAATGTTCTTGTGTTCATCGACATACGGGGTCACCAAGGTAGAGTTCTATAGAACTATGTAGTGTGCTTGAGACCAAGAATGCCCGTCCCTGCATATTATTGAGTCCCCTCCTAGCGTGCCTTTTCGAGTCAGTTGTAACACCCCTATGTAATAGCCACTGTGATCAACTGCTAATATTGCCAAGTCATATCATTTGCAGTGCCTAGTCATAGTGGTTAATCAAAACAATTCAAACTCCATTCTGGAAATCAACTCAAATTCAAAAGAGCAAAATAAATTTGCTCACACACCTTTGGTAAAAATGTTCATTAAATAGCTAATATTCCAGAAGCATTCATAAAAATATAACTAATGCTATTTGGATTGGTTAAATGACTCAAACCACATGAAACAGCACCAAAACAGAATTATTTAATCCAATTAAATTCATTTCAAATTCAAATGAAATCCAACTTTGCCCAAACTAGTTTTTGGTGAAAGCTAACTTTGCACTATAATATTTGAACCAACTCTCACATTTCTCAAAAATGCACAAGTGGCCTAACCTTTTTGTGACAGAAAGGAAAAGAGGAAATGAAAATAAGAAAATAGATAAAGGCTTAAACTGGACTGGACCTAAGTGCACAGTGCACCGGCCCAGCCCAGCAGCCCACGCAGTCTCCCTCCTTGCCTCGCTGTCGCCGCGCCCGTGGCTACGCGCGCGCGCGCCGGCGACAGGCCGACACGGCGGCAGCCACCGACAGCCGAGAGGATAAGGGCAGGCTCGTTCCTTCCCCCTGGCCACCTCCCTGCCACTTTCCCCCTCTCTCCCTCGCTCAGCCGAGCTCTTCCCCCTCTCCAGATCCGTCGCCCGAGCGACACCGTAGCCACTCGCCGCCGTTCCTGTGGCCACCAGCCTCGCCGCGCCTCGCCGTGATGCCGTAGAAGTACCTCGTCGACCGCCTCGTCGCCTGGTGCCTGCGGTTGGAGCCGAGAAGCACCCCAGGTAGCGCACGACGTCGCCCCCTTCTGCTTCGGCTCCGGCGAAATCCGACGTCTTCGGCGAGCCTCTGCTGCTACTAAACCTCCAAGGGCCTTCGGTGTGCCGATAGGTGAGCCTCACCGTGAATCCCCTCCGTCTCCGCTCCATTTTGCCGTGCCTAGCGCCGCGCGCCGTCGATGCCCGAATCCAACGCCGCGCGAGCTCGTCGCCGGCATGGCCACGGTGACCTTTGGGTCCCGTGCGTGCCCCCGTTGTCTTCGCCGCATCGCGTAGACGCCGTAGCCGCCCCGCGTTGTCAAATTTGCACGCCGTAGCCACGATTTCGACGAGGTCCGAACTCCGGCGCCAATTTAGCTCGTCGCCGGCACCATTTCCGGCCAAGTCCGGCCATGCTACTGGTGCGGTTCGACGCGGCGCTCTCTAAGCTTTCGAACGCATCCAAGAACGCGCGAAATGGTGGCCTGTGGCGCGATTCCGACGCTGGCCACGCCCCTTCGCCGCGTTTTGTGTCACCGGCGACGTGCTGCCGGCCACGCTGACCTGGCAGGGCATGGGACCCACCTTTGTGAGGCTGCCAGTGGGTCCCGTGTGAAGTTTGACCCCGTTGACTCTGGTCAACGTGGTTACTGTTCACCCACAGTGTATGCCATGTGGGCCCCCTGCGCTTAATTAAGATAATTAGCAAATTAGTTAATCCTGATAACCAACTGAGACACTGACAGACTGGGCCCACCTCCCTAATTAACCCTGTTAAATAGTTAATCAACTGTTAGCCATAACAGAGGCTGACATGTGGGTCCCACTGGACCCACATGTCAGGTTTGACCCTGGTCAGCCGCAGTTGACCTGCTGACTTCACAGTGACATCAGGCTAACGTCATAATTCAATTCTGTTAATAAAAAAAATTCTAGAAAATCATTTAAACTTCAAAAATTAATAACTTTTAAACCGTAGCTCAGATCGAAAAACTTAAAACATGAAAGTTGCTCAGAACGACGAGACGAATCTGATCGTGCCGTCTGTTTCCTTGTCGGAACCTCCTACGTAGGAGAACCCGTAACTTTTCATCCGTATCCGATAGATCAATAGTGCATAATCACCGGTAAATAAATTCCACCTTAACCCTAAAATAACTGAAATGACTTAGGCATACTTCAGGCAACCCTGCACTGCATCATAGTCGTATCGTGCCCTGTGTTGCATCGTTGCTGTGTATTTACTTGTTTCCTCCCCCTCTTCTCTCTCGATTAGACCCCGACGTTGACGTAGCTCCCGAGGCAGACGCAGCTCCGGAGCACGACTACGTCCCCGAAGACACCGCTGAAGACCTTGCCCTTGCCGCAGAGCAGACAGGCAAGCACCCCCATTTTGAGCATTCCGATATCGCCCAATCCCTTCTCTCTTATGCTTGCATTAGAAGTTGCTGCTGTTATAGTATCCTATATCTGCTGCATAGCCTGTTTACTTGTAACCTGCTGTTCATACCTTCCTGTTATCCTAAGTTGTTTAGAATAGGTTGGGTAGAGACCATCAGAGACCCCACTATATCCCGACTGCCCCGCTGGAGTCTCAGAAGGCCCGAGCAACGGGATCGAAGATCAGACCCTGGCACCGCACGTCACTTCCCCCTTAAATTGCTCGACACTACTGGGTTACTATCGGGTGCCAAGGGTGATACCTCGTCAGCACTTCTGATGATAACCTTGTAGGTTAGTTAATCGGTCGTGGTAAGCGAGGGTGATTCCTCCTACACCACCCCCGATACCGACGCCGTTGTGCAACTGTTCAAGAGTGGACCTCGAGGGTGATTCCTCCTTCGTTCACCTTGATGATATCATCGAGTGGGATTCCATCGAGGGTGATTCCTCAGGGTTCCCCCTTGGTGTCAGACACACGAAGACTTTGGTTACTATGATTGAACATTGGACCATGATACTAAAGACGGGTCGGCCCTGAGGGGTACCCGCGCGAGCATGAATGCGAAGTGATGTGGAGTCGGGTTGACCTGAGAGGTGCCCGCGAGATAACTACGAGGCGTGGCCGGGCATTCTTAGCCCTTGCCGCAAGTCCTCGAGACGGGGCGACGGGGTCACATCGATTGTGGGTCTCTGCTCGTTACCGCGTGCTCCTAATCCACTAAACAGTATGGATATTTGATCCGAGGGGCCTCTGGCCTGATAGCACTAACCATCACATGGGCATAGTATGGGCGTTCTTCGTCGTATACTTCAGCCGAGGCTTAATAGACGTCAGCGACTGAGCGGCGCGCGCTGGATTGGACTGGTTACGCAACCGCGCTTGTATTAAGGGGTTGCTAGGTCTGCTTCCGGCCGCCCACGCAACGCGCAGGAGTTCCCGGGGCGAAGGCCCAAGACCCCTGGGGGCATAGGTTTAGTCCGGCGTGCTGACCTCTCTATTAAGTATTTGGTCGGGTTGCGGCGTGTTGCTTAACCGAGGCCGGGCAAGACCCAGTAAACTGTGTCCGGCCGGAGTTAAGCGAGCGTGGTGGGTAAGCTGGTGCACCCCTGCAGGGAAGAACTAATCTATCGATAGCCTGTCCTACGGTAACGGATACTCGGAGTTGTATCCCGATCGGTACAACTAGAACTGAGATGAGAACTGGATAGTACGGCTCTGGGATTGCTTTCTCACAGGGAGTCGAGAAAGGATCTCTGGCCAAGGTTGATGATACTACTACTAGTTTACATTGTGTTAATCTGCACTCTTCTAATGTTGCAAGACTGATGAAGATGCTTGAAGATGCTAGTCTTCGATAGGACTAGGCTCTCCCCCTCTATTCTGGCATTTCTACAGCCCAGTCCACATATACAGCCACCCTTTGAAAATGTTGCATATGTAGTGTAGATCCTTGCTTGCTGAGTACTTCGGATGAGTACTCATGTTTGCTTTACTTTCTTTTTCCCCCATATCCAATTGACGCCGCAAGATGACGGAGCCCCTGAGATAGCTGCCCCTGTCGACGACTACGGCTACTACTACTACCTTCTCGGCGAGTACTACTACGAGGAGCCGACGGGCGACCAGGAGTAGGATTCGGAGGGTCCTAGGCAGGAGGCCTACGCCTTTCGATCGTAGAGTTTTATTTTGCCCCGCCTTCTAAAGGCTTATCTTCATTTCTGTATTATATCTATACCCAGATATCTGATGCTTCCGCTGACACCTGTATGCCATCGAGCTATGTATTCGAGCCCTCGAGGCCCTGGCTTGTAATATAAAGCTTGTATGAATTTAATTATGTTTTAGAGTTGTGTTGTGATATCTTCAAGTGAGTCCTTAGGCTTGATTGTGTGCATTTGCGTGTAAGGTTAGTGCACGATTAAGCCAGGGTCGTCACAGGTTGGTATCAGAGCCGACTGCCTCTAGGAATCCCCCTTCCAACTCACTGGCCGAAGTTGAGTCTAGAAACCAAAAACTGTTTTACTAACTTGGCTGTGTGGCTTACGGGCCCACGTCGCCAACTGGGTGGTATTAGGATCTTTTATTCCTCGACCTTTATTATGGGACTCTAACCTCTCTTCTATTCGGGTTTAATAAAATTACTAACACCGACACTTAGGATCTCGTAAATTCTATCCACCCGGAGAGCTGGATATCAGTGCGATTTCCCTGTCATTGATCTGATTAGTCTGATAATCATTTTCCTTTCCATTGTTTTGTTTAACCTTTCTTTCTGAAGTCTGATATATTTCTCATCGTCATATGACAACCCTGAACTTCTTTTTTCAGATGGACCATCTGTTTCCCCCGCGCCCTACGACCCAGCTCGTGCTTCGCACTTGGGCTCGTGATGCCCCTGGGTTTCCAGCTATTCTGATCGCCCTCTTGATCAGGCTGGGATACCGCTGGTGCCCCGAGTACATGGTCTACGAGGTTTATCGTGAGTTCAACCAGGAGCAGTACTATGCTAATGTTCGCATCTATGATCAGCAGAATAACTCAGACACTGAGCTGCACCTTTTCCACGGTATCAGCGTGACGATTGAGATGGCAGTACATGATGCCGCTTACTCTGCTATCGCACGTCTCCGAGGAGAGCACAGTGCTAGCTTGGATGACTCTGAGTTTCGATACATTCCGTATGCCCCTGTTGGAGATGCTTCTGGATACTACACAGCTACCTATGCCCCGTACGAGCCTCGTCGCTACGATCCGCGAGTTCTGATTCAGTGTACTCAGGCTCTGGATCGCACTGTTCGGGCTCTGGCCGTCGAGTTGTTTGCCACTCGAGTACGACTCTACGAGGCTATGACGCTGTTGCTACCAGCTGTTCGTGCAGGGATACATCCGGAGCACATTCTTTACCCGAGCAGGACCGAGATGCCATCAGGGATCGATTGGCCTGCTGTGGGAGGTCACACGCCTGCATGTGGACCTCTTCTTTCAGCTCGAGACCGGGTTCTGCATCAGAGTGCACATGGAGCGCAGGATCCTTCTGCGACGAATGTCCGTCGTCCGCACTTGCAGCTACCCCGTTTCAGTGGTTTTCTCCGACGCTGATGTAGCCTTTGCTATGTCTCGTTGTGTACTTCCTTACCGCGAGCCTGCGCGCCGCCTAGCATGTCTAGCTTTTGAATTTGCGCCGTTATGCTGCCCGAATGTAACCGACTTTGTATGGATCTGTATGACTTAATGACTATTACTAAGCATCTGTTGTACTACTTAAATTCCGTCGCGTTACATCATGTTTGTTGCTAAACACTCGCGTTGGCTTCTGCTAAACTACCCCTGTTGATTTAGCAGGATGGGTGATAACAATCCACCTCCGCCGCCACCTCCTGACTATATGGCTGCTATGATGCAACAGTTTGAACTCAACCGTCGGTTCATGACAGGGATTATGGAACAATTTCCCCGTCCCAATGCCAACCATCAGCCAGCTTCAATCACACTGCCAGAGTTTGTCCGACTCAACCCATCGATATTCCGCTGGATGCCGATGACTGGCTGCGTGACATCTTCTATGAGATGGAGTCAGCTGATGTTCCCCCTGTTAGCTATGTCACCTTTGTGACATACTTCCTGAAGGGTCCCGCAGCGCAATGGTGGGCCACTCACCGACAGACCCTACCACTTGGTACCGTCGTCACTTGGGCAGAATTCAAGATTGCTTTCCGTGCCCGCTACATTCCTCAAGCTGTCATAGCCCGGAAGAAGGCCGAGTTCCGTAGTCTCGTTCAAGGTAACAAGACTGTGGAAGTTTATTAGTGCGAGTTTCTTGACTTGTCTCGCTACGCTGAAGAAGACATTCCTACTGATGACCGTAGGCAAGAGAAGTTCCATGAAGGGCTACATCATGACATTCAGTTAGCTCTGCTCGTCCAAGATTATCCCGACTTCGCCACCTTGGTGAATAAGGCTATCATGGTCGAGATTGGTCTGAAGAAGCACAAGGAAGCGACCAGACATACTCGTGAAGCGGGCTCATCTTCGGGCTCGTCTTCCCAGAAGCGCCGCATATGGATTCCACAAAGCATGTATCGTCCAGCAGCTCCAGTGTACAGGCCTGCATATGCTGCACCCCGTCTGCCTCCTCCACCACCGAGGCAGCCTCTTCGTGCTCCACCACCTCGAGCTCCTGCACCACGTCCTGATAGTGGACTCTGCTTCAAGTGTGGCCAGCCAGGTAACCGTGCCAGAGACTACTCACAGAGTCAGAATCAGCTAGCTCTTCCTTCTGCTGGCCGTGGTAATGGCCGTGGGAATTCTTAGCCTCGCTACAGCAATGTCAGGCCTTCTTATGGCCGTGGGCAGGTCTTCCATGTCAACATGAATGAAGACCCAGAGCAACTAGCAACTGTGATGGGTACACTTCTTGTTAATTCAGTACCTGCAACTGTTTTATTTGATTCAGGAGCATCGCATTCATTCATGTCAGAACATTTTGCACTCTTGCATGACGTTAAGTGTGAAACGCTACAACATCCGTTAGTAGTAAACACTCCTGCGGGACGATGCTGAACTTCTATATTCAGCCCCCGAGTCACTGTTGAGATTGAAGGGTTGCACTTTCATGCAAACCCCATTATTCTACAATCTTCAAAAATTGACCTTATTCTGGGAATGGATTGGTTGAAGGCTCACTATGCCTCAATCAATTGTGGCACTAAGGTTGTTCACCTCCTACACCCATCAGATGAGTTAGTGAATTACCGAGCTCACATTACTCAGAACGTCGAGGCTCAGTTTTATGCCTTGAATGCATTGAACGCTTCTCCGCTTGAGGGGATAGAGAACGTTCCAGTTGTCTGCGAATTCCAGGATGTTTTTCCAGAAGAACTTCCAGGAATACCCCCTGCTAGAGCTGTCGAGTTTGTTATCGACTTGAAGCCTGGCACAACTCCTATTGCGAAGCGTCCTTACAAGATGCCTCCGCACCACCTACTTGAGCTTAAGGAAGAAATCGATAAATCACTTAAGAAGGGCCTCATCCGTCCTAGTTCCTCTGCATGGGGAGCACCGTCTCTTTTTGTCAAGAAGAAAGATGGTACGAATAGGTTGGTCCAAGATTACCGTCCTATCAACAAGGCAACCATTCAGAATAAATATCCGCTTCCCTGGATCAATGACTTATATGATCAACTTGCTGGATCTTCGGTCTTCTCTAAACTCGACTTGAGGTTGGGTTATCACCAGATCCGTGTCCGCGAAGAGGATATTCCAAAGACTGCATTCGTTACTCGTTATGGCTCCTATGAATACACTGTCATGTCGTTTGGCCTAACGAATGCTCCAGCTACGTTCTCCCGTCTGATGAATTATATATTCATGGATTACCTCGACAAGTTCGTCGTGGTATATCTGGATGATATTCTGGTATATTCAAACAATAAGGAAGAACATGCCGAACATCTTCGCCTTGTTCTGGAGAGGCTTCGAGAACATCAGTTGTATGCCAAGTACTCCAAATGTGAATTCTGGCTTTCTGAAGTGACCTACCTTGGACATGTGATTTCCAAGGACGGTATTGCCGTTAACCCGGAGCATGTTCAGGCTATCCTTGACTGGACTCCTCCAAAGAATGCCAAGCAAGTCCGAAGTTTTCTCGGTCTAGCTAGTTATTGCCGCCGATTTGTCGAGAACTTCTCCAAGATCGCCAAGCCCCTGACTAATCTGCTCCACAAAGGCGTTAAGTTTGAGTGGACAGACAAGTGTCAGGAAAGTTTCCAGACCCTCAAGGACAAGCTTACTTCTGCTCCAGTGCTTGCTCCTCCTGATTCTCGCAACGACTTTGTGATATATTGCGACACCTCTCGTCAGGGATTAGGCTGTGTCCTAATGCAAGAACGGAGAGTAATTGCGTATGCTTCACATCAATTGCGTCCACATGAAGAAAATTATCCAGTGCATGATCTTGAACTTGCTGTCGTGATCTATGCATTAAAGTTATGGCGACATTACCTTCTCGGTAATCGGTGTGAGATCTATACCGATCATCAAAGCTTGAAATATTTGTTCACTCAACCGGATCTTAATCTCCGTCAGCAACGATGGTTAGAAACAATTACGGACTATGACTGTGGTATTTCATATACCCCTGGCAAGGCTAACATGATGGCTGATGCCCTGAGCCGCAAGTCATATTGCAACAACCTCATGGTTAGGCGAGCTCAACCTCGTCTTTATGCATAATTGAGTCAGCTGAATCTGCGAATTGTTCCCCAGGGTTCTCTTAATAACCTTGTGGTACAACCAGACCTTCAAAAGTCTGTTAAGGAAGCGCAAGCCAAAGATGCTGAAATTAACTTGATGAAGAAGGAGCTTCACCTTGAGAAGTACAATGATTTCTCAGTTGCTGAAGATGGAACATTATATTTCAGAGACCGCATCGTAGTACCTCGCTTCGTGCTTATGACTGACAAGGTCATGAAGGAGGCTCATGATACACCGTTGTCTATCCATCCGGGTAGCACCAAGATGTATCGCGATCTCCGACAAAGGTACTGGTGGTCTAGAATGAAACAGGACATTGCTCGCTTTGTTGCTGAATGTGACGTATGTCGTCGCGTGAAAGAAGAACATCAAAAGCCTGCTGGAATTCTTCAACCACTCCCTATTCCTTTGTGGAAGTGGGATAAAGTGCAAATGGATTTCATTACTGGTCTTCCCAAGTCTCAGAAAGGTCGCGATGCTATTCTTGTCGTCGTCGATCAACTTTCCAAGGTTGCTCATTTTCTACCTGTAAGTGCTTCAAGGAATCTCCACACCGCGCAGTGGATCACGAGATGCTTCAACTGCAAGATGACTTGTCTTATAAGGAGCATCCGATCCACATCCTTAATGAAGCTGAGCGTCGAACTCGTCAGAAGA
Organism: Thinopyrum elongatum; assembly: GCA_011799875.1. Classification (NCBI taxonomy): domain Eukaryota; kingdom Viridiplantae; phylum Streptophyta; class Magnoliopsida; order Poales; family Poaceae; genus Thinopyrum; species Thinopyrum elongatum. The sequence continues at coordinate 674,234,328 of CM022298.1, forward strand.
CGACCAAGTTCCTGAAAGTGCAGTGGTCGAATCATACTGAAGATGAAGCCACTTGGGAACGCGAGGATCATCTTCGGGAAGAATATCCCGACCTCTTTCCTTCTACCACCTAAATTCTCGGGACGAGAATTTCTTTTAGAGGAGGAGAACTTGTAACACCCCTGTGTAATAGCCACTGTGATCAACTGCTAATATTGCCAAGTCATATCATTTGCAGTGCCTAGTCATAGTGGTTAATCAAAACAATTCAAACTCCATTCTGGAAATCAACTCAAATTCAAAAGTGCAAAATAAATTTGCTCAAACACCTTTGGTAAAAATGTTCATTAAATAGCTAATATTCCAGAAGCATTCATAAAAATATAACTAATGCTATTTGGATTGGTTAAATGACTCAAACCACATGAAACAGCACCAAAACAGAATTATTTAATCTAATTAAATTCATTTCAAATTCAAATGAAATCCAACTTTGCCCAAACTAGTTTTTGGCGAAAGCTAACTTTGCACTGTAATATTTGAACCAACTCTCACATTTCTCAAAAATGCACAAGTGGCCTAACCTTTTTGCAACAGAAAGGAAAAGAGGAAATGAAAATAAGAAAATAGATAAAGGCTTAAACTGGACTGGACCTAAGTGCACAGTGCACCGGCCCAGCCCAGCAGCCCACGCTGTCTCCCTCCTTGCCTCGCTGTCACCGCGCCCGTGGCTGCGCGCGCGCGCGCCGGCGACAGGCCGACACGGCGGCAGCCACCGACAGCCAAGAGGATAAGGGCAGGCTCGTTCCTTCCCCCTGGCCACCTCCCTGCCACTTTCCCCCTCTCTCCCTCGCTTAGCCGAGCTCTTCCCCCCTCTCCAGATCCATCGCCCGAGCGCCACCGTAGCCACTCGCCGCCATTCCCGTGGCCACCAGCCTCACCGCGCCTCGCCGTGATGCCGCAGAAGTACCTCGTTGACCGCCTCGTCGCCTGGTGCCTGCGGTTGGAGCCGAGAAGCACCCCAGGTAGCGCACGACGTCGCCCCCTTCTGCTTCGGCTCCGGCGAAATCCGACGTCTTCGGCGAGCCCCTGCTGCTACTAAACCTCCAAGGGCCTTCGGTGTGCCGCTAGGTGAGCCTCACCGTGAATCCCCTCCGTCTCTGCTCCATTTTGCCGTGCCTAGCGCCGCGCGCCGTCGATGCCTGAATCCAACGCCGCGCGAGCTCGTCGCCGGCATGGCCACGGTGACCTTTGGGTCCCGTGCGTGCCCCCGTTGTCTTCGCCGCATCGCGTAGATGTCGTAGCCGCCCCGCGTTGTCAAATTTACACGCCGTAGCCGCGATTTCGACGAGGTCCGAACTCCGGCGCCAATTTAGCTCGTCGCCGGCGCCATTTCCGGCCAAGTCCGGCCATGCTACTGGTGCGGTTCGACGCGGCGCTCTCTAAGCTTTCGAACGCATCCAAGAACGCGCAAAATGGTGGCCTGTGGCGCGATTCCGACGCTGGCCACGCCCCTCCACCGCGTTTTGTGTCACCGGCGACGTGCCGCCGGCCACGCTGACCTGGCAGGGCATGGGACCCACCTTTGTGAGGCTGCCAGTGGGTCCCGTGTGAAGTTTGACCCCGTTGACTCTGGTCAACGTGGTTACTGTTCACCCATAGTGTATGCCATGTGGGCCCCCTACGCTTAATTAAGATAATTAGCAAATTAGTTAATCCTGATAACCAACTGAGACACTGACAGACTGGGCCCACCTCCCTAATTAACCCTGTTAAATAGTTAATCAACTGTTAGCCATAACAGAGGCTGACATGTGGGTCCCACTGGACCCACATGTCAGGTTTGACCCTGGTCAGCCGCAGTTGACCTGCTGACTTCATAGTGACATCATGCTAACATCATAATTCAATTCTGTTAATAAAAATAATTCCAGAAAATCATTTAAACTTCGAAAATTAATAACTTTTAAACCGTAGCTCAGATCGAAAAACTTAAAACATGAAAGTTGCTCAGAACGACGAGACGAATCTAATCGTGTCGTCTGTTTCCTTGTCGAAACCTCCTACATAGAGAACCCGTAACTTTTCATCTGTATCCGGTAGATGAATAGTGCATAAGCACCGGTAAATAAATTCCACCTTAACCCTAAAATAACTAAAATGACTTAGGCATACTTCAGGCAACCCTGCACTGCATCATAGTCGTAGCATGCCCTGTGTTGCATCATTGTTGTGTATTTACTTGTTTCCTCCCCCTCTTCTCTCTCGATTAGACTCCGACGTTGACGTAGCTCCCGAGGCAGACGCAGCTCCGGAGCACGACTACGTCCCCGAAGACACCGCTGAAGACCTTGCCCTTGCCGCAGAGCAGACAGGCAAGCACCCCCATTTTGAGCATTCTGATATCGCCCAATCCCTTCTCTCTTATGCTTGCATTAGAAGTTATTGTTGTTACTGTATCCTATATCTGCTGCATAGCCTGTTTACTTGTAACCTGTTGTTCATACCTTCCTGTTATCCTAAATTGTTTAGAATAGGTTGGGTAGAGACCATCAGAGACCCCACTATATCCCGACTGCCCTGCTGGACTCTCAGAAGACCCGAGCAACGGGATCGAAGATCAGACCTTGGCACCGCACATCACTTCCCCCTTTAATTGCTCGACACTACTGGGTTACTATCGGGTGCCAAGGGTGATACCTCGTCAGCACTTCTGATGATAACCTTGTAGGTTAGTTAATCAGTCGTGGTAAGCGAGGGTGATTCCTCCTACACCACCCCAGATACCGACGCCGTCGTGCAACTGTTCAAGAGTGGACCTCGAGGGTGATTCCTCCTTCGTTCACCTTGATGATATCATCGAGTGGGATTCCATTGAGGGTGATTCCTCAGGGTTCCCCCTTGGTGTCAGACACACGGAGACTTTGGTTACTATGACTGAACACTGAACCATGATACTAAAGACGGGTCGGCCCTGAGGGGTACCCGCGCGAGCATGAATGCGAAGTGATGTGGAGTCGGGTTGACCTGAGAGGTGCCCGCGAGATAACTACGAGGCGTGGCCGGGCATTCTTAGCCCTTGCCGCAAGTACTCGAGATGGGGTGACGGGGTCACATCGATCGTGAGTCTCTGCTCGTTACCGCGCGCTCCTAATCCACTAAACGGTATGGATATTTGATCCGAGGGGCCTCTGGCCTGATAGCACTAACCATCACGTGGGCATAGTATGGGCGTTTTGCGTCGTATACTTCAGCCGAGGCTTAATAGACGTCAGGGACTGAGCGGCGCGCGCTGGATTGGGCTGGTTACGCAACCGCGCTTGTATTAAGGGGTTGCTAGGTCTGCTTCCGGCTGCCCACGCAACGCGCAGGAGTTCCCGGGGCGAAGGCCCAAGACCCCTGGGGGCATAGGTTTAGTCCGGCATGCTGACCTCTCTATTAAGTATTTGGTCGGGTGGGGCATAGGTTTAGCCGAGGCCGGGCATGACCCAGTAAAGTGTGTCCGGCCGGAGTTAAGCGAGCGTGGTGGGTAAGCTGGTGCACCCCTGCAGGGAAGAACTAATCTATCGATAGCCTGTCCTACGGTAACGGACACTCAGAGTTGTATCCCGATCGGTAGAAATAGAACTGAGATGAGAACTGGATAGTACGGCTCTGGGATTGCTTTCTCGCAGGGAGTCGAGAAAGGATCTCTGGCTGAGGTTGATGATACTACTACTACTTTACATTATGTTAATCTGCACTCTTCTAATGCTGCAAGACTGATGAAGATGCTTGAAGATGCTAGTCTTCGATAGGACTAGGCTCTCCCCCTCTATTCTGGCATTTCTGCAGCCCAGTCCACATATACAGCCACCCTTTGAAAATGTTGCATATGTAGTGTAGACCCTTGCTTGCTGAGTACTTCGGATGAGTACTCATGTTTGCTTTACTTTCTTTTTCCCCCATATCCAATTGATGCCGCCAGATGACGGAGCCCCTGAGATAGCTGCCCCTGTCGACGACTACGGCTACTACTACTACCCTCCCGGCGAGTACTACTACGAGGAGCCGACGGACGACCAGGAGTAGGATTCGGAGGGTCCTAGGCAGGAGGCCTACGCCTTTCGATCGTAGAGTTTTATTTTGCCCCGCCTTCTAAAGGCTTATCTTCATTTCTGTATTATATCTGTACCCAGATATCTGATGCTTTCGCTGACACCTGTATGCCATCGAGCTATGTATTCGAGCCCTCGAGGCCCTGGCTTGTAATATAAAGCTTGTATGAATTTAATTATGTTTTAGAGTTGTGTTGTGATATCTTCAAGTGAGTCCTTAGGCTTGATCGTGTGCATTTGCGTGTATGGTTAGTGCATGATTAAGCCGGGGTCATCACATCAGTCTCCCCTCATACCGCGATTGAGGGAGACCAATCTTCTTACGGTCAGGAATGAAGTCAACACAAAACCCAATGACATCCTCTGTTTGATGGCCCATGGAGATGCTTCCTTCTGGCCTAGCGCGGTTACGGACATATTTTGTTAGGACTCCCATGAACCTCTCAAAGAGGAACATATTGTGTAGAAATACGGGGCCTAGAACGACAATCTCGTCGACTAGATGAACTAGGACGTGCGTCATGATATTGAAGAAGGATGGTGGGAACACCAGCTCGAAACTGACAAGAAATTGCGCCACATCACTCCTTAGCCTTGGTATGATTTCTGGATCGATCACCTTTTGAGAGATTGCATTGAGGAATGCACATAGCTTCACAATGGCTAATCGAATGTTTTCCAGTAGAAGCCCCCTCAATGCAACCGAAAGCAGTTGCGTCATAATCACGTGGCAGTCATGAGACTTTAGGTTCTGGAACTTTTTCTCTGCCATATTTATTATTCCCTTTATATTCGACGAGAAGCCAGACGGGACCTTCATACTGAGCAGGCATTCAAAGAAGATTTCCTTCTCTTCTTTGGTAAGAGCGTAGCTGGCAGGACCTTCATACTGCTTTGGAGGCATGCCATCTTTTTCGTGCCAACGTTGCAGGTCCTCCCGTGCCTCCGGTGTATCTTTTGTCTTTCCATACACGCCCAAGAAGCCTAGCAGGTTCACGCAAAGGTTCTTTGTCACGTGCATCACGTCGATTGAAGAGCGGACCTCTAGGTCTTTCCAGTAGGGTAGGTCCCAAAATATAGATTTCTTCTTCCACATAGGAGCGCGTCCCTCAGCGTCATTCGGAATAGATAGTCCACCGGGACCCTTTCCAAAGATTACGTGTAAATCATTGACCATAGCAAGTACGTGATCACTGGTACACATGGCGGGCTTCTTCCGCTGATCTGCCTCGCCTTTGAAATGCTTGCCTTTCTTTCGACATTGATGGTTGGTCGGAAGAAATCGACGATGCCCCAGGTACACATTCTTCCTGCATTTTTCCAGGTATATACTTTCGGTGTCAGCTAAACAGTGCGTGCATGCGTGGTATCCCTTGTTTGTCTGTCCTGAAAGGTTACTGAGAGCAGGCCAATCATTGATGGTTACAAACAGCAACACATGCAGGTCAAATTCCTCCTGTCTGTGCTCATCCCACACACGTACATCGTTTCCATTCCACAGCTATAAAAGTTCTTCAACTAATGGCCTTAGGTACACATCAATGTCGCTGCCGGGTTGCTTAGGGCCTTGGATGAGTACTGGCATCATAATGAACTTTCAATTCATGCACAGCCAAGGAGGAAGGTTATAGATACATAGAGTCATGGGCCAGGTGCTGGGATTGCTGCTCTGCTCCCCGAAAGGATTAATGCCATCCATGCTTAAACCAAACCATACGTTCCTTGGGTCACCTGCAAACTTAGCCCGGTACTTTCTCTCGATTTTTCTCCACTGCGACCCGTCAGCGGGTGCTCTCAACTTCCCGTCTTTCTTACGGTCCTCTCTGTGCCATCGCATCAACTTGGCATGCTCTTTGTTTCTGAACAGACGTTTCAACCGTGGTATTATAGGAGCATACCACATCACCTTGGCAGGAACCCTCTTCCTGGGGGCTCGCCGTCAACATCACCAGGGTCATCTCGTCTGATCTTATACCGCAATACACCGCATACCGGGCATGCGTTCAAATCCTCGTACGCACCGCGGTACAGGATACAGTCATTAGGGCATGCATGTATCTTCTGCACCTCCAATCCTAGAGGGCATACGACCTTCTTTGCTGCGTACGTACTGTCGGGCAATTCGTTATCCTTTGGAAGCTTCTTCTTCAATATTTTCAGTAACTTCTCAAATCCTTTGTCAGACACAGCATTCTCTGCCTTCCACTGCAGCAATTCCAGTACGGTACCGAGCTTTCTGTTGCCATCTTCGCAATTGGGGTACAACCCTTTTTGGTGATCCTCTAACATGTGATCGAACTTCAGTTTCTCCTTTTCACTTTCGCACTGTCTCCTTGCATCAACAATGACCCGGCGGAGATCATCATCGGGCACATCGTCTGGTTCCTCTTGATCTTCAGCTTCCCCCGTTGCAGCATCACCGTATTAAGGGGGCACATAGTTGTCATCGTCCTCTTCTTCTTCGCTGTCTTCCATCATAATCCATATTTCTCCGTGCCTGGTCCAAGCATTATAGTGTGGCATGAAACCCTTATAAAGCAGGTGGGTGTGAAAGATTTTCCGGTCAGAGTAAGACTTCGTATTCCCACATATAGGGCATGGACAACACATAAAACCATTCTGCTTGTTTGCCTCAGCCACTTCGAGAAAATTATGCACGCCCTTAATGTACTCGGAGATGCGTCTGTCACTGTACATCCATTGTCGGTTCATCTGCGTGCATTATATATAATTAAGTGTGTCAAAAGCCATTACAAAACATCATGAATAGATAAGTGATCAAATTAATAGAAGTTCATCATCACATTAAAACCAAAGTACATACATAGTTCTCATTGAACAACATATAGCTCTCCAGAGCATCTAATTAAACCATACATTATTGAAACTATGTAAAACATTTCAATGCAACAACAAATGCGATCATAATCGCAACCAAGGTAACAATTGATCCAACGGCATAATGATACCAAGCCTCGGTATGAATGGCATATTTTCTATACTTTCTAATCTTGAAGCGCATTGCATCCATCTTGATCTTGTGATCATCGACGACATCCGCAACATGCAACTCCAATATCATCTTCTCCTCCTCAATTTTTTTTAATTTTTCCTTCAAGTAATTGTTTTCTTCTTCAACTAAATTTAACCTCTCGACAATAGGATCGGTTGGAATTTCCGGTTCACATACCTCCTAGATAAAAAAATCTATGTCACGTTGGTCGGCATAATTGTCATAAACAATAAATGAACCAAATAGTTCTAAAATATAATATATACCACATCCGAATCATAGACAGGACGAGGGCCGACGGGGGCGGATACCAAAACCATCGCACTATATAATAACAAACAATAATAAAAGTAAGAAAATTATACAAGTATCTATCTAAATCATACAAGTAAGAATTTTTTTTCTTTTAGAAAGAAGATAAGAACAAGAGGTTCACCACGGTGGTGCCGGCGACGAGATCGGCGCGGGCGATCGACGGCGGTGAAGACGGGGACGGGACGTGACAGACCGCTAAACCTAGACAAATCTTGAGAAAAATGGAGCTTGGAGGTCGAGTTTGGAGAGGAGAAAGCTTAAGTAGTGTGGCTCGGGCATTTCATCAAACACCTCATATGCATAGGAGATGAGTTAGAGCACCACAAAGCCCTCCCCTCGCCGGCCAGAAAAAAACAGAGCAGTGGAGTGCTCTGCTCGCGGGCAAGGGGTATATATAGGCTCAACATTGGTCCCGGTTAGTCCCGGTTCCAGCCACGAACCAGGACCAATGGATGTGGGCCAGGAGCGAGGCCCATTGGTCCCGGTTCGTGTTTGGAATCGGGACCAAAGGGTCCAGACGAACCGGGATCAATGCCCCACGAGGCCCAGCCGGCCCCCTGGCGCACGAACCGGGACGTATGAGTCCCGGTTCGTGACTGAACCGGGACTAATGGACTGGGCAGGCCTGAACGAAAGCCCTGTTTTCTACTGGTGCACCTGGCTAGATCATCGTCAAGCTAGCATCTTTCTGATTTTGGGGGATCTGGTAGTACCACTGATATTTTAGGAGTTGATTTAGTGGGTCAAATCGTACGTTACCTGCCCTGACTTCCGATCGTCTACTCGAGCAGTTTCTTTCTCCCGACAGCTGCCGAGATCCATGGCAGGCCAGACCCGAGCTTCTTTGGAGCCTAGCAAGCTACCGTGTCAAGTGGGGTTGGTTCCGTTGATCTCTCCTTCGTTTCCATCGGAGCTAGCTCGCTAATGTGCATGCATGTGCGCCTAACACACATGTTCTAGTTAGGACTTTGGTCTTGGGAGTGAGCACGGGAGGTAAGCCCGTGAATGATGCGTCCAAGCAGCAAGGTCAACCATCAGAAGATCCAAATTAAGAGAAATCCGTTCTCATGCATGCATGCATGCTGGGGAAAAAGGATACCCAAAGGAGTGAATAGGGATTTCGTTTTATAAACAACGAAGAGTGAAGTTTCTTTTTTTCCACAAAATATACTAAAAATTCAAGGTAATACAAGAAATAGGATAGGATCCTTTACTACGTCTTTTGGGGCTAAAAACACTTTTGCCTATCCGCATGAAACGGGAAATACTATGTTATTTCCTCTTCTTATATTACTACTTTTCACTTTGTTCATTGGATTCATAGGAATCTCAACTTGTGATTCACAAGTCTAGACTAGCTAGCAAGGATGAAGCACCGGGAACACACTTCCTGCATTTCTACACGAATATTCTATAGCACTTTTCGTAGTACGCTTTGGTGTGTTTTTACCTGATCAGAACCCACCCACACCACATCGGCCCCTGTGACGTGCACACTCGTGAAACAGATAGATAACCTTAGCAGAAAATTAAAGAGACAGCAGCAGCAGTACACACGCTATTAGATGCAGCTCGCCGTTAACTGAGCAATCAGAGCAATTCCAACGCCGCGGCGACCCAAACGGGCGATTTTGTCTACTTTTTGTTCGTTTGGGTCGGTCCGGCGGACACTCATGTCCGTTTTCGCGTTTAGGTCGGCGCTTGCGTCCAACGCTGATCCGACCCATTTTTTAGGTCGCAAGAAAAAAAAATATAACGCCAATATTTTGAAAATAGAAAAACATTAATTAAACATTGATGCCGGCCACAAAGGCCGGCGAGAGTCCACGCGTCCACATTTACATTAACTAAATATTAAATAAACTTAAAACTATGCGGAGGCGCGCTGCCCTAGGCGTCCTCGTCGTCCTCGTCGGGGCCGGTGAGGTCGATCAGCGTCGGGGCCGGGCCAGCCCAAGGGAATGCCATCCCCCAGGCTGTGGCGACGTCCTCTGCCGCTAGCTGTGCCGCCGCCGGCTTGGCTGCCCCACCCGGGCACGGCGCTCCTCCTCCTCTGCCTCGCGGCGCTCCTCCTCCGTGTCGCGCTCCAGCTGCTCGAGGTACTCGCCCTCGTGGCGCTCCTCGGCCAGCCTTCGCTACTGGCGCCATTGCTCGAGGTAGGCCGCCTCCTGCGCCTCCGTCGCCCTCATCCAGACCGGTGGCGCGCTGATCCACTCGCACACCACCCCGGTCCACGAGTAGCGCTTGATGGGGGTCAGCTCCGGCTCGGCCTTGGGGGGGGGGAGGGGGACGGCGGGGCCAGCGGTGGCACGACGCAGTCGCCGGCCGCGGAGAGCGCCATGGCCTCCGCCATGCGCGCCTGGTAAGTCGCCTCCTCCTCCTTGCTCCGCTCCTCCTCCTCGCTCTCCCGGAGGACAGCCGCCAGCGCCGCCTAGTAGGCGGCCTCCGCCTCCTGGTCCTCGTCGCGCACGACGAGGGGCGGCGACGGGGAGCTATGCGACACGTCGCGGACGCCGCACCTGCTGGCCTCCTCGTGCTTGAAGGCGAACCACTGCTCCCAAGCGGGAGAGTCGAACGCGTAGGCGGGGTCGTGGCGCTGCTTCGATGTCAGCAGCTCCCGCCGGCAACGCACCTCCTTCGCGTGCGCCCTCGCCGACCGCAGCACGGCCGGCACTGGGATCCTCTCCGGATCCAAGTGCTAGTCGTGTGGCGGCGTTACGTCGGGATAGGGGAGTGGGATGCGGTGCTCCCAGTGCCACCTCGCCTGGTGCACTGGGACGTTGACGCGCTGCCGCGGGCGGCGGGCAGACGCCGGTGAAGGAAGGGGGAGGAGGGGGGAAGGGATGTCGGGGGCCTTGCCCTTGCCCTTGCTGGAGAAGAAGCCCATTTGCGGTAGCTAGGGTTGTCGCCGGCGGGGTAGCAGAGTGGTGGCGAGATGGGGACAGGGGACTTCTGGAAGCGGATGAGGACGCCCCCCCCCCCCCCCCCCACACACACACCGCACGCACGGATTAAAAAGGCCGATCGCCGTCGCTGACGCGTGGGCCCGAGGTGGGCGGTCGTCATTAATATAGTTGACCGCGGTAGTTGGGCGGTCGCCATGTGGGGACGCGGCGGACACCGAGAAGGTGCGTGACGTTTGGGCGGCAAATGGGTTCGCACGGACGTGAAACGGACGCGTTTTGCGGATGGGTCTGCGCGTTGGGCCACTTTTATCCACACCGACGCAAATAGACGGTGACGAAATGGATACCTGCGTTGGAGTTGCTCTAACAACAACTGACAAGAGGCGTCTCCTGAAGGAGTTAGTGCACTAATAATACACCGCCTTTTCCTCTCTTGTGAACTCTCCATCTCGCTTTAACGATGTGCGCGGTGTGAAACCAGGGCAAACTCTCCATCTGGCTCCCAGCCTCCCAGGGGGTCAACACTCACTCGCTGGACCCCCAGTCCGGGTGGGCTCTGACGAAACCAGCCCAGCAGTGAGGCCCCTCCGCGTTGTGCGTGTGACTGCGTTAGGTATGCTGGGCCAGGCGATGGGCCTGTGGAGCCGGTGTCCGTCGCAATCGCAGCCTGGGTGCACGGGTCAACCCCTTTTTGACCCCACCACCTTTCACTTTCTTTCTGGTTGCGATCGGGAGAGTGAGAGCTTTGCCTCCAAATTCCCCCGGGTCACTGTCGGAATTACCACATCAGTTCTCTGTGTGCTGATGGAAACATTACGTACGTAGATTGCGATGAGGGCCGGAAAACAATTCATGCATGGTGTTTGCAGTCCATGCCAGGCTTGAAGTTTCTGCAGCCCGCTGATTCGCGTCTGAGGTTTAAGTGCACTGCATTGCGCTGTTAGGCTGACTGAAGCGATGTTGCCGCCGGTGAGCCGCCCGACGATCGCGTCCGTGACGCCCGCCGCACCATGCCAACCGTACTTGAATTGCATGTAGGAGTATGTCCCTACGTACGTATGGGACGTCCATTTGCATGGTGGTTCCTAGCTTACTAGGCACTACTACCAACAGCAATGAAATGAAACTCGAGTGTCCATGTGCCGTGGTGTTTTCGTGAGTTGCCACACAACGAGGCAGCTAGCTACATGACTGCATAGGAGTAGCCAGTTAGGTAGTTTGTGCGCATTCGAGTGCAAGGGAATGACACTAGATGGAACGACGCATGAAACGGTACTACATTTCTTCCAAATAATGCAAGCTCCATCTACGTACATGGCCTTGAACTTGATACCATGCACGCATTTTATGAGGTCCATCGGTTGCCTGGCAGTAGTAGTACGTGGAAATTAGCTGACAGTGTCCGGTTGACTCGTTGCTAATTAATGCGATCATGTCAAAAAGGAGTAGGCACCATGTCCACGTTGTGCTGTGCGCCATCTGTCCTGCTACAAGCTACGTATATTAGGTCTGTCTCACTTGTGGAACCAAGGCCAAGAGCAAGTTTAGAAGCGAGGACGCGCCACGCCGGCGATTCCTCCTTAACCACAACCGTGTGGGGCGGGGCATGGCCATTTTTCGGTGATCCAAAGTCAGAGGAGCACGGGTGCACTCATGGCCGTGCATGGACCGACCAGGCCTGGCGACCACTTGTTGACTCATGGCCGGATTCGATGCCATTCTAATCAATCGTCAGCGTATTATAATGTGGAACCATGGAGTGGTTGCACAGTGTGTGAATTATCACGGGCTATGGTAGTCAAAGGACTCATAATTAAGATCACCTCTCAAGTCCTTTCTCCAGGAGCAAGGAAAAAAAAAAGACAAGAGAAAAAGGTGACGCGCATGAGAAGTATTGTTGCAGAAGTGACTGTGCCGTTAGGAATCTGGACGGCATGGGCGGTGCCAGAGCCAGAGGAATCCGGGAGATGGATCGAGTGAGACACGGCGAGTTGGCCCGGCCGGCACTGCCGGCCGTACTGTGCGTGCATGTGCGCGGGAGCTTTTGGGCAACTTGCGGTAGCTTGTAGATCGAAAAGGATTCGATCGGGGCGAAGAAAGATGGAGACGATGCTTGCCTGGGCCAGCTCCGGGGAGCTTTGCAGCGAGACATATGGCTAAATCAGCTCCATCGATCGACCCCAGTAGCATCTGGCCCCGCCGCATGCAGCAACAAAGTCGAGGCACACTGGCCGTGTCTCGCTGCAGGAAAGAGGCTTTCGGGGATCTCTGCCCGGGCCATGTGGCCAGGTGAGCCAGCGATCTCAGTTCGGGTGTTGGTTTAGTGAAGCAACTTAACTGGTTCCCTCCAAATAGGATAGCAAGCTGGATGATGTTCAGCACTACCGCGGCATGTCAAAGGGCTCTACTGTGTTGAATGAGCCTGCCAGACAACCTGAGAGCCACCCTGGTCAGCAAGAGCTGGACAGGAATGATCCTCTACGGCCATGGCCATGGGAATGGGATCAGCAAACTCGGATCCGAGCCGTTAATCACGATCTGGCCCACAGGTCAGATGTCATCAACCAAGCTTAAGTAATTGCCCCCTTATTAGTCAAGGATGCAACGGTAGGAATCCTATAGAACAGATCAACGTTCAAGTAAGGTGGGATCAAAACAAGCCTATGACAACATTGTTATCTTTTTTTTAGCAATGCTTACTGTTAGCTTGTATGGAGCAGCCGCTCTGGTGGCATTTCGCGGAAACCTACCCCAATAAGGGACAGAGATCCTGTGACCGGTCACACCGTAGCTGGCGGCCAGCTAGCCGTTGGATGAAGGATGGGTTGCCCAACTCAAGTACTGTAGATTGCACTGTAGACAGTTTAATTCAAGCAGATATGTCTGTCGATTCTAGATCAGACGGTGCAAAGAGTTGGGCAAGTTATCATACTTTTCATTGACGACTCGCCTCAGCCCCCCAATAAGGAGGCTATTATGTCAAACTCTATGGACCTCGGCCTATTTTCAGTTTGCTAAGGAACATGATCAGCGCCAATGCTATATCTCGCTTATATCGAGGATAGCTTCTGTCTTATCTGAATGGCTCGCTCGTTCTACGTATCGGTTTTGTTAGTTTTTTTTTGTATTTTTGTCATATTTTATTTATTCTTTCAGTTTCCTTTGTTTCTTCATCGGTTTTCTTTGATTTTCTGTTTTCATCGCTTTTGTTTGTTTCTTTCACAGTTTTTACCATTTGTTTTGCTTTATCTTCTTTGTTTTACTTTGTTTCTTTGTGTCTTTCTGTTTGGTTTTAGTGGTTTTCTTCGTTTCCTTTGTACATTTTTCGTACACATCAGGGATTTTTTTTATATATGTGTTTCATATGTTGCAAATATGTGATTAATATTTTTTGACAACTTATATTTTTTATGTCTGCGTTTTTCATACACATTGTACATTTTTTGTATGTAGCAGGAACATTTTTTATATACAAGGTTTAACATTTTGGGAATACATGATTAACATTTTTTAAAGGTATATATTTTGATGTCCATTTTTTTCCATAAACATTGCTCATTTTTCTGTATACATCAGGAATATTATAAATACACACATTTAACATTTCCAAATACATAGCTAACATTTTTTAACATAAATTTATTTTTTAGATGTAAACTATTTTTTTTTCGTCCACTTTTTCGTACACAGTGTACAATTATTGTATACATCAGGAACATTAATATATTCCCCTAAAAAAAGTAACATTAATATATACATCTTAAATATTATCCAAATACATGATGAACATTTTTCAAAAAAATATATTTTTATGTGTATTTTTCCATACACATTCTATATTTTTTGCATTCTTTTTTCATATAACTTTTAAATAAACATCAGAAATATTATATATATATTTAACATTTTTTAATTGCATGACTAACATTTTCTAAAATTTGAAAAAATATTTTTTATTTCTACTTTTACACATCGTACATTTTTTGTATACATCAAAAACATTTTTTCTATTCACATTTAACATTTTTAAATGCATGATTAATATTTTTGAACTTTTATTTATAAAGTGATTTTGATAATAGATATATTCAGAATATTTTGAAATACAAGCAAACATAAAACAACGAATGCAAAAAATGTGAATAAAAATGCTGAAGGCCTATGTCCACTCTGGGCCGGCCCAATCGGGCAGCTGCCTGAAGCAAGACTGCAGTAGTTTTTTTTTACGTATGTGGTTGTTAAAATCAGGCGCCGAGGAATGGCTCGTGTTTGCAAACTTGATGCTGAAGACCCGCAAGCGTTTCTCCGATACTTAGTATGCAGTTCTCGTTTAGATTACTGATCTTGCCTAACTAATTACAGATTGGGGCACTTGAATCATGCTCTTCTACTATTGCAAGATAGCTGGATTCGGCCACAAGACTATTTCAAAAAAGATAGGCCTACAAACAGAGGGATGGTGGTATCATTTGCCAAACAATAGCAAATGTATCTTTGGCTGAAGGTAAGAGATGTACCATAATGTTTGTGGTCTCTGTTGGAAATATGCCCTAGAGGCAATAATAAATTGGTTGTTATCATATTTTCCTGTTCATGATAATCGTTTATTATCCATGCTAGAATTGTATTGATCGGAAACTCAGATACATGTGTGGATACATAGACAACAACGTGTCCCTAGTGAGCCTCTACTAGACTAACTCGTTTATCAAAGATGGTTAAGGTTTTCTAACCATAGACATGAGTTTTCATTTGATAACGGGATCACATCATTAGGAGAATGATGTGATGGACAAGACCCAAACTATGAACGTAGCATATGATCGTGTCAAGTTTATTGCTATCGTTTTCTACATATCAAGTATCTGTTCCTATGACCATGAGATCATGCAACTCACTGACACCGGAGGAGTACCTTGTGTGTATCAAACATCGCAACATAACTGGGTGACTATAAAGATGCTCTACAGGTATCTCCGTGGGTGTCTGTTGAGTTGGCATGGATCAAGACTGGGATTTGTCACTCCGTATGACGGAGAGGTACATCGGGGCCCACTCGGTAATACAGCATCACAATGAGCTTGCATGCAATGTGACTAAGAAGTTATTCATGGGATGCTGTATTACGGAACGAGTAAAGAGACTTGCCGGTAACGAGATTGAACTAGGTATGGAGATACCGACGATCGAATCTCGGGCAAGTAACATACCGATGGACAAAGGGAACTGCATACGGGATTAGCTGAATCCTTGGCATCGTGGTTCAACCAATGAAAGATCTTCATGGAATATGAAGGAACCAATATGGGCATCCAGGTTTCGCTATTGGTTATTGACCGGAGAGGTGTCTCGGTCATGTCTACATTATTCTCGAACCCGTAGGGTCCGCACGCTTAATGTTCGGTGATGCTAGAGTAGTATTGAGATATTCATGTTGGTGACCGAATGTTGTTTGAAGTCCCGGATGAGATCCTGGACGTCACGAGGAGCTCCGGAGGCAAAAATTTATATATGGGAAATCATATTTTGATCGCCGGAACGGTTTCGGGCATTATTGGTATTGTACCGGGAGTGCCAAAGGGGTCCGAGGGTCCACCGGGAGGGTCCACCTGCCCCGGGGGGCCACATGGGCTGTAGGGGGTGCGCCTTGGCCTATATGGGCCAAGGGAACTAGCCCTAAGGGGCCCATGCGCCAAGAGAGAGGATAAAAGAAGAGTCCTAAGGGTGGAAGGCACCCCCCGAGGTGCCTTGGGAAGGGAGGATTCCTCCCTAGGCCTAGCCGCACCATCTCCCTTGGAGGAGGGGACAAGGCTGCGCCCCAACCCTCCTCCTTTCCTCCTATAAATAGTGGGGGAGAGGTAGGGGCTGGACACACCAAATTCCACGCCCCGGCGGCAGCCCTACCTCTCCCAACACTCCGTTTTCTCCTCAAATTGATTCCGGCAGCGTTTGGCGAAGCCCTACCGGGATTGCACCACCACCATCTCCACCACGCCGTTGTGCTAGTTGAGATCCCATCTACTTCTTCTCTTTTGCTTGCTGGATCAAGAAGGAGAAGACGTCATCGAGCTGCACGTGTGCTGAACGCGGAGGTGACGTCCGTTCGGCGCCTGATCGGATTAGATCGGATTGGATCGTGATCGGATCGCGAAGAGTACGACTACATCAACCGCGTTTCTTAACGCTTACGCTTAGCGATCTACAAGGGTATGTAGATCCAATCTCTCCTCTCGTAGATGTTCATCTCCTATATTGATCTTGGTTAGCGTAGGAATATTTTTGTTTCCCATGCAACGTTCCCCAACAATCTCGTGCATGGACGGGTTCATACACTTTTTGGCCTTTAATGTGGATCCTCATGTAAGCTGGGTGGGTAGGGGGGGGGGTCTAGGGGAGTTCGGACGTCCACCACATCGGCGTCTGACAACCTGGCTCGGCAACACATGAACAGATGAGGTGGTACAAAAAAATCTCTATGCGTTTTATTTTTCCAGTGAAAAAAAAAACGTCTATGCATTTGTAGTGCTTTGCGTTAGCGCGTACTGGATCGGCCCAATATGCAGTGCTGACCTTCTATGGAATCCAGGCCCGTTTTGTACTCGACGCCTCGCCCACTGCAGTGGGTCAGCCCAGTATGGTCTTCGCTCGTTTGCTTCTTCCCTCTGTTGTTTGTTTATTATCATTATTATTTTCTTTTAGTTTTATTTCTTTAAAATGATTCAAATAATTTCAATATTACAAAAATGAATTTATTTAGTTTTAAAAAATCGTCACTCATTAAAATTATATAATGTAAAATTATGTTCACTTCATTTAAATAAATGTTCATACAATTCAGGAAAATGTTCGTGCCATTTGAAAATTGTTCAAATGTTTAAAAATATTTTCATGATATTTAAAAATAATTTCATGAAACCATGTAAATTTGCAATAAAATATCCATACCATTCAAAAAAGTGTTCATTAAATTAAAATAATATTCATGCATTTGAAAAATAAGTTCATGATTTATTTTTAAATGATCATGAAATGGAAAAATGTTCATGTAATTTTGAAAAATTGTTCCATTCAAAAAAAAAAACTCTTGACATATAAAAATATGGTCAAGATATTTTGGAAATTGTTCACCATGTTTAAAAAATGTTTAACGTGTATTTGAAGAATGTTCAACATGCATTTGAAAAATGTGCAAGTTGTGACAGAAAAAATGTTTGCATGTTATTTTTTTTGCATGTATTTAAAATCCGACTTGTATTTGTAAAAATATCAACATGTATTAAGAAAAGAAATGAAACAAATGAACCCAATAGTGAATAAAATAAACCGTGTGGAACCTCCCCAAAACTGGGCGGAAGGTTCTGTAAAACCAATCTGCACCGGTCTATGGAAGCTTTGCAAAACCACATTGTGGACCAGTCCAGTAAAGAAAACGTTGTAGGCGTGGCTTTCTTTGGTCTCTCAGAAAGTGAATGCGTAATCCAATTCTAAGACATGTAGTTTTATCGGGCCGGGGTTTTCTACTCAATGGAGGCCCAAAAGTACCTACGGGATGTGAAGATTGGCTTTGTACCTGACACAGATTGATTTAATAAGGCGTCTAATTTTATTTTTTTAATAAGGGATCCTTCATGGTAGGTGGAGCATCTCTCCAGATCATATTCTTTGCAAGATATATATCCGTCGTTCTCCCTTTTTATGTGGAGAAGATATTCGTTGTTCTTTATTTTTTCATGGATAAAACTTTCATCGCAGTTATCATCATGGTGATTCATAAAACGGGTGACATGCTATGGGACGAGCTGCCTGTTGAAAGGTTTCTTCCATCATGGCAAACTTGCCAGTGGGGGCGATGGCAAAGACTACATGAGCGGTCTGCAGTGATGGAAACAACCTTCAACGAGGCTGCGCGGCCAATAGCATGAGCGGTACGCCGTCCATCCATGAATGCACACCACTGGACGGTAAGGATTGGCACAACTGAGATGTTCTTGTTAGGTTGATCTCTCTCGTGTGGGCCCAACGGCCCACCGGACCCCTGATCCGCACCCTGATCGGGGGCGCCCAACCCATTATGGTTGGTGGGCCCCTGTCACGCAGCGCTATATAAAGAGGTGGAGGCCGGCGGCACGCAGTACGAGGTTGACCGCGTTGCCAGGCTCCCCACCGAAACACCCGACCCGATCTAGGTCTTGCGCTGTTAGTGACGGGAAGCACCACCGCCGCCGCCACACATACATCGCCGCCACCTCCACACCTCTCTGTCTCCGCCGCCGCCGTCGCTCAACCATGGCCACCGGCGGCACCTCAAGCCAGGGAGAAGGTAAAGCTCCATCCCCTTCTCACCACTACCGGAAACTACACACCCATACGATCTAGTGGGTCTATCAATGGTATCAGATGCCACTGGGTTCTCGTTGTATTTTCGGTAGAAAGAAAGCAACAGAGAAAGAAATCCCCTCTCCCCGAACCCTAGAACAGGGGCAAAGAAAAGTTGCGCCGCCGCACCGGCCGCGCCGTTCCTCTCGATCCGAACGGGCATCGGCAAGCCGAGCCGTTCGGAAGAAGAACACACCCCCACAGGGGCAAAGTACAGGCACCACCACCGAGCCGTTTGACGGTGGCGCGTTCACCCTCGAGGTGCTCGCGCACGCCGGCAAAGGGGTCAGCGGGGGCGCCGCATCGGAAACCCACCGGATCTCGCTCTTTTTCTCTGTTGCTGTACGCGGTAGTAGATGAGAAGAGATGAAGAAAGGGAAAGGGCAGGCCGCGCGGTGGTTCGCTGCCGACGCCGGCGGCCGGCGCAGCCGTGTCCCGCCGCTACTCCATTTTAGTAGGGCGCCGTCGAGGCGCAAGGGGAACAGAGGAGGGCGCTGCAGGCGTCTCTCTCTCTCTGTCAAAGGAAAGGCGGGGGAAAGGGGAGAACAGCAGGGAAGGAGAAAGAGACGGCTGACTGGGCGCGGCGCGATGGCGCTCGACGCCGTCGCCGGCGACCGACGCGGTGACCCGCGGTCGGGACAGAGAGGAGATCGACGAGGGGAAAACGCAAATGGCTAGGGTTTTCGACCGTAGCGAGCGGCGCTGGCAGTTTTGATCCCACGAGATCTGCGCTGGAGCATCGGATCGCGACGGACGGCCGTGATCAAAACCCTAACGCCCAGCGGGCCTTTTGGGCTAAAGAGCAGCAGCAGGCAGACTGGGCCGAGGCCGCCAGCCGTGGGCGCCGCCGCGCGCGCTGGGCCAAGGCCAGCAGCCGCGGGTGCAGCCGCGCGAGCTGGGCCAAGGCCGGCTGTGCTGCAGTTTTTCCTTTTTTGTTTTTAATAGTTATTGTCCAGATTTTGGGCAGATTTCAAATAGTTTTTTCTATACAAATTTTTCCAACGAAAATTTTGTTTAGAAAATAGAAAAGACATAGCAAATGTTTTCTGCAAAGAATAATAGAAAAGTTTCTGGAAATAAAAATAGAAAATTTTCAGAAAAAGAAAGTTCATGAATTTTACAAAGAAAATAATAAAGTTCATGAATTTTTATTTCGTCAAAGAAAAGTTTCTGTAAAGAGTAAAAAGTTCATGATTGTTTATTCATGTTTTTCCACTACGTAAATAATTAATAGTGCTCTTTTACAAAGAAAATAAAAGTTTAGATAGAATTAAGTTTTTAAGAGCATGTTAAAGTGATTATTAAAATGAATGTGATTATGTTATTTTTATGACCAACGTTGTTAATAACATGATCATGTTTTATTATTGAATTTAAAGGTGCATTTATTTCTAATATTTTGCCCAACGGTAATATATAATTAATTGCATAGACAATTGTATGTTTAATTTGACCAACGTTAGATTAATGCATATGATTGTTATACTGATCTCACTTAAATTGTGATTTCAGGAGGCTTTCACTTGATGAGTTGCCTAAAAGATGTTCCAACACTCAGAGGTGACAATTACACCGAGTGGAGGAAGAAAGTAGAACTGGCATTTGTCTGTGCTGAGCTGGACTGGGTTGTGGACACTCCACTGCCAGTCAAACCTACAGAGCCAGTAAGAGAGGCCACTGATGATGATGCCGCGTGGGATAAAAAGAGGGGGGGTTATGCTCCTGTGGAGATGTTATACTCCATAGAAAACCAAAAGTGGGTCAATGCAAACAAAAAGTGCATGGCATTTATAAAGAATACAATTGAGAGCACCATTGTGGGCTCCATTGCAGAGTGCACTTCCGCAGGGGAGTTGCTTACAAAGATAAAGAGCCAGTTCACTGGCTCCTCAAAGATATATGCCACCCAGGTGTTAAAGCAACTGGTGACAGAACACTACACTGGTAGTGGTCATGGAATTAGAGAGCACATCCTCACGATGAGCAATATGGCAGCAAAGCTAAAGCCCATGGATGAGGATCTGGAGATCAAACCAAAGCTCCTGGTCCACCTGGTCATGGCTTCACTGCCAAAGGAGTTTGAAACCTTTGTTGTAAACTACAATATGTCACCTGGAACATGGGACATTGAAAAGACAATAGCAATGTGTGTCCAAGAAGAGGACAAACTCAAAGCCTCACATGGTGGTTCACTCAACTATGTGAAGGGGAACAAGAAAAAGAATTACAATCAAAACAGCAAAGGTTCTCCCTCAAAGCCACATGGAAAAGCTCCCTATCAGCATCAGCGTCAGCAAAAGCCTTTCCCAGTGGACAAAGACACATGTCTCCACTGTAAGAAGACTGGGCATTACAAGAAAGACTGCCCTGATTGGCTGAAGTCCTTAATGGCAAAGCAAGGTAACAACATTGTTTCCTTAGTAAATGAATCCTTGTACACACAATTTCCGAAATCTACTTGGTGGATTGACTCAGGAGCAACTGTTCATGTTGCAAATTCTTTACAGGGATTCCATTCGACCCGGACTACGCAAAGAAGAGAAAGAGGCATTGAAGTAGCAAATGGAATTCAAGCGGAAGTTGAAGCTGTCGGCGACATCTCCTTGGAGTTAGCTGATGGATTCAAGCTTCTACTTAGAGATGTTTTATTTGTTCCATCATGTCATAGAAACTTAATTAGTGTTTGTTGTTTGGACAAAGATAATTATGAATGTTATTTTGGACATGGCAGATGTGCCATATGGTTTAATAATGCTTATGTGGGTGATGCTTTACTTCACGATGAGCTTTATTTATTATCACTACATGAAAAAGTTTATTCAGTATGTAATGTGAAAGAACATGTTTCCGCGTCGAATAAAGAACAAAAGAAAAGAAAGAGAACTCACGACTCATCGAAATTATGGCACTGTCGTTTGGGCCATATTTCCAAGGGGAGAATAGAAAGACTCGTTAAAAGTGAAATTCTTCCTCCGTTAGAGTTCTTAGACTTAGAACAATGCGTAGATTGCATTAAAGGAAAGTATGTAAAACAAATTAAAAAGGGTGCAATCCATAGCACAGGCACACTGGAAATCATTCACACTGACATTTGTGGACCATTTCCGGTGAAAAGTGTGGATGGATATGACTCGTTCATAACATTCACAGATGATTACTCTCGCTATGGTTATATTTATCCAATCAAAGAAAGATCTGAAGCGTTGGATAAATTTAAGATATTCAAAGCTGAAGTTGAAAATCAGCATGATAAAAGAATAAAGATAGTAAGATCCGACCGTGGGGGAGAGTACTACGGTCGGCATACTCCATATGGCCAAGTCCCTGGACCTTTTGCAAAGTTCTTGCAGGAGACTGGCATAGTAGCCCAGTATTCAATGCCGGGCGAGCCTCAGCAAAATGGGGTAGCTGAAAGGCGTAACCGTACACTTATGGATATGGAGCACAGTATGATGAGTTATTCCACCTTGCCATTGGGATTATGGATGGAGGCGCTTAAAACTGCCATTCACATTCTCAACAGAGTGCCAAGCAAGTCGGTGCCCAAAACACCGTACGAGCTATGGACAGGAAGACTGCCCTCTCTACAACACTTCTGGGTGTGGGGATGCCCTGCTGAGGCCAAAATGTTTAATCCAAACATTGCAAAGTTAGATCCCAAAACAGTGAGTTGCCACTTCATTGGCTATCCAGACAGATCAAAGGGTTTTCGTTTCTACTATCCAGACAGATATACAAAGTTTGTAGAAACAAGACATGCAGTCTTCTTAGAGGACGAAATGATGAGGGGGAGCTTGGTAGCTCGGAAAATTGATCTTGAGGAGAAGAGGGTGCATGCACCTAATCCGATGATTCAGGAGCCATTTTTCTCACTACCAGCTGCAACTCCACCCATGACAACTATGGGAGTAGACCCGGAACCTGTTCGTCAGGAGCCGACTGAACCCGTTGTTGAGTATGAAAGGGAGGTGCAGCAGCAAATTTCAGAAGAAGTGCCAGAAGTTGAGGCACAGAGTGTGCCAGAAACTGAGGCCCTTAGAAGATCGACAAGACACAAAAAGTTAGCTATTTCTACTGATTATAAAGTTTATAACACGGAAATAGTTCATACAGAAAAAGATCCCACCTCATATGAAGAAGCCATGAGAAGCTCTCATTCATCGAAGTGGATGAAGGCAATGGAAGACGAGATGAAATCGATGAGTTCCAAAGATGTTTGGGACTTAGAGGAAATTCCTAAAGGAGCCAAAACAGTAGGCTGCAAATGGGTCTACAAAATTAAGTATGACTCTAAAGGGAATGTTGAAAAGTATAAAGCACGACTCGTGGCAAAAGGATTTACACAAAGAGAAGGGATAGATTATAATGAGACATTTTCTCCAGTCTCATGTAAGGATTCCTTCAGAATCATAATGGCATTAGTTGCTCATTTTGATTTAGAATTACATCAAATGGACGTAAAGACGGCATTTCTCAACGGGGATTTAAAAGAAAATGTCTACATGAAACAGCCTAAGGGTTTTATCATGGAAGGCAAGGAAAATATGGGATGTCGCCTGAAGAAATCCATTTATGGATTAAAGCAAGGCTCTAGACAGTGGTATCTAAAGTTTAATCAAACGATTAAAAGTTTTGGATTTAAAGAAAATATTGAGGATAACTGCATTTATGCAAAGTTTAAAAATGGGAAATATATTTTCCTAATCTTGTATGTGGATGATATTCTGCTTGCTAGCAGTGATGTTAGTCTACTACAAGAAACAAAGAAGTTTTTATCCTCAAATTTTGACATAACAGATCTTGGTGAAGCATCATATGTTTTGGGCATAGAAATTCACCGAGATAGGAACAATGGAGTCTTAGGACTATCGCAGAAAGCATATTTAGAAAAGGTTCTTAAAAGGTATAATATGCATGCGAGTAAAGCCACACCTGCTCCTATAGTCAAGGGCGATAGTTTTGGGAAATTCCAATGTCCCAAGAACCAGTACGAGATCGATCAAATGAAAGCAGTACCATATGCTTCGGCTGTTGGCAGCTTACAGTATGCACAAGTGTGCACTCGCCCTGACTTAGCTTTGATCACCGGGGTACTCGGTAGATATCAAGAGAATCCAGGCATAGAGCACTGGAAGATGGTAAAGAAAGCATTGCGTTATGCGCAAGGCACGAAGGACTACATGCTAACATACAGGAGATGTGATTCCCTAGAGATAAAAGGGTATTCAGACGCAGATTTTGCGGGGGACAAAGATGATAGAAAATCCACGTCAGGATACGTCTTCACTCTCGCTGGGGGAGCTATTTCGTGGAAAAGCTCCAAACAGTCGATAGTTGCATCATCCATGATGTATGCAAAATTCATAGCATGCTTCGAGGCCACGGGGCAGGCGATATGGCTAAAGAAATTTATACCCGACTTGAAAGTGGTAGATTGTATTCACAAACCACTAAAGATGTACTGTGACAACCAGCCCGCAGTATTCTATGCTCACAACAACAAATTGAGTAATGCTGCCAAAACAATAGAGATAAGGTATTATGTTGTGAAAGATAAAATTCAGGATCAAACTATAAGTCTCGAGCATATAAGGATAAAGGATATGCTTGCGGATCCGCTTACGAAAGGCTTATCACCCAATGTGTTCATGGAACACTTAGCCGGCATGGGTTTAAGGGAAAGCCTTATGATTTCTGGATCATGAGAGGCCCAAAAGGAACAGAATTTGTTTCTGAACAAAACGTATGTTGTAGCTGTATGATTCTATCGGCAATTAAGCTGTGACGATGAAACATGCTCTATGTACCAATATGTGATGAAACAAATAAACTAGAAAGTATAAAGTTAAAAGTAAAAGTTGAGATCAAGGGGGAAAATGTTAGGTTGATCTCTCCCGTGTGGGCCCAACGGCCCACCGGACCCCTGATCCGCGCCCTGATCGGGGGCGCCCAACCCATTATGGTTGGTGGGCCCCTGTCACGCAGCGCTATATAAAGAGGTGGGGGCCGGCGGCACGCAGTACGAGGTTGACCGCGTTGCCAGGCTCCCCACCGAAACACCCGACCCGATCTAGGTCTTGCGCTATTAGTGACGGGAAGCACCACCGCCACCGCCACACATACATCGCCGCCACCTCCACACCTCTCTGTCTCCGCCGCCGCCGTCGCTCAACCATGGCCATCGGCGGCACCTCAAGCCAGGGAGAAGGTAAAGCTCCATCCCCTTCTCACCACTACCGGAAACTACACACCCATACGATCTAGTGGGTCTATCAGTTCTTAACCTTGAGCATTGCCAGTTGACGTATCAAGTGGTTAAGGGATGGTTTAAGAAGATGCTTCGTGTTGGAGGCTTATGAAGATGGCCATTGCTTAAAATAGGAGATGGTCCATGAAGATAGCGCGAGGCCACGAGAGCTTCACGGGTATTGTGTGGTGGACGCAAAATTGGCTCCATGCATAGTACATCTCTAGGCGTATGGGCCACCGCTTGCCCCGCCGTATTGACTAAGAATGCACAAGTGGACATCGATCGGATGCCCTTAAGAATTCCTATGAAGAAGGATTACCATCCATCTAGATAGGCATCCATAATTAGTGAGACCGTTTTGCTCTTGTCTAGATGTACACACTTTTAGGTCTGAGGTCGAAGTGAAGGGAGACAATTTAGTAGCAAGAGCAAAAAAAAAAAAAAAAACTTAGTATTTATTCCATTGATTATCTGACTGGAATTCCTTCAGGTAAGCGTTCTAGTCCTTGTTTTTTTTTTTTGGTGGGACCATTCTCAGGCCAGGGTCTCGTCAGAGTCATCTTGAATTCCGATGGGCTAGTTACACTGTAGGAACCTAACTATATAAGCTAGCTTAGTTCACGGGAATTATCTAGTTATAATATAATGGCCATCACAAAGGAGCTAAATAGTAATGTTACAACACATAGTTCAAACGGAAAGAAAGAAAACCAAAAGTTGGGAACATCAGTTTTACATAAATGGATACACGACGTTACGATCTCCCGGAAATTCGCAATGGCACGCACCTGTCAAGCTCTGCCCGACCGGTCGATTGCCTTGTGATTCCTGAAGTAGTTGGATCCCGCACGAGGGCACAATTGGTTTTAAGTTTAATTCGTTGAAACTTACAATTTTGCATCTGAAAATTCGATTTTCTTGGTCACGAGTATCAAGTTTCAGCGTTATAAGCGGTTCTTTTTTGTCAGTCGCTGGTACTAAAGTCGTGATTTTATCAGTTGCTCATACTAAATCTCAAGAGTTGAAACTTCACAATTTTTTCCAAAATTCATCAAAATGGATCTTATTTGAAACTCCTTGTCATGAGAAAACACGAATATGAAACAAAATTTAATTTGAACTTCTTATTTAAAAGACATGAAAGTTTGAAAATTGAAAACCAAAAGAAAAAGCACGCGCGAGGGACAAAAAGGCACCTGCGTGCCCCAAATCCTCTCCCTATGACCTCCGGGCACAAAAAGGCGCTACGTGGTAGGGTAGATGTCGGTCGACACGGTTGTCCGTTGACGGCGTAGATCTTGATCCTTTGAATTGGGCGGTGGCGGTGCCTCGGATGCTGTCTTTCTTGAAGGCACCGCTTTGGAGCCCACGTCTCGTCACGCCTGGCATTCTCTCTTCACGGTGGCTTGTTCACGGTTGAGGGCTCCGTTGACCCTGTTGAACATGTGTACATGTACGTAGGTCTGGGTCTTGTATGCAGTACCTGTTGTGTCGGTCTCCCTCTGTATGTACGTGTATCTTAGGAGACACGATACCGGTCGCACCCCTTGTACCTATATATATGTGCCTAGTGCACGATCAATGAGATATCGATGCACCAAATCATTCTCTACATGGTATCTATCGCAAGTCGATCCTCTCCCGCTTCCGCCTAACCCTAGCCGCCGCCGCCTCGGGCCGCCGCCGTCGCCGTCCCACGCCGCCGCCGCCTTCCCGCGCCGCGCCCCCTCCCCTGCCGCGCCGCCTCGGGCCGCCGCCGCCGCCGCGATCTGCCACCGCCGCCGCCACCTCCCTGCGCCGCGCCTCTCCTCCCGCGCCGCGCCCCCCTTCCCTGCCGCGCCGTCTCGGGCCGCCGCCGCCGCCGCCGTGATCTGCCACCGCCGCCGCCGCCTCCCCGCGCCGCGCCTCTCCTCCCGCGCCGCGCCCCCCTCCCCTGCCGCGCCGCCTCGGGCCGCCGCCGCCGCCGCGATCCGCCGCCGCCTCCCCGCGCCGCGCCCTCCCCTCCCCTGCCGCGCCGCCTACCTCCGCCGCGCCGCATCACCGCCGAGCCGCCATGTCTTCCTCCGCCTCCTCCTACTCCACCCCACCCTGGACGTATGGCACCAACCCGTGGACGGGCGTCGTCCACGCGTACTCGATGCCGGTCCCTCGGGCTCCCGCTCCGGGCATCCTTGGGCCTCGTCCGGCGAGCCACCAGGCGCTCTTCACCGCGCAGAACGCCGCTCCCTACAGCGGCTACGGCGCCGCGCCCGCGCCCGCGCCTACCTACGGCGCCGCGCCCGCCTACGGTGCCTACGGCGCCGCTCTCGCGCCGGCCTACGGATGGTTTTTCCCTCTCCAGGTGCCGCCGCCGTGGGACCCGACCCTCCTCGCTGCTCTGCACTCGGCTCCGTCACCAAGTACCTACGGTGGTGGAGGTGACTGGTACATGGACTCGGGTGCCACTGCTCACATGACTGCTCATCCCGGTAACCTTACGTCTTCCACTCCCGTTCATACTCCCACTCGCATCACCGTTGGTAACGGTTCCTCTCTACCCATTACACATGTCGGTCATATGTCGTTTCGTTCTACTTCTACTCCCATTAACATGTCTAATGTTCTTGTTTCCCCTAACCTAGTTACCAACCTTGTCTCTGTTCGTCGCCTTGCTCGTGAGAATCCTATCACTGTTGAATTTGACGACCTTGGCTTTTCTGTGAAGGATGCCCGTACACGGATGGTACTCCACCGATGTGACAGCCCGGACGAGCTTTACCCAGTGCATCCTTCCGGCGCCACCACCACCACCCGTCCTGCCGCCCTCGCCGCTAGTGTCGATCTTTGGCACGCCCGCCTCGGTCACCCCAACTCCTCCGTTTTGCGTCAGATTCTTCAGAGTTTTTCATTCTCATGTAATAAGGTTGATGACCACTCCTGTGAGGCCTGCCGTCTTGGCAAGCACGTTCATCTCCCCTTTAGTGAGTCTACACACATTTCTACCTTTCCGTTTCAGTTATTGCATAGTGATGTTTGGACGTCCCCGGTTGCAAGCAACACAGGTTATTTATACTATTTAGTGATATTGGATGATTTTTCCCATTATGTGTGGACGTTCCCTCTCCGTCGCAAGTCTGACGCTCTCGCCACACTCACCGCTTTTTATTAATATGTCACCACACAATTTGGTCATCCTATTCTTGCCTTGCAAACTGACAACGGAAAAGAGTTCGATAACGTCGCCGTCCGCAATCTCCTTGCGTCGCACGGCACTATCTTCCGGCTCACTTGCCCCTACACGTCACAGCAGAATAGCCGCGCTGAGCGCGTCCTCCGCACTCTTAATGACTGTGTCCGCACGTTGCTCTTCCACTCCAACGTGCCTCCTCAGTTCTGGCCGGATGCCCTCGCGACCGCCAGCCTTCTTATTAACATTCGCCCATGTCGTCCCCGCTGGAACTACTCCCCCCACTAGCTCCTCTTCGGTGCGGCTCCATCTTATGATGGTCTTCGCATTTTCGGGTGTCTCTGTTATCCTAGCACTGCGTCCACCACTCCTCATAAACTCGCTCCCCGGTCGCTTCCTTGCATCTTCCTTGGTTATCCTCCCAACACCAAAGGTTACCGGTGCTATGATCCAGTATCCCACCGCGTTATCACTTCGCGGCATGTGTACTTTGATGAGATGGTGTTCCCGTTTCAGCAGGTACCATCGGCACCTCTCGCGGCGCGACTCGCCCCTGCTCCCACCCCTGGCGAGTCGCCCTCTACGCCGCGCCGAGCGCTGGGCTCGGCCCTGCCCACTCTTCCAGCACCGGCTGCGCCCTCCCGCGGCGCCTCGGGTGTGGCTGCCCCCTCGGGCGCCCTCGCCGCCGCCGCGGCCCCTGCCGCCCCCTCGGTCGCCCCCGGCGCCGTGGCCCCGCTGGCCGCCCCCGACACCGCGGCCCCTTCGGCCGTTCCGGAGACCGGCTCGAGCTCATCCTCGGCGGTCCCCCTCTCGGCTCCGCCGGCTGCCGCCGCACCTCTCACCGGTGTGGTCACTCAGGCTCGGACTGGGACGTTTCGTCCCAGCACGCGCTACACCTCCAACGAGTACGCGTGCGCCGCGTCCACCTCGGACCCGTCCCCGCTCCCCACCTCCGTCCGCGCAGCCCTTCGGGATCCGAACTGGCTTGCTGCGATGCGTGAGGAGTTCGACGCCCTGCAGCGCAACCGTACGTGGCAGCTTGTCCCGTAGCCTCCCCGTGCCAACATCATCACTGGCAAGTGGGTCTACCGCCACAAGACTCGCTCCGACGGTTCCCTTGAGCGCTACAAGGCGCATTGGGTTGTGCGCGGCTTTCGCCAGCGCGCCGGTGTGGACTTCACCGACACCTTCGCCCCGGTTGTCAAACCGGGCACGATTCGCGTTGTTCTCCAGCTCGCTGTTTCTCGCGCCTGGTCCGTTCACCAGCTCGACATGTCCAATGCTTTTCTGCATGGCCACCTCGACGAGCAGGTGTTCTGTCAGCAGCCTACTAGTTTCGTCGACACCGACTATCCGGACCACGTGTGCTTGCTCTCCCGTTCTCTCTACGGGTTGAAGCAGGCGCCTCGGGCCTGGTACCAGCGGATCGCGGCCTTCCTTCAGCAGCAGGGGTTCCGGTCCACACGGTCCGATGCCTCCCTGTTTGTTTATCACCAGGGCACCGCCACCGCGTACCTTCTTCTCTACGTCGACGACATCATCCTGATTGCGTCCTCGCCTGCGCTACTTCAGCAGATCACAGCTCGCCTCGGCACCGAGTTCGCCCTCAAGGACTTGGGGGCTCTCCACTACTTCCTCGGCATCGAGGTTGTTCGCCGGGCCACTGGCTCTTCTTGCATCAGCAGAAGTATGCCTACGAGCTTCTGGAGCGAGCCGGCATGCTTAACTGCAAGCCTGCTCCTACGGCTGTCGACACAAAGGCTAAGGTGTCCGCCGTCGAGGGTTCTCCGGCGTCTGACGCTCCCTTCTACCGCTCCATCGTCGGTGCTCTTCAGTACCTCACGCTGACGCGTCCGGACATTCAGTACGCTGTCCAGCAGGTATGCCTTCACATGCATGCTCCTCGTGATACTCATTGGGCTTTTGTGAAACGTATTCTCCGGTACATATGTGGCACCACAGCTATGGGTCTCACCCTGACGGCATCACCTGACACCAGCCTTGTCGCCTACTCCGACGCCGACTGGGCTGGGTGTCCCGACACTCGACGCTCCACTTCCGGCTACTGCGTCTACCTCGGGCCCTCTCTGATTTCGTGGTCGTCTAAACGACAACCCACGGTCTCACGATCGAGCGCTGAGGCTGAGTACAGGGCTGTGGCCAACGCCGTCGCGGAGTGCTCTTGGCTACGACAGCTACTTCAGGAGTTGCTATGTGAGGTTACCAAGGCGACGCTTGTCTACTGTGACAATGTCTCCGCGGTGTACCTCGCTGCCAACCCTGTCCATCACCGACGGACGAAGCATATTGAGCTCGACATTCACTTCGTCAGGGAGCACGTCGCACTTGGTCGTGTTCGAGTTCTACATGTGCCCACCGATCAGCAGTTCGCCGATGTTATGACGAAGGGACTACCCACCTCGACGTTCGAGGGTTTTCGGTCCAGTCTCTGCGTCACTGGCGACGCTTCGACTGCGGGGGGGTGTTGAACATGTGTACATGTACGTAGGTCTGGGTCTTGT
This sequence comes from Thinopyrum elongatum, assembly GCA_011799875.1. Classification (NCBI taxonomy): domain Eukaryota; kingdom Viridiplantae; phylum Streptophyta; class Magnoliopsida; order Poales; family Poaceae; genus Thinopyrum; species Thinopyrum elongatum. The sequence continues at coordinate 674,264,952 of CM022298.1, forward strand.
ATGCAGTACCTGTTGTGTCGGTCTCCCTCTATATGTACGTGTATCTTAGGAGACACGATACCGGTCGCACCCCTTGTACCTATATATATGTGCCTAGTGCACGATTAATGAGATATCGATGCACCAAATCATTCTCTACAGACCCTATAGTGATGCTTATTTTCGACCTGATGTTTGCTTGGAGTTGTGTTGGGTGGTGTCGCCGATTTTCAGCTCCTATGGTACCCGCCTTGGTTTTTGCGTGTGTTGTGATGGGTGTGTTTGTATCGGGTTATACAATGATCGATGCATTATCTATAAAGCAAATTGAAAGTCTTTTCGATGGATCTATCTAACCTTGGTCAATGTTGTCGCCGCTAGTGCTCTGTCCTTCAGCTTGGCCAACGGCATTCAAAGCTAAAAAAAGGACACCGATCTGAACAAGTAATCAGCAGGTTGGCTTGGATCACTTTCTAGATAGCATCCTTGTTGCGGATAAGCCAAAGTGCTTAGGATTGAACCGCGATAAGACGCCACACTATACATTGTTGCGCTCCTACTGAGGATACTATGGTAATCAGATCGACGCAAGAGGAAGGGTTCCACGTACACCACAGTCCTTGACGGGCACAGCTCCCTTGGATGGATGGCAGTTGAAGAAGATGTGGTCAACATTTTACTCAAGGCCACATAGGACACATTTGCCATCGCTAGGGCCCTGTGCCTAACCAGGATATTGGCCGCCATTGGAAGTCGATTTCTCCAAGCTTGCCAGTTCGCTGGGAGAGGTTGGCAGTTCGAACATTTTTGCTGGCAAGTTTAGTTGTTAGGGGGGATGGCAGTTCGAACATTTTTGCTGTCATATATAAAAGGTATCTAGCTCGTCCCTCTAGCGCTCATAAAAGAAAAACTTGTCCAAGAAGGCAACAGGCAACAACCATCTCTCCAGAATCCATTGCAAGGCACCAACCCCAATTCGACCGCCGCTACAAAAGCAAAGCATGATTAAACCTTGCGTGGATCGTGGAGACACACACACCTCTACTGCTCACACGCTCACTTGTATATGTATCGGAGCCACACACAAAATTTTTGCTTTGCATGTTAGATAGTGCTTGTAGATAAAAATCACCGAGGGCACCAATTGGGGGAACTAGAATTAAGATGCAACTATGTTCTTGATAAAAACAACCGAATTGAAATACAAGGCAAACCAAAGTTAAGATACGAGAGGATCACGACGAGATTAAGCACCAACACCAACTCCAACAGATACAAACTACTGCACATGCCCAAACTTTCGTAAACGGCCAAAGTTTTCGTGCCAAGACAAGTGGACAACCCCCGGTGCGGCATCCTTTCCTGGCTCCGTCGCAGAGGACGCGGATAGAGCGAGAGGCAACGGAACACTTCCGTCGCAGAGGACGTGGATAGAGCGAGAGGCAACGAAACACCTGCAGCTCATCTTCACCAGGTAAAAAAAGAAGCAGGACAGGAAGTTCCTCAATGGACAAATGTTATCTGCTACACGCCGAGAGTAGCAGAGGTAGGGAATAGGGATGACTCTTATCCAAAACCAAGCAGTGACGCGGCTCATCGGCGTCCACCGTCTCTGGCCAAGCTATCTGCTACCACAAAAGTATAACATGGCAGCCTACGAGAACCGCCAAAAATAGCCCTTTTCGCCGACTGCAACTGCACCAATTAACTAAGCCAAGCTTCCATTCAGATCAGCAGCAGCAGCTTCCAGCAGCACTCCACAGTCTCCATGAGCCCCTCCTGGTCAGGCTGCACCCGAATCACCAGCAGCGAAAACCACTTGCCTTCATCATTCCCATTTCCCATACGACATCATCGCCATTGCGCCTAAGAAAATCCCAGTTGCGCCGCACGCGTAAGCTGGACAAAAATCGGGTGACAGGACATGAGAGGCGTCGCCCTGTGGGAACCGACAAAATTGAACTTTTTGGGGGACCCTGATACTGCGCTCAGAGGGTTTTAACTAAACGAGTAGCCCCAGGCCGGGTCCGGGATTCCAGCCTCCATGATCACCCACTGGATATGACAGCAGCGAAAAAAATGGGCAGAAACAAGCTGTATCAGTAAGATATTTTCATTATTGTTGTGTCTCCTAAACAAACACCAGTTGCATAACAGGAACAAAGAAGTAGGCGGCATGGAACGTAGGATTAAGATACTCCCAATTTGCTGATACTGCAGGGATAGCCGAAGTTTCCAACGAGGGAATCCAGCCTCTCCATGAAGCAACACCCTGGACAGCACCAGAAACATTGGCAGAAACAAGTTGTGTCCGAGAGATAACTTCATAATAATTGCGTCCTAAACAAAACCAGTTGCATCCCAGGACCAAGAAGTATATATAGGCCAAGAGATAACTTCATATTAGCGTCCTAAACAAAAACCAGTTGCATACCAGGACGAAGAAGTATATAGGCCAAGAGATAACTTCATAATTGTGTCCTAAACAACAACCAGTTGCATACCAGGACGATGGAGCATATGTGACGAAAGAGCGAATTGAGTGGCCCAGAGCGCAGTATTAAGATATTCCAATTTGCCTATGCGGCGGCACACAGGCGACATGAATATTCACACGTTGTCATGCTCTTCCTGTTCCCGACGTAGGCCCCGCGTAGGAGCTTCCCCTGGACGGATAATTATATATATTGCCAAGTGCATGCATGCATGGACATGAATGGCTTGACCTCTTATTTGGAATGAGCAGACACTGTCCAAGTGAGAAGGATCAGACCATGTCAGATGCAATACTGCTATACACGCAGAGGGATGCAAAGAAAGTGGTCTTCTGCGTACCTGGAACGAAGCTGCCTATAAGTAGATGCTGCACCACGGAGGAACACTTCATCCTGTTTCGATTCCGAGTAAAGTGAGATACTGAGATTGGACTCTGGTGCTTGTACAGTACTAAGTCGACATGTCTGATGACTCAAGGACTGTCCCTCAGGAGCAGCTCCCGTCTGATGACCTCCACCCGCCGCCAATGCCGGTGATCAACCTGGGTCATCTCAACCTTGATCCAGCGATACGAGCTCGCGTGGTTGAAGATATCACCAAAGCATGCCGTGATCTAGGATACTTCCAGGTATACTCCTTGAGAACCTTGCCACACCTTCGTGTCTTTTTCTTTTCTGCGTTTGCCTTGGCATTTATCTTTTCCAAACTGCAATGGATAACGTTGCCACTTGCGTCCACAATGTTGACCACAGAAGACGACCCTACAGGCAGATAAACAAGGAAACCAAACTAAATTTGTAGTTGAAGAACCACTGCAAAAGAGTGACTGCAGGAAAATTAGGAGCTATGACGACCTTCGAAATCCCGCGGCTAGCTGTGATAGCATCGCATGTTAGTACTAGTACACGCACCGTAGCTTAGGAGCAAACTGACTATGCTCAGCTAAATAGTATGATGAGCTCCATCCTCCTTTTGGCCCCCAAAATGAAGAGTATGAGCTGTGTAAACAGTCTATATAAAGTATGCTAGAACACATCACGTGACTGTATGAGGCAACAGGGATTGGCGAAAACTGTACGATACGCGGAGGACCAGCTACATTTTGTCGCTTGGTTAAATGGAAACTGACAAATAACATGAAGCTGAGAATTTCAGTCCCCATTTCGTCCTTCAGTTATCACCGCAATGACATCAGTAGTTAAGTACTACATTGAAGGTCATTTTAGCACTTGTTGGTTGTAGATAATTCTCTTTTCCTGCTACATTCTTAATCTTTTTTTATGATGTAACACTTCAGTATTGAGTGCAATTGTGAAGTTTTGATCTGTAATTTAGTCTTCATAAAATTTAGAAAAGATATTCTGAAGTATCTACGCAACGTGTATGTTCAAGCATCTCAGTTTCCTTCATTCTTTGTAGTTGTAAATCTGCAGCAGGGCCTAAGCCAACTCGATATAAATGTCTGGTTTTAGAGCAACAGGGAGCCGGGGTCGGCCTAAATGGCTGCTTTTAACAACTGCATCATTGTCCTATGGGTACATGTGGACATAACAAGGCAGCAAACAGTATTACTAAGGCATGTTCTCCGACAAGGTGACCTCTCAGTACGAGAAATAACAAATCATTTATACAGCAGGTGCCTTCTGTGCATATAAAATGTTTCCGGCTTCAACTCTCAAATATAAGCAATGTCAAGGTTCTCAAGGACCACTACTAAAATTGTAAAACATTAGAGGAGAACTTAAGGCTATGTAGCTACACTAGAGTTAAGGTACGGCCTTTCATGAACCCTTCTTGGGTACTCTGCTAACAAGCAGGTGCAAGGGAACAAAGAAAGCTTACTTGCCTATCTCCATTTTGCAGATTATAAACCATGGGATCAGTCAATCTGTCATGGATGGAGCTGTTGAAGCAGCTTCAGATTTCTTCAAACTGCCAAGTGAGAAAAAGGAAGAGTTTGCATCAGGCGACCTCCGACAGCCTGTTAGATATGACACCAGCTCAAAGGACGGCATTAGTATGTCACGGTCATACCTAAAGCATTATGCCCATCCCCTGGGTGAATGGATGCAATATTGGCCGGAAAACCCCCCAATCTACAGGCAAAAAACTTTCTATAAATCTTCTTACAATCCTGAACTACCGTACAAATTGTGTAATGTCTGACATAAGTCTTTTCTTCATGTACTAAAAACAGGGAGTATATGGGAAATTTTGCTATTGAAGTAAGGAGGGTGGCCTTGCAACTAATGGACGCCATACTAGAAGGCCTAGGATTGGGTAAGGATTACCAGCATGAGAAATTTGAGGAAGGACTGCAGCTAATGTCAGTGAATTGCTATCCGAAGGAATCAGAAGGTGATACAGCAATAGGGCTGGCGCCGCATTCCGACTATGGATTCCTTACCATCTTGTTCACAAGTTGTCGAGGCCTGGAGGTCGTTGACCGCAACAGCAACAGCTGGAAAGTGGTCCAGCCACTCCCACATGCATTGCATGTCCACGTAGGAGACCACATGGAAGTCCTGAGCAATGGCAAAATCAAGACTGTTGTGCACCGAGCTGTTCTGAATCCTGAAGAGACAAGGATCTCCATGGCTAGCATTAATGGTTTTGCAATGCATGAGAAGGTCTCCAGTGCCAGAGAGCTTGTGAATGAGCAAAATCCTGAAAAGTACAACGCGAGCAGTTTTAATGACTTCCTAGACTATCTCACAAGCAATCTAGACAACAAGCACCGGAACTTTCTTGAGAGCCTTAGGGTGCGAGGAGCATAAAAGGGGGTAAAATGATGAGCTCTATGCCTACAACAGTGCTTCATCCCTATGTGTTCCGGACTACTTATCTGTTATAGCGCTATGTAAGGAATCTGTATTACTTGCCTTGATCTATGAAGTTGTTGTTTGCTATCCTGTTGTTTTCCCTTTTCTGGGTCTGTAACTAGGTAATGAGCTATTCTTCGCTTCCTTTCAATCTTTTAATTACAGAATGGGACATATGCCACTGGTGAGATTGGAATTCCAGAGCATGCTACTTGTAACTGTGTAGAGTGCATTATTGTGTCATTCTGCCAATTTCTCATATTCTAGCTCAGTCTCCAGTTTAGACGCTTACAGAATTATATGACATGCCGGAGGGGAACAAATCGACAGTTCAGCGTCAACTAGGTAGGTAGGTCCCAAACGCTGGAAAAATTCAGTAGGGAAGCAGTTGGGTAAGCCCATCAGATCCAAGCTCGCTGCCCAACTTGTGCCTGTTGCAGAATCAAATTAGCAAGGCCAAGGTCGAACTGCGGCTCCTCCATGGGCGGGTCGGGAACGAGATCGAGATGGAAGAGGAACCAACCTTGGCAGCGGCAGGTTGGAGCCCAAGCCGGTCGGCACCAGGTGCGGAGGCAGGCGTCCTCGTCCGCCTTCCACTGGACTCGCCGTGGAACCACCACCTCTTCCTCCTCTCCTTTGGCGCGGCGGAAGAAGCACCCGTCCACGCGGAACTCGGCGGCGGCGGCGGGGGTCGGGAGATCGAAGAGAACGGCGGCGGCGGCGGGCGGAGATGGACGCGTCTATCCCGCCACCGACTAGTACGATGCAAGAGCGTCGTGCTGTGCGCCGTCAGCCCCCTCTCTGCTGCGGCGAGGACTAGGAGCTCATGCGGCGGCGGCGCCTGGGAGTAGAATGTGCGAGGAGACGTCACGCGCTGTCTCTGTCAACTCTAGGCGTCTACAAGGTTGCTCTGCATCACAAGTCAACGTCAACTATAGCTATGTTGACAATTATTACTCCCTTAGTACATAATGTAAGACGTTTTTTTGACACAACAATAGTGTAAAAAAATCTTATATTATAGGATCGAGGGAGTAGTTTTCTTTTCTTTTCTAAAATGACCTGGATCTATATAAAAGCTTGTGGAAAACTCCCAAATTACATCGAGGTCTTGGACCACCGAACATTTGTCACCGATGCCGGAACGAGTCGTCGATGTGTCACTATCGTCGCTGCTCTACTGAATGTGGTCGGTGTACTCAAGATGAGAAACCCTAACCTCATCTTTCGAAGTAGACGACGGGAATCTACGACGGAGCTTTGTCGACTCTATATCGACGGACGAACTTGATGATGATCGGAATCGAGAAGACCAGCTTGAAAATGAAGCATCACCATCCGCCCAGGCACTGTCACTGTAAGGACTAAAAAAACCTTAACATAAACTACCATTCGGAACCAAGGTATCCAGATCCCTTCTTAGCCACCGTCCACGCGAGCGGCAGATAGCAGGGAACCGAATTCACGGCCTCATCGACAGATCTTGGAGAGGACGAGTTCTTCGCCCTAGCCATCGTTTTCGCATGAGATGGAGCGAAAGAACTCTCTTGGCCATTGTTGGTTCTATCTAGTAGTATAAGATATGTGCGATGCCATGTATACTTATTTCAACTTCAACGTACGACTAGTCAACATAGTTTCGCCACGGATAGTAAATGATACCCTGCACATTGTTGTGAGAACGTTTTTTTGCAATATATTTCAATGAGATATGATTGAGTGGAACATGAAAATTTCAAGTAATAATATGATAACTAAAATTAAAAGTACATATGATTTATTGCATTTGATTCATTAATGTTTAAAAAATTATTAAATGTAAGTAAAATAATAGGATGGAAATTATCATACTTGGTGAGGTGTTTTTTTCCTATGCATGGTCCTCTGTTGTGGTATGCATGTTGTATGTTGAGATGACATGCATCCATGTTGACAGAAATAGGTAGTGTGGTTAATAATTTAGATATAGAAGATATGGCATGCCAACATATGACTTTGAACAAATACTTCTTGTAATTCTTTTGGTACATATATCAAAATTGAAAAAAGGAGCTACCATAAAATAGTTTTGCCTTTATTCTCTTGCTACATACATCAAATTTAAAAATGAAGCTACCATAAAAGAGTTTTGCCTCTCCGAGATTGTTTGGTCATCCCACGTGGCACCTCCCATGGCGGCACGGGGGTCAAAACCCTAGCCTGTCCCCCCCATGTGACACCCTTGTTGTCGTCAGCTTCAGTCGTAGTGGTGGCGGGCCTCGCTCCCAAATGGACAAGGGTCTTGTAGGATCAAAAGTATGTCTAGAGGGGGGTGATTAGACTACTTGACCAAATAAAAACTTATTTTTTTCTAATTTTAGTTGTAGGCAAGTTTTAGCAATTCTACCAAGTCAAGCAACACCCTACACATGCAAATCTAAGAGTTGATCATCAGAAAGTAAAGACTTTGCATTTGAACGTAAAGGAGGGATCGGAGAAATCAAACACAGTGAAGACATGGTGATTTTTTGCGTGGTTCCGATAGGTAGTGCTATCGTACGTCCACGTTGATGGAGACTTCAACCCACAGAGGGTAACAGCTGCACGAGTCCCCGGAGGGCTCCACCCATGAAGGGTCCACGAAGAAGCAACCTTGTCTATTCCGGCATGGCTTACGTCCACGAAGGACTAGCCTCACTCGGGTAGATCTTCACAAAGTAGGCGATCTCCTTGCCCTTACAAACTCCTTGGTTCAACTCCACAAGTTCTTAGAGGCTCCAAGTGACACCTAACCAATTTAGCAGACACTACTCTCCAAAAGGTAATTGATGTGTAGTTGATGATGAAATCCTTGGTCTTGTGCTTCAAATGATAGTCTTCCTAACACTCAATCACTCTCTCACAGATTTGGCTATGGTAGGAGAAGGATTTGAGTGGAAAGCAACTTGGGGAAGGCTAGAAATCAAGGTTTAAATGATTGGGTTGGAATCTCTTGATCTCAACACATGAGTAGGTAGTTCTCTCTCAGAAAATGAATAGTGGAAGTTGTGTTTCGTTTTGATGTCTCTCTCTTTAGAATAAGTGGGGGTGGAGGGTTATATATAGGCTTCACCCAAAAATCCAACCGTTAAAACATTTTACCCAACTCGGTGACACTGAAGCAAATTCTCGGTGAGACTGACCTATGCAAAAGATTTGAATGTTGGACATCTCGGTGAGACCGAATCAGAACAACTCGGAGCGACCGAAGTGCAATGGCTAGCGCAAAACCTCATCTCGGTAATTACGATCATTTCAACTCCGTGATTCCGTGTGACGCCCCCGGCTCAATCGTGCACTAATCATACACGCAAATGCACACAATCAAGCCTAAGGACTCACGGGAAGATATCACAACACAACTCTAAAACATAAATAAAGTCATACAAGCTTTATATTACTAGCCAGGGGCCTCGAGGGCTCGAATACATAAGCTTGCGTACAAGCGTCAGCGGAAGCATCAGATATCTGAGTACAGATATGAAACAGAAACAGATAAGCCTTTAGAAAGGCGGGGTAAAACAAAAGCTACGATCGAAAGGCGCAGGCCTCCTGCCTGGGACCCTCCGAACCTACTCCTGGTCGTCGGCCAACTCGTAGTAGTATACACCCTCGGGGTAGTAGTAGCGATCGTCGGCGTGGGCAGCTGTATCCGGGGCTCCGCCATCTGGTCGCATCAAACGGATATGGGGGAAAAAGAAAGCAAAGCAACCGTGAGTACTCATCCGAAGTACTCAGCAAGCAAGGATCTACACTACATATGCAACATTATCAAAGAGAGGCTGTATATGTGGACAACGCCGCAGAAATGCCAGAATAGAGAGAAGGCCTAGTCCTATCGAAGACTAGCATCTTCAGCGGTCTTGCAGCATTAGAAGAGTGTAGATTAGTACAGCATAAAGTAGTAGTATCATTAAATCTCATCCTCACCCAGAGATCCTTTCTCGACTCCCTGCGAGAAAGCAATCCCAGAGCCATACAGTCATCAACCTCGTCTTGAGATCCCTTCTCGACTTCCTGCGAGAAGCAATCCCAGAGCCATAGTATCCAATTCTAGCTGTATCGATCGGGATACAACTCCGAGTGTCCATTACCGAGGATCCGGCTATGCATAGATTAGTTCTTCCCTGCAGGGGTGCACCAACTTACCCATCACGCTCGCTTAACTCCAGCCGGACACACTTTTCCGGGTCATGCCCGGCCTCGGTCAAACGACACACCGCAGCCCTACCTAGAGCTCAGCAGAGAGGTCCCCGCCGGTCTACATCCTAAGCGCTCAGGGGTCTTGGGCCATCGCCCTATGCTCTCCGGGTCATTGCGAGCAGGGTGGATACCAGCGCCAACGGCACGATCCGACCCGGCCACAATGCTGAACTGGACGTCTGACAAAGCTTTCGGCTGATGCATACCATGCAGAGTACCCATATTTATTCCTGCGTGATGGTTAGTGCTATCGGGCCAGAGGCCCACTCAGATCAAATATCCAAATCGTAGTGTGTTGGTAGTGCGGTAACGAGCAAAGACTCACGATCGATGTGACCCCATCGCCCCATCTCGAGGACTTGCGACAAGGGCCAAGAATGCCCGGCCACGCCTTGTATTCTCACTCGGGCACAATCCAGGTCAACCCGTCTCGCAAAAGACTGTCGGGAACTCAGGTCCACCTCTACTGGGCGGTACCGCCTGTCCCTCCAGTAAGTAACTCCCTCGGGTCGCCCTCAGGGCCGACCCGTTTCTAACAGGGTGCAGGGGTAAGTCACAGTAGCCGTGTGTCCATAACATCAAGGAAATCCGAGGTATCACCCTCGACGGACGCCCACTCGATGTAACCATCAAGGTGAACTTAAGAGGAATCACCCTCGAGGTTCACACTTGGAGTGTTGCACGACAACGTCGTTCTCGGAAGTGGTGAAGCAGGAATCACCCTCGATGACCACGAACGAATAGCTACTCTACAGAGTTAACATCAGAAGTGCTACACGAGGTATCACCCTCGGCACTCGATAGTAACGCTGCAGTGTCGTTACAACTAAGGGGGGTGACGTGCGGTGCCGGGGCCTAGTCTTCAATCCCGTTGATCGGGTCTGATAATCCAGCGAGGCAGTCGGGACTAGTGGGGTCACTGATAGGTCTCTACCCAGCCTATACTATACAGTTTAGGGTAAGCAGATAAGGTTTCAATTGCAAGTTACAATAAACAGGCTATGCATCAGAATAGGTAAAGCAGTAGCAGCAGCATTTCTAATGCAAGCATGAGAGAGAAAGAATAGGCGATATCGGTATGCTCAAAGAGGGGGTGCTTGCCTGGTTGCTCGGCGGCAAAGGCAAGGTCGTCAACGGTGGCGTCGGGCTCCGGAGCTGCGTCGGTACCGGGAACTGCGTTGGGGTCTAACGAGAGAGAAGAGGGGGAGGAAACATTATAAATACGCAGCAAACATGAGCAACACAATGTACGACATGACAATATGCAGTGCCGGGTGTGTCCTAACGTATGGTTGCACGTCACCGAGGAAGGGGGAATCCATCCGGGAATGTTTTCCCGGTTCCGGACATTTGTCAGACAGATGACCGGAGGGGAACGGTTCCATGTTCGGATAGTTAGAGACGCGTGATGGATGAACGGATCGCGTATTCGGATTCGTCTCGAAATTCTGAGCAACTTTCATGTACAAAGTTTTTCGATCTGAGCTACGGATTATTTTATATGATTTTCTAAAATTTTAGCATTTTCTGGAATTTATTTAATTAACAACTCAACATTATCCAAAACAGTGCGAGGGTGACATCAGCATGACGCCTTGCTGGCGTCAGCAGTCAACAGACGGCCGGCCAGGTCAACCTGACATGTGGGTCCAGTGGGGCCCACATGTCAGCCTCTATTATTTTAACCAGGTTTTATTTAACCGAATTAGGATCAATTAGTGGGTGGGCCCCAGTGGTCAGTGAGTGATTAGTAACTAATTAGTCAATTTAATTAATTATCCTAATTTTTATTTATTTAAATTCGATTAGTTGACTGGACCCCACATGTCAGTGGGTTGACCCAGTCAACGAGTCAACTGGGCCCACCCGTCAGCGTAACAGGGGGCCCCACGCCTCAGGCCACGTCAGTGGTGGCCGGCGAAGCGCTGGAGCTGGCTCCGGCGAGCCAAAACGCGGCGGCGCGCGTCGGGATGGGTTCGGGTTTCGAGCACAGGGGGTTTCCGGGGGCGTGGCTTGGTGCGTTCAAACGGTGGGACGACGCCGCGTCGAATGGCGGTGGTGCGAGGGGCTGTGGTGGCCGGAGCTGAGCGCTACGACGACGCCGGCGGCGAACCGTTCGGGTGGTGCTCGTGTTACTCGCATCGGCGTGCAAATGGACGAGGCGAAGTGCTAGGGAGGTTCTACGAGGCACAGTGAGTAGGATGGACAGCAGCAGGGGACCAAATGGTCGCCGGACGGTCGCCAGCGACGAGGTCCGCAGCGGTGGGTATCGGGCGACGGTATAGCGGGCGCCAGAGCTCGAAATCGAGCGCGGGGAATGAGGGGAAAGAGGGAGGGGCTCACTGACGTTGCTGGGAAGGCCCGGTGAAGCCGGTGGTGGTCAGAGGGCGGCGGAATCCGGCGATGAAGACGACGGAGCCGGGGAAGAAGATGAGGTCGCCGCGGTCCCTGCAGGGGCCCCGAGCTCCGCCAAGTGGCACTGGTCGATGCAGCGATCAGGGGCGGAGCAGACGGACACGGAGAGGCGTCGAGGGAATGACGGGGGCCGCGGCTAGGACGGGGCCATGGAGACGGTCGCGTTCGGGATCTGGGGAAACAGAGAGGGAGCGAGGGGAGAGTGGGCTAGGGGGACGCCAAGGGGTCGCGGGGCCTCGCCCTTATCCATGGCGCGGGCGCGGGCGACGCGCTGTCGAGCGAGGGAGGGGGGGGCGGTGCGCGGCGAGCGCGCGCGGTGACAGCGGCGCGCGTGAACAGCGCGAGGTGGGAGGAGGTGCGGGGTGGGCTGGGCCGGTGCTGTAGCGGTAGGCTTAAGTGCACAGTAGCGTATTAGGCCTTTTCTCTTTTCTGATTTCTTTTCTTTTATGCTCTGTAAATTGTTTGGCACCCAAATGAATTTTGTAAAATATGTGACATGGTCCATAAGTCACAGTGCAACATATCCTATCACCAAAAATTAGTTTGGGGTATTTATCACTTCTTATTAATTTTGGATTAATAAAAAGGTTATTAAATATTCTTTTTAGCCTCTGTTAGAGGATGTTTGACTCACCTAATTAATTTATTAATTGTTGGTTACAATTTTAGAATGGTCTCTGGAATATTTGTTATTTAATGAACATTTTAGTTTCTAACTTAAGCAATTTTATTTTCCACTCTGAATTTAATTGAAGTTTGAATTTCTATTGAATTTGAATTTGAAAAGGGATATGTTCCAAATGATGCTTAAGCACTGTTGATCATGATGACATGGCATTATCAAAAGGGGGATTACTATGGCTAACCACTGGGGGTGTTACAAATCTCCTCCACTAATAAGAATTCTCGTCCCGAGAATTAAGAGGAAGACAGAAAGAGAGCAGGGTATCTTTGGAAGTTGTTTCGAAGAAACGTCCGGAGAATCTTGAACGACTGGAATGTTTCCGATCCCCTCAAGTGGAGAAGCGTTCAACGCTTTCAAGGTGTTTATTTTGGAGTTATCTGGGCACGGTAATTCACTAGCCCGGATGACTAACGGAGTATGCATTTCCTCATAATGAAGGTCATGCATGAATGCAATTTTTTCAGAGATGAATGAATGTGATGCTGCTGAATTAAATAAAACAGAAGCAGGTACTGAATTATCGAGAAGGGTACCCAATTCGGCGGCAGGTCGATCCTGGACTTGTTCAATATCAATGTTGTAGGCGTGTCCACGACCATATGTTCTTCGCTTCTGTGTTGAGCCCGAAGATTAGCCAACATCACGATAGCGCTTCTGCGAGTCCTTATGCTTCATTTGAGCAGTCTCAAGCAAAATAGCCTTGTTCACAAGAGTAGTAAAGCCGGTGAAATCTTGAGCAGCGAGTGCAAGCTCGATGTCTGCGTGGAGTCCATTACGGAATTTCTCTTGTCTACGGGCATCCGTGGCGATGTCTTCTTCAGCATAACGGGACAGGTCAAGGAATTCCCGCTGATAAGCTTCGACTGTCTTATTGCCCTGAGTGAGGTTGCGGAACTGGGTTTTCATCCGGTCCATGATTCCTTGAGGAATATATCGGGCACGGAAAGCAGCCTGGAACTCAGGCCAAGTAACGGATGTTCCATCAGGCAGTGTACGTTCGTGGGTGTCCCACCATTGAGCAGCGGGACCCTTTAAGAAAAAGGACGCGAAAGCGACAAAGTTGGCAGGGGAGACATTTGCAGACTCCATCTCATGAGTGATATCGTGAATCCAGTCATCAGCATCCAGTGGCTTCTCAGAGTTGCGGAACTGAGTGGGGTTAAGACGCATAAATTCTGGCAGAGTTATTGAAGCAGGGTTCTGGTTCTGGTTGTTCAGATGTGGGAACTGAGTCATAATCCCAGTCATGAACTGGCGGTTGAGCTCGAATTGTTGCATCATAGCTGCCATATAATCTGGCGGTGGTGGGCGTTCAGGGGCACGACCACGACCACGACCACCTGGTCTAACCATCCTGCTAAGTTTCAACAGGGGTAGTTCAGTAAAAGCAGTTGCGGGTGTTTAGCGACAAGCATGATGTAACACGACAATAATTAAGCAGTGTACTAGATACTTAACAGTAGTCAATTAAGACATACAGATCCATACACAGAGTCGGGTACATGCGAATAGCATAATGACGCAAATTCAAAAGCTACATATGGTAGGCGGCGCGCAGGCACGCGGTAAGGAAGTACACGACGAGACATATCAAAGGCTACATCAACGTCGGGAAGATCCACTGTAACGGGGTAGCTGCATGTGCGGACGACGAGTGTTCGTCGCGGAAGGATCCTGTGCTCCATGTGCACTCTGATGCAGAACCCGGTCTGGAGCTGAAAGAAAAGGTCCACGTGGAGGTGTGTGACCTCCAACAGCAGGCCAATCAATACCAGCATACATCTGAGTCCTGCTCAGGTAAAGGATGTACTCTGGATGTATCCCTGCATGAACAGCTGGTAGCAACTGCGTAATAGCATCGTAGAGGCGTGCTCGAGTGGCAACCAACTCGACGGCAAGAGCCCGAACAGTGCGATCCAGAGCCTGAGTGCACTGAATCAGAACGTGCGGGTCGTATCGACGACGCTCGTACGGGGCACAGATAGCTGTGTAGTATCCAGTAGTATCTCCAGTAGGGGCATACAGAATGTATCGGAACTCAGAGGCATCCAAGCTATCGCTGAACTCTCCTCGGAGACGTGCGACAGCAGAGTAGGCGGCATCATGTACTGCCATCTCAATCGTCATGCCGATACCGTGGAAAAGGTGCAGCTCAGTGTCTGAGTCATCGCGCTGATCATAGATACAAACATCAGCATGGTACTGCTCCTGGTTGAACTCGCGGTAATCCTCATAGACCATGTACTCGGGGTACCAGCGGTAGCCCAGCCTGGTCAGGAGGGCGATCAGGACAGCTAGAAAACCAGGGGCACCACAAGCCCAAGTGCGAAGCACAAGCTGCGTCGTAGGGCGTGGTGAAAACAAGCGATCCATCTAAAACAAAGGAAATTCAGGGTTGTCAAAAGACAATGAGAAGTATAATACAACTCGGAGAGAAAGGTTAAACAAAACAATGGAAAGAAAAATGATTATCCGACTAATCAGATCAATGGTAAGGAATTAAGCACAGATATCCAGCTCTCCGGGTAGACGAGATTTACGAGATCCTAAGTGTCGGCGTTAGTAAAATTATTTAACCCGAATAGAAGAGAGATCAGAGTCCCATAGTAAAGACGAGGAATAAAAGATACTAATACCACCCAATAGGCAACGTGGGCCCGTGACCCACACAGCCAAGTTAGTAAAACAGTTTTGGACCACTACACTCAATTTCGGCCAAAGAGTTGGAAAGGGGGATTCCTACAGGCAGTCGGCTCTGATACCAACTTGTGACGCCCCCGGCTCAATCGTGTACTAATCATACATGCAAATGCACACGATCAAGCCTAAGGACTCACGGGAAGATATCACAACACAACTCTAAAACATAAATAAAGTCATACAAGCTTTATATTACAAGCCAGGGGCCTCGAGGGCTCGAATACATAAGCTTGCGTACAAGCGTCAGCGGAAGCATCAGATATCTGAGTACAGATATGAAACAGAAACAGATAAGCCTTTAGAAAGGCGGGGCAAAACAAAAGCTACGATCGAAAGGCGCAGGCCTCCTGCCTGGGACCCTCCGAACCTACTCCTGGTCGTCGGCCAACTCGTAGTAGTATACACCCTCGGGGTAGTAGTAGCGATCGTCGGCGTGGGCAGCTGTATCCGGGGCTCCGCCATCTGGTCGCATCAAACGGATATGGGGGAAAAAGAAAGCAAAGCAACCGTGAGTACTCATCCGAAGTACTCAGCAAGCAAGGATCTACACTACATATGCAACATTATCAAAGAGAGGCTTTATATGTGGACAGGGCCGCAGAAATGCCAGAATAGAGGGAAGGCTAGTCCTATCGAAGACTAGCATCTTCAGCGGTCTTGCAGCATTAGAAGAGTGTAGATTAGTACAACATAAAGTAGTAGTATCATTAAATCTCATCCTCACCCAGAGATCCTTTCTCGACTCCCTACGAGAAAGCAATCCCAGAGCCATACAGTCATCAACCTCATCCTGAGATCCCTTCTCGACTCCCTGCGAGAAGCAATCCCAGAGCCATAGTATCCAATTCTAGCTGTATCGGTCGGGATACAACTCTGAGTGTCTGTTACCGAGGATCCGGCTATGCATAGATTAGTTCTTCCCTGCAGGGGTGCACCAACTTACCCATCACGCTCGCTTAACTCCGGCCGGACACACTTTTCTGGGTCATGCCCGGCCTCGGTCAAACGACACACCACAGCCCTACCTAGAGCTCAGCAGAGAGGTCTCCGGGTCGTTGCGAGCAGGGTGGATACCAGCGCCAACGGCATGATCTGACCTGGCCACAATGCTGAACTGGACGTCTGACAAAGCTTTCGGCTGATGCATACGATGCAGAGTACCCATATTTATTCCCGCGTGATGGTTAGTGCTATCGGGCCAGAGGCCCACTCAGATCAAATATCCAAATCGTAGTGTGTTGGTAGTGCGGTAACGAGCAGAGACTCACGATCGATGTGACCCCGTCGCCCCGTCTCGGGGACTTGCGGCAAGGGCCAAGAATGCCCGGCCACGCCTCGTATTCTCACTCGGGCACAATCCAGGTCAACCTGTCTCGCAAAAGACTGTCGGGAACTCAGGTCCACCTCTACTGGGCGGTACCGCCTGTCCCTCCAGTCCTGCAGTAAAAGTAACTCCCTCGGGTCGCCCTCAGGGCCGACCCATTTCTAACAGGGTGCAGGGGTAAGTCACAGTAGCCGTGTGTCCATAACATCAAGGGAATCCGAGGTATCACCCTCGACGGATGCCCACTCGATGTAACCGTCAAGGTGAACTTAAGAGGAATCACCCTCGAGGTTCACACTTGGAGTGTTACACGACAACGTCGTTCTCGGAAGTGGTGAAGGAGGAATCACCCTCGATGACCACGACCGAATAGCTACTCTACAGAGTTAACATCAGAAGTGCTACATGAGGTATCACCCTCGGCACTCTATAGTAACGCTGGAGTGTCGTTACAACTAAGGGGGGTGACGTGCGGTGCCGGGGCCTAGTCTTCAATCCCGTTGATCGGGTCTTCTGATAATCCAGCGGGGCAGTCGGCACTAGTGGGGTCACTGATAGGTCTCTACCCAGCCTATACTATACAGTTTAGGGTAAGCAGGTAAGGTTTCAATTGCAAGTTACAATAAACAGGCTATGCATCAGAATAGGTAAAGCAGTAGCAGCAGCATTTCTAATGCAAGCATGAGAGAGAAAGAATAGGCGATATCGGTATGCTCAAAGAGGGGGTGCTTGCCTGGTTGCTCGGCGGCAAAGGCAAGGTCGTCAACGGTGGCGTCGGGCTCCGGAGCTGCGTCGGTACCGGGAACTGCGTTGGGGTCTAACGAGAGAGAAGAGGGGGAGGAAACATTATAAATATGCAGCAAACATGAGCAACACAATGTACGACATGACAATATGCAGTGTCGGGTGTGTCCTAACGTATGGTTGCACGTCACCGAGGAAGGGGGAATCCATCCGGGAATGTTTTCCCGGTTCCGGACATTTGTCAGACAGATGACCGGAGGGGAACGGTTCCATGTTCGGATAGTTAGAGACGCGTGATGGACGAACGGTTCGCGTATTCGGATTCGTCTCGAAATTATGAGCAACTTTCATGTACAAAGTTTTTCGATCTGAGCTACGGATTATTTTATATGATTTTCTAAAGATTTTAGCATTTTCTGGAATTTATTTAATTAACAACTCAACATTATCCAAAACAGTGTGGGGGTGACATCAGCATGACGCCTTGCTGGCGTCAGCAGTCAACAGATGGCCGGCCAGGTCAACCTGACATGTGGGTCTAGTGGGGCCCACATGTCAGCCTCTGTTAGTTTAACCAGGTTTTATTTAACCGAATTAGGATCAAATAGTGGGTGGGCCCCAGTGGTCAGTGAGTGATTAGTAACTAATTAGTCAATTTAATTAATTAACCTAATTTTTATTTATTTAAATTCGATTAGTTGACTGGACCCCACATGTCAGTGGGTTGACCCAGTCAACGAGTCAACTGGGCCCACCCGTCAGCGTAACAGGGGGCCCCACGCGTCAGGCCACGTCAGCGGTGGCCGGCGAAGCGCCGGAGCTGGCTCCGACGAGCCAAAACACGGCGGCGCGTGTCGGGATGGGTTCGGGTTTCGCGCACAGGAGGTTTCCGGGGCCGTGGCTTGGTGCGTTCGAACGGTGGGACGACCCCGCGTCGAATGGCGGTGGTGCGAGGGGCTGCGGTGGCCGGAGCTGAGCGCTATGATGACACCAGCGGCGAACCGTTTGGGTGGTGCTCATGTTACTCACATCGGCGTGCAAATGGACGAGGCGAAGTGCTAGGGAGGTTCTACGAGGCACGGTGAGTAGGATGGACAGCAGAAGGGGACCAAATGGTCGCCGGACGGTCGTCGGCGACGAGGTCCGCGGCGGTGGGTATCGGGCGCCAGAGCTCGAAATCGAGCGCGGGGAATGAGGGGAAAGCGGTAGGGGCTCACTGACGTTGCTGGGAAGGCCCAGTGAAGCCGGTGGTGGTCGGAGGGCGGCGGAATCCGGCGATGAAGACGACGGAGCCGGGGAAGAAGATGAGGTCGCCGCGGTCGCTGCAGGGGCTCCGAGCTCCGCCAAGTGGCACTGGTGGATGCAGCGATCAGCGGCGGAGCAGACGGACACGGAGAGGCGTGAGGGAATGACGGTGGCCGCGGCTAGGACGGGGCCATGGCGACGATCGCGTTCGGGATCTGGGGAAATAGAGAGGGAGCGAGGGGAGAGTGGGCGAGGGGGACGCCAGGGGTCGCGGGGCCTCGCCCTTATCCATGGCGCGGGCGCGGGCGACGCGCTGTCGAGCGAGGGAGGGGGGGCCGGTGCACGGCGAGCGCACGCGCGGTGACAGCGGCGCGCGTGAATAGCGCGAGGTGGGAGGAGGTGCGGGGTGGGCTGGGCCGGTGCTGTAGCGGTAGGCTTAAGTGCACAGTAGCGTATTAGGCCTTTTCTCTTTTTCTCTTTTCTGATTTCTTTTCTTTTCTGCTCTGTAAATTGTTTGGCACCCAAATGAACTTTGTAAAATATGTGACCTGGTCCATAAATCACAGTGCAACATATCCTATCACCAAAAATTAGTTTGGGGTATTTATCACTTCGTATTAATTTTGGATTAATAAAAAGGTTATTAAATATTGTTTTTAGCCACTGTTAGAGGATGTTTGACTCACCTAATTAATTTATTAATTGTTGGTTACAATTTTAGAATGGTCTCTGGAATATTTGTTATTTAATGAACATTTTAGTTTCTAACTTCAGCAACTTTTATTTTCCACTTTGAATTTAATTGAAGTTTGAATTTCCATTGAATTTGAATTTGAAAAGGGATATGTTCCAAATGATGCTTAAGCACAGTTGATCATGATGACATGGCATTATCAAAAGGGGGATTACTGTGGCTAACCACTGGGGGTGTTACATTCCGAAGTGAAGCGATTTCATTACAGAAACTTGGTCGCGCCATCTCGGTGGGACCGAGATCCATATCGGTAGAACCGAAATGTTAGGGTTTGGTTCTGGCAGTGTATATGATCAACTTGGTGAGTCCGGGATAGAACTTTCCGGTGGGACCGAGATGATACTTTAGGGTTTGGACAGATGTGATATCGAGAATGTGGTTGAGGGTTTTGGAGCAATATCTCTAAGCACTTGAGCAACAAACTCATCATCAGTACCTCATCCCCTTTGAATAGTATTAGCTTTCCTATAGGACTCGATGTGATCTTGGATCACTTACCCAAAAATGAGGAGTCTTGGAGCTTTGCCAATTCCATGTCCTTAGCATTTTGGGGGTTCACAATCACTAGTCCTTGCCATGTCAATCATTGATCTTCTCTGAAATCCATTAATGAGCATTAGATCAATGACTTATATGTTGTTATTAATTACCAAAACCACCCGGGGATTAGTTGCACTTTCAGGTCTCCTGACAATTTCCCGCACAGGCGGCGGAGATCGGGTTCTGATGCATCCTTGGAGGAGGTGGCCGACTATGTCCATGGGGATGGCGCAACAGACGGATTTGGCGAGTGGGTAGCTTGCAGCTTAGCGTCTCCGGGGCACAATGTACATCGACACCGGCCGCTTTCTTCAAATCTGGCCGGGCCCTACCGTCAATTCACGGAATCTTTCTAGGCGCATAGGTGGGGGTGCATTGGTATGGGATGTCCTGGAGTCATGGTTGTTGCAGAGATCTCTAACTTCAGTTGTGACATGGTCTGGTTGCTCCGCGTCTTACCTTGTCGCCTTTGGCTAGAGGTTCGACTAGGTGAGGCATGTTCATGGTAGGCATAGAGGGTGCGGTTGCTAGTCCAAATTAAAGATTAGCGTTGTAATGGTAAAAAGGGCATTGTATCCGACTTCCTTGCCGCTTCTTTTTTAGTTGGTGATACACATACACTATATTATTCTGGAAAAAGAATAGAGATATTATTTACCTTCACGTTGATGTAGTTGGGCATCCTCTCTCTCTCTCTCTCTCTCTCTCTCCACTGTAATCCTTGAGATAAAACAGAAGCTAAGTAGGATGCGATGATGTTACCTACCTCAGTTTCAACTATGTCAACCCACATAGAAAAATTCAATGACAAACATGTCATACACATAGCAGACCTTTTGGAGAAAAAAAAGGGTCACCTGTTCTTGATGGGGACAACCAAATAACATCAATAACAATTTCTAATGTTTCCAGTTTCCGCATAATTTAACACACCATAACATCAAAATCTTAAAGCAACTCTAGTAAACTTGCCATATGCCGCCTCCTCCTAAAAAAACAAAAGTTACGGTTCATGCCTCTCGCCGACACCGCCGCGGGTCCGCCTCATCTCTGGTGGCCCTAGGGCCATGGTATGCAGTGGATCCTTGCAAGTGCCGGCGGGAGGGCTCCGTTGTTAGTCGTTCCTTTGATTTTGTTAGGGTTTGTGTCTTGTTCAGGAAGGCGAGACGGTGGCAGCTCCCTGAAGATGGAATAAAGGTCTCCCTACCTAGCCCCCCTTTCGGTGGTGCGTTGCTACTTCTTGAGCTTGCGTTGGTTTTTCCCTTGAAGAGGAAAGGGTGATGCAGCAAAGTAGAGATAAGTATTTCCCTTAGTTGAGGACCAAGGTATCAATCCAGTAGGAGGAACACACAAGTCACCAATGGTTGCACCTACACAAACAAACAAATACTTGCACCCAACGCGATAAAAGGGGTTGTCAATCCCTTCACGGTTACTTGCAAGGATGAGATCTGATAGAGATAGGTATAAAAGATAAATAAAAGTGCAAAATAAAGTAAAGGTAAATAAATTGAAGCAAGGTATTTTTGGGATTTTGGTTTTGTAGATCTGAAAATAATATGATGAAAGATAGACCCGGGGGCCATAATTTTCACTAGAGGCTTCTCTCTTGAAAGAACGCATACGGTGGGTAAACAAATTACTGTTGAGCAATTGATAGAAAATTGCAAAGTTATGACGATATCTAAGGCAATGATCATGAATATAGGCATCACATCCGTGACAAGTAGACTGACTCCTGCATGCATATACTACTATTACTCCACACATCGACCGCTATTCAACATGCATCTAGTGTATTAAGTTAATAAGAACGGAGTAACGCTTTAAGCAAGATGACATGATGTAGAGGGATAGATCCAATCATTATGAAATAAACCCCACCTTTTTATCCTTAACGGCAACAATACAAATACATGTCATGTCCCTTTCTGTTACTGGGAATAAGCACCGCAAAATTGAACCCATTACAAAGCACCTCTCCCATGGCAAGAAAAATCAATCTAGTTGGCCAAACCAAATCAATAGATCAGAGAGAAATATAAAGCTATCTTAATCATGCATAAAAGAGTTCAGAGAAGACTCAAATAATATTCATAGATAATCCGATCTTAAATCCACAATTCATTGGATCTCAACAAACGCACCGCAAAAGAAGATTACATCCAATAGATCTCCAAGAACATCGAGGAGAACATTGTATTGAAGATCAAAGAGAGAGAAGAAGCCATCTAGCTACTAGCTATGGACCTGTAGGTCTGTGGTAAAATACTCACACATCATCAGAAGGGCATCAAGGTTGATGTAGAGGCCCTCCGTGATCGAATCCCCCTCCGGCAGAGTACCAGAACAGGTCTCCAGATGGGATCTCACGAGGACAGAAACTTGCGGTGGCGGAAAAGTATTTTTGGTGTGCCCCTGGTATACGGGGAATATTTGGGTATTTATAGAACAAAGATTAGGGTTAGAGGAGCATCAGAGGGGCCACAAGCCTAGGGGCGCCCCCCCCCTAGGGCGTGCCCTCCGAGCTTGTCGCCAACTGGTGGCCCCTCTGACCTCCTCCCAAAGGTTCCTGGGTGTCTTTTGGTCCAAGAAAAATCCTCAAAAAGTTTTGTTCCATTTGGACTCCGTTTGGTATTGATTTTCTGTAAAAGACAAAAACAAGAAAAAAAAACAAATGACACTGGGCACTAGGTTAATAGGTTAGTCCCAAAAAATGATATAGAATAGCATAATAATGCATATAAAGCATCCAAGATGCATAATATAATAGCATGGAACAATAAAAAATTATACATATGTTGGAGACGTATCAAGCATCCCCAAGCTTAATTCATGCTCGTCCTCGAGTAGGTAAATGATAAAAACAGAATTTTTGATGTGGAATGCTACCTAACATGTTTATCATGTAATCTTTCTTAATGTGGCATGAATATTCAGATCCATAAGATTCAAAGCAAAAGTTTAATATTGACATAAAAACAATAATATTTCAAGCATACTAAAAAGCAATCATGTCTTCTCAAAATATCATGACTAAAGAAAGTTAACGCTATAAAATTATATGATCTTGTCATGCTCTATCTTCTTAACACAAAGTATTTATCATGCACAACCCCAATGACAAGCCAAGCAATTGGTTCATACTTTTTAACGCGTTTCAGCTTTTTTAACTCTCACGCAATACATGAGCGTGAGCCATGGATATAGCACTATGGGTGGAATAGAATATGATGGTGGAGGTTGTGTGGAGAAGACAAAAAAGGAGAAAGTCTCACATTGACGAGGCCAACCAACGGGCTATGGAGATGCCGATCAATTGATGTCAATGCAAGGAGTAGGGATTGCCATGCAACGGGTGCACTAGAGCTATAAGTGTATGAAAGCTCAAAAGAAAACTAAGTGGGTGTGCATCCAACTTGCTTGCTCATGAAGACCTAGGGCATTTGAGGAAGCCCATCATTGGAATATACAAGCCAAGTTCTATAATGAAAAATTCCCACTAGTAATATATGAAAGTGACAAAATAGGAGACTCTCTATCATGAAGAACATGGTGCTACTTTGAAGCACAAGTGTGGAAAATGATAGTAACATTGTCCCTTCTCTCTTTTTCTCTCATTTTTTAGTTTCTTTTTTTCTTTTTTTAGTTTGAGCTCTTTGGCCTCTCTTTTTTTCTTTTTGGGCTCTTTGGCCTCTTTTTTATTTTTAAGTCCGGAGTCTCATCCCGACTTGTGGGGGAATCATAGTCCCCATCATCCTTTCCTCACATGGGACAATGCTCTAATAATGATGATCATCACACTTTTATTTATTTACAACTCAAGAATTACAACTCGATACTAGAACAAAGATATGACTCTATATGAATGCCTCCGGCGGTGTACCGGGATGTGCAATGATCTAGCGTGACATGTATAAAAAATATGAACGGTGGCCAAGCCACAAATACTATGTCAACTATATGATCATGCAAAGCAATATGACAATGATGGTATGTGTCCTAATAAAACGGAATGATGGAAGTTGCATGGCAATATATCTCGGAATGGCTATGGAAATGCCATAATAGGTAGGTAGGGTGGCTGTTTTGAGGAAGATATAAGGTGGCTTATGTGTGAAAGAGCGTATCATATCACGGGGTTTGGATGCACCGGCGAAGTTTGCACCACAACTCAAGGTGAGTAAGGGCAATGCACGGTACCGAAGAGGCTAGCAAAATGCGGAAGATTGAGAGTGCGTATAATCCATGGACTCAACATTAGTCATAAAGAACTCACATACTTATTGCAAAAGTTTATTAGCCCTCGAAGCAAAGTACTACTACGCATGCTCCTAGGGGGATAGATTGGTAGGAAAAGACCATTGCTCGTCCCCGACTGCCACTCATAAGGAAGACAATCAAAAATAAATCATGCTCCAATTTCATAGCATAACGAGAGACCATACGTGCATGCTTCGGTAATCACAAACCTTAACACAAATATTCTTACTAACCCACAATTACTCACTAGCATGACTCTAATATCACCATCTTTATATCTCAAAACAAATGCAAGGAATCAAACTTCTCATATATTCAATGATCTTCATGAAAGTTTTTATTATATCCCTCTTGAATACCCATCATATTAGGACTAAATTCATAACCTAAGCAAATTGCCATACTATTTATAAGACTCTCAAAATAATATAAGTGAAGCATGAGAGTTCATCAATTTCTTCAAAATATAACCGCCGCCGTGCTCTAAAAGATATAAGTGAAGCACTAGAGCAACTACCTACCTCAAAAGATATAAGTGAAGCACATATAGTATTCTAATAAATTCACGATTAATGTGTGTCCTTCTCAAAAGGTGTGTAAAGCAAGGATGATTGTGGCAAACTAAAAAAGCAAATAAAGCAAAGACTCATGTAATACAAGACGCTCCAAGCAAAACACATATCATGTGGTGAATAAAAATATAGCCTCAAGTAATTTACCGATAGATTGAAGAAAAAAGTGGGGATGCCATCCAGGGCATCCCCAAGCTTAGATGCTTGGTTGTCCTTGAATATTACCTTGGGGTGCCTTGAGCATCCCCAAGCTTAGGCTCTTGCCACTCCTTATTCCATAGTCCATCAAAACTTTACCCAAAACATGAAAACTTCACAACACAAAACTCAACAGAAAACTCGTGAGATCCGTTAGTATAATAAAACAAATCTCCACTTTTAGGTACTATTGTAAACTCATTCCAATTTTATATTTGCATTATATCTACTGTATTCTAATTTCACCATGGCTCATACCCCCCGATACTACCCATAGATCCATCAAAATAAGCGAACGACACAATGAAAACAGAATCTGTAAAAAACAAAACAGTCTGTAAAGATCTGAATTAAGATCATACTTCTGTAACTCCAAAACTCTAAAAAATTAGGACAACGTAGGCAATATGTATATCAATCTTGTGTAACAATTCAAAAAAATTCCACGTTCCAGCAAATTTTAACAATTCTGCTACTGGACGCAAAAAGTTTCCGTTTTTTCTCAGAATCAAATCAACGATATTCCAAATCAACCCAAATGTCCTACTTGGCACAAACACTAATTAAAACATTAAAACACAATCATAATAGAAGTATAATTACATATTTATTAAAAAATAGAAGCAAAAACAAAAAACATAAAAAAAAAATTGGGTTGCCTCCCAACAAGCGCTATTGTTTTACGCCCCTAGCTAGGCATATTGCATAGATCTAGGTATTGTCATCTTTGGTATTCAATCCATAAGTGGCCCTCATAATAGATTCATATGGCAATTTAGTTTTCTTTCTTGGAAAGTGTTCCATGCCCTTCCTTAATGGATATTGAAATTTAATGTTTCCTTATTTCATATCAATAATTGCACCAATCGTTCTAAGGAAAGGTCTACCAAGAATAATGGGGCATGTAGGATTGCAATCTATATTAAGCACAATAAAATCTACGGGCACATAATTCCTATTTGCAATAATAAGAGCATTATTAATTCTTCCCATAGGTTTCTTAATAGTGTAATCCGCTAAGTGCAAATTGAAAGAATAATCATCAAGTTGATGGAAACCTAGCACATCACATAAAGTTTTTGGAATAGTGAAAACGCTAGCACCTAAATCACACAAAGCATTGCACTCATAATATTTAATCTTGATATTAATAGTAGGTTCCCATTCATCATAAAGCTTTCTAGGGATTGAAACTTTCAATTCAAGTTTTTCTTCAAAAGATTTCATCATAGCATCAACGATATGTTTAGTAAAAGCTTTATTTTGATTATACGCATGAGTTGAATTAAGCATAGATTCTAACAAGGAAATACAATCAATCAAAGAACAATTATCATAATTAAAATCCTTGAAACCCAAAAGAGTGGGCTCATCACTAGTTAAAATTTTGACCTCGACAAACCCACTTTTACCAATTTTTTCATTAAGATATTCACCCTCCAAATTATTGGGACGCCTTCTAGATAAAGTTGACTCATCTCCAGTCCCTTCTTTATCAAGTTTTATATTAGCAAACAAATATTCAATAGGAGTCACACCAATCACTTTAAGATCTTCATCATGATTATCGCGAAAAGTAGAAGAACATATTTTTTCTAGCCATTCTCTCTTAGATTGCATCCTAGCGATTCTCTCCCTACTTTCATTAATAGAAATTTGAATAGATTTCAGAGACTCATTAATATCAAGCTTGGGTGGCATAGATCTAATCTTAAAGGAATCAATCTCATGAGAAATTCTATCAACATTTCTAGCCAAATCATCAATCTTGAGCAATTTTCTTCTACCATAGCATTGAAAATCTTTTGGAAGTTAATAAAATCTTTAATATTGTTCTCAAGATCAGAGGGTATCTTATTATAATTTCTAGAAGAATTTTTGTAGGAATTACCATAATTATTAGAGGAATTATTAGGAAACTGCCTAGGATTAAAATTGCCTCTATACGCGTTATTACCAAAATTGTTTCTACCAACAAAATTTACATCCATAGATTCATTATTATTATCAATCAAAGTATACAAAGGCATATCATTAGGATCAATAGGGGCACTCTAGCTAGCAATCAATTTCATAAGTTCATCCATCTTTCCACTCAAAGTATTAATTTCTTCAATAGCATGCACTTTTTTACTAGTAGAAGATCTTTCGGTATGCCATTGAGAGTAATTTGCCATAGTATTATCTAGGAGTTTAGTAGCTTATCCTAATGTGATTTCCATAAAAGTACCACCCGTGGCAGAATCTAAAAGATTTCTAGATGCAAAATTCAATCCAGCATAAAAAATTTGTATGATCATCCATAAACTTAAACCATGAGTAGGGCAATTTCTTATCATCAATTTCATCCTCTCCCATGATTATACAACATGTTCATGATCAAGTTGCTTAAAATTCATTATATCATTCCTAAGAGAGATGATCTTAGCGGGAGGAAAATACTTGGAAATAAAAGCATCCTTACACTTATTCCATGAGTCAATACTATTTTTAGGCAAAGATGAAAACCAAGCTTTAGCACGATCTCATAGTGAGAATGGAAATAGCTTCAATTTAACAATATCATTATCCACATCTGAAAGTCCAACTAATCCCCGGGTGGTTTTGGTAATTCATAACAACATATAGCTCATTGAACTAATATCCATTCAAGTTAAATATTTCAGAAAGTTCAATGATTGGCATGGCATGGACTAGAGATGTGGACCCCTCAAAATGCTAAGGACACATATTGGCAAAAGCTCAAGACTCTTCATTTTATATTTTAGTGATCCAAGATCACATTGAGTCCATAGGAAAGCCAATACTATTAAAAGGGGATGAGGTGTTGCTTAATGGTCTACTTGCTCAAAGTGCTTAGTGATATTGCTCCAAACCCCTCAACCACTTTCTCATTTCCAAATATGTCCAAAACTCAAAGTCAAACTCGGCCCCACCGAAATGATCTATCTGGCGCCACCGAGTTCATTTGACATAGCCACTGTCAGAAACCCTAACTCCTCGGTCACACCGATACGGATCTCGGTCTCACCGAGATGGCCCTGCAAACTCTCTGTTGCCAGTTGCAATTATTTTGGTCTTACCAAAATGTGCAATCGGTCCCACCGAGTTTACTTGACCAACTATCTGTTTGCTCTTTGCTGAAATCGTCTCACCAAGTTCAAGCAATCGGCTTCACCGAGATGAGGTTTTGCCCTAGCCCTAGCACATCGGTCCCACCGAGTTGTTTCAGTCGGCCCCACCGAGATTCCTAACATTCACATTTTGAACTAAATCGGTCTCACCGAGTTCTTCTATTCGGTCTGACCGAGTTGGGTCAAATGTGTGTAACGGTTGGATTTTGTGTGGAGGCTATATATGCCCCTCCACCCCTTCTCCATATGTGAGAGAGCCATCAGAACATGCCTACACTTCCAGCCTACATTTTCTAAGAGAGAACCACCTACTCATGTGTTGAGATCAAGATATTCCAATCCGACCACAAGAATCTTGATTTCTAGCCTTTCCCAAGTAGCTTTCCACTCAAATCATCCTTCCACCATATCCAAATCTGTGAGAGAGAGTTGAGTGTTGGGGAGACTATCATTTGAAGCACAAGAGCAAGGAGTTCATCATCAACACAACAACTATTACCTTTTCGAGAGTGGTGTCTCCTAGATTGGTTAGGTGCCGCTTGGGAGCCTCCGACAAGATTGTGGAGTTGAACCAAGAAGTTTTTAAGGGCAAGGAGATCACCTACTTTGCGAAGATCTACCCGAGTGAGGCAAGTCCTTCATGGGCGATGGCCATGGTGGGATAGACAAGGTTGCTTCTTCGTGGACCCTTCGTGGGTGGAGCCCTATGTGGACTCGCGCAACCATTACCCTTCATGGGTTGAAGTCTCCATCAACATGGATGTACGATAGCACCACCTATCGGAACCACACTAAAAATCTCCGTGTCATCATTGCGTTTGCACTCTCCAAACCCTTCCCTTTACCTTCATATGCAATGTTTTACTTTCCGCTGCTACACTCTTAGAATTGCATGTGTAGGTTGATTGCTTGACTTGTGCTAATTTGCTAAAATCTGCCCACAACTAAAATTGGAAAAAGGTTAGATTTTTATTTGGTCAAGTAGTCTAATCACCCCCCTCTAGACCTACTTTTGATCCTACAAGTGGTATCAGAGCTTTGGTCTCCATTTTCCTTGATTTCCATAGCTTTGGTGATCATAGCCTTGGTTTCACAACCTAGGAGAGTATGGCGTCTAGCGAGGGAAATTACCACCGTAGAGGTCCTTACTTTGATGGTACTAATTCTGCCAGTTGGAAGCATAAGATAAAAATGCATATTCTTGGTCATAACCCTGCCGTTTGGGCTATTGTGCGCATTGGCTTGCAAGGTGATTTCTTCGAGGATGGAAAAGAACCGGATCGTGAAGCGTCCGCGAAAGAAATGAAGATGTTGCAATACAATGCTCAAGCTTGCGATATTCTCTTCAACGGATTGTGCCCCGAAGAATTCAACAAAATCAGCCGCCTTGAGAATGCAAAGGAAATTTGGGATACATTTGGTTGATATGCACGAAGGTACCGAGTCCGTCAAGGAATCCAAATTAGATGTGCTTCAAAGTCAACTTGACAAGTTCAAGATGAAGGATGGTGAAGGAGTTCCTGAGATGTACTCTAGGCTTGCTCTCATCACAAATGAGATTGCCGGCTTAGGAAGCGAAGAGATGACCGACAAATTCATCATCAAGAAGATCCTAAGAGCCTTGGATGGAAAATATGATACCGTGTGCACCTTGATACAAATGATGCCCAACTACAAAGATCTCAAGCACACGGAAGTCATTGGTAGAATTGTTGCTCATGAGATGTCACTCAAGGATAAGGAAGAGCTCCACAACAAGTCTAGTGGTGCTTATACATCTTCATGTGATGCTCCTACAACATCAAGTGAGAAACAAGTCTTCAATGAAGAATTGAGCTTAATGGTGAAGAACTTCAACAAATTCTACAAGAATAGAAGCAAAGAAAGAAGTTCCAAGTCAAGATCCTACAATGACAAAAGATCTTCTAGTCGTGATCGTAATTGCTACAATTGTGGAAGACCCGGACACTACTCCAATGAGTGTACGGCTCCCTACAAGAAAAGAGAAGATTCACCTAAGAGGAGAAGTAAAAGAGATGAATCACCACCAAGAGAGAGAAGTAGTAGAGATGATCGTCATGAACGAAGACCCTCTCGTAGAAGCAAGGATTCGGAAAGGAAGGACAAGTCATCAAAGGGCTACACAAGGCAAAGACATCAAGCTCACGTTGGTGAATGGGTATCCGGTTCCGACTCCGATAACTACTCCGAGAGAAGCTATCACTCCGACTCCGAATATACTCAAGATGAAGGTGTTGCCGGACTTGCACTATGTCATCCAACTCCTACGACATATTTGAATCACCAAATGAAGGAATTTGAAGATGATTTATGGCTAAAGGCCCTAAGGTATCACACCCCGAGTACGTTGATTTCAATAGTGATGAAGATGATTTGCTAGGTGATGATGATTTACTTGTTGACAACACTAGTGATGAAAACTATGATGAAATTGCTAGTATTCATGCTAATCAAGATGAAAGAAATGACAATGATAAGAAGGAGATTGAGCGCCTAACTAAAGAACTAAACAATCTTAAGATAGGTCATGAAACAACTCTAGAGGATCATAGAGAGCTTCTAAGAACTCATGAGAAGCTACGCTTCGAGAAGCTAAATTTAGAGCAAGAGCATGGGTTCCTAAAAGCAATCAATGATGATCTT
This sequence comes from Thinopyrum elongatum, assembly GCA_011799875.1. Taxonomy (NCBI): domain Eukaryota; kingdom Viridiplantae; phylum Streptophyta; class Magnoliopsida; order Poales; family Poaceae; genus Thinopyrum; species Thinopyrum elongatum. The sequence continues at coordinate 674,295,708 of CM022298.1, forward strand.
CGAAAGAAGAGTTCTTCTTACATTGCCAAGCGTTTACTCTTGTCTACTTATATGCCACAAGTAAAATCTAGCAATAAGAACAAGAAGGATTCTTCCTCTAGTAGTAACAATAATCATGTTAAATCCAATATTGTTGCTTCTAGTAGTTCTCTTGATTCCACTAATGATTCTCTTAGCCAAGTTACACTTGAGAAAGAAAATAGCTTATTGAAGGGAATTATAGAGAAAGGTGTTTACAAGAGCCTTGCCGGAAGTAAGCAATTTGAGGAAATTGTACGCAAGCAAGGAAGGCACCGGAAGAACCAAGGTGTTGGTTTTGAACGAAAGTTCAATGCCAATGGAGTTGAGTGGGAAGAAGATCAATACCCCAAGACGAAGTTTGTTCCTCAACAAGAGAAGTATGATCCCACTTCTTTCAAAGGAACACAAGCTCAAGATGATCTTCCACCACAAGACCACAAGCAAAAAGGCAAGGACAAGCTTCAAGAAGAGATTGATTCATTTGAAGAAACTCCTAAGGCCATGGTCAAGTGGGTTCCCAAGACTACATCAAGTTCTACTTCATCAAGTACGACTACAACTCCAAGGATTCCCATCAAGTTGATGTGGATCCCAAAGAAGAAGAACTAGAAAGTTCTTGAGGGTGACTCCGCCAACATACCTCATCACATTCATTTTGGCAAGAACAAGTGCAATCAATTTTCATATCTTGCACTAGTTCATGGAGTCACAAACCCTCTTGTTGGTAAGACAAGGGACAAGGTAACCTAATGCTTTCATGAACATCATCATATCTGTGTATCACTCTATGTCTATGGATATTCTTGTATGTTCCTTGTGGGACTAACCCGTGTAGGTATTGAAAGTGCAACACTCCAATGGATTGCTCCAAATGATCTACATCAACATTGAGCATCCACATCTTCAACACCTACATGAAGTCATCATCGACAAAACCCAAGGTTAGTTCATCCCTCCAAGGGGGGATATCACATCTAGGGGGAGCTTTGCTCTAAGAAAATTGAGCTAAAGCAACTCAAATGATGTGAACACAACAATGCATTATGTAAAAGTGGTAACCCCACTTGTGCTTAAACGATGAGTATGACTTATGATCAAATGTTCTCATTTGACTCCTACGTCAATATACTCATATATAGATGACCTAGTCATCACCAATTGCTTGATAGATGCTATAGTGTTTGTGCATGCTTTGTCACATGATTTATTTGCTATCTTATTTTGTGAGCATGTTGGTTGCATAATTTTCTTCATTCAAGGACATCCATTTGTTGCTTTGATTGTTTGGTTTTTCTTTTTGCCAAATGGATGGACAAGAATGCCTAAGTACTCCCTCTAGCTATCTATGCTTTTTCTTGTCTCAAACTCTATTCATGCTACATCACAAAGTTTGAACAAGTCACTTTCGGACCCTTCGGTGAGGAGCACTCGGAGCCACCGATCCGTCAAGGGCTTAACTTCCAAAACCTCTTAATGATTTTAGGTCAGACCGACATATCCAATTCGGTCTCACCGAGATCAATAAGTTGATCTAAGTTTTCATCTCGGTGCCACCGATTAGAACTATTCGGTCACACCGAGTTGCAGCAACTGCTAGCAGTTTTGCATCTCGGTGCCACCGAGTCGTTCCACTCGGCGCCACCGACAGCGCCTGGGTATATATTCCCCGCGTACCCGTACGGTTGAAAATCACTTCAAACCGCATGAGCTTGCGCCCCAGCACTGCCGCCCTTGGTCTCCGGATCGTCGCCGTCGTCGCCAGTGACCTTCTGCCACTGGTCTCCGCCGCTGTCAACGGAATCCTCACCGCCGTTGCCGCCGTAGCAAATCCACCGCCAAGTTAGGGTACGGATTTGACCCTTTGTGCTTTCCATTGCTCCGATTCTTGCACAAAGTACATTGCCATTGTTCTTCCCACATATGAGATCAATCTATCCACCAAACAAATTATGTAGAATAGATTTGATGCAAAAACTTAGGGTTAGGTTTCTGCCGAACCCATCTCGGACCGACCGATCTGAGGATCTCAGTCACACCGATTGGCCCTGGCCATTGCACAAGTACAACTCGGTCTGACCGAAGTGTACTGATTGGTGAGACCGAAATCACTTTCTCTGTGAAACCCTAGCATCTCGGAGTCACCGAAGTGCATTTTGGTCTGACCGAAACTGTGTGTTTAGACTCTATTAGTGCTTCGGTGTCACTGAGTTTGTCAAATCGGTAGCTCCAAAATGCTTTTTGCAGAAAACTAAAGTTAAGTTTTTGTCTCAATATTTTGCAAAATAAACTGTACTTTGTGATGCTCATCTACTCTATCTACACCCAACTATTCACAGGGTCAGTTGCAGCTATGTCAGAGGGCAGTGACAGTCAAAACAAGTCTGAAGAGCAGCTCAACCTCAATGAGGGCACTAGTCCCTCTAGCAGCTATGATGAGGGGAGTAGGAGCACTCCCAGCAATTTGCCTAAAGCAGCTACTAAGCAAAAGAAGAAAAGAACATCTGAATCTGAGGATGAAGATTTTGTGATTGAGGAAGAAGTGACCTCCAAGAAGAAAGTACTCAAGAAGGAGTATGCTGCTGCTGCTACTAAACCTGGACTACAGAAGAAAGCTCCTGCAAAGAGAGCTCCAATGTCAAAAGCCAGAGCCTCAACTCAAGAAACTACAGCTGCACCAGGAGGTGCAAGTGAGAAGAGGAAGGAAAGGGTCAAAAAGACTATTGCCAGAGTCATTGGTAGATCTTCTATGATGAGAGATTTTGATGAAGAAGAAGAGGAGGAGGAAGAGCCTGCTGCACCTCCTACAAAGACTCAGAAGCTGATGGGGGATGCCACCAGGACTGGGGCTACTCCATCTAAGCCCAAGTCTGCCCCCAAGCCTTCAGCTCAAGCTCAAGCCCCCAAGACAACTGCACCAAAGAGATCAACCAGGAACATCTCAGCTGCTGAAAAGAACAAGGCCCCAGTGCCTGAAGTTCAAGAAGAAGAAGAGCCACTAGTGCTCAGAAAAGCTCAAGCCCAAGATTCTAGACCACAATGATGATCATCCTGTGGCAGGGAACATGAAGTTGAGAAAGGATGCAGGTCTGAGACTATGGAGGAAGACTGATCCTTATGCCACCAGGAGGATGACTGCTGTAGACTACCGCTTTCACACCAAGGAACAACAGGACTTCTATGAGACTGTCCTATTGGACAAGAAACCCATTGTGTGTGACATGAAATGGGTAGACTGGAAATACATTGACTCCAATGAAGACTACTTTCCTCGTGTGCATGAGAGCTTCAGAATGAATGGTGTTGACACATTTGTTGGTCAGAAGTTGACAAAGTGGAATGATGAAATGATAATGCAATTCTACTCCACAGCCCACTTCTATCCTGATGGAAAGATAGTGTGGATGACAGAAGGAACCAAATATCAGTCTACAATCTCAGAATGAGCCAAGTTGATCAATGCTCTAGAGGAAGCTGAAGATGATCTTGATGTGTACAGTAAGCCTAGGAAGGATCACAACTCCATGGCTAACATGTACAAGCCAATCCCTGATGCTGCATTAGAGACACACAAGTTTGGCTCCATATATTATCTGCTTGCTGGTTTGACCACCATGAACACCATCTTGAGGCACACTCTTTTGCCCAAGTCAGGAGATCATAGGATGATTCATGGTCACTCCATCAACTTGCTTCACTTGTTTGATGTTCCACAAAAGTTCAAGGTGATGAGCCTGATTGTAGAGACTATGAAGAGAACAGCTGCAGACCAGAAGAGATCTTGTGGATATGCCCCTCACATTCAGACTTTGATCAACTCCAAGATGGGAACTGGGACATATCTACTAGACAGAGAGCACCTTCCCCTGAGGCCAGACTTTGAGGACAACGAGGTTGTCATGGATGCTTCTCATCCTACTTGTGCAGCTGCCCAGGAGAAGATAGAGAAAGCAAAGGCCGCAAAAGCAGCAAAGGCAGCAAGTGCCCCAGATGCTTCAGTTGCAAATCTCAAGACCAAGCAAGATCAACTCAGTTATCTGCTTGAGGCCTCTGTGAGAATTGAGAAGAGCTTGGCCACCTTGACTCAAAATCAGGAGAGTCTTGAGAGGATCATTGGGACTAAATTCCATGACCTAGATGTGAAGGTCACTAAGATTCAAACAATTGTGGAGAAGCTCCAAGAGGCTGCTGAGGACAGGGATGATAGACCCACTACAGACACATTCCAGAGAGTGCCAAGGGCACAAAGATCATCAGCTGTGCCAGTTGCCAGAGACTCCAGGACTACCACTTCAGCACCTGCAGCCACTGCCACAGTGTACCTCTAGTGTCAACTCCTCCAGCTCCACAGACTTCTTCAGAGGCATTTGCAGATGCCCTCCTCTCCACGCCATCTACGCACATCGGAGCAACAAGCCATAAGACCCCTTCAGGAGCTCCCGGAGATCGTGCCGAGAGTGTCGTATAGCACTATACATTTTCAAACTTTTTGGTAACTTGTTGCCAAAGGGGGAGAAAGTGTATAGATCATAGGCTTTGAGAGAGAGTGTGTCTTGCTTTTTGTTGGTTTCATTTGCTTCTCTTGCTACTTTGGTCCTTTGGTTGTCTGATTCCTATGCTACAATTTGTGCTATGCTCGTGAGATACTCTGTGATCATGTGTTTGATCATACTATGCCTTAATGTGTGCTTGCATGATTATATCCATGAATGTTTATGTATGATCAATCACTTGTATCCTTGGTGATGAGTGCATGTTATTCAACTCTTATCATTTTGATCGCTCCACCAAGATGTATGTGACACGGAAGAGTGACCCATGATCCTAATCGATTGTGCATTTGCATTCAAAAGCAAATTTCAAATGATGTACAAATTTAGGGGGAGCTCTTGCTTATCACATACTTCTCAAAGCGACGATGTAGTTCATTCATATTATCATTTGTCGAAGCTTTGATCTATATGTTGTCATCAATTACCAAAAAGGGGGAGATTGAAAGTGCAACTAATCCCGGGTGGTTTTGGTAATTCATAACAACATATAGCTCATTGAACTAATATCCATTCAAGTTAAATATTTCATAAAATTCAATGATTGGCATGGCATGGACTAGAGATGTGGACCCCTCAAAATGCTAAGGACACATATTGGCAAAAGCTTAAGACTCTTCATTTTATATTTTAGTGATCCAAGATCGCATTGAGTCCATAGGAAAGCCAATACTATTAAAAGGGGATGAGGTGTTGCTTAATGGTCTACTTGCTCAAAGTGCTTAGTGATATTGCTCCAAAACTCTCAACCACTTTCTCATTTCCAAATATGTCCAAAACTCAAAGTCAAACTCGGCCCCACCGAAATGATCTATCCGGCGCCACCGATTCATTTGACATAGCCACTGCCAGAAACCCTAACTCCTCGGTCACACCGATACGGATCTCGGTCTCACCGAGATGGCCCTGCAAACTCTCTGTTGCATGTTGCAATTATTTCGGTCTTACCGAAATGTGCAATCGGTCCCACCGAGTTTGCTTGACCAACTCTCTGTTTGCTCTTTGCTGAAATCGGTCTCACCGAGTTCAAGCAATCTGAGAGTTCAAGCAATCGGCTTCACCGAGATGAGGTTTTGCCCTAGCCCTAGCACATCGGCCCCACTGAGTTGTTTCAGTCGGTCCCACCGAGATTCCTAACGTTCACATTTTGAACTAAATCGGTCTCACCGAGTTCTTCTATTCGGTCTGACAGAGTTGGGTCAAATGTGTGTAACGGTTGAATTTTATGTGGAGGCTATATATACCCCTCCACCCCCTTCTCCATATGTGAGAGAGCCATCAGAACGTGCCTACACTTCCAACCTACATTTTCTGAGAGAGAACCACCTACTCATGTGTTGAGATCAAGATATTCCAATTCAACCACAAGAATCTTGATTTCTAGCCTTTCCCAAGTTGCTTTCCACTCAAATCATCCTTCCACCATATCTAAATCTGTGAGAGAGAGATGAGTGTTGGGGAGACTGTCATTTGAAGCACAAGAGCAAGGAGTTCATCATCAACACAACATCTATTACGTTTTGGAGAGTGGTATCTCCTAGATTGGTTAGGTGTCGCTTGGGAGCCTCCGACAAGATTGTGGAGTTGAACCAAGAAGTTTGTAAGGGCAAGCTGATCGCCTACTTCGTGAAGATCTACCCGAGTGAGGCAAGTCCTTCGTGGGAGATGGCCATAGTGGGATAGACAAGGTTGCTTCTTCGTGGACCCTTCGTGGGTGGAGCCCTCCGTGGACTCGCGCAACCGTTACCCTTCGTGGGTTGAAGTCTCCATCAACGTGGATGTACGATAGCACCACCTATCGGAACCACGCTAGAAATCTCCATGTCATCATTGTGTTTGCACTCTCCAAACCCTTCCCTTTACCTTCATATGCAATGTTTTACTTTCCGCTGCTACACTCTTAGAATTGCATGTGTAGGTTGATTGCTTGACTTGTGCTAAATTGCTAAAATCTGCCCACAACTAAAATTGGGAAAAGGGTATATTTTTATTTGGTCAAGTAGTCTAATCACCCCCCCTCTAGACATACTTTTGATCCTACAACATCTTTTTTCTTTTGCATATCACACAATTCAACGAAAGTATTAGGATGGGATGCAACATCTTCATTAGGACTACCAAAAAATTGTTTTTTCATAACAAGATTCAACAAATCAACATTAATTTTATAAGATTCCGCACTAGTGGCGAGAGCAATAAGAGTACTAATAAAATCGTTATTATTAGTGTTGGAAAAAACCGCACAACTTAGTATTTTCTTAAGACATCATGATAAAGCAAGCAATCTAGCACACAAGCAAACAAAACTCAAACGAAAAGATGAACGGAAAGAAGGCAAATATTTTTGTGTTTTTCCTGAAAACATTTTAGAAGTGGGGGAGAGGAAAACGAGAGGCAAATGACAAATAATGTAAATGCAAGAGATGAGAGTTTATGATGGTTACTTGGTAGGCTTGATGTAGATCCTCCCCGGCAACGGCGCCAGAAATTCTTCCTGCTACTTCTTGAGCTTGCGATGGTTTTTCCCTTGAAGAGAAAAGGGTTATGCAGCAAAATAGAGATAAGTATTTCCCTCAGTTGAGAACCAAGGTATCAATCTAGTAGGAGGAACACACAAGTCACCGATGGTTGTACCTACACAAACAAACAAATACTTGCACCCAACGCGATAAACGGTTGTCAATCCCTTCACGGTTACTTGCAAGGATGAGATCTGATAGAGAAAGGTATAAAAGATAAATAAAAGTGCAAAATAAAGTAATGGTAAATAAATTGAAGCAAGATATTTTTGGGTTTTTGGTTTTGTAGATCTGAAAATAATATGATAAAAGATAGACCCGGGGCCATAGTTTTCACTAGAGGCTTCTCTCTTGAAAGAACGTATACAGTGGGTAAACAAATTACTGTTGAGCAATTGATAGAAAAGCACGAAGTTATGACGATATCTAAGGCAATGATCATGAATATAGGCATCACGTCCGTGACATGTAGACCAACTCCTGGCTGCATATACTACTATTACTTCACACATCAACCGCTATCCAGCATGCATCTAGTGTATTAAGTTAACAAGAATGGAGTAACGCCTTAAGCAAGATGACATGATGTAGAGGGATAGATCCAATCAATATGAAATAAATCCCACATTTTTATCCTTAATGGCAACAATACAAATACGTGTCATGTCCCCTTCTGTCACCGGGAATAAGCACTGCAAGATTGAACCCATTACAAAGCACCTCTCCCATGGCAAGAAAAATCAATCTAGTTGGCCAAACCAAATCAATAGATCAGAGAGAAATATAAAGCTATCTTAATCATGCATAAAAGAGTTCAGAGAAGACTCAAATAATATTCATAGATAATCCGATCTTAAATCCACAATTCACCGGATCTCAACAAATGCACCGCAAAAGAAGATTACATCGAATAGATCTGCAAGAACATCGAGGAGAACATTGTATTGAAGATCAAAGAGAGGAAATAAGTCATCTAGCTACTAGCTATGGACCCGTAGGTCTGTGGTAAACTACTCACACATCATCAGAAGGGCAACAAGGTTGATCTAGAGGCCCTCCGTGATCGAATCCCCCTGCCGGCAGAGTACCGGAACAGGTCTCCAGATGGGATCCCACGAGGACAGAAACTTGCGGCGTCGGAAAAGTATTTTTGGTGTGCCCCCTGGTATACGGGGAATATTTGGGTATTTATAGAACAAAGATTAGGGTTAGAGGAGCATCAGGGGCCCCACAAGCCTAGGGGCGCCCTCCCCCCTAGGGCGCGTCCTTCGAGCTTGTCGCCAACTGGTGGCCCCTCTGACTTCCTCCCGAAGATTCCTGGGTGTCTTCTGATCCAAGAAAAATCCTCAAAAAGTTTCGTTCCGTTTGTACTCCGTTTGGTATTGATTTTCTGTAAAAGACAAAAATAAGTTAAAAACAGCAACTGATACTTGGCACTAGGTTAATAGGTTAGTCCCAAAAAATGATATAAAATAGCATAATAATGCAGATAAAATATCCAAGATGGATAATATAATAGCATGGAACAATCAAAAATTATAAATACGTTGGAGACTTATCATGCGTCTAGTATCGTTGGTGGGCGTGTGGAGGTGTGTCTTCAGTGGATCTATCCTCGGTGGATTTGCTCGGATCTCGTTGTCGTTCGTCTATGTTCATGTGTCTTCGGGTTGGATCTTTTCGATCTACGTTATTCTTCATCGGTGGCGGTTGCTGTTCTGCTGCGCTGGTCCTATGGGGCCTTAGCATGACGACTTCCTGACTGTCTACTACAAGTTGTGTCCGACTCTGGCGAGGGAGAGGAGATAATGATGGCTCGCCTTCGGCTCGTTTCAGTGCTTGTAGTCGTCGCTAGGTGGTTTACGGATCAGGATATAATTTTTATTATTTCTGATGTTCGCTGTACTGGCATGATTGAAGATGAATAGATGAGAAGTTTTCGCAAAAAAAAATCGCCATATGACCTCGATCAGCATAATAACCACCGGTGCGTAGAATTTAGCCGAAAAGGCCGTTTAGTAGCATCGCCATTTAACCCCAGGACGCTATTAATTTAGGACAGTATAACCAGACCTAAACGGAGCCCTCTCACGCCATTACGCATATCAGCCGTTAGATCTTCGTTTGGATAGTTCCTAACCGTCCATTTGCATTAGATTCGCGATCTGGGCCGCTGTCCTAAGGGGCAGCTACTCCGGTGGAATTTTTGGAGCCCTGTGGTGCATTTGGGCCTTATAACCACAGAAAGCCCAATTAGAACGATCGTTCCCATGGAAAGAAAATGAAACCCTTCCTTCCTCTCTCACGATCTGGGAGATGTGCCGCCGCCGCCGCCGCCCACTTTGCTTAATCGGCGGGAGCCTGCCTCCTTCCGTGAACTCCATAACCTCTTTCCCTGCACCACCAAGACACCGGCCGCCTCCATGTGGCGAGGGAGCATGCCATCTCGTTCGTTTCGTCTGTACCGGCGCGACTGTAGCATGGCCTCCGCTTCGGTCCGCTGCTCGCTGCCGGCCATTTTTTTTTTATGCTCTTCCAGAGGCCGCCGAGTCTACCGCCGTCGTGCCACTCGGGACCTCCCCCCCCCCGTTTGGCATGTTTGAGGAGATTAGCCATGTTCCTCTTCGGTGTGGAAGGAAGGTGAACTGGATAATCCACGACTTCTGCCCCTCAAAACAAGCACAAGGTGGGTGGGTGCCTCCCTGCTCTACCTTAGTAGCACAACCAAGTATATATAACATTCTTTGCTGTTTATATTCTCTTATTCTCTTCTCTTAGCAATGCCTTTTGCTTTTTATTTCTCATGATTTTATCTTTTAGTTGTGGAAATTGGAAAGCAATGTCTAATTTCCTGTTAGGAATGGGTGTATGTTGCAACTAAATTATGGTGCATAGTGTAAGTTGTATTTTCCACTTAAAATTGCATATCCTGTCAATGTGGTGCTTATTGTCGTTTGTACCTGAACATTTATTGACTACACCATTTTCCTGTCTCCATAGTTAATTCAAATAGGTACTGATGGTTGGGTAATCAAACTATAGGCAAAGATCTTAGGAACACATCTGTGGGAACTGGGAAGACCATGCTGTTAAGTGGTTTGTGCATTTTTGTATCTTCATACTAGGGATCAAATTAATTACATAACTCGGTCACCCCCCCCCCCCCCCCCTCCCAATTTTTCCTTTTATGATGGCTCTAGAGGTGGTCCACCAAGGCACTGGATATATATAACCTAAAGTATGTTAGACTTGAATTTCCTTTTTGCAACATTTATTTTTATTTTTATTATTTTCTTTACGAATTCCTAAAAGGTGTATGATGAAAGTGTTTCTGCCTCAACAATTAAGTGCCTAGCTCAGAATTTATTTGTAAAGATTTATATGTTGTGTGCTTCTTTCCCGTATTGAGACTTTCCTAATATGTTGTTATTGGTACTATCCACCAATCATGTGCACACTGAACCAAAACTTGTAGATATTGGTACATCTTGGGAACTGAATCATGTGTACAAATTCTGAGACACACACTGAATAATTATTTGGTGCGTCCACACACTTAACTCTTGAGGGCTCGAGGCAGAAATACTTGGTTGTCATGTCCAAGCATTTTTATAAACATCAACGCTGGATGTCCAATTAGGCTTTGTATATAGGCATAATAGCAGATTACCTCAGTTTTAGCATCTGCAACCTTTCCTTTTCACGGAAATCTCAATTCGCCATGTATCACATTTTTGTAGGTCATGTCTCCGTGGTAGATGGCCCCGGAGACGGGTAAAGATATGTTGAAAAAGTACCATTCACAAGTTCTATTCAGTCGGATAATTACTGTTGTTGGTAGAAACTAAGAATGCTTTTAAATGATAAGCTTGCCTCTTTATCCGGCCTGCACTTTATCAAACTTACTTTCTGGAGACATGATCCTTTCATTCATACATATTCTGAGTCTTTATCATCTGTCACCTGTGTTCTGTTTTGGTTACTATTTGGTCAAGGTTGCTCAAGCCATATACTTGTCTGGTAGCCTATTTAATCAATCATGCTAGCCAATACATAATTATTTTCATTCATGCAGTCTATTTCGAAGGTCCACTTCATATATAGAATCAAGGAGCCCAGTTTGGTTATCATATGGTACAGAATTCCCTCCCTCCCTCCCAATCAAAATTATTTTCATTCAGGATGTATCCAAGGTTTATGAGGGCCATTCCTTCCTCTGCAGGTACATTTGGCCTGCTTCATGGCCACTACTGATTATATTTTTTGTGCGTTCAGTAATAGAGAAAATTGCTGAGTTTTTCAGCCTTCTTGCGTCACTTTACAGGTCAGCTATAATGTATCGAGCAGATACATTTACAATCAATGGTCTTGTGTGATATTAGTTTTCTTATATTTGCTGTTACTGTGTGGGGGAATAACCTAATAGATTTTATGTGTTCCGATAATCACTTTACTGATCAGTTGTCGATGGATTATGTATGTTTCAGAACAGGGTTATTGATTGAGCTTAGTTTTTGTTTCCAAAAGGACCAAGTTTAGTGAAGTTCCTAGGAGTGGCTGAGGATGCAAATCAAGAAGATTGTGCACCGCAAGGTTTGCTTGTAGGTCTTAAATAGAGATCAATTCTTGTATGTACATCAACCTTGTAGGTCTTGAGAATTCTCATGTAGATATAAATGTATCGCTTTTGAGTCCGATTTCAAATACCAGGATACATGAAATCTTGAAAGTAATCACGATGAAGCCACATGGACATTATTTGACGACATGAACATTAAAGATCAAGAAGTTGTGGTAAGCGCTCGAATCTTGAATAACTTGTGTTAAACCGAGGAAATGGTAAGTTCCATACCGACATATCATGTATTATATGCATTCTTATAGGAGGTACGAGGTCACTACTATCCTTATCCTCTTTGAACCGTACTTGTGACAGTTCATCAGTGAGGACCTTGAAATGTTTGGGAAAACATAAACTAATAAATTGCTAATCATACGTGAATGCAGTAAAATCAAGAAAAATGGCGCAGGTTATGATGGGCAAGGAAAAACGAGCTACCATAACAATTAAGAGAGGACAATCCATAAGAGAGACCAAGATTACACAAGATGACGTTTGTGTTTATGCTTTCAATGCTTAGGAAGACGTCTTAAAGTTGTCTTGCCTTACAATTGTTCGTGGTACAGCTAAAACTCCTAGCAGATTAGAACCCATATATTTTTCATTTTTTCAGAGTTGTCTGTATTCTCGTCATGAAAATTCAGTTCAATGTTGTACTTAAATTCTGCACAACTCATTTTATATTGAAATTTTCCATGCCATCATATGTTTACTGAAATTCTTAGCATTTTATTTGACAAATGGACGGGCGCGGCAACGCGCGCCATCAATGATCTAGTTAAGGACAGTATAACCGCACCTAATCCTTGCCCTCACAGCGATTTGAGTTTTCAGCCTTCCGTTTTATTGATCTGGGAGTTTCTGGCCGTCAGATTTCGTGTCCAAGGCAATCTGTTCCGCAATCTATTTAAACTGGCCCAGCTGTCCTGTGGGCTGCTGCTGCACGGGCCGAAACGGACGCCTCTGGTGCACAGGGTTGTCGGCTAGCCCATTCTACCGTGTGTGGGCTTCAAGGGATCCATCTGTGGCGAGGTGGTCTTCCTCCATCCATCCTACGCGAGCCTCGCGAGGGATTCCGGTGCGGCTGGGGATCAATCTGTGATGAGGCTTGCCAGTGATCCGGCGCCGGAGGGGATCGACCGGCGGATAGGCATCCAACCTCGATCCGAGGCGATGCGCGCGAGGATCCGGCAATCGACAGGATCCCGCCCCGTAGCAGATGGGCGACTTTTCCTCTTTGCCGTCACCATTGCTCCTTGCCGTAGCCACTCGTGGCCATGGCGGCCAGGGTTCGCCTCCGCCTCCGACCTCGGTGCGTCCCCTTCTCCCGCTCGCCTCCCCTCCCCCAGCAATGAGGAGGAGTAGCCGGTGCCCCCGCCCCCGAGCTCGCCGACGATGCCGTCCTCCGGCCCAAGCTTGCTGCTACTGCCCCTCCTCTCCTCTGTCCACGGCTTCCTCAAGGAATAAGGTAATCTCACCTCTCATCTCATGTCCTCTGTGATATGCATCCCTGATTCCTCTGATGATTTGGATGGTGTCTCACCAATATGTTAATTTTGATGATCCAACACTTTAGGGTTTGAGTAAAGAAATAAGGAATACTTTAATGTCGGATTGTTATACAAGTTTGAAATTTGTTTCAATCACTCAATGGTTCTTTGCTTATTGTAAATTAAATCTGCTAGCTGATCATATCATGTAGCTTCTGCATCCTGAATACAATCTCACCAAGTGTATTATTTGATACCTTTTGTTTTTTCACCGAATTTCAGTAACAGTTGAGACCTAATTCAACAGGTCGCTTGATGAACGGAGAGGGGCTGCACGGGGAAGAGCCAGGCAGTTTCAACTCTTGTAATTTATGGTGGGAGCTCCAAATTCAGGCCACAAGACTCCATATTTGGAGGTTGCAGGGCGTGGGTTTGAAGGGCACTCCATTCGTCAACCGCTCATGTGGTTCACCTCCCTTCTCAGCCTCCTGCACAGCCCATCTCCTCTTCTCACCAATGGCGCAGACGACCAGATGCCCATGGCACCGAAAAGTGTGCCAATTAATGACAGCAGACCGTGTGCCAACTACACAGTCATTCCCACCACATTTTCCTGCTGCTCGCGGCTATAAAAAGGTTGCTGCCATGTCTTTCGTAGCTCATATCCCCACCGCCCACAACCTCCACCTCCCTCCCCATCACCCACAGCATCCCACAGCCTCCACTTTCCTCCCTGCCGCCCACAACCTCCACTCCCCTACCCGTGGTCGGATTGGGTGTCGCTCCCGAAAGAGGAGAGGTGGTCGCGCTCATCGCCAAGGAGAAGGAGGGGGAGAAGTGGAATCATCTTCATTGTACAAAGTTATACCATGCATTAGGTGGGACATCCATTGGATGTCTGGCTTGATGCTTAGTATAATTTCGACCGTCATCGTCATTGGAATCGAGTCGCCGCAGCCAGAATTGGTACCCCACCACCCAAACCATCGTCGTCAGAGTCGTCCTTGCCCTCGTCATCGTGCTTGTCCTTGCCCTCGCCGTGTCTGTGACCAACGACATCGACCTTGTCGCCGCCGACCTGTTGACGATGAAGCGAAGTAGAAGCCAAGTAATTGAAGAATAAGTATGTAGCCCATGACATTTGCGTCCCACATATAAATTATGCAGGCTAAGATACGGCGACTGAATTTGCACGTCACCTGTCCAGCCTTTGAAAGCATATATGCACTCCATATGCAATATAGCGACTGTGAATATGATCGCATTCTAGAAATCATGTAAACCGAAGGGGCTGAAAGAACCGTATAGATACATACTCCTACAACTACAGATGTCATAAGGGTGTCTTTGGTTCCCTTTTCACTTTTCTTGGTTCCTAGGAACATGGCCCGGTAGAGCCTATGCAAGGGAATGCAGACTGCCCCCAAGTGTAAGTTGCACTGGCACGAGCCTCCATATGAGAAACGGCCGAGTTGATGGTTCCTCTTAGATAGGGGTGGGCGTTTGGTTTATATAGTTAATCTGGTTTGGTTTATTCGGGTTTTTAGAACTTCGGTTCTGTAAAATAACAACCGAAATAATTGCAATAAAAATTACAACCGAACCTTATTAACTGAAATATATCGGCGTGGTTTGTTCGGTTAACCAAAAAACCGAAATACATGCGCATCACCACAAGTCGAAGCAGCGTATCATGTAACGATTTGTTATACTTTGTTCAGACATAGCCGTCAATCATCTAAAAAAAGTAGCTACCAATTAGTATTTGCATGTATGAGAGCCTATAATCTATGCGGTAGACCGATGCGCTTGTGCTTGCGTGAATGTATGTATAATTTTCAAAGCGACACACAACTAGCTAGCGATTTAGACTAGTCGGCTATCTCAGGCCTTGTACTATGCTAGGTGCTTGGGGAGGTGCTTAAAAAAATAACCGGTTTTTAAGCACCGATGCCTATTTCTACAGAAGAGACCCCTAGTTAAGTGTCTACCTGTACAAATAAGTACCGATGCTTAAAGAAACACTGATTTATTTCTTCCAGCATCTTTCCTAAGTGCCTTGCATTGTACAAGGCGTTATTGTGCTTGCGCTGGAGAGAAATGGGGATAGTGAACTCACAATGCGGTTACTTGGTGTATACGTTTTTTTCAATCAAAAACCAATTTAAAACTGAACAACGAATATCTATTTTTCAATTCGAACCAAATAATCAAAAACCAATTTAGCCTATATTTTGGTTAAAATGGTTCGGTTCGATTTCGAATTTTGGTTTTTGATTTAAAAGTGCCCACCCCTGCTTCTGGGTCACGCCAAGGGCTGCTTTGAGTTTCCTACAGATTTGTTTCTCTCTGTAGCGGGAACCAAGGGCGTGTTTGTTTACTTACTAAGCAGTGCCTGATCTCTACGCTACTATTAAACAATCAAACAAGAACTTTTTTACGTGCACCCCGCAATTAGTCCCACAACCCCGCACGAACCAACCAGCACCACACGATAGGCCCACAATTCTAAATCTAACAGCCATCATTGATCTAATACCCCTATGGTGTGCACATAGCAATTTTCAATGACTGACCGTGCTTCACCCGGAGAGGAGTACTGGAACTACCAGTCCCGCGCCCCTAAAATCATGGGAATCTGATCGCAAACTAAGGCAACTCCAAGCCTTTGTACTGGAACAACCAGTCCCGCGGCCCCTACAATCACGGAAATCTGATCGCAAACAAGGCAACTCCACGCCCTTGACCTTAACCTCATCGTGGCACGACGGCAACCTGGTGCCAGACGCTGCCCACCAACAACGTCTCCTGCCTGCGCGGCGACCTCGCCGCACTACATCGCTCCGTCGCCTCCCTGCATGATTGCCATCGCTGATTGTTGCCACTCACAGCGTGGCATCCGTCCTGTGAGATCGCGAGCGCCCAGGAGAGATAGAGCCTGCCCCGGCACCGGCCTTGCCGCCGTGCCCTGCACCCGCGCCCGCCGCGTCCCCTGAACCAGTTGGCCACACGTAGCTGCGATTCTTCCATGCACTTCTTCAGGTTCGACTTCTTCCTACCTGTTGCAACATTACTCATGATTAGTAGATGTTTGAGAATAGAGTTCTAAATAATAAGCCGTTGCACCTTATCTGTTTTTTTAACTAAAATCATGCACCCTATCTCCTACTCCTGGTGTCGGAAAAAAAGTTGGCTTTCAGAATTTACAACAGTAACTTGTGCACATTGTACAACTCTGCTGGAACACAATATCAACAAAAAGGACAATGTGGTATGTTTACAGAGATGAAACGGATATTGCTTATCTGCTTGTCAGTAATATAAAACTAGTGTATGATGTTGATGTTCACGATTATATGGACAATATCCATGCTTGTAACAATTTAATGACATGAATATTCACATGAAGGCGACGGTATGTCATCTCCCAGTCGTGCAGGGGCGTGCACCCCATTTCAGGATTTAAGCAACAACCAACCATTGAACCATTGGGTGCATATCATCAACCAATTCCTAATTTGTGCTACTGTTTTTGTTGTTGCTCGTGTGCTAACTTGTGGATAAAATTTACTATGAATGCAGGCCCTCACATCCAAATTTCAGGGGTTAAGGTACCCCAACTCTGGAGAATACGTGACCCAGATTGCACCATTCAAGATGCGGGTTAGTTCGTCGATTTAAGTATGATGCAAATGTGCCGACAATGTTTATTTGACCATAAATCTGGGTTCTCTTTCCTTTGTTCAGGTATAGATCCTTTTACCGGCTCCAATCCACTTGAAAATACGCCGGATAATGATACAAGAGTCCTTGTCGAACAGTCTCCGCATGGTACTCAAAACACTACAAATCTGCTAATTACTTTTGCTGATCCTACGTCTACGATAATACGTACATTCTTGTGCTCTACTGATCTTATGATTTTCCATAGTGGGCAACGACCAGACAAATGATCCATATGGAATGTTTGAGCCCATTGTTGAGCAAACCAATTTAGAAGGTACATTATATGTAATTATTCTTCACATATCATGGTCTTTGTCTATAAATTTCCTGCATTTATGATTGGTAAATATATCGCCTACTAGACTGCTTGGAGCCATTGCATAATGCAGAAGCTGCATACCATGAACCTGATGAAGAAGCTAGAATATTTGTGGATCAAGGTATGTCCATGACGGGCACTAACTTTAAAAGACAAATATAGCACATGACTGAAATAACCATATATGTATGTATGGAAGAGATATAGCTATCAGGCGACATATTAGTAATAGTGAAATAAAAATAATACCTGTCAGAGGTGTTCACATCTGAAGTTTTCTTTTCCTTGTCAATTCACATATCCCTTGGTCCCTGTAGAGGAGAAATACCATAGATCCCTATCATACTTCAATACAGAAGGTCCATCAACAGATTAAGCTATAATTTTGACAACAACACCTAAAAGGAAACCTAAAACCTTGTAAAGCAAGCAGTTCTTTTTTCGACAATGTAAAGCAAAAAAATACTTCCCCCGTAAAGAAATATAAGAGTGTTCTTATATTTCTTTACAGAGGGAGTACCACTCTGCAATGAGAAGTACAACTGCCCATTTCAGTTTAGACCTTTGTATCTACCACTGTATCTCGCTACGAAAAAGGTAAAATAGGAACAACATGGAGAAAAGAGTTTACAGTACTGACAACATGGAGAAAAGAGTTCGTTACATATGCTTAATAGTAATGTAAGCATCAGATCTTAAATCTGGTCTATATTCATAACAAAAGACATCATTGCTGCTACTCATAGGAAGAGATATTACACTATCAGTTGAGTTAAGCTATATCTGCAATTTTGTACTGCCTCTGTAACCAACTAAGTTACCGGCTGCTGGTCAGTACAACTCATATGAAGAAATTTAGTTAGTACAACCAGATACTATAACTCACAGGAAGAAATATTATAGTTAGTAGAACCAAATTCTGAAATTTTGTAGTTACGCGTGGGCTTACCAGCTGCCATTGGCGCACGGAGCGGGAGTTCTCACAGCCAGCAAAGGCGACGATGAGCGCGACGCCTGTCGTGGTCCGCACTGCCAGAACCCCATTCCGCCTCCTCTCCGTCTCCTCCCCTACCAGCGCTTGCTTCTTCGACCCCTCCCCCTCCGTTGGCCGACGCGCATCTGGGGACAGGCACGGCAGCTCGCCGGTGAAAGCGAAGCACCCGGACCGCTCCAGCTGGTGAGGTGTCGGGGCCTGCTCCATGCTTGGGCAACGCCAGCGAGGGATGGCCGCGGCCGCCGATGCGGATGAGACGAATACCGGGCCACCGCGTCCGCCTCAGACGGCCCCTTGCACTGGGTCGCTCGCGAGCATGCCGAGCTCGAGTGCCTCCTCGGCGACTTCGAGGACCGAATCAACGAGAAGGGGCATGCATACCTCGCGCCTGCTATGGGGACGAAGGGGCAGTGGCGGAGCTAGCATTTGACATCAGGGTGGTCCGACCAGCCCCCCCCCCCCCCCCCCCCCCCCAAAAATTTTTTTTACAAGAAATATGACATGTGGGCGTTCTAACTAGTTACCAATATCACATAGAAATAGATCAATATGGTCTTACAAACACACTAAAATTCTCAATTAAGTCTAAGTTTTGCATAAAGAAGCATACATAGTACATACTATATGGACCATAGTACATACCTTGAGAAGCTCGAAAAGACAATGTTTCTGGCCTACGCTTTTGCATTGACATGAAAATATCAATTATATCATTTTCATTCACCTCAGCAAAAGCATCCCTCTCAATGTATGTGACTAGGCAATCATCCAAAAGACTATCACCCATCTTATTTCTCAACTTGCTCTTGACTATACTCATGGCAGAAAATGCTCTCTCAACATTTGCTGTTGCCACCGGTAGAATCAATACCAATTTTAGAAGCAAGTACACCAAATGATGAACTATATGTCTCCCCAGGATCATGTTTAAGATGACTAAAATCATAAACCGGTGGTGGTTCTTGAGTTTGCTCTTCAGTTTGCTCTATGGTCACATTCGACATAGACACTGTTGGTTATTGAGTTTGCTCTTCAATCACAACCGGCATACACACAAGTTCTCCGGCTTGCTTTCCAGCCAAATCTGACATATTCATTGCCTTCTTCTTCTTCCCTATCTTCATAGCTTCTCTCTGAAAAAGAGAAACAATGTCTCCGGCCCTCTTCATTCTTCAAAAATTCTGCAATAAAAATTAGTTTCTATCAATAAAGCTAATTGAGGCAGAAATGATATGCAAAATTATGTATGTGTTCATCAATTCATGATAGTATAGTGCAAAAAAGCAAACCCTAAGTCAAAAAATAAGGGGTTTTCGGTACCTTAAATTTGATTTGCACACTTGCTGCGAATCTGCGATACTGCCGCCGGACGGCCATATACTGGCTGCTGAGCAGCACCTCCGACGGGCGTCGGCTTTGCAGGGAGGGCGGAGGGGGTGGAGGCAGGAAGCGGGCGGGCGGCAGGGCCAGGCGGCCGCGGCTCCTGCTGGTCAAGGGGCGCAGGGGAGCGGTGGAGCCGACGGCCAGGGGCGCCGGGCGGGAAGAGGAGGCGGCCTGGGCTTCGGCCGGCGAGGAACGGCAGCGCCGCGGCGGTGAGGGCGTGAGGCGAGGGCGTCGGTCGTCGGGACGAGGGCATCCTCTGCTCTGCCTCGATGTGGAACGAGGGGTCGTGGCCTCGTGGGCTATGGCTGAACGAGGGCTGGCCAGTGATATTGGGCCATCTTTTTTTTTGGCCCAGTTAAATACCCATAGGTATAGGCTGCTCCAAAATCCCAGGGTGGGCCGCGGCCCACCCTGGCCACCCTGTAGCTCCGCCCCTGCGAAGGGGAGGGGCTGCCTACGGGGTGGAAAGGGGGAGCTGGTGACCAGGAGAATGGGGAATGGCGTGGAGAATTGGGCGTACCCCGTGGGGCCGGTGGAGAGACTGAGAGTGAGCAGCATTGTTCAATTTTTTTTAACGGGTGTGTCCAATTCATCTACGTGGGTCTGATTTTTTTAGGGAAGGTCTGATTTTTTTTATCATCAGGTCTTGTCACAAGGATTTCACAAAGACATTTTCAGTCGTCATCATTTGATGATTTTGAAAATCTTGTAAAACTATTTGTAAATAATTGAATATATTAAAATCCCGTAAGTCATCTTGTGGTCTGTGAACATTAAATTTTACGGATGTTAAAATTTAAAATATTGATTACTTGCGTGCGTTTGCATGTGCACGTTTACTAGTTGAGAGAAGGAAAACAAACCAGGCTGAGCAGGGTCTGGTTAAGAAAAAATGAGGCAAAAATCGACATTGTCAGATAGTTTTGCGTGCATATGGGGTCTTGTCATCGTGAAAGCAATTTCCATCCGGTGTTTGGTTGCCTCCATGTATGGTGAGTGATTAGGAGTTAACAACTACACTTGAACAAAGAGATTAGAGTAGAACACACAGTGCTTCGGCCACAGACAAGATGACTACGGCAGAGGGAACCACGGGCACAACTACTGGTCGTCGCCAGCGCCAGCGCCGGCGCCAATGTATCAGCAGCCGCCCGTCGTCGCCGTCCAATTAGTTCGGGCCTCACCTTGTTAGATAAAAAGAGATAAAAAGAGACACGAAAGCACGGATTTTTACGTGAAAACCCTTGCGGGAGAAAACCACGGACGCACGAAGGCGCAATCACTATGAGGAGGAGAATTACAAGCACAAGACGACATGGCCGTCTTAGGTGCGACTACATGGGGTATATATGAGGGCAATACATAAGAGTCCTTGAAGGACAAGTAAACGAGTTGTACTCGTACGCGTCGGTACCAACGCAAAGGCCCACACCGATTGTACTACGTCTAGTCCAATACGGTAGAATTTGGATCACAATTTAATAATCTCCACCTTGAGCCAAATTCCCTCCAGTAGTCGAAAAAGTAAATAACTCCATCCAAATCAGCATAAACACCTTGTGCGTCAAAGTCCATAGGACTATTGAGAAATACCAACTAAGCCTGAGCAAAGCTCAAACTTATTGGTAGGAACTGGCTTTGTCATCATATCTCCACAAAGCTCAGAATACAAACCTCTCAACCAGATAGCTTCTTTGCATGCCTCAGAAATAGCCATATACTCGGCATCAGTAGTGAAACAAGCCACAATAGACTGCAAAGTTGCTCTCCAACTCACAGCACAACCACCAATGATGAAAACATAACCTGTGAGTGATCTTCTCTTATCCAAATCACCAGCAAAATCAGAATCAACAAAACCAACAAGTCCATCTCCAGTTTTCCCAAACTGTAAATAAGCATTAGAAGTACCTCGCAGGTATCTGAAAATCCACTGAACTCCTTTCCAATGTTCTTTTCCTAGATTAGCCATGTATCTACTGACAACACTCAATGCATATGATAAATCCGGACGAGAACAAACCATGGCATATATAAGTGAACCAACTGCACTTGAATAGGGAACTCTAGACATGTACTCAATATCGGCATCTGACTTAGGACATAAAGCTGATGATAATTTGAAGTGTGCAGCTAATGGAGTACTTACTGGCTTGTCATTATGCATATTAAAACGACGAAGAACTTTATCAATATATCCCTTCTGACTTAGATATACTTTTCCAGACGGTCTATCTCTGGATATTTCCATGCCAAGAATTTTCTTTGCTGCACCCAAATCCTTCATCTCAAATTCAATTGCTTCTTTAGTTCATTAATCTCTGACATACTCTTTGCAGCAATTAGCATATCATCAACATAAAGGAGCAAATAAATAGTTGAACCATTGACAGTTTTCAAATAAACACAACTATCATAATTAGACCTTTTGAAACCTTGAGTGAGCATAAAGGTGTCAAATCTCTTGTACCACTGTCTAGGGGATTGCTTCAATCCATAAAGAGATTTCTTTAACTTACAGACAAGCTTTTCTTTTCCAGGAATAACAAAACCTTCAGGTTGTTCCATATAAATATTCTCTTCTAATTATCCATGTAAGAATGCAGTTTTCACATTCAATTGTTCAAGCTCAAAATCATGCATGGCAACAATACTGAGTAAAGTGCGAATAGAGCTATGCTTCACAACAGGAGAAAAGACTTCGTTATAGTCAATACCAGGAATCTGACTGTAACCTTTAGCAACTAACCTTGCTTTATATCTTGTCTCATCATTAGGAGAAACACCTTCTTTCCTTTTGAAAACCCACTTGCAACGAATAGGTTTCTTCACTCTAGGTAATTTTACTAAATCCCAAGTGCCATTTTTTTCAAGTGATTCCATCTCATCATGCATAGCGGTCATCCACTTATTACTATCACCAGAAATAATAGCCTCGGAATATGAAGAAGGCTCAGCATTACCTTCAATTTCCTCTGCAACAGATAAAGCAAAAGAAACAATATTGCACTCTTCAATTAACCTGTCAGGTTTATTAATACCCCGCCTAACTCTGTCACGTGCGAGATTCCAACTGGGTGGAACAATAGGCTGATTTGGGAAGAAGTGACATGTTCATCATCAACGACGGGTTCATCATGTGCATCAACAATTTCATTACCAGATGTATCACCTGAATCAATAACATGCTCCACCTGAACAGTAGGCTGTTGTTCACTCTCAACAGGAACATTAGTAGATGAAACATCATGTAACATAGCAGATTCATTAAAGATAACATTTCTGCTAATAACAACCTTATGGGTTTCAGGATTCCACAATTTATAACCTTTAACACCAGATTTATAACCAAGAAAGATGCACTTAACAGCCCTAGGCTCCAACTTTCCATTATCAACATGAGCATAAGCAGTGCAACCAAAAACTCTCAACTGTGAATAATCAGCAGGTGAACCAGACCATACCTCAATTGGAGTTTTCTTATTAAGAGCAATAGATGGTGACCGATTAATGAGATAACAAGCAGTGGAAGCGGCCTCAGCCCAAAAACGCCTATGCAAACCTGCATTGGACAACATGCAACGGGCTCTGAAAATAATGGTCCTGTTCATACGCTCAGCAACACCGTTTTGTTGAGGAGTATAAGGAACGGTGTAATGTCTGACAATGCCTTCAGACTTGCAATAATTATTAAATTGCTTAGAACAGAATTTCATACCATTATCAGTGCGAAGTATCTTTACCTTCTTTTCAGTTTGTCTTTCAATCATAATCTTCCACTCCTTAAATGCTGAGAATGCTTTATATTTATGCTTCAAGAAATAAGGCCAAACTTTTCTCGAATAATCATCAATAATAGTCAGCATGTAATTAGCACCACCTAATGACTTCTTGCGAGATGGTCCCCATAAATCAGAATGCACATAATCAAGAATACCTTCAGTTGTATGAGTCGAAGTGTTGAACTTCACCCTCTTGTGCTTGCCGAAGATACAATGCTCACAAAATTTCAATTTGCCAGGTTCATATCCATCAAGAAGACCTCTCTTATTTAACTCTGCTAAACCAAGTTCACTCATATGTCCAAGACGCATATGCCAAAGGTTAGCAGCATCACAAGCAGAATTCTTTGAAATAACTAGAGTTGCGTTACCTGAAACGGTAGAACCTCGAAGGTAATAAAGACCATTGGTCGAACTTAAGTCACCTTTCATCACAATAAGGGAACCTTTGGTGACTTTCAAAACGCTATCTCCACCTGAATACTTGTACCCCTTCGCATCAAGGGCACTCATAGAAATAAGATTTCTCTTCATCTTCGGAATATACCGAACATCTGTCAAAATTCTGATTGTGCCATCAAACATCTTGATTCGAACGGGACCTATGCCTTCAATCTTGCATGGTGAATTATCAAAACCCAAAGCGGAACCAGCAGCAGTAGTAGAATCAAAAGTAGTAAACCAATCTCTATGTAGACACATATGAAAAGTGCATGCAGTGTCAAGTACCCACTCATCATTGGTCTCAGCACATCCAGCAATAACGACAAGAGCATCATCGGAACTATCATCCTGAGCAACGTTAGCAGAATTTTCACCTTGTTTGTTACCTTTCCTCTTTTCTTTATTCTGCAACTTGAAACACTCTGAGATGTCATGCCCTTCTCTCTTGCAATATCTGCAATATTTCTTGTCTCTGGATTGCGACCGGCCCCTGTAGCCGTTTTTACTTTTGCCTCTATTTCCAATATTGGAGTTCTTCTCCTTTGTCCTGCCACGAACAGATAATCCCTCGTCTTGGGATGAACCCGAACCATCATGAGGCACAATTAATTTCATCTTCTCCTTAGAGTTCAAAGCTTCATAAACTTCATTAAGTGTGAGAGTATCACGACTGCATAATATGGTGTCCCGAAAATTGATATAAGAACTTGGCAGTGAACAAAGTAACATTGAAGCAGTATCTTTCTCTTCATACTTAACCTCCATTGTAGCTAGATCAGATATGATCTCTTTAAATTCTGAAATATGATTCAAAACATTACCTCCCTCGGGTAACCTGTGCAGGAATAATTTTTGCTTCAGATGCATCTTGCTGGTGAGATCTTTTGTCATGCAAATCCCTTCCAGCTTTAACCATAGAGCGGCGGTAGTTTTCTCGCTCAAAACTTCCTGCAAAATATTATTATGCAAATGGAGTTGAATTTGTGACAAAGCCTTACTATCTATTCTTTTCTCCGCATCAGTCCAGTCCTGAATCTGATTCTTCCCAAAACTATCCAGTGCTTCATCATAGTCGGCCTGTGCCAACAACGCCCGCATCTTGACTTGCCATAGAGTAAACCTTGTGTCACGATACAGCAGTGGAACATCGTACTTCATGGATGCCATGAGTAGATAAATCTGCGTACACAAAGTAGTACAAGCCGGTAGAAAAATTCTTGACGGAATTTAATATGCGGACCAAATAGAACAGAGTAAATAGCAGCTGGTAGTATTAGACAGTGGACGTAGCAATTGATGATCTAGTACTCAATTAGTACTAGCCTTCGTAAAGTACTAGTGCAAGTACTACTGGATTTGATTAGTCTTCACGTGAACTCCAGCAGCAATCAGTACGTAGCCGATGGGCACCACTAGTACTTTGACGCGATCTGCCTCGGGACTTGAGCGAGCAGCAGCAACTCTGTTGCGCGGCTGTCGTGGACGGGAAACAGCAGCGCGCACTGGAAACAGTCTCCGATCCGGAGATCGCAGGACGGCGGCGGCGCGCACGGCCGCAACCCTAATTCTCTCGTCTCAAATCTCGTATCTGTAACTTTCTATCTGGGACGCGTACCTGGATGAACAGTAAAATCCGAAAAAATAGTAAACAAATTTTAAAAAATCTGAAATTTTTTGGCAAGAAACTTTGATGTTTTTCCTACATGCGTGCAAAAATTCATGACGAAATAACATTCATGCAGGTCTCGGCAAAAAAAAAAAATCGATGCTAAAAAATGCTTCAAAACAGTTTTTTTGGAGCATGATTTTGTTTTTTTTCTGAGATCTTCCACAAATGTCATTTCATCACGAAAATTGGCACGCATGTAGAAAAAACATCAAAGTTTCTTGACAAAAAATTTCAGATTTTTTAAATTTTTTTACTATTTTTTCGGATTTTACTGTTCATCCAGGATCACTGGAGCTCGAGATCACATGAGAGTTTTCGCTCTGTATACCACTTGTTAGATAAAAAGAGATAAAACGAGACACGAAAGCACGGATTTTTACATGAAAACCCTTGCGGGAGAAAACCACGGACGCACGAAGGCGCAATCACTATTAGGAGGAGAATTACAGGCACGAGACGACATGGCCGTCTTAGGTGCGACTACATGGGGTATATATGAGGGCAATACATGAGAGTCCTTGAAGGACAAGTAAACGAGTTGTACTCGTATGCGTCGGTACCAACGCAAAGGCCCGTACCGATCGTACTACGTCTAGTGCAATGCGATAGAATTTAGATCACAGTTTAACACACCTTCTCCAACGAGCTCATCTCCGGCAACGAGGGCCTGCACTGCGACTTCGCCTAACTCCTCTACGACACCCTCCGTGGCAAGCTCGACGAGTCTGCACTGCGGGCCTGGGGCTGCTGTCCATCCCGTACATGCTGGTGGCGGAGGGCGGGTGGCTCGGCATGGTGCTCCTCCTCCTCGTCGCCATGGTCTGCTGCTACACCGGCCAGCTCCTGCGGACGTGCATGGGCGCGTCGCCGGATGTGCGCGGCTACCCGGACATTGCCGTGCTCGCCTTCGGGGCCAAAGGCCGCTTCCCCGCCTCAGCCTTCTTGTACACCGAGCTCTACCTGGTCGCCATCGGGTTCCTGATAATGGAAGGGGATAGCCTAGACAAGTTGTTGTCTGGCAGCAGCCTCAGCCTCGGCGGCGTGCTCATGCTCTCCGGCAAGCACCTCTTCATCGTGCTAGTGTCCATCGTCATCCTGCCCACGACATGGCCGAGGAACCTGGGCGTGCTCGCCTATGTGTCGGCCAGCGGCATGCTCGCAGCAGTCGTGCTAGTCTTCTGCGTGCTCAGCGCCACAAGCTCGAATTGCGGGCCTGCACTGCGGCTCCCCCGCGTGGCACAAGAAGGTCGGCGACGACGATGGCTACGACGCACACACGCCAGACGTCCACGAAGCAGCTGCTGATCATAGGGAGCATTCCGCCATGGGTTACCACCATGACCACTCTCACAAGGCACCAGGTGACTGGTCGTTAGGATTAGCTGTAGCACAACACGAAACATAAAACCCACAACACGAAAGTCGTGTCAGACAGCAAGGTGAAACTACTCGTCAAAGAAAACTTCAAACGGTCGACCATGTGCCATGAATTTGTCAAAATTCATTCAAAAAAGATTCAAATATGAACACGAAAATTCAACATATGCAGTGAACGAAACTATGATCCAATCGCCTGAATGGAATCAGAACATCGAGGCGCATATTTTTCATGTACAGCTTATCTCGAATAGAAACACGGTTATGTAGAAGTAGTGGAGAAGATTAAAAAGGTCATTAGAGGAGAATACGTGCAAAGCATGTGTCATCCGAGCCACCCCGTGGGCTCCAAAGCATCGCACTGGCCTGAACTGTCGATTTGAGCATATAACCAAACAGGCCAACATAAAGAAAAAGGGATAAGTATATTTTTCGTCCTATAGTATAGAAATCGTCCTCAACTACGAAACCAGCAAAACTCAGTCCTCGAATTATCGAAACCGGATACTTTTCGTTCATCGGGTGATTTCAGAACAGTAACTCGATGAACAGTAAAATCAAAAAAATAGCAAAAAATATCAAAAAAATCTCAAATTTTACAGCATCGAACATACTCTGGTGCGCAAGGCACGTGCAAAAATTCGTGGTGTTTCGACATTCGAGCAGCTCGTGGCAAAGAAAAAGCTGTAAATATGTACATCGGTGAACAGTAAATTCAAAAAAAATAGCAAAACAATTCAAAACGATATGGATTTTTTTGGCATCAAAGATGCTTGGGTGCACAACGTGCGTGCAAATTTTCGTGGTGTTTGGGCATTGTACGAACTCGTGGCAAAAAAAACAAAATTTGGCTCAGATTTTTTTTTTAAAAAGTGCGCTATTTTTTTTTTGGCTAGAGCTTCTCGTATGTGATTTGATCACAAAATTTTGCATGCATCTTGCGTACCTAAGCATTTTTTATGCCAAAAAAATTCATATCGTTTAAAATTGTTTTGCTATTTTTTTTTGAATTTATTGTTCACCGACGTACATATTTACAGTTTTTTCTTTGCCACGAGCTGCTCGAATGTCGAAACACGACGAAATTTTGCACGTGCCTTGCGCACCAGAGTATGTTCGATGCTGTAAAATTTGAGATTTTTTTGAATTTTTTTGCTTTTTTTTTTAATTTTACTGTTCACCGAATTACTAACCGCCCGAGGGACGAAAAGTATCCGGTTTTGATAGTTTAAGGACTGAGTTTTGCTGGTTTTGTAGTTGAGGGACGATTTCTGTACTATCGACAGAGTTCGAGGACGAAAAAT
Organism: Thinopyrum elongatum; assembly: GCA_011799875.1. NCBI lineage: Eukaryota > Viridiplantae > Streptophyta > Magnoliopsida > Poales > Poaceae > Thinopyrum > Thinopyrum elongatum. The sequence continues at coordinate 674,323,904 of CM022298.1, forward strand.
ATACTTATGCCGAAAACTGCATCCAGCGGATCTGGTTTGGCTGTATGCTTTCTACTAAACGCGCCCCATGGCTTGGATTTGACTTCCCAGAACGTGCATGTCTATTTTACTGGCAACCAAACACGCTCTAAACTTCTGTGCCAGAACAAGCGGACCGATGAGTTGAATGGTGGGTGGACACATCTGGTCCAAGATAAGCATGGATGACACACTGCTGCTCACCTACATCCTACAGAGTTTATTTTAAAAAATGGTAACTAGGCAACCTACGATCCAGAACCTGCCACAACAACAAACAAGCTAACCAACTCACTCAGATTCAGCGCAGCGGGTTCCAGCATCCTCCATGAGCCCCTCCGTACACAACACCAAAGACACGAGAGGCAACTTGGCTCCGTTGCTCTTCCCATCCCATACGATGTCTATTTTAAAGCATCTACAGTCGTGATAAACAAATTTGGTCCCTCAAATGCCCGCGGATGCGCCCGGACGTGTCCGCGGACACTGGTCACGTCTCAAATAATGCAATTCACATCCGGACACCTTATCATATCTCAAATCCTTACAAACACATACAACTACACGTCGATGCATTACACACATCGTCCGGCTACTCCACTACTAACATGCCATCGGACTACTAAAACTTGGCATGTTTGGCTATGGTGGAGATCATTCACGGCTGCCCTTGCCCTTCCCGGCGACCTTGCCATCCTTCTCACGGAAGTACCGGTCGAAGACGCTGTAGAGATCGAGTCGGATTTGCTCGTCGCCGGAGCTGTCCTCGCCGTCGCTGTCCTCCTTCTCCTCCGGTGGCAGTCCGGCCATGGCACAGACCGCCCGATTCTGCTCTCGGGCGAGGGCGTGCGTGTTCCTCCACTGTTGTTTCTTCACAATGCGGGCGCGGATGGCTTCCTCCTCTGCGGCCGCCCGCGCCGCCGATCAGCCGCCTTCACCGCTGCCATTTTCGCCGCAATACGAGCCTCAGCGGCCCTTATCCTCTCCTTCCCACGACGGGCTGCCCGTTCCCGGTGGGACTCATAGTCTGCCCGACCAGTGATGGGGAACGAGAGATTTTTCGGCTGCCGGGACCGCGATGATCCAAGCCCCAGAGGACCCGAGCGACCGTTGAGCCGACGCTATGGAGTCGCGCCACACAGATTCGTCCATCGGCCGGGCGCTGTCCTCCCAGGAGCGGCGGAGTGCAATGCGGACCGCCATTGCCTCCTCCAACCCGCATGGGATGACACCCCAGTCGACGGATCCGGACTGGTTGGAGTCAGATCCGCTGTTCGCCATGCCGGAGATGGCCGGAAATCACCGGAGGTGGGCTCGGGTGGCGGAGGAAGTGGAGGGGAGAGGAATGTGAAGTGGCTAGGGTTTGGTCCGGCGAGCGAATGGGGACGAATATATGTGGGGTCGGGTGGGCCAGCGTGGGCCAGGTCCGACGTGCCAGACGCGCTCAGGCACCCCATATCTGTCCCATATTTAGGCTGGATATGAGGGTGCCGATCAGCCCGTGCGTTTGAGGCCCGTTTGAGATGTCCGTCTGGGCTGAAATTTAGTGACCGGGCGGGCCGCCCGAGCGTTTGAGAAGGGTTTAGGGTGCTCTGATGTAGATGCTCTTACGCGAGAAGAACCAGATGAGAGTGAGGTGGCCGACGGGAACAGTGTCAGACTTTTTTCAGGAATCCAACCTCCATGAGCACACCGTGGACACGTGGGAAAAAAGAACATTAGAAGAAATATGGATACATATGCTCTGGGTTGTGCTGGCGTGAACGAAACACCTCGAGGTGCCCGCCGGAGAGCTAAGCATGTGGACCATCTTCCAGGGCTGCCGCCCCGGCATCCAAGCCACGAGACAATGCCAACCACCTGCTTCACAGTGCACAAACTATGTCTGGAGAAGCCCGGCATCAGCTCCCGAGTCAGGGTCAACGCCACCAGGGTAGGGGCACCGACGCCTGAATTCCCCTCCAATCTCGATGGACCCGGGAGGGAGGGGGGAGGGGACATGACCCAAAGGCTGCCGACGGCCATCGCTAAGCCCACAACTCAGACGACGCCAAGCCCACGGCCATCAACACTGATCCAACCGTCTGCTTAGCAGTGTCACAACCACCACCGTCACACCTTCACTGACGCCATAACGCGAGGACGGCCCCCAAAAGAACCGGAAGCTCCCACCTTGACCGAGTCGGAGGCAACCTAGAGCCGAGCACCGACTCCAAGGCGATCAAGCACCAGACCTCGTCCAAGGAGCAAGGACCTCGTCAAACTCCAACACCGACGGGTAGTCCGTGTTGCCAGCCCACTGCCAGCGAACATACCCGGGAGAGGCGGGCGCCGCCCCATCAGATCGGACCCGGATCTAGATGGGAGGCCGCCCATGGCAGTCGGTAACTCTGGCCGCCGGGCAGCCGCACCACACCTATGCCGGCCCCGTCTCCCATCAGCTCCCCACGCAAGATCCCGCCACCACCGGCCAAGGCCCAGGTCTTCGCCAACCACACACTACTAGGAGAAAGCCTACTAGCAGCGCTGGAAATACCTATAGCAGTAGCGCTGGGTCGAGCGCTACTGCTAACGCGCTACAACTAAGTTGTAGCAGTAGCGCTGCTCGGACCAGCGCTACTGGTAAGTATGGTTAGCGGTAGCGCTGCTTCAGCCAGCGCTACTGCTAATTATCTGTAGCGCTGCACCGAAGCAAACGCTGGTGCTAAACTAGCACTGCCGCTAGACGCCTACCAACGCTACTGCTAATATTGCTGCTTTCATATTTTTATTTCCCCTCTACGTATTTGTGATGTATTTGTGCATGCTCTATACAGTAGTTTCATTATATCATAACAAACATACATTATTCTCATCATATCATACACATACAGTAGTCTCGTCATACCATCATCATCATCATCATCATCACCATCATCCAACACAAATATCATCACATCTCGAAAATAGCGATACACAAGTCATGTCATGTCTCGAATAAATGCAACTGCATGGTCATGGCACACACACAAGTTTCATCATCTCTATCTAAACCATGATGTAGAAGAGAAGAGCGATCAGCATGAGCAAGAGCGCGACTATGTAGTACTTCTTGAGGCACCAATTTTGCTCCCTCTCTTGTCGGAGCGTCCACCTCAAGTAACTATTTTCCGCTTCGGCTCTGCTATCGAACCCTCTGTGGCTAGTACCCGGGTACTTGTCCACCTGGGCCTGAGCGTCTGGCTAGTGGTCGTACACTCCTGGAACCCTCCCAACGAATACGGCGTAGCAGTCCTTCGCCATCTCTGATCTATGTACCTGCATCGTCAGTTGATGAATTTAACGATAATATGCAACATAATGTACTTGAGAAACACAAAGAGGCATAATTAGCAAAATACAAGCAACCTATAGTAAACATAAATAACGAAGTTCCTCATACCCAAACCAATTAATTAGAGCGATCTACGCTAGTTCAGGAGGACGGTTTAATTACATCACAGAGTTTCGCCGTGCATAAATTTAAAGTTTTGCCATAGAAAGACAGTAGTGACACATTGTCATCGACAATCAGTCCTCCATGTCAACGGTCCAATCTTCATAGTCAGGGAGGAAACACCCGAGCTTGTTGAAAGGCTTCAGGTCCAGACGCTGAGCGAGTAGCAATGCTCGGACATCATCCCGCGTGATTGGCCCATGGTAGAACATCCCTGTTAGTTCGAGGACCTCCTTCATGATCACTTGGGCAAGTTTATACTGTACGTGATAAAACTCAGCTCGGATTCGATGATCCGGTGTCTTTCCTATGCTTGTGGCCCAGTTGACAATCTCGACATCGTTGGTAGTAGCTGACATGCGAAGGCGTTGATTATCCCTTCTGTACTCGATCAGGTGATGCATGAGGTAGAATCCATCAGCCTTACTTGTGTACGGTTGCTGGATGCAGCAAAAGTCGGTCTTATGGCCGAAACCCAACCCGTTCTTCCTGTAATTTTTCATCTTGATATATCCACACCAGACAGGCTGAAGGTTAACATGCCACTATCGAGAACACTCTTTATGTGCGTGTAATATTTTTTCTTGATGTTCTTCGATGAGTCCAAGTACATAGCATGGGAGTATTCTGGGTACAAACAGATGAGGACGCCCCCCCCCCCCCCCGGCTGCGCAAAATAAGTACACCTCAAATTAACCTTCATGCTTGCAAATGAATGATTACAACTTATGAAAGGATATCCGCAGATGACTTACGTGGGATGATAAGGCCGGAGAATCGATTCCTTATCCTTATTAGCGATCATGAACTCGCCGATGTACTTGCTCGCATAGTCACGGTGCTCTTTGCAGACTGCCAAGAAGCTCTCATGCATATAGTACGGGTCTGCGACGCAGATATATTTTATGTTCTCACGTCTGATGATGTAGTTGAGATACAGCGCATACATGCGGATGAACTGAAAATCCAGCTTGGTCATGTGGAACATGTCGTAGATGTAGTCAAATCGCAGGATGAACTTATCCGTGGGCCATCTCTCGACGTACAACTTCCCGCCCTGCACCTGAGCCGCGTAAAGCGAGTATCCTGGTTTTTCCGAGATGAGAAGGCTTTTCTCTCTGACCAGCACATTTTCATGAAGTCTCCTTAGATCATTGTTCAGTATGTGCTCTAGCGCTTTCTGAGGTAGGATCGGGTGGCCGGCGACATGAAAACGCTCCGCACCTTCGACAGGTATTCTGTCTACCTCCCGAGTGGTTTCTTTGTGCAGTGTCACATAATCATCTACCACATCTAGGTGTTGCAGCACTACTAAGTTAGCCCTGTCAAAGTCATTCCGTTGATCCGAGTAGTCCACGTGCAATTCCCTCCGGCCGTTGTTGTGACCTTATTCTCTGAGCCTCCCATCGTGCTTCTTGACGGGCAAACCAACAACAGGGTCTCCGACGCCTATATAATTCTCGCAAAAGGAGATGCACTCATGCGTCAGATACCCCTGGACGATGCTCCCATCGGGACGGGACATGTTACGAACGAATCCTTTGATGACCCCATTCATCCTCTCGAACGGCATCATGCTGTGAAGGAATGTCGGCCCGAGGTCGATGATGTCGTCCACGATGTGGACACACAGATGCACCATGACGTCAAAGAACGCGGGCGGGAAGTACATCTCAAGCTCACATAGTATGACAATGATCTCTTCCTGTAGCCTTTGGAGCTGCTTCACACTGATGGACTTTCGAGAGATAACGTCAAAGAAGTTGCAGAGACCAGTAAGCGTGTCACGGACGTGCTTGTCCATTATCCCTTTAATGGCAACCGGGAGTATCTGCGTCATCATCACGTGACGCTCATGAAACTTCATCTTGCTGAACCTTTTCTTCTTGGTGTCTAGAAATCTGCTTATCTTCCCACAATAACCAGAACTGACTTTGATTCCCGTAAGGCACTTGATGAATTGATCGATCTCTTTCGCACTTAAGGTGAAGCAAGAAGGGGGGCAATAATTCTCCTCCTTCTTGTTGACTTTTCTGTCCCTTTCCCCTTCCTCCGTCTCCGTCTCCGTCTCCTCCGTCGACTTTTTATGGGGCGGCATGTGGAGATCTTTCCTGATCTTCAAATCTTCCAAGTCTTTCCTTGCCTTCAGCCCATCCTTGGTCTTCTCCGGCATGTTCATCAGTGTGCCAAGCAAGCTCTCGAGGACATTCTTTGTGATATGCATTTGATCAAGTCAATGAGACGTGTCATGATTAGGCCAGTACTCCAAGTCCCAGAAAACAGACCTCGTTTTCCATACCTTCAGCAGCGGCTCCGGCGCCTTTTTCATCTTTTCCGACGCGGGGCACTGTTCCCAGTTTTTCAACAGCTCATTGATTTCGGCGCCGCTTCTCTTACGTGGAGGTCCTCGATGCTCAGCCAACCCATTGAATAGATCTCCACGTTTTCTCCACGGGTCATCCTTCTCGAGCCATCTACGTTGCCCCATGTACACGATTTCCCCAGACCAGCCATCTTTCGTTGACGTAAGCTGCTGAGACATTGTATCATCCATGCACCTCGTGCATCCGCAGTATCCGTGGCACACCTGGCCTGAGGTGTACCCGTAACCGAGATAGTCGTGCACTGTCGTCATCAGCGCGGCTCTCATATAGAAATACTCTCCTTTGCTGGCGTCCATGTCCATACCGGTGTTTTCCATAACGTGTCTAGCTCCTCTTTTAGAAGCCCCATATACAGGTTAATATTATTTCTCGGTTGTTTCGGCCCTTAAATCAGCATGCTCATGTGTATGTACTTTGTCTTCATGTACTTCCATGGGGGAAGGTTGTACATCCATATAAAGACGGGCCATGTGCTGTGGTTGGTGTTCTGGTTTCCAAACGGATTCATGCCACCGGTACTCGCGCCAAGCACGATGTTTCTTGGATCTTCTGCAGCAAATCCATATACGGCGTTGAATGCTCTCCACTGGCTAGCATTTGCGAGGTGTCTCAGCTTCGGATCATCTCCATCGTCGGGCTTCTTCCTCTCCGCGTGCCAGCGCATGAGCTTTGCTTCCTTAGGATCTACGAAATACCGCTGCAGACGGGGAGTGATCGGAAAGTACCATACAACTTTCTAAGGAGCTTTCTTTCCTGCCTTCTTGTATCGAGAAGCATTGCACATTGGACAACTGGTTTTTTCCATGTGCTCCCCCCGATAAATGATGCAATCATTGATGCATGCGTGGTATCTAATGTGCGGCAAATCAAAAGGGCAAACGATTTTCTTGACCTCCTCGACACTAGTAGGACACAGGTTCCCCGCGGGAAGAACTTTATTATGTAGATACTTCAAATGCTCATCGAGGCTTTTGTCTGTCCATTTGTTTTTGGCCTTCGTCTTTAGAAGTTCGAGCGTGAAACTCAAGCGGGTCACCTCGGGATCGCAACCGTCATACAATGAAGTCTTCGAGTCTACTTCAAGTTGCGCCAGCTTGGCCTCCTCTCTAGAAGCAGCTCTCTCGCTAGTCGTACTCTTGCGAAGGAGGTCTCGAACATGAGGGTCCTGCACGACTGCACTTAGTAGCGTCGAAGACTGTGGCGTGACCGCCGTCTCTTCTCCGCCATGTCCGGACTCTTCTTCGCCGTGTCCGGAATCTTCTCCACAACCGCCATGTCCGGACTCTTCCCCGCCACCATGTCCGGCGCCATCGTCTTCGTGTCGATCGGTCATCTCTTCGTCTAGCCCCAAGTCGTTATTCCCTGCCATGTGGACGTCCTCATCATCATCTTCACTTATCCACCGAGTATAGTCATTCATGAAACCATTCATCAGCAGGTGCGCCTTCAAACTGCCACGATCAAAAGGGTCCAAAAGGACTCCTTCTTTGCATCTTGTACACGAACAGCAGGTACTCCTAGTCCGATTATTCATCAGCAGGTACTCCTAGTCCGATTATTTGCATACATGTCCATCACCGCGGATTGCAAGTGTCGCTCCACCTTTCATCAACTCACCTTCATAACCGACTGCACGGTATAACAAGCAAAAGGGTTATAAACAAAATGCATGCATGCATCAAAGTCATATAAAAATTTGGCATGACCTTGCCTAAAAATAGGACATATCGAGTTTGCTCGAAATTCACCAAAACGGAAATAAATCGACATTTCGGCAAAACATAAGCAACTTGAGGGCATGTCACTCGCACAAATATCTCCATATCTCAAACACACATATTCCCATTCTTGAAATGCATAATTTTTTACTCACCTATCTCCCGAGAGAGATCGAGCACGGTTAGATGAGGCCTTCGCTACCTATAGGGACGATCGAAAGTGTGTGGTTGGCTAAATAGCTAGCTAGATCTAGTTGTTGGGAGGAGACATGACTCTAGCTAACTAATGGAGAGGGAGAGAGATGAGCTAGCTAGATCTATATGTATGAAAGGACGGAGAGCCAAATAAATGAGGTAGCTAGATAGAGATGAGAGGCCATTTATGGAGGAGAATTATGGTGGAGGAGGGCATTAATGGGGAGAGAAGAGAGGTAGAGGGAAGAGAGAAGAAGGGCAACAATGATGAAGAACTAACTTAAGAAAGGGAGATGGGAAAGGAGGGGGAGAGGGCAAAGCGGGGAGGAGGTGAAGAGGGGGTTCAAAAGGTGGCACCAGCCACGCCTAGCAGTAGCGCTGTTTTCTAGACAGCGCTACTGCTATGGTGCTTAGTAGTAGCGCTTTCCATGAGAAACGCTACTACTAAGTGGGGCCCATTAGCAGTAGCGGTGTTGTCAAAGAAAGCGCTACTGCTAAAATCTTAGCAGTAGCGTTGTATTTTGGGTCGCGCTGCTAGTACAGCTAGCGTCGGTGGGCTCGTTGGGTCCCACTTAGTAGTAGCGTTTTTTGTATTTCCAGCGCTACTGCCAAAGCATTACTTGTAGTGCTGCCACAGATCTAGCAGTAGCGCTTGTTATTTTTCAGCGCTACTACTGATGTCCTACATATAAGCATTTCCTAATAGTGACACACTGCTTCGCCTCCCCATGCTCGCGGCCAGCCACCACCGCTGTCAGCAGCCGTTGCCCGATCGCGCCGCACCCAGCCCTCGCTGCAAGGGACGACTGCGCGCCAGATCCACCGTCGCCACAGCCCGCCCCGCACGAACCACCGCCAACCGCGCCGCCCGAAGCACAACCACCGCGCGAGCTCCATCCCGAACGCCAGCCTGCCGTCGCACCGCGGCGCCCGCCCTGCGCCCCTGCCGAAGAGACCGACCCGCGCTGCTCCCTTGCCCGCGAAGGAACGAGATAGCCCCGCCGTGTTAATTTCTGAAGTCATGTGAGAATTTTTCTCCTGTAGTACTACAATTCTCCCTGCTGCATCAGTGCCATGTTTCGAATACACAACATTTCTTTTTGAATAAAAGAAGGGTTTCTCCTACCGATTTTCCACTAAGAGAAACCATATGGTTCGATAAGAGGACACTCGAATACACAACATGGCAGTTCTCTCTGCCAGCAACACCGTCACATCATGGCAATTCTCAGTCGTGTGTAGGAGGAAGGGATGAGGACGTGTCTTCGTCGTTGGCGGGAGCCTCCTCTCCGTTTGCGCGCGTCAGTGGGCATCATGTCTGCCGTACGAGGGTCCAAATAAAACCAGGCTGCATGAGAGGCCTGGAACGGTACAGCCGAAATGCCTACTCATATCCTGCGGCTGTTCCCAACGCAGGCCCCACGCAGGAGCTTCCCGTGGACCAAAACAAACCAAGTGCACGCCATGCACGATGGACAGAAGAATGCGCTTGGCGACCCCTAGCAGGGCTAGCACTGTCCAGGGGAGAAGGATGAGATGTCCAGAGGCAGCACATACCGCAGCCCAGGATATACCGGCAGAGGGGAGCAAAAAATGGTTTTCTCTGTTACCCGCTGGACTGAAGCTGCCTATAAGTAGACGCTGCCCCCACAGTGCTGCTGCCAACTCCATCCTCCTCTGATACCACCGCCACACTGGATAGCAAGGCTGCACTCTGCTGCCTGTGCCGTGGCCGGCCGACATGTCGGACGAATCGAGGATTGTCCCCCGGGAGCAGCTCCCGTCGGACGGCTTCCACCCGCTGCCGATGCCGGTGATCAACCTGGGCCACCTCACCCTTGAGCCCGCAATACGAGCTCGCGTGGTCCGAGATATCGCCAAGGCGTGCCAGGATCTCGGGTACTTCCAGGTATGCTCCTCGACAGCAATATTGTGTGACGCATTGGCATTATTTGATGAAAAGGGGTTTTCCCCCGCACCATTTTTATTAGAAACGAGGCAGACACCTTGGCATTTGTTTTCCCTTTACATCAAGCAAGGAATGTGCGGTGTATGCGGAATATAACAGAGCAGACAGGTGACTGAATGATGAAATGACAATTGTCTAACACTAGACGACATGGAGAAAGCAGAGAAGTTTAATGCCGATTTCACCTTCAGTAGTTCAGTATTCCTTAATGTGACAATGATACTAGTTCAAGCTAACCAGAGTGCATTCCGCTTCATGTAAATCACCCTTGATCTGTAAATTAGTCTTCGTTAATTCGGAAAAGATAACTGAAAGTGCCTACGCAGTCAATTTGTACAAGCACATACTTTCTCCATTATTTCTCTACAGTTGGTCAAAGTTGGAAACTTGTAACGAAGTCTAAGCCTACTCGTTAATGGCTGGTTACTGTGGTATTGACCTTGCAGTAAAGGAAACAAAAAATTATTTGCTTTTGTGCATAAAAAATGCTCAACCATTAAGTTTCAAATATAAGCAATGTGAAGGTTCTCAAGGACCTACAAACATAAATTGGAGAAAACAAAAGGATCCGTCAGCACGTTTTTTCTTCTAATTAAGTGACTACTCCCTCACCCTAAAAAAAGTAACTAGGAGTAGTACATAAGAGGATTACTTAAGCTACTGCCTTTCCTGAACCCTTGTTGGTAAGCAGACAAAGAAAGCTCACTTGCCTATCCAATCTCTGATGATTACAGGTTATAAACCACGGGATCAGCCAATCTGTCATGGATGGTGCTGTTGAAGCAGCTTCAGATTTCTTCAAACTGCCAAGTGAGATAAAGGAAGAGTTTGCATCAGAGGACATCCGACAGCCTGTCAGATACGACACCAGCTCAAAGGATGGCATTAGTTTGTCACGGGCATTACTAAAGTTATATGCCCACCCCCTCAGTGATTGGATGGAATATTGGCCAGAAAAGCCACCAATCTACAGGTAAAAGACCTTACTACAAAACCTTCTTACAATCTCGAACACCAGAAGTAAATCTGTGTGGTCGTAAGAGCCGACATAACTCCTTTTTTGTTTACTGAAAGCAGGGATTGCATGGGAAATTTTGCAGTTGAAGTAAGGAGGGTGGCTTTGCAACTAATGGGAGCCATACTTGAAGGCCTAGGATTGGGTAAGGATTATGAGCAAGACAAATTTGAGGAAGGATTGCAGCTGTTGTCAGTGAATTGCTACCCAAAAGAATCAGAAGGTGATTCGACGATAGGGCTGGCAGCACATTCTGATTATGGATTTCTTACCATCTTGCTCGCAAGCTCTCAGGGTCTGGAGGTTGTTGACCGCAACAGCGACAGTTGGAAGGTGGTTCCGCAACTCCCACATGCATTGCATGTCCACGTAGGAGACCCCATGCAAGTTCTGAGCAACGGCAAAATCAAGACTGTTGTGCACCGTGCTGTTCTGAATCCTAAAGAAGCCAGGATCTCCATAGCTAGCATTCATGGTTTTGCACTTGACGAGAAAGTCTCCAGTGCCAAAGAGCTGATAAATGAGCAAAATCCTGAAAAGTACAACAAGAGCAGTTTTAGTGACTTCCTAGACCATCTCACGAGCAATATGGACAACAAGCCCAGGAACTTTCTAGAGAGCCTTAGGAAGTGAGTAACGTTGTAGGGTATGGTTTGCACTCGAACACAGAAGGAAGTAATATGACAAGCTCCATGCCAACGACACTTCATCTATCTGTTTCAGACTACTTATCTGTAGTAATAGATACCTTTGATCTTAAGTTACTGAAAGTTGTTTTCTGTTGTCATGTTGTTTTTCTCTTTCATCCCACTAAAAGATAACGAGCCTGTATATTAGGTAAGGAAAAAATCACGCTGTAAATTTATCCAGCAAGGTGTGTTATTAAAGTGTCCATGGTACACATAAACCTGGGAATGGTTTGGACTGAAACCATAGTTTCAGCCAGTTTTCGTATTGGGCTGCTTTTGGATTGGATAAAATGGGCCAAGTCCCTAAATCAGTTTAGTTTGGTCTGGGCTTTAACTATTGTTGGACTGAGTTGGTTTGCTCTGGACACGAACCGAACGGTTCCAGACTGTCTCGACCCATAGTCTGAAACCAAATCGATAGACCAAATCGTGACCAAGGTGAGGAGCGCCTCTGCGCTCTGCGAGCGATGGCCGCCGACCGCCACTGGTAGGGATCTTCCGCTGCCGCTGTCGTTGCCGCCGGCTGGAGCTTGGTCGCCGCCTTCCCCTCCCTTGGCTGGATCTTGGCCGCCGCTCACCGCTGCGGTTAGGGCTCGCCGGCTGCCGCTGCAGTTGCCGCTGGCTGGAGCTCGGCAGGTCAGCGCATCCTCCCTCCCTCCCTCCCTCTCTCTCTCTCTCTCTCTGCAGGTGAGAGTTAGCCGCCGCCGATCAAGACGCTGCCGCCGGTGACTCAAGATATGGCTGCCAAAGTTGGTTGGATTCTGAAACATTTGATCGATGCCTATTACCTATTGTGTGAGATTTGGGGACTGAATCTTGTGTGACATTTTTTATCTTGGACATGAATCATGTGCTGCTGTGCATCTCTGCTTTTGTCACTGTTCACCTCCTCTGTTTTTAATAAAGTGGTTATGACACTGCTCACCTCCTCTGTTATTTTACATTAGAAAGTTGAAATCGGTAAAATTTTGGAAAATATTCCTGCATAGTACGGGTGGTTCACTCAGATGAAGAGATATCACTGCGGAGTTGTGATTTAAGACATTGGCACGATCACTCTCGGTTTCGGCTTTACAGCCATATATATTAGTATGTCAATAATTTCTCCTTTTGAAAGTTTTAGTTATTATTACATTTATTCTGTGTTTGGGGGGTAGGGGGTGGGGGGGGGGGGGGGGGGTAGAGCAGTTCAAGAAGACCATTACAATATTTGTGGGTAAATAAACTGTACAATCCTTCTAAGGTGTTTCTCCAGAACAGAGTTCTTTGAGAAATCAGGCCTACTTTTGTTCTATTAATCTACTCCTAACATATTGATTGTTTCTTCAAGAACAGAGGGAAACGTTAATTATTATTAGTTGTATCAGAATAGCATGTGAACTGTTCTTAGTTGCTTCAGAATAGCATGTGAAGTATTCTTAGTTGTTCCAGAATAGCATGTGAAGTATTCTTAGTTGTTCCAGAATAGCATGAAGTACATCTGCCTTTGTAGCTTGGCCTAGGGTCAGTTGAATGCTCAAGACATGGGTAGTTCTGGGAGATGGTGATTAGGGACTGTTTTACAACACATCATCCTCTGTTTTTACACATAGCTGTAGAAGAAAATACTTTTACATGTTGCAAGTCGCGACTGTCATGCGTATGTTATGAATTCAGAAACTATAACATGTCTTTTTTTGCCATGGTGAAGGAGTAAACTGAACAATTAAGTTGCTAGTTCTGTATGTGAGTTGCATCATACTGTACATGAATGCTAGCTGAATGTCAGTTTTGTATGTTACTTGGTGCATAACTTTTACTTATTTGCAAGTCGCAGCTGCCATGCATCCATTATGAATTCAGAAACTATAACGTCAGTTTGGTTGTTTCTTTGCCATCGCGAAAATATTTCAGAAGATAAACTGCACGGTGAGGTGATGAAGTGATGACGGCCAATTTCCTTCTCCTTCCCCTTCTGCATTTTTCTGTTTTTAGATGAAGTCATGTACTAATTGTCATCAGCCTAGCCTTTTCGATATTAAGTAAGAAAGAAAAAATCATCAGTCTAAATCCTGTGATTTGGTTACCTATATTTATCTAGCTTCTGGATGATTTGCCTATATTTACTTATATCCATATAAATCATTCTGTTTATGAGTGCAAGCTGATGTCACATGCAGGTTTAAGTTCTTACATACTATTCTTAATTGAGGGGTCATATTGTTCTGAACCTTTTATTATGATTGTCACATGCAGGTTTCCTCATTCTTGTTCTCTTCATACTAAGCCTTTCATACTTTGAAGGTGCTGTGATTTGGGGCAGAAGGAAGGCAGGACAGGAGGTGTTTGATTGGTGTGATAAACAGGCTTGAACCATGTCTGGGAATGTGTCGGATAGCTCTGGTACAGGTGAATCAACTGATGAGTTGTTGCAAACACCGAACAGTAGGCGGGCTAAAGTTTGGGAATACTATGAGCCAGATATTTTAGATGGTTTAATCCAATCTCATTTAGCAATGTTCCTTAATTTCTTTCTTCGTGATAATCCAATCTGTTGGGTGCTTGTCTAGTTACCCATTTGTCCATTCATTTATGATATTTTGTATTGTTTGTATTCTGAATCTTAATTCTGAATTTTGTAATGTTTGTATTCTGAATCTTAATTCTGAATTTGTATTCTGCAGTATATCTCCTGTGTAATCTGACGAGACATGTTGATCGAATCCGAGCTCCTATCAGCCGCTTAGTCCATCTATGATGTGATAACAAAGAAAAAGGAGCAACTGGACAATGGAGCTGATGTTGGGGCCTGGAGGAAACTAGGTTGCCCACTTTGCTTGTTGTGTAAAGCTAGTGTTTGGTCCTCATTTGGTTGCTTTGTAACAAAAATCAGAGTTTCTTTTGTTCATTCTCCAGCTTCGAATGTTGAATCACGCTTGAACTGTTGATATTCTTTTATGGCAAAGAACCATTGATGTCCTTTCATGGCTTGCTTGCATGAGTGATAATTTGTAACAGATGAGCTGTAGCTTTTGAATTTAATTGTATGCACGCAACACTTAATGGGATTCTTGTACAATTCGTACTGAGCATGCATCGATAGCAGGAGTGCTTAGTGCATGCATCAACAGCTATCTATGTGCACATGTCCATAGTTTCAAACTTTGGGCTCAAACCGATTCTAAGGAATGGACTGGATTGGTTTGGCTTGAAAACACGAGCAGTTCAGTTTGGTTTGGACTGTAGCATTGAAAGTTTGGATTGATTTGGTTTGATTGCTGGACTTGTACATGTATGGCTTGATCTGGATTTGGTTTGGATTACAAACTTTTCCCACGTTTAGGTACACATGAATGAGAGCTGGTGCCTCATTTCTCGCTTTCCAATCTGTTAGCTCTAGAATGCGACGTCGACAAATTTCAGTTAGGAAGCAGTTGGTGCTTCAATTAGCAGGTTGTTGGAACACTTTCTCTGCAAGGTTGGACACCATAATGCACAATTTAACTAGTGAGAGGAATAGGGTTGCATTGCAGTTCCTCCATGAATGGTTTGGGAACGAAATCGAAATAGGGGAGGGGGACGAGGAGGAACCTGCCGAGCAAACAATCCAAGGACCATGCGATCCACCGCAATCTTATAAGGTCGAGGCCCGCCCTGGCAACACCACCACAGCTCTCCATGCGCGCCCTCCGTCCACCTTCCTCAGAAATCCAAGCAATCTCCAGACCACCTCCTCAGAAATCAGAGCATGCGCCGAGGATGGAGGTGGGCTTGGACGGAGACGAGCGGCTCCGGCCGCAGCGGGCCGCCGACACGGAGGAAGGGCGAGATCACCGGCCGCCATGCACCCCGCCGCGGCAGTAGGTCCCGCCCCAAAGCGGAACAAGAGCGCGCCGGTGGGGTGGTGCGTTGCGCCTCTTGTCCGTCTCCGGGGATAAGAGCGTCGCCTTGCCCTCGCGCACCGTGAGCCCCCAAAGATCAGGGGCGGCGGCGGTGGGCGGCGGCGGGGCAAGTTGGGTCCAAGCGCTGCCGTCCGGTCAACTTGGGTTGGCGCACGTCTCGCCTCCATACACGGCACGGCACACCCGTAATCTTTACAGGCCTGTATAGGCGGGCCGTGCCGGGCCGGCACGAGTGCCTCGCCTCACGGCCCAACAAGACACATGAAATAAATGGGCCGGCCCTGTTGGGCACATGTGCTTGCCGGCTCGCTTGCTTTTTGAGCCAATCTGGGCTGTTTTTTTTTTTTTACTTTTTGGGCTGTTTTATGGGCCAATAAATCAAAAAAATCAAAATATAAACGGGCCCACAAGCGAGCCTCGCGGGAGCAACTAGTTGATGAGCGCTCCTTAGGGAGCCTCCCAACGATCACTCGGGGGTGGGCTGATAGTGCGCCACTTGGCGCACTCTTAGCCGCCGCCATGTGTCGCGCTCTGGATGCTCCCGTCGAATTTTTATTTTATTTTTTCGCACGCGTTTTGGCTTTTTAACGGTTTTCCCCTTTATTTTGTCTTTTTGGTTTTTCATCGGTTTTCCTTAGCTTTTGGATCAAAAAAATTTTGCATGAAAAAACACGTTTTTTTTCTTCCGCGAGAGGTACGGTTTTGCTCTCGCGAGAGGCACTCGGAAACGAAAAAAATGTGTTTTCTATTTTTTTTCTTTCACCAGAGACACGGTTTTGTTTTCGCGAGAGGCACGGTCGTGCCTCTCCGAAATGAAAAAAATATGTTTTCTATTTTTTTCCTTCCGCGAGAGGCACGGCTGTGCCTCTCCGAAACAAAAAAAACATGTTTTCTATTTTTTTTTCTTCCACGAGAGCCACGGTTTTGCTTCCGCGAGAGGCACAACCGTGCCTCTTTCGGGAAGGGAAAAAACATGTCCCCGGTTTGATTTTTCCGTTCGGTTTTTTTCGTCCTGTTTTTGTTGTAAAAAAAGTTCATCAAAATCTATCAACATGGGACCTAATTTTGAAGATCTCGACGCGAGGAATACAATGGTGAAAACGGTTCGAGATTTGGACGCACGGTTTAAGAGATAAAACGTTTTGAATAAACAGATGTACGAAAAAAGAAAAAACTCCCAGGTTACGATAAGTGACGCGCATGCAATGCGCCACTTGTTGCAACCTGAGGAGGTGGGAGTGATTTTTAAAACGACTACTCCTTAATTAGTGATTTTGGAGCCTCATCCAGCATTCGAGCATGCCCCTAGGCGTGCTGCAGGCCAGGCATGACTCGCTTAGCCGAGTCTTGGGCCAAGCCCGATACAGGTGGAGCACGCATGCTCCCGTGCCGGCTCAAAGCACGGGCCCGTTGGGCATGTCTGCTTGTGTCCTACAGTCACTCCATGGTACACATGAATTTCAAAATAAGTTTTAAGAATAGTAAAAATATGTGTAGGTTTTCAGAAACTTTGAATAAATCTCGAGCGGTGAATTCTTATTATTCCTTGATGAAAAAATGGTCGACTAGGGTTTCCCATCAATCGTTGCCGCCGTCGGTTCCCCTTGCCTCCCGGTGTCTTCAGAGGCCATGAGGCGGGGACCTCAGTCAGATTGGCCTTGGATTTTGGGTCGCCCTACCCTTGGCTAGTGTTTAGTCTAGGTGTCTGACCGACGATAGCGAGGCGAGAATGTCATCAGCGGCATGGAGTAAGTTCTCCCTGTCATTCCCTTGTTTCGACAATGTTGATTAGCGTCAATGGAGGGCATGCGGATCTTAGGTCAGGGCACATCATGGTCCCACCTTTGTGTAGGCGGTCTTCGATTGCGTCATTTGGCAGAGAGGAAGACGATGAAGATTCATGTTTTAGCCATCAGGCTTCTTCTCCGTTCGACGAACCACGACAAACTTTGTCTTCACCGGGAAGCTAGTGAGGTTAGGCCTACACCATATCAACTACAGGAGGTTTCCCTGCCATCATAGGAATGGGGCATGAGGTCCACCATCAACGAGAACAACTATTTTTTTCAACCAGAGGAAGAAGGATGCAAAGGCATCAGATTATAGAAACAGCTGAATAATTCGGCGTTCAGATGCAAAAGAATTATGATTTCCAAAGCGAAAGATCAGGGGCAAACGTTCCGATAAGGATGGTTAAGTTGAAGGGAACTAGGGGGACAATCAATTGCAACATGATTGGTCGGGATCCAACTCATGTCTAAAATGACGTCTGAGCCGGACGGATGAATTAGTAGGTAACAACTGATGATTGTGAGTATTCGCCCACATGTTGAATCAACGGGATCAGAGTGATTTAGATAAGGGTATCATCGATGATTACTTGACATATGGAACTAACCATAATGCAAGCACGTAAGAAGAATCTCAAAAGCAGTAGGCTGCAAAGAATTTTTGGAAGATCAGATAGCATTTCCAAGTATTTTGGAAAGCATATGAACAAGTGGGGATGAACGGACTCCGGTTAAGTGAATTATCCTCAGTGCAAAAAGAAGCTGCAAAGCCGAAGGCACAAAGGATTCTCGGAGCAACGGAGAGTACTAGGTGTACCTTGTAACAACAGGAGCAACTGGGGATGAAGGTACAAGCGGCAGGGATGTTATTCACGGGGATTACCAGTGGTCAGGAACTGCAAGGCAGTAGGCACAGGGTCTCAAGAAACAACGAGGAGTATCTGTAGAATCTTCTGGCGAAGCAAGCGATCATCTGGAATGACGGGGCTCTTCGGGAGGAAGTGGTTACGAGATCCTAGAGTCAGAGTTAGTAAAACCTTTAACCCGAATAGATGAGAGATCAGAGTCCCAGAGTAAAGACGAGGAATAAAATATCCTAATACCAACCAATTGGCGACGTGGGCCCGTAAGCCACACAGCCATGTTAGTAAAATAGTTTTCCAAAGACTAGACTCAACTTCGGCCAAGGAGTTGGAAAGAGGGATCCTGTAGGCAGTCGGCTCTGATACCAACCTGTGACGGCCCCGGCTTAATCGTGCACAAATCATACACGCAAATGCACACGATCAAGCCTAAGGACTTACTTGAAGATATCAGAACACAACTCTAAAACATAAATAAAGGCATACAAGCATTATATTACAAGCCAGGGCCTCGAGGGCTCGAATACATAAGCTTGATGCAAAACAAGCATCAGTGGAAGCGTTAGATATCTGAGTACAGACATAAGACAGAGAGATAAGCCTTTAACAAGGCGGGACAAAACAAAAGCTACGATCGAAAGGCGCAGGCCTCCTGCCTGGGACCCTCCGAACCTACTCATGGTCGTCAGCCAACTCGTAGTAGTAGCCTTCCTCGGGGAAGTAGTAGCGGTCGTCGGCGGGAGCAGCTGTCTACTGGGCTCCGTCATCTGGTTGCATCAAGCGGATATGGGGGAAAAAGAAAATCAAAGCAACCGTGAGTACTCATCCGAAGTACTCAGCAAGCAAGGATCTACACTACATATGCAACATTATCAAAGGGAGGCTGTATATGTGGACTGGGCTGCAGAAATGCCAGAATAGAGAGAAGGCCTAGTCCTATCGAAGACTAGCATCTTCAGCGGTCTTGCAGCATTAGAAGAGTGTAGATTAGTACAGTATAAAGTAGTAGTATCATTAAGTCTCAACCTCACCCAGAGATCCTTTCTCGACTCCCTGCGAGAAAGCAATCCCAGAGCCATAATGTCCAAGTATCAACCTCGGCCAGAGATCCTCTCTCGACTCCCTGTGAGAAAGCAATCCCAGAGCCATACTATCCATTTCTAGTTGTATCGATCGGGATACAACTCCGAGCGTCCGTTACCGTGGATCCGGCTATGCATAGATTAGTTCTTCCCTGCAGGGGTGCACCAACTTACCCACCACGCTCGATTAACTCCGGCCGGACACACTTTCTGGGTCATGCCCGGCCTCGGCCAAACGACACACCGCAGCCCTACCTAGAGCTCAGCAGAGAGGTCCCCGCCGGTCTACATCCTAAGCGCTCAGGGGTCTTGGGCCATCGCCCTGTGCACTCGGGGTCGTTGTGTGCAGGGTGGATACCAGCACCGCCTCGGATGGTCGGCACGATCTAACCGTGCCACAATGCTGAACTGGACGTCTGACAGAGCTTTCGGCTGATGCCACGATGCAGAGTACCCATATTTATTCCCGCGTGATGGTTAGTGCTATCGGGCCAGAGGCCCACTCGAATCAAATATCCAAATCGTAGTGTGTTGGCAGTGCGGTAACGAGCAGAGACTCATGATCGATGTGACCCCGTCGCCCCGTCTCGAGGACTTGCGGCAAGGGCCAAGAATGCCCGGCCACGCCTCGTATTCATATCTCGGGCACCCTCCAGGTCAACCTGTATCCACAACACTCGCCACTTAGTCTCACACAGGTACCCCTCAGGGTCGACTCGTCTTTCCAAGTAACAGTGTAAAGTCCAAGTATCCGTGTGTCCATAACATCTAGGGAATCCGAGGTATCACCCTCGTTGGATTCCTACTCGATGTAACCGTCAAGGTGAACTCGGAGGAATCACCCTCGATGGGTTCACACTTGAGGTGTTGCACGACAGCGTCGTTATCGGGAGTGGTGAAGGAGGAATCACCCTCGATGACCACGACCGAATAGCTACTTTACAGAGTTAACATCAGAAGTGCTATACGAGGTATCACCCTCGGCACTCGATAGTAACGCTGCAGTGTCGTACAGATAAAAGGGGTGTGATGTGCGGTGCTGGGGCCTGGTCGTCGAGTCTTCCGATGATCCAGCGGGGCAACCGAGACAAGTTGGGTCACTGGGTCTCTATCCAGCCTATACTAAGCAGTTTAGGATAAGCAGGTAGGTATCAACAGCAGGTTACAATAAACAGGTCATGCATCAGAATAGGTAGAACAGTAGCAGCAGCAATTCTAATGCAAGCACAAGAGAGAAGAGAATAGGCGATATAGACATGCTCAAATGGGGGGTGCTTGCCTGGTTGCTCGGCGGCAAAGGCAAGGTCGTCAACGGTGTCGTCGGGCTCCTGAGCTGCGTCGGTCTCGGGGTCTAACGAGAGAAGAGGGGGGAAGAAACAATAAATATAATGCAAACATATGCAACACAAAGCATGCTATGTTAACGCGCAGTGCAGGGTTCCCTAAAGACATATCTAAGTCATATTAGTTATTTTAGGAATTTGTTTGGATTTATTATATAAAAGCCATGCACTATTCATTTATCCGAAACACGCAAAAAGTTACATGTTCACCTAGCTAGGAGTGTTGGACAGGCATTTTGGTTACATATTCAGAATCCTCATATTTTTCTGATCATTTTACATATATAAATTATTTTCATCCGAGTTACGGTTTAAAAGATATGATTTTCTAAAGTTTTTATTAATTCCTGGAATTTATTTAATTAATTTAAATCAACATTATCTGAAACAGTGTATGCTGACATCAGTATGACATCATTAGTCTGTTAAAATTAATTAGGGTTTAATTAGACTAATTATAGATTAATTGGACTAACTAATTAATTAGTTTTCATTAAACAGAATTAATTAAGTTATTTAATTAATTATCTATCTATTTATTTATATATTCATTTTAATCTTTTAATTCTCTTTTTTTTTAAACATTCAGGGGTGTGGGATCCCTAGGTTAGTGGCACGGAGGCCAGCGGACGTGTCCGCAGCGCGCCCCTTTGGGGGCCGGACATGTCCGAGCCACCACGGGTCAGCGCGCGCGCAGGGGCGTGCGCAGGCGACGGCGGCGATCTGGGCTCGGGCTAGGCGAGGCCAGGGGAGGCAGGGGCAGCGGCGGAACAGGGCGACGGCGGCGCAGGCGCAGGCAGTGGCGGCCAGCGGCCAGCGACCAGCGGCAGCAGCAACGCACAGGGGCGGCGGCGAGCAGCGGCTGACCGGGGCGAGCGGGAGGGGCGCGAGGAGCGGCAGGGCGGGGCTCGCGCGCGCTGGGCGCGGCCGGCGCGACGATAGGGAAGGCAGGCGTGGCGCGGGGCGGACGGAGGCGCGCGGGGCTCGGACGGGTGCGGTTGCGGCAAGCGCGAGCGTGCGCGCGTGCGGCCGATGGTGAGCAGCAGCGCGGGGAGGCAGGTGGGCGAGCGTGGCGAGCGGACGACAGGGAGAAGGGAGGCCGCGGACCTCACCGGCGGCGTCGATGTACGGGGGGCGGCGAGGCTCGTGGAAGCCGTTCGGGGAGGAGGACGGGGACGAGGCGACGGAGACGGGGAGGAGGCAAGAAGGCAGAGGCGACCATGGGCGGCGACGGGACGGCGTGCGGCGAGGCGGCGTGGTAACGGCGACGGCGTCGGTCGGGGTGGATCCCCGATTCAGATCGGGGGGGGGGGGGGGAGGAGGAGCGAGGGGGTTGGGTTTCGGGTGTCGCCCGGGGTAGGTTATAGGGGGCGCCGGCTGGGCCGGCCTGGTGGCCTGCTGGGCCGAGGCCCAGTCGGGCGGGCGGGGGGGGGGGGGGGGGGGGGGGGGGCTTTTCCTTTTTGTTCTGTTTCATTTTTTTTTCTTTTCTGCTCTTTATTGATTTTACCTTTTACTGTTCTATTTTATTTTAGTTATATAAAACATAAAAGTTGTACCTAAATTAGTATCACTAATTATACCTCTGCTACGAAAAGTTAAACCCCCAAATAAAATAGTTTAAAATTTTATAAATAACAAAAGGCATTTATTAAACTGGTTATGCTGCTGGTTTTATTCAATTTAGATTATTTAAACATTTTATAAAAGTGTGGTTTCTCCACCATAATTACCTATGCAATATTTGGCACAACCCGAAAACTTTAGTTTTAATATTTGAAAACTTTTATTGTTTGCCGTTAATTTGAAGTTGAATTCCGAATCGGTTTTTGAACTATCGCGAGATTAACAACAGTAACTGTGGTGACATGGCATCATTAACATGAGATTACTGTAGCCTAACTACCGGGGTGTTACAGGCTCTAAAATTAGTAGACCCCATGTAATTACTACTCTTACCCACCCAAATTTTCATCCACCCCACCCCTTTGGCCAAAAAGCCTGAGGAAAACCTTAACCTAGCCGCAACATATTATTTATTGTGCTGAAATGCTATTTTTTCTACTTAAATACTATCTAAGGTTGTTGATGATTGCGTGTATGGGTTTCCCCACGGGTATAAAAAAACCCGACGGGGATGGGGACGGGAATATTTTTATCCCTGCGGACGGGTATGGTAACGCTATCGTGGGGACGGGGATGGGAGTCCAATACCCGCATGGGTAATCCCCATTGCCAGCCTGAGTGAGGTTCCTCCAATTTTTAGCTCATTTCGACATCTGAGCAGCTCTCGGTAAAAAAGACAAATTTGGGGTCTGTAAAAAAGTTTACTGTTCATGCATTGTTCTGACCCAATTTGTCTTTTTTCTAAGGACTACTCAGTTGTCCAAATGATCTGAAAATTGGAGCGGACCTTGTGCATCAAATTATCTATCACACACAAAAAAATTGAATTTTTAAAAAAATTTCTAGTATTTATTTTGTTTTTTTGCTGACCGGCTGCAGATGAGTGTGGACACCGAAACGCCGCACTCGCTTACAATAGACTAGTCTATACAATAGAAGCCATGGCGGTCAAGCAACATCAGAAAAAGGCAGATGAAAAAATTGTGTGGGCCGAACAAAAAGATGTTTTGTTTTTTCAGATGGAGAAAAGCACTGCGCTAGTAGTTGGCCTTAGAGTTTCAGACCCATTTGCTAACCGAGGAACCGAGATACAGAAAATACATCAAGAGAAAACATTGCGTGGTGTTCCTTACTTTTTTTTTGCCGAGGGTGAAAATGTACATCAATGTGGTGTACAGTACACAGTCATCTTTATGGAAGTTGATGCAGAGAAATGGTGCCAAAGTTATCAATAAATTAAGTACAAAAATTAGGTAACTACGGTAAAATCATTACAAGATATGAAACTAACACCTATGATCAAGTCTGCTTCTTCTGCAACATCATCTTTAAGAAGGGGTAAATGACCTCGTGCCGTCGCCGCCAAGGATTTTCATCCTGATTACCGACAAGAACCACTTAACGCCAGCACATCAAAAAGAGACAATGGCTTCAACTAGGTAACGATGCAAATTCGTCGCTGCGGAGCCCGACAACCAAAACAGAAGTTTTTCACTCCAGAGCGGTATTCCAATCACCATCTTGATGTTGGACCTTCCTAAAGTCACACTAGTGAGTACTGCATGTCAGGCTAGAGTGCGCGCTAGCAGATTAGTGGGATGTATTCCCACCATGGACCATCACCACAACCATGCGGAGGCCGGCCATGTCTCGGCGCAGATCTTGCTCTGCCACTCCATATCGACGTGAACCGTCCTGCAACATCCCCACGTCCCATGCCCGTTGCTCTGGCATCCCCCGTGTGAACATAGGTAGATGACACCCTGTTTGATGGCAATGGGAAACCACCGGTGCACCTTATCCCTATCAGTTGTGTCGACGTCCAACCTGTCGTTTGACCCCATCGCATCGCCGCCGCATCATCCCGCGTCGTTCGGGCTGGCGCTCGCAGCCGACACGAGCAGCACGGGTGGACTTGAGGACCTTAGATAGAGGTCGCCACAGCGCCCGACCACACCGCCGCTACAACACATGCGACCTCGGCGAGCCTGGGCAGGACACCCCTGCAACTCACACCACCACACTTGACCGTCAACGTCGGATAGCCCGCGCCGAAGGCTTCACGCTGTTTGCATGAGGTGACTGGAAGGACGAGGCATCGCCACAAAGAGGACGGCGAATGAGGGGCGAGGCCATTGTATCAGTCGGCGCCGCCACCAATGTCATCGTGGATTCGATCGACACCCTTTCGTTAAGTTCCGATCTGGCGGTTTCTTCCATTTCCAGTTTTATTAATCATATGTTGAACGAAAGGTGAAGTAGTAGAGTAGCGGCGCCAGGATGAGGCGACGTCCCACACAGTCTTAATGAAGAAAGTGCGTTATATCAACTAGAGGGGGTGAATAGGCGATTTTTACAAATTCGTCACTGAGAAAATACTATTTGAGGATTTTACTAAGTGACGAAATACAAGCAGCGGAACAAAGTATTTAGATGCATGCATAACAAGACAGTAGCATAGTCATCATGATGAAATAAAACATACACAGAGCACAGATAGCGTGTAAACATGATGAGCAGGCAGAAGACAGGATGAGTGAAGAATTTGGGCTGAGGAAATTGAGAAAGTCTTCAGTCAAAGTCTTCAAACAGTAACGATCAAGTTCATCAACAAGTAAACGAGGAACTGAAAGGGTTGAGAAAATAGAACCAGTAGCTCGGTGAAGACAGTGATTTGATAGACCAGTTCCAACTGCTGTGACAGTTGTACGTCTAGTTGGAGCGGCTTGGTATTTAAACCAAAGGACACACAGTCCTTACCGTATTCTCCTTGAGCTAAGGTCACACAGACCTCGCCCAATCACTCGTGGTAAGTCTTCAAGGTGACTTCCAAACCTTCACATACTAGGTCACCCGGCGATCCACAATTCCTCTTGGATACTCTAGACCTTGACGCCTAACCGTCTGAAAGATGCACGGTCTTCAAAGGTAACAAGCGTCGGTTCCACACAGGAACAATCTCTTCAGTGATGCTAAATCACTTTGGCACTAGTAGAAAACAGGGCTTTGGTCCCGGCCAGATAAGGGCATTAATCCCGGTTCTCTTACGAACCGGGACCAATGGGTGCATCAGTCCTGGTTCGTGAGGGCAGGGCGCCGGCCGGGCCTCGGGGGCCATAGGTCCCGGTTCGTCTGACCCCTTTGGTCCCGGTTCCAGCTACGAACCGGGACCAAAGGGCCTCGCTCCTGGCGCAGCCCCTTCAGTCCCGGTTGGTTGGTGGCTGGAACCGGGACTAAAGATCAGGCTTCTGTCCCGGTTCTAGCCACCAACCGGGACTAAAGAGATGCCTATATATACCCTCGCCCCTGTCCACCCTCTCCTCTGTTTTTCGGCCGTGTGGGAGGTATGTGCATGCGCTGCTCTGTTCTCCCTTCTATGCATGCACATGAGGTGTTCGATGAAATGCCCGAGCCACACTTAAGCTTTCTCCTCTCCAAGCTCGACCTCCAAGCTCAATTTTCCCCAAGATTTGTCTAGATTTGGCGGTCCGTCCCGTCCGGTCCCCGTTCTCACCGCCGTCGATCGCCCGCGCCGATTTCGTCACCGGCACCACCGTGGTGAGCCTCTTGTTCTTATCTTCTTTTTAAAAGAAAAAAAATTCTTACTTGTATGATTTAGATAGATACTTGTATAATTTTCTTACTTTTATTATGATTGTTATTATATAGTGCCATGGTTTTGGTATCCGTCCCCGTCGGCCCTCGTCCTGTCTATGATTCGGATGTGGTATATTATCTTTTATAACTATTTGTTTCATTTAGTGTTTATGACAATTATGTCGACCAACGTAACATAGATGTTTTTACCTAGGAGGTATGTGAACCGAAAATTCCAACTGACCCTCTTGTCGAGAGTTTAAATTTAGTTAAAAAAGAAAATAATTACTTGAAGAAAAAATTGAAAAGAATTGAGTAGGAGAAGATGGAATTGAAGTTGCATGTTGCTGATGTCGTCGATGATCACAAGATCAAGATGAATGCAATGCTCTTGAAGATTAAAAAGATTAGAAAATATGCCATTGGGACTGAGCCTTGGTATCATTATGCTGTTGAATCAATTGTTACCTTAGTTACGATTATGATCGCATTTGTTGTTGCATTTAAATGTTTTACATAGTTTCAATGTATGTTTTAATTAAATGCTCTAGAGAGCTATATGTTGTTCTATGAGAACTATGTATGAACTTTATGTATTTATCTTTTCAGTAATTGTAACACCCCCTTGTAATAAGCTCTGTGACACTCTGTTAATATTGCCTAGTCATGACCATTTGTAGTGCCAAGTCACATGGGTTAAGTATCCAATACAAATTCAATTCTGAAAATCAATTCAATTTCCAAAGTGAAATATGAAGTTGATCAAACACTGTTGAAAAAATGTTCATTAAATGGCAAATAATCCAGGAACATTTGTAAAATCATCATCAATAAAGTTGGAGTTAGATAAGTGACTCTAACAAGATGAAACAGCACCAAAACAGGATATTTAAATCCATTTTAAATCATTTCAAATACAAATGAATTCCAAATCTGCCCAAACCAATTTTTGGTGGAAGGGAATATTGCATTGTAAAATTGGGGACAATTCCCATACTTTACAAAAATGCAAAAGTGTTCTAACTATTACAAAACAGAAATGAAATAAAGAAAAAGATAACAGAAAAAGGAAAAAGGAAAGATGGGCCACTGTGCACAGGCCTAAGTGCACAATGCCAGGAGCCCAGCCCACCGCGGCCTGTTTCTCCCTCCTCCCTCTCTTTCCGTCGCCGTGTCGCCTCGTCCATGGCCACGCGCGCTCGCTCCGGTCGCCGCTCGACAGCGCGACGCCGCGGGCGCCGCGAGAGGATAAGGGCAGGCCCGTTCGTTCCCCCTGGTCCTCCTCGACCACTTCTCCCCCTCTCTCCCTCGCCCGCTTTGCCTCTCTCCCCTTCTAGATCCAGGACCGAGCGCCTCCGTCGCCGTGGCCTTGCCGTAGACGCGGCCACCGTCGTCCTCAAGCTCAGCCAACACGCCTGCGAGCTCCGCCGTCCTCGACTCCTTCGACTACGACCGCGAGTGGAGGCGGGGAGGCCTTGATGAAGTCGGACTACTCCGCCCCCTTTCTTCTCTGACGCCGGCGAGCCCCGACGATTCGCCGACGTTCTGCGCTCCTAAGCTTCCAGCGGCTTTACGTAGCCTCTCGGTGAGCAGCCCCTCATCCTTCCCCCGCGCTCCCCTAGCCTTCTGCGCCTCCGTAGCCGCCGCACCATGGCCGCCTGAACCGAGCTCCGCCGTTGAGCTCGAGGCCGTTGCAGCAGTGGCCGTCACGACCCACCGGGCTCGCCGTCGCGTTCGTGGCGTCAAGTAGATGCCGTAGGAGTAGAGCGCAGCCCGTTTTGACCTCTGCATCACCACGCGCGAGTCCGCCGGGTTTCGGCTTCCGCCAAACCTCAACGCCGACGTGATTCCGGCCATCCCCTGGTCTGGCAAGTGCCACCACTCGACGCGCAAGTTCACTGGCTTTCGAACGCACCCAACCGCAGCTCGAACCGAGCCCTATGGGCGATTTCCGAGCACTCCGGCGATCTTCCGCCGCGGAATCGGTCGCCGGCGTAGTTCAGGCGCCGGCCGCCGACGTGGCTCGGTGGGGCCCAGCCCTGGGTCGCTGACCGTGGGCCCTGCAGGCCCCAGTTGACTGGGTTGACCCAGTCAACGTGCTGACTGGGCAACTCCAGTCACTGACATGTGGGCCCCCACGGCTAATTAACCTAATTAAACATTTAATTAAATAAAAACTAATTAGTTAACTAATGTCCCACTGACATATGGGGCCCACAACCCTAATTAACCCTGTTAGTTTAATTAATTCACTGTTAATCTAACAGAGACTGACATGTGGGACCCACATGCCAGGTTTGACCCTGGTCAGCCGCTGTTGACTTGCTGACATGCTGACATCATAATTCATTTTCTGCTAAATAAATAAATTCCAGAAATTCAAATAAACTTTGAAAATTAATAACTTTTAAACCGTAGCTCGGATTGAAAAAGTTAAAACATGAAAATTGCTCAGAACGACGAGACGAGTCTGATCGTGCCGTCCGTTTCTTTGTCGGAACCCCCTACGTAGAAGAACTCGTAACTCCGAACCCGTATCCGGTAGATGAATAGTGCACACACTTCGGTAAATAAATCCCAGATTAATTCTAAAAATAACTAAAATGACTTAGATGCATATTTAGGCAACCCTGCACTGCATCATAGCATCACATGCACCGTATTGCATTTGTTTGCATTATGTTTACCTGTTTCTTCCCCCTCTTCTCTCTCGGTAGACCCCGACGTTGACGTAGCTCCTGAGGCAGACGCAGCTCAGGAGTACGACTACGTCCCCGACTACACCACAGGCGACCTTGCCCTTGCCCCAGAGCAAACAGGCAAGCACCCCCATTTTGAACATGCCTATATCGCCTATTCTCTTCTCTCTTATGCTTGCATTAGAACTGCTACTGCTACTGTTTTTCTATATCTGCTGCATAGCCTGATTATTGTAGCCTGCCTTGCTACCTTGCTGGATATCCTAGACTGTTTAGAATAGGCTGGGTAGAGACCCGACAGAGAACCCCACTTGATCCCGACTGCCCCGCTGGATATCAGAAGACCCGATCATCGGGATTGAAGACCAGACCCTGGCACCGCACATCACTTCCCCCTTAGTTGCCGACACTACTGGGTTACCGTCGAGTGCCGAGGGTGATACCTCGTCAGCACTTCTGATGTTAACCTTGTAGGTTAGTTACTCGGTCGTGGTAAGCAAGGGTGATTCCTCCTACACCACCCCCGATAACAGCGTCGTCGTGCAACTTGTCAAGTGTGGACCTCGAGGGTGATTCCTCCTTCGTTCACCTTGATGATAACATCGAGCGGGAATTCCATCGAGGGTGATTCCTTAGGGTTCCTTTCGGTGTCAGACAAACAGTTACTTTGGATACTATGACTTGACTTTGAAACATGATACTAAAGACGGGTCGGCCGTGAGGGGTACCCGCGCGAGCTTAATGCAAAGTGATGTGGAGTCGGGTTGACCTGGATGGTGCCCGCGAGATAACTACGAGGTGTGGCCGGGCATTCTTAGCCCTTGCCGCAAGTCCTCGAGACGGGGCGACGGGGTCACATTGATCGTGAGTCTCTGCTCGTTTCCGTGCGCTCCTAATCCACTACGGTTTGGATATTTGATCCGAGGGGCCTCTGGCCCGATAGCACTAACCATCACGTGGGCATAGTATGGGCGTTCTGCGTCGTATACATCAGCCGAAGCTTATTTGACGTCAGTAAGGAGCGGTGCACGCCGAGTTGGACTAGGAACGCAACCGCGCTTGTATAAGGGGTTGCTAGGTCTGCTCTCGGTGGCCCCGTAACATGCAGGAGTTCCCGGGGCGATGGCCCAAGACCCCTGGGGGCATAGGTTTAGTCCGGCGTGCTGACCTCTCTTATAAGCCTAGGTCGGGTTGCGGCGTGTTGCTTAGCCGAGGCCGGGCATGACCCAGAAAAGTGTGTCCGGCCGGAGTTAAGCGAGCGTGCTGGGTAACTTGGTGCACCCCTGCAGGGAAGAAACTTCTATCGATAGCCTGTCCTACGGTAACGGACACTCGGAGTTGTATCCCGATCGGTACAACTAGAACATGAGATGAGAACTGGATAGTACAGCTCTGGGATTGCTTTCTCGCAGGGAGTCGAGAAAGGATCTCAGGTCGAGGTTGATGATACTACTACTACTTTACATTACGTTGATCTGCTCCCTTCTATTGCTGCAAGACTGTCGAAGATTGTTGAAGATGCTAGTCTTCGATAGGACTAGGCTTTCCCCCTCTATTCTGGCATTTCTGCAGCCCAGTCCTCATATACAACCATTCCTTTGACAATGTTGCATATGTAGTGTAGATCCTTGCTTGCTGAGTACTTCGGATGAGTACTCACGTTTGCTTTACTTTCTTTTTCCCCCATATTCAATTGATGCCACCAGACGACGGAGCCCCTGAGCCAGACGCCCCAGCCGACGACCAGTACTACTACCAGCTCGGAGAGTACTACTACTACGAGGAGCCGTTTGACGACCAGGAGTAGGATCGGAGGGTCCAGGGCAGGAGGCCTACGCCTTTCGATCATAGTATTTTATTTTGCCCCGCCTCTGTGAAGGCCTATCTCTCCCTTTGTAATATATCTGTACCCAGATATTTGATGCTTCCGCTGACGCTTGTATGCCATCGAGCTATGTATTCGAGCCCTCGAGGCCCTGGCTTGTAATATAAAGCTTGTATGACTTTATTTATGTTTTAGAGTTGTGTTGTGATATCTTCAAGTGAGTCCTTAGGCTTGATCGTGCGCATTTGCGTGTATGGTTAGTGCACGATTAAGCCAGGGTCGTCACAGGTTGGTATCAGAGCCGACTGCCTCTAGGAACCCCCCTTCCCAATTCCTTGGCCGAAGTTGAGTCTAGTGGTCCAAAACTGTTTTACTAACTTGGCTGTGTGGCTTATGGGCCCACGTCACCAACTGGGTGGTATTAGGATCTTTTATTCCTCGTCTTTACTATAGGATTGTAATCTCTCATCTATTCGGGTTTAATAAAATTTACTAACACCGACATTTAGGATCTCGTTAATTCTATCCACCCGGAGAGCTGGATTCAGTGCGATTTCCCTATCTTTGATCTGATTAGTCTGATAATCATTTTCCTTTCCATTGTTTTGTTTAACCTTCCTTCTGAGATCGGTTATATTTCTCATTGTCTTATGACAACCCTGAACTTCTCTGTTTCAGATGGATCGACTGTTTCCACCGCGGCCTACGACCCAGCTTGTGCTTCGCACTTGGGCTCGTGATGCCCCTGGATTTCCAGCTGTTCTGATCGTCCTCCTGAGTAGACTGGGTTACCGATGGTATCCCGAGTACATGGTCTATGAGGTTTACCGCGAGTTCAACCAGGAGCAGTACTATGCTGAAGTTCGGATCTATGATCAGCAGAACGACTCAGACACTGAGCTACACCTTTTCCACGGTATAGGCATGACGATTGAGATGGCAGTCCATGATGCCGCCTACTCAGCTGTCGCACGTCTCCGAGGAGAGCACAATGCTAGCTTGGATGACTCTGTGTTTCGGTACATTCCGTATGCACCTGTTGGAGATGCTACTGGATACTACACAGCTATCTGTGCCCCGTACGAGTGTCGACGCTACGACCCGCAGATTCTGATTCAGTGCACTCAGGCTCTGGATCGCACTGTTCGGGCTCTTGCCGTCGAGTTGTTCGCCACTCGAGCACGCTACTACGAGGCTATGACACAGTTGCTACCAGCTGTTCGTGCAAGGATACATCCGGAGTATATTCTTTACCCACGCAGGACTGAGATGCCGCCAGGTATTGATTGGCCTGCAGTGGGAGGTCACACGCCTGCACGTGGACCTCTTCTTACAGTTCGAGATCGGGTTCTGCATCAGAGTGCACATGGAGCACAAGATCCTGCCGTGACGAACATTCGTCGTCCGCACTTGCAGTTACCCTGTTTCAGTGGTTTTCTCCGACGCTGATGTAGCCTTTGCTATGTCACGTTGTGTACTTCCTTACCGCGTGCCTGTGTGCCGCCTAGTGTGTCTAGCTTTTCAATTTGCGCCGTTATGCTGCCCGATTGTAACCGACTGTGTATGGATCTGTATGTCTTAATGACTACTTTTAGCATCTATTGCACTCTTTCAATAATGTCGAGTTACATCATGTTTGTTGTTAAACACTTGCATAAGCTATTGCTGAAATACCCATGTTGAAATAGCGGGATGGCTGACAACAACCCGCCACCGCCGCCACCACTTGATTACATGGCAGCGATGATGCAACAGTTTGAACTCAACCACCAGTTTATGACGGGAATTATGCAGCAATTCCCTCGTCCTGATGCTAATCAGCAGCCACCATCCATCACCTTGCCAGAGTTTATGAGGCTCAGTCCATCGTTTTTCCGCAACACAGTCAACCCACTAGATGCAGATGACTGGCTGCGTGACATCTCCCATGAGATGGAGTCTGCTGGTGTCACCCCTTCCAATTATGTCACTTTTGCGACATATCTTCTAAAGGGTCCCGCATCCCAATGGTGGGCCACCCACCAACAGACTCTGCCGCCTAGTACTGTCGTCACTTGGGCAGAGTTCAAGATTGCTTTTCGTGCCCGCTACATTTCTCTAGCTGTCATAGCTCGGAAGAAGGCCGAGTTCCATAGTCTGGTTCATGGAAACAAGACTGTGGAAGTCTATCAGCGCGAGTTTCTATACTTATCTCGCTACGCTGAAGAGGACATTCCTACTGATGAACGAAGGAAAGAGAAGTTCCGTGAAGGACTGCATCATGATATTCAGTTGGCTCTACTTGTCCAAGACTTTCCTGATTTCGCCACTTTGGTGAATAAGGCTATTATGGTTGAAACTGGACTTAAGAAGCATAAAGAAGCGTCCAGACGCACCCGAGAAGCGG
The DNA here is from genome assembly GCA_011799875.1 of Thinopyrum elongatum. Taxonomy (NCBI): domain Eukaryota; kingdom Viridiplantae; phylum Streptophyta; class Magnoliopsida; order Poales; family Poaceae; genus Thinopyrum; species Thinopyrum elongatum. The sequence continues at coordinate 674,356,456 of CM022298.1, forward strand.
GCTCATCTTCGGGCTCGTCTTCCCAGAAGCGACGCATCTGGTTTCCCCAAGGCATGTTCCGTTCAGCAGCTCCTGTGAACAGGCCATCTTATGCTGCACCACGTCTGCCACCTCCACCACCGAGGCAGCCTCTGCCAGCTCCAGCACCTCGAGCTCCAGCACCTCGTCCTGACAGCGGACTATGCTTCAAGTGTGGCAAGACAGGTCACCGTGCTAGAGATTGTTCTCAGAATCAGAATCAACTAGCTCTTCCTTCTGCTGGCCGTGGTATTCCCCAACAGCGCAACAATAATGCCAGACCTTCTTATGGTTGTGGGCAGTACTACCACGTCAACATGTCCGAAGCTCCAGATCAACCAGATACTGTGATGGGTACACTTCTCGTTAATTCAGTACCAGCCTCTGTTTTATTTGATTCAGGAGCATCGCATTCCTTCATGTCAGAACATTTTGCACGCATGCATGACATTAAATGCGAATACATGAACACACCCTTATTGGTACATACTCCCGCAGGCGGTTGCCGAACCTCTGTGGTTAGCTATAATGTTCTCGTTGAAATCGAAGGGTTGGAGTTCAGTGCCTCTCCCATTATTCTGAAATCGTCCAAGATTGACCTTATTCTGGGAATGGATTGGTTGAAGGCCCATTACGCCTCAATCAATTGCGCCACCAAAGTTGTTCACCTCTTGCACTCCTCGAATGAGATAGTGAATTACCATGCTCATATCACTCAGAACGCCGAGGCTCAAATCTATGCCTTGAACGCGTTGAACGCTTCCCCGCTTGATGGGATCGAGAATATCCTGGTTGTCTGTGACTTCCCGGATGTTTTTTCATAAGAAATTCTAGGAATACCCCCCGCTAGAGCTGTCGAGTTCGTCATAGACTTGAAGCCTGGCACCACTCCTATTGCGAAGCGTCCCTACAAGATGCCTCCGCACCATCTTATTGAACTCAAGGAAGAAATTGATAAATCCTTTAGGAAGGGTTTCATTCGCCCTAGTTCCTCCGCTTGGGGAGTGCCTTCTCTCTTTGTTAAGAAGAAGGATGGAACTAACCGTTTGGTTCAAGACTATCGTCCTATCAATCAGGCAACCATTCAGAATAAATATCTGCTTCCCCGGATCAACGATTTATATGATCAACTCGCAGGATCTTTGGTGTTCTCTAAACTTGACTTGAGGTTGGGTTATCACCAGATCCGTGTCCGTGAAGAGGATATTCCGAAGACTGCATTCGTTACTCGCTATGGTTCATACGAGTACACCGTCATGTCGTTTGGCTTAACAAACGCTCCAGCTACCTTCTCCCGCTTAATGAATTACATATTCATGGATTACCTCGACAAGTTCGTCGTGGTATATCTGGACGATATTCTGGTTTATTCGAAGAACAAGGAAGAACATGCCGAGCATCTTCGCCTTGTTCTGGAGAGGCTTCGAGAGCACAAGTTATATGCCAAGTACTCCAAATGTGAATTCTGGCTTTCTGAGGTAACCTACCTTGGACATGTCATCTCCAAGGATGGTATCGCAGTTAACCCGGAACGAGTTTAGGCTATTCTTGACTGGACCCCTCCGAAGAATGTTAAGCAAGTCAGAAGTTTTCTCGGGCTTGCAAGTTATTGTCGTCGATTCATCGAAAATTTCTCCAAGATTGCCATGCCCCGGACTAATCTGCTCCACAAAGGCGTTAAGTTTGAGTGGACAGACAAATGTCAGGAAATCTTCCAGACCCTCAAGGACAAGCTGACTTCTGCTCCAGTCCTTGCTCCTCCAGACTCTCGCAAAGATTTTGTGATCTTCTGCGACGCCTCTCGCCAAGGACTAGGTTGTGTCCTAATGCAAGAGCGAAGAGTAATTGCTTATGCTTCGCGACAATTGCGTCCACATGAAGAGAATTACCCAGTGCATGACCTTGAACTTGCTGTTGTGATTTATGCTTTGAAGCAGTGGCGTCATTACCTCCTTGGTAATCGGTGTGAGATTTACACCGATCATCAGAGCTTGAAGTACTTATTCACTCAACCGGAACTTAATCTTCGTCAGCAGCGTTGGTTGGAAACAATCACCGATTATGACTGTGGTATTTCCTACACTCCTGGCAAAGCTAATGTGATGGCTGATGCCTTGAGCCGCAAGTCATATTGTAGTAACCTCATGGTAAAGCAAGCTCAACCCCAGCTATATGAAGAATTGCGCAAGCTGAACCTATGTATCATTCCGCACGGTTCTCTTAATAACCATGTGATACAACTAGATCTTGAGAAAGCTGTCAAGATTGCGCAAGCTAAAGACGCTGAAATTGGTCTGATGAAGAAAGAGCTTCACCTTGAAAAGTATAGGGATTTCTCGATCGCTGAAGATGGAACCTTGTACTTCCGAGACCGCATTGTAGTACCTTGCTTCGAGCTGATGACTGACAAAGTCATGAAGGAGGCCCATGATACACCGCTATCTATCCATCCGGGTAGTACCAAGATGTATCGAGATCTTCGTCAAATGTACTGGTGGTCTAGAATGAAGCAAGATATTGCTCGTTATGTTGCCGAGTGTGACGTTTGTCGTCGCGTGAAGGCAGAACATCAGAAACCTGGTGGAATTCTGCAACCACTTCCTATTCCTCTGTGGAAGTGGGATAAAGTGCAAATGGACTTCATTACTGGTCTTCCCAAGTTTCAGAAGGGTCACGATGCTATTCTTGTCGTCGTCGACCAACTTTGCAAGGTTGCACACTTTCTGCCAGTTAAGGAGACTATTACTGCTAGTCAGTTAGCAGAGCTATATATCTCCAGAATTGTTTCACTCCATGGTATTCCCAAAGAAATCAGTTCAGACCGTGGCAGCATTTTCACTGGCCATTTCTGGGAAAGTTTCCAGAAAGCAATGGGAACTCATATTACCTGGAGTTCAGCTTATCATCCACAATCCCAAGGCCAAGTTGAGCGCGTTAATCAAGTGCTTGAAGATATGCTTCGAGCTTGTGTTATATCCTTCGGTAAGAAATGGGAGGAATCTCTCCCGTATGCTGAGTTCTCTTATAACAACAGCTATCAAGCCAGCTTGAAAATGGCCCCTTTGAGGTTCTTTATGGTCGTAAATGTCGAACCCCTCTGAATTGGTCAGAAACTGGGGAGTGACCTCTTGTTGGACCGGACATCATTCAGCATGCCGAAGAACAAGCCAGAATTGTTCAGGAGAATCTCAAAGCAGCTCAAGACCGTCAGAAGAGTAATTATGATCGCAAGTGATGGGGTGTGATCTATCAACCTGGTGATCAAGCTTATCTTCGTGTCACTCCAATGAAGGGCACCCGTCGTTTCGGAATCAAGGGCAAGCTAGCTCCTTGCTATATTGGTCCTTTCCGCGTCGTGGCTAGACGTGGACAGGTGGCATATAAATTGGAGTTGCCACCGCAATTCTCCCATATTCATGATGTCTTCCACGTGTCGCAACTTCGTAAATGCTTCAAGGAATCTCCACACCGTGCAGTGGATCATGAGATGCTCGAGCTGCAAGATGATCTATCTTATAAGGAGCATCCGATCCGCATCCTTGATGAAGCTGAACGTCGAACCCGTCAGAAGACAACCAAGTTCCTGAAAGTGCAGTGGTCGAATCATACTGAAGATGAAGCCACTTGGGAACGCGAGGATCATCTTCGGGAAGAATATCCCGGACTTTTCCCTTCTACCTCATAAATTCTCGGGACGAGAATTTCTTTTAGAGGAGAAGAACTTGTAACACCCCCTTGTAATAAGCTCTGTGACACTCTGTTAATATTGCCTAGTCATGACCATTTGCAGTGCCAAGTCACATGGGTTAAGTATCCAATACAAATTCAATTCTGAAAATCAATTCAATTTCCAAAGTGAAATATGAAGTTGATCAAACACTGTTGGAAAAATGTTCATTAAATGGCAAATAATCCAGGAACATTTGTAAAATCATCATCAATAAAGTTGGAGTTAGATAAGTGACTCTAACAAGATGAAACAGCACCAAAACAGGATATTTAAATCCATTTTAAATCATTTCAAATACAAATGAATTCCAAATCTGCCCAAACCAGTTTTTGGTGGAAGGGAATATTGCATTGTAAAATTGGGGACAATTCCCATACTTTACAAAAATGCAAAAGTGTTCTAACTATTACAAAACAGAAATGAAATAAAGAAAAAGATAACAGAAAAAGGAAAAAGGAAAGATGGGCCACTGTGCACAGGCCTAAGTGCACAGTGCCAGGAGCCCAGCCCACCGCGGCCTGTTTCTCCCTCCTCCCTCTCTCTCCGTCGCCGTGTCGCCTCGTCCATGGCCACGCGCGCTCGCTCCGGTCGCCGCTCGACAACGTGACGCCGCGGGCGCCGCGAGAGGATAAGGGCAGGCCCGTTCGTTCCCCCTGGTCCTCCTCGACCACTTCTCCCCCTCTCTCCCTCGCCCACTTTGCCTCTCTCCCCTTCCAGATCCAGGACCGAGCGCCTCCGTCGCCGTGGCCTTGCCGTAGACGCGGCCACCGTCGTCCTCGAGCTCAGCCAACACGCCTGCGAGCTCCGCCGTCCTCGACTCCTTCGACTCCGACCGCGAGTGGAGGCGGGGAGGCCCTGATGAAGCCGGACTACTCCGCCCCCTTTCTTCTCTGATGCCGGCGAGCCCCGATGATTCGCCGACGTTCTGCGCTCCTAAGCTTCCAGCGGCTTTACGTAGCCTCTCGGTGAGCAGCCCCTCATCCTCCCCCCGCGCTCCCCTAGCCTTCTGCGCCTCTGTAGCCGCCGCGCCATGGCCGCCCGAACCGAGCTCCGCCGTTGAGCTCGAGGCCGTTGCAGCAGTGGCCGTCACGACCCACCGGGCTCGCCGTCGCGTTCGTGGCGTCAAGTAGATGCCGTAGGAGTAGAGCGCAGCCCGTTTTGACCTCTGCATCACCACGCGCGAGTCCACCGGGTTTCGGCTCCCGCCAAACCTCAACGCCGGCGTGATTCCGGCCATCCCCTGGTCCGGCAAGTGCCACCACTCGACGCGCAAGTTCACTGGCTTTCGAATGCACCCAACCGCTGCTCGAACCGAGCCCTGTGGGCGATTTCTAAGCACTCCGGCGATCTTCCGCCGTGGAATCGGTCGCCGGCGTAGTTCCGGCGCCGGCCGCCGACGTGGCTCGGTGGGGCCCAGCCCTGGGTCGCTGACCGTGGGCCCTGCAGGCCCCAGTTGACTGGGTTGACCCAGTCAACGTGCTGACTGGGCAACTCCAGTCACTGACATGTGGGCCCTCACGGCTAATTAACCTAATTAAACATTTAACTAAATAAAAACTAATTAGGTAACTAATGTCCCACTGACATATGGGGCCCACAACCCTAATTAACCCTGTTAGTTTAATTAATTCACTGTTAATCTAACAGAGACTAACATGTGGGACCCACATGTCAGGTTTGACCCTGGTCAGCCGCTGTTGACTTGCTGATGTCAGCATGTCATCATGCTGACATCATAATTCATTTTCTGCTAAATAAATAAATTCCAGAAATTCAAATAAACTTTGAAAATAATAACTTTTAAACCGTAGCTCGGATTGAAAAAGTTAAAACATGAAAGTTGCTCAGAACGACGAGACGAGTCTGATTGTGCCGTCCGTTTCTTTGTCGGAACCCCCTACGTAGAAGAACTCGTAACTCCAGACCCGTATCCGGTAGATGAATAGTGCACACACTTTGGTAAATAAATCTCAGATTAATTCTAAAAATAACTAAAATGACTTAGATGCATATTTAGGCAACCCTGCACTGCATCATAGCATCACACACACCGTATTGCATTTGTTTGCATTATGTTTACCTGTTTCTTCCCCCTCTTCTCTCTCGGTAGACCCCGACGTTGATGTAGCTCCCGAGGCAGACGCAGCTCAGGAGTACGACTACGTCCCCTACTACACCACAGGCAACCTTGCCCTTGCCCAGAGCAAACAGGCAAGCACCCCCATTTTGAACATGCCTATATCGCCTATTCTCTTCTCTCTTATGCTTGCATTAGAACTGCTACTGCTACTGTTTTTCTATATCTGCTGCATAGCCTGATTATTGTAACCTGCCTTGCTACCTTGCTGGATATCCTAGACTGTTTAGAATAGGCTGGGTAGAGACCCGACAGAGAACCCCACTTGATCCCGACTGCCCCACTGGATATCAGAAGACCCGATCATCGGGATTGAAGACCAGACCCTGGCACCGCACATCACTTCCCCCTTAGTTGCCGACACTACTAGGTTACCGTCGAGTGCCGAGGGTGATAGCTCGTCAGCACTTCTGATGTTAACCTTGTAGGTTAGTTACTCGGTCGTGGTAAGCGAGGGTGATTCCTCCTACACCACCCCCGATAACAGCGTCGTCGTGCAACTTGTCAAGTGTGGACCTCGAGGGTGATTCCTCCTTCGTTCACCTTGATGATAACATCGAGCGGAAATTCCATCGAGGGTGATTCCTCAGGGTTCCTTTCGGTGTCAGACACACAGTTACTTTGGATACTATGACTTGACTTTGAAACATGATACTAAAGACGGGTCGGCCCTAAGGGGTACCCGCGCGAGCTTAATGCGAAGTGATGTGGAGTCGGGTTGACCTGGATAGTGCCCGCGAGATAACTACGAGGCGTGGCCGGGCATTCTTAGCCCTTGCCGCAAGTCCTCGAGACGGGGCGACGGGGTCACATTGATCGTGAGTCTCTGCTCGTTTCCGCGCGCTCCTAATCCACTACGGTTTGGATATTTGATCCGAGGGGCCTCTGGCCCGATAGCACTAACCATCACGTGGGCATAGTATGGGCGTTCTGCATCGTATACATCAGCCGAAGCTTATTTGACGTCAGTAAGGAGCGGGGCATGCCGAGTTGGACTGGGAACGCAACCGCGCTTGTATAAGGGGTTGCTAGGTCTGCTCTCGGTGGCCCCGTAACGTGCAGGAGTTCCCGAGGCGATGGCCCAAGACCCCTGGGGGCATAGGTTTAGTCCGGCGTGCTGACCTCTCTTATAAGCCTAGGTCGGGTTGCGGCGTGTTGCTTAGCCGAGGCTGGGCATGACCCAGAAAAGTGTGTCCGGCCGGAGTTAAGTGAGCGTGGTGGGTAACTTGGTGCATCCCTGCAGAGAAGAAACTTCTATCGATAGCCTGTCCTACGGTAACGGACACTCGGAGTTGTATCCCGATCGGTACAACTAGAACATGAGATGAGAACTGGATAGTACGGCTCTGGGATTGCTTTCTCGCAGGGAGTCGAGAAAGGATCTCAGGTCGAGGTTGATGATACTACTACTACTTTACATTACGTTGATCTGCTCCCTTCTATTGCTGCAAGACTGTCGAAGATTGTTGAAGATGCTAGTCTTTGATAGGACTAGGCTTTCCCCCTCTATTCTGGCATTTATGCAGCCCAATCCTCATATACAGCCATTCCTTTGACAATGTTGCATATGTAGTGTAGATCCTTGCTTGCTGAGTACTTCGGCTGAGTACTCACGTTTGCTTTACTTTCTTTTTCCCCCATATCCAATTGATGCCACCAGACGACGGAGCCCCTGAGCCAGACGCCCCAGCCGACGACCAGTACTACTACCAGCCCGGAGAGTACTACTACTACGAGGAGCCGTTTGACGACCAGGAGTAGGATCGGAGGGTCCAGGGCAGGAGGCCTACGCCTTTCGATCGTAGTATTTTATTTTGCCCCGCCTCTGTGAAGGCCTATCTCTCCCTTTGTAATATATCTGTACCCAGATATTTGATGCTTCCGCTGACGCTTGTATGCCATCGAGCTATGTATTCAAGCCCTCGAGGCCCTGGCTTGTAATATAAAGCTTGTATGGCTTTATTTATGTTTTAGAGTTGTGTTGTGATATCTTCAAGTGAGTCCTTAGGCTTGATCGTGCGCATTTGCGTGTATGGTTAGTGCACGATTAAGCCGGGGTCGTCATAGTAATAACATTTGATCACTACTGTACTTTGGTTTTAATGTGATGATGAACTCGTATTAATTTGGTCACTTCTCTATTCATGATGTTCTGTAATTGTTTTTGATACATGCACGCAGATGAACCGGCAATGGATGTACGATGACCGACGCACCTCCGAGTATATTGAGGGCCTATATAAATTTCTCCAAGTGGCTGAGGCAAATAAGCAGAATGGTTTTATGTATTGTCCATGTACTGTCTATGAGAATACGAAGGATCACTCTTCCTCGAAAACCCTTCACGTCCACCTGCTTGAGAAGGGTTTCATGCCACACTATAATGTTCGGACCAAGCACGAAGAAAGAGGGGTTATGATGGAAGACAACGAAAGAAGAGGATGATGACAACTATCCCCCTGAATACGGCGATACTGCAATGGGGGAAGCTAAAGATCAAGAGGCACCAGATGATGTGCCCGATGATGATCTTCGCCGGGTCATTATTGATGCGAAGAGAAAATGCCAAAGTGAAAGGGAGAAGTTGAAGTTCGATCGCATGTTAGAGGATCACAAAAAGGGGTTGTACCCAAATTGCGAAGATGACAACACAAAGCTCGGTACCACACTGGAATTGCTGCAATGGAAGGAAGACCATGGTGTATCTGACAACGGATTTGGGAAGCTACTGAAAATAATGAAGAAGAAGCTTCCAAAGGATAACGAATTGCCCGACAGTACGTACGAAGCAAAGAAGGTTCTATGCCCTCTAGGATTGGAGGTGCAGAAGATACATGTATGCCCTAATGACTGCATCCTCTACCGCGGTGAGTACGAGGATTTGAACGCATGCCCGGTATGCGGTGCATTGCGGTATAAGATCAGACGAGATGACCCTGGTGATGTTGAGGGCGAGCGCCCCAGGAAGAGGGTTCCTGCCAAGGTGATGTGGTATGCTCCTATAATACCACGGTTGAAACGTCTGTTCATAAAAAAGAGCATGCCAAGTTGATGCGATGGCACAAAGAGGACCGTAAGAAAGACGGGAAGTTGAGAGCACCCGCTGACGGGTCGCAGTGGAGAAAAATCGAGAGAAGGTGGGGGGACTTTGCAAGTGACGCAAGGAACGTATGATTTGGTTTAAGCGCAGATGGCATTAATACTTTTGGGGAGCAGAGCAGCAATCATAGCACCTGGTCCGTGACTCTAAGTATCTATAACCTTCCTCCTTGGTTGTGTATGAAGCGGAAGTTCATTATGATGCCAGTGCTCATCCAAGGCCCTAAGCAACCCGGCAACGACATTGATGTGTACTTAAGGCCATTAGTTGAAGAACTTTTACAACTGTGGAATGGAAAAGGTGTACGTGTGTGGGATGAGCATAATTAGGAGGAATTTGACCTACATGCGTTGCTATTTGTAACCATCAATGATTGGCCTTCTCTCAGTAACCTTTCAGGACAGACAAACAAGGGATACCACACATGCACGCACTATTTAGATGACACCAAAAGTATATATTTGGACAAATGCAGGAAGAATGTGTACCTGAGACATCGTCGATTTCTTCCGACCAACCATCAATGTCGAAAGAAAGGCAAGCATTTCAAAGGTGAGGCGAATCACCGGAAGAAGTCCACCCTCTGTACTGGTGATCACATACTTGATATGGTCAAGGATTTACAAGTAATCTTTGGAAAGGGTCCTGGCGGACTATCTGTTCCGAATGACGCTGAGGGACGCACACCCATGTGGAAGAAGAAATCTATATTTTGGGACCTACCCTATTGGAAAGACCTAGAGGTCCGCTCTGCAATCGACGTGATGCACATGACGAAGAATCTTTGCATGAACCTGCTAGGCTTCTTGGGCGTGTATGGGAAGACAAAAGATAAACCGGAGGCACGAGAGGACCAACAACGTGTGCACGAAAAAGACGGCATGCATCCAAAGCAGAATCAAGGTGCTGCTAGCTACGCTCTTACCAAAGAAGAGAAGGAAATCTTCTTTGAATGCCTGCTCAGTATCAAGGTCCCGTCTAGCTTCTTGTCGAATATAAAGGGAATAATAAATATCCTAGAGAAAAAGTTTCAGATCCTAAAGTCTCATGACTGCCACGTTCTTATGACGCAACTGCTTTCGGTTGCATTGAGGGGGCTTCTACCGAAAAATGTTCGATTAGCCATTGTGAAGCTATGTGCATTCCTCAATGCAATCTCTCAGAAGGTAATCGATCCAGAAATCCTACCAAGGTTAAAGAATGATTTGGTGCAATGTCTTGTCAGTTTCGAGTTGGTGTTCCCACCATCCTTCTTCAATATCATGACACACATCCTAGTTCATCTAGTCGACGAGATTGCCATTCTGGGTCCTGTATTTCTACACAATATGTTCCCCTTTGAGAGGTTCATGGGAGTCTTAAAGAAATATGTTCGTAACCATGCTAGGCCAGAAGGAAGCATCTCCATGGGCCGGCAAATAGAGGAGGTCATTGGGTTTTGTGTTGACTTCATTCCTGACCTTAAGCGATTGGTGTCCCTCAATCGCGGTATGAGGGGAGATTAACTGGAAAAGGCACGCTAGGAGCGGACTCAATAATATGTAGGGACGGGCATTCTTGGGCTCAAGCACACTACACAGTTCTACAGAATTCTACCTTGGTGACCCCGTATGTCAATGAACACAAGAATATTCTGCACTCCAAACACCCGGAGCAGTGTGACGACTGGATTACATGTGAACACATCAGGACTTTCGGCAGTTGGTTGCAAACACATCTCATGGGTAACACCACTGTTGGAGATGAGCTGTACTCGTTGGCCAGGACACCATCTTCGACTGTATTGACTTACAAAGGGTACGAGATAAATGGGAATACATTTTACACGATCACCCAAGATGAAAAGAGCACCAACCAAAACAATGGTGTCCGCTTTGATGCAGCAACCAAGAGGGGAAAGGACACGTATTATGGTTACATAGTGGACATATGGGAACTTGACTATGGACATGATTTTAAGGTCCCTTTGTTTCGGTACAAATGGGTCAATCTGTCAGGAGGCGGGGTACAGGTAGACCCACAGTACGGAATGACAACAGTGGATCTGAACAATCTTGGGTACACAAGTGAACCATTCGTCCTAGCCAATGATGTGACGCAGGTTTTCTATGTGAAGGACATGTCTACCAAACCAAGAAAATGAAAAGATAAGGAAGCGAATACATCATACGATGAGCCAAAGCGCCACATAGTACTTTCAGGGAAAAGAGACATCGTGGGAGTGGAGGGTAAGACAGACATGTCTGAAGATTATGAAAAGTTTCATGAAATTCCTCCCATCAAAGTGAAGGCTGACCCATGCACCCTGTTAAAGGATGAAGATTATCCATGGTTACGGCGCAATAAGCAAGGGACACACGCGAAGAAAAAGTGAAGACTTTCTCTCCACAACAATTCTGATGATGGCTTTTATCTAGAATATCACCGCAGTTACATGTCAAGAAATGAAATGCCTTTTGTCACAGATGAGTTTTTGTCCGAAACCCTGATACTTCGAAAGAGATTATCCATTTTGTACACGAAGTGCATCCAGTTTTTGCCGTAACCCTCTCAACTTTTTAGCACATGCTATGTGGGTGAAATGATGATATCATGCCAACTTTCAACCTTTTCAGACTTCATTTGTACAGCTTTTCACTTTTAGGGTCATTAAGCTAAAGAAAATTAGTAAATGCATGAAAAATAGCAAACAAAGTCAGAAAGGGTTGAAAATTGATAATGTTGCTTTGAATGGTGCATGTTGAACGCACAAAAAGTCTGGAGTTGCAATAAGTTAAAAAAAATGAAATGCCTTTGCAACAGATGAGTTTTCGTCCGAAACCCCTGATACTTCAAAAGAAATTGTCCATTTTGTACACGAAGTGCATCTTGTTTTTGCCGTAACCCTCTCAACTTTTTAGCACATGCTATGTGGGTGAAATGATGATACCATGCCAACTTTCAACCTTTTTGGAGTTCATTTGTACTGCTTTTCAATTTCAGGGATTTAGCTCAAAGAATGACTAATAGCAAAAAGAATGAATTAAAAAGCTTTTATAAAACTCTAATAGCAAAAAGAATGAACTAAAAAGAATCAATTAAATATAATATTCTTCAATAGCAAAAAGAATGTGACGCCCCCGACTCAATCGTGCACTAATCATACACGCAAACATGCATGATCAAGCACAGGGACTCACGGGAAGATATCACAACACAACTCTAACACAAATATACAGAGATCCACAATATTACATACCAGGGATCATGAGGATCTGAATACATAAGTCAGTCATACAAATATTATCTGAGTACAGACATAGTTAGACAAGTTTTTGCCTTAAGAAGGCTAGCACAAACAACGACTCTAGATCGAAAGGCGTAGGCCTCCTGCCTGGGAGCCTCCGATCCTACTCCTGGTCGGCTGGCTCGATCCAGTAGTACGTGCCGTCTGGACCCTCCTAGTAGTAAGCTCCTGAGGTGGCATCTGGCTCCGGGGCTCCATCGTCTGATGTATCATCAAAGTGGGGGTATGGGGAAAAAGAAGTAACAAAGCAACCGTGAGTACTCATCCGAAGTACTCAGCAAGCAAGGATCTATTCTACATATGCAACATTATCAAAGAGGAAAGGCTGTATATGTGGACTGGGCTGCAACAATGCCAGAATAGAGAGAAGGCCTAGTCCTATCAAAGACTAGCATCTTCAAACATCTTCACGAAGCCACCATCTTGCAGCAATAGAAGAGAGTAGAATAGCATTTTATTAAGCAATCATGTTGAAGTAAAGCCTAGAGATCCTTCCTCGACTCCCTGCGAGAAAGCGATCCCGAAGCTTCAATTAAGTAACAAGTATCTAGTTCAAGTAGTAGATCGGGATACACAAACTGAGCGTCCTTTACCGTAGGACCGGCTATCGATAGATTATTCATCCCTGCAGGGGTGCACTACTGTTACCCAACACACTCGATCAACTCTGGTCGGACACACTTGCTGGGTAATGCCCGGCCTCGGAAGATCAACACGAAGCAGCGCCCTACCTAGGCTCAGCAGAGAGGTCAGCACGCCGGACTAACCTATGCACCCAGAGGTCTTGGGCCATCGCCCTGGGCACCCTGCGCGTTGCGTGGCTGGCCGGGGTGCAGGCACGACACTGAACTCGTCAGTGAAGTATCCAGCCCATTCCCGGCGATCAGCCCGCATGGTGAAACAAGACGTCTAAAGAGCTTTCGGGAGAAACGTACGATGTAGAGGGCCCCATAAACCATAATCCCGCATGGTGGTAGTGCGTATAGGGCACGTCGACCCACTCAGATCAAATACCCAAATCCGATATGCTCACTTAATAACACGCGGAGTCAATCAGAGTTTCTGAAGCTCCGCCACAATATCACACTCGAGTGCCCTTCCGGCACACCCGACAACATAGATCCCCTGCGGGCACCCATCAGGGTCGACCCGCCTGTAACAAAGGTCAAAGTAACCGTGTGGTCAAAACATCAAGAGGGAAACCCCGAGGAATCACCCTCGATGGATTCCACTCGATGGAATCATCAGGGTGAACGTATGAGGCATCACCCTTGAGGTTCACACTGAGGGGTTGCACGACAGAGTCGTATCGGAAGTGGAGAAGGAGGAATCACCCTCGATGACCACGACCGAACAGCTACACTGCAGAGTATTCATCAGGAGTGCGTAACGAGGTATCACCCTCGGCACTCGATAGTAACTATGCAGAGTCGTACAACTAAGGGGGTGAAGTGATGTGTCGGTCTCTGGTCGACGATCACATTGATCGAGTCGTCGATGATCAAGCAGGGGCAACAAGGGTAAGGTGGTGGGGTCACTGATGGTCCACTACCAACCTATACTAAGCAGTTTAACATAACCAGGTAAGGTAACAATAAACAGGTTACAAAAGCAGGCTATGCATCAGAATAGGAGCAAACATTAACAGTAGCAAAATCTAATGCAAGCAGGAGAAATGGAATGGGCGATATCTGGATGCTCAAGGGGGGGGGGGCTTGCCTGGTTGCTCTGGCAAGAAAGAGGGGTCGTCAACGGGCTGCTCATCTGTAGCGTAGTCGTACCCAGCTGCAACGGCGTCGGTCTCGACGTCTATCGAGAGAGAAGGAGGGGGAGCGAAACAATAAATTCACGGCAAAAATGCAAACAATATGCATGACATGCCTAAATGCTATGCCGAGGTGTTCTACTGCCTAACTAAATGATTTAGTTAATTTAGGAATTTATCCGGATTTATTTAATTAAAGTTGGGCACTATTCATTTATTGAAATCGGTCTAAAAGTTCCATGTTCATCTAGCTAGGGGCATCTGTCAGGAATACGGAGGGCGTATTCAGATTCATATCAAAATTCTGAGCAACTTTCATGTATAAATTATTTTCATCGGAGTTACGGATTATTTTATATGATTTTCTAAAATTTTAATTATTTTCTGGAATTTATTTAATCATTTAATCCAACATTATCCAGAACAGTATCAGATGACATTAGCATGACATCATGCTGACATCAGCAGTCAACAGTGCAGTTGACCTAGTCAAACCTACGTCTGGGTCCCACCTGTCATTGACTGTTTAGGTTAATTAGGATTTAGTTTAACTAATTACAGATTAATAAGACTAACTAATTAATTAGTTTAATTAAACAGAATTAATTAACTTAATTAACTGACTAATTAATTAATGATTAATTATTGATTTTATTAAATTCATTTTTTTTATTTTTTATTTTTTCGTTTCAGGGGCTGGGCCCCATTTGTCATTGGCCCCGAGGGCCTTAATGGGCGCGTGGGCGTTGCGGGCGCCACCCGCTCGGGGCTGAGCCCGACCGAGGGCGACGGGGCGAGGTCACCGGGGCACGACGAGCACGGCGGCACAGCGAGGCGGGGCCGTCGGGGATGTAGGCCGCGACGAGCGAGGGGGCGAGGCTAAGCGGCAGCAGGCAGCAGAATGGAGGGCGCGGGCGGCCAGCTGCGGGCGCGGAGGGGTGGAGGCCGGCGCGGTCGGGCGGTGGCGGCCGCGGTAGGCGAAGCGGGGAGCGGCAGCAACAGAGCAGCGGGGTCGGCGAGCGGGGCGGCTGCGGCGAGCAGCAGCAGCAGCCGCAGCTAGCGAAGCCGCAGCGGCCGGGCGCAGCGGGCCACGGGGGCGCGGGCAGGGCGGTGCGCGTGGCAACGCAGGCGAGCGCGCGGGCGACGGGCGACGGCGCGGGCGCGCCCGGAGGTGCGGCGAGGGAAGCGAGCAGTGGGAGGCGGCGGTCGGGCGCGTGCGCGTGCGTGCGCACGGGAATAGGGGGAAGGAGAGGCTGGGCCTCACCACGAGGCGTAGGTTCATGGCAGTGGGGCGCGAGGAGGATGACGGGGACGACGGCGACGGGGTCGGGGTGGCGCGGGACTCCTGCGATGTGGCTGGTGGTGCTCCGGCGGTCGACAGCGTCGTGGTGGTGGCGATGGTCATCGAGGGCGACGGGGTTGAGCGGTGGGCGTCGTGGGGCTCCGGGTCGGGGCGACGGCGAATGGCGGCGAGCGCAGGGGTGCTGCCCCGATCTGGATCGGGATGAGGGGGGAGAGCGAGGGGGGTGAGTGAGGGGGATGGGCTAGGGTTTCACGTCGGGGTGGGGGTTAGTAAGAGGGGTGGGGTGGGCCGGCCTGGCGGCCTGTCGGCTGGGCCGTTTGGCCCAGTGGGGGTGGGTTTTGGTTTTATTTTTATTTTGTTTTATTTCTTTTCTGTTTTTTGTTTATCCTTCTTTTGTTTTGCAAATTCCTAAGCCACCAGATGACTTTTACAAAATATGTGACTTAGCCCATTAAATGCTATGTATTATCTACTACTGCCAGAAATTGGTTTGGAGACAATATGATTTCATTTGAAATTTTATAAAATAAAATGGGATTAAATATTAATGTCTTGGCACTGCTAGAGGATGTTTGAGTCACTTAATTAATTTATTAAATGTTGGTTACAATTTTAGCATTGTCTCTTGAATATTTGTTATTTAATGAACATTTTAGTTTCTGTTTTGAATAACTTTTATTTTCCACTTTGAATTTAATTGAAGTTTGAACTAGGAGTTGAAATGCAATATGATGCAAATGATGATTATGCACTGTTAATCTAGCTGACTTGTCATTATCAAAAGTGATCACTGTGGCTAATGACATGGGGTGTTACAATTCTCCTCATCTAACAAGAATTCTCGTCCCGAGAATTTAAGAGGAAGACTGAGGAAAGCGGGGTATTCTTCGTGAAGACGATCCTCGCGTTCCCAAGTGGCTTCATCTTCAGAATGATTCGACCACTGAACCTTGAGGAATTTGATTGACTTTTGGCGAGTCTGGCGTTCAGCTTGATCAAGAATACGGATGGGATATTCTGGATAAGACAGATCTTCCCGCAATTCAAGCATTTCATGATCCACAGCTCGAATAGGATTCTTGAAGCAGCGACGGAGTTGGGATACATGAAAGACATCATGCACTTGAGAAAGATTTGGCGGCAATTGCAATTGATATGCCACTTCTCCTCGACATGCAAGAATACGGAACGGGCCAATGTAGCGAGGAGCTAACTTGCCTTTGATTCCGAACCGATGAGTGTCTTTCAACGGAGTGACGCGAAGGTAAGCTTGCTCGCCAGGTTGATAGACCATTTCCTGGTGCTTTCGGTCATAGTTGCTCTTTTGACGAGACTGAGCAGATTTCAGATGTTCACGAACAATGCGGACTTGTTCTTCAGCTTGCTGAACAATGTCCGGTCCGACGAGTGAGCGTTCCCCAGTTTCTGACCAATTCAGAGGGGTTCGACACTTACGTCCGTAGAAAACTTCAAATGGTGCCATCTTCATACTAGCTTGATAGCTATTGTTGTAAGAGAATTCGGCATACGGGAGAGATTCTTCCCATTTCTTACCGAAGGAGATGACGCAAGCTTGAAGCATATCTTCGAGCACCTGATTAACTCGTTCGACTTGACCCTGTGACTGAGGGTGAAAGGCGGTGCTGAAAGACAGATGAGTTCCCATAGCTTCTTGGAAACTATTCCAGAATCTGGAGGTAAAGAGGCTGTAACGATCAGAACTGATCTCCAACGAAACACCGTGGAGTGACACAATTCGGGAAACATACAAGTCTGCTAACTAACTAGTAGTGATCGTCTCCTTAACTGGCAGAAAGTGAGCAACCTTGGAGAATCAGTCAATGACGACAAAGATAGCATCATGACCCTTCTGAGATCTGGGAAAACCAGTAATGAAATCCATTTGGACTTTGTCCCATTTCCATTCAGGAATATCAAGTGGTTGCAGAGTTCCAGCAGGCCTTTGATGTTCTGCTTTAATGCGGTGGCAGACGTCACACTCAGAAACATAACGAGCAATTTTTCGCTTCATATTAGGCCACCAGTATCTCTGACAAATGTCACGGTACATCTTTGTGCTACCAGGATGAGTTGACAGAGGAGTGTCATGAGCTTCTTTCATAATGTGTTCTCTCTCATCCTTGAACTTGGGTACGAAGAGACGGTGTTGGAAGAATAGGATCCCATCATTATCAAGATGGAATTCCGACGGCTTTCCTTTCTCGAGGTATCGCTTAATCCTTTCAACTTCAGAGTCATACTTTTGTATAATCTTAATGCTGTGCTCAAGATCCGGTTCAACAACCAGGGTATTGAGATAACCCTATGGAAAAATATGGAGGTTCAATTTGCGAAGCTCTTCATGGAGAAGAGGTTGCGTTTCCTGAACCATATGGTTGCTGCAATAAGCCTTGCGACTCAAAGCATCGGCCATTACATTAGCCTTGCCAGGGGTGTATGAGATATTCATATCATAATCGGCAATTGTCTCGAGCCATCTTTGTTGACGAAGGTTCAGATCTGGTTGAGTATATAGATACTTCAAACTCTGATGATCCGTGTATATCTCGCAACGATTACCGAGAAGGTAATGTCGCCATAGCTTCAGAGCATAAATAACCGCAGAAAGTTCAAGATCATGCACTGGATAATTTTCTTCATGAGGACGCAATTGTCGAGAGGCATAAGCAATCACTTTGCGCTCTTGCATTAGGGCACAACCTAATCCTTGACGAGATGCATCACAGTATATCACAAAATCCTTTTGGGAATCCGGGGGTGCTAGCACTGGGGCAGATGTTAACTTATCTTTTAGTGTCTGAAAGCTTTCTTGACATTTTTCTGTCCACTCAAATTTAACACCTTTGTGGAGCAGATCAGTAAGTGGCTTTGCAATCTTGGAAAAGTTCTCAACGAATCGACGGCAATAACTAGCGAGTCCGAGAAAACTTCTGACTTGCTTAACATTCTTCGGGGGAGTCCAATCAAGAATAGCCTGAACTCGCTCGGGGTTCACAGCAATGCCATTCTTGGAAATCACATGACCAAGGTAGGTCACTTCAGATAACCAGAATTCACACTTAGAGTACTTGGCGTAAAGCTGGTGTTCTCGAAGCTTCTCCAATACAAGCCGAAGATGTTCAGCATGTTCTTCTTCATTCTTGGAATATATAAGGATATCATCCAAATAAACCACGATGAATTTATCGAGGTAATCCATGAAGATATTGTTCATCAACAGGGAGAAGGTTGCTGGAGCATTTGTTAAGCCAAATGACATAACGGTGTACTCATAAGAGCCATAACGAGTGACAAAGGCAGTCTTCGGAATATCCTCTTCGCGAACACGGATCTGATGATAACCCAACCTCAAGTCGAGTTTCGAGAAGACAGAGGATCCGGCAAGTTGATCATAAAGATCATTGATCCGGGGCAGTGGGTATTTATTCTGGATTGTAGCTTGGTTAATGGGCCGGTAATCCTGAACCAATCGGTTAGTTCCATCCTTCTTCTTAACGAAGAGTGAAGGTGCTCCCCAAGTAGAGGAACTGGGGCAGATGAAACCTTTCTTAAGTGACTTCTCGATTTCTTCCTTAAGCTCAAGGAGTTCATGCGGCAACATCTTGTAAGGACGCTTCGCAATAGGGGTAGTGCCAGGCTTCAAGTCAATGACAAACTCGACAGCTCTAACCGGGGGTATTCCTGGAAGTTCTTCCGGAAAGACGTCTGGAAAATCTCGAATGACAGGAACGTTCTCGATCCCTTCCAGAGGTGAGGCGTTCAAAGCATTCAGAGCATATATCTGAGCTTCAGCGTCCCGTGTAATTCGGGCGGTGTAGTTCACTATCTCGTCGGAGGGGTGAAGAAGTTGGACAACTTTAGTGGCACAATTTATTGAAGCTATATGAGCTTTCAACCAATCCATTCCGAGGATGAGGTCAGGATAATGGGCGAAACAAGGAATTCCAATCCCTTAATTTCAACGGGGACATTGTGTGCCATCATAGTGGTTTGACACTGGCCTCCAGGGGTGCGGATAACTACTGGCAGATTCATCTTTTGAAATGCAATGTCATGCGATAATGCAAATGCTTCTGACATGAATGAATGCGATGCTCCTGAATCAAATAATACAGAAGCGGGTACTGAGTTAACGAGAAGGGTACCCATCACTGTAGCAGGTTGATCCTGGACTTCTTCAATATCAATGTTGTAAGCGTGTCCACGACCATGAGCAGCAGACCCAGCATTATAGTTGCGGGCCTGATTGTTGCCACGACCATTGCCACGGCCAGTACGAGGGAAAGCCAACTGATTCTGAGTCTGGCGGCAGTCCTTAGCAAGGTGACCTGGTTTGCGGCACTTGAAGCACAGACCATCTTCAGGACGAAGAGGAGCATTGTGTGGAACAACTTGAGCTCTTGGCTGCCTCGGTGGTGGAGGAGGCAGACATGGTGTAGCATAGTTGTTCTTTGGCGCAGGGGCATTTGGATGGAACACGTTGTTGGGAATCCAGACTCGACGCTTCTGTGCTGAGCCTGAAGATGAGCCAGCATCATGATAGCGCTTCTGCGAGTCCTTATGCTTCATCTGAGCGGTCTCAACCAGAATAGCCTTGTTCACAAGAGTAGAAAAGTCGTTGAAGTCTTGAGCAGCAAGTGCAAGCTCGAGGTCTGGGTGGAGTCCATTACGGAACTTCTCTTGTCTACGGGCATCCGTGGCGATGTCTTCTTCAGCATAGCGGGATAGGTCAAGGAATTCCCGCTGATAAGCTTCGACAGTCTTGTTGCCCTGAGTGAGGTTGCGGAACTGGGTTTTCATCCGGTCCATAATTCCCTGAGGAATATAACGGGCACGGAAAGCAGCCTGGAACTCATACCAGGTAACCACTGTTCCAGCGAGAAGTGTACGCTTGTGGGTGTCCCACCATTGAGCAGCGGGACGCTTTAGGAAAAAGGCCGCGAAGGTGACGAAGTTGACAGGGGCGACATTAGCAGACTTCATCTCGTGAGTGATGTCGTGGAGCCAGTCATCAGCATCCAGTGGCTTGTCAGAGTTGCGGAACTGATTGGGGTTGAGTCGCATAAACTCTGTCAAAGTTATTGAAGCAGGGTTCTGGTTCTGGTTGTTCTGATGCGGGAACTGAGCCATGATTCCGGTCATGAACTGACGGTTGAGCTCGAATTGTTGCATCATAGCTGCCATATAGTCTGGCGGTGGTGGGCGTTCAGGGGCACGACCACGACCACCTGGTCTAACCATCCTGCTAAGTATCAACAGGGGGCAGTTTAGTAAAAGAAATTGCGAGTGTTTAGCGAGAAGCATGATGTAACTCGACAACAATTAAATAGTGTAACAGATACTTAACAATAGTCAATTAAGACATACAGATCCTTACACGGAGTCGGGTACATGCGGACAGCATAATGACGCAAATTTAAAAACTAGACATGCTAGGCGGTGCGCAGGCACATGGTAAGGAAGTACACAACGAGACATAGCAAAGGCTACATCAACGTCGGAGAAAACCACTGAAACGGGGTAACTACACATGCGGACGATGAATGTTCGTCGCGGTAGGATCCTGCGCTCCATGTGCACTCTGATGCAGAACCCGGTCTCGAGGTGTAAGAAGAGGTCCACGTGTAGGTGTGTGACCTCCAACAGCAGGCCAATCAATACCAGCATACATCTGAGTCCTGCGCGGATAAAGGATGTGCTCCGGATGTATCCCTGCATGAACAGCGGGTAGCAACTGCATCATAGCATCGTAGAGACGTGCTCGAGTGGCAACCAACTCGATGGCAAGAGCCCGAACAGTGCGATCCAGAGCCTGAGTGCACTCAATCAGAACGCGCGGGTCGTAGCGACGAGGCTTGTACGGGGCACAGATAGCTGTGTAGTATCCAGTAGCATCTCCAGCAGGGGCATATAGCATCTCCAGTAGGGGCATACGGAATGTATCGGAACTCAGAGGCATCCAGGATACTGCTGAACTCTCCTCGGAGACGTGCGACAGCAGAGTAGGTGGCATCATGGACTGCCATCTCAATCGTCACGCCGATACCATGGAAAAAGTGCAGCTCAGTGTCTGAGTCATCTTGCCGATCATAGATACGAACATCAGCATGGTACTGCTCCTAGTTGAACTCGCGGTATTCCTCGTAGACCATGTACTCGGGGTACCAGCGGTAGCCAAGTCTGGTCAGGAGGGCGATCAGAACAGCTGGAAACCCAGGGACATCACGAGCCCAAGTGCGAAGCACAAGCTGTGTCGTAGGACGTGGTTGAAACAAACGATCCATCTGAAACAGAGGAAATTCAGGATTGTCAAATGACAATGAGAAGTTTAATACAACTCGGAGAGAAAGGTTAAACAAAACAATGGAAAGGAAAATGATTATCAGACTAATCAGATCAATGACAGGGAAATCGCAAAGATATCCAGCTCTCCGGGTAGACGGGATTTATGAGATCCTAAGTGTCGGTGTTAGTAAAATTTATTTAACCCGAATAGAAGAGAGATCAGAGTCCCAGAGTATAGACGAGGAATAAAAGATCCTAATACCACCCAGTTGGCGATGTGGGCCCGTAAGGCATACAGCCAAGTTAGTAAATTAGTTTTTCGATGTCTAGACTCAACTTCGACCAAGGAATTTGGAAGGGGGCTTCCTACAGGAAGTCGGCTCTGATACCAACTTGTGACGCCCCCGACTCAATCGTGCACTAATCATACACGCAAACATGCACGATCAAGCACAGGGACTCACGGGAAGATATCACAACACAACTCTAACACAAATATACGGAGATCCACAATATTACAGACCAGGGATCACGAGGATCCGAATACATAAGTCAGTCATACAAATATTATCTGAGTACAGACATAGTTAGACAAGTTTTTGCCTTAAGAAGGCTAGCACAAACAACGACTCTAGATCGAAAGGCGTAGGCCTCCTACCTGGGAGCCTCCGATTCTACTCCTGGTCGGCTGGCTCGATCCAGTAGTACGTGCCGTCTGGACCCTCCTGGTAGTAAGCTCCTGAGGTGGCATCTGGCTCCGGGGCTCCATCGTCTGATGTATCATCAAAGTGGGGGTATGGGGAAAAAGAAGTAACAAAGCAACCGTGAGTACTCATCCGAAGTACTCAGCAAGCAAGGATCTATACTACATATGCAACATTATCAAAGAGGAAAGGCTGTATATGTGGACTGGGCTGCAGCAATGCCAGAATAGAGAGAAGGCCTAGTCCTATTGAAGACTAGCATCTTCAAACATCTTCACGAAGCCACCATCTTGCAGCAATAGAAGGGAGTAGAATAGCATTTTATTAAGCAATCATGTTGAAGTAAAGCCTAGAGATCCTTCCTCGACTCCCTGCGAGAAAGCGATCCCGAAGCTTCAATTAAGTAACAAGTATCCAGTTCAAGTAGTAGATCGGGATACACAAACTGAGCGTCCTTTACCGTAGGACCGGCTATCGATAGATTATTCATCCCTGCAGGGGTGCACTACTGTTACCCAACACGCTCGATCATCTCTGGTCGGACACACTTGCTAGGTAATGCCCGACCTCGGAAGATCAACACAAAGCAGCGCCCTACCTAGGCTCAGCAGAGAGGTCAGCACGCCGGACTAACCTATGCACCCAGAGGTCTTGGGCCATCGCCCTGGGCACCCTACGCGTTGCGTGGCTGGCAGGGGTGCAGGCGCGACACTGAACTCGTCAGTGAAGTATCCAGCCCATTCCCGGCGATCAGCCCGCATGGTGAAACGTGACGTCTGAAGAGCTTTCGGGAGAAACGTATGACGTAGAGGGCCCCATAAACCATAATGCCGCATGGTGGTACTGCGTATAGGGCACGTCGACCCACTCAGATCAAATACCCAAATCCGATATGCTCACTTAATAACACGCGGAGACAATCAGAGTTTCTGAAGCTCCGCCACAATATCACACTCGAGTTCCCTTCCGGCACACCCGACAACATAGATCCCCTGCGGGCACCCATCAGGGTCGACACGCCTGTAACAAAGGTCAAAGTAACCGTGTGGTCATAACATCAAGAGGGAAACCCCGAGGAATCACCCTCGGTGGATTCCACTCGATGGAATCATCAGGGTGAACGTATGAGGCATCACCCTTGAGGTTCACACTGAGGGGTTGCACGATAGAGTCGTATCGGAAGTAGAGAAGGAGGAATCGCCCTCGATGACCACGACTGAACAGCTACACTGCAGAGTATTCATCAGGAGTGCGTTACGAGGTATCACCCTCGGCACTCGATAGTAACTATGCAGAGTCGTACAACTAAGGGGGTGAAGTGATGTGTCGGTCTCTGGTCGACGATCACATTGATCGAGTCGTCGATGATCAAGCAGGGGCAACAAGGGTAAGGTGGTGGGGTCACTGATGGTCCAGTACCAACCTATAATAAGCAGTTTAACATAGGCAGGTAAGGTAACAATAAACAGATTACAAAAGCAGGCTATGCATCAGAATAGGAGCAAACATTAATAGTAGCAAAATCTAATGCAAGCAGGAGAAATGGAATGGGCGATATCTGGATGCTCAAGGGGGGGGGGGCTTGCCTGGTTGCTCTGGCAAGAAAGAGGGGTCGTCAATGGGCTGCTCGTCTGTAGCGTAGTCGTACCCAGCTGCAACGGCGTCGGTCTCGGCGTCTATCGAGAGAGAAGGAGGGGGAGAGAAACAATAAACTCACGGCAAAAATGCAAACAATATGCATGACATGCCTAAATGCTATGCCGAGGTGTTCTACTGCCTAACTAAATGATTTAGTTAATTTAGAAATTAATTCGGATTTATTTAATTAAAGTTGGGCACTATTCATTTATTGAAATCTGTCTAAAAGTTCCATGTTCATCTAGCTAGGGGCATCTGTCAGGAATACGAAGGGCGTATTCAGATTCGTATCGAAATTCGGAGCAACTTTCATGTATAAATTATTTTCATCGGAGTTACAGATTATTTTATATGATTTTCTAAAGTTTTAATTATTTTCTGGAATTTATTTAATCATTTAATCCAACATTATCCAGAACAGTTTCAGATGACGTCAGCATGACATCATGCTGACGTCAGCAGTCAACAGTGCAGTTGACCTAGTCAAACCTACGTGTGGGTCCCACCTGTCATTGACTGTTTAGGTTAATTAGCGTTTAGTTTAACTAATTACAGATTAATAAGACTAACTAATTAATTAGTTTAATTAAACAGAATTAATTAACTTAATTAACGGACTAATTAATTAATTGATTATTGATTTTATTACATTCATTTTTATTATTTTTATTATTTTTTTCGTTTCAGGGGCTGGGCCCCATTTGTCATTGGCCTCGAGGGCCTTAATGGGCGCGTGGGCGTTGCGGGCGCCATCCGCTCGGGGCCGAGCCCGACCGAGGGCGACGGGGCGAGGTCACCGGGGCGCGGCGAGCACGGCTGCACAGCGAGGCGGGGCTGTCGGGGATGTAGGCCGCGGCGAGCGAGGGGGCGAAGCTAAGCGGCAGCAGGCAGCAGAATGGAGGGCGCGGGCGGCCGGCTGCGGGCGCGGAGGGGTGGAGGCCGGCGCGGTCGAGCGGTGGCGGCCGCGGTAGGCGAAGCGGGGAGCGGCAGCAACAGAGCAGCGGGGTCGGCGAGAGGGGCGCAGCGGCCGGCCACAGCGGGCCACGGGGGCGCGGGTGGCGGTAGCAGGCGGGGCGGTGCACGTGGCAACGCAGGCGAGCGCGCGGGCGAGGGGCGACGGCGCGGGCATGCGCGAAGCTGCGGCGAGGTGAGCGAGCAGCGGGAGGCGGCGGTCGGGCGCGTGCGCGTGCATGCGCACGGGGACAGGGGGAAAGGAGAGGCCGGGCTTCACCGCGAGGCGTAGGGACATGGCAGTGGGGCGCGGGGCGGATGACGGGGACGACGGTGACGGGGTCGGGGTGGCGCGGGGCTCCTGCGATGTGGCTGGTGGTGCTCCGGCGGTCGACGGCGTCGTGGTGGTGGCGATGGTCGTCGAGGGCAATGGGGTCGAGCGGCGGGCGTCGTGGGGCTCCGGGTCGGGGCGACAGCGAACGGCGGTGAGCGCAGGGGCGCTGCCCCGATCTGGATCGGGATGAGGGGGGAGAGCGAGGGGGTGAGTGAGGGGGATGGGCTAGGGTTTCCCGTCGGGGTGGGGGTTAGTAAGAGGGGCGGGGTGGGCCGGCCTGGCGGCCTGTCGGCCGGTCGGCTGGGTCGTTTGGCCCAGTGGGGGGTGGTGGGTTTTGGTTTTCTTTTTATTTTGTTTTATTTCTTTCTGTTTTTTGTTTATCCTTTTTTTTGTTTTGCAAATTCCTAAGCCACCAGATGACTTTTACAAAATATGTGACTTAGCCCATTAAATGCTATGTATTATCTACTACTGCCAGAAATTGGTTTGGAGACAATATGATTTCATTTTAAATTTTATAAAACAAAATGGGATTAAATGTTAATGTCTTGGCACTGCTAGAGGATGTTTGAGTGACCGAATTAATTTATTAAATGTTGGTTACAATTTTAGCATTGTCTCTGGAATATTTGTTATTTAATGAACATTTTAGTTTCTGTTTTGAATAACTTTTATTTTCCACTTTGAATTTAATTGAAGTTTGAACTAGGAGTTGAAATGCAATATGATGCAAATGATGATTATGCACTGTTAATCTAGCTGACTTGTCATTATCAAAAGTGATCACTGTGGCTAATGACATGGTGTTTTACAAAGAATCAACTAAAAAGAATCAAAATAATATTAACTAAAATTATCAAAGTATTTATTTGTTAAAAAGAATGAACTAAAAAGAATCAACTAAAATATTAACTAAAAAGGATGAACTAAAAAGAATCAACTAAAACATTAACTAAAAAGAATGAACTAAAAAGAATCAATTAAATATAATATTCTTCAATAGCAAAAAGAATCAACTAAAAAGAATCAAAATAATATTAACTAAAATTATCAAAGTATTTAGTTGTTAAAAAGAATGAACTAAAAAGAATCAACTAAAATATTACTAAAAAGAATCAACTAAAACATTAACTAAAGAGACATTGACTAAAAAGAATGAACTAAAAAGAATTTTCAGAAGAAAAAAATGCCGCCTACTAGGCTACCACGGCCTGCATACGATAGAAACCCATCTGTACATGGGCCTAGATGCAGGCCCGCGGGCCCAACAGGCCCAACAGGGCATTGGCAAAATTTAGGCATGTACTGCCTGCAATAGAGAGGAATTCGATAGCACTGTCGCAGCGGGGCTTATAAACGAGTGCACACGCCTCTCAACTAGTGAGGTGGGACTAAACATGTGGCTGCGGCAGCACCAGCCCTTTGGTCCCGGTGGGTGGCACCAACCGGGACGAAAGGGGGCCTTTCGTCCCGGTTGGTGCTACCAACTGGGACCAATGCTTTGTGTATATAAGTATCACTTAGCAGTTTCTCGAAAGCTCAATTCTTCTTCTCCCCGACGCCCCCAGGCTGCTCCTCGTCGCCGTCGAGCCCTGCCCCGATGCCGCCGCTCCCTGCCCCGACGCGCCACCCCCAGTGAGCTCGCCCCCCTTCCCCTGCGCTGCCGCCACCGCCGCCCTGCCCTGCGCTGCCCCCGCCGCCGCCGCCCCTGCCCTGCGATGCCGCCGCTCCTGCCCCTGCACTGCGCTGCCGCCGCCCCTGCCCCTGCCCTTGCATTTTTTTAACAAAGTTCATATATGTTCATATGTATGGATGGATTGATGTATATGTTCATATGTTCATATGTTTGTAACAAAGTTAGAATTTTTAATGTTCATAGAAATTTTTTTCTTAACTTTTTTTGTATGTTCATATGTATGGATGGATGGATGGATTGATGTAACATAGAGTTTTTTATGTTCATATGTTTGTAACAAAGTTAGAATTTTTTATGTTCATAGAATTGTTTTTCTTAAAATTATTTGTATGTCCATATGTTCATATGTATGGATGGATTGATGTAACATAGAATTTTTTATGTTCATATGTATGGATGGATTGATGTAACATAGAACTATATAGATCAATGGCGATCATCTAACAAAGTAGAAAATTAACCGTAACTCCGATGAAAATAATTTATATATGAAAATCGACGACCATGAGAGAAGAGAAGCAGCTAGCATAGCGAACCTGGAACCGTCCCCCTCCGGTTCATCTGTCCGAAAATGCAGACTTCGGGAAAACATTCCCAGATGTTATCCCCCTTCACCTATATCGTGTAGTGCCGCATTAGAACACCCCTAACTCTCTTGGCAATTCAACATATCCCCGATAACTCAGACATGAGGGGGAAGGAGTCCTCGACGATCGTCTAAAACTGACTGTCACAAGCAGCTAGCATAGCGAACCTGGAACCGTCCCCCTCCGGTTCATCTGTCCGAAAATGCAGACTTCGGGAAAACATTCCCGGATGTTATCCCCCTTCACCTATATCGTGTAGTGCCGCGTTAGAACACCCCTAACTCTCTCGGGAATTCAACATATGCCCGATAACTCAGATATGAGGGGGGAGGAGTCCTCGACGATCGTCTGAAACTGACTGTTATAAAACTTGTGAACTTTGCATGATGTTTGCCACTAATCCATTGCTCATATACATATGATTCCTTGTTGTGATTAGGTCTATGTTTGCCACTAATCCATCTCTCATGGTTGTTGCTACTTCTTGAGCTTGCGTTGGTTTTTCCCTTAAAGAGGAAAGGGTGATGCAGCAAAGTAGAGATAAGTATTTCCCTCGGTTAGAGAACCAATGTATCAATCCAGTAGGAGGTACAAGTAAGTCCCCAATCTATGCACCTGCACAAACAATCAAACACTTGCACCCAACGGGATAAAGGGGTTGCCAATCCCTTCACGGTCAATTGCAAAGGTGAGATCTGATAGAGATAGGTATATAAGATTGCCAAAACGTAAAACAAAATAAAACTACATAAATTGCAGCAAGGTATTTTTGGTATTTTTGATATATAGATCTGAAAATATATGATGAAAAATAGACCCGGGGACCATAGGTTTCACTAGAGGCTTCTCTCTTGAAGGCAAATAATACGGTGGGTGAACAAATTACTGTCGAGCAATTGATAGAAAAGCACAAAGTTATGACGATATCCAAGGCAATGATTATGCATATAGGCATCACGTCCGTGTCAAGTAGACCGAAATGATTCTGCATCTACTACTATTACTCCACACATCGACAGCTGTCCAGCATGCATCTAGACTATTAAGTTCATAAAAAATGGAGTAACGCCTTAAGTAAGATGACATGATGTAGAGGGATAAACTCAAGCAATATGATGAAAAACCCATCTTTTTATCCTTGATGGCAACAATACAATACGTGCCTCGCTACCCCTACTATGTCACTGGGTGAGGACACCGCAAGATTGAACCCAAAACTAAGCACCTCTCCCATTGCAAGAAATACCAATCTAGTTGGCCAAACCAAACCGATAAGTCAAAGAGAAATACAAAGATATCAAATCATGCATATAAGAATTCAAGGAAGATTCAAATAATATTCATAGATTATCTGATCACAAATCCACAATTCATCAGATCTCGACAAACACACCGCAAAAGAATATTACATCGGATAGATCTCCAAGAACATCGAGGAGAACATGGTATTGAGAATCAAAGAGAGAGAAGAAGCCATCTAGCTACTAGCTATGGACCCGTAGGTCTGAGGTAAACTACTCACGCTTCATCGGAGAGGCAATAGGGTTGATGTAGATACCCTCCGTGATCGAATCCCCCTCTGGCAGATCGTCGGAAAAGGCCCCAAGATGGGATCTCACGGGAACAGAAGGTTGCGGCGGTGGAAAAGTATTTTCGTGGCTCTCTCCTAGGGTTTTGGAATATATGTGAATGTATAGGACGAAGAAGTAGGTCAGTGGACACCCGAGGGGGCCACAAGCCAGCCACCCCCCTAGGGCGCGCCCCTACGGCTTGTCGTCACCTTGTGGGTCTTCTGACTTCGACTCCAAGTCTCGTAGGTGCCTTCTGGTCCAAGAAAAATCATCGTAAAGTTTTATTCCGTTTGGACTCCGTTTGATATTCCGTTTCTGCGAAACTCAAAAACAAGGAAAAAATAGAAACTGGCACTGGGCTCTAGGTTAATAAGTTTGTCCCAAAAATAATATAAAATAGCATATTAATGCATATGAAACATCCAAAACAGATAATATAATAGCATGGAACAATAAAAAATTATAGATACGTTGGAGACGTATCAGTTGTATATTGCCATGTTGTAATATTTGCAGAAACTATGAACAGAGACTTGGAAAAAAAAAGAGTTGTTGGGGGATATAATCCGCGACGGAGGTGATATCACATTGTCATTTCTCAACGACACCGATGGTGAGGAAGGAGATCATGACGGCTCCGGTGATCCAACAATGGAGGAGGAAGGAGATCATGACGGCTCCGGTGACCGAATGGAGGAGATAGGAGATCATGACGGCTCCGGTGACCGAACGGAGGAGGGAGCCTTAACTGTTGCAAAGTCCGGCGAAGTATATATATATATATTAAGCCTCTCCTGACTTGATGCATTAATTGTTTTGTATGTACATACATTAACGCTTCTTTCTTCTTTTAGCCCTCCGGATCGAGCCAAACTTCCGTAAGGAGATGAGGCCCGAAGAAAAGGTTGCGCCAGGATGAAAGGTTCACGATCGAAGAAGTCGCTCGAGATGGCCAACCGATTGCTCCCAAGCGGACCAAGGACACATTTGTACATCAGTGCGGAGTTGTTGTTAGGGGCAGCGTCCCGATCAGCATCCAAGAATGGAATAAGAAGAAGGACCCTGAAGTTTCTTATGTCCAAGATAGACTGAAAGATGATCTTTGGACCTCGCTGATGACAAATTTCAGCCTACCGCCAGAGGAGGATCTGAATAACCCAGTTATACAGCGAAAGGTCAAGGCGTTTGCTCTTAAGAAGATGGTAGAACTATTCAAGAACTGGAAGAAAGATTTGAAGAAAAAGTTTGTCGACAAAGACGAGACTCCAGAATTCATCGGTCAATATGAGAAGATAAGAGATCACTGCCCCGCATTTGTGGCCTACAAGAAATCGGACAAGGGTAAGCAAAGGTCGCTGACAAACAAGCAAAATGCTACAAAGAATAAGTATCACCATACTACGGGGTCAGGTGGCTATAGCAAAGCCCGGCCTACGTGGGACAAAGCTAAGCAAGACCTGCTTGCTAAAGGGGTCCAACCAGCGACATTGCACTGGCCAGATCGAGCAAGGACTTGGTTCTTCGGGGTTGGGGGAACTTTGGATCCAGAATCAAGGAAGTGTGTTTGGACGAACGATCAACTTGCAATACCCGTCACGAAGCTTGAGGAAGCAATCAAGGTAGCGCAGGAAGGGACGTTCATTCCCGACAGAGAGAAGGATGAGCTGACAGAGGCCCTCAGTAATCCTGAACACCCTGGACGAACACGAGGCACATCAGGCTCCGTTCCATGGGTGCATGGGTGTCCCGACAACGGTGGTTATAGAAGCCGAGAGAGAAAGAAGAAAGAGGAAGCAAGCGAAATGCAGAAGATCAGTGCAAGATTACCGAAACTAGAGGAACTTGAGAGCCAGCAAGCTACCGGCCAACCATCTCAGCGGCACGAAGATCCTTCCTTCGACACTGCCCCCGAAGCTACCCCACCATCTCAGTGGAGAAGCAGCGTGGCTTCCACGGAGCTCGTTCAGCCTGATATGACAGCTCCTCGCTACCCCGTGGATAGTATCACGGAGAATGAACATTGTGTGCTAATGGCGAAATGCATTAACCTGACAGTGAAGGTGGCGGTCGGTTCTGTCTTACCTCCTCAAGCTGAGGGAACTTTCCATTGCTGTCCGATTCCACATGGCTTTGCTATTGTCGGGGTGGATGAAATAATGGAGGGGTTTGAGGGGCTGGAGCTTGAGTACCCTACAGGTGAAGGGGAGATGCTTCTGGAAAATGCCTTAAGGAGTACATGTCTATGGAGAAAGGAGCACATCAAGATTCCAAACTGGACGCCGCCTCAGCAGACTCAGCCGGATCCTCAGCGGACTCCTCCTCACAGTCCAGCTCTGCTATCTCCGCTGCCTGAGTCATCTCTGGCGCGTCAGCCGTCTCCGCCGCCTCAGCGGACTCTAACGAAGGAGGCCCCTCAGCAGAATCCTCCTCCGCCTCAGCTGTCTCCGCTGCCGCAGCCGTCTTCGGCGTGTCAGCAGGCTCCGCCACCTTAGCGAGCTCCGGCGCGTTAGCGGACTCCGCTGCCACAGCAACAGCGGAAGAGAGGCGTCGTCGCTCCGGCGGCTAGCAGTACAAAAGGCAAGAAATTCAGAGCTGGTCCAAGCCTCAAGCCTCTTCCAAAGTTACCATATGAGAGGACTGAGGAGGAAACCAATGACATCGTGCATGCCGAAGTGCAGACCCATTTTGAACGGAAACGTCCACCTCCAAAGGAAACAATAGATCCGGTGAAAGCGAAGTGCACTCTGGATGCCCTTAAGCGACCACCACCGCCTCCGCCGCAATCCAACTATGACCGCTGTATTGAAAAGACATATGATGAAGCGCGGAGGTCGGGAAGTACTACCAGTGCTGCAAGACGAAGAAGTGGGAAAAAAATTCCCCAGCTTGGTGAACAGGAGAAGCAATCGTGCCCCCCGCTCAAGGTGTCTAGCGATATCGTCGCTAATCATCCGGGGCTACTGCCCGGTACCAATCTTGGTGATTACGTGGGCGATGATGTACAATTTGAAACGGCCGAGGTAGTAGAGATCTTTAGATACGAGCATGGGAAGCCTCTCGTCAAACCTGATCAGCTCCCTCATCTAACAACGATGATGCGAAGATTGCATGACTGGTACATGGAAAGCTGCAGGAAGAATGGGACCAATAGTTTGATGGTGAGAATTAAAGATGAGCACTACCTCATTGGAGTTGACCTGATGCCTGTTGAATTTGTGGAATTACTTTAGTTATTCAATCAAGAGGCCCTCGACAAACAACTCATGACTTACTACTGTTTGTAAGTATTACTTCTGTAATTAAGTCTCTAGCTCAGCTCGTTCATTGCATGTATATATAATTATCCTCACTATATTATGCAGATTGAAGATCATCGAATGCAAAAGAGGACAAATCTATGACATTGGGTTCATTAGCCCAAATACCGTAAATGAATGGACGGTAGAAAATAGAGTTGAAGATACCGAGCAAAACTTGCTACAAGCGTTTCTTCGACATCAAAACAAAAGGGAAATACTCTTTCCTTACAACTTCAAGTGAGTGTTACTGTCTTGTGCATATTCGGTTTCATTTACTCGAGGTTAAGTAATGTAATTGATGAGTATTGCGTGCGCAGGTTCCACTTTATTCTGCTATCCATTAAGCTTGACGGGGGAGTAGTAACTGTCTTAGACTCGAGACGTAAAGATCCCAAGGATTATGCGGACATGACTGCAATGCTCCAGAAGTAAGTTCAATCATTATCGCACCATATCGGCAACTTTCGTTCATTTCCTGATATCAAGTAATCATTTTCTTTGCCTGGCAGAGTTTGGAAAAAGTTCACGAAAATGGTTCCGGGTCTGAAGAACGAGCTGCGATATACACACCCCAAAGTAAGTAGTACTAGCTAGTTCCGCGCATCTCTCATTGATTCTAGTTTCATCAATACCATTATCATGCTTGATTATCAGTTTGATTGAACTCTATTCTCGAAAAGTGCTTGTGGCAGGCAGGCGGGAATAATTTATGTGGATACTACGTTTGCGAGTTCATTCGCCACTCGACGTCTGAGCGGGGCTTCTTGTCTGACAAACAATTTGAAGTACGTAAACAATATTCACAATTTTATTTTATTACCATCAATTGTGTTGAGTTTAATTCATATATATGTATTGACCCCCTTCTTTAAATTAGATGTGGGAGAAGCGGGAAAAACTCCTACCACATGATCGCATACGAGCAATTCAAGAGGAATTGGCGCATTCTTTCTTGACCACGTCATACATGAAAAGGGAGAATACCATACGGAAATTCAATGGGAGTTTGGTGCTTGATGATGTCAGGGATGTTATATTGTATATATGTAGTAGCGTCGGATAGATATACGAAAACTTGTTGTTCGACCAAGCACGGAGAAAGAGAGGTCACTTCTCTCTATATATGTTCATGACGATCTTGTGTAATTAATGGTTTCCTTCATTTTCTTACTAGCTAGCGTCGAGTTCTCTCTATATGTAGTAGTTAGCGTCAACCAAGCACGGAGAAAGAGAGGTCACTTCTCTCTATTAGCTAGCTAACACAATATGAAACCCCTAAACCCCCTCCCCCCTTCAAAAAAAAACCCCAGCGCCTGGGAGCTGCTGACGCGTGGCTGCCTTTTAGTCCTGGTTGGTGTTACCAACCGGGACTAAAGGTCCTCCTGCCTGGGCGCCCCACAGTGGCCACGTGGAGCTCCTTTAGTCCCGGTTCGTAAGCCAACCGGGACTAAAAGTGAGGGGCTTTAGTCCCGATCATTTTGTCCCGGTTGCAGAACCGGGACTAAAGGCCCTCTGGAACCGGGACAAGTGCCCTGTTTTCTACTAGTGTGGGTTTTAGGTGTTTGGGTTTTGGGTTTTTCCTCACTGATGATTTTCTCTCAAAGTCCTCGGAGGATGGGATGCTCTAAATGACAAGTGTCAGTTTCTCTTGGAGCAGCCAACCAACTAGTGGTTGAAGGGGCGGCTATTTATAGCCAGGGAGTAGGCCGACATGATAAGACATAAATGCCCCTAATGATATGACCGTTATGTGGATAAGATATTTGGGACAGCTGGCGCGAAGCACAGCAACGGTCGGAAATTTGAGCTCTCAAATTCCTCAGGGCTATCATGTTCCTCACTGTAGGCAATTCGCACTGGCGAATTCCTAACTCCTCAGTCAAAACAAATTCCTCAGAGACCAGAAGATCTTCGTCTCTGTCGCTGAAGAAATTGAATGAACTGTATGAGATTTCCAAAGGCTTCACTTGAAGGATTGGGTATGTGTAGGCTTTGAGATGAGCATCACTTGAAAACTTTTCCTTAGTTTTACCTCGACCCCCTTTAACAGTACGGTGTTTCCTCTGACTCAAGAAAGGAAAACGAAACTACGCAAACAAAAGTCTTCACGCTTCATAATCCTCGCATCAATATCAATATCTTCAAGGTCACACCAATTTTCTCATTTTCAAAGTCTTCAAGAAAACCAAAGTCTTCAGTTGAAGACATTCATTTTTAGGGGTCGACATTCATCGGATTTATCAAACTCCTCAGAGACTTATTAGACATGTGTACACTCACAAACACATTAGTCCCTTAACCTATAAGTCTTCAATACACCAAAATCACTAAGGGGCACTAGATGCACTTACACGTATGATTTGTTCGCCATGCCCCGAGCAGCGGCCTGGGGCCTGATGCCGCCCCTGAGGTGAAGCATCTTGGAGAAATGTACACATGTATACATCTCCTCTGCCGGAGGAGGCGGCAGTGTTGAGGATGATCTTGCCAGAGATGTTCTTGGGGAAGACAGAATTGAGGAAGGAGGCGGTGAGCTTGTAGACGTGGTAGCCTGTCGGTACGGTGGCCATTGGGTTCACGCACCCAACTGCGCACGGGCCACGGTAGCCTCCTTGCCAAGGGAACAACAAGTGAAGCTCTCCGGCAGCCATATCACCACCTTGAATTAGTGGTGGTATGCAGATCTTTGTGAAGACTATTGCTTACTACAACATCCAGAAGGAGTCAACATCTCATTATGGGTTCAGGTCCGTGGTGGCATGCAGATCTTTGTCAAGATCTGTCATATGACTACATCAACAACAAGGTGCACCAGGGGAAGTTGCCCAGGCAACCCAACAACGACTCAAGGCAAGTAAGGACTCGTGAACGCGGCCACAACATTCGGAAATACCACTCCATCTAGCTCGCATCCAGCGAGCGGAAGCAGCAAGCCACCGCATCCAACGCGTGGCGCGCCAGTTCTGTGCATACAAATCTTTTACGATGCGTGGCGGGTGTGAAGGCGTGTCAGTGGAGTTACAACGGCGTGGAAGCTGATTCACCCCACCGCTTACCAAATGGTGGACACCTGTGTTAGTGCGTGTCACACTAACACCAAGTAAATACCTTAAGTGGCGGTGACAAGACGGGAGTTTGTTCCCGGAGGCCAGAAGACGGTGAGACCTAGATAAGCATTTAATGCACCTATCTAATTTGCCAAGGTAGTTATCGACTATTGTAGCTACTGTGATACCCCTTAAACTATATAAAAGGAGGGCCAAGCTACTGTAAAAAGGGTTGGACACTTGGTAGTTTGACACATAGGAGCTCAAAGGCAGCTTTTTCCTTCCCCAAAAAGGTTTGTAGTTCTTTGTCCACCAAATTAACTAAACACAAATCAGGAGTAGGGTGTTATGCAAACATGTGGCCTGTATCTGAGTAGATTGTAGTGTGCACTACGTTTTCTTGTTTGGTGTTGATCCACGCTTTGCACTCCATACTGCGAATCGAGAAAAGGACACCTTCAGTCCTTGGTGTCTCGCGTGTGTTCTACACACGCGCGACCGACATAGCCCGGCCGGGACGAAGAGCACAAGCAGCGCA
Source organism: Thinopyrum elongatum (assembly GCA_011799875.1). Taxonomy (NCBI): domain Eukaryota; kingdom Viridiplantae; phylum Streptophyta; class Magnoliopsida; order Poales; family Poaceae; genus Thinopyrum; species Thinopyrum elongatum. The sequence goes on from CM022298.1 coordinate 674,392,466, forward strand.
GCGAGTGCTAGCTCCAGAGTTACTCTGACCGTCTTGCCCATCAGCAACGGATGATCGACGTCCTTGCCGACAAGGGTTGCACACATGGTCAGTTAACATATTCCACTAGGCAAAGTGGAAACATATGCATAAACTAGTGGAGTTACTCGAGAAATGGAAACGGTCTATGAAAATAATACACACCGAGGATTATAATTCAATAGATTTTCTGTTTCTTCGCAGAAACATGTCTCGGTGAATTGTTCAACTGTACAAATTAGAGAACTTTGAAGAAAGACACTAAAATCAAACATTCAACGCCCCTCTTGCATTGTCGTAGTCATGTCATTCAGAGATATTCCCATGTTATTGCTTTGGTTTTCATGATTCCATTGCCTAAAATATGTAGGCTCCTTCGGAGTAGGAAGCGAGGATGTTTCATTTTCTAACATGAACACACTGGATGACATGAGTGGCCTAGCAGTTGGAACATCTTGAACACACAAGAGACCTATATGAATACACCGTAGAACTTCATGAAGTGGGCAATTTTCCACAATGGACGAGTCCATCAATTCTCTTGCATTTTCATCTTTCCATAAGCTCCATGACTAAACAAATAAAATCATCAATTTATTACGAGTCTTCAAGTTGTTAAAATTTAGAGCATTTAATAAGTAAACTTACATATGCTATAAGGCTTGGGAAGTCTATTATGAGATGGGATGAACTGATCTTTAACCCGCTTACATTCTCCAACAGTAGAACACCAAAGCTATAGGTGTCAGACTTGACAGAAAAGAAGCCTTCCATTGCATATTCAGGAGACATGTAACCGCTGTTTGAATCATCCCAAGAAATTAATTAGTTGAGCTGCAAATATTTAACATGTTAAGTTTTGCATGTATTGCTTACTATGTCCCAACAACATGGAGGGTGTTCGTTTGTTGCTCATTTCCTCCGAAGATCCTTGCCATACCAAAATCTGATATTTTAGGGTTCATCTCCGCGTCTAACAAGATGTTGCCTGCTTTGAGATCTCTATGGATTATTGTTAACCTTGAATCTTGATGGAGATAAAGAAGCCCTCTCGCTATCCCTTTAATGACCTTGAACCGGGTCGGCCAATCAAGCACATAATTTCGTGTGGCATCTTGCAAGATAAATGCAAAATTAATCATTAATATCCATCACAAATTCAATGAATTTACAAATGATTTGCGCGACGTGATCATAAGTTAGAACATACCAAAAAGGAACGCATCCAAGCTTTTGTTAGGTAAGTATTCGTATATCAGTAATTTCTCATCTTCATGAGTGCAGTAACCAAGAAGTTTAACTAAGTTTCTATGCTGCAATTTGGCAATCAAAACAACTTCATTTCTGAACTCATTGGCTCCTTGCCCGGAACCCTTACTAAGCCTTTTGATAGCAACTTCTTTGCCACCTCCTAACAGTCCCTACACAAGCACATCATTTTTCAATTGAACCAAAGAATGGCCAAAAAACCCGATAATCAACCTAAACTTCTTGTTACCTTGTAAACTTTTCCGAAGCCACCTTTCCCAAGCATGTTGTAGTCCAAGAAATTGTTTGTTGCAGTAACGATGTCTTCAAAGCAAATGCATGGAAGTTCTATATCTTCGTTCTCAAGTTCATTCAAATTAGAATTTTTCCAGTGTTGTCGTGCATGTATGTTCTCAATTTCCTTGATTCGTCGTCGTTTGCCTGACAAGAATAGATTCATGTCACAATTGTTTCTTACAAATACTTGAAAATTGCATGCTAAAAAGTGAGATAAATCTTATTCTACCTCTTGACTTGCATATCCACACAAGGCATATGGACGTGAGTATCAGCAGACTAGCCATTACTGGGAGTACAATATTCTTTGATACATTACTCGCTTTGTCAACTGCAAAAAGCCAAAAATATAGTCCAGCAAAAGAATGATGCTTTCAAAATTTAACATGCATTTTTCTGGCAAGTGATGTGTTTGTCATGATTAGTATGTCATCCTAACCACATCTAGTATTCAACATAAAAGGGATGGAGCACACTGTACGATGAATAAGCACACAAGGAAAGATGTATTTCTCACCAGTTGAAGTGGCAAGGCTGAGGTACAGGTTCTCGCCACTACCATCACGAAACTTTCCTGTGTCGACAAGCTCGTCCAACCAAATCAAGCACCTTGATTGATCAACAGACGTGCTGTAATTTTTCATGTTAGCATAAGCATACGCGGTGCAATTGCAATTGCGGCTGCACTCTCCTGCGCATTGATCAACGTCTCTGTTCCTGACATACAGGAAGTTGTCGGGTGTCTTGATACCTGTCAAGGTTAAGAAATAATCACCACTGTCACATGTCAGATCCTCCTTTCTCCGACACCCTCCGGAGAAGTTGACACCATCAGGCGCGAACCCACTGAGGCAGTTGCATTTTGGAACTGTTTCAGTGGCATCACCGTAGCCAAATGGTCCGCAATAGGCGTAGCGGTCACAGCTAGAAGTAGGATGCTCTATGAAAACCTCCCATGACAATAAGTTGCTGTTCCACGCCAGAAATTCAAATATGCCCGTGTAGTGCAGCGTCATGCGCATGCTTGGCGAGCCGTCGGAGACGGTGAATGTTGTGTATAACTCACCCCCTCTGTCCACAATTGTTTGGGTCATGATGTAGCCGGTGCTGCTTTGATAGAGGGCAGAGACCAATGACCCATCCCACGCAGGTCTGCGCCAATATGGTGTCGTCCCATTCCAGATGAAAACCTGGAGATCCGAGCTAGTCTCACCACCCATGGAGTAGTCGCTGGAGGTTGGGTCATCAGGGCCCCTACAAGCAACGAGGCGCTTGTAGAGATGATTATTCGCACTCAGTGGTAAAATCATGTTAGGGAGGATGGTGTCGGTCGGGTAATGAAAGCTCTGCCATATGTCGGTGCCGTTTGGCAACCGGATGACCAAGTTTCCAGAGTCGAGCAGTATAGCAGCAGCAGTACCTGTTGTGCCGGACGTGAAGTTGTTGGTGGTTCTCCAAAGAACTTGGCCACTGGAGTCAGACAGGACAAGGTCAGAGTTGTTGGTCACAACCAGCTTCCCAGGAGCATCGACGGTGATCGGGTTATCGAGGTTGGCAACCCACACATATGTACGCTCGGGGATGTTGTTGTACCATATGCCGACGTATGAGCCTGGGGTTGAGGTTTTCGCGGGGAAGAAGCCAAGAGCAAAGATACCACCACTCGAGACGAGCTTGTCTCCCGCGGAGAGTTGCTTTGCAGGAGTAAGGCGGTCGTGGGATTTGCGGAGACAAATCAATGACAGGAGGACAAAAACTGGGATGAATATGCTTACCAAGATCAAAGGAAGGAGAAGGATATATAATGGTATGAATATGCTTAGTGTTGTTATGCCACCAGGTAGTATGTGGAAAAGCTGCTCTGACTTTAGCTCATCAGTCACATCATATTTGTAGATGTCGAATATCCAGCCTGCCTAGAAAGTTGATGATTCTAGATCATACAAGGTGCAGAGTATTATTCGGCATTTGTCTCCTAGTCTCCCGGGGGAATCACACATCAAGAATATAATCTAGCAGGCTACAGCTTTTTGTTATACTGTCTGCATCAGGCACCGAAAGGCATACAAAGCAATCAGGCTATCATCCATGGACTGATGGACCACCACAACCAAGAATGTTTCGCGCTGGGGGAAGCTGACCTTTGGTGCCCTTGCAACCATCCATGGAACCCCGCATCGGGCGAGAGCGCGCCACGGCCCAAAGTGCGGGTGGTCGTGCGGGGAGTTGGAGAATGCAAGGCAACTACAAAAATTGTCGTATGAATCGTGGGCTTACAAGTACAAGTAAGAGGAAATTGCACGAGACTGCCAAATGGAGGTCTTAATTTTGAAAAAATCAAATTTACTTTTACGTTTCAAACCGAAATCTTGGGCAGGTTGCTGGAACACTTTCTCGTGGAAGGTTGGGCGCAATTTAATTTGTGAGAGCAGGGTTGCATGGATAGTTTGGAAACGAGATCGAAATGGAGGGGGGAGACGAGGAGGAACCTGCCGAGCAAACAATCCAGGACCATGCGATCCACCGCAATCTTGATACGGTACGACGTCCGCCCTGGCAACACCACCACAGCCTCCATGCGCGGCCTCCGTCCACCTTCCTTCCAAGTCCAAACCACCATCACCACTGTCCACCTCATCTTATCGCCTGTGGCGGATATTGACGCGGCACCGGCCCCCGGCCCATCTCCGGGCGGCGGCGGGGAGTGGAGCGGCCCACGCGGCACGGGAGGGAGCGTAGGTGGGACCAAGCGCGGCCGTCCAGTCAGCTTGGGTTGGGCACGTCTCGCGTCGCACAGCCGCCACATGGCACAAGGCAGACCTGAAATTCCAAAATAAAATCTTAAGAACAGAAAAATATTTCTAGGTTTTCAGATACTTTGGATAAATCTCACGAGCACATGTACATTTGATCTACACATTCGTGAATTTTTATCGTTCCTCCCTCATGAAATATACAATTGACTAGGTTTTTCCTTGTGACCGTCACCGCTGTCGATTCCCCTCACTTCTGGGTGCTTTCCGGAGCCAAGGACGTGGGGGAACCCGTCTGGTTGGTCTTGGAGTTTTGGTCACCCTATTATTGACTAGTGTTTAGTCTAGGTGTCTGGTCGACGACTCATCAACGCGCGTGGAGTAAGTTCTTCATGTCATGTCATCGTCCGACGATGTTGATTGGCGCTGGCGAAGGGTGTGTGGAGCTTCAGTCATGGCCAGATCAAAGGCCTCGTTTTGTCTACGTTTTGGGTGGTCTTCGACATTGTCATTCAGGGGAGTGGACGACAACGGTTCTATCAGACATACCGGGGCTGGTTGTCCAGCCCTCCTTCTCGCTTTCTTCTCATGCACAGCCGCCTAATCCTCCGTTTGTTGCCGTCGGCTTATTCAGACTCTGATCGATGACTTATCCGTAGCTGCGTCACTAACGTTACCATGTCTTCAAAGGTGTTTCAAAGATCCAGAAACGGCATCAAGCCTTACTCATGACATCCCACCTCGAGTGCATAAGGAAGACAATGTCGATATACATAAAGATTGCTGTTTTTTCAAGGACGATCTTGTAAGAGCTGGGCAATTTAATATATGACTTTAGCCTTCTCCTCAAAAAACCCTGTGTGAAAAATTGTGTTTCTAGTTTCTACTAGAGCAAACAATACACTATTACCTATATTGCCTTGCGTCCAACTAAAAGAAAAAACACAGTATAAAAGCAGACGCTCACAAATGCGTACATGCACTCATCCCTATGAACACACGCAGTTACACTCTACACACCTCTGGGAGCTGAGCTGACGAGTCTTGAGATTAACGAAGTTACCATAGATGCCTCGCTATCAATGAAACGTCACCTTCTACTGAAAGAATATTGCACCTTTATAATATATCAAAACGTTAAATCAGAGTTTGATTCTTGATGGGCTGAGAGTACCACATCTATTGTAATCATCCAAACTGTAACTAGTAACCAACGATCCTCATATGTATAGCGATGCTCCATTATCATTATATTATTATTATAACAATAGGTTGGCATACTTGTCTATCTCTTCATGCAACTTCCTATTTCCTTATCGAGGGTGTTTTCTTTCTTCCACGAGAAGAAACAAGGCGATCTCGGTAGCGGCCAGCGCTAGGAGAGCTCCTTCGCTGCAGTCCTCCGGTGGCTCCCCTCCGCCGGCGACCTCGGTCGTCGGTGGTGAGAGGGGTTGCCGGATCGACGCGTGTGGATCATTTTTAGGCCCTCATTGTCTAGGTTTTTAGTCTTGGCTTCGGCAACGGCGATGGTGGCGCTGAATAAATATTTTTCAGATACTTTCCCGATCGGTCCTATGGTTGGGGATGGATTTCAAACTAGTCTGTTCAAGCAAGGATGGCTTGGCGGCGACGACATCCTCGTGGTGAATCTGTGTCCTCGGGCTCCGCCATTAGTGATGACTTTTGCTCCAGCATCAACGCAGAGCCTGTGAGCGAGATAGTCCAAGAGCGGATGCAGATTGTTGTCCGCATCGACGGCATCTGGAAGATGGTGGATCGTGTGCTGGGTTCATGGTTCGTGGGTGGCAGTTATTGTTTCCTCCTTCGACGAATTAGTCGTGCGCGGTGCCAGATCTGGAGTTCGATGGCATGTCTAGGGTGTTGCCCCGCTGATTCATTCAACGGTAATGGTTTCGCCTTTGGTGAGCCACCTTGGATGCCCGCAAAGCTGCATATTAGCGATGAAACCACGTCGAGCTCGAGTGAGGAGATGATCCGTCATGTTTTTCTTTGGTGGCTGCTATGGTGATGACAGAGGCAGGTGACGGACATTGATGTGAAGCTGAGAGGTTTCTTCGGTCTTAATTGTAAGGGCATCTATAGCCAGACTGAACAAATTTGGTACCTCAAACGCCCGCGGACGCGCCTGGCGGACATTCTTAAATGAGAACATACGTAAGAGCAGAGGCCACTCTATATGCAGCAGTTGTGTTAAAAAAAAACCAGGTTTCTTTAGACAATCGATTTCTGAGTATCCTCCCGTGCCAATGTCTGTGTTTGTGACACGCCTCGTGGAGGGAGGCGACCAATATGGAACACACCCTGTAATAAGAAAGGAAAAGCAAACGTGTTCAAGTTGGCGAGAAAATATCCCGTTTGTCTGGGCGCCACGAAAAGCGCCGGCCTGGACGAGCGCGCCCGGTGGCCACACGTTCGCGCCGTCGCGCCGCGACACGTCGCCGTGACCCTTCTCCCAAATTGCAGCCTCCTACCTTTGCGGGTGCCGGAGTATAAAAGAGGACTTGAGGAAGCTGGAGCGGCGATGATGCCAGAGCAGAGCAGAGAAGAGCACAGGGATCCTATGGCCTGCTGCTGGCTGCACCTGCATCGGCGGCGGGACTGATCGGCAGCCGAGCCGGCCGGCCACCGGAAGGAAAACAGGTCAGCCCCGTACGCCCATACCATACCTTTCCTCCTGCCTAACTTCGCTTCAAATCTGCACTGCAATGCGTTGTTCTCGCGATCGATCGCGTCACTCGCTGCCTTGGCTCGCTCGTCTTCTTCGTGCATCCGACCGGCGCTGCAGTCGCTCCTGGGCTCGCTCGATCAGATCTAGTACACATTTCTGTTTTCTTTCCTCGATGTGATTGCCTTCTCTCTTTTTTCCTTTTGGATGTCATTTTCGACTCTCGCTCCTGGGCTCGTTACCGAGCAGTTTCCAGAGAGCGACAGGCTCCGCGGTGCGGCGCTACTGCCAGCCGTGCCGTACGGAGTCAGCCATAGGGAATACTACCACAGAAACAGACCTCAAGATGAATATTCAATCCTGCGCCCAGGCTCATCTACTCTCTTTTTTTCTTTTTGCAGGTGAGGCTCATCTACTCTCGGTAAACAGTAAGGCATAAAATAATACTAGCGGGTAGTGCGCGGCGGCACGCCGCGTCACATGGATTAATGAGCTATTTAGGCTTTTTGTAATATTTGGTTAGTCGTCCTAAGACTTGGTCGGTGGCAAAGTAGTTTATACAAGGAAAAGGTACATCTAGTTGGCACATCATAGGTGGTCTACATCACGTAAGGATATAGTTGGTAATTGATGCAGAATTGTGAAGCTCGAGTTCTCTTCTTAGATCTGAGATGTTGATCCTCCACCTGCGTTTGTCTCTGTGACGTGGTTCTTCTAATCTTGTTCTTGGTGGTTTGTAAACAATGTAGAAGTTGTTGGATGCACGTCCTGGTTCTCGACGGATTGGGGCAAATTACTTGAAATTGGAGGCAAATTACTTGTCTCGTTGGAGGCTTGTTTTTTACTGTTTCTGTATTTCTAATCCTTCTTCTTTAGTCTTGCTCCATTCAATAATTAGAAATACAGAAGCCTAAATACAAAAACAGTAAAAGAAGTGCTATTATTGAATGGAGCACATCATCATCATCAAAGAGCTTGCACACTTCACAGAAATATTAGTAGCATGTTTTCAAAATTATTCCAGAACAAAAGCTGAGTACTTAAACAGTCATAAAAAGTATAAATCGCTTGTGTGTAATCTTGTATGCAATATAAAAGAAGTGCAGAGATATGGATCAAGAAAAGAATTAAGAAATAGAACAATTTATATTAATTATCGAGCCTAAATGTTAATGGTGTTTGACATGTACATCATATTATAGTTCCCAGCATACCTTTGAATATAGTGTGTCCTTGTATCAGCACATATGAGATACTAATACAAAATATTTTTCGATGTGAGCCGAATATCAACATAAAAAATAGTCAAAGCTCTAAGCGAACCCCGTCTAAACCTATCATTGATTCTGAGTTATTAGCATTAAAATCACTGAGAATATGAATGAAAATAAAAATTCTGATATTGCTTTTTCTGAAATCGTACCTATCATACATTGTAGCGGTGCTGGCTTTCATTGCGAGTGAATTGCGAAAAACCACCACATTGAAGCGTAGGTTTGCAGGAAAGACTCTTCTACGAATTTGTGCCAGAAAACACTGATTTTGGTCCTAATCTTTTGCAAAAAACACTGATCAACCGTTTTATGCATTTTAACCTCGATTATGACATGTGGGGCCCTGGTATTTTTGCATAGTCACCCTTCGGGTAAAAGTACAAAACGCAATCAGCTCCTCGTCGCCGGCCTGCAGCAGAGGCATCGGCGCTCATGGTCCTCGTCGCCAGCCATGGGAGGCTGCGAGCTCGCTCAACTCGCCGCTGCTTCGCGCCGCCGCCCGCCACTGCTGCTCACGGCCGCGCAGCAGCCCGCCGCTGTTGCGCGCCGCCACCAACCGCCACTGCTCGCGGCCGTGCCGCTGCTATACGTCGCCGCTGCTGCTCGCACTGCCTGCGGCTGCACCGCTGCTGCGCGTCCCCGTCGCTGCTGCTCGCGACCGTGCCGTTGCTGTGCGCCGCCGCTGCTGCTCGCACTACTCGCGGCTACACCGCTGCTGCGCGTCACCGCCGCTGGTCGCGGTCGCGCCGGCGCCGCTGCCGCCGCTTGCTCCAGTTTTGCGCTTCGCCGCCGCTGCTTGACCAGTGACAAGCACCGCGGGAGGCAGGGGTCGCGCCCGAGCTGCCTGTCGCCGCGCGGCCGCCGCTTGCTGCGCTTGCAGCCGGGAAGGGAGGTGGCGGCGCTGGGAGAGCGGGGGCGCGCCGGGAGGAAGGTGGCCGCGCTGGGAGGCGGGGGCGCGCCGGAGGGAGGTGGAGGAGCAGGGAGAGGGGAGAATTTTTTTAGGGAGGGGAGGACGTTTTGGCAAAAAGACCGTTAGCTACATCAGCAAATGGTGGGCTCCATCTGTCATAATCGTCATCAAATGGGCCAAAGCCATCAACTAGTGTTTTCTGCAAAAGATTAGGCCGAGAATCAGTGTTTTCGGGCACAAATTCGTAGAAGAGTCTTTTCTGGAAACCTACGCTTCAATGTGGTGGTTTTTTGCACTTCACTCGCTGACTTGCCTTGAGCGCGCGTATCTTAGCAACCGACCGTCCTGCCTCCCTCTTGCCGGTGCCTTGGCAATTTTTCGGTAGAGTCCAGAATCTCGATGTTGAAAAGATAAACCCCAGAAGATACTTGTGCCGATCGCCAACGGATGCGGCAACTTGCGCGAGAGCAGCTAGCGGCCAACCCAACCCCAAGTGCGTGCGTGCGTGCGTAAGGGCTGTAAGATAGGTTGGAAGCGTTGAACCCTTTGCTCGGGCTGCAGTTATATTTATAAGATCAATGCTGTGGCTTACAAGAGATCGATCAAGAGATCGTTACAGAGAAGAGTTCTAACGGGAATAGAGATAGAGGAAGATTACAGAGTTTAAACAGAATTCCTATCTCTATACTACATATTCTAACAAGAGCATGTACGACGATGGTATATGGATACAGAAGCGTCGCCGGAAAAAGAAAGGATGATGACTCGTGGTCGTGGCCAGGGCCGGGCAGATGGGGATGCAGCGGTACCTTGGCAAGCCAGGATTTTTTACGTCAAAAAGGCTATGGGGCTACGTACCACGAATCTATTTCCATGACGCATTCGCACTCTAGCTGCTAGCTCAGCTTGCGCCCACTCAATCCATCGTGCGTGGGTTGCATCCTGCATCGATCTGCCAGCTTCAACCTTGAACACGTCAGTTCTCTTTGATGGAGAGATCGACTTGGCCAGTGTGCGGTGATCGTCTCTGGACCGACAAAGGAGATCGCCGCGTGCGTGGAGTCCACAAACAAATTCGATTCATTGGTCTTCGGTGCTCTTGCTCCGTCGCTCTCGCATCGAAAGCGACACAGAGAGAAAAATGGAGCCATGTATTGTGTGTCGCAAAACAAGCTTGGAATGGATCGCCGTCCATGCAAGCAAGAAGGCTGCTACGTAACACGAATCTATGAGGAAATCTTGCTCTATCCTGCCTCCTACGCCCATCCACGTAACACGAATCCCTCGTCGTGCACGGACGACCTTTCGTCCAGAGCATTAGTCCCAGTTTGATTTTGGCCCGAGACTAATGTAACCCAGTCTTATTTATTCTAATGGCTCGGAGCGGACGGGGCACGAACATCATTAGTCCTGGTTCATTTTTGACCTATAGTCCCGGTTTGTGATACAAACCGGGACTAAAGGGATGGTGGCAGGCTGGCGTCAGGCTAGGGCCCCACGAGCCCATTTAGTCCCGGTTTGTATCACCAACCGAGACTAGAGGTGGACCTGTAGTCCCGGTTTGTATAATCAACCGGGACTAAAGACGTCTCTATATAAATCCTTCATCCAGCCCGAGCACATTCTCTGTTTTTCCCTTTCTCTCCTTTGTTCTCTTCCTCTTGCTCGAGCTCATCCTTCATTTTTGCCAAAGATTTGTCAAGATTTGAGGCACCCCATCTATCCAAGTATTCATAAAAGTTAGCAACTTTGTCCTTTCATCTCTCATTGCTAGATTAGCTCGTGCAATGCTCTATAAGTATAGTGATTTGTGGGTTTTAGTTTGGGAGTAATTATGTGGGAGTTTATTTAATTTATATGCAATTTGAGCTCAAATTAACTTCTTAGTTTGCATATGTGTAGGTGTGGTTTACTTACTGTCTTCCCGTCCCCGTCCTAACCACCATCGATCACCCGCACCGTCCCGTTGCCGGCACCACCTTGGTGAGCATCTTGTTCTTATCCTTTTTATATAAAAAAAATCATGTTTGTATAATTTAGATAGTTACTTGTATAATTTTCTTACTTATATGGTTGTTTGTTATACATAGTGGCATGGTTTTGATACGCTCATGTCACATTTCATCCCACCAGAGCGTTTCACAGATGCACAATGGGAGAAAGTCAAGAAGTGTGCTCTTAAGAAGATGGCCACACAATTCCAGAATTGGAAGAAAAGATTATGGGCCAAGTACAACGCAGAAAATAAGAAGACTCCAGAATTCACTGGACCACTGGAGAAGGTAAAAGATCACTGGGACTTATTTGTGAAGTTCAGGGAATCGAAAGCAGCTAAGGAACGGTCAAGAATAAATAAGATAAATGCTGACAAAAAAAGCACCACCATGTTCTGGGGCCAGGGGGCTACAAGACTGGCCTGCCTAAGTCGCAAGAATCTGAGGCCAAGATGATTGCTACAGGGGTCACTCCAAAAACAGTGGGTTGGCCCGACAGGTGCAGGACTTGGTTTTATGCGCATGGGGGAAAGTTGGACCCAAAGATAGGGGAGATTATTGAGCAGGCAAGTCTTAAAGAAGCCTCAGACGCTTTACTTATAGCAATAGAAGAGGCTCGAACGGGGGTGTTCCAGTCCGAGAGAAAGAACGGCGAGCTTTCACGCGCCCTCAAGAATCCTGAACACCCGGGACGAACACAAGGCAAAGGCGTTGTTCCGTGGGTTGAGGGGTTTGCGGAGTGGAACGCCACTTACAGAAGCCGTGCGAGAAAGAAGAAGCAGGAGGAAGACAAGAAGAAGCAGGATGCAGACTGGCTTCAACAGGTAGAACCAAAGCACGCAGAGTTGGAACGCGCTTTCATGCGGCAGCAGGAGCATATCGACTCACTTAGCCAGGAAAGGGCGTCTCAGCGGCAGCAGCAAGCAGATCCAGCATTGGATAGCATCGTCCCATCTATGCCGAAAAGCAGCGTGGGTTCCACGGGGGTCCCGACCGATGATGCACTGCTGGCTAGATACCCTGTGGATGATATCAAAGAGACGACAACTTGTGAGCTACACATGAAACTGAAGAACATATCCATGAAGGTGGCGGTCGGCTTTGCTTTACCGAATGAACCTGAAGCAACCATCCATGGCAATCCGATTCCAGCTGGCTATGCTTGTGTCAGGGTGGATGAAGTTATGTCGGGATATGACTCACTAGAGCTTGACTTTCCTAGAGGTCAAGCGGAGCAGACACTGGGAGAAGTCATACGTGGTCTCTGCGTATGGAGAAAGGAATGCATCGTCTTTCCAAACTCGACGCCAAGGCCACCGACTCCTCCTCCAAGTCCTCCGCGTCAGCTGACTCTACCCCACCCCGAGACAGAGCGCAGCGTGAGTCCACCACCATATCGACCTCCGCCGCGTCAGCCGACTCCACCCCACCCCGAGACGGAGCCTAGCGCGAGTCCGCAATATCGACCTCTGCGGCGTCAGCGGACTCCCAAGTGGAAGGGAGCACCAAAGAAGAAAACCGAGCCTCCTGCCAAAAAGAAGTTGCCTTACGAGTTGACTGAGGAGGAAACCAAAGAGGTCGTGGATGCCGAAGTGAAGGCCCATTTTGCACCAAAACTGCCCCCGCCGCCAAAAGAGAAAATACCTGAGAAAGTCGTACAACACTTTGTGGATCTTGCTAAACCGGCTGTGAGGATAAGGTGATCAGACTATGAACGCTCGATTAGCAAGTCATATCATGCACAAAAAGATAAGGAGTCGAGCCTTACAGGTAGTAATAAAAGTGGAAAAACTGTTCCCCAGTTCGGAGAACAGGCAGTGCAATCGATCCCCCCGCTCAAGGTGAATACCGATTTGGCGGTAACCGACGCTACTAGACAGATGGCTAGAGAGGCCGGTATCACTGTTGAACAACTCCTAGACATGAAGGAAATCCCCATGATGGAAGAGAAGGAACTAGCATGGAAATATGTCTCCGGGAACCCTCTGGTCAGGCCTGAGGAGGTCCCGCTTCTATCAACGCAAATGCGCAGATTGCATGACTGGTACCTGAGAGAAATAAATGCCGGGCGAGAGAGCCTCATGGTGAAAGTCAAGCCAGAGCATTACTTCCATGGAAAAGATTTGTGGATTGAGTTTCCAGAAAATTTTCAGTTATTCAATCAAGACGCACTCGACAAATCTCTCATCAGTTGCTATTGTCTGTAAGTGATTTCACTACTGCAGGATGCTGCTAACGCGACACTACAATCAGAGACCCTTTGACGAAACTGTGTGCGATGCATTAATCATAAACGGTGATGTAAAAAAACCGTCAAAAAAGATGCAAAACGTTTGCGATGAATGATACATCAAACACGGTTCAGATTTTAGTTGCGTGTGCGATGCTGGGTATACGGTTGATCCATACGAACTGTTTGCGATGAGACAGAAGAACAGAAACGGGCAGCCAGATCAAGGTGTGTGCGATATACGACATACAGTTCGCTCCGATGAACCGTTTGAGATGATCGAGGTGAACACAAATGATTCGGCGTAACAAGATGTGTGTGATACCTGGCAAACAGGTCAGTAATCAAAATTGTGTGCGATCATTATAGACGGCCCATACGGTCTTTTTTTGTGAATTGTGTGCTCGTCAGGCACACAGTTCAACAAACCAACCTGTGGGCGATAATGTAGAAGATCTCTGTCGAATTCGTATTACTAACCGTCTGCGATGAGATTGACAGGATAAACAGAGATAACAAATTAATATGAGCGAATGGAAACAGAGATATATACAGTCTGCTTAATTTAGTCCTTCTTGTTGTTGTTGTTGTTGTTGTTGGATGGCCCCGCGACATCGTCTTGGCGAGGACGCTTCTTGTCGCTGACCGTTGGCTTTTCATCGCCGCCGCCGTCGTCATCGTCGTTGCTGTCGTCGTCGTCGTCCTCCTCGTTCGACCATTCCTCCTCATCATCATCGTCGTCCTCTTCTTCGTCCTCCGACGGCTCCTCATCCGTCTGGTTGTCGTCTGACGACTCCGGAGGCGGCGTCCCTTCCATGATCCGGATATAATCGAGGTCTGGGCTCGACACCGGACTCATGGAAGACGAGCGGGATGATTCCGATGTTGACCTAGCATCGGGCGCCAGACTGCTGGCCGAACTATCGTCCTTGCTGTAGCTCGACATGGCTGCAGAGTGTGTGCTAGTGTGTAGCGCGGCCTGCCGGGGACGATGAAGATGGTGGACACTTAAGCGGGGTATGCAGAGAAGAGAAAATGCCAATGGAAGCGGGGGTTGACGTATTATCTAACCGCTGATATAATCAACCTCAATTATTTGTACACAGTCCCTCCAAATTTCCGTGGTTGCGCATGACTCCTATTTGCTGGTTTCTTTTTTCAGGACAAAAACAAGGAACAAGTTTTGGGATTATGCACCGGTACCGGCACGAACGGAGTAGGACAGTTGGCAAGCAATACATTGAGCTGTTCTTATTGATAAAGCCAGTAATATTCAAACTACAAAGGAAAAGAAAAAAAAGACAAAGGAAAATATCTGCACGAATCTTCATGTAACATCAATGGCATAGGACCTAGATGTGCATTACTTAGAGCACATCTAGATGTGCTTTAGCAATACTGTCAAAAAAACCCCTAATCATCATTGCAAACAGCGCATAGAACATGGCTAATGCGACAACCACAACTACACATGCTAGTTCCTTCTTGTTTCTTGCTTTCATCTGTTGCCTGTGATTGATTCTTTCTTGCTTCATCGTACTGATTGTACATTCCAGATCAGCCAGTTTCTTCTTCAGCTTTACGTTATCTTCTGCAAGCTTGGTGATAACACTCTGAGCCCTGCCATGCCATTCTCCATCCAGCCAGTTAACAAAGGCACAAGCCTCATATCCCTGCCAATGTTAAATAGTATTCAGGATGAGCGGTGGCATTAACTCAAGTAAAATGATGAACTTAGCACTAACCTCTAAGGGGCAACTGAGAAACCGCCTGCCAATGTCGAATGCCTCCGTGCATACACGTCGAGCGGGAGTGTGCCCGTGCACACAACTCAGCTTTTGGTACTTCTCGGTGGCGCAAAACTCGGAGTCGAACTCGTGTTACGGGAGTCTGGAGTCATGCTCCGGATCCGGCGGCAGATCGCTTTCCTGGGGAGGGGGGGGGGGTCATTCAGGATGGATTCAGCAAGGAGCTACTTTGGACATGCTAAAAAATATCGAGATAGATTGGAACCTGACAGGACGATTCGGATCCGTAGTACACCTGCCTTCTGATGACCGTAGGCAAGTGCTCGACGGCGACCGCCGTCGTGGCGGCGATATGAGCAGGAGCAGCCGCACCGAAACCATCAGCACCACTCATCCGCATTCCCCCAATGCCAGCGCCACGCGAGGGAATTTGGAGGCTATGTAGGGATTTGGGGGAAATGGGGAAACTGTGGGGATAAGCTAACGGTCGGGAACTACTTATGGCACTACATGTTGTATACAACACATTGTTTATACATGTAGTTTGTTGTGACGACCCCGGCTTAATCGTGCACTAATCATACACGCAAATGCGCATGATCAAGCCTAAGGACTCACTTGAAGATATCACAACACAACTCTAAAACATAAATAAAGTCATACAAGCTTATATTACAAGCCAGGGCCTCGAGGGCTCGAATACATAGCTCGATGGCATACAAGCGTCAGCGGAAGCATTAGATATCTGGGTACAGATATATTACAGAGAGAGAGAGAGATAAGCCTTCACAGAGGCGGGGTAAAATAAAATACTACGATCGAAAGGCGTAGGCCTCCTGCCCTGGACCCTCCGATCCTACTCCTGGTCGTCAGTCGGCTCCTCGTAGTAGTAGTACTCGCCAGGCGGGTAGTAGTACTGGTCGTCGGCTGGGGCGTCTGGCTCAGGGGCTCCGTCGCCTGGTGGCATCAAAAGGAATATGGGGGAAAAAGAAAATAAAGCAAACGTGAGTACTCATCCGAAGTACTCAGCAAGCAAGGATCTACACTACATATGCAACATTTTCAAAGGAATGGCTGTATATGTGGACTGGGCTGCAGAAATGCCAGAATAGAGGAGGAAGCCTAGTCCTATCGAAGACTAGCATCTTCAACAATCTTCGACAGTCTTGCAGCAATAGAAGAGAGCAGATCAACATAATGTATAGTAGTAGTAGTAGTATCATCAACCTCGACCTGAGATCCTTTCTCGACTCCCTGCGAGAAAGCAATCCCAGAGCCATACTATCCAGTTCTCATATCAAGTTCTAGTTGTACCGATCGGGATACAACTCCGAGTGTCCGTTACCGTAGGACAGGCTATCGATAGAAGTTTCTTCCCTGCAGGGGTGCACCAACTTACCCACCACGCTCGCTTAACTCCGGCCGGACACACTTTTCTGGGTCATGCCCGGCCTCGGCTAAGCAACACGCCGCAACCCGACATAGGCTTATAAGAGAGGTCAGCACGCCGGACTAAACCTATGCCCCCAGGGGTCTTGGGCCATCGCCCCGGGAACTCCTGCGCGTTGCGTGGGCGGCCAGAAGCAGACCTAGGAACCCCTTAATACAAGCGCGGTTGCGTAACCAGTCCAATCCAGCGCGCGCCGCTCAGTCGCTGACGTCCATTAAGCTTCGGCTGAAGTATACGACGCAGAACGCCCATACTATGCCCACGTGATGGTTAGTGCTATCGGGCCAGAGGCCCCTCGGATCAAATATCCGAACCGTAGTGGATTAGGAGCGCGCGGAAACGAACAGAGACTCACGATCGATGTGACCCCGTCGCCCCGTCTCGAGGACTTGCGGCAAGGGCTAAGAATGCCCGGCCACGCCTCGTAGTTATCTCGCGGGCACCATCCAGGTCAACCCGACTCCACATCACTTCGTGTTAAGCTCGCGCGGGTACCCCTCAGGGCCGACCCATCTTTAGTATCATGGTTTAGGCAAGTCCACTCATTAATAGTAACTGTGTGTCTGACACCAGGGGAGCCCTGAGGAATCACCCTCGATGGAACCCCACCTGATGTTATCATCAAGGTGAACGAAGGAGGAATCACCCTCGAGGTCCACACTTGAGGAGTTGCGCGATGACGTCGTTATCGGGGGTGGTGTAGGAGGAATCACCCTCGCTTACCATGACCGAGTAACTAACCTACAAGGTTAACATCAGAAGTGCTGGCGAGGTATCACCCTCGGCACTCGACGGTAACCCAGCAGTGTCGGCAACTAAGGGGAAGTGATGTGCGGTGCCAGGGTCTAGTCTTCAATCCCGATGATCGGGTCTTCTGATATCCAGCAGGGCAGTCGGGATCAAGTGGGGGTCTTTGTCGTGTCTCTACCGAGCCCATACTAAGCAGTCTAGGATAACCAGTAAGGTAACAAGGCAGGGTACAATAATCAGGCTATGCAGCAGATATAGGAAAATAGTAGCAGTAGCAGTTCTAATGCAAGCATAAGAGAGAAGGGAATAGGCGATATAGGCATGCTCAAAATGGGGGTGCTTGCCTGTTTGCTCGGGGGCAAGGGCAAGGTCTTCAGTGGTATCGTCGGGGACGTAGTCGTACTCCTGAGCTGCGTCTGCCTCGGGAGCTACGTCAGCGTCGGGGTCTACCGAGAGAGAAGAGGGGGAAGAAACAGGTAAACATAATGCAAACAAATGCAATACGGTGCGTGTGATGCTATGATGCAGTGCAGGGTTGCCTAATTATGCATCTAAGTCATTTTAGTTATTTTTAGAATTATTCTGGGATTTAATATCCGACGTGTGTGCACTATTCATCTGCCAGATTCGGGTCCGGAGTTACGAGTTCTTCTACGTAGGGGGTTCCGATGGGGAAACAGACGGCACGATCAGACTCGGCTTGTCGTTCTGAGCAACTTTCATGTTTTAACTTTTTCGATCCGAGCTACGGTTTAAAAGTTATTAATTTTTAAAGTTTATTCGATTTTCTAGAATTATTTTAAATCACAGAAATGGATTATGACGTCATCACTGCGTCACAGTGACGTCAGCAGGTCAACTGCGGTTGACCAGGGTCAAACCTGACATGTGGGTCCAGTGGGACCCACATGTCAGTCTCTGTTTAGTCTAACAGTGGATTAACTTAACCCACAGGGTTAATTAGGGGGCGGGCCCCACTTGTCAGTGAGACATTAGGCTAATTATCTAGTTTTATTTAATTAAATGTTTAATTAGTCTAATTATCGAACGGGGCCCACATGTCAGCGGCTAGTGAACAGTACCCCGCGTTGACCATGGTCAACGGGGTCAAAGTGGGCCAGGGGGACCCACAGTCAGTGTCACTGGGTGGGTCCCACCACTGCCACGTCGGCGGTGGCCGGCGGCTCGACGCTGATGTCCACAAAACACGGCGGAGGGCGTGGCCGGCGTCGGAATCACGCCTGAGGCCACCATTTCGCGCGTTCCTGGGCGCGTTCGATAGCTCTGAGAGCGCCGCGTCGAGCTGTGGCAGTTTCATGGCCGGGCTTAGCCGGAAATAACGCCGGCGTTGAGCTACAGCGGCGCCGGAGTTCGGACCTCGTCGGAAATGCGGCTACGGTGTGCAATTTAGACAACGCGAAGCGGCTTCGGTGACTGCGCGATACGGTGAATGCGACGGGGACACGCACGAGACCAGAGGGTCACCGTGGCCACGCCGGCGACTAGCGCGAGCGACGGCGCGTTCGGGCGCCGTGGGGAAAATATCTAGCGGCCGCGCGAGGACTAACAGGGAGACGGGGGGGAAGGTAGAGCGGCTCACCGCGCGGCTAAGAAAATCCCTCGTTAGGCTTAGTAGCTGCAGACGGCGCCGGAGACGACGAAGCTCGCCGGAGGCAGAGAGGTGCAGGGACGGCTCGATCGGCTTGCTGCAGGGCTCCCCGGCTCCTTCTAACTGCGCTGTTAGACGTGGCCGACGACGGCGCTTCTCCCTGGCACCTCCAGGCGTTGCGGGGAGGCCGCTGACCACGGCGGTGGCGATGCGTGGCGACGGCGGCGCTCGGGCGTCTCGGATCTGGGGAAGCAGAGGGAGAGGCGAATGAGGGAGAGAGAGGAGAAATGACGGGGGAAGCCAGGGGGAGAGCACCGGGCCTCGACCTTATCCTCGCCGCCGCACTGTTTCGTCGGTGGCGTCGCGGTGTCGCGTGCCCACCGGCGCGCGCGTGCTCGGCCAAGGCGCCGGCAACACGCAGGAGAGAGGTAAGGGGGAAATGGGCCTGCTGGGCTGGGCCAGTGCACTGTGCACTTTGTCCAGTCCAGTTTAACCTTTTTCTTTTTCTTCCCTTCTGATTTTCCTTTCCTTTTCTGTTTTAAAATAGTTAGGGCATTTCTACACCTTTGAAAAATGTGAGAGTTGTCCCAAATATTGCAATGCAATATTTCCTTCCACCAAAAACTGGTTTGGGCAGAATTGGACTCCATTTGGATTAGAAATGAATTTAAATGGATTTAAATATTCTGTTTTTGTGCTGTTTCAAACTGTTTGATTCACTTGTCCAGCTCCAATTATTTTGGTGTTGATTTCAGAAATGTTCCTGGATTATTGTCCTATTAATGAACATTTTCCCAACAGTGTTTGATCAACTTTATAATTCACTTTTGAATTTGAGTTGATTTTCAGATGTGAATTTGAATTGGATCATTAACCCATATGACTTGGCACTGCAAATGATCATGACTTGGCAGTTTTAACAGAGTGTCACAGATCTTATTACAAGGGGGTGTTACAAGTTCTCCTCCTCTAAAAGAAATTCTCGTCCCGAGAATTTAGGAGGTAGAAGGAAAGAGTCCGGGATATTCTTCCCGAAGATGATCCTCGCGTTCCCAAGTGGCTTCATCTTCAGTGTGATTCGACCACTGCACTTTTAGGAACTTGGTCGTCTTCTGACGAGTTCGACGTTCAGCTTCATCGAGGATGCGGATCGGATGCTCCTTATAGGAAAGATCATCTTCTAGCTCGAGCATCTCATGATCCACTGCACGGTGCGGGGATTCCTTGAAGCACTTACGGAGTTGCGACACGTGGAAGACATCATGGATATGGGAGAATTGCGGTGGCAACTCCAATTGATATGCCACCTGTCCACGTCTAGCCACGATGCGGAAAGGACCAATATAGCGAGGAGCTAGCTTGCCCTTGATTCCGAAACGACGGGTGCCCTTCATTGGAGTGACACGAAGATAGGCTTGATCACCAGGTTGATAGATCACACCCCATCGCTTGCGATCATAATTACTCTTCTGACGGTCTTGAGCTGCTTTGAGATTCTCCCGGACAATTCGGACTTGTTCTTCGGCATGCTGAATTATGTCCGGTCCAACAAGAGGTCGTTCCCCAGTTTCTGACCAATTCAGAGGGGTTCGACATTTACGACCATAAAGAACCTCAAAGGGGGCCATTTTCAAGCTGGCTTGATAGCTGTTGTTATAAGAGAACTCGGCATACGGGAGAGATTCCTCCCATTTCTTACCGAAGGATATAACACAGGCTCGAAGCATATCTTCAAGAACTTGATTAACGCGCTCAACTTGACCTTGGGATTGTGGATGATAAGCTGAACTCCAGGTAATATGAGTTCCCATTGCTTTCTGGAAACTTTCCCAGAAATGGCCAGTGAAAATGCTACCACGGTCTGAACTGATTTCCTTAGGAATACCATGGAGTGAAACAATTCTGGAGATATATAGTTCTCCTAACTGACTAGCAGTAATAGTCTCCTTAACTGGCAGGAAATGTGCAACCTTGGAGAGTTGGTCAACGATGATAAGAATAGCATCGTGACCCTTCTGAGACTTGGGAAGACCAGTAATGAAGTCCATTTGCACTTTATCCCACTTCCATAGAGGAATAGGGAGCGGTTGCAGAATCCCAGCAGGTTTCTGATGTTCTGCCTTCACGCGACGACAAACGTCACACTCGGCAACATAACGAGCAATATCTTGCTTCATTCTAGACCACCAGTACCTTTGACGAAGATCTCGATACATCTTGGTACTTCCCGGATGGATAGATAGCGGTGTATCATGGGCCTCCTTCATGACTTTGTCAGTCATCAGCTCGAAGCGAGGTACTACAATGCGGTCTCGGAAGTACAAGGTTCCATCTTCAGCAATCGAGAAATCCCTGTACTTTTGAAGGTGAAGCTCTTTCTTCATTAGACCAATTTCAGCATCTTTGGCTTGCGCAATCTTGACAGCTTTCTCAAGATCTGGCTGTATCACAAGATTATTAAGAGAACCTCGCGGAATGATGCAGAGATTCAGCTTGCGCAATTCTTCATATAGCTGGGGTTGAGCTTGTTTAACCATGAGGTTGTTGCAATAAGACTTGCGGCTCAAGGCATCAGCCATCACATTAGCTTTGCCAGGAGTGTATGAAATACCACAGTCATAATCGGTGAATATTTCCAACCAACGCTGCTGACGAAGATTAAGTTCCGGTTGAGTGAATAAGTACTTCAAGCTCTGATGATCGGTGTAAATCTCACACCGATTACCAAGGAGGTAATGACGCCACTGCTTCAAAGCATAAATGACAGCAGCAAGTTCGAGGTCATGCACTGGGT
This sequence comes from Thinopyrum elongatum, assembly GCA_011799875.1. Taxonomy (NCBI): domain Eukaryota; kingdom Viridiplantae; phylum Streptophyta; class Magnoliopsida; order Poales; family Poaceae; genus Thinopyrum; species Thinopyrum elongatum. The sequence continues at coordinate 674,414,227 of CM022298.1, forward strand.
AATTCTCTTCATGTGGACGCAGTTGTCGCGAAGCATAAGCAATAACTCTTCGCTCTTGCATTAGGACACAACCTAGTCCTTGGCGAGATGCGTCGCAGAAGATCACGAAATCTTTACGAGAGTCTGGAGGAGCAAGGACTGGAGCAGAAGTCAGCTTGTCCTTGAGGGTCTGGAAGCTTTCCTGACATTTGTCTGTCCACTCAAACTTAATGCCTTTGTGGAGCAGATTAGTCAGGGGCTTGGCAATCTTAGAGAAATTTTCGATGAATCGGCGACAATAACTTGCAAGCCCGAGGAAACTTCTGATTTGTTTGACATTCTTCGGAGGGGTCCAGTCAAGAATAGCTTGAACTCGCTCTGGGTTAACTGCGATACCATCCTTGGAGATGACATGTCCAAGGTAGGTTACTTCAGAAAGCCAGAATTCGCACTTAGAGTACTTGGCATATAATTGGTGCTCTCGAAGTCTCTCTAGAACAAGGCGAAGATGCGCAGCATGTTCTTCTTTGTTCTTCGAATAAACCAGAATATCATCCAGATATACCACGACGAATTTGTCGAGGTAATCCATGAATATGTAATTCATTAGGCGGGAGAATGTAGCTGGAGCGTTTGTTAAGCCAAACGACATGACTGTGTACTCGTAAGAGCCATAACAAGTAACGAATGCAGTCTTCGGAATATCCTCTTCGCGGACACGGATCTGGTGATAACCCAACCTCAAGTCGAGTTTAGAAAACACCGAAGATCCTCCGAGTTGGTCATATCCGGGGAAGTGGATATTTATTCTGAATGGTGGCCTGGTTGATAGGACGATAATCTTGGACCAACCTATTCGTTCCATCTTTCTTCTTGACGAAAAGAGACGGTGCTCCCCAAGCAGAGGAACTAGGGTGAATGAAACCCTTCCTTAAGGATTTATCAATTTCCTCCTTAAGCTCAATAAGATGGTGCGGAGGCATCTTATAGGGACGCTTCGCAATAGGAGTGGTGCCAGGCTTCAAGTCGATGACAAACTCGACAGCTCTAGCAGGGGGTATTCCTGGAAGTTCTTCTGGAAAAACATCCGGGAAGTCACAGACAACTGGGATATTCTCGATCCCATCAAGCGGAGAAGCATTCAACGCATTCAAGGCATAAATTTGAGCCTCAGCGTTCTGGGTGAGATGAGCTTGATAGTTCACCATCTCATTTGATGGGTGCAAGAGGTGTACAACTTTAGTGGCACAATTGATTGAGGCGTAGTGAGCCTTCAACCAATCCATTCCCAGTATAAGGTCAATCTTTGAAGATTGCAGGATAATGGGGTTTGCATTAAAATGCAACCCTTCAACCTCAATAGTAACTCGGGGGCTGAATATGGAAGTTCGGCATTGTCCCGCGGGAGTGTTTATTACTATCGGATGTTGTAGTGTTTCACACTTAACATCATGCAAGAGTGCAAATTGTTCTGACATGAATGAATGCGATGCACCTGAATCAAATAAAACAGATGCTGGTACTGAATTAACGAGAAGTGTACCCATCACAGTATCTGGTTGATCTGGAGCTTCAGACATGTTGACGTGGTAGTACTGCCCACGACCATAAGAAGGTCTGGCATTATAGTTGCGCTGTTGAGGAATACCACGGCCAATTCCACGGCCAGCAGAAGGGAGAGCCAGTTGATTCTGATTCTGAGAACAATCTCTAGGACGGTGACCTAGCTTGCCACACTTGAAGCATAGTCCGCTGTCAGGACGAGGTGCTGGAGCTCGAGGTGCTGGAGTTGGCAGAGGCTGTCTCGGTGGTAGAGGTGGCAGGCGTGGTGCAGCATAAGAGGGCCTGTTTGCAGGAGCTGCTGAACAGAACATGCCTTGGGGAAACCAGATGCGTCGCTTCTGGGAAGACGAGCCCGAAGATGAGCCCGACTCACGGGTGCGTCTGGACGCTTCCTTGTGCTTCTTAAGCCCAGTTTCAACCATGATGGCCTTATTCACCAAGGTGGCGAAATCAGGGTAATCTTGAACAAGAAGGGCTAACTGAATGTCATGATGCAGTCCTTCACGAAACTTCTCCTATCTGCGTTCATCAGTAGGAATGTCCTCTTCAGCGTAGCGAGATAAGTCTAGAAACTCGCGCTGATAGACTTCCACAGTCTTGTTTCCTTGAACAAGGCTACGGAACTCAGCCTTCTTCCTAGCTATGACAGCTAGAGGAATGTAGCGGGCACGGAAAGCAATCTTGAACTCTGCCCAAGTGACGACAGTACCAGGCGGCAGAGTCTGTCGGTGAGTGGCCCACCATTGGGCTGCGGGACCCTTCAGAAGATAAGTCGCAAAAGTAACATAGTTAACTTTGGTGACACCAGCAGACTCCATCTCATGAGAGATGTCACGCAGCCAGTCATCTGCATCCAGTGGGTTGACTGTGTTGCGGAAAAACGATGGACTGAGCCTCATGAACTCTGGTAAGGTAATGGATGGTTGCTGCTGATTAGCATCAGGATGAGGGAATTGCTGCATAATCCCCGTCATAAACTGGCGGTTGAGTTCAAATTGTTGCATCATCGCTGCCATGTAATTAGGTGGTGGCGGCGGTGGCGGGTTGTTGTCAGCCATCCTGCTATTCCAACAGGGGTATTTCAGCGATAGCTTATGCAAGTGTTTAACAATAAACATGATGTAACTCGACATTATTGAAAGAGTGCAATAGATGCTTAAAGTAGTCATTAAGACATACATATCCATACACAGTCGGTTAAAATCGGGCAGCATAACGGCGCAAATTGAAAAACTAGAGACACACTAGGCGGCACGCAGGCACGCGGTAAGGAAGTACACAACGTGACATAGCAAAGGCTACATCAGCGTCGGAGAAAACCACGGAAACGGGGTAACTGCAAGTGCGGACGACGAATGTTCGTCGCGGCAGGATCCTGTGCTCCATGTGCACTCTAATGCAGAACCCGGTCTCGAACTGTAAGAAGAGGTCCACGTGCAGGCGTGTGACCTCCCACTGCAGGCCAATCAATACCTGGCGGCATCTCGGTCCTGCGTGGGTAAAGAATATACTCCGGATGTATCCTTGCACGAACAGCTGGTAGCAACTGTGTCATTGCCTCGTAGTAGCGTGCTCGAGTGGCGAACAACTCGACGGCCAGAGCCCGAGTGCACTGAATCAGAACCTGCGGGTCGTAGCGTCGAGACTCGTACGGGGCACAGATAGCTGTGTAAAATCCAGTAGCATCTTCAACAGGTGCATACGGAATGTACCGAAACACAGTATCATCCAAGTTAGCATTGTGCTCTCCTCGGAGACGTACGACAGCAGAGTAGGCGGCATCATGTACTGCCATCTCAATCGTCACGCCTATTCTGTGAAAAAGGTGTAGCTCGGTGTCTGAGTTGTTCTGCTGATCATAAATCCGAACTTCAGTATAATACTGCTCCTGGTTGAACTCGCGGTAAACCTCATAGACCATGTACTCGGGATACCTGCGGTAACCCAGTCTACTCAGGAGGGCGATCAGAACAGCTGGAAATCCAGGGGCGTCAAGAGCCCAAGTGCGAAGCACAAGCTGGGTCGTAGGCCGCGGTGGAAACAGTCGATCCATCTGAAACAGAGAAGTTCAGGGTTTTCATAAGACAATGAGAAGTATAACCGATCTCGCAAGGAAAGGTTAAACAAAACAATGGAAAGGAAAATGATTATCAGACTAATCAGATCAAAGACAGGGAAATCGCACTGAATCCAGCTCTCCGGGTGGATAGAATTAACGAGAACCTAAATGTCGGTGTTAGTAAATTTGATTAAACCCGAATAGATGAGGGATTAGAATCCCAGAGTAAAGACGAGGAATAAAAGATCCTAATACCACCCAGTTGGCGACGTGGGCCCGTAAGCCACACAGCCAAGTTAGTAAAACAGTTTTTGACCACTAGACTCAACTTCGGCCAAGGAATTGGGAAGGGGGATTCCTAGAGGCAGTCGGCTCTGATACCAACCTGTGACGGCCCCGGCTTAATCATGCACTAATCATACACGCAAATGCGCATGATCAAGCCTAAGGACTCACTTGAAGATATCACAACACAACTCTAAAACATAAATAAAGTCATACAAGCTTATATTACAAGCCAGGGCCTCGAGGGCTCGAATACATAGCTCGATGGCATACAAGCGTCAGCAAAAGCATTAGATATCTGGGTACAGATATATTACAGAGAGAGAGAGAGATAAGCCTTCACAGAGGCGGGGTAAAATAAAATACTACGATCGAAAGGCGTAGGCCTCCTGCCCTGGACCCTCCGATCCTACTCCTGGTCGTCAGTCGGCTCCTCGTAGTAGTAGTACTCGCCAGGCGGGTAGTAGTACTGGTCGTCGGCTGGGGCGTCTGGCTCAGGGGCTCCGTCGCCTGGTGGCATCAAAAGGAATATGGAGGAAAAGAAAATAAAGCAAACGTGAGTACTCATCCGAAGTACTCAGCAAGCAAGGATCTACACTACATATGCAACATTTTCAAAGGAATGACTGTATATGTGGACTGGGCTGCAGAAATGCCAGAATAGAGGGGGAAGCCTAGTCCTATCAAAGACTAGCATCTTCAACAATCTTCGACAGTCTTGCAGCAATAGAAGAGAGCAGATCAACATAATGTATAGTAGTAGTAGTAGTATCATCAACCTCGACCTGAGATCCTTTCTCGACTCCCTGCGAGAAAGCAATCCCAGAGCCGTACTATCCAGTTCTCATATCAAGTTCTAGTTGTACCGATCGGGATACAACTCCGAGTGTCCGTTACCGTAGGACAGGCTATCGATAGAAGTTTCTTCCCTGCAGGGGTGCACCAACTTACCCACCACGCTCGCTTAACTCCGGCAGGACACACTTTTCTGGGTCATGCCCGGCCTCGGCTAAGCAACACGCCGCAACCCGACCTAGGCTTATAAGAGAGGTCAGCACGCCGGACTAAACCTATGCCCCCAGGGGTCTTGGGCCATCGCCCCGGGAACTCCTGCGCGTTGCGTGGGTGGCCGGAAGCAGACCTAGCAACCCCTTAATACAAGCGCGGTTGCGTAACCAGTCCAATCCACCGCGCGCCACTCAGTCGCTGACGTCCATTAAGCTTCGGCTGAAGTATACGACGCAGAACGCCCATACTATGACCACGTGATGGTTAGTGCTATCGGGCCAGAGGCCCCTCGGATCAAATATCCAAACCGTAGTGGATTAGGAGCATGCGGAAACAAACAGAGACTCACGATCGATGTGACCCTGTCGCCCCGTCTCGAGGACTTGCGGCAAGGGCTAAGAATGCCCGGCCACGCCTCGTAGTTATCTCGCGGGCACCATCCAGGTCAACCCGACTCCACATCACTTCGCGTTAAGCTCGCGCGGGTACCCCTCAGGGCCGACCCGTCTTTAGTATCATGGTTTAGTGCAAGTCCACTCATCAATAGTAACTGTGTGTCTGACACCAGGGGAGCCCTGAGGAATCACCCTTGATGGAACCCCACCTGATGTTATCATCAAGGTGAACGAAGGAGGAATCACCCTCGAGGTCCACACTTGAGGAGTTGCGCGACGACGTCGTTATCGGGGGTGGTGTAGGAGGAATCACCCTCGCTTACCACGACCGAGTAACTAACCTACAAGGTTAACATCAGAAGTGCTGGCGAGGTATCACCCTCGGCACTCGACGGTAACCCAGCAGTGTCGGCAACTAAGGGGAAGTGATGTGCGGTGCCAGGGTCTAGTCTTCAATCCCGATGATCGGGTCTGCTGATATCCAGCAGGGCAGTCGGGATCAAGTGGGGGTCTCTGTCGTGTCTCTACCCAGCCCATACTAAGCAGTCTAGGATAACCAGTAAGGTAACAAGGCAGGGTACAATAATCAGGCTATGCAGCAGATATCGGAAAATAGTAGCAGTAGCAGTTCTAATGCAAGCATAAGAGAGAAGGGAATAGGCGATATAGGCATGCTCAAAATGGGGGTGCTTGCCTGTTTGCTCGGGGGCAAGGGCAAGGTCTTCAGTGGTATCGTCGGGGACGTAGTCGTACTCCTGAGCTGCGTCTGCCTCGGGAGCTACGTCAGCGTCGGGGTCTACCGAGAGAGAAGAGGGGGAAGAAACAGGTAAACATAATGCAAACAAATGCAATACGGTGCGTGTGATGCTATGATGCAGTGCAGGGTTGCCTAATTATGCATCTAAGTCATTTTAGTTATTTTTAGAATTATTCTGGGATTTAATATCCGATGTGTATGCACTATTCATCTACCGGATTCGGGTCCGGAGTTACGAGTTCTTCTACGTAGGGGGTTCCGATGGGGAAACAGACGGCACGATCAGACTCGGCTCGTCGTTCTGAGCAACTTTCATGTTTTAACTTTTTCGATCCGAGCTACGGTTTAAAAGTTATTAATTTTTAAAGTTTATTCGATTTTCTAGAATGATTTTAAATCACAGAAATGGATTATGACGTCATCACTGCGTCACAGTGACGTCAGTAGGTCAACTGCGGTTGACCAGGGTCAAACCTGACATGTGGGTCCAATGGGACCCACATGTCAGTCTCTGTTTAGTCTAACAGTGGATTAACTTAATCCACGGGTTAATTAGGGGGCGGGCCCCGCTTGTCAGTGAGACATTAGGCTAATTATCTAGTTTTATTTAATTAAATGTTTAATTACTCTAATTATCGAACGGGGCCAACATGTCAGCGGCTAGTGAACAGTACCCCGCGTTGACCATGGTCAACGGGGTCAAAGTGGGCCAGGGGGACCCACAGTCAGTGTCACTGGGTGGGTCCCACCACTGCCACATCGGCGGTGGCCGGCGGCTCGACGCCGATGTCCACAAAACACGGCGGAGGGCGTGGCCGGCGTCGGAATCACGCCTGAGGCCACCATTTCGCGCGTTCCTGGGCGCGTTCGATAGCTCTGAGATTGCCGCGTCGAGCTGTGGCAGTTTCATGGCCGGGCTTAGCCGGAAATAACGCCGGCGTTGAGCTACAGCGGCGCCGGAGTTCGGACCTCGTCGGAAATGCGGCTACGGCGTGCAATTTAGACAACGCGAAGCGGCTTCGGTGACTGCGCGATACGGTGAATGCGACGGGGACACGCACGAGACCAGAGGGTCACCGTGGCCACGCCGGCGACGAGCGCGAGCGACGGCGTGTTCGGGCGCCGTGGGGAAAATATCTAGCGGCCGCGCGAGGACTAACAGGGAGACGGGGGGGGGGAAGGTAGAGCGGCTCACCGCGCGGCTAAGAAAAGCCCTCGTTAGGCTTAGTAGCTGCAGACGGCGTCGGAGACGACGAAGCTCGCCGGAGGCAGAGAGGTGCGGGGACGGCTCGATCGGCTTGCTGCAGGGCTCCCCGGCTCCTTCTAATTGCGCTGTTAGATGTGGCCGACGACGGCGCTTCTCCCTGGCACCTCCAGGCGTTGCGGGGAGGCCGCTGACCACGGCGGTGGCGATGCGTGGCGACGGCGGCGCTCGGGCGTCTCGGATCTGGGGAAGCAGAGGGAGAGGCGAACGAGGGAGAGGGAGGAGAAATGACGGGGGAAGCCAGGGGGAGAGCACCGGGCCTCGACCTTATCCTCGCCGCCGCACTGTTTCGTCGGTGGCATCGCGGTGTCGCGTGCCCACCGGCGCGCGCGTGCTCGGCCAAGGCGCCAGCGACACGCAGGAGAGAGGTAAGGGGGAAATGGGCCTGCTGGGCTGGGCCAGTGCACTGTGCACTTGGTCCAGTCCAGTTTAACCTTTTTCTTTTTCTTACCTTCTGATTTTCCTTTCCCTTTCTGTTTTAAAATAGTTAGGGCATTTCTACACCTTTGAAAAATGTGAGAGTTGTCCCAAATATTGCAATGCAATATTTCCTTCCACCAAAAACTGGTTTGGGCAGAATTGGACTCCATTTGGATTAGAAATGAATTTAAATGGATTTAAATATTCTGTTTTTGTGCTGTTTCAAACTGTTTGATTCACTTGTCCAGCTCCAATTATTTTGGTGTTGATTTCAGAAATGTTCCTGGATTATTGTCCTATTAATGAACATTTTCCCAACAGTGTTTGATCAACTTTATAATTCACTTTTGAATTTGAGTTGATTTTCAGATGTGAATTTGAATTGGATCATTAACCCATATGACTTGGCACTGCAAATGATCATGACTTGGCAGTTTTAACAGAGTGTCACAGAGCTTATTACAAGAGGGTGTTACATTAGTGTTAGGTATTACAACGTCACACACGATTTCCGCACCAAACCGTGTGAAAAGACAACGTAGGTGAGACACGGTTGCCATTACATAACCGTATGTGATGTACTACCCTGTACATATAATTGAGTTACAGTGATATAGTGTAAACAGCCGCTCTGCGGATATCTGTCAAAAAATAAAACAGCCGCTCTGCATATAGAGATGGCGGCGGCGGCCTAGGCATCGGCTATCGGAGAAGAGGTCAATCCTCGGTCGGTGGATGGTGGCGACGTCATAGGAGGTCAATCCTCGGTCTGCGGCAGGAGATAGGAGGAGCTCAACCATCAAGGTCGGCGGCGGCGTGATTCGAGCACATCCATCGCGGTCGATGGCGGGATAGTGTGGCAGCCGCACTAAGCTTTGCTCCTCGACCCTGCTGCCTGGAAATGACATCGACATTTACTTTCAGCTACTGGTAGAAGAACTGCTGACAGTGTGGATAGATGCGCCTGCTGTGAAATGTTATGATGCTTACAGAAAGGAGATTTTCGATCTACATGCGATGCTGGTGCACACCATTCAAGATATGCCATCATTAGGCAACACATCGGGGCAGAAAACAAAGGGAGATGTAGGGTGTGTCACATGCATGGATAGGGCAACTAGCACATTTCTTCCCAACTCGCGCAAAACCGTGTATTTGCGTCATCGTAGGTTCTTACGAAAAATCACCCATACCGAAAGATGAAAGCTGAATTTGATGGTACGGCAGAGGTAGGTGTGGGCCCAAGACCCTATGATGTGGAGGTGGTCCACAACATGGCTAAACAAATTAATGTTGTGCATGGCAAGAAGCACGCTTTGACGGTGAAACAAACACCCAAGGGTCAAGTGTTTAAGAAGAAATCGGTGTTCTGGAAATTACCTTACTGGGAGATTCTACGTGTACGTCACTACATCGATGTCATGCATGTAGAGAAGAACGTATGTGAAAGCATCCTTGGTACTCTGCTCAAGATTAAAGGTAAAAGAAAGGATGGTGATGGTTCACGGATCGATATGCTTGTTGATCAATCAAAACGCAAGAGTGAAGCAGAAGATGATGACAAATTCATCAAAGCTCGCCAGAGTTACAATTTCAGTACAAAAGAAGCAACACAGTTCTTCACCTATTTGTTGTCAGTTAAGACACCCTCTTCCTACTCCACAAACATCAGAAGTCTCGTGGATGTGAGCTCAGGTAAAATGAAGTTGGGACATATGAAGTCACATGATTGCCACGTAATGTTGACACAAATCCTCCCGGTGGCCATCAGGAATCTGATGGACAAAGATATAAGAAACACACTCATTGAGCTCTGTGATTTCTTCAACCAACTATGGCAGAAAGTTGTAGATCCTAAAGAGTTGGATCATATGCAAGATGATATTGCAAGAATATTGTCCAACCTAGAGATGTTTTTCCCACCGTCATTATTTGATGTCATGGTCCATCTCACTGTGCACCTTGTCGACGAGATAAAGTATTGTGGTCCTGTGTTTCTTCGCAACAGGTATCCCTTCGAGCGGTTCATGGGAATACTGAAGCGCTTTTGTCGGAACCGAAACCATCCAGAGGCAAGCATCCTACAAGGTTATACCGCGGAGGAGGTGGTTGAGTTTTGCACTGAATACATGAAACAAAGACCTATATGTTTGCCCCTCTCTCGCCACAAGGGAAGGCTGAAAGGTAAGCCGGTCCTTGCTGGCACGCAAATGGCTGCACCCAGAGAATTGGCAGAGAAAGCCCATTTGATGGTACTACTTAACAGCCCAGTTCTCAGCGCTTATGCCGAAGAATACTTGGCGGAGATACGCCAAAGCTTCTTACCAATGGTGCCTTCATCAGATGTGGAGATGAAGCAGCACACTAAGAACTACGCCGAATGGCTGAAGAATCGTTTGGAACAAGGATCCATCGATGACATTGCTACGTGGTTGGCACAAAATTCATCACCTATGGTGTTGACGTACCAAGCATATGACATAAATGGATACACGTTCTACACTGAGGAACGTGATGAGAAGACCTCATATCAGAACAACTCTGTTTGAATGGAATGCATGACTGTAGATGAAGCTGATAAAAGGGTATACTATGAAACCATCAAAGAGATTTGGGAGCTTGACTATGTGAAAGTTAAGGTGGCATTATTCAGGTGCGCATGGATCCCTCTTGGTCATGTAAAGGTTGATGATTACAGCAAGACCTGTGTTAACAGGACAACGATGGCATATCACGCGGACCCGTTCATTCTTGCCAGCGATGCTACCCAGATTTTCTTTGCTGAAGACCCCTTGCATAAGAACTGCCATGTAGTGATGCATGGGAAGAGGAGGGTACTGGGTGTCGAGGATGTTGCCGATGAGGACGAGTACGATGAATTTGCTGAGTTGCCAGCCAAGGGATCACGCACCCGTGTAACAGAGAAGCGTAAAATCATCAGAAAACCCAAGTTCATTCGGGGTCAACGTAATGATCCCAGTTCCCCCTTGTACATGGGAATTAAGCCGTAAGACTAGTCTTTATGCCTATCCTGCAACTTAATTCGTTTAATTTAGAACTGTCGCGTGTACTGAATTTGTGAGTTGTGCCCGGTTTTCTCTTGATGTAAGAACCGTTAATATGTTGACCTTGGTATGCTGTCAGCTCAGGCAATGAATATGAACTGTTTTTTGTTATTATTATTATATCGTAGAGGTAGCACACTCAATTGATCTCACTACAGTATGTGTGAACAAAAGTATGCAATCTGGTTTGCGAATATCACACGGTTCCTTCATGAAACCCGTGTGCCGACCAAACCCCGCGCCCGCGATCTGAGTCATGCTTTCTGATTGGCCAGAACCCAAACCCCACGGATCGTACGTCTACACCGTTAGATGCTCCCAGATCAAACGGCGATCCTCATCTCTTTCGACAGCACATGCAGTTCCGGTTGTAATTTTATTTTTATGCATAAAATGCACGTTAAACTCAAAAAATATCTTAAATATAGCTAACGATACCTGAAATGCGCTAGAAAATCAAACCCGTGGTATAATGGTGATTGCGTACCGTGGAAATTTTTATGAGGCCAAACGATGAAGTCACCGGCCACTAGAGTTTGAATTGACACGTCTTCTTTTGGAAACCATGATCCTTCATGTGAGATGCTTCGGTTTGGAAGGAGCGATCATCAAAACTTGTGCCAAACTTTACCAATTTTTTTCCAAGGGGTCGTGAGAGCACGCCACGGGCACACATCGATTTTGATGATGTCTGGACTCCATCTGAATTTCTTGTAATTAAAATACCAACTAGGCCTACGCCAGTGGCCGCACCTCACGGCCAAAATGTTTGAAACTTTTCCCCGCTTCTCGGACAAATGGATGAAAACTCGCAAAGTGACGCACAAATGATTTGTACACCTTCTTTGCTAAGGGTGGCCATAGTGGGGGTATCATAGCCGGTATCATGCACTCGGGAATAGCAAATATGATGATGTGGCAAAGAATTAAATAAGGGAGAGTGGGTTAGAGTAACATATGTAGATACCGTAACATAATAAATGCTATACTACTTTGTGTCATGCATGGCCATAAATACGGTCATTTATGATACTACTCTATGAAGGTACGTACGTAGTATCATACACTAGTATTATATGCATGATACTATAGTATATGATACTCCCCACTATAAGGTTGGCCATAGTGGTGGTATCATAGCCGATATCATGCACTCGGAAATAGCAAGTATGCTGATGTGGCAAAGAATTAAACAAGATAGAGAGGGTTAGAGTAACATATAGGTAGATACCGTATCATGGTAAATGCGATGCTAATTTGTGTCATGCATGGCAATAAATATGATCATCTACGATACTACTCTATTATACTATGGACTATAATTAAATGTAGTATCATACACTAGTATCATATATATGCATGATACTAGTATATGATACTCTCCACTATGAGTAGCCTAAGTATAGCCTAACTAAAATACCCACATGTAGTTGTAGTAGGGTTTTTGACTTTACATGCACTAAAATGCAAGGTAAGTGCAAAGAATGACTTAAACATAGCAGACAAGACCTGAAATGGGCCGGAAAATAAAACCAAGGGTATATCCGCGATTGTTTACCATGATTTTTTTGAGGCGGAACGATGTAGTAACTGACGATTTGGAGTCCGAAGTGCCGCGTCTTCTTTTGGAAACTATGATCCTTCTTGTGAGATGCTCCGGTATGGAAGGTGCGAGCACCAAAACTTGTGCCAAACTTTACCAAATTTTTTCCATGCGATCGTGAGAGCACACCACAGTGACACAATGATTTTCATTATTTTCCGGACTCTATATGCATTTCCTGAAATTAAAATACCAACAAGGCCTACACCTCTGGCCGCACCCTGCGGTCGAACTGTTTGAAGTTTTTTACCGTTTCTCGGACAATGAATGAAAACTCGCAAAACGACACACAAATGATCTTGCTAACACCCACGTGTAGTTGCGACTATATATATATACAAACAATATCTTTTTTTTGCATATTCAAAGTTTGAGATTGCTAGCCATGCCTGCCGCGTGGTAAAATGTACTAGAAAATCGAACCATAGGGTACAATCGTCATTTCTTACCGTGGAAAAAAAATTGGAGGCGAAATGATGAACTCATGTTTTCATTCAAACGAAAATATGTTGTTAGTTAATGTAAATGTCTTCAAATAGCACACGGTTCACTCACGAAAGCCGTGTGTCCACTAAACCGTGGCCGATGCCCCCCTGCCACGCGCGTGATCTGGGTCGTGCGTTCTGATTGGCCAGAACCCAAACCCCACGGATCATACGTCTGCACCGTTGGATTCTCCTTGATCGAACAGCGATCCTCATCCCTTTCGGCAGCACATGCAGTTCCGGTTGTGATTTTATTTATATCCACAAATTGCACGTTAAATTCAAAAAATGTCTTAAATATAGCAAACGATACCTGAAATGCGTTAGAAAATCAAACCCGTGGTATAATGGTGATTGCGTGCCGTGGAAATTTTTATGAGGCCAAACGATGAAGTCACCGACCACTGGAGTTTGAATTGACACGTCTCCTTTTGAAAACCATGGTCCTTCATGTGAGATGCTCCGGTTTGGAAGGAGCGATCATCAAAACTTGTGCCAAACTTTACCAAAAAAATTCCCCGGGGTCGTGAGACCACGCCACGGGCACACACCAATTTTGATGATATCTGGACTCCATCTGAATTCCCAGTAATTAAAATACCAACTAGGCCTACGCCGGTGGCCGCACCTCACGGCCGAAATGTTGGAAACTTCTCCCCGTTTCTTAGACAATGGATGAAAACTCGCAAAGCGACAGACAAACGATTTGTACACCTTCTTTGCTAACTAACACCCAGATGTAGTTGTAGAACGGTTTTGAATTTAATTATATGCACTAAATGCAAGGTAAGTGCAAAAAAATCACTTAAATATAGCAATGAGACCTGAAATGGGCCCGAAAATCAAACCTAGGGTATATACGTGATTGTTTACCGTGAAAAAAATTCGAGGCGGAACGATGTAGTCATTGACGATTGGAGTCCGAAGTGCCGCGTCTTCTTTTGGAAACTATGATCCTTCTTGTGAGATGCTCCGATTTGGAAGGTGTGAGCATCAAAACTTGTGCCATCTTTACCAAAAAAATTACGTGTGATCCAGAGAGCACGCCACGGTAACACACTGATTTTCGTTATTTCCGGACTCTATATGCATCTCCTGTAATTAGAATACCAACAAGGCTTACGCCTCTGGCCGCACCCTGCGACCGAACTATTTGAATTTTTTTCCCGTTTCTCGAACAATGAATGAAAACTCCCAAAGCGACACACAAATGATCTTGCCAGCTAGCACCCACGTGTAGTTGCGACTATAGCAAACGACTCAAATATAGCAAAATATACCTCAAATGCACGAGAAAATCGAACCATAGGGTACAATGGTGATTTCTTACTGTGGAAAACAATTTAGAGGCGAAACGATGAACTCTTGTTTTCATTCAAACGAAAATATGTTGCTAGTTCATGAAAATGTTTTGAAATAGCACACGGTTCACTCACGAAAGCCGTGTGCCAACCAAACCGTGGCCGATGCCCCCCCCCCCTTGCTGCGCGCGTGATCTGAGTCATGCATTTTGATTGGCCAGAACCCAAACCCCACGGATCGTACGTCTGCACCGTTGGATGCTCCCAGATCAAACGGCAATCCTCATCCCTTTCGACAGAAAATGCAGTCCGGCTAGGATTTAATTTATATGCCAAAATGCACGGTAAATGCCAAAAAATGCCTTAAATATAGTACACGAGACCTGAAATGCGCCAGCAAATCAAACCCATGGTATAATGGTGATTGCTTAACGTGGGAATAATTTAGAGGCGAAACGATGAACTCACGTCTTCATTTCAAAATTAGTACGTCTTCATTTCAAACGAAATTATTCTCTTTGTGCACACGAGCGCTTAGAGGCAACCGTTTCCATAGGCCTTTCCGCGCGGCGACCAGGGATATTTTTCACCCTTTTCACCGAGGCCGCCAACACCCCCCCCCCCACCGCCCACCCGCGTTTCACTCAACTAGTCCACCAAATCTCCATCGCCAGCTCCCCCTCCCCCAGATCCACAGTAGAACCCTCTCCGGTGCCGGCGTGCTCACCCCGGCCGTGTGCTCGCTCTTCGGCGTCAAGCCTACCTCCACTGCCATTCCCAACACGTGGCTGCCCGCGCCTCGCCGTCTTCGTTTGCTAGCCAGCCACCCTCGAGCATATCGATCCTGTAACCCTCGCCTCTCCTATGGTCTGGCCGGGTTTGCATTAAGAAACCTGTTAGTTACTGCTCTCCATCGCGGTGAGGCATATTTCCTCGCAATCCCTCTTCCTATTTCGTTCCGTATGTTCCCAAATTGGCTATAAAATAACGGAGAGCGTATATATGTTCATTATCTATCTTCCTAACTAGTACATATAAGTTGTATTTGTTCCAATAAGTTACTGGCGATTTACAGATCGCGGGCGCCCGAGTCACACAAACTTAACAAATAAGCCGTACATTTTCTAAATTACTGCATGACATGTTTAGACAGCTTGATACCAAGTTGTTAGTTTTATGCTTATCCTCCTTTCTTGAGTTTCGCATGTGTTCTCTGTAGATGCCGTATAGCAGCGACAGCACTCATGCTTCAGGCGATGTATCTTCATCTGATTCCGACAACCCTAGGTCTTCAGCAGATGGTGAGGGATCAAATAATCTTGAACGGGATAGAGCTGCAGCAATTACCGTTCTGGTCAGGACACGGAAGAATGCTCCAAGGAAGCCCACACACCAGCCTAAAGGTGTATATGAAGTAACCGAGATCGATTTAAAGTCTTGGGCTCCAACTAAACCAAATAAAGCACGCATGAGGTTCAGGAGTGTGTGTGGATTTGTTGGCAGGGCAAGGCTCAACATTAATCTGCCGGGGTTTCGGAAGGCCGACACAGAAACACGGCAAAGGATAGTCTGGGAGATCATGGATCACTTCAATGTTCCAGAGCAGTGGAGAATGCAGGTGGAACATGCTACACTGAAGAAGGCTAGGGATGCTTGGAGAAACTGGAAGCACATGCTGTACAAGAAGTACTTGAGTGAAGGCAAGGACCCAATCCCCGCATACCCCCAAATTACAAAGGCAGACTGGGCGGAATTCAAAAGGGTCAGGGCAACTAAAGAGTTTGCTGAGAAGAGTGCCAAGCAATCGGAACTTTAGAAGAAGAACACACACCCCCACCGTATGGGTGTGGCAGGATACTACGGCATGAAACCGATATGGGACCAGGAGGACAAAGAAGCAGTAGCGGTGGGTGGGAAACCGGCCTTTAGTGAAATAAGGGGCGAACGCGCCATAGACTACTTGCGGGCACGTGCAAGGAGGCGTGATGACGGAACTTATTACTTTGAAAACTCATGTGACGAAGAAATGTATCAAGTGATGTTAAAGGCTTCCAAGATCCTTGGAACACTAGTGCAGAATCCGGATATTGTCCCGGTTCGTAAGGACCTTTAGTCCCAGTTCTGCAACCGGCACTAAAGGGTGGGGACTAAAGGTCCCCCCCCCTTTAGTCCCGGTTCAACACGAACCGGGACCAAAGGCCCACCACGTGGCACGAGCCCGTGCCGGGGGCTGGGAGACCTTTAGTCCCGGTTGGTAACACCAACCGCGACTAAAAGTGTTAGGGGATTATGGGTTTATGATTTATTTTTCATTTTAGTTTTGTGTTTTGCATTTAATTCTTTTTCATTTCAAACATATTTTACGCTACTACATATTGTACACATTATGCATATATATAAATAGAATTTCTCATAGAACCGATCATATATATATCATCGAATTTCTCGCACGACCATTCACATACATATATATATATACAATTTGGTATATACAATTTCTCTTACAATTTGCAGATCATTACATGGAGGCATTAGGTCGATCTAGCTAGGTATGGTGTAATGGTATTCTCCTTTGGGATCTATGACCTGGTCGAGCAAAAATCCCGCTATTTCCTCTTGAATCGCTCGTACGTGATTCTCTGGTAGGAGCTTATCCCACATGTCCCTCATCTTTAAAGAAGGAGATCAATATGCCTGTATTAGTTGTGTGTGTGTATATTAGATAATGATGTAAAAATTGTGAATAGTGTTCTGGCAAACGTACCCATCGGTTTCTATCATTTTTTCTCCTTTCGGACGCCATCATGCGAATGTTCTCGCAAACGTAGTATGCACATAAATTAGTCCCCGGCGCCTGCTTCAGGGCCTTTACGAGAATAGAATTCAATCAGATAATAATTAACCAAGCATGATAATGGTATTGAAACTAGAATTAAAGAGATGTTAGCTAGCTAGTACTACTTAATTAATTACCTTGGGTCGCACCCATGTCAGCTGTTGTTTCCATTGGCCTTTAACCTTTTTGATGAACTTTTCCCAAGCCCTGCCCGCCGGCAAAGAAAATGAATAAAGGATTTATTAATTAGTTGATATCAGGAAACGAACTAAAGAGGCCGACATAGTGCGATAATGATTGAAATTACCTGTCGACCATCCCCCTCACAATTGAGTATTCATTAGCATCTTTAAGTAGTGAGTCCAGTACTTGAACTTTTCCCTTGTCAACTTCAATGATTAACAAGATCCAGTGAAAACTGCATGCGCACACGTTTGTATAATTAAGCGGGCATGTGCATAACTCATCAACTACACTTATTAACATCTAGTAAGCAAAAACAGAATTTGTAGTACAAGACAGTGTCACTCACCCGAAGTTGTAAGGAAGTAGTAGTTCTGGTTGGGTATTTAGTCGCACCAAGAACTCTAGCAAGGTTTTCTCTGTGTATGGTCGATCATATTAACGTGACCATGTCTCTTCATTAATGGTATTTGGGTCAATGAACCCAATGCCATAGCGTCCAGCTTTTTTAATTTCATAGATCTTCATTCTGCATAATACCACAGAAAAGAATATAGTGAGAATAATTACAGTTAATGAACGAGCACTACAGCTAGCTAGAGACATAACTTACAGAAAGAAATCACTTACAGACAATAGCAACGGACGATAGATTTGTCGAGTGCGTCTTGATTGAATAACTGAAACAGTTCTTGAAACTCAACCCACAGAGCTTTTTCATGGAAGTAATGCTCTTCTTTGACTTGCACCATGAGGGACTCTTTATTGGTAGTCTTGGCTTCTCTCATGTACCATTGATGCAATTTATACATTCTCGTTGATAGACGCTTGATCTCCTCAGGCTTGACCATAGGTTCGCCGCGGGCATATTTCCGTTTTAGTTCCTTCTCTTTAAACGTTTCCATGGGCTCGATGCCAAGGAGTTGTTCTAAAGTGACACCGGCCTCTTCAGCCTGCCTTCTATGATCGTCGGTTATTACCAGCTGATCGGCGCCGGTACTCACATGTGTTGGTACAATGAGCGGGGGGATCGATTGCATCGCCTGTTCTCCCAGCCGGGGAACAGTTTTCCTGCTTTTTTGGCAGCTGCTTGGCTCGAGCTCGAGATCGACTCCTTTTTTTGTGCTTCATATGACTTCTTGATTTTGCGCTCATAGTCTGAGTCAATATGCTTGGGAGCTGGTGGTTGAGCCATATGAATAAAGTGGTCAATGATATGCTCAGGTACTTTCTCCTCTGGCGGCGGTTTTGGTCCAAAATTGGCCTTAATTTGGGCTTGCACTTCGATCTCGTTTTCCTCGTCAGTCAGGTGGTAAGGCAACCTCGAAAGAGGCTTGAGGCTTGGACCAAATCTGTATTTCTTGCCTCCTGTTGTACCGCTAGCCGCCATAGCTGCGGCGCCTCTCTTCCGCTGTTGCTTACGGAGCCCGCTGAGGCGGCTGAGACGGCTGACGCGGTGCCTGACTTGGAGGAGGAGTCGGTTGACACGGTGCTGGACTTGGAGGAGGAGGAGTCGGCTGATGCGGTTCCGGACTTGGAGGAGGAGGAGTGGGCTGATGCGGTGGCGGACTTGGAGGAGGAGGAGTCTGCTGACGCGGTGGCGGACTTGGAGGAGCGGGAGTCTGCTGAGGCGGCGGCGGACTTGGAGGGGGAGCCGGCTGACGTGGTGTCGGTGGCCTTGGAAAGACAATGCAATCCTTTCTCCATAGAATGATACGATGTACGGCCTCTCCTAGTGTGCGCTCGTCGTCACCTCCAGGAATGTCAAGCTCTAGCCCCGAATATTGTGCCACCACTTCATCAACCCCGACACGAGCACAGCCAGCTGGAATCGGATTGCAATGGAAGGTTACTTCAGGGGGATTTGTATAAGCAACGCCGTCCGCCACCTTCATGGATATGTTCTTCATTTTAAAGTGTAGCTCTGAAACGTCTCCATCTTATCTACTTTTCCAAAATCTTTTGCCCTTGTTTTGGACTCTAATTTGCATGATTTGAATGGAACTAACCCGGACTGACGCTGTTTTCACGGAGATCATTTTTGGAATTAATAAAAAATATTGGGGAAAGAATCAACTGAAGGGGGCCACACCCTGTCCACAAGGGTGGGAGGCGCGCCCACCCCCCAGGGTGCGCCATCCGACCTTGTGGGCCCCCTGGATCTCCGTCGACCTCAACTCCAACTCCATATATTCATGTTCAGGGAGAAAAAAATCAGAGAGAAGGATTCATCGCGTTTTACGATACGGAGCCACCACCACCTCCTGTTCTTCCTCGGTTGGGCAGATCTGGAGTCCGTTCGGGGCTCCGGAGAGGGGAAATCGTCGCCGTCGTCATCATCAACCATCCTCCATCACCAATTTCATGATGCTCACCGCTGTGTGTGAGTAATTCCATCGTAGGCTTGCTGGACGGTGATGGGTTGGATGAGATCTATCTTGTAATCGAGTTAGTTTTGTTAGGGTTTGATCCCAAGTATCCATTATGTTCTAAGATTGATGTTGCTATGACTTTGCTACGCCTAATGCTTGTCACTAGGGCTCGAGTGCCATGATTTCGGATCTGAACCTATTATGTTTTCATGAATATATTTGTGTTCTTGATCCTATCTTGCAAGTTATAGTCACCTACTACGTGTTATGATCCGGCAACCCCGGAGTGACAATAGTCGGGACACTTCCCGGTGATGACCGTAGTTTGAGGAGTTCATGTATTCGCTAAGTGCTAATGCTTTGGTCCGGTTCTCTATTAAAAGGAGGCCTTAATATCCCTTAGTTTCCAATAGGACCCCGCTGCCACGGGAGGGTAGGACAAAAGATGTCATGCAAGTTCTTTTCCATAAGCACGTATGACTATATTCGGAATACATGCCTACATTATATTGATGAACTGGAGCTAGTTCTGTGTCACCCTATGTTATAACTATTGCATGATGAATGCCATCCAACGTAATTATCCATCATTGATCCATTGCCTATGAGCTTTTCACATATTGATCTTTGCTAAGTTACTTTTCCGTTGCCACTGTTACAATTGCTACAAAACTGCTACTGTTACTTTTGCCACCGTTACCGTTACTTCCATACTACTTTGCTACTAAATACTTTGCTGCAGATATTAAGTCTTTCAGGTGTGGTTGAATTGACAACTCAGCTGCTAATACTTGAGAATATTCTTTGGCTCCCCTTGTGTCGAATCAATAAATTTGGGTTGAATACTCTACCCTCAAAAACTGTTGCGATCCCCTATACTTGTGGGTTATCAAGACCGTTTTTTGGCGCCGTTGCCGTGGAGCATAGCTCTATTCTCTGAGTCACATGGGATTTATATCTGTTGATCACTATGAAGAATTTGAAAGATACTAGAACCAAGATTTTTCCCTCTACTACGAGGGGAGGTAAGGAACTGCCATCTAGCTCTGCACTTGATTCACCTTCTGTTTTGAGTAAGCTTGCGATACCTACACCTGCTAGTAATTCTGATATGTCACAAGTAATTGATGATGCCACTTCTGCTATGTATGATGCTAATGATGGTACTACAGCTTTGCTTGGTAATACTGTGCCACTAGGTGAATTTCTTGATGAACAACTTGCTAGGGTTAGAGAAAATATTATTGAAACTGAAGATTATGATTCTCCCCCTAGATATGAATTGCCTGTTGTACCTGAGGGTTATATTATGGATGAAGAAACTGCTAGAGACTTTCTTGCTTGCAATGATAGAGAAGATCTTAAGAAACTGTTAGCTAAGCTGAAAGAAAAATCCTTGAATGCTAGAATGAAATATGATCCCAATTTTGCTACTTCACCTATTTTTGTTACTGAAAAGGATTATGAATTCTTTGTCGATCCTGAGATAATTACTTTGGTTGAATCTGATCCCTTCTATGGTTATGAATCTGAAACAGTTGTGGCACATCTTACTAAATTGAATGATATAGCCACCCTATTTGCTCATGAGGAAAAAAATCACTATTACTATATTCTTAAGTTGTTTCCTTTCTCATTAAAGGGTGATGCTAAGATATGGTTTAATTCTCTTTCTCCTGGTTGTGTGCGTAGTCCCCAGGATATGATACATTACTTCTCTCAAAAATATTTCCCTGCTCATAAGAAACAAGCTGCCTTACAAGAAATATTTAACTTTGTGCAAATTGAAGAAGAGAGTCTCCCACAAGCTTGGGGGAGGCTTCTCCAGTTACCTAATGCTTTGCTTGATCATCCTCTCAAGAAAAATGAAATACTTGATATCTTTTATAATGGACTAACCGATGCTTCTAGGGACCACCTAGATAGTTGTGCTGGTTGTATTTTCAGGGAACGAACTGTTGAGCAAGCTGAATTGCTATTGAATAATATATTGAGTAATGATAATGATTGGACACTTCCTCAACCAAATCCTAAGCCAACTCCGAAGAAAAGAGGTATTCTATTTCTCAGTCCTAAATATATGCAAGAGGCAAAGAAATCTATGACAGAAAAAGGTATTAAAGCTGAAGATGTTAAGAATTTACCGCCTATTGAAGAAATACATGGTCTTGATAACCCGACACAGGTAGTAGAGGTAAACTCTCTCCGTAGATTTGATGAAGGTGATATTCCTCATAATAAGTCTGCTAGTCAATGCTTGGATGAGTTCGATAATTTTATCGTTAAACAAGAAAATTTCAATGCTTATGTTAGTAGACAATTGAAACATAATGCTCACATGCTTGACTACTTGGGTGATTATATGAGTAGAACTGTTAATGATCTTAATCTTATTAGTAAACATGCTTCCATGGTTACAACTCAAGTAGAACAAGTACTTAAGGCACAAGATGATTTGCTTAATGAGTTGAATAGTAAGAACAATGATAATGTTGTTAGGGTTATGACTAGAGGTGGTAATATGACCCAGGAACCTTTGTATCCTGAGGGCCATCCTAAGAGAGTTGAGCAAGATTCTCAGAGAATTAATACTGATGCACCTAGTCCTAGTAATAAAAAGAAAAAGAAAACCGATAGGACTTTGCATACTTCTAGTGAACCTGTCATAGACACACCAGAGAATCCAAATGATATTTCTATTTCTGATGCTGAGACACAATCTGGTGATGAACATGAACCTAGTGATAATGTTAATAATGATGTTCATGTTGATGCTCAACCTAGTAATGATAATGATGTAGAGATTGAACCTGCTGTTGATCTTGATAACCCACAATCAAAGAATCAACATTATGATAAGAGAGACTTCGTTGCTAGGAAACATGGTAAAGACAGAGAACCATGGGTTCAGAAACCCATGCCCTTTCCTCCTAAGCCATCCAAGAAAAAGGATGATGAGGATTTTGAGCGCTTTGCTGAAATGATTAGACCTATCTTTTTGCGTATGCGTTTAACTAATATGCTTAAAATGCCTCCTTATGCTAAGTATATGAAAGATATTGTTACAAATAAAAGAAAGATACCGGAAGCTAAAATTTCCACCATGCTTGCTAATTACACTTTTAAGGGTGGAATACCAAAGAAACTTGGAGATTCAGGAGTACCAACTATACCATGCTCCATTAAAAGAAACTATGTCAAAACTGCTTTATGTGATCTTGGAGCCGGTGTTAGTGTTATGCCTTTCTCTTTGTATCATAGACTTGAATTGAATAAGTTGACACCTACTGAAATCTCTTTGCAAATGGCTGATAAATCAACTACTACGCCCATCGGTATTTGTGAGGATGTGCCTGTTGTGGTTGCAAACGTTGCTATCTTAACGGACTTTGTTATTCTTGATATTCCCGAGGACGACAGTATGTCGATCATCCTTGGTAGACCCTTTTTGAATACTGCAGGGGCTCTTATTGATTGCAACAAAGGCAATGTCACTTTTCATGTTAATGGTAATGAGCATACGGTAGACTTTCCGAAGAAACAACCTCAAGTTCATAGTATCAACTCTATTGGAAAATTTTCAACTATTACTATCGGAGGTTTTGAATTCCCTCTTCCTACTGTCAAAAAGAAATATGATATTCTTATTGTTGGGGACATGCATATCCCCGTCGAGGTAACCTAGTGTTATTCGAAAATTCTCCGGTTTCATGTCATTTGGAAGAAGTTTGTTAATAAGACTTGATCAACCTTGTTAACGGATTCCGTTTGATGGGCATGAGATGGATGAATTTAGAAGGCACAACTTTCTGTACCCATGTTTTACTTTCTGTTATTTAGAATGAATAAAGCAAAAATAGTATTTTCTGTCTGTTTTTTGAATTATCCGTGAAATAAAAAATGTCCCAAAAATAAAAGTTCTCCAAATACCCTGAAAATTTAGTATGATTTTTTATAGAATATTTTAGAATTTTTGGCACTGAGAACACACCAGGGGGACCCACCACCTGTCCACAAGGGTGGAGGGCGCGCCCCCCGACCTTGTGGGTCCCATGTGGCCCCCTTCACTTATTCCAGCACCCATCCACTTCGTCTTCTTCCAGAAAAAATCATCCCGTAGCTCAGCCACGTGTTCTTGCTCATTTTGCTGCCATTTTCGGTCTCCTTGTGTAAAGCTCCATTTGCAAAACTGTTTTGGGGGATTGTTCTTCGGTATGTGACCCCTCCAATGGTCCAATTAGTTTTTGTTCTAGTGCTTTATATATTGCAAATTTTTGCTGCTGTAGTGACCCTGTTCTTGAGCTTGCATGTCAAATTTATATGGTCCAAAGTAGTTTTGATGCATAATGTAGTCTCTAGGCACTTGTAGGAGTAGTTGCTATCAATTTTGTTGAGTTTGGTTCACTTTTATTTTGAGTCACTATAAATTTCAGAAATTTTCAGAGGAAGAAAAATGTCTAGGAAAATGTACCAAGGTGGTTCTTCGAGGAAACAAGCACCGAGGCTCGCGATATGTGAGCCGGACCTTGAACCACCAAGGGAAGCTCAAGTGCGGCCTTGCGAATGGCCGTCGGATGAATTCATGGATCGTGCAGGTTTCAAGGATGAGTTTGATGCATACGTACAAAATGCTGGCCTTGAGGACTTCGTGTCAGACAAGTGCCAACAACACTATTATCTCACCAATTCCTTTGTGCGGAGGTTTGAATTTTCATCTAAGCGTAATACCCATACTGTTTTATTTGATCTTTATGATGAATCATATACCATGGACCTTGAAGATTTTAATACTGCTTGCAAAATCCCACAGTGGGGCCTTCTTAGTGAGCCTCACAAATCTGAATATAATGATTTCCTTGCTAGCATCACCATGGGAGAAACTAGAAATATCACACAAGCTACCAAAGGGAGCATTCACTTTCCTTCCATACATTATTTTGCTCTCTTTATAGGTAGATGCATTAACGGTAAGCATGAGCATAGCCATCTTTGCGTTCCAGATCTTAGTATCCTCAAGTGCGCGGTGTTAGGTGACAAGCGATATAATTTGGGGGCTATTATTGCAAGGAGGTTACATCATAATGCTCAAGAGGGAGATTTACTTGGTGAGATTTATGCAACTCGTTTAGCTAATTATCTTGGTGTACCCATAAGGGGGAATGACATAGAGTTACCACCTGCTTTTCTTGATTATAATGCTTTAGTACGCTATCAGTTTCTTGAGAGGAATGAACAGTCCCTCCAGTACCAACTAATCTTTGACAGACGGTGTGCCGTCCATATTACCCTTCCTACTCCTGCCTTCTTTAACTTTCAGGTAAATGGGAGATATTTTATAACTAGAGAGGAGGCGAACAAGTATGAGAGGACAGCGGAGGCTGCTCGCCTCCAGGAGGCAGCCCGCCAAGCAGCGGCTGCCGCAGCACAGTACGACCCCAACTATGACTTTGGATATCATCCGGGCCAGTGGTGGCCTTAGACCAACTTAGGCCAAAAGCCTAAGATTGGGGGAGTACTTATTTCTCACCGACATTACATTCATGTTCACACACTCATTCTAGTTGTCGGTGTTCATACTTTTTCATTGTATTATCCATGTTAGGTTATTTCTTTTTCTCGCTTTCTTCTTGAGTATTTGAAGAGGCCTTTGAGAAAAACAAAAAAAATTGGTTGTAGCTTAGCTTACCTTCCATGCCTAGTTGTATTATTAAAGAAAACCCAAAAAGATTTCTCGTTCTTCTTTTACTTGTTTGGAGCTTTCCCGTGTAATAGTTTTTCTCGTTCTTGCTTTACTTTCTTCAGAAAAACAAAAACCCCAAAAACATTTCAGTGTGTTTCTTTGAAATTATTTTGTTTTCTTTGGGGGTCGAGGAGAGAAGACCACGATGAAAATGTTGAGTGGCTCTCATATGCATTATTGTTTATCTAACAAAGAGCCCATATTATATTGTCTTTTCCTTTGAATAAATGTTTGCAGATTCCAGCTTAGTCCAATGCACATGCACTATTATTATTATTCACATCATTCTGTCGAGCAAGTGAAAGGCAATAAGGACGATATATGATGAAATGATTGAGATGAGGAGAAGCTGGTATGAACTCGACCTATCTTGTTTTTGTAAATATGATTAGTTCATCGTTCTTGATTCAGCCTATTATGAATGAAACATGTTTGCAATGACAATTAGAGATTATAGTTATTCATGCCATGCTTAATTAGCTAGGAGTTTATAATGGTTTACCTTGCGTGCCAACATGCTTTTAAAATGGTTGTGATGTAGTATGATATGATGGTATCCTCCTTTGAATGATTCGAGTGGCTTGACTTGGCACATGTTCATGCATGTAGTTGAAACAAAATCAACATAGCCTCCACGATATTTATGTTCATGGTGATTTATATCCTACTCATGCTTGCATTCAATGTTGGTTAATCATGATGCATGTTTATGACTGTTGTCGCTCTCTAATTGGTCGCTTCCCAGTCTTTTTCTAGCCTTCACTTGTACTAAGCGGGAATACTGCTTGTGCATCCACTTCCATAAACCCAAAGTTGTTCCATATGAGTCCACCATACCTTCCTATATGCGGTATTTACCTGCCGTTCCAAGTAAATTTGCATGTGCCAAACTCTAAACCTTCAAATGATAATCTATTTTTATGCCCGAATCGCTCATGTAGCGACTAGGGGCTGTCAGTGTCTTCCATGCTAGGTGGGTTATTCTCACGATGAGTGGACTCCGCTCATCATTTAAGAGAAAATGGCTGGTAATTGGGATGCCCAGTCCTATGATCAAAAGATCAGAAACAAAATTTCAAATAATTGCAAACAAAACTCCCCCAGGATTGTTGTTAGTTGGACGGTACCCGTTGTTTCGGGCCAGCCGTGGAGTGTGATTGTTGGTGGAGGGGGAGTAAAAACTTTACCATTCTGTTTGGGAACCGCCTATAATGTATGTAGCATGGAAGATATTGAGATCTCTTGATTGTTGCGTTGACAATGAAAGCATACCGCTCAAAATATTATATTCATCTCTATTTTAAAAACTCGAGCTCTGGCACCTTTGGAAATCCCTGCTTCCCTCTGCGAAGGGCCTATCTATTTACTTTTATTGCTGAGTCATCATCCTCTTATAAAAAGCACCAGTTAGAGAGCACCACTGTCATTTGTATGCTTTGTTGTTAATTGATATTGAGTATGACTGTGACTGGATCTCTTTTACCATGAATTACAATGTCTAGTCAGTCCTTGATCTTCAGGGGTTCTCTACATTTATGTTTTGCGGTCTCAAAAAGGGCTAGCGAGATACCATCTTGTTATATCATATCGTGATTGTTTTGAAAAATTGTTGTCATCCGAGATTTATTATTATTACTCGCTAGTTGATTATGTCATTGATATGATTAAATGTGAGATCTAAATGCTATTGTGAATATGGATAGTTCATAATCTTTGCTGAAAACTTGAATACTGGCTTTACATATTTGCAAAAACAAGATCAAACAGAGTTTGTAAAAGTTTTTCTTTATCACTTTTAGTTTATCAACTGAATTGCTTGAGGACAAGCAATGGGTTAAGCTTGGGGGAGTTGATACGTCTCCATCGTATCTACTTTTCCAAACTCTTTTGCCCTTGTTTTGGACTCTAATTTGCATGATTTGAATGGAACTAACCCGGACTGACGCTGTTTTCAGCAGAATTGCCATGGTGTTATTTTTGTGCAGAAATAAAAGTTCTCGGAATGACCTGAAACTTCACGGAGATCATTTTTGGAATTAATAAAAAATATTGGCGAAAGAATCAACTAAAGGGGGCCCACACCCTGTCCACAAGGGTGGGAGGCGCGCCCACCCCCCCAGGGCGCGCCATCCGACCTTGTGGGCCCCCTGGACCTCCACCGACCTCAACTCCAACTCCATATATTCATGTTCGGGGAGAAAAAATCAGAGAGAAGGATTCATCACGTTTTACGATACGGAGCCACCACCACTTCCTGTTCTTCCTCGGGAGGGCAGATCTGGAGTCCGTTCGGGGCTCCGGAGAGGGGAAATCGTCGCCGTCGTCATCATCAACCATCCTCCATCACCAATTTCATGATGCTCACCGCCGTGTGTGAGTAATTCCATCGTAGGCTTGCTGGACGGTGATGGGTTGGATGAGATCTATCATGTAATCGAGTTAGTTTTGTTAGGGTTTGATCCCTAGTATCCATTATGTTCTAAGATTGATGTTGCTATGACTTTGCTATGCATAATTCTTGTCACTAGGGCCCGAGTGCCATGATTTCAGATCTGAACCTATTATGTTTTCATGAATATATTTGTGTTCTTGATCCTATCTTGCTAGTTATAGTCACCTACTACGTGTTATGATCCAGCAACCCCGGAGTGACAATAGTCGGGACACTTCCCGGTGATGACCGTAGTTTGAGGAGTTCATGTATTCACTAAGTGCTAATGCTTTGGTCCGGTTCTCTATTAAAAGGAGGTCTTAATATCCCTTAGTTTCCAATAGGACCCCGCTGCCATGGGCGGGTAGGACAAAAGATGTCATGCAAGTTCTTTTCCATAAGCACGTATGACTATATTCGGAATACATGCCTACATTATATTGATGAACTGGAGCTAGTTCTGTGTCACCCTATGTTATAACTGTTGCATGATGAATGCCATCCAACATAATTATCCATCATTGATCCATTGCCTATGAGCTTTTCACATATTGATCTTTGCTAAGTTACTTTTCCGTTGCCACTGTTACAATTGCTACAAAACTGCTACTGTTACTTTTGCCACCATTACTGTTACTTCCATACTACTTTGCTACTAAATACTTTGCTGCAGATATTAATTCTTTCAGGTGTGGTTGAATTGAAAACTCAGCTGCTAATACTTGAGAATATTCTTTGGCTCCCCTTGTGTCGAATCAATAAATTTGGGTTGAATACTCTACCCTCGAAAACTGTTGCGATCCCCTATACTTGTGGGTTATCAAGCTCACAAGTTGTCGTATCTATGATATCATCCACAGGGTATCTATCCAACAGTGCATCATCGCCCGAGGCGGAACCCACGCTGCTTCTCAGCATGGATGGGACGGTGCTGTCCAATGCTGGATCCGCTAGCTGCTGCCGCTGCTGAGACCCCCTTTCCTGGCTAAGTGAGTCGATCTTCTGCTGCTGCCGCTCGAAAGCGAGTGCCAACTCCGCGTGCTTTGATTCTACGATGCAAAGGCGGTCTGCTTCCTGCTTCCTCTCCTCCTCCTCCAGCTTCCTCTTCTGCTCCTCCTGCTGCTTCTTTCTTGCACGGCTTCTGTAGTCGGTGTTCCAGTCCGCAAACCCCTCAAACCACGGAACAACGCCTTTGCCTCGTGTTCTTCCCGGGTGTTCAGGATTCTTCAGGGCACGCGTAAGCTCGTCGTTCTCTCTGTTGGGCTTGAACACCCCCGTTCGAGCCTCTTCTATTGCAACAAGTAAACGCACATCGGCTCCTTTAAGACTTGCCCGCTCCAAAACCTCGCCTGTCTTTGGGTCCAACGTCCCCCCATGCGCATAGAACCAAGTCCTGGACCTGGGGGGCCAGCTCAATGTAACTGGAGTGACCCCTGCATCCATTATCTCTTGCTCAGCGAGATCCCACTTAGGCCGGGCCACCTCGTAGCCACCTGGCCCCAGCTTATGGTGCCACTCCTTTTTCACGGCATTAATCTTGTTTATTCTCGACCGTTCCTGAGCTACTTCCGATTCCTTGAATTTCACGAAAGCGTCCTAGTGAGCTCTTGCCTTCTCCAGTGTTCCCTTGAATTCTGGAGTCTTCTTTCCTGCATTGACGTACACGGCCCATATACTTTTCTTGTGGTTGTTGAATGCTATCGCCATCTTCCTAAGAGCAGCGTTCTTGACTTTCTCCACATCTGCATCTGTGAAATGATCTGGTAGGGTGAAATGTGACATGAGAGATTTCCAAAGCCGATCTTTTGCTCTTTGGTCGACAAAAGTAACATCTGGAAGTTCCTTTGCTGGCTTTTTCCATTCTTGAATGGAGATCGAGATTTGGTCCCTGACAATAACTCCGCATTGACGAATGAACTTGTTCGCATTCTTCTTAGGTTCGCGCGGTTCGCCATTAGGTTTGATGGCATCGATGTTGTACTTTACGCCATGCTTCAACTTTTTGGCCGGGCCTTGAACTATCCTGCTGCTTGTAGAAGATTTGCTCCATCCGGAGGGCTAAAAGAAGAAAGATCGATTCGTTAATATATATATACAAATCAATTAAAATATGTGATGATCACTAGATGCCTGCTTATATAAATATACCTCGCCGGTCTTTGTTATTTCAAGAACAACATTTCCTTCGTCATCGAATGTCTGGACTTCATCTATTCGTTCGTCTTCATCAAATATCATACCCTCACCAGTAGGGTTCAGATATTGCGAGCCGTCATCTTCTTCATTCCCATCTAGGCTCGGGGAGCGTATGATGTCGAACAGGGCCTCTTCTCCTTCTCTGTCGGTATTGTCTATAGCTTTTATTTAACTAATCCAGAAGAAAGATAAAACAATTTAGTATTCAAATTAGAATGCATGCATGCAATCAATAAGGAAAAACTGAATCATAGTAGATAATATGCATCTCGAATAATCCAGATAATTGATATGCATCATCGAATATAATCTCGAATACATCATCTCGAATATTATCGAATAATTATAATATCGAATACATCACTAGCTAATACAGATCGAATACTATCGAATAATCTAGTTCACTCACGGTGGACACCCAAAGAGAAGGAACCATCACAGGATCATAGCTCGGGTGAGATCCCTGAAGAACCTGCCAGGTATTGGAGAACCTGACGTCCAACGCAACCATGTAGCGACGGACGTGCTCGTCCTCCTCCCTGACGCGGTGACGTACAACCTCCGTGGGGGACGCCAGCCTCCGAACCGAATGTGGCCCACGCGCCCGCCACCAAAGAAGCTCCGGGTCAGCGACGGGACCCGGGTTCCTCACCAAGATGCGCGCCCCTGAAGGTAGCACCTCCCAGTGCCAGCCCGGCGGAGCCCAGTCCTGGACATGACGCCTCTGAAGCAGGACATCATCGCGAATGGGTCAACGACGAGGATACGGGCCGGGCATCGTTGACGTCGAGAACAAATTCTATGCAAATGTAACATTTTTTAAATGTTTGGATTGTGATATCTTAATATACGAGGAAAACCTTTAGTCCCTGGCTAGGAACAGGATTCAGAATCATAACGGATTCTCTTAACCTTTTAGGGATTTAACAAAATGGCGTCATTCTGGATGTGTAGAAAATGGTCCATATTTTTCATGATCTCATCTACCCTTCTATATGTCATGTTGTCTAGTGTCAAAGGATTCAAGAAAACCATGGCTTCATCATTAGCCGGAAGTAACAGGCGCATGATGGTACGAAGCTCTCCAAATTGTTTTGGAATGGAGTCCCGAATAGGATAATTAGCTTTTTGGTACAAAGTTCAGCAAGAGCCTTCCGAATATCGCTATTTGGAAGGCCTTTGCTGAAATTCATGCCAAAAAGCGAATTATCCTATCAGGAACTCCGTTCCAAAACAACTTTGGAGAGCTTCGTACCATCATGCGCCTGTTACTTCCGGCTAATGATGAAGCCATGGATTTCTTTAATACTTTGACAGACAACGTGACATATAGAAGAATATATATATATATATATATGAGATCAGAAAAAAAAGGATCAACTTGTGCACATCCATAATGGGGGCATTCTTGATAAATCCCTTATTAAAGGACTAAGAGAATCTATTGTACTATACATACATATACTAATTAATTGCAAATACATAACAAACTTTTGCAAATACAACATTAAAATATGCAACTTTTACAAATACTAATTGCTATACATTGGATCAAATGTCAAAATTCTAGTTACATTGGATGTCAAAATTCAAACTTCCTCTCAAATGTACATCTATGTCATTCTTGCATCTATGTCAAAATTCAAACTTTGACATATGATCAAATGTTGCATATTTGATCATATTTCACTAGATCAAACTTTGACATATGATCAAATGTTGCATATGTCAAAATTCAAACTTTGACATATGATCAAACTTTGACATATGTCCAAAATTCTTGCATCTAGTTACATTGGA
The DNA here is from genome assembly GCA_011799875.1 of Thinopyrum elongatum. Classification (NCBI taxonomy): domain Eukaryota; kingdom Viridiplantae; phylum Streptophyta; class Magnoliopsida; order Poales; family Poaceae; genus Thinopyrum; species Thinopyrum elongatum. Next base: position 674,445,969 of record CM022298.1, read on the forward strand.
TCAAATGTTGCATCGTAATATGCAACATTCAAACTTTTTTCAATATACTATCTCTTCTAGTGAAAAAAATGTCAAAATTCATCTAATTAACATTTATATCTAAATCATCTAACATTTCATAACTAAAAGTATAAAAAACTAAAAAAACATTCATCTAACATTTATATATCTAATTCATCTAACATTTCTATAACTAAAAGTATAAAAAACTAAAAAACAGAAAAACAGGAAATAAGAAAATGTGTGTGTGTGTGTGTGTGTGTGCGTGTGTGTGTGTGTGTGTGTGTGTGCGGGCTCGATCGATGGGAGGGCGGTCATGGCGGCAGGGGCTCACAACTAGGCGACGGCCGGCGAGGCGAGGCGAGTCGCCGGTGACGGCGACTGCGACGGCGACGGCGACGGCGACGGCGCGTGAGCTCGAGGAGGGGGCGGCGCGCGACGGGGGGCGGCGCGTCGGGGGCGGCGACGGCGTGGGCGGCGACGACGTCGGGGCAGACGGTGCGTCGGGGGCGGCGGCGATCTCCTCTGCTCGTAGTGGTCGAAGAGACGAAGAAGCAGAGGGAAACTAAAAAAATTTCATATGGTGTATATATATGCGGAGGCCTTTAGTCCCGGTTGGAGCCACCAACCGGGACTAAATGTTAATTTTGGCCAGGCCAAGCGGCTAACCTCGACTAAAGGTGGTGCGCTGCCACAGCCGCGGTGCACGAAGTTTAGTCCCAGCTCACCCAGCGAAGGGCAGCCGCACTGGTTTATAAACCCAGCCGCGGCTGCTCCTTCAAGCTCCTCTCTAAAGCAGGCCTTCTGGGCCTACCTCACCTGTGCTGCCCTGTGGGCCTACTGGGCCTTACGGGCCTGCATCCTGGCCCAACTACAGGTTGGGTTTCTAGTCGTATGGAGGCCATTGTGGCCCAGTAAGCGGGTTTTTTTAATTTATTTATTTTTCATTTTTTTGTTTTCTGCTTTATTTATTTTCTTTTATTTCTGAATTATTTTTTGCTTTATTTAGAGTTTCTTTGTGAATCTTTTTGATTTAGTTAAAAAAAATTATAAACTTTCTGTTAGTGCCAATAGTTTTCAACTTTGAATAGTTTAAATTTGAATTATTTGAAATTTGTGTGAATCACTAGTTTGTGAATAACTTTACTTTAAATAGATTTTTCAGTGATTCTTTTTTCTTATGTTTAATATTAGTGTGTTTTATCATTATATTCAATTTGGTAATACTTAGGTTATTTAAAAAAATGAAATGCCTTTGTAACAAATGAGTTTTCATCCGAAACCGTGATACTTCGAAAGAGATTGTCCATTTTGTACACGAAGTGCATCCAGTTTTTGTCGTAACCCTCTCAACTTTTTGCTCATGCTATGTGGGTGAAATGATGATACCATGCCAACTTTCAACCTTTTCAGAGTTCATTTGTAGTGTTTTTCAATTTCAGGGTCATTTAGCTCAAAAAAATTTAGTAAATGCACGAAAATAGCAAATGAAGTCAGAAAGGTTTGAAAATTGATGACGTGGCTTTGAATGGTGCATACTGAACGCACAAAAAGTCTGGAGTTGAAATAAGTTTTAAAAAATGAAATGCCTTTGTAACAGATGAGTTTTAGCCCAAAACCCTGATACTTCGAAAGAGATTGTCCATTTTGTACACGAAGTGCATCTTGTTTTTGTCATAACCCTCTCAACTTTTTTGCACATGCTATGTGGGTGAAATGATGATACCATGCCAACTTCCAACCTTTTCAGAGTTCATTTGTAGTGCTTTTCAATTTCAGGGTCATTTAGCTCAAAAAAAATTAGTAAATGCATGAAAAATAGCAAATGAAGTCAGAAAGGGTTGAAAATTGATGACAAGGCTTTGAATGATGCATACTAAACGCACAAAAATTCTGGAGTTGAAATAAGTTTAAAAAAATGAAATGCCTTTGTAACAGATGAGTTTTAGCCGAAAACCTTGATACTTCGAAAGAGATTGTCCATTTTGTACACGAAGTGCATCCTGTTTTTGTTGTAACCCTCTCAACTTTTTTGCACATGCTATGTGGGTTAAATGATGATACCATGCCAACTTTTAACCTTTTCAGAGTTCATTTGTAGTGCTTTTCAATTTCAGGGTCATATAGCTAAAAAAATCAGTAAATGCATGAAAAATAGCAAATGAAGTCAGAAAGGGTTGAAAATTGATGACGTGGCTTTGAATGGTGCATACTGAACGCACAAAAAGTCTGGAGTTGAAATAAGTTTGAAAAAAATAAAATGCCTTTGTAACAGTTGAGTTTTTGTCCGAAACCCAGGTACTTCGAAAGAGATTGTCTATTTTGTACACGAAGTGCATCTAGTTTTTGCCGTAACCCTCTCAACTTTTTTGCACATGCTATGTGGGTGAAATGATGATACCATGCCAACTTTCAACCTTTTCAGAGTTCATTTGTTGTGCTTTTCAATTTCAGGGTCATTTCGCTAAAAAAATCAGTAAATGCATAAAAATAGCTAATGAAGTCAGAAATGGTTGAAAATTGATGACGTCTGTCCGAAGCACAAAAGTACACGTTTCAAATGCCCTACGGTTACAAAGATTCCCTACGGTTTGTCCAAAATGGGACTTTCCAGATATATATATATATATATATATATATATATATATATATATATATATATATATATATATATATATATATATATATATATATATATATATATATATAAGTCCGGAAACTCACTAGAGAAGAAAGTGATGACAGTGAAGCCGGTCACATCCCAGAGTGGGATCTTTGGGTGTAAAACTTTTTCTTCGCGTGTGTCCCTTTGCGCCGTAACCATGGACAATCTTCATCATTCAACTGGATGCTCGGGTCAATATTCACTTTGAAGGGAGCAATTTCATGAAACTTTTCAAAATCTTCTCACATGTCTGTCTTGTCATCCACTCCCACGATGTTTCTTTTCCCTGAAAGAACTATGTGGCGCTTTGGCTCATCGTATGATGTATTCGCTTCCTTATCTTTTCTTTTTCTCGGCTTGCACACTACTGGAATCAGCTGCTTTGCCATCTGCCATAGCAGACGGCAAAGGCATGCTTGGCGGACGGCAAAGGCTTTGCCGTCCGCTAGCAGACGGCAAACACTCCGGCTGAACTAATGCCGGTAAAGGCCGCTTTGCCGTCTGCTGGCGGACGGCAAAGAAGGAAAGTTCTTTGTCGTCTGCTAGCAGACAGCAAAGCTTGTGGACGGCACAAAAAAGGTATCAGCCCCGTTAGGGGGCTAGCGATGCTCTTTGCCGTCTGCCAGCAGACGGCAAAGACCTTTGCTTCTTTGCCGTCTGCTGGCAGATGGCAAAGACCTTGCTTCTTTGCCGTCTGCCAGCAGATGGCAAAGACCTTTGCTTCTTTGTCGTCTCCTAGCAGACGGCAAAGAGGCCAAATAGGCAAGCCCAGGTTGAACAGTCTACTACCACGTGGCCTATTTGCCGTCTGCTAGCAGACGGCAAATTGGCTATATAGCCCCTGTTTTTTCTTAAATTCAATCAATTTCACAGATATATATATATATATATATATTCATTTCAAAATATTTCAACAAGTACATATAGCCAACATATCCCTGCCATATGGATCATCCAACATATATCATCATCCAACACATATATACACCAAATGAAAAGTCCAACATATCCAACAATTAAGCAAAAGGTCCATTTACAATATAGCCACCATCCATACATATATACGTAGCAAGTTTCAAATTGTTCATCCTACAAAATCAAAACAAAAAGGAAGGACAAGGAGAAGAGTAGACTCCAACGCAAGCTTTCGTGATCTGAAGCAAATTTGCAAAATGGGAAAGAAGAAAGTTAGAAGAACAAGAAGAAGAAGACTAGAAGAAGAAGAAGAAGAAGAAGAAGAAGAAGAAAAAGAAGCAGAATTTTTCTTCTCTTTCTTTTTCTTCTTCTTATTGCTTACTTGTGTCATTTTAGAGCTAACCTTGTTAAATAGGCCATTTTTAACCTAAATAGGCTAAGTATGTCATAAATGAACTAAATAAGCTAAGTATAGGTCATTTTGGAGCATATTAAGTCATTTTGGAGCTAAATAGGTCATTTTGGAGCATATTAAGTCATTTTGGAGCTAAATAGGTCATTTTGGAGCATATTAAGGCATTTTGGAGCATATTAAGTCATTTTGGAGCTAAATAGGTCATTTTGGAGCTAAATATGCTCCAAAATGACTTAATATGCTCCAAGGTGGCACAAACGTACAGGGACAGGCATACATGACCCAGCAATGCATGTGTCAGTCATCAGCGAGTGCAACCAAGTCGTAGCAAGCTACAAGGACTTCGGTGATACACCGCGTGACATTTCCCCGTAGGGACAGACACAGGAGAAAAGAAGGACACATGCTGGTCAATCCATGTGTTCCGGAGCAGTAGCGAACTACCATGGCTCAAAGGAAGCACTAGGAGGCATTTCCCTGTATGGAAGGCTACCAAAGGCACACGACTAGGTCATTTCTTAAGCTAAGTACGCATTTGTTAAGCTAAACACTTGGGAAAACTTACCGTCATCAAGGAGGTGTAGCTGTAGGACCGGTCGTGCCAGTGGCAGACGGAGAAGCATCGGTCGATGCTTGTCGGGAGTTATGCTGCACCAAAGATCATTTCCAATGTATCGTTAGCATGATGCAACTCAAATGTGAAGACTAGTAACTAATGACCATACAAATGAAACTCACTGTGCCCACCGGAACAATGTCTGGCATCGCCGGAGGAGTCGTGTCGGTCTTCTCGCACATGGTCTGCACATTTGGTTTTGACGAGTCAGTCATATTAGATACTAATGTAAGGAACATTACGTGCATGATTTGGCTAACATGCAAAAGAAAATTACCGCGAACATCTCGTATAGGGCCCGGGTAGCCATCATGTTCCGGTTCCTCTCCTCCTCCAACAGCTTAGCCGTCTGCCGGTCCCTCTTCGCTAGAAGCGCCTGCGTGTTCGCTCTCTCTTCCTCAATAGCAGCCTGGGTCTTCGCTCTCTCTGCCTCAATAGCAGCCTGCAACACCACTCATTAGCATTGTAATAATCGACAGCCGCACACACAATGTAATGGAGGAAAGGTATCTGATTCCGTATAACTAACCTTGAATTGGAGGTCCACTGGCCGTGCACGAGGCAATATCTCAGGATCAGAGCTGGTCTAGAGCTTCTTGATCTGCGGGAGAGTGCTACTACAACGTATCAGTCCATTCCCAATGGCTAACGAGCCATGGGACCTCCCGCCACCAGATACCATCACCAGCTCTGGATCAAGAGGTTGGCTCGGGTTAAAGTCCGGCCCTTTCCTTGCCTTCCCCTAGTCTCTGTACATCACAAGCTTGTGGTGGGAGGTGGGGTTGGTGAATTTCTCTGGATCATCGAGGTCAGACTCAGAGAATGCCTTGGCCTTCTTGTACGAGGCAGTATTGGACATTGCATAGAGGTCGAACAACTCTGGCACTGGAGCCTTGTTGTGTCGCGCCTAAAAGAGAGGAACAGAGTATTAGTTAAAGGGCTCAAGCTAGCATGAAGAATGAATTTGCATGAATCATGAAGCAAACCACATACCCAGTTTTCCCTGAACTGACGTAGGTTGACGCTGCCTAGATGGTGTGGGACACCTTTCATTTGGGCACGCTTGTTCTTTGCAGTGTCGTGGATGGAGCGCCATTCGGGAGTGCACCACTCTTCCACCAACGCCTCCCAACAGTCCATCCTATCCGCACACCATCTCGGGGGCACCTAAGTTAAGCAAGAGAAATTTGAGCACTACGCCTACGAATCAAATCAAGGAAACTAAGTACAAGGCCTTAAGAATAGGTAATTACCTTCATGTACTTTTCCTTACTCAGATACTTGACGCGGCACTTCCCTTTTTTCCTCCTAATACCAGCCGAGGCGAAGTAGTCTCGAACAGCCTGCGTCTGAGCCTCGTGCCGAAAGTTTTGAAGTAGGCGCCTGCACTCGGTGTCGATAACCCGAGCCGCGGCCTCCTCCTGTCCCTCAGCACACCTGTAGAAGGTCTGCAATCAAACAAGAAAACACGGATTAGTACAATCACTAGGGTTGCCAATCAAAGAAGAAAACACAACGTAGACGGCAAAGGAGAAATTACCCAAAACATCTGGATCACAATGTCGGCGACCGTGTGGCACTCGACATCGCCGATCCTATGCCCCGGCGGGGCCGGGGCAGCCAAGTAGTGCTCCCAGGTCATTCCTAGCTCTCGAACCCGGCCCTCACCGGGCAACGTGACCCACCCCGGGAAGCTCTGGCGACAAATCACACCAAGGACACTGTTGGGCTTGCGGACATTTGGCTCGTGTGTCCAAGACCTGCACTATGACAAGGCCAACGCATTAGATATTCGAAGAAACATGAAGACAAAAGGTTAAAAAAGAGTAAATGCACTTACTTCTCCCCGCTAGGCGCAATCAACCACCTTTGGTCGGGGGTCGCCGGGGTGTCAGGGAGCTTTGTACCACCACGCTGGTAGACTTTGCGCCCCTCAACCCACTCACCCTCACTATAGCTATCAGAGCTATAGCCACCCTCAGCACAGCCAGTCGACTCCGGCAAGTACTCCAAAGGGTTCTGCTTCGACTCAGCGTGATCCCTGCTGAGCTCCGGAGTCTCATGGGACGGAGTCTCGCGGGACGAACGCTCATCTGCCCGAGGCTCGTCGGCCGTAGGCGCGTCTGCCATAGGCTCGTCGCCCCGAGGCTCGTGGACCGGAGTCCGAGACGGCTCCACCTTAGGCGGCTCCATCTCAGATGGAGCACTCCTGTGGTCGGGTGAATCAACTGGGGGTGGCGGCGAGGAAGGTGTAGCAGCAGCCTTCCTACCTCGCCTGCCGCCACGTCCACCTCTAGCAGCCTTCTTCCCCACCGACCTCTCTCGGCCGAAGAAGAAGCGACCACCGGTGGTGTCTGCATACCGAGATCCAGCGTTCTCCGGAGGCTCTGGGGTGGAATGGAACTACCCCTCCCACCACGCGCCGAGGAAGGAGCCTCAGAGCGCTCTCGACCCGTGCCCACCATCTGTCAACACCTGCAATGACAAAGAGTAAACGAAATTAGTACAACATAAAAAGAATGAATACCTGACATGAATATTATGTATATAATTTTAGTGTATCATCATCATGAACATAATAAAAAATTGAATACCTAACATGAACTAATTAATAATATATATGTACATAATAATAATTGAATACTTGACATGAACTGTAATATTAATCTTCATCATCATCATTAATAAATGCATCGTCATCATCGTCTATATATGCTTCGGGGTCAGTAAATGCATCATCATCATCACTATCAGTAATGACGTGCTCATCATCATCAATAAATGCATCAACATGTGGAAGGCCTCCTGTACGTAATCGGTCAAGCATTGACAGGTCATCCGCAGCAGTAACCTCTTCTTGTTCCGGCTCTTCTTGTTCCGGCTCAGGCTCGGATTCACTGCCGCTGTCTACTTCAATGTTCTGGGGTGAAGTAGAGCGGTTCTTGAAACGTTTTTTGGAAAGACGTGTTTCTTGGAAGAATTCTCCTTCATATGTGTCTGGGTTAATGTGAGGTTCATAATCCTCTTCATTGGGGGGAGGTGGTCTAACATGTGGCGGCACTTCATAAACGACATCCCAACCTTTGAGATTTGGATCACTTTGGCAGGCCCACGGTAGATAGAAAACTTGGGTCGCCTGTTGAGCCGTAATATAGACATCGGGAACATTCAAATGGTGCTTTGTTTGATTTCGACTAGCCCTTGATGTTCATGAGTCCTTCTAGTCTCCTTCGGCTGGAACCAATAACATTTGAAGACTACGACGTTCGGTGGGTTGGCACCATAGAATAGAAGTTCATAAATTGCTTCAACTCTTCCATAATACTTGGTATCTCTTTCGCCAATAGCAGAGACACAACAATTTGTAGACTTTCGGTCGGCCATAGATAACTCTTTGCCATAGGTACGAAAGCGATACCCGTTGATGTCGTATTTGTCAAATGAATGGACCTTATAGTCAAAACCATTAGCGACTTGTCTCAATTCGGCGTCCATAGACTCTGAACTAACCTACAAGTTTAATACGAAAGGATTGTTGCATTAGCCAGAAATTAGAAGAAGAAATGAAATGGTCTAATGGAAATTACTGTTTGTTTGAACCAAGAGATGAAACCGGGATAGCTGCCTCCATACATTGCCAGAAGCTCATACTCTTCGACGGAATCCTTTTGGATCACCGCTCCATACGAGAATTCGGCGACGTATCGACTGTATCAAATATCCGGGAATAAGAGCAGTTCAAAGGAATTAGAGGTTGCGAAACAATGTACTGAGAACTTACTCGATGTACGGCCGCACTTCTGTTAGGTTCTTCAAGATATACAACGTAATGGTCCGCCATTCCCTTTGAATAGGCCGAGGTTGGATCCACCCTTTTTAGGGTCGCCAGCATTGTACCGAGGCTTCAGATTATGCAAATGACGATTTTTGGCTTCGTAGTGTGCTATCACGAAGTTTGCCGCCTCCTCAGTAATGAATGCCTCGGCCATCGATGCTTCAATTCGACGTTTATTTTTACATTTTTCTCGAAGCGTCTTCTGCATCCTCTCAGTTGCGTAGCACCAACGATTCTGCACGGCCCCCCCAATCGTGCCTCGGTCGGGAGATGCAAAATCAAATGCTGCATTGGATTAAAGAAGCCCAGTGGAAAGATCCTCTCTAACTTGCAGATCAACTCCGGCGCCAACTCTTCCAGTTCTTCTAGCAAGCCAGGCGATAGTTCTTTCGCACAAAGAACACGGAAGAAATAGCTCAGCTCTGCCAGTACTAGCCATTCATCCTCAGGGATAAAGCCATGCAACATCACCGACATTACCCGCTCAAGCCATATGTGCCAATCATGACTCTTGAGACCAAATATTTTCAATTTTTCAAGGCTCGCTCCCCTCTTTAGATTCGCTGCATACCCATCGGGGAATATCAACTCATTTTTCACCCACAGGAGTATTTCCCTCATAACTGGCCTTCCAAGATTGAACCATGCCTTTGGCTTCGTCCAGTTCTTCTTTCCTTTCAGTTGTCGCATGTTTTGTAGCAGTCTATCACATAGAGCCTGCTGATCGACTCTAGCCTTAGGATTATCCTTTGTTTTCCCCTCTATGCTGAACAATGTACCAAAGAGGGCCTCGCCGACATTCTTCTCAGTGTGCATCATGTCGATGTTGTGTGGGCAAAGGAGGTCTTTGAAGTAAGGCAGATCCCACAAGCATGTCTTGTGAGTCCAGGCGTGTTCGGAATTATACCCCTTGAAATACCATGGACGCTCCGGATCCGGCTCGAGAGAGTTTAACTGATCCAGGGTCTGTTGGCCTGTCAACGTAGGTGGTGCAGAGTTTTTGACAACTCTACCTTTGATGAAGTTCTTCTTGTCTTTTCTGAACTTATGGCGAGGATCCAGGAACTATCTATGCATGTCGAAGCAAGAAAACTTGCCACCCGCCTGCAGCCGACGAAATTCAAGAGCTGCCTTGCATGTGGGGCACGGGAACCTTCCATGCACACACCAGCCAGCGCATACGCCGGCAAGTCATGCATCGAATACATGTACCACGCACGCATTAGGAAGTTTTTTTTGTAGCGGCGTCGTATGTCTTGATCCCATTATCCCAAGCTTCTTGCAGTTCATCCTTAAGCGGCTGCATGTACACATTCATATTCTTCCCCGGATAGTTGGGCCCCGGAATTATCAACGTCAGGAAAATGTTCATTCCTTGCATAATCTGTCCGGGGGGGGAGATTGAGTGGAATGACAAATACAGGCCAACAACTGTATTGGGCTGCCAACATACCAAACACATTGAACCTATCCGTGCTTATGGCGAGTCGAGGATGCCTTGGATCTGCCGCTTTAGCATGATGTATTGCATCGAAGCGCTTCCACGCAAAAGCGTCCGATGTGTGTACCAACATCGGCTCCCCATCTGCAGCTAGTTCGGTTCTTTTGCCCAATTTATGCCATGTCATCTGTCTGGCCGTCTCTTCGACCATGAAAAGACGTTGAAGTCTTGGTATGATTGGCATATACCAAAGAACATTAACTGGGATTTTTGTCTGACTCTTCTCACCCATACCGTTGTCCACCTCAACATACCTGGAAGACTGGCAAACAGGACAATACTTCAAGTCCGCATACTCAAGCCTAAATAAGGCACATCCTTTCTCACAGGCATCTATCTTCTCATAGGGCATCTTAAGTACACGGAGGATTTTGTCCGACTGGTACAGGTTTGCAGGCATTACATGGCCTTTGGGTAGAAAGCATCCAAATAGTGTCATCATCGCGTCGTAGCATTCTCTGCCCAAGTTGAGTTGAGCCTTCAGAGCCATTACTTGTGCGATGGCAACCAGCTGACAAAGCTCAGTGTGCTCGTGGAGAGGACGTTTTGAAGACTCCCAGATATCATTGAAGGCCTTTGCAGATTCCTCCATCTCATCGTCTGAATCCCGAGCATCATCAAAGTCTTCCACCATGTCTTCCAGCCCGGTACCATGCTCGTCGGTGCGACAATGGCCCTCCTCAGCTCTGGCACGTTGGGCAGACTCACCATGAAATGTCCAGACCGTATAATTAGGCGTGAAACCCAACTTCTGCAGGTGTTTGATCATTTCTAACTCTGACATCTTATGAAAGTTGTCGCAGCGGACACAGGGGCACCAGGTTGTTTCCTGTCCATTTGCAAATGCGGCTCTCACAAACCCCTTGGCTTTTCTCATCCATTCATGGGTCATGTCTTTCTAACTAGTGTGACCGGTGTACATCCACGCACGATCACTCATCTTGCCTAGCTACTGGACACACAAGAAATACATACATAATTCAGCAAACCATATTCATCAGTTAATAGAGTTTGTCAGTTTTATTACGTCCATGCAACCTAGACGCTAGTAGGTAAAGATAGGTCCTAATCCCACCCGAGTATGTGTAGATTGGGTTCGTTTTCCCATGCTCTGCTCCGGATCCGACGCAAAATTTCGGCAGCACCTCCCCGCTGTTCTCCTGATACACGTCTCGGCAATAAGCAGAGAGGATGTGTACCCAGAGAACAACAAGGATGCACTGACGAAATTCTGCATCGGATCCGGAGCAGAGCATATGGGAAAACGAACCCAATCTACACATACTCGGGCTGTCCATGGATAACGTTGGACAATTTGAAAGAATCACGGTTATAAATATGCAAATGCATGCATATTTATAGATGTAACCCTTTCGAACGGGAGACGCATAGTGGTCACGCATACTGATGATTGACACCTACAGCTAGCAAGTTTCATCGGCACGAAGACCGGAACAGAGCAAAAGAAGGGGGGAGGAGGAGATGTCATTTGTGCTCACCCACGAACGCAGGGGCGGAGCTCGTCGAACGCACGGGGAGGTCGTCGAACACCAGACCCTCGCAGCAACGAAAGAACTGCACATTTAAATCCACCCGATCAACACAAATATATATGATGTTTTTCTTAACAAAATCGGGAAATATATGACCCCGTCGGCCTCTGGAAGGCCGAAGAGCACCTTTTCGGTCAACAGGAGGCCGAAGAGGTGTCGGGGGTCGGGGGGTGTCGTGGTGTCGGGGTGTGGGGGTATCAGGGTGTCGTGGTGTCGGGGTGTCGGGGTGTCGGGGTGTCCGTGTTGTCGGTGTGTCGTGTCGGGGTGTCGGGGTGTCGTGTCGGGGTCGGGGTGTCGTGTCGGGTGTCGGGGTGTCGGGGGTGTCGTGTCTGGGTGTCGGGTTGTCGGGGTGTCGTGGTGTCGGGGTGTCATCCCTCAACCACTCGACCCCTCGACCCCTCGACGACCCTCGACCCTTGACCCCTCGAAGAGAATGTGTACCCAGAGAACAACAGGGCGGTGCTGACGAAATTTTGCCTCGGACCGAAGTAGAGCACGGGAAACAAAACCCAATCTACACATACTCGGGCTATCCATGGATAACGTGGACAATTCGAAAGGACGACGGTTATAAATATGCAAATACATGCATATTTATAGATGCCACCCTTTCGAACGGGAGACGCCTAGGTTACGTGACTTCGCATGAAAATAAAATCTAGTGCCATCGGCAGAACGACCGGAACAGAGCAAATAGGGGAAGGTCAGGGCGGAGATGACAGTCGAGCTCACCCTTAAACCATAGAGGTGGTAGTCAAACGACGATGACGGCAACGCGACCGACAGTGCTCCTGGAGGTGAAGAGAAGATCCCTGCACATGAAAAACAATCCAACATAAGCACCGCAGAACAATCTAATCAACAACATCTAACCTAACGAAAAAAAAGACACTATTTTTTTAAATGAAAATCCATACATAAATCCACCCATACATCTATATAGCATTCATCCATCTTTCCATCCATACATCTACACAGCATACATCCATCTAGCAATCCATATAACAACTACAAATTGTTCAAAATCACATATACATACATCTATATATACATGGTTCAATACATCAATCGTCCATCTATACATCAATCAGACCCACCAGTAGGAAGCAACCAGGCCAAACACGCACAGAATCTTACTGCTTCAAAGTTTACATGTACTAGTATGCATACATTGTATTTTTAGAAAAAATTAGGTATGGCAGCTGCCAAAGCTTGCCAGATTGCTGGCACTGCCCCTGTATACATACATCCATCTATCCATCCATCCTTACATCAATCTATCCATCCATCCACAGATCCATCAACTCCTAAATCTATACATGCAAAAAAAATAGGAACAAAGAGGGGGACCGGTGCTCTCCGTGGGCTGGGCAGAGGGGGCAGAGAGCAAGGAGGAGCTGGTGCCTGGCTTCGGTGGCACCAGCGGTGGGGAACGGCGGTGGCCGGTGCTACCGCGACCATAGCAGCAGGTGGCGGCGGCCCTAGGGCACGAGCCAGGGAGGGGGCCCCATGGCAGAGGGGTGGGGGGGAGGTGGAGGAGGGAAGTGGGGGGCGGCGGCGGGGAGGCGGCGGCGACGGGTGGCGGCGGGGAAGCGGCGGCGACGGGCGGTGGCGGGGAGGTGGAGCAGAGGAGCAGGAAGACGCGCGCGCACGTGGGGGAAATGGCGGGTAGGAGTTTTTGGGGGCGGGCCGGGTGTGGGGGTTATTTCATTTTTTCAACAGCTTTGCCGTCTGCGGTCAACCAAAGAAGACGGCAAAATACGGGCGGGTGGGGATTTTCATTTTTTTTCTTAATGCTTTGTCGTGTGCCAGCAAACGGCAAAGGGGGTGACCGTTAGACAGCCCCCGCCGTGAAACTGTGGGGCCCCCCCACCTCTTTGCCGTCTGTCAGCAGACGACAAAGAATTGGCAGATGGCAAAGAGCTTGACCTAGCCAGTGCTGTGCCCCGTGGGGCCCACTTTGGTCTTTGCCGTCTGCCAGCAGACGACAAAGAAGTGGCAGATGGCAAAGACCCTCTTTGCCATCCACTGGTTCTTTGCCGTCTTCTTTGGCAAGACAGACGGCAAACAGCCTCTTTGCCATCAGCTGGCCGACGGCAAAGAGCTGGCAGATGGCAAAGACCCTAATTCCAGTAGTGTTGGTAGACATGTCCTTCACATAGAAAACCTGCGCCACATCATTGGCTAGGACGAATGGTTCGTCTGCGTACGCAAGATTGTTGAGATCCACTGATGTCATTCCGTACTGCGGGTCTTCCGTTACCCCGCCTCGTGTCAGATTGACCCATTTGCACCGAAACAAAGGGACCTTCAAACCACGTCCATAGTCAAGTTCCCATATCTCCTCTATGTAACCATAATATGTGTCCTTTCCCCTCTTGGTTGCTGCATCAAAGTGGACACCACTGTTTTGGTTGGTGCTCTTTTTATCTTGGGTGATAGTGTAAAATGTATTCCCATTCATCTAGTACCCTTTGAAAGTCATTATATTCGAAGATGGTAACTGGGACACCAAGTGTAGGTCATCTTCAACAGCGTCGTTCTGCATGGCATGTGTCTGCAACCAACCGGCGAAAGTCCCTGTTTGTTCACGTGTAATCCAGTCATCAGACTACTCCGGGTGTTTGGAGCGTAGAATATTCTTGAGTTCCTCGATATATGGAGCCACCAAGGCGAAATTTTGTAGAACTGTGTAGTGTGATTGAGTGAGAGAATGCCCGTCCATACATATTATTGCTTTCGGTCCTAGCGTGCCATTTCCACCCAGTCTGCCCTTATGCCGCGATTCAGGAACACCAATCGGCTTAAGGTCAGGAATAATTCAACACAAAACTCAATGACCTCCTCATTTTCATGGCCCTTGGAGATGCTTCCTTCTAGCCTATCACGGTTATGAACATATTTCTTTAAGACTCCCATGAACCTCTCAAAGGGTAACATATTGTGTAGAAATACAAGACCCAGAACAGCAATCTCTTCGCATAGGTGAACTAGGACGTGTGTCATGATATTGAAGAAGGATGGTGGGAACACCAACTCGAAACTGACAAGACATTGCACCAAATCATTCTCTAACCTTGGTATGATTTCTGGATCAATTATGTTTTGAGAGATTGCATTGAGGAATGCACATAGCTTCACAATGGCTAATCGAACGTTTTTCGGTAAAAGCCCCGTCAACGCAACCGGAAGCAGTTGCATCATAATCACGTGGCAATCATGAGACTTTAGGTTCTGGAACTTTTTTTTTGCCATATTTATTATTCCCTTTATATTCGACGAGAAGCCAGACGGGACCTCCATACTGAGCAGGCATTCAAAGAAGATTTCCTTCTCTTCTTTGGTAAGAGCGTAGCTGGCATGACCCTGATGTATGCTGTCTTTTCCGTGCATACGTTGCCGGTCCTCCCGTGCCTCTGGTGTATCTTTTGTCTTCCCATACACGCCCAAGAAGTCAAGCAGGGTCACGCAAAGATTCTTCATCACGTGCATCACATCGATTGCAGACCGGACCTCTAGGTCTTTCCAATAGGGTAGGTCCCAAAATATAGATTTCTTCTTCCACATGGGTGCGCGTCCGTCAGCGTCATTCGGAACAGATTGTCCGCCAGGACCCTTTCCAAAGATTACCTTTAAATCCTTGACCATATCATGTACATCATCACCAGTACGGTGGCGAGGCTTCGTCCGGTGATCTGCCTCACCTTTGAAATGCCTGCCTTTCTTTCTTACGGGATGCCTGCTCAGAAGAAATCGACGATGTCCCAGGTACACATTCTTCTTACAATTATCCAAATATATACTATCGGTATCATCCAAACAGTCCGTGCATGCGCGGTATCCCTTGTTTGTCTATCCTGAAAGGTTACTGAGAACAGGCCAATCATTGATGGTCACAAACAACAACGCATGTAGGTCAAATTCTTCCTAATTGTCCTCATCCCCTGCACGTACACCTTTTTCATTCCATAGCTGTAAGAGTTCTTCAACTAATGGCCTTAGGTACACATCAATGTCGTTGCCGGGTTGCTTAGGGCCTTGGATGAGCACTGGCATCATAATGTACTTCTGCTTCATGCAGAACCAAGGAGGAAGGTTATACATACACAGAGTCACAGGCCAGGTGCTATGATTGCTGCTCTGCTCCCCAAAAGGATTAATGCCATCTGCGCTTAGGCCAAACCATACATTCCTTGCGTCATCTGCAAAGTCCCTCCACTTCCTCTCGATTTTTCTCCACTGCGACCTGTCAGCGGGTACTCTCAACTTCCTGTCTTTCTTACGGTCTTCTTTGTGCCATCGCATCAACTTGGCATGCTCTTTGTTTTGGAACAAACATTTCAACTGTGGTATTATAGGAGCATACCACATCACCTTGGCAAGAATCTTCTTCCTGGGGTGCTCGCCCTCAACATCACTAGGGTCATTGATACGTCTCCAACGTATCTATCATTTTTTATTATTCCATGCTATTATATTGTCTGTTTTGGATGTTTTATATGCATTAATATGCTATTTTATATTATTTTTGGGACTAACCTATTAACCTAGAGGCCAGTGCCAGTTCCTGTTTTTTCCCTGTTTTTGAGTTTCGTAGAAAAGGAATACCAAACGGAGTCCAAACGGAATAAAACTTTCGCGATGATCTTTCTTGGACCAAAAGGAAACCAGAGCACTTGGAGTGCAAGTTACGGAAGCCAAGGGGCGGCCACAAGGACGGAGGGCGCGCCCCCCACCCTTGTGGGCTCCTCGTGCACTTCCTGACCTAATTCTTTCGCCTATATATACTCTTATATGCCCAAACCACCAGAGGCATCCACGAAAATACTTTTCCACCGCCGCAACCTTCTGTACCCGTGAGATCCCATCTAGGGGCCTTTTCCGGTGTCCTGACGGAGGGGGATTCGATCACGGAGGGCTTCTACATCAGCACCATTGCCCTTTCGATGAAGCGTGAGTAGTTTACCTCAGACCTACAGGTCCATAGCTAGTAGCTAGATGGCTTCGTCTCTCTCTTTGATTCTCAATACCACATTCTCCTCGATGTTCTTGGAGATCTATTCGATGTAATACTTTTTTGCGGTGTGTTTGCCGAGATCCGATGAATTGTGGATTTATGATCAACTTATCTATGAATATTATTTGAATCTTCTCTGAATTATTTTATGCATGATTTGATATCTTTGCAAGTCTCTTCGAACTATCGATTTGGTTTGGCCAACTAGATTGGTTTTTCTTGCAATGGGAGAAGTGCTTAGCTTTGGGTTCAATCTTGCAGTGTCCTTTCCCAGTGACAGTAGGGGCAGCAAGGCACGTATTGTATTGTTGCCATCGAGGATAAAAAGATGGGGTTTTCATCATATTGCTTGAGTTAATTCCTCTACATCATGTCATCTTTCGTAATGCGTTACTCTGTTCTTCATGAACTTAATACTCTAGATGCGGTAGGAGTCGATCGATGTGTGGAGTAATAGTAGTAGATGCAAAATTGTTTCGGTCTACTTGACACGGACATGATGCCTATATTCATGATCATTGCTTTAGATATCGTCATAACTTTGCGCTTTTCTATCAATTGCTCGGCAGTAATTTGTTCACCCACCGTATTATTTTCTATCTTGAGAGAAGCCTCTAGTGAAACCTATGGCCCCCGGGTCTATTTTCCATCATATTACTTTCTGATCTACTATTTTGCAATCTTTTATTTTCAGATCTATAAACCAAAAAACCCAAAAAATATTTACTTTGTCTTTTGTTTAGTTTTATCTATCTCTATCAGATCTCACTTTTGCAAATAACCGTGAAGGGATTGACATTCCCTTTATCGCATTGGGTGCAAGTTTGGTGTTTGTTTGTGCAGGTATTCGGTGACTTGCGTGTTGTCTCCTACTGGATTGATACATTGGTTCTCAAAACTGAGGGAAATACTTACTCTACTTTGCTGCATCACCCTTTCCTCTTCAAGGGAAAACCAACGCAAGCTCAAGAAGTGGCAGGAAGAATTTCTGGCACCGTTGCCGGGGAGATCTACACCAAGTCAAGACATACCAAGTACCCATCATAAACTCTCATCTCTCGCATTACATTATTTGCCATTCGCCTCTTGTTTTCCTCTCCCCCACTTCTAAAATGATTTTTGAAAAGTTTGCCTTTTCTTCACCTCTCTCCTTGCCTTTCCTCTTGCTGTTCTCGTGTTTGCTTATTCCATCTCTCTACCGTTATGGCCGACTCAAAAGGGGCTAAAGGTTTCTTTCCGAATCTTAATGCTTTGGATAGTCCCTCTGTCCTAAGCTCATAAATAATGATGCTACGGAAAGGCTTACCGGGGTTGTTAAGGAAAATTTTGACAATTTTGCTGAAGATGATCCTGGGATTTTTCGTTATTTGCTTGATGAATCTTTGAAAGATGCTTGGGATAGGTTATTAAGGATTCGAGCTAGCTATGTGCCCCAATATCAGATTGAGATATACTTAAAGAGCTTTTATTTTGGTTTACCTCATTCTTTTAAGCAAGTTTTGTATTCTATATTTGAAAATGGCTTTCTTGGAGGGGATGCCATCGATACTTATGAGAAGATGAAAACCATATTTGGGCACCCCAAAGGAGAAAATGTTGAATCAACTACTCTTATGTGCTTTTATCAAAATGAAATAATCAAAGAGATGAAAGCTAGTTTAGATGCGAATTTTCGTAGTTTGCTTATTCTTTCTTCTACTATTAACGGCCATGTGCTTTCACAAAATAGAAAGATAAATGCTATGGATAAGAAATTCTCCCTTTGCTTTCAAAATACCAAAGATGACAATACTTAGATCTATTCTTGTTTTTATGCCCAGCTAAGGGCATTAAACAATAGCGCTTGTTGGGAGGCAACCCAATTTTATTTTTGTTTTTGCTTTTTAGGTTCTGTTTTGCAATAAATAATTCATCTAGCCTCTGGTTAGATGTGGATTTATGTTTTAATTAGTGTTTGTGCCAAGTAAGACCTTTGGGATAGCTTACGGTGATAGTTGATTTGATCTTGCTGAAAAACAGAAACTTTTGCGCCCAGGAAAATAATTTCTATAATTCACAGAAGAATGATTTTGAGTTGATTCTTTTTGCAGAAGATTAATAAACAAATTTCTTAGGTCTTCCTAATGTTTCAGAATTTTTGGAGTTCCAGAAGTATTCGAGATTTCCAGATTGCTATAGACTGTTCTGTTTTTGACAGATTCTGTTTTCTATGTGTTGTTTGCTTATTTTGATGAATCTATGGGTAATATCGGGGGGTATGAACCATGGAAAAGTTTGAATACAGTAGATATTACACCAATATAAATAAAGAATGAGTTCACAACAGTACCAAAAGTGGTGATTTATTTTCTTATACTAACGAAGCTTATGAGATTTTCTGTTGAGTTTTGTGCTGTGAAGTTTTCAAGTTTTGGGTAAGGATTTGATGGACTATGGAATAAAGAGTGGCAAGAGCCTAAGCTTGGGGATTCCCAAGGCACCCCAAGTAATATTCAAGGTCAACCAAGAGCCTAAGCTTGGGGATGCCCCGGAAGGCATCCCCTCTTTCGTCTTCATCTATCGGTAACTTTACTTGAGGCTATATTTTTATTCACCACATGATATGTGTTTTGCTTGGAGCGTCTTTTATGATTTGAGTCTTTGCTTTTTAGTTTGCCACAATCATCCTTGCTGTACACACCTTTTGAGAGAGACACGCATGAATCGTGATTTATTAGAATACTCTTTGTGCTTCACTTATATATTTTGAGCTAGGCAATTTTGCTCTAGTGCTTCACTTATATCTTTTTAGAGCACGGCGGTGGCTTTATTTTATAGAAATTGATGAACTCTCATGCTTCACTTATATTATTTTGAGAGTCCTTAAAACAGTATGGTAATTTGCTTTGGTTATAAATTTAGTCCTAATATGATAGGCATCCAAGAGGGATATAATAAAAACTTTCATATAAAGTGCATTGAATACTATGAGAAGTTTGATTCCTTATGATTGTTTTGAGATATGAAGATGGTGATATTAGAGTCATGCTAGTGAGTAGTTGTGAATTTGAGAAATACTTGTGTTAAGGTTTGTGAGTCACGTAGCATGCACGTATGGTGAACTGTTATGTAACGAAGTCGGAGCATGAGATATTTTTTGATTGTCATCCTTTGTGTGGTGGTCGGGATCGCGCGATGGTTAACTCCTACCAACCCTTCCCCTAGGAGCATGCGTCTAGTACTTTCTTTCGATGACTAATAGATTTTTGCAATTAGTATGTGAGTTATTTATGACTAATGTTGAGTCCATGGATTATATGCACTCTCACCCTTCCACCTTTGCTAGCCTCTCTAGTGCCGCGCAATTTTCGCCGGTACCATAAACCCACCATATACCTTCCTCAAAACAGCCACCATACCTACCAATTATGGCATTTCCATAGCCATTCCGAGATATATTGCCATGCAACTTTCCACCGTTCCGTTTATTATGACACGCATCATCATTGTCATATTGCTTTGCATGATCATGTAGTTGACATCGTATTAGTGGCAAAGCCACCGTTCATAATTCTTTCATACATGTCACTCTTGATTCATTGCACATCCCGGTACACCGCCGGAGGCATTCATATAGTCATATTTTGTTCTAAGTATCGAGTTGTAATTTTTTAGTTGTAAGTAAATAGAAGTATGATGATTTCCAATATTAGAGCATTGTCCCATGTGAGGAAATAAAGAAAAAAAAGAAAGGAAAAAAGAGAAAGGAAAAAAAAGAAAGAAAAAAGAGAAAGAAAAAAAAGAAAAAACATGAGAGAAAAAGAGAGAAGGGGCAATGTTACTATCCTTTTTCCATACTTGTGCTTCAAAGTAGCACCATGATCTTCATGATAGAGAGTCTCCTATGTTGTCACTTTCATATACTAGTGGGAATTTTTTATTATAGAACTTGGCTTGTATATTCCAATGATGGGCTTCCTCAAATTGCCCTAGGTCTTCATGAGCAAGAAAGTTGGATGCACACCCACTTAGTTTTCTTTTGAGCTTTCATAAACTTATAGCTCTAGTGCATCCGTTGCATGGCAATCCCTACTCACTCACATTGATATCTATTGATGGGCATCTCCATAGCCCGTTGATACGCCTAGTTGATGTGAGACTATCTCCCTCTTTTTATCTTCTCCACAACCACCTTCTATTCCACCCATAGTGCTATATCCATGGCTCACGCTCATGTATTGCGTGAAAGTTGAAAAAGTTTGAGAATACTAAAGTATGAAACAATTGCTTGGCTAAAACTGGGGTTGTGCATGATTTGAGTATTTTGTGTGATGAAGATGGAGCATAGCCAGACTATATGATTTTGTAGGGATAAGCTTTCTTTGGCCATGTTATTTTGAGAAGACATAATTATCTTGTTAGTATGCTTGAAGTATTATTGTTTTTATGTCAATATTAAGCTTTTGTTTTGAATCATACGGATCTGAACATTCATGCCACAATAAAGAAATTACATGGATAAATACGTTAGGTAGCATTCCACATCAAAAATTCTGTTTTTATCATTTACCTACTCGAGGACGAGCAGGAATTAAGCTTGGGGATGCTTGATACGTCTCCAACGTATCTATAATTTTTTATTGTTCCATGCTATTATATTATCTGTTTTGGATGTTTTATATGCATTAATATGCTATTTTATAATATTTTTGGGACTAACCTATTAACCTAGAGCCCAGTGCCAGTTCCTGTTTTTCCCTGTTTTTGAGTTTCACAGAAAAGGAATACCAAACGGAGTCCAAACGGAATAAAACCAGAGGACTTGGAGTGCATGTCAGGGAAGCCACGAGGCGGCAACAAGGACGGAGGGCGCGCCCTGGGGGGTAGGGCGTGCCCCCCACCCTTGTGGGCCCCTCATGCACTTCCTGACCTAATTCTTTCGCCTATATATACTCTTATATGCCCAAACCACAAGAGGCATCCACAAAAATACTTTTCCACCGCCGCAACCTTCTGTACCCGTGAGATCCCATCTAGGGGCCTTTTCCGGCGTCCTGCCAGAGGGGGATTCGATCACGAAGGGCTTCTACATCAACACCATTGCCCTTCCGATGAAGCATGAGTAGTTTACCTCAGACCTACGGGTCCATAGTTAGTAGCTAGATGGCTTGTGCTCTCTCTTTGATTCTCAATACCACGTTCTCCTCGTTGTTCTTGGAAATCTATTCGATGTAACACTTTTTTGCGGTGTGTTTTCCAAGATCCGATGAATTGTGGATTTATGATCAGCTTATCTATGAATATTATTTGAATCTTCTCCGAATTCTTTTATGCATGATTTGATATCTTTGCAAGTCTCTTTGAACTATCGATTTGGTTTGGCCAACTAGATTGGTTTTTCTTGCAATGGGAGAAGTGCTTAGCTTTGGGTTCAATCTTGCGGTGTCCTTTCCCAGTGACAGTAGGGGCAGCAAGGCACGTATTGTATTGTTGCCATCGAGGATAAAAAGATGGGGTTTTCATCATACTGCTTGAGTTAATTCCACTACATCATGTCATCTTTCTTAATGCGTTACTCTGTTCTTCATGAACTTAATACTCTAGATGCAGGCAGGAGTCGATCGATGTGTGGAGTAATAGTAGTAGATGCAGAATTGTTTCGGTCTACTTGACACGGATGATGCCTATATTCATGATCATTGCCTTAGATATCGTCATAACTTTGCGCTTTTCTATCAATTGCTCGGCAGTAATTTGTTCACCCACCGTATTATTTTCTATCTTGAGAGAAGCCTCTAGTGAAACCTATGGCCCCCGGGTCTATTTTCCATCATATTACTTTCCGATCTACTATTTTGCAATCTTTTATTTTCAGATCTATAAACCAAAAAATCCAATAATATTTACTTTATCTTTTGTTTAGTTTTATCTATCTCTATCAGATCTCACTTTTGCAAATAACCGTGAAGGGATTGACAACCACTTTATCGCGTTGGGTGCAAGTTTGGTGTTTGTTTGTGCAGGTATTCGGTGACTTGCGTGTTGTCTCCTACTGGATTGATACCTTGGTTCTCAAAACTGAGGGAAATACTTACTCTACTTTGCTGCATCACCCTTTCCTTTTCAAGGGAAAAACCAACGCAAGCTCAAGAAGTAGCAGTCATCGCGGCAGATCTTATAGCGCAATGCACCGCATACCGGGCATGCATTCAAATCCATGTACTCACCGCGGTGGAGGATGCAGTCATTAGGGCATGCATGTATCTTCTGCACCTCTAATCCTAGAGGGCAGACAGCCTTCTTTGCTTCGTACATACTGTCGGGCAATTCATTGTCCTTGGGAAGCATCTTCTTTAACATTATCAGCAACTTTCCAAATCCCTTATCAGATACACCATTCTCTGCCTTCCATTGCAGCAATTCCAGTGTGGTGCCCAGCTTTTTCTTGTCAGCTTCGCAATTTGGGTACAATGATTTCTTGTGATACTCTAACATGCGCTGCAACTTCAGCCTCTCCTTTTCACTTGCGCAGTTTCTCTTTGCATCGGCAATGGCCCGACCAAGATCATCAGCCGGCTCATCTGATGCCTCTTCTTCAGCTTCTTCCAGCATTGCCGGCTCAGCTTCTTAACCCATTGTTGTACCATCGTATTCAGGGAACCCATGGCCAGGATAGCTGTCGTCGTCCTCTTCTTCTTCATTGTCTTCCATCATAACCCCTCTTTCTCCGTGCTTGGTCCAAACATTATAGTGGGGCATGAAACCGGACTAAAATAGGTGGACATGAATGGTTCTTGACTTAGAGTAATTCTGATCATTTTACAGCCAGCACATGGACAAGACATAAAACCATCCGCCCGCTTGTTTGCCTCAGCCACAAGCAGAAAAGTACGCACGCCATTAACAAACTGGGGAGAGCATCGGTCATCGTACATCCATTGCCGACTCATCTTCATTACACAGCTCCGAAAAGACCAAATTAATACAAGTTCATACATAAAGTTCATACACACTTATTCTCATAAAACAACATACGAACTCTCTAGCTAAAGCATTTAAATGCAACAAAAAATGCGATCAAGATCGCAACTATGGTAACAATTGATCCAACAGCATAATGATACCAAGCCTAACTATCAATGGCATATTTTCTAATCTTCCTAATCTTCAAGCGCATTTTCTCCATTTTGATCTTGTGATCATCGACGACATCGGCAACATACAACTCCAGTTTCATCTTCTCTTCTTCAATTCTTTTCAATTTTTCTTTCAAATACTCATTTTCTTTTTCAACTAAATTTAACCTCTCAACAAGAGGGTCGGTTGGAATTTCCGGTTCACATACCTCCTAGATAAAAATATATATGTCAACTTGATGGGCATAATTTGTCATAAACACGAAATGCAACAAATATTTATAAAAGAGAATATACCACATCCGAATCATAAACCGGATGAGGGCCGACGGGGACAGATATCAAAACCATGCCACTATGTATTACAAACAACGTACGGGTAAGAAAATTATACAAGTAAATATATATCTAAATCACACAAACATGATTTTTTTTATATAAAAAAGATAAGAACAAGAGGCTCACCAAGGTGGTGCCGGCGACGGGACGGTGCGGGCGATCGACGGTGGTCGTTAGGACGGGGACGGGAAGGCACTAAGTAAACCACACCTACATATGCAAACTAAGAGTTAATTTGAGCTCAAATTGCATGTAAATCAAATAAACTACCACATATAATTACTCCCAAACTAAAACCCACAAATCACTATACTTGTAGAGCATTGCAAGAGCTAATCTAGCAATGGGAGATGAAAGGACAAAGTTTCTAACCTTTGTGATCACTTGGATGGATGGGGGGCCTTGAAAGCTTGACAAATTTGGCAAAAATGAAGGATGAGCTCGAGCAATGGGGAAGAACAGGGGAGAGGAAGGAATGAAAGGGGAAAACAGAGAGTAATGGGCTCGGGCTCGACGAAGGGTTTATATAGAGGCATCTTTAGTCCCGGTTTGTATAACCAACCGGGACTAAAGGTGCATCTCTAGTCCCGGTTCGTGCCACGAACCGGGACTAAAGGGGTTGGTGGGGCCCCAGCCTGACACCAGCCTGCCACCACCTCTTTAGTCCCGGTTTGTGGCACGAACCGGTACTATAGGTTCAACACGAACCGGGACTAGTGAGTGCCGCCCGCCTAGCCGTTGGAACCAGCACTAATGGTCACATTAGTTCTGGTTCGTAATTGAACCGGGACTAATGAGGTGAACATTAGGTCATTTTTCTACTAGTGGAAGGTTCTACAGGAACTCAGGGCCATGTGACATTCTGTCCGATGCTCTGGAAACAAGAGAGCCCCCTGGCCATGCAAGGGGTATAGGTGTTAATGTCCCGCACAAGAGGGCTTTCACACTCAGCAAAGAAGAGAGGCTCAGCATGAAAAAAGCGAGAAGTGAAATGAAGCAGAATGAATTGTATGAAAGGTTGAGGAAGGACATGTATCCTACTGTTCGAAAGAATATTGAGGAGTCAATGATGATGCAGAAGACTCTAACACTGACAGATAGCCTGCAGATGGGAGGGGAGACGGGCATGGAGGATGCTGCTTATTGCGCGACAACACCGCACAAGAGTAGCTGTGCATCAGCTGACCCCAGCAACACTGAGACTACAACTGCTCATGATGATGCTATATCTGATCTATCTGGAATGAAAGACAGACTGAAGGGCGTGCTTACACATTCTGAAGGTACATTAAAATGTGCAACAGCCTAGGTTTGCCCACCCTTCTTGGAAGAGGGCCTCTTGTTGGACAATGTGCCCTTGAAGCCGGGCTGTGTGAAGTGCTACGTGACTGAAGTAAAGCCTGGATTCAATGAATTTTCCCTGAAGAATGTCATAGGAGACTTTGATGAGAAAAGAACCTTGGGAGAAACACTGTTACATCACATCCAGTGGCCACGAAAGTAAATAGAGTTCATCGATGAGATCCATTGTAACATCCCTGTGTAATAAGCACTGTGTTCCTCAGCTAAACATGCCATGTCATCTCCATTTGCATTGCTTCATCATAGTGCTTAAACACCTCATGTCAAATTTCTCTCTGAAATCAATTCAAACTCAAAGTGCAAAATAAAGTTGCTCCAAATTTGCTGGAAAAATGTTCACTATCTAGCAAATATTCCAAAACAAATGTTGTTAAGGAACACAACATCACCGTCAACTTGAAATGGGCTAGAGCATTTAAAACAGAGCCAAATCAGCACCTAAAATGCCCTATTCATTTTTTATTAAATTTAAATGAACTTCAAAAATGCCCAAACTTTTTGTGGCAGTGCTGGATATTGCAATGTACTAATGTGAGCAAGTTTCACATTCTTGCATATTCATTTGGTGGCTCAAAATAATGCAAAACCCTCTCTGTAAAAAAAGAAAAAGCAGAAACAGAAAAAAAGAGAGGCACTGTGCACTGGGCCTAAGTGCAAAGTGCCCCAATCCCAGCCCACCAGGCCCATCTCCCTCTCTTTCTCACTGCGTGTCGTCTCGCCCATGGTCGCCGCACGCGCGCCGGTGAGACGCCGACAGCGCGACGTCCATCGACGCCGCGGCTCGTCGAGGGGATAAGGCCGAGGCTAGTGCCTCACCCCTGGTCCTCCTCGTTCACTTCTCCCCTCTCCCCTCGCTCTCTCCCATCCATTTCCATCGACGACCGAGCGCCACCGCCGCCGCAGCTCCGACGCCACCGCGGCCACCGTCTTCGCCTCCACCCGCCGTGATGCCGTAGAGGTCCGCCTTCATCTTCCTCGTCGACTGGTGGCCTCAGCTGGAACACGGAGGCGCTGCAGCACCGGATCCCCTTCGTCCACATCTCCGGCTGCCGCCGTTCTTCTTCGTCTCCGGTGTCGGCCCCTGCAGCTACTAAACCACCAACGGCCAACGTGCGTGCCGCTAGGTGAGCTGCCTCCCTCCTCTGCCCTCTAGGCCCAAAGGTTCGCGCCGGAGCCATTGCTCCACTTGCGCCCGAACCCGCTGCCGCTGACGAGCTCGCTGCCGTGGCCATCATCACTGTCACGCGCAGCCAAGCCTCGCATCGAGCTCCTGGAGCTCGTGCGAGTCCAACGAGACCCCTAGTGTGCCTCCCCGTGCCATGCAGCGCCGGATCCGTCGACGCCCGAACTCCGGCGTCTGCTTCGCCGCTCGCCACCGCTGTCTCCGACCATTTCCGGCTGGGCCACCACCGCAGTTCGATGCGCGAGCGTGCGCCCGATCGAACGCAAGTAGCCGCGCGCAAAACGGACCCCTGTGGAGCGATTCCGACACGCTCCGGCGACACGCCGCCACGTTTTTGGTCACCAGAGTTATCTCCGGCGCCGACGCCGACGTGGCTCGGTGGGCCCCGCCCCTGAGTCGCTGACCAGTGGGCCCTGGGGGCCTCATTGACTGGGTTGACCAAGTCAACATGCTGACTGGGCAGCCCCCAGCCACTGACATGTGGGCCCCCATTTATAATTTGTCTAATTAAACCATTTTAATTAAAAACTAATTAGTTTAGCCTAATTACCCATTGACATCTGGGGCCCACCCCTCTAATTAGTCTGTTAATTAATTTAATCCACTGTTAAGCTAACAGAGGCTGACATGTGGGTCCCACTGGACCCACAGGTCAGGTTTGACCCTGGTCAGCCGATCTGTTGACTACTGACGTCATCCCCACGCTATGCTGACGTCATAATCTATTTTTGTTAAATAAATAATTCCAGAAAATACTTTAATCTTTGAAAATTCATAGAAAATAAACCGTAGCTCGGATCGAAAAACTTTCTACATGAAAGTTGATCAGAATGACGAGACAAATCCAACCGTGCCATCTGTTTCCGTGTCGGGACCCTCTGCGCAGGTGAACCCACAACTTTTATCCCATTTCTGGTAGATGAATAGTGCATATATACCGGTTAATAATTCCAACTTGAACCCTAAAATAACTAATATGACTTAGATATACTTTTAGGCAACCCTGCACTGCACCTTAAGCATAGCATGCTCCGTGTTGCATATGTTTGCTGTGTATTTATCTGTTTCCTCCCCCTCTTCTCTCTCGTTAGACCCCGACACCGACGCAGCTCCGGAGTACGACTACACAGTTGACGGTCAGACCCTTGCCGCAGAGCTTCCAGGCAAGCACCCCCCCTTTGAACATTCCGATATCGCCTATTCTCTTCTCTCTTATGCTTGCATTAGAAATTGCTGCTGCTACTGCTTTACCTATTCTGATGCATAGCCTGATTTTGTAACTGCTGTTGATACCTACCTGCTTATCCTAAACTGCTTAGAATAGGCTGGTTAGTAACCCCAGTGACCCCCAGTTGTTCAGTAGCCCCCGCTGGATTATCAGAAGACTCGTTCATCATCATCAACAACCAGGCCCCGGCACCGCACATCACTTCCCCTCTATCTGAACGACACTACAGCGTTACCATCGAGTGCTGAGGGTGATACCTCGCAAGCACTTCTGATGCTAACTCTGTGGAGTAGTTACTCGGTCGTGGTCATCGAGGGTGATTCCTCCTTCTCCACTCCCGATAACGATGCTGTCGTGCAACACCTCAGGTGTGGACCTCGAGGGTGATGCCTCTTTAGTTCACCTTGATGTTTACATCAGGTGGGAATCCAACGAGGTTGATGCCTCGGATTCCTTCTTGATGTGGTAGCCACACGGATTGCCTTTACATTACTGTTGATACTGATTAAACTGGATAAAGACGGGTCGGCCCGGAGGGGTACCCGCACGAGCATATGATGAGAGTGATGTGGAGTCGGGTTGACCTGGAATGTGCCCGCTAGATAACTACGAGGAGTGGCCGGGCATTCTTAGCACTTGCCGCAAGTCCTCGAGACGGGGCGATGGGGTCTCATCGATCGTGAGTCTCTGCTCGTTACCGCACTCCCAATCCACTAACGATTTGGATATTTGATTCGAGTGGGCCTCTGGCCCGATAGCGCTAACCATCACGCGGGAATAATATGGGTACTCCACGTCGTGGCATCAGCCGAAGCTTTCTAGACGTCAACGGTTGAGCGGCGCGTGCCGAGTTGGACTGGTAACGCAACTGCGCTTGTATTAAGTGGTTGCTAGGTCTGCTCTCGGCCACCCACGTAATGCACAGGAGC
The DNA here is from genome assembly GCA_011799875.1 of Thinopyrum elongatum. Lineage (NCBI taxonomy): Eukaryota > Viridiplantae > Streptophyta > Magnoliopsida > Poales > Poaceae > Thinopyrum > Thinopyrum elongatum. The sequence goes on from CM022298.1 coordinate 674,474,642, forward strand.
GTCTGGGGCGAGGGGCCCAGCCCCCCGAATGCATAGGTTAGTCCGGCGTGCTGACCTCTTTGTTAAGCTTAGGTCGAGTTGCGGCGTGTTGTTTAGCCGAGGCCGGGCATGACCCAGAAAAGTGTGTCCGGCCGGAGTTAAGTGAGCGTGGTGGGTAAGTTGGTGCACCCCTGCAGGGAAGAAACAATCTATCGATAGCCGATCCTCGGTAACGGATGCTCGGAGTTGTATCCCGATCGATACAACTAGAACTGGACACTTGAGATGATAACTGGATGTGATGGCTCCAGGATCGCTTTCTCGCAGGGTGTCAAGGAAGGATCTTTGGGCGAGATTGTTACTTAACACTACTACATTATATGGTAATTTTCTACACTCTTCTATTGCTGCAAGACCGCTGAAGATGCTGGTCTTCGATAGGACTAGGCCCTCTCTCTATTCTGGCATTTCTGCCGTCAAGTCCACATATACAGCCTTCCTTTGATACTGTTGTATATGCAGTGTAGATCCTTGCTTGCTGAGTACTTCAGATGAGTACTCACGGTTGCTTTGCTTTCTTTTTCTCCCCATATCCGTTTGTTGCAACCAGATGACGGAGTCCCTGAGACCGTCGCCCCTGTTGACGACTACGGCTACTACTACTACCCCCCTGGCGAGTACTACTACGAGGAGCCGACCGACGACCAGGAGTAGGTTCGGAGGGTCCCAGGCAGGAGGCCTGCGCTTTTCGATCGTAGCTTTTGTTTTGCCCCGCCTTTCTAAAGGCTTATCTGTTTCTGTTTCATATATGTACTCAGATATCCGATGCTTCCGCCGACGCTTGTATGCGAGCTTATGTATTCGAGCCCTCGAGGCCCCTGGCTTGTAATATAAAGCTTGTATGACTTTATTTATGTTTTAGAGTTGTGTTGTGATATCTTCAAGTGAGTCCTTAGGCTTGATCGTGTGCATTTGCGTGTATGATTAGTGCACGATTAAGCCAGGGTCGTCACAGGTTGGTATCAGAGCCGACTGCCGTAGGAATCCCCCTTTCCAACTCATTGGCCGAAGTTGAGTCTATTGGTCCAAAACTGTTTTACTAACTTGGCTGTGTGGCTTACGGGCCCATGTCGCCAATTGGGTGGTATTAGGATCTTTTATTCCTCGTCTATACTATGGGGCTCTGATCTCTCTTCTATTCGGGTTAAAATTTTACTAACTTCAATTTTAGGTTCTCGTGATCACATCCACCCGGAGTTCTGAAATTACCCCCCTTGCTTCGAGATTGTGGGCCAGGTTCTGCTTACAGGAATCTTTTATCGAGGGCACCCTGTGTTGTCACCTGCAGAATCCTCGCTCCATCAGTTTTCTTCGACGTTGATGTAGCCTTTGCTATGTCTCGTTGTGTACTTCCTTACCACGTGCCTGCGTGCCGCCTAGCATGTCTAGGTTTTAAATTTGCGTCGTTATGCTGTCCGCATAAACCCGACTCAGTGTATGGATATGTACGTCTTAATTAACTGCTATTAAGTATCTATTACACTACTTAATTATTGTTGTGTTACATCATAACTGTCGCTAAACTCCCGCAATAGCTTTTGCTAAACTACCCCTGTTGAATTTAGCAGGATGGGTGACAATAATCCACCATCGCTAGATTATATGGCAGCTATGATGCAACAATTCGAGCTCAACCGTCAGTTCATGACTGGGATTATGGATCAGTTCCCTCGTCCCAATGTCAACCAGCAGCCAGTTTCAATTACGCTGCCAGAGTCCGTGCGTCTCAACCCAACAATATTCCGCAATGTAGTTAATCCGCTGGATGCCGATGATTGGCTGCGTGACATCTTCTATGAGATGGAGTCAGCTGATGTTGCTCCTGTCAGCTATGTCACCTTTGCGACCTACTTCCTGAAGGGACCCGCAGCACAATGGTTGGCCACTCACAGACAGACCCTACCTCCTGGAACTGTCGTCACCTGGGTGGAATTCAAGGCTGCTTTTCGTGCCCGCTATATACCTCAGGGAGTTATCGACCGGAAGAAGACGGAGTTCCGTAACCTTGTTCAAGGCAACAAGACTATAGAAGTTTATCAGCGAGAGTTCCTGGATCTGTCTCGCTACGCTGAGGAAGACATCCCCACTGATGCTCGTAGACAGGAGAAGTTCCGTGATGGGCTACACCATGACATTCAGCTAGCCCTGCTCGTCCAAGACTATCCCGACTTTGCCACCTTGGTGAACAAGGCTATTATGGTCGAGACTGGTCTGAAGAAGCATAAGGACACGATCAAACGCACCTGTGAAGCGGGCTCATCTTCGGGCTCGTCTTCGCAGAAGCGCCGCATATGGATTCCATAGAGCATGTATCGTCCAACCGCTCCAGTGTACCATCCTGCCTATGCTGCACCGCGTCTGCCCCCTCCACCACCAAGACAGCATCTGCGAGCTGTACCACCTCGAGCTCCTGCACCACGTCCTGACAGTGGACTTTGCTTCAAGTGTGGCCATCCGGGTCACCGTGCCAGAGACTGCTCACAGGGTAAGAATCAGCTGGTCCTTCGGCCTGCTGGCCATGGTAATGGCCGTGGAATTTCTCAGCAGCACAACAACAATGCCAGGCCTTCTTATGGTCGTGGGCAGGCCTATCATGTCAACATGAGTGAAGACCTAGACCAACCAGCTACTGTGATGGGTACACTTCATGTTAACTCAATACAAGCTTCTGTCTTATTTGATTCGGGAGCATCGCATTCATTTATTTCTGAGGAATTTGCATGCATGCATGACTTTAAATTAAAAGGGTTGCATCATCCGTTAGCGGTAAACACTCCCGCGAGTCAATGCCAAACTTCCATGTTCTGCCCCAACGTTACTATAGAGATTGCAGGGTTGGCGTTCCATGCCTATCCCGTTAAGTTGAAGTCCTCTAAGATTGATCTTATTCTGGGTATGGACTGGTTGAAAGCCCATACCGCTGTAATTTATTGCGCCACTAAAGAAGTTCAACTTCTGCATCCCTCGAATGAGATAGTGAATTACCATGCTCTCATTGTTCAAAGTGCCGAAGCTCAAATTTACGCTTTGAATGCATTGAACGCTTCTCCGCTTGACGGGATCGAGGACATCCCAGTAGTCCGGGACTTTCAGGATGTTTTTCCAAAAGAACTTCCAGGAATACCCCCTGTTAGAGCTGTCGAGTTTGTCATCGACTTGAAACCAGGCACCACTCCTATTGCAAAGCGTCCTTATAAGATGCCTCCGCACCACCTTCTCGAGCTTAAGGAAGAAATCGATAAGTCACTTAAGAAGGGTTTCATCCGGCCCAGTTCCTCTGCTTGGGGAGCACCTTTGCTCTTCGTTAAGAAGAAGGATGGAACTAACCGATTGGTTCAGGATTATCGGCCCATTAACCAAGCCACAATTCAGAACAAATACCCCCTACCCCGGGGTTGACACACGAACACATCACGTGTACCCTCGACGCCGGGGCTGATGCACCGCAACTCACGTCGAAGGAGACCCGACCGACAGCGCGATACGCAAGACAGTCTGAGGGCGCTTTTGAGACCCGAAACCCCACACGCCCGGGAGGGACCCCGTCAGGGAGTGCGGCGGCTATGGGCTGCCCTAGGTCGATTTGCTCACCCCTAGAGCCTCGGGATTCGCAGCTCTCAAACTCGAGGAACAGCGAAGAACGAGAGAGAAAAACGATGGAGGGATAAAACTTAGACTGAAAAAGTAGTATATTGATTTGTTCGATTGTGTGTTGTTTCAATCGACCGTCACCCCTAAAATATATAAGAGGCGGCTGGACTTCCCGTACAAGTAAAGGATTCATCTAGACTTTCCTTACAAGAAAATTACATCAATTCACGTCCTACAGTTCTACTTTCAGTCCAACTCGGATTCAACCCGAATATGTCCCATACTTCTGTCCTGCTTCTTGCGCGGGCCGTAGAAATCCCATACTAACTCGGATGGAGTCGAGTTCAACATCAAACTTGTCCGCCTCGATGATCTGCATAATACAACATGTGTCACTTCTCCTTTTAAGGCCATCTTTATGACTTTTAGGGCCCATCTTTAACTATGGGTCGGATTCAATTATGCAGTTTTCTGAACTGTCCGAGTCTTGTAACAACATTGTAGGCCATATACTATCTCCGACTATGATAACTCCAAAAGCAAAGTTTACTGTTTCGATGATACGCACAACTTCCATGTAGAACACTTTTCCATCCAAGGTCATCTGAATAACCTTTCGAGCCCATCTCCAACTTATGGTCGGATTGACTTTGATAGCCTCCACTTTTCCGGCAAGCTTTTTTCCCGGCAAGGTTTCCACCCGGGCAAGCTTTCCACACCGGCAAGATTTCCATCCTGGCAAGCTTTCACACCAGCAAGCTTTTTCGCGCCGGCAAGCTTTCCACGCCGGCAAGGTTTCCACCCCGGCAAGCTTTCCACACCGGCAAGATTTCCACCCCGGCAAGCTTTCCACGCCGGCAAGGTTTCCACCCCGGCAAGCTTTCACACCGGCAAGGTTTCCACCCCGGCAAGCTTTTCGCGCCGGCAAGCTTCATTCAGCCGGCAACGGCCGAATAACTCACGCGACCCATCAGACACCACCTAGGCGGGTGTCTGGTCCCTTGCGTCACTTTTTCACTCAGGACCGGTCTGCAAAGTGTTGCCTCTAACTTTTGCATACGAACTCGGATTGGGACGTTTTTTTATATCAAAATCTTCTGTTTCGACGAGACGCACAACTTTTATGTTGAAACTTTTTCCATTTGAAGCCATCTTAATTGGGTTTCAAGCCATTATTCAATCTGGTGCCACCATGAGCATCTCTGAACTTGTCATAACTTTTGCATCCGAGCTCCGTTTTAGACCACTTTCATATCCATCTTGATCTTCTCGAAGAAAGCCATCCCATGGTGACTTCCAATCATAAGTTTGAATTAATCTTGACATAGCTTAAGGCAACTTTTACGATTGTGCCTCTTTTGAGCGTCAACACATGCCCCCCTATTTTTCAGCAAAGCTAGCGTGCCGAAAAATAACTTGTACCGTGTTGGTTCTAAGGACGATGTCAACACTCCATCGGCCATTTATATGCTTAGGGCGATAATTATATATCGGACATTATTATTTTTGAATCCTTGATGCAAACTTGGGTGAAACCTTCTCAACTTCATTAACAATCCGATGATAAAGTTCCATAAATGCGTATCTCAAGGTGATCCCCCGAACCATATTGTTCACCGTTTTGCTAGGATTTTGTAGATAATCAAAAATAAACTTTCTCCAATCCTTACTTTCACCTGCATAAAAATTTCATTAGTGGCCAAAGCTGTGGACTTTGGTTCGGCCTTACCTATGTTGACGAGACGAAGCATCGGCTATTGAGAGAAATGCAATACACCATGATTAACACAGTAGCCGGATGCTTGCTGTGCCAACTCTTTCAAATTGTCATGTCTAAATATATGAACAATTTTAGAGGAACTCAAGGTAAATTTTGCATCTAGACATACCCCAAGATAAACTATAAGTGATTCGTCAAAACATTGATAACCCCTGGATATTTGTTGCACTACTCATAACGAATCACCGAAAGCCTCAATATGTATAGCACCTATAGCAAGTAAAAGATTCAATCCGAATAACAATGCATATTCAGCTTTGATTAATCATGCATGAAAATATTCTAAGCGGCATGAGGCTTCAAAAATAGTACCATAAGGAGATATATAAACAACACCAACACTTTGGCCATTGCTACGAATTGAACCATCAAAACATAATCTCCATAGTAGTTGTCTCGCTCTCCAATCAAACTAAGGACGATGTTAGAATTCCACACCGGCCATACTTTGACATATTCTTAGGGCGATAGGTAAATATCGGCCGTTAACACAAGGTCCATGTAGAATTCACCCGCCACAGTATGTATAGCCGAAATAAACAAATGAAATAGCAATAAAATATTTCGGCCCCTTTGTATTAGCAACAAAAATGTAACTAACCAAATGTATAGTGATTTGATAATACCCTGTCATGATATAGAAAATTATGTTGCATCCATGGATCAAAATAAGTCCATGGAGGGTAACTGATCATACCTATGGATGAATTCCATGGCAAAGGCATCAATGGCATTGTTGAAGAAAATGGATGATGTGCTAACCGAAGATTTTGATGTTGTGATGCACACCTTTAGCCTAATTGTTTGTTGCTTCCATTCTTCTCTTTCTTCACTTTTATTGTACTTGTTGCAATAGAAGCATGCACATCATTTTTGTTATGAATGATCCTCTTGGGAACCCATGCCATGTTCTTCTGTCTCAGCTCTTGTGCACTAATATTTTGTAATTCCTTCTTTTGCCAATACGTTAAGCCGAGTGGGCATCTCGGCTGTGATTCTGTTTTGACCAATGGCAATTTCTTTTTGGCCTTATGCACTCTCAACTTCTTTTCTTCAGATTTGGCACTTTGACTCTCAATAATTGGTTGCTTTGTCTCATTGCCTTTAGTAGCCAATGTCAACACTTTAATTGGCTCTTTTTCATTTGAGATCAAATCTGAAGTTGCACTCTTACGACCATCTCTTTTAACACGGTAAACTTGCTTGACCACCTCTTTCTTCTTCCTTGAGCTCTGGACCGATCCCTTATGATTGAAACGGTCTTTAACATGTGATTGTTCAAATATTGATCTTCTCGGAGCTGCATAATATTGGTGAGATGATCTAAAATAAGATGGAGAATGTGCCCTTGTATCATACCTGTCCCATGATGGATATGGATCTATATGAGCATAGGGAGGTATCCACGGCATTGGCATTGGCGGCCCAAAATAAGGATATGAATATGTTGCATTAAAATTCTCACTTTGCCAATACCGATCCTCATATTTGCGCCTTGGGGGTGATCTTGGTTTCTTTGCATGATTTGGCCGATAAGTATTCTTCTCTTCACTCTTCTTTTGATATTTATCCAATAGTTCAGCGAAGGTGATTTTTGATCTCTTATACTTGCACTTATTTCGGCCTTTGTTTTCTTTTGGTTTGCTTTCATCGATCATTGGATTTGCTTGCTGCCCCCCAGTCCTTGGCGTTTCCATTGTAGCTTCGATGGAATTCTCGCCCTCAAGATTATGTTCATTATGCTCTTCAACAACTTCTTTACTTGAAAGTTTGATCCCATCACCTGCAGTTTTTACCTTCTCTTTAAATGGATCAGCTTGAAGCAGCCGATGCAAAAACTTTCTGCCATCGGGACCAATCAGAATAGACTGGTCATCTCTTGGTATCTCAACAAATTTCAATCATCCTTTATCAATGGCCGATTTAACTATTTGACGAAACATGTTGCAATCCTCAAAATTATGCTTGGACGAATCATGCAACTTACAATACATTCGTCCCTGGACAGATGGCTCCACATGGTGATCAAGAATTCTAATATAATTATTTCTCAACAACAAATCAAAGATTTGATCACACATGTTTGAATTAAAGGTAATTTTTTTATTTTCTAGCCGATCTTGCTGTGAAAACGGGTTTGGAGTTAAGCAAACGAATGGTTCAGATTTTGTATCACCCCATTTGGCTATGATTTTTATTTTGCATTCTTTTACCGATGTAATTGGATAAGATATTATACTAGCATCGGTTTTTTGAAAAGAATCTAACCTTGGCTTTATGTTTCTGAAACAAAAATAGTTAGAACATGCATGCCTCAATTGAGACCAAGAGTAAGCCATGTATGAAACAAGCAAAGCTACCCATGTAGATACGAACTTTAAATAAAGCAACGGGGAAAGCTTTGGCTGCAACAACAAGTCATTATCGGTCTTTATAAATGGCGCAATGGGTTGACCGATATGTTCTATAATGATTTTTTTCTAACAAGTAAATTACCCTTCTTCATTGGTCTTTCAAAATTACTTATGAGGATTTTTCTAATAAATGCATCAACAATAAAGTTTTGACCAAATCTGAAAATAGGTAAATTACTTGCTAAACATACCTCTTCAAATATGTTGGGAGAGCATGATGGTGGTGTGACTTGAACAATATCTTGCTCCGCCTTTGGATGGCTCCCCAACGCCTCTTCATCATCTTTTTCTTGATTCCGTGCATCATTACACTGAAGATTTTTGTCGGCCGAACTTTGTTCGGCTACTTGTTCTTGTCCTTGAAGTTCATCAATTTCTCTGGCATGAAACTCATAGGGCAGGAAGTAGGTTCCATTAACTTTAGAAAAATCAAGTATGGTCACTTTGCTATGCTTGCCATGCCCTTTCTCAATAATTCTTGCCTCCTTGCATTTGATGGATCCAGAATATATACTTCTTGATTCGGCTTTCTCAACCGAAGCACTTTCATGTTCTGAATCATCTTTCTTTACATTGATTCTTCCAATTGGCAATGCTTCTTTTACTTGAGCCAATTCTGTTTCTTTTTGTTTCTGGCGGCGAGCGGCAAAATTGGCTTTAATCTTTTTCTCAATTTTAGCCCACTCCGGATACGATTGCCCCCCCAATGCTTTTAGATTCTTTCGGCAATGGCACATGGGTGTTGCCAAAACTTTGCAATTGTGTAGGGGGTGTATAATATGTTGTAGTACTAGGTGAAGGCACATGCATTGTTGTAAAACCATATTTTTGTTCGCCAATTTTATCAATTGGCAAAGATTCATCTTCTTGCAAAACTCTAGCTTTTATTGCTGCATAATCAGCAAATAAACCCTTTTCATGTTGTTCAAGGCAAAGAGCACTAATCCTCTTATTTTGGGCTAAACTCTTCAATGCAGCCACCACTACCTCATCTTCTACAATATTGGGCACAACCGCTCCTGTAAAATTTACATTTATTCGGCTATGACCAGGAAGGTGTGAAGCTGAATTATGAACATCTACAGTTGTGTATGGTGCTGAAAAATTATTGTCATGAGGTGTGGCATATGACGGTTGAGAATAACTGGCCGAATAGCTAGTAGTAGCATGGCCAATTCTCTCGTTCATCGACATGGTTGGATTAGTATAATGCACATTACTTGCCGATGAATAAAAGGGTGAAACACTTTCTTGCATGGCATTGGAAATTCTAACATGAGGTGTTTCAAATTTATTAACCGAACTCACCATGTTGTTCATCGGCATAACGATTTGTGGAGTTGCCGATGCATGAGAGTTGGGATACATATGGCGCATGTTACTAGTATCATAAGAAGTTGAAGCATGTAAATTACTTTGAATCGGCCTATGCACGTAATTAGATGCATGATTGAACAAACTAGGGCTGGCCGATAGAGTATACTCGTTGAACGATCTAGTAACACCATATGAATTATTTGCATCTACAGTAGGGAATTGGGTATTCATATTACCTTTGTAGATTGCAAACCCTAGATGACAATCTCTTCATAGCAAGAACAGGCCGGAGACCGTTCAAAGCTTCGTCCCCAGCGGAGTCGTCAAAAAGTGTGTTGACACACAAACACGTCATGTGTACCCTCGACGCCGGGGGTGATGCACCGCAGCTCACGTCCAAGGAGACCCGACCGACAGCGCGATACGCAAGACAGTCGGCGGGCGCTTTTGAGACCCGAAACCCCACACACCCGGGAGGGACCCCGTCAGGGAGTGCGGTGGCTATGGGCTTCCCTAGGTCGATTTGCTCGCCCCTAGAGCCTCAGTATTCGCAGCTCTCAAACTCGAGGAACAGCGAAGAACGAGAGAGAAAAACGATGGAGGGATAAAACATAGACTGAAAAAGTAGTATATTGATTTGTTCGATTGTGTGTTGTTTCAATCGGCCGTCACCCCTAACATATATAAGAGGCGGCTGGACTTCCCGTACAAGTAAAGGATTCATCTAGACTTTCCTTACAAGAAAATTACATCAATTCACGTCCTACAGTTCTAGTTTTAGTCCTACTCGGATTCAGCCCGAATCTGTCCCATACTTCTGTCCTGCTTCTAGCACGGGCCGTAGAAATCGCATACTAACTCGGATGGAGTCGAGTTGAACATAAAACTTGTCCGTCTCGATGATCTTCATAATACATCGTGAGTCACTTCTCCTTTTAAGGCCATCTTTATGACTTTTAGGGCCCATTTTTAAATGTGGGTCGGATTCAATTATGCAGTTTTCTGAACTGTCTGAGTCTTGTAACAATTTTGTAGGCTGTATACTATCTCCGACGATGATGACTCCAAAAGCAAAGTTGACTGTTTCGACGATACGCACAACTTCCATGTAGAACACTTTTCCATCCAAGGTCATCTGAATAACCTTTCGAGCCCATCTCCAACTTCTGGTCGGATTGACTTTGATAGCCTCCACTTTTCCGGCAAGCTTTTTTCCTGGCAAGCTTTCCATGTCGGCAAGGTTTCCACCCCGGCAAGCTTTCCACACCGGCAATATTTACATCCTGGCAAGCTTTCACACCAACAAGCTTTTTTGCGCCGGCAAGCTTTCCACGCCGGCAAGGTTTCCACCCCGGCAAGCTTTCCACACCGGCAAGATTTCCACCCCGGCAAGCTTTCCACCCCGGCAAGCTTTCACACCGGCAAGGTTTCCACCCCGGCAAACTTTCACACCGGCAAGGTTTCCACCCTGGCAAGCTTTTCGCGCCGGCAAGCTTTCCACGCCGGCAAGCTTCATTCAGCCGGCAAAGGCCGAATAACTCACGCGACCCATCAGACACCACCTAGGCGGGTGTGTGGTCCCTTGTGTCACTTTTTCACTCAGGACTGGTCCGCAAAGTGTTGCCTCTAACTTTTGCATACGAACTCGGATTGGGACGTTTTTTATATCAAAATCTTCCGTTTCGACGAGACACACAACTTTCATGTTGAAACTTTTTCCATTTGAAGCCATCTTAATTGGGTTTCAAGCCATTATTTAATCTGGTGCCACCATGAGCATCTCTGAACTTGTCATAACTTTTGCATCCGAGCTCCGTTTTAGACCACTTTCATATCCATCTTGATCTTCTCGAAGAAAGCCATCCCATGGTGACTTCCAATCATAAGTTTGAATTAATCTTGACATAGCTTAAAGCAACTTTTATGATTGTGCCTCTTTTGAGCGTCAACACCCGGATCAATGATCTTTATGATCAGCTTGCTGGATCCTCTGTATTCTCCAAACTCGACTTGAGGTTGGGTTATCACCAGATCCATGTCCGCGAAGAGGATATTCCGAAGATCGCCTTTGTTACTCGTTATGGCTCCTATGAGTACACGGTCATGTCATTTGGCTGGACGAATGCTCCAGCTATGTTCTCCCGCCCGATGAACTACATATTCATGGATTACCTCGACAAATTCGTCGTGGTACATCTGGATGATATTCTGGTATATTTGAAGAACAAGGAAGAACACGCTGAACATCTTCGTCTTGTTCTGGAGAAACTTCAAGAGCATCAACTCTATGCCAAGTTTTCCAAATGCGAGTTCTGGCTTTCTGAAGTAACCTAGCTTGGTCATGTGATTTCCAAGGATGGAATTGCTGTTAACCCGGAGCGTGTTTAGGCTATTCTTGACTGGACTCCTCCGAAGAACGTCAAGCAAGTGAGAAGTTTTCTCGGCCTGGCTAGTTATTGTCGTCGATTCGTCGAGAACTTTTCCAAGATTGCCAAGCCCCTGACTAGTCTGCTTCACAAAGGCGTTAAGTTTGAGTGGACAGACAAATGTTAAGAAAGTTTTCAGACCCTCAAGGACAAGCTGACTTCTGCTCTAGTGCTTGCTCCTCCGGATTCTCGCAAAGATTTTGTGATCTATTGTGACTCCTTTCGTCAAGATTAGGCTGTGTCCTAATGCAAGAATTAAGAGTTATTGCGTATGCCTCGCGACAATTGCGTCCGCATGAAGAAAACTATCCAGTGCATGATCTTGAACTTGCTGTAGTGATCTATGCATTGAAGCTCTGGCGGCATTACCTTCTTGGTAACTAGTGTGAGATATATACTGATCATCAAAGTCTGAAGTATTTGTTTACTCAGCTGGATCTTAATCTCCGTCAGCAGCGATGGTTGGAAACAATTACGGATTATGACTGTGGTATTTCTTATACCCCTGGCAAAGCTAATGTGATGGCTGATGCATTGAGCTGCAAGTCCTATTGTAACAACCTTATGGTTAGGCGAGCTCAACCTCATCTTTATGCAGAACTGAGCAAGCTGAATCTGCGTATTGTTCCACACGGATATCTTAATAACCTTGTGGTACAACCAGATCTTGAGAACGTTGTTAAGAATGCGATAGCCAAAGATGCTGAAGTTGATCTGATGAAGAAAGATCTTCACCTTGAAAAGTACAGGGATTTCTCGCTGTCTGAAGATGGAACGTTGTATTTCAGAGACCACATCGTAGTACCTCACTTCGAGCTTATGACTGACAAGGTCATGAAGGAGGCACATGATACACCGCTATCTATCCATCCGGGTAGTACCAAGATGTATCGTGATCTCCGTCAAAGGTACTGGTGGTCCAAAATGAAGCAGGATATTGCTCGATATGTTGCTGAATGTGACGTTTGCCGTCTCGTTAAGGCAGAACATCAGAAGCCTGCTAGAATTCTGCAACCGCTTCCTATTCCTCTGTGGAAATGGGATAAGGTTCAAATAGATTTCATAACTGGCCTTCCCAAGTCTCAGAAGGGTCACGATGCTATTCTTGTCGTCGTTGACCAGCTTTCTAAAGTTGCACACTTTCTACCTGTCAAGGAGACTATCACTGCTAGTCAATTAGCAGAGTTGTAAATCTCTAGAATTTTTTCTCTCCACGGTATTCCGAAGGAGATTAGTTCGGACCGTGGCGGCCTTTTCACTTCAAAGTTCTGGGAAAGTTTCCAAGAAGCCATGGGAACTCATATTACCTGGAGTTCGGCTTATAATCCCCAATCCCAACGCCAAGTCGAGCGAGTTAAAAGTGCTTGAAGACCTGCTTCGAGCTTGTGTTATATCTTTCGGCAAGAAGTGGGAAGAATCTCTCCCGTATGCTGAATTCTCTTATAACAACAGCTATCAAGCCAGCTTAAAAATGGCCCCCTTCGAAGTACTTTACGGACATAAGTGTCGAACCCCTCTGAATTGGTCAGAAACTGGGGAACTACCGCTCGTGGGTCCGGATATTATCCAACACGCTGAAGAGCAAGTCCGTATCGTTCGAGAAAATCTCAAGGCGGCTCAGGACCACCAAAAGAGCAACTATGATCGCAAACGATGGGGTTTGACCTATCAACCAGGTGATCAAGCTTATCTGCGTGTCACTCCCACGAAGGGCACTCGTCATTTCGGAATCAAGGGCAAGCTAGCTCCACGCTACATCGGCCCCTTTCGCATTGTTGCCAAACATGGACAGGTGACATATAAATTGGAGTTGCCGCCGCAATTCTCTCATATCCACAACGTTTTCCATGTGTCGCAACTTCGCCGTTGCTTCAAGGAATCTCCACACAGAGCAGTGGATCACGAGATGCTCGAATTGCAAGATGACCTATCTTATAAGGAGTATCCGATCCGCATTCTCGATCAAGCTGAATGTCGGACCCGTCAGAAGACGACCAAGTTCCTGAAAGTGCAGTGGTCTAATCATACTGAAGATGAAGCCACTTGGGAACGCGAGGATCATCTTCGGGAAGAATATCCCGACCTCTTCCCTTCTACCTCCTGAATTCTCGGGACGAGAATTTCTTTTAGAGGAGGAGAATTGTAACACCCCTGTGTAATAAGCACAGTGTTCCTCAGCTAAACATGCCATGTCATCTCCATTTACAATGCTTCATCATAGTGCTTAAACACCTCATGTCAAATTTCTCTCTGAAATCAATTCAAACTCAAAGTGCAAAATAAAGTTGCTCCAAATTTGCTGGAAAAATGTTCACTATCTAGCAAATATTCCAAACAAATGTTGTTAAGGAACACAACATCACCATCAACTTGAAATGGGCCAGAGCATTTAAAACAGAGCCAAATCAGCACCTAAAATGCCCTATTCATTTTTGATTAAATTCAAATGAACTTCAAAAATGCCCAAACTTTTTGTGGCAGTGCTGGATATTGCAATGTACTAATGTGAGCAAGTTTCACATTCTTGCATATTCATTTGGTGGCTCAAAATAATGCAAAACCCTCCCTGTAAAAAAAGAAAAAGCAGAAATAGAAAAAAAAAAGAAAGAGGCACTGTGCACTGGGCCTAAGTGCACAGTGCCCCGAACCCAGCCCACCAGTGCACAGTGCCCCGAACCCAGCCCACCAGGCCCATCTCCCTCTCTCTCTCACTGCGTGTCGTCTCGCCCGTGGTCGCCGCGCGCGTGCCGGTGAGACGCCGACAGCGCGACATCCACCGACGCCGCGGCTCGTCGAGGGGATAAGGCCGAGGCCAGTGCCTCCCCCCTGGTCCTCCTCGTTCACTTCTCCCCTCCCCCCTCGCTCTCACCCATCCATTTCCATCGACGACCGAGCGCCACCGCCGCCGCAGCTCCGAAGCCACCGCGGCCACCGTCTTCGCCTCGACCCGCCGTGATGCCGTAGAGGTCCGCCTTCGTCTTCCTCATCGACTGGTGGCCTCAGCTAGAACACGGAGGCGCTGCAGCACCGGATCCCCTTCGTCCACATCTCCGGCTGCTACCGTTCTTCTTCATCTCCGGTGCCGGCCCCTGCAGATACTAAACCACCAACGGCCAACGTGCGTGCCGCTAGGTGAGCTGCCTCCCTCCTCTGCCCTCTAGGCCCAAAGGTTCGCGCAGTAGCCATTGCTCCGCTTGCGCCCGAACACGCTGCCGCCGACGAGCTCGCTGCCGGGGCCATCGTCACCGTCACGCGCAGCCGAGCCTCGCATCGAGCTCCTGGAGCTCGTGCGAGTCCAATGAGACCCCTAGCGTGCCTCCCCGTGCCGTGCAGTGCCGGATCCATCGATGCCCGAACTCCGGCGTCCGCTCCGCCGCTCGCCACCACCGTCTCCGGCTGTTTCTAGCCGGGCCACCATCGCAGTTCGACGCGCGAGCGTGCGCCCGATCGAACGCAAGTAGCCGCGCGCAAAACGGACCCCTGTGGAGCGATTCCGATGCGCTCCGGCGATGCGTTGCCGCGTTTTTGGTCACCGGAGTTATCTCCGGCGCCGACGCTGACGTGGCTCGATGGGCCCCGCCCCTGGGTCACTGACCAGTGGGCCCTGGGGGCCCCGTTGACTGGGTTGACCCAGTCAACGTGCTGACTGGGCAGCCCCCAACCACTGACATGTGGGCCCCCATTTATAATTAGTCTAATTAAACCATTTTAATTACAAAATAATTAGTTTAGCCTAATTACCCACTGACATCTGGGGCCCACCCCTCTAATTAGTCTGTTAATTAATTTAATCGACTGTTAAGCTAACAGAGGCTGACATGTGGGTCCCACTGGACCCACAGGTCAGGTTTGACCCTGGTCAGCCGACCTGTTGACTGCTGACATCATCCCCACGCAATGCTGACATCATAATCTATTTCTGTTAAATAAATAATTCTAGAAAATACTTTAATCTTTGAAAATTCATAGAAAATAAACTGTAGCTCGGATCGAAAAACTTTCTACATGAAAGTTGATCAGAATGATGAGACGAATCCAACCGTGCCATCTGTTTCTGTGTCGAGACCCTCTACGGAGGTGAACATGAACTTTTAGCCATTTCCGGTAGATGAATAGTGCATATATACCGGTTAATAATTCCAACTTGAAACCTAAAATAACTAATATGACTTAGATATACTTTTAGGCAACCCTGCACTGCACCTTAAGCATAGCATGCTCCGTGTTGCATATGTTTGCTGTGTATTTATCTGTTTCCTCCCCCTCTTCTCTCTCGTTAGACCCCGACACCGACACAGCTCCGTAGTACGACTACACAGTTGATGGTCAGAACCTTGCCACAGAGCTTCCAGGCAAGCACCCCCCCTTTGAACATTCCGATATCGCCTATTCTCTTCTCTCTTATGCTTGCATTAGAAATTGCTGCTGCTGCTGCTTTACCTATTCTGATGCATAGCCTGATTTTGTAACTGCTGTTGATACCTACCTGCTTATCCTAAACTGCTTAGAATAGGCTAGTTAGTAACCCCAGTGACCCCCAGTTGTTCAGTAGCCCCCGCTGGATTATCAGAAGACTCGTTCATCATCATCAACAACCAGGCCCCGGCACCGCACATCACTCCCCTCTATCTGAATGACACTGCAGCGTTACCATCGAGTGCCGAGGGTGATACCTCGCAAGCACTTCTGATGCTAACTCTGTGGAGTAGTTACTCGGTCGTGGTCATCGAGGGTGATTCCTCCTTCTCCACTCCCAATAATGACGCTGTCGTGCAACACCTCAGGTGTGGACCTCGAGGGTGATGCCTCTTTAGTTCACCTTGATGTTTACATCAGGTGGGAATCCAACGAGGGTGATGCCTCGGATTCCTTCTTGATGTGGTAGCCACACGGATTGCCTTTACATTACTGTTGATACTGATTAAACTGGATAAAGACGGGTCGGCCCTGAGGGGTACCCGCACGAGCATATGATGAGAGTGATGTGGAGTTGGGTTGACCTGGAAGGTGCCCGCGAGATAACTACAAGGCGTGGCCGGGCATTCTTAGCCCTTGCCGCAAGTCCTCGAGACGGGGCGACGGGGTCACATCGATCATGAGTCTCTGCTCGTTACCGCACTCCCAATCCACTAACGATTTGGATATTTGATCTGAGTGGGCCTCTGGCCCGATAGTGCTAACCATCACGCGGGAATAATATGGGCACTCCGCGTCGTGGCATCAGCCGAAGCTTTCTAGACGTCAGCGGTTGAGCGGCGCGCGCCGAGTTGGACTGGTAATGCAACCGTGCTTGTATTAAGGGGTTGCTAGGTCTGCTCTCGGCTGCCCACGTAATACACAGGAGCGTCTGGGGCGAGGGCCCCAGCCCCCCGGATGCATAGGTTAGTCCGGCGTGCTGACCTCTCTGTTAAGCTTAGGTCGGGTTGTGGCGTGTTGTTTAGCCGAGGCCGGGCATGACCTAGAAAAGTGTGTCTGGCCGGAGTTAAGCAAGCGTGGTGGGTAAGTTGGTGCACCCCTGCAGGGAAGAAACAATCTATCGATAGCCGATCCTCAGTAATGGACGCTCTGAGTTGTATCCCAATCGATACAACTAGAACTGGACACTTGAGATGATAACTGGATGTGATGGCTCCGGGATCACTTTCTCGCAGGGTGTCGAGGAAGGATCTCTGGGCGAGATTGTTAATTTACACTACTATATTATATGGTACTTTTCTACACTCTTCTATTGCTGCAAGACCGCTGAAGATGCTGGTCTTCGATAGGACTAGGCCCTCTCTCTATTCTGGCATTTCTGCCGTCAAGTCCACATATACAGCCTTCCTTTGATACTGTTGCATATGTAGTGTAGATCCTTGCTTGCTGAGTACTTCGGATGAGTACTCATGGTTGCTTTGCTTTCTTTTTCTCCCCATATCCGTTTGTTGCAACCATATGACGGAGTCTCTGAGACCGTCGCCCCTGTTGACGACTACGGCTACTACTACTACCCCCCTGGCGAGTACTACTATGAGGAGCCGACCGACGACCAGGAGTAGGTTCGGAGGGTCCCAGGCAGGAGGCCTACGCTTTTCGATCGTAGCTTTTGTTTTGCCCCGCCTTTCTAAAGGCTTATCTGTTTCTATTTCATATCTGTACTCAGACATCTGATGCTTCCGCTGACGCTTGTATGCGAGCTTATGTATTCGAGCCCTCGAGGCCCCTGGCTTGTAATATAAAGCTTGTATGACTTTATTTATGTTTTAGAGTTGTGTTGTGATATCTTCAAGTGAGTCCTTAGGCTTGATCGTGTGCATTTGCGTGTATGATTAGTGCATGATTAAGCCGGGGTCGTCACATCCCTGAAGCCCCGCCAAGAGCAACCAATGTCGCCCCTCAACCGGTGACGCTCTCCTTGCCACAGCAGCTCTCGCATGCTTCCCCCAAAGAACCTAATACTCGTAATCCAACGGCTGATGCATCAACCTATGATCAGCCGGCCCGACTTTGTGCCGTACAGGCCATGTCATCCTCCGCCCAGAGCAGCCAGTGGCAAGGCCTACAACTGCTGAAGATGCACCACCGGTTCAGATGCCGGCCGCTGAAGCAGCGGGGGGAGACCTAGCTGCAGCACATGCTCAGTAGACCAACCTGGTGGAACGGACTGCTAAGTAGTCTGATGCTTCGGAACCGCCTGCTAAGCAGTTTGTAGGTCCAGAACCGACTGCTCATCAGTCTGTCGGTCCGCAGCCACGTGATCAGCATACCAATGCGTCAGCACTTCCTGCTCAGCAAACCAACACGTTGGCACGGCCTCCTCAGCACACCGACAAGTTGGCATCACCTGTGCAGAAACCCAACATAGCTTCAACGCATGGTCAGCAGTCCGATGCCTCTGCTCCTACAGCCCAGCAGTCTACCACAGCAGCACCGCCAGCTCAGCGGTCCGGCATAGATAAACCATCTGCTAAGCAGTCCGTCGAAGCTTCACCGTCTACTTGGCAGTCTACCTTGCAGCCAACCAGACGTTCTGCCAGAAATGCTTCAAGTAACAAGAAGGAAGCGGCCAAAAAGGCTGCACCCGCGAGGAAGCGCGGCGGGAGAGCGAAGAGGAAAGAGAACGATTGCCTCTTACTTAAAGCACTCATCGCGCAGAACCAAATTAACAGCAGGTTGTTCGAATCGGGGAGTAATATTATTTCTAACGGCATGGATGATGAAGAAATAGATTTGCAGCTTGCTAAAAATAAAGCAGACGTACTTGAAGCACGCAATTACGTCCATGGCCAGCCATTTCTTGTTGGCGAATACTTTGATGAGTGCCGCTCCAGTTGCCGCGAGTTACATGAATATTGCATGGATCAAATGTCAGCAGGTCATCATGGCCTGCTAGTCCACTACAACAGAGATCATTTCCGACACGATGTTGGTTCCATCAATGTGAGTTTCGAGGACTTACATCTCTTCTTCAACTTCAACGAGCTTGATGTCACTCTTGTTAGATGCCTGATTTTGTAAGTACTTAACAAACTCTGATCAACTTCTCCATACAAGGATGTAAATGATAAAGAGCTAACTGCATTTATTCCTCTCAGGGGATTGAACGCGCAGAGAAGAAAAAGGGAGAGTGTGTATTTCATAGATCCTGCATTAGCAAATGGCACAACATTAGATGGTAAGGACCTACGGGACTGGGCCATTAACACGGTCGTCCGTATCTTCGAAAACACGTCCCATGCAGAATCCTTTCTCTGGCCATATCATGAACGGTAAGTCAAGTAAACAACCACGCATACACTGATTGTCTTTTAGATTTCGACATAATTCATAAGTTCATGGCTTTCTTAATATGTAGCGATCACTGGATATTGGTACTCATTGTTCCAAACAAGAACACAGTTTACTACATGGATTCTCTAAGAGAGTCAACAAACGCTCAGGATCTGACGCATCTTCAGCAATTCATGGATAGGTATTGAATTCTATGATGTTGAAATTAATTTGCATTCATATCTGGTTCAATAATTGATGTTGTCAAAATTCATCTTCATTTGCAGTGTGCTCGCATTGTGGAAAACTAAACCAGGGAACCTGTTCAAGAGAGAACTACCTCTGCAGCACGAGATGGTTTCTCAGGTAACACACCGAAATCCGTTATTTTCGGAAAATTTATCCAATAGTCTGCAAATACCTTTTCTTACGCTAGTCAAATGTTCAAGCTTCTAAACAAACAACTTTCTATTTCTGTCCAAAGAAAAATAATACATCTAACACCGCTTAGGTTGTCCCTAAGAGGACAAATACATGACTAATTCTGTACAAAAAATTCCAGTGTCATCAGCAACAAGCAGGAACCAACCTTTATGGATACTATGTTTGCAGACACATGATCTCCATCTGCAAATCTGCTGATAGTTGTGAAGATCCTCGCAAATTAGTACCAGTAAGTCTATCTTAATTAATATCTTCTACTCCACTCATATGGCACATTCTGATCTTAAAAAATACTACAGCTCATCTTAGAACCGAGGACCCCTGAACCGCTCCCCACTGGTGAATTGCTGATGGTTCGGAGATTTATCAGCGACTTCTTCCTGAATCACTACATCAATCCCACTGGTGATAATGAAGATTTCAGCATGCGTTCTCCTGAAACATTGAGTAAGAGTTAGCCGCTAAACATATATGCATGGATCCATTGTTTTCCATCGGATGAGGTCTTCGTATTTCATACACTATGATTAATTATGTAATGCATATATGTGTGGACAAATCATTGGAATTTAGCTACCATATGTTCAATTGCAATTGTTAAGAAATCTGATGAATGTTCTTCCTGTGGACACTATTTGTTCAATTGAATATTGTGGCGATTTTGCTTTTTGCATGCCGATTCAAAATGGGATATTTTTGTTTTAACCTGGCAATTGCTCCGCACACGGTTCAACTAAATGAGTGTGTGTGATCCACATCAAAAAGCATACGTCAATCATAGCGGAACCGTCGGCGATACACAGCAGATCGCAAACGATTTGCAACGCTACTACATGTGCGTAGGGTCTCCGGAACCGTTTGTGATATCACGTTATCGCACACGAGAGTTCAGAGTAAACCGTGCCCAATGTAAAATACAATCCCAGTCGTAAATTTTTCAGGAAACGTGTGGGATCCCAAACGAAAAGCACACGTCACTCTTGCCACAACCATCGGTGATACACAACAAATCACAAACGGTCTGCAGCACTTGTATGTGTGCGAAGGGGCTCCTGAACCGTTGGTGATAGAACATTATCGCACATGGTAATTGTTGGGAAACGTGTGCGATGGAGTCTTGCATGGTAGACGGGTTCCGCAGAAAACTCGTGTGCGATCGGGCACATATCACACACAGTTCATATGTTTGCCCGTGTGCCTTACATACTGTTTCTCAAACGGTTCATTACGACACATCGTTTGGTTTCACTGTGTCATTAGAAACGTTTAATCATCGATCCCACACGTGCAAAAGAATTTAGTGTGTGCTGCATCGCACACGATTACATTTTGCAAGTCCTCTAGATCATGGCTCCGTATCCCCGACGGTTTCTGGGTCGTGTGGGAAGGACCCCCCTATCGCCCACACTCACTTGGCGACGGTTCCAAATGCCGTCACGGAAAGGGGTTAAAAACCGTGTGTATAGCACCTCACTGTGCCAGTGTTTCTTTCTGTAATTTAAGTCTTTAGTTGTGCTCGTTCATTGCCTGTAATTATCCTCACTATATTCTTTTGCATGGTATTATGCAGAATGAAGATTTTTTAAATGAAAAGAGATGGAGTCTATAGCATTGGGTTCATTTACCCAAATACCGTTAATGAAACTGTGTTAAATAAGCACAGAGAACACACAGAGAATAGCTTGCTAATGTTTTTGAAGCAACTAAGTACCAAACCAGAAATACTACTTCCTTACAACTTCGAGTGAGTGTTACTGCCTTGTACTACAAATTCCATTTTGTTTACTAGATGTTAAGTGTAGTTGATGAGTTATGCACATGCCCGCTTATACAAATGTGTGCGCAGTTTTCATTGGATCCTGCTAATCATTATAATTGACCAGGGAAAAGTTCAAGTACTGGACTCACTACTTAGAGAGCCTAAAGAATACACCAACCTGAAGTTAATGCTCAACAGGTAATTTCAATCATTATCGCACTATGTCGGCCTCTTTAGTTCATTTCCTGATATCAAGTAATTAATAACACCTTTATTCATTTTCTTTGTCGGGCAGGGTTCGGAAAAAGTTCATCAAAGAGGTTGTTGGCCCATGGGAACCAAAGCTGAAATGGTGGTGACCCAGGGTAATTAAGTAGTACTAGCTACGTCCGCGCATCTCTTTAATTCTAGTTTCAATACCATTATCATGCTTGATTATTATCTGATTGAATTCTATTCTCGTAAAGTGCATGAGGCAGGCGCCAGGGAATAATTTATGTGCATACGACGTTTGTGAGAACATTCGTTTTATGACCGAAAGGAGCAGAGATGTAAGAAATCTTTTGGTACGTAAACACAATTCACAATTTTTTTTATCATGATCTAATATATATACAGACAACTAATATATTCATATTGATCTCCTTCTTTAAAGATGACGGAGATGCGGGATAAGCTCCTACCAAAGGACCACATACGAGCACTTCAAGAGGAAATGGCGGGATTTTTGCTTCACCAGGTCATAGCTCCCGACGGAGAATACCATTTCACCTAATGCCTGCATGTAATTGTAGGGTAACGCAGCAGAAAACAAAAATTTCCCAACCTACGCACCAGCCTAGGACCACTATGGAGACTGCATACAAGGTTTGATCATTTTCGTTACCGACTCGTAGCGCAGCGGAAGTAGAGTCGATGACGATCGGCGGTGCAGATCCCCGCAGCTAGGATTTACAACCTCCCAACCGCGAGGATGTATACCCTCATCCGCCACCCGGACAGCCCTCCGGGAGGCGGTCGGACAGTCCCCCGGACGGTGTCGCGGACAGCCCTTCGGGAGGACTCACAGAACTCGGACCGTCACTTGGACAGCCCTTCGGGAGGCACTCACGAACAGCCCCACGGGCACTAAGATCGAAACTACGACCTCTCTACAGAGTTGCACACATACGGTGTCATCTATCCGGCAGGGCTTCGCCGTCCAGAACTAGTTCCCACCGGAACCCAGACAGCCTTTCGGCTCTACGAAACTCTTTTCATGGGAGGGAGAGAGAAGCCAGATAATTGCATGGCATGAGTATGAGAGCAAGGGGATGAAGGAGATGGCAGCCCCAACTCCTCCTTTTATAGGCCAAGGCAAGGGGTGGGGTGGGATGTTGAAATACCAAAATACCCAAGCTTCATGTCACACATGAAAGGGCATAATGGTAACACAAGGGGGGCACCAAGGGGACACCACCATGGCAGCCCTTGGGCCGGCCCACATCTTGTCTCCCCCCATGGGGGGGCCCCCCCAACAAGCCACCAACATGTCTCCATGAAACATGCATGCTCCCTAGACAAAAAGCCACCAAACATGCAACCCCCGATTCGTGGGATCTTGTCCCCTCGCGCTGAGACAAGATGTTTTCCGCGAAACTTTTTCTGAAAAATTCCAGAAGGTCCCAGAACATTTCTGGCACCCTCTAAAATTATTCTGGGCACGATCCGAAACATTTTTGGTGCGGTGGTTTTTATCAGCGGAAAGCATCAACAGCGGTTACGGCAGTTTCGGAACATTTCCGGTTTTTCTCTCTGAAAATTCCCAGAAGTTCCCAGACCAATTCTGGCATCCTCTGAAAATTTCCAGGCGGTGCCGAAACCCTTTTTGACCAAATAATATATTCCGAAACAACTTTTCGGTTTTACCGAAACTCTTTCGGTGTTCTCTCTCTCGAAACTCTTTCGTTGTCTCCGAAACCTTTTTCGGTGACTTTCTCTCAGACTCCCTGTCTAGTATTCAGCAGATAGATGACCCTTAAGCGTGTGACCCTATAGGTTCGGTGAAGTATAGACATGACCGGAACACTTTCCGATCAATGATCAGCATCGGAGCCGTGGACACCCATATTGACCCCTATACCCACACGAATAAATATTCGAGTGAACCTCCAGTTGCCGTGTGCTATTCCTGTTGCTTCGCGATATATTACAAATACCCGAGGTGAGACATGTTGGCATTCACGTGGATCAACAACTTGTCCACTATGCTAGTTACCTCGTTACCGGTATTGTTCTCTTTTCTCGTTACCGTGTTCCGGCATCCCCGTGATCAAATCACAAAGTGTCTGTCCAGACGATGATGGATACCGTAACACCAAGAGGGCCCAAAGATATCTCTCCATCGTCGGAGGAGCAAATCCCAATCTCGAGCTATCAAGTTACTTGACATACTTTTCCATGAACCCGTAAGCCGCCGTAATAGCCACCCATTTACGGATGACGTTTAACAAACCCCAAAGTTCATGAAGCAAGCATGA
Source organism: Thinopyrum elongatum (assembly GCA_011799875.1). NCBI lineage: Eukaryota > Viridiplantae > Streptophyta > Magnoliopsida > Poales > Poaceae > Thinopyrum > Thinopyrum elongatum. The sequence continues at coordinate 674,498,680 of CM022298.1, forward strand.
AGAAACTTGATACTCTCATGGTCTAAGGAATCATGCAAACGTTAACCATCTCTGTGTTATTAACCATTAACTTGTGACGAATGTATCTCATAGCATAACATCAATTCGGGTCGATTCAACACAAATGTTCTTCTAACATTGTGCCCTCAAAGTTGCTGGCATAGACATGCCCATGATCAGGAAAACAGAACCATCATGCAACACTTGAGCTAGTCATAGAGGCTTGACTAGGAATACATTTTATCGTTTATTATCCCACACGTGCATATGAGTCTTCCTCCAAGCCTCGTTTTATTGCAGACCCGAGAACCATAGCAGTTATAGCATGGAACATAAACCTAATTATGAACAGGGAGATAATTAATAACATTTATTATTGCCTCTAGGGCATATCTCCTACAGTAATGATCTGCAAATTGTAGGAGAAATTGTATATATATATGTGTATGCATGGCCGTACGAGAAATTCTATGATATATGATTAGTTCTACCAGAAATTCTATTATATATGCATAAAGTGTACAATATGTAGTAGCGTAAAATATGTTTGAAATGAAAAAGAATTAAATCGAAAACACAAAATGAAAAGGAAAAATAAACAATAAACCCTAAACCCCAAAACTCTAAAACCTTTAGTCCCGGTTGGTGTCACCAACCGGGACTAAAGGTCCCGGCCCCCGGCGTGCGCTGCCGGCCACGTGGAAGGGATTTAGTCCCGGGTCGTGGCCAACCGGGACTAAAGGGTGGGGGCCTTTAGTCCCGATTTATTAGTCCCGGTTAGTTACCCTGGACTAAAGACCTTTCCCAACCGGGACTAATGCCCGTTTCTCCACTAGTGCAACATCCTCCGTGTCGATCTGTTCAGCTGGAAAGCATCAGCTTTGAGCTCCTAGCTGCCTGTTCTTTGCCTCTGACAAATCAGGGTGGTGTGTGGGTTTCGTAGAATAGTTGAAAGAAAATTAGTAGCGGTGATACATGCAAAAAACAACGGTCCACGAGGTGCAAGAACAGGAAGCAATCGTCCATTCACACACTGACAGCTACATTCCTTTCTTCTCATTGTTTTCTAAGCTAGCTCACCCACTAGTAGAAACCAGCGCTTTGGTTGAGGCCTGGGTAAGGGCATTAATCCGGTTCACTCATGAACCGGGACCAAAGGGTGCATCAGTCCTGGTTCATGAGGCCAGGGCGCCGGCCGGGCATCGGGGGCCATTGGTCCCGGTTCGTCTGATCCCTTTGGTCCCAGTTCCAGACACGAACCGGGACCAATGGGCCTCGCTCCTGGCCCAGCACCTTTAGTCCCGGTTGGTGGCTGGAACCGGGACCAAATCTTGTCCTTTAGTCCCGGTTTTAGCCACCAACCGGGACTAAAGAGATCACTATATATACCCCCGCCCCTGCCCGCGAACAGAGCCACTGCTCTGTTTTTTGGGCCGGCCGTGGGAGAGGTGTGTGTTGCTCTAGCTCACCTCCTATGCACATGAGGTGTTCGATGAAATGCCCGAGCCACACTTAAGCTTTCTCCTCTCGAAGCTCCTTGTCCAGGCTCCATTTTCCTCAAGATTTGTCTAGGTTTGCCGGTCCGTCTTGTCCCATCCCCGTCCTCACCACTGTCGATCGCCCGCGTCGATCTCGTCGCCGGCACCACCGTGGTGAGCCTCTTCTTCTTATCTTCTTTCTAAAAGAAAAAAATTCTTACTTGTATGATTTAGATAGATACTTGTATAATTTTCTTAATTTTATTATTGTTTGTTATTATATAGTGCGATGGTTTTGGTATCCGCCCCCGTTGGCCCTCGTCCTGTCTATGATTCGGATGTGGTATATTATCTTTTACAACTATTTGTTTCATTTAGTGTTTATGACACTTATGCCGACCAACGTGACATAGATGTTTTTATCTAGGAGGTATGTGAACCGGAAATTCCAACCGACCCTCTTGTCGAGAGGTTAAATTTAGTTGAAAAAGAAAACGATTACTTGAAGAAAAAATTGAAAATAATTGAGGAGGAGAAGATGGATTGGAGTTGCATGTTGCGGATGTCGTCTATGATCACAAGATAAAGATGGATAAAATGGGCTTGAAGATTAGAAAGATTAAAAAATATGCCATTCATACTGAGGCTTGGTATCATTATGCCGTTGGATCAATTGTTACCTTAGTTGCGATTATGATCGCATTTGTTGTTGCATTGAAATGGTTTACATAGTTTCAATGTATGTTTTAATTAGATGCTCTAGAGAGCTATATGTTGTTCAATGAGAACTATGTATGAACTTTATGTATTTATTTTTTCAGGAATAACATTTGATCACTACTGTACTTTGGTTTTAATGTGATGATGAACTTCTATTAATTTGGTCACTTCTCTATTCATGATGTTCTGTAATGGTTTTTGATACACTTAATTATATATAATGCACGCAGATGAACCAACAATGGATGTACGGTGACAGACGCACCTCCGAGTACATTAAGGGCCTGCATAATTTTCTCGAAGTGGCTGAGGCAAACAAGCAGAATGGTTTTATCTGTTGTCCATGCCCTATCTGTGGGAATACGAAGGCTTACTCTGACTCAAAAACCCTTCACATCCACCTGCTTGAGAAGGGTTTCATGCCACACTATAATGTTTGGACCAAGCACGGAGAAAGAGGGGTTATGATGGAAGACAACGAAGAAGAAGAGGATGATGACAACTATCCGCCCCCTAAATATGGTGATGCTGCAATGGGGGAAGCTGAAGATCAAGAGGAACCAGACAATGTGCCTGATGATGATCTTTGCCAGGTTCCTGTCAAGGTGATGTGCTATGCTCCTATAATACCACGGTTGAAACGTCTGTTCAGAAACAAAGAGCATGCCAAGTTGATGCGGTGGCACAAAGAGGACCGTAAGAAAGACGGGAAGTTGAGAGCACCCGCTGACGGGTCGCAGTGGAGAAAAATCAAGAGAACGTGGGGGGACTTTGCAGGTGACGCAAGGAATGTATGGTTTGGTTTATGCGCGGATGGCATTAATCCTTTTGGGGAGCAGAGCAGCAATCATAGCACCTGGCTCGTGACTCTATGTATCTATAACCTTCCTCCTTGGTTGTGCATGAAGTGGAAGTTCATTATGATGCCAGTGCTCATCCAAGGCCCTAAGCAACTCGGCAACGACATTGATGTGTACCTAAGGCCATAAGTTGAAGAACTTTTACAGTTGTGGAACGAAAAAGGTGTATGTGTGTGGGATGAGCACGACCAGGAGGAATTTGACCTACATGCGTTGCTGTTTGTAACCATCAATGATTGGCCTGCTCTCAGTAACCTTTCAGGACAGACAAACAAGGGATACCAAGCATGCACGCACTGTTTAGATGACACCGAAAGTATATATTTGGACAAATGCAGGAAGAATGTGTACCTGGGACATCGTCGATTTCTTCCGACCAACCATCAATGTCGAAAGAAAGGCAAGCATTTCAAAGGCGAGGCAGATCACCGGAAGAAGCCCGCCGTCCGTACTGGTGATCACATACTTGCTATGGTCAATGATTTACAAGTAAACTTTGGAAAGGGTCCCGGCGGACTATCTGTTCCGAATGACGCTGAGGGACGCGCACCCATGTGGAAGAAGAAATCTATATTTTGGGACCTACCCTATTGGAAAGACCTAGAGGTCCGCTTTGCAATCGACGTGATACACGTGACGAAGAATCTTTGCGTGAACCTGCTAGGCTTCTTGGGCGTGTATGGGAAGACAAACGATACACCGGAGGCACGGGAGGACCAGCAACTTGTGCACGAAAAAGACGGCATGCCTCGAAAGTAGTATGAAGGTCCTGCCAGCTACGCTCTTACCAAAGAAGAGAAGGAAATCTTCTTTGAATGCCTGCTCAGTATGAAGGTCCCGTCTGGCTTCTCGTCGAATATAAAGGGAATAATAAATATGGCAGAGAAAAAGTTCCAGAACCTAAAGTCTCATGACTGCCACGTGATTATGACGCAATTGCTTCCGGTTGTATTGAGGGGGCTTCTACCGGAAAACGTTCGATTAGCCATTGTGAAGCTATGTGCATTCCTCAATGCAATCTCTCAAAAGGTAATCGATCCAGAAATCCTCCCAAGGTTAAGGAGTGATTTGGTGCAATGTCTTGTCAGTTTCGAGCTGGTGTTCCCACCATCCTTCTTCAATATCATGACACACGTCCTAGTTCATCTATTCGACGAGATTGCCATTCTGGGCCCTGTATTTCTACACAATATGTTCCCCTTTGAGAGGTTCATGGGAGTCTTAAAGAAATATGTTCGTAACCGTGCTAGGCCAGAAGGAAGCATCTCCACGGGCCATCAAACAGAGGAGGTCATTGGGTTTTGTGTTGACTTCATTCCTGAACTTAAGAAGATTGGTCTCCCTCAATCGCAGTATGAGGGGAGACTGACTGGAAAAGGCACGCTAGGAGCAGACTCAATAATATGTAGGGATGGGCATTCTTGGTCTCAAGCACACTACACAGTTCTACAGAATTCTACCTTGGTGATCCCATATGTCAATGAACACAAGAATAGTCTGCGCTCCAAACACCCGGAGCAGTGTGACGACTGGATTACATGTGAACACATCAGGACTTTCAGCAGTTGGTTGCAAACACATCTCATGGGTGACAACACTGTTGCAGATGAGCTGTACTCATTGGCCAGGGGACCAACTTCGACTGTATTGACTTACAAAGGGTACGAGATAAATGGGAATACATTTTACACGATCGCCCAAGATCAAAAGAGCACCAACCAAAACAGTGGTGTCCGCTTTGATGCAGCAACCAATAGGGGAAAGGACACATATTATGGTCACATAGTGGACATATGGGAACTTGACTATGGACATGATTTTAAGGTCCCTTTGTTTCGGTGCAAATGGGTCAATCTGTCAGGAGGCGGGGTACAGGTAGACCCGCAGTATGGAATGACAATAGTGGATCTCAACAATCTTGGGTACGCAGACGAACCATTCGTCCTAGCCAATGATGGCGCAGGTTTTCTATGTGAAGGACATGTCTACCAAACCGAGAAAAACAAAAGATAAGGAAGCGAATACATCATATGATGAGCCAAAGTGCCACATAGTTCTTTCAGGGAAAAGAGACATCGTGGCAGTGGAGGGCAAGATAGACATGTCTGAAGATTATGAAAAGTTTCATGAAATTCCTCCCTTCAAAGTCAAGGCTGACCCATGCACCCTGTTAAACGATGAAGACTATCCATGGTTACGGCGCAATAAGCAAGGGACACACGCGAAGAAAAAGTGAAGACTTTTTCTCCACAACTATTCTGATGATGCCTTTGATCCAGAATATCACTGCAGTTACATGTCAAGAAATGAAATGCCTTTTGTAACAGATGAGTTTTCGTTCGAAGCCCTGATACTTCGAAAGAGATTGTCCATTTTGTACACGAAGTGCATCCAGTTTTTGCTGTACCCCTCTTAACTTTTCAGCACATGCTATGTGGGTGAAATGATGATACCATGCCAACTTTCAACCTTTTCAGAGTTCATTTGTAGTGCTTTTCAATTTCAGGGTCATTTAGCTCAAAAAAATCAATAAATGCATGAAAAATACCAAATGAAGTCAGAAAGGGTTGAAAATTTATGATGTGGCTTTGAATGATGCATTTTGAACACACAAAAAGTCTGGAGTTCAAATTAGTTCAAAAAAATGAAATCCCTTTGTAACAGATGAGTTTTCGTCCGAAACCCTGATACTTCGAAAGAAATTGTCCATTTTGTAGACGAAGTGCATCCAGTTTTTGCCGTAACCCTCTCAACTTTTTAGCACATGCTATGTGGGTGAAATGATGATACCATGCCAACTTTCAATATTTTCAGAGTTCATTTGTAGTGCTTTTCAATTTCAGGGTCATTTAGCTCAAAGAATGAACTAATAGCAAAAAGGATGAACTAGAAAAGTTTTATAAAACTCTAATAGCAAAAATAAATGAACTAAAAATAATCAATTAAAGTATTCTGTTATGATCAACTAAAACAAAACTATAATATTCTTCAATAGCAAAAAGAATCAACTAAAAAGCTTTTATAAACCTCTAACAGCAAAAAGAATCAACTAAAAAGCTTTTGTAAACCTCTAGTATTTTTTAAACTAAAATTATATAAAATTTATGCAACTAAAATTATCAAAGTATTTTTTGTTCAAAACATTAATAGCAAAAAGAATTTTCATAAAGTATTTTTTTTGTTAGAAACTTTAATAGCAAACTAAAATAAAAAAAATCTATTTTTGATTAAAACACCCATTTAAAATAACCTAAAAATTACCAAATTGAATATAATGATAAAACACACTAATATTTAATAGCTGGAAAAAGAATCACTCAAAAATCTATTTTTAAAGTAAAGTTATTCACAAACTAGTGACCTAAAGCAAAAAGAATCACTCAAAAACTCTAAGTATTTAGCTGTAAGTAGAAACAAAAGAAAAATACTGGAAAAAAAATAAAAAAATGCCGCCTACTGGGCCACCGCGGCCTGCATACGACTAGAAACCCAACCCGCTAGTTGGGCTAGGATGCAGGCCCGTAGTAGGCCCGGTAGGCCCACAGACATTGAGTGTGCGTTTAGGCCCGTAGGCCTGCATAAGAGAGGAGCTCGAGAGGGTGGGCGCAGCCGCGCTTATAAACCACTCTCGACGCCTCTCACCTAGCGAGGTGGGACTAAACATCCACCCGCCCGACGTGGTGCCAGCCGCAGCCCTTTCGTCCCGGTTGGTGGCACCAACCGGGACCAATGCCCACCTTTCGTCCTGGTTCGTGGCACCAACCGAGACCAATGCCCACCTTTCGTCCCGGTTGGTGACACCAACCGGGACTAAAGGTCTATCTTTGGGCTGCTGAAAATAGACCTTTAGTCCCGGTTGGTGCCACCAACCGGGACGAAAGGTGGGCATTGGTCCTGGTTGGTGCCACGAACCGAGACCAATGCTTTGTGTATATATGCAAACACTTAGAAGTTTTTTAGTTTTCATCTACCATTTGCCCCCAATGACGCCGAGCACATCGACGCCGCCAGGCTGCCCCGACGCTGTCCGCCGCCCCCGCCGTCGCCATCGCCGTCGTCACCGTCGCCCGCGCCCCTGCCCCGGCCCGCCCCCGTCGTCGCTGTCGCCCCTACCCCGGCCCGTCCCAGCCGTCGCCGGCCGCGCCCCTGCCCCGTCGTCGCCGTCGGCGTCCTCGCCCCCGACCCCGCGCCCCTGCCCCATCGTCGTCGGCGGCGTCCTCGCCCCGACCCCGCGCCCCTGCCCCGTCGTCGCCGTCATCGTCGTCGCCCGAGCCCCGCTGTGAGCCGCCGCGCCGCCCCGGCCATTTTTTTTTTGTAATGTATATGTTTATGTTTATGTATATGTTTATGTAATGTATGTGTATGTCAAAAAAAATTGTTCATAGCATTTTTTGGTCAAAAAAAATAGATGTGATCATTGTCACACCAAAATGCTATACTTATTTTGATATGATGAATTTTTTAGTCATGTTCATATGATGTTTTTTTGTTCATAGAATATTTTTTTGTTCATAGCATTTTTTGGTCCATGTATATATGTATGTGTATGTATGGATGGATGGATGGACGGATGTAACTATATAGAAAATTATCATATGATGTTTTTTTTTGTTCATAGAATATTTTTTTTGTTCATAGAAATTAGTTAAAATTTACCAAGTTACTAAGTTAATAAGTTAAAATGTTCATATATTCAAAATGAGTTAATTAAAAGACTCACTCTAAGTTAAAATTTACCCCTCGCCGATAACTTCGACATGTGGGGGGACGTCGGACATGCATGAGAGAGAGGCGGTCTGCTCGCCCGACCAACTATCGAGGCCACCCAAACCCTAGAAGAAAGAGCGTCGTTGTCGATCTACCCCCTCCCCGATAACTTCGACATGAGGGGGGACGTCGGACATGCATGAGAGAGAGGGGGTCCACTCACCCGACCAACTATCGAGGCCACCCAAACCCTAGAAAAAAGAGCGTCGTTGTCGATCTACCCCCTCCCCGATAACTTCGACATGAGGGGGGATGTCGGACACGCATGAGAGTGAGGCGGTCCGCTCGCCCGACCAACTATCGAGGCCACCCAAACCCTAGAAGAAAGAGCATCGTTGTCGATCTACCCCCTCCCCGATAACTTCGACATGAGGGGGGACGTCGGACATGCATGAGAGAGGCGGTCAGCAACTAATCCATTGCCCATATATGCATATGATTCCTTGTTGTGATTAGCTAGGTCTATGTTTGCCACTAATCCATCTCTCATGTTTGTATATTGCCATATTGTAATATTTGTAGAAACTATGGAAAGAGACTTAGAACAAGAACAGTTGTTGGGGGATATAATCCTCGTCGGTGCTGATCCCTTGTCGTTTCTCAACGACACCGATGGTCAGGAAGGAGAGGATGACGGCTCCGGTAATCCAACAATGGAGGAGGAAGGAGATCATGACGGCTCCGGTGACCGAATGGCGAAGGAAGGAGATCATGATGACGGCTCCGGTGACCGAACGGAGGAGGGAGCTGTTGCAAAGTCCGTCGAGGTATATATATTAATTAAGCCTGTGCTGACTTGATGCATTAATTGTTTTGGTATGTACATGTATTAACACTTCTTTCTTCTTTCAGCCCTCCGGATCGAGCCAAACTTCCGTAAGGAGGCGAGGCCCAAAGAAAAGGTTGCGCCAGGATGAAAGGTTCACGATCACAGAAGTGGCGAAAGATGGCCAACCGATTGCTCCCAAGTGGACCAAGGACACATTTGTACATCAGTGCGGAGTTGTTGTTAGGGACAGCGTCCCGATCAGCATCGTGCAATGGAATAAGAGTAAGGACGACCCTGAAGTATCTTATGTCCAGTATAGACAGAAAGATGATCTTTGGACCTCGCTGATGACAAATTTCAGCCTCCCGGCAGAGGAGGAGCCGAATAACCCAGTTATAGAGCCAAAGGTCAAGGCGTATGCTCTTAAGAAGATGGCAGAACTATTCAGGAACTAGAAGAAAGAGTTGAACTCAAAGTTTGTCGACAAAGGAAAGACTCCAGAATTCATCGGTTGACATGAGAAGATAAGAGATCACTGGCCCACATTTGTGGCCTACAAGGAATCGGAGAAGGGTAAGAAAAGGTCACTGACAAACAAGAAAAATGCTGCAAAGAAGCTGTATCACCATCACACGGGGTCAGGTGGCTACTACAAAGCCTGGCTGTTGTGGGACAAAGCTAAGTAAGACCTGCTTGCTAAAGGGGTCCAACCAGCGACATTGCACTGGCCAGATCGTTCAAGGACTTGGTTCTTCGAGGTTGGGGGAACTTTGGATCCAAAAACAGGGGAGTGTCATTGGACGGATGAGCAACTTGCAATACCCATCAAGAAGCTTCAGGCAGCAATCAAGGCAGCGCAGGAAGGGACGTTCATTCCCGACAGCGAGAAGGACGAGCTGACAGAGGCCCTCAGGAATCCTGAGCACCCTGGACGAACACGAGGCACACCAGGCTCCGTTCCGTGGGTGCATGGGTTTCCCGACAGCGGTGGTTACAGAAGCCGAGAGAGAAAGAGGAAAGCGGAAGCAAGCATAATGCAGAAGCTCAATGCAAGAATAGCAAAGCTAGAGGAACTTTAGAGCTAGCGAGCTACCGGCCAACCATCTGAGCGGCACGAAGATCCTTGCTTCGACGCTGCCCCAGAAGCTACCCCACCATCTCAGCAGAGAAGCAGCATGGCTTCCACGGAGCTCGTTCAGCCCGATTTCACGGCTCCTCGCTACCCCGTGGATAGTATCACGGAGGCTGAACATTGCGAGCTAATGACGAAATGCCAGAACCTGACCTTGAAGGCGGCGGTCGGCTCTGTTGTACCTTCTCAAGCTGAGGGAACTTTTCCTTGCCGTCCGATTCCACCTGGCTATGCTATTGTGACGGTGGATGAAATAATGGGGGATTTGAGGAGCTGGAGCTTGACTACCCTACAGGTGAAGGGGAGATTCATCTGGTAAATGCTTTAAGGAGTAGCTGTCTATGGAGAAAGGAGTACATCAAGCTTCCAAACTGGACGCCTCCTCCTCCTCCTCCTCCTCCGCTGAGTCAGGGCACTCCGCCTTCTCCTCCTCCTCCTCCTCCTTCGGCGAGTGATCAGGGCACTCCGCCTCCTCCGACGCGTGAGGGCACTCCGCCTCCTCCTCCGCCTCCTCCGGCGCGTCGTCGGAGCACTCCACCTCCTCCGGCGTGTCAGCGGACTCCGCCGCGTCAGCAACGGCAGAAGAGAGACGGCACCGCTCCGGCGGCTAGCAGTACAAGAGGACCCAGCGGGAAGAGATTCAAATACGGTCCAAGCCTCAAGCCTCTGGAAAAGTTACCATATGAGAGGACCGATGAGGAAAACGCAGAAATCAGTGCTGCCGAAGTGGAGGCCCATTTTGCACGGAAACCTCCACCTCTGAAGGAAACAGTAGATCAGGTGAAAGTGAAGCGCACTCTGCGTGCCCTTAAGCGACCACCACCGTCTCCGGCGCAATCCAACTATGAGCGCATTATTGAAAGGACATATAAGGAAGCAGAGCGATCGGGAAGTACTTGCAGTGCTGCAAGAGAAGCAAAACGAAGAAGTGGGAAAACAATTCCCCAGCTCGGTGAACAGGCGAAGCAATCGTGCCCCCCGCTCAAGGTGTCTAGCGATATCGTCGCTAATCATCCGGGGCTCCTGCCCGGTACCAATCTTGGTGATTACCTGGGCGATGATGTACAATTTGAAACGTTAGAGACAGTAGAGATCTTCATATACGAGCACGGGAAGCCTCTCGTCAAACCTGATCATCCTCCTCTAACAACGATGATGCGAAGATTGCATGAATGGTACATGGGTACCTGCAGGAAGAGTGGGGCCGACAGTATGATGCTGAGAATTAAAGAGGAGCACGACCTCATTGGAGTTGAGGTGTTGCCTGTTGAATTTGTGGAGTTATTTCAGTTATTCAATCAAGAGGCCCTCGACAAACAACTCATGACTTGCTATTGTTTGTAAGTATTACTTCTGTAATTAAGTCTCTAGCTCAGCTCGTTCATTGCATCTATATATAATTATCCTCACTATATTATGCAGATTGAAGATCGTCAAATGCAAGGAAAGACAAATCTATGACATTGGGTTCATTAGCCCAAATACCGTAAATGAATGGTCGGTAAAAAAGAAAGTCGAAGAAACTGAGGAAAACTTGCTACAATCGTTCCTTCGACATCAAAACAAAGGGAAAATACTCTTTCCTTACAACTTCAAGTGAGTGTTATTGTCTTGTGCATATTCGGTTTCGCTTACTCGAGGTTAAGTAATGTAATTGATGAGTTATGCATGCGCAGCTTCCACTTTATTCTGCTAGAGATTAAGCTTGACGGGGGAGTAGTAACTGTCTTAGACACAAGACGTAAAGATCCCCAGGAATATGCGGACATGACTGCAATGCTCCAGAAGTAAGTTCAATCATTATTGCACCATATCGGCAACTTTCGTTCATTTCCTGATATCAAGTAATCATTTTCTTTGCTTGGCAGGGTTTGGAAAAAGTTCACCGGAATGGTTCCGGGTCTGCCGAATGAGCTGCGATTTACACACCCCAAAGTAAGTAGTACTAGCTAGTTCCGCGCATCTCTCATTGATTCTAGTTTCATCAATACCATTTATCATGCTTGATTATCAGTTTGATTGAACTCTATTCTCGTAAAGTGCTTATGGCAGGAAGGCGGGAATCGTTTATGTGGATACTACGTTTGCGAGTTCATGCGCAACTCGGCCTCTGAGCGGGGCTACTATGACAAACAATATGAAGTACGTAAACAATAATATTCACAATTTTATTTTATTATCATCAATTGTCTTGAGTTTCATTCATATATATGTATTGACCCCCTTCTTTAAATTAGATGTGGCAGATGCGGGATGAACTCCTACCAAATGATCGCATACGAGCAATTCAAGAGGAATTGACGGGATTCTTTCTTGACCACGTCATACATAAAGACGGAGAATACCATGTGGAAATTGAAGCTGGCTTTCGGTAGATGATGTCAGGGATCGTAAGATATGTTATATTGTATATATGTAGTAGCGTCGGATAGAAATACGAAAACTTGTTGTTCGACCAATCTCGGAGAAAGAGAGGTCACTTCTCTTTGTATATGCTCATGACGATCTTGTGTAATTAATGGTTCCTTCATTTGCTTAGTAGCGTCGCGTTCTCTCTATATGTAGTAGCTAGCGTCGACCAAGCACGGAGAAAGAGAGGTCACTTCTCTCTATATGTAGTAGCTATAGCTTACACAATATGAAACCCCTAATTAAACCATCCAAAACCCCTAATAAACCACCCCCCCCCCCCCCCCTTTCAAAAAAAAAACCCCAGAGCCTGGGAGCTGCTGACGCGTGGCTGCCCTTTAGTCCCTGTTGGTGTTACCAACCGGGACTAAAGGTCCTCCTCCCTGGGAACCCCAGAGCGGTCACGTGGCCCTCCTGTGGTCCCGGTTCGTAAGCAAACCGGGACTAAAGGTTTTGGGCATTAGTCCCGTTTGATTTGTCCCGATTCCAGAACCGGGACTAAAGGCCCTCTAAAACCGGGACTAGTACCATGTTTTCTACTAGTGACCACTCATGCCAAATGGTGTACTGATAGCTACATTCCGGTAAGGAATGCGGGAAATAGTCCATTGACCAGCTTGGATGATCTGAATTCTCATGCACCGGTTAATAACAAAAATGCTAGACCTACGTAAGGTTGTTACGTAACCTACGTAAACTTTCATTTCCACTAACTAAACATATCCCCATGATTTTCAGGGTGGGCCCCAGCCACACTAAAGCCTGGTTAATAATGAAGGGTCGGCCAATCGCCCAACCGATTCGAGGGGCCCCGGCCAACGTACGAACCGATTAACATATGGAGATTGATCCAGAGACCGGACAGCGTTTGTGCACGGGTACTCAAATCCAAATACTACCCTTAAGGGTGAACTGCTGGATACAGTCTTTGCCACCAATGCATCACAGTCGTGGAGAGGCATTGAGTTTGGGCTAGAGCTACTTAAGAAAGGACTCATTTGGCGAGTCAGGAACGGGAAGAACATCCAGGTGAAGAGGGACCAGTGGATACCGAGGAAAGAAGGCCTAAAAGTGGCTAGTTTCATGTGCAGGTCGAGGATCAGATGGGTGAACTAACTCATAGACCCCATCTCTAAGAGTTGGAATCAGGAGCTTATACAACGGATTTTCAGTCCTTTTGACGCCACAGAGATTCTTAAGATCAGAATTCCGCAGACTGAAGTGGAGGACTGTGTCGCGTGGCATTGTGAAAATAATGGTGTATTCACAGTAAGAAGTGCATACAAGCTCGCCATGATGGAAAAGGGGATCGGTCCACAAACTTCTAGCTCCACAGCTTCCATTGACGATCGGAGCATGTGGGATACCATTTGGAAGGCGAGAATTCCCGAGAGGATCAAAATATTTGCTTGGAGGGTGGCTACAAATACTCTGGCAACAAAACTGAACAAGTGTAAACGTACACTGTCCACGGACAGTACATGCGATATATGTGGCAACGCTGAGGAAAATGAATACCATGCAGTGGTGTCTTGTACAAAGAGCAGAGCGCTGCGCCAAGCGATGAGGGCTCACTGGAAGCTACCGAAGGAGAATGCCTTCTGGTATACTGGGGAGGACTGGCTGCAGGGCCTGCTAAATGCTTGTGCTGCTGAGGATAGAAACAGAATTCTACTGCTGTTATGGCGAGCATGGCACCTCCGGGAAGATATTGTGCATGGGACTGGGAGAGAATCGATCTGGGGATCAGTATCATTTCTAATTAAATATGAACAGGAAGTGAAAGCAGCTCAGGACAAGACGGAAACTGCAACTAACGTCTACTGCCAGAATCTGTTTGGGTATCAGACCCAACCAATGCCTGCACCCATCGTAAATAAATGGATACCTCCGCCGCCTGGAGTGGCTAAGCTAAACACAGATGCGGCATTCGAGGCCTCCTCCGGACTTAGTGCATGCGGGGCTATCGCCAGGAATGACCAGGGACTGACATTCTTCTCGATGGGACGTAACGTGAACCAATGCGAATATGTGGAGGAAGCAGAAAGTCGGAGAACTGGACAAAACTGGCCATTTTCTGAAACTTCAACTCAAAATGGGCCCGATCTGAAAATATTTCACAAAGTGACCCTTTTGCATGACGCCCGGGGCTAGGGTGCCGTGCTAGATAGCATGACGCTGAGGCGTCATGCTGGCGTCATGCTATCTAGCACGGCGCCCTAGCCCGGGGCGCCATACTACATGTCGCAAGCATGACGCCCTAGCATGGCGTCCTAGCCCCGGACGTCATGTAAAAGAGGGCCATTTTGTGAAATATTTTCAGATCGAGACCATTTTATGTTGAACTTTCAGAAAAAGGTCAGTTTTGTCTATTTTCACCAGAAAGTCTGTCGCTACTGCACGGCCTCTGGGAATTAGCGAAATATTTCAAGGGTGAGATCCTGGTCGAGGTGGATTGCATGACACTGGCCAAAGAGCTAACTCCAGGAGCAAAAAATAGGTCTCATCTTTTTCCAATCATTGCGGAGATCAATGCAGTGCTGAACGGATTCCGATCCTACAAGATTGGTTGGATCAAAAGGGACCAGAACAGGGTTGCCCACTGCCTAGCTTCCTGAACAAGGAGGACTGGAGATTTCTTCCAACTAGGCTCAGTACCTGAGGAACTGAAGGAGATCCTGTTTAACGATTGTAACAAACCAGCTTGACCCATGTGGGGTTATCCTCAAAAAAAAAATGACCCCAGTTAAAAATGCATTCGGTCATGATCAGATGTTAGGACTCGAGCTATACAAAAAGGAGCTAGGGGTTAAAGAATTGAGCACATATGACAGTGAGGATTGCAACCGTGCAACATGACGCCGGAGACAGTCTTACCAGCAGCAGTAATAATTAACTGGTAAATCGAGTTAACTGGTGCAGAGTTTGGTCGTCCATCAGCGTGAGATGAAACAAGAAAATGAAACATGTATTGGCCGCATTTGCATCATGGAAAAATGTGCACAACTTTCCTTCTTTGTCGGCCTCCTTGTTAGGAACCCCAACTTTGTACCTTATGGCGCCCTGCATCACGAAATTCGCGACAGAATAGAAACACTAGCCCAAAATCTCGGTCGCATCGCAATCCTCTCTTATTTAATAGACGAGGCAAAACTTTTGCCTCCGTTTCGAAAAAAAAAATCTCGGTCGCATCGCGATCCAAAATCTCGATGAAGAGATAAGCTTGGAGCCCTTTGGGCGTTTCGGGAAGGCCTACGCGGCAATGCATTAATATCATCAGTCATGTCCTTCCGATGAGATGGCCGGCTCATTGAAAACCGCCCGTCCGACGCGGTAACTTGCAGGAGGAACACAAGTGTGTGCGTGCGTGCGTAAGCAAGAACCGTTGCCGGGCGAAAAATGAAAAAGAAACGATGGTGATTCGTCCTTGCCTACCTTGCGAGCCAAGGACAAGGACATTATCTCTGTCAAAAAGGTAGAAATGTAGGTGGCTACATAGCACGAATCTATGTCGAAATCTTTTTCTCTAGCTAGACTGAAGGCACGCATACATGATCAAGGCATGAACGCACCAATACGATACCCCTAGCTGGATCCATCTCCTCTGGTCCCAGCTTTGAACTCCTCCGTTCTTTGGCTTGAGAAATCAGGGTGAAGTACTAGTGGAACGGGAATTAGTGCGAGCTCCAAATTCTCATGCATGCATGCGCCGGGCACACTTGCAGTCAACAATGGATGGTCGACCAATTGCAGTACGGATTTGAAGCGCCGGGCAGCGTACATCGACACCATATTCGCGTACCACGAATCTATTTCCATGACGCATTCGCGCTCTAGCTAGCTGCTAGCTCAGCTTGCGCCCAATCAATCCATGGTGCGTGCATCGACACCATATTGCATCCTGCATCGATCTGCCCTGCTGGAAAGCTTCGACCTTGAACACGCAAGTTCTTTTTGATGGAGATATCGTGGGGTTTGTATTGTAGAATAATGGTGGGTGTGGAGAATTAGTGGTGATGCATGCAACATGCCAACGAGGGTCCATGCGAGAGGAGAGGACAAAGGTGGCGGAGTCCACACTGATGGCTACGTGCCGGTGCCGGGCAGGAGAAGATTAATATTGGTCCATCCACCAGCTCTAGCTAAATTCTCACGCGCCGAACCAAGTACAAGGGTGACTAGGGAAAAATTGTTGCATGCGAGCATCTTGGCTGACTTCAGCAGGTACGCGTCCGGACGGCCTCCTCGATCTCTAGCAACCAAACTAGCTTTAAGTTTACATGATACCGTCTTGAAATTTCACCACGGAGGAAAGATGGTCGTCACCTTTTCACGCTTTGGAATGAAGAGGCCTACACACGCCGGCTAAATTTGGTGTTTTGACCCTTTTGACAAAGTTTAGCTGGATCTGACCTCTATCCAAAAATATTTCGGGATCTGACCCTTTTTCTACCGCCGTAGTCTCTGGCGGTAGAGTAACACTACCTACATTCATGGTCTTCGACGGTAGGATTTAACTGCGTGATGACGTTGTTATAACATGAAAAATACCTTACCACCAAAGTCTTTGGCGGTAGACCATTATACCGTACCGCCAAGGTCTTCGGCGGTAGAGTCTGCTACTACCTTCCATTTAAAATGTGGTCGTCCGTGCATGCATGCCGGCTGGGCCCTGGCGTTTCGCGATTATGTGGTTGCCTGCTGCCTGCCTAGCTTTGTGAAACTAGCTAGCGGCTAGCCTGCTGCCTGTCTAGCTAGCTAGCTGTGTAGTACATCCATTGTTTAATTTTGTGGCAGTACGAGCTAGGAGCTAGTACTACTAATGATGCATGTGGGAGGAAAGGGTAAGGGAGAGATGGATACTGGATGTTCGCATGCACTCACATAGACCGGTGCTATGCACTCACATGCATTTTTGTACTGCGAATATCATACCGCCGTAGTCATTGACGATAGGGTTACACAACCTACCACCAAAGACTGTGACAGTAGGCTATGCACTCACATGCATTTTTGTACTGCGAATATCATACCGCCGTAGCCATTGGCGGTAGGGTTACACAACCTACCACCAAAGACTGTGACGGTAGGCTATTTTTCACGCTAAATGGCCATGACGGCACAGCTAAGTCCTACTGCCATAGATCTTGGCGGTATGTTATGTAACCCTACCGCCAACGACTACGGCGGTAGAAAAGAAGGTCAGATCTGGAAATATTTTCGAAAGATCCGTTTAAATTTTGTTCAAAGGGTCAAAACACCAAATTTTGCCACACACGCCATATCATCGAACGTATATCTCTGGCGAATCGACCGACGGAAAAGACCGGCCATGTCCGCTAGAGAAGCAAATCCCAAGTACCCAACCCCAACCCTGCCCAAGTGGCCAAGTACATGCTGGCGTAAGCACTACGTGGAGCCTGTGACGTACGCACGCACTCTCGTTCGGGCAGGCGTCCCTCCAATCCAACAACGCCCTTGTAGCGATTTGCTCTGCTGGAAAGTTTCAGCCTTCTTTTGGCTACAGAATTCGGGGGCGGTGTTTGTACAAGAATAATGATTCGTCCTGGCAGGACGTGGATGCAGCGTTACCGTGGCAAGCAAGGATTATCGTGGCAAAAGGAGTGTGACAGTATGACCGCGCATTATTGCTCTGTCTTAGCTCGCGCCCAATCCGTAGTGGATGCACGCACCAACACCCCCAGCTCGATCCATCTGCTCCGCTGGAAAGGTTCAACGTTCAACTCCTCCGTTCTTTTTCACGGAGAGAAGGGATAAGTATATATTTCGTCCCTTAACTTTTGCGATAGTATAGAGATGGTCCCCCAACTGTAAAACCAGCAAATCTAAGTCCCTCAATATTCAAAACCGAATAAGTTTAGTCCATTAACTTTAAAAGCCGGGTAAGTTTAATCTCTCATTTTGCTTGGGTGGTTTTCTGCCGACGTGCAGTGGTTTTTGACGCCAATCCTCCCGGCCGAGGCAGCGCCCAGCTCACGGTCATTCTGCTGTACAAAGCTAGCCTCGTACTAGCTCATCAATCCGCTCGTGTATAAAGCAAGCTCTCCCTGATGCGCTTCTGGCTGTTGAATAATTAATTGGGCCGTTGATTATTTCCCGTTTTCTTCTCATTCAGTTAGCAGGGCACGAGCTCACTATTTTGTCTGGAGGCCATGCGGGTCGAGTCCGGCAGCTGCATGCATGTCGCTGCAAGTGTCCAGCTGCGCGTCAAGTTGTTCGCTGCACAAACCACTGAGTCCTAGCGTTCATCAGAGTCCATCTGACTGTGTGTGAGTTGAGAGCTAACACTGGCCGGTGCTTTTGGCCCGAGAGGAATCAGCTTAAATCAATTAACGTGCATACGTAAGCTAGCTGTCTGCTTTGCTTTTGTTTGCTGCGCACATGCATCGACATGTAATCCTACTCCCTCCGTTTCTTTTCAGTCTGCATATAAAATTTTGGTAAAGTCAAATTTTGTCAACTTTGACTAAATTTATAGAAAAAAAATATCAATAAACAATAAAATATCATCCAGGTCCAGTAGCCCGATGAACAGTAATACCAAAAAAATTAAAAAAAGAAAAAGAAATTCGTGGATATGGAATAATGTTCGCGATCATTTTTTTAAAGCCGCGAATATTTGTCTAAAATGTTCGCAAACAATATTTCAAATTTATGGTTCGTGAATTTGAAATTTATGGTTCGCAAACAATATTTTGTTTTAAATGTTCGCAAAAAATATTTGTGGTTCGCGAACAATATTCAAATTTATCGTTCGCGAACATTATTTTAAAGTCGCAAATATTTTTTTGCAAACATTTTTTTAAAGTCGCGAATATTTTTTCCATACCCACGAACAATATTTGTGGTTCGTGAACAATATTCAAATTTATCTTTCGCGAACATTTTTTTAAAGTCCGGATTTTTTTTTCCAAATTCATCGTTCGTGAATATTTTTTTAAAGTCGCGAACATTTTTTCCATACTCGCGAACAATATTTGTGGTTCGCGACTTTAAAAAAATGTTCGCGACTTTAAAAAAGTTCGTAAACAATATTTGAAAATATCCGCAACATTATTTCCATATCCGCGAACATTTTCAAATATTGTTTGCGAACAATTTTAAAAAATATTCGCGAACATTATTTTCATATCCGCAAATTTCTTTTTTATTTTATTTTATTGATATTACTGTTCATCAGGGTACTGAATCCGGACGATATTTTACTGTTCACCGGTTCACTGCTAATGGTTAACGACGCCAGCTGGCCAGTCAGATGGGGTCAGGCAGATTTTGGACCTGAATGACACACTTACAGCACTTCGAGGACCTGGATGACGATTTTCATAGTTCGAGGACCTACGTGACACCCCTTGAATAGTTCGAGAACCTACAGTGCACTTCACTCCAAAGTCAAATAGGCATAGGACGCGGCCGACACGGAAGGATGCGCACTGCTGCTACTCTGCTTGTGCGCCCGCAAGGCGGCGGCGTAAGTGGCGACGGGGAACGCGATGAGGCCCGGCAGCGCGCAACCTTCCCTGGCTGTGTATACCACACCACGTCGGTAGAAAACCACCAAAAACTGCATGAGAGACTAAACTTATCCGGTCTTAATAGTTGAGGGACTAGGTTGTGTTGGTTTTGAAGTTAAGGGACCATTTCTCTACTTTCAAAAGAGTTGAGGGACGAAAAATATACTTTTTCGTGGAGAAAATGCGGTGTGGTTTGTAGAACAGTTTTGCTAATGTGTATATCATCAGATGGACAGTTAACAATGTATTACATCATAATCATGTGTTAAGACTCGTGAAGGAGGTGCCGATGGAGCTTACTCGCTGTTGAAGAAAACATGAATGAGTGATTAAAAAATTTCCAAAATCATGGAAACAATTTCGCTTTGTTGTCGTGATCACTGACGGGCTGACTGAAAGCAACTGTAAGGTGGAGCAGAGCCGGAGAGCTTAAGAGTTCAGAGTTTGTATTGGTAAGTTCAGGAAAGACCAGTCGGGCTAGCCGAAGAAAACACGAGTGATTGATTAAAAGCAGTCCAAAATCTTGAAAACCTTTTTCACTTTGTCATCGAGATCACTGACTGAGAGGCTGACTGACAGCAACTGTCCGGTGGAGCAGAGCCGGAGAGCTTCAGAGTCCAGAGTTTCCGTTGGCAAGTGTAACATGCGCGTGAGACCAATCTAGCTAGCGGCATGAATTTTCCATCGATCTCTTTGTGCCTGACTCGCTCAATCTGCTCCACACCCAGTTTATCTATTTCAGTACTTTCTTGTCGCCATTGGGGAGCATTCAGTGAGCTTCCACCCAAAATCCAACTGGAGTAATTCTCCACACCGTAGTTCCATTCAGTATCTGCACTTTACAAACTCAGCAGATGCGTCGCTGATGAATCACCGGCGCAAAATCCTTACACGGCCTAATGTATACCGCACACCGTCGATCACCGTAAAAGGCATGCATGATCATCGGCGGGCAGCACGGCCTGAACCGGCGGCCGGAGAAGCTAGTGGCTAACCCCAAAGGGCAAAGGCCCAAACCCAACCCAACACAATCCAAATGCATACGTGCGTGCGTGCGTCAGTGGCGTCGCCGGATAAAAGAAATACAGAAACGATAACGGTTCTACCTTGCTAGACGTGGACGCAGCTTCACCTTGGCAAGCAAGGATTATCGTCGAAAAGGCTATCACCGCACGACGCATCCAATAATCCATATGGTGCATGCACGCACTAACATCCTTGTATCCATCTGCTTTCGCTGGAAAAGTTCCAACCTTCAACTCTGCCGTCCCTTTTCATGGAGAAGTCGGGGTGGGGCTTTAGAATAAGGGGAGGAGAATTAATGGTGATGCATCAAGCAAAACCACAAAAGAGTTTATGTACATCACAAGCAGAGCCATAGCCAAAACAATGGGACCACTCTGCCGGGATTATAGTAGACTAGGTGACGTGCCCCGACTTTTACCCAAAGCGACGCTTCTTTCTTGATGTTAGAGAAGATTATAGAAAGACCTCAGCGTTGTGTTTGTGACATATTCTACCTATTCTATTATTCTCTAATATAAGGATCCATTTTTTTTAGGATGACACGACACTTAATTGGGTGAACAACTCAGATACATATTCACTTGAGTGTCTCGAATTATGTCAGATCCACTAATGTTTAATCAAATTCTTCCAGATACTATGATGTCCTGTCAAGTTCTGCTAGATAAGTGCGGCTAGCAACACCACGTTGCTTAAGTGTGATGTTGAATACACAAATTCCCAACGTATATATAGACTCCTTCTACCCAATCCGCCGCCCCGTTGTCCTGACATGTGGGTCTAGTTTGTCTGTATAGAAAAAACATAATAAACATACTAAAAACCGTCATGGCGTCTTGACAAAGTGGTTTTGTGGCAAAAAGCAATTTGCATAATAAAATTAGTCACAAAGCGAAAACTAGATGAAGCATCTAGCTTCAATACTTTTTTCGACAAGAGGGGCCACATGGCCCCATTTTCCTTACGAAAATGAAGTCACTAGTATTTTTACAGGGAAAGAGCAACAAAAGCTTACATCTCCAAACATATTATATCAGGGATGTCAAAGAAACAGTAAACGATACTTCAACACTAACAACACCAACATACCAATCATCACTTGCATATCCTACAGAGAAAACTGATCTATCTTAAACCTCACAAGCACCAGCAGAATGGGAGTCCAAAACACTCACAAGCACCTTCGGTACTGTCAAAGTTAAAATCGTGTTATTTTTCCTTAGTGGGGGAGAATATTTTGATGATAGCGATAAACTTAAGGTGACTTCGAGAATCCTAAATCTTGGTGGTTGTAGTGTACTAGTGTTCAGCAGACGTTGCATGAGAGTATCCGCGGGTGTGGGTGCATCTTCCAAACAAAATAGTGGGAATATTTTTCACCTGCTGTTTTCTAGAAAAAAAAAAGGTGTTTGCTTCTTTAAATGAAGTAAAGTTATCACAAAGTCAAGCAAATAATTTTAAACACAAAGTCAAGCAAGTAAGTTAATGGACGGTTAAAATGTGCACGGCTCTGCAGTCGTCGGTAGACAACAAAAGATGTTCGATCAATATTACTGAAAGCGCCATGCAGCTAGAGCAACGATTAGGACCTGCAGTTAACAATTTAACAATGTGTATTTCATGAGATGGACAGTTAACAATGAATTATGTCCTAATCATGTGTTAGGGCTCGTGAAGGAGGTGCCGATGGGGCTCACTCGCTGTCAAAGAAAACATCAATGAGTAAGTGATTAGAAGCAGTCCAAAATCTTGGAGACCTTTTGGCTTTGTCATCGAGATCACTGACCAGCTGAAAGCAACTCTCAGGTGGAGCACAGCCGGGCAGCTTCAGAGTTTCTATTGGTAAACGTAAAGCTGCACGTGAGACCAATCTAGCTAGCCGCCTGAATTTTCATCCATATTATTTTGCCTGACTCGCTCAATCTGCCGCACCTCCTGTTTATTTATTTCAGCACTTACTTATCACCGAATTCACTGAAAATCCAAGTGGGCAGTTCCATTTAATTTTTCTCCACACATTCCATTCTATATCTGCAATTTATAAACTCACTAGATCACCGGCGCAAATCCTTACACATCCTTATGTATAGCGCATGCCCTCGCCGATCACCGTGGCACGCAAGATCGATCGGCAGGCAGGCAGCACACGGCCAGCTACAAAATGTACAGAGGAGGAAATCGGCGGCGCGCGCCGATTAGGAGATGATGCACGAGTTGGGGTCCTCGTCGCCGCTGCAGGCGTGGTGGTACGGGTGCGTGTGGTACGGCGGCGGCGGGTACCAGTACGGAGGCGGGTACACCACCGGCTTGCTCGCGTCGTTCTTCTCGCCCTCCTTCTTCTCGCCTTCCTTCTTGGCGCCGTCCTTCTTCTCCTCCTTGGCCGGGCCGACGGAGACCATCTGTGCCGTGGGGAACTTGCTGCGCAGCCTTTCGACGAGGACGACGGGGTCGACGGTGCCGATGACCGTCATCTTCTGGTCCTTCATGTCCACGGCGATCTGGTCGATACCTTTAGCAAGCGACAGTCGTCGTCGTCGTGAGTGTCAGATTGAGATATGGATCGGTGAGCCGCATGATTGCGCTACGATGAAAATCCTGGCCAGCCCACTCCACGATCACGATGGAAGGGGAGAAGGAGAAGCAGGGGACTACTACCGTGGAGGGTGGAGACGACCTGGATCGCCTTCTGCTTCTGCCTGTCGTCGTGCACGTCCAGCTTCAGCACAACCTGAATTCCGCGGCCGCCAGACAGCAAGACAAGATCAGCAAACACGAGCAGCAATCAAGAGCCGTAACTGAAATCAGAATAGAGAGAGAGAGAGAGAGAGAGAGAGAGAGAGAGAGAGAAATCCTAATTCGGTCGACTGTAACTGAAAGCAACAAACCTTCTTCTCCGCCATGGATCCAACCCGGCCGGCACTGACCGACTGACGAACGTCGGCGGGTGGGAGCTCAGGGAACCGGCGATGGGCAAGGAAGAAAGCGCGGTATGATTTGGGAGGCAGGGCCGGCGGATTCTTATAGGGGCCGGCACGCACGTGACCAAGCTCGCGGTGGAACGTTCCACCTCGCAAAAAAGTCTGGGGCGGGCGGGTTGCTTTCAAAGACGGGAAAGATTGGCGCTGCGTGACAGCGGAGGGGTGGCCGGTGGATAGCCGCACAAGGGGGTCAAGGGATGATGGGTCATTGTAACCAGGGTTAGCGGAAGGGTTTAGGGACTTGTTTATTGGTGCTGAGCGGGGCCGTGTGGCCTTGTGGATCATCGTGTTCCTGGGGGCGGTCGTCGCGTGAAGCCGTCAACGGGCACGGCCAGTGGCGCCGAAACGACCCGCCGGAGTCCTCGCACGCTTCTGGCCACGGTTGCTTGATTGCGAGCACATTGACTGATTTTAATCGTGATCCTGTCCTATCGCTGGTTGGCGGTTGCTTATAATAGAAGTCCCTCCTGCTTGCAGATGACATCGCCATTACTGTTACAACAGCGACGGCAAATGGCCATGCCGGCACTCCAGCCGCCAGAAAATATAGAAAGAGGGAAGACGATATTAGTTGCTGACCACAACTGTCACATGAATGCTACGTGATCTTTCTTGCTCATACTTATCGAGACTCAGAGAGACAGAGGAGCTCAAGGCAACAAGGGGATGGATCATCCTCGGCCGATGGATCAGTGACGCTGCGCGGCTGGGCTGCACCAACCCTGACATGTTCCATCGGAAAGATTCAACTTTGGGCAATGTTAAAACTCAGGGCTCTTTGATTCAAGGGAATTCTATAGGATTTTTTAAGGATTGAAATCCTTTGAAATTTTTCTACGTTTGTCCAGGGATTCTATTTATACCCCTCCACCACCACCTTCTCTCAAAAGAGAGCCATCAGAATGAAACACAACTTCCACCATTCATTTTCTGAGAGAGAACCACCTGCTCATATGTTGAGATCAAGAGATTTCAATCCTACCATTTGAACCTTGATCTTTAGACTCTTCAAGTTGCTTCCCACTCCAATTCTTCTCCTACCAAAGCCAAATCTGTGTGAGAGAGATTGAGTGTTGAGTAGACTGTCATTTGAAGCACAAGAGCAAGGAGTTCATCACCGAAACAATATCTATACCTTTTGTAGAGTGGTGTCTCCTAGATTGGTTAGGTGTCGCTTGGGAGCCTCCGACATCATGTGGAGTTGAACCAAGAAGTTTGTAAGAGCAAGGAGATCGTCTACTTCGTGAAGATCTAGTCTTGTGAGGCTAGTCCTTCGTGGCCGGAAGCCATGGTGGAATAGACAATGTTGCTTCTTCGTGGACCCTTTGTGGGTGGAGCCCTCCGTGGACTCGCGCAACCGTTACCCTCCGTGGGTTGAAGTCTCCATCAACATGGACGTACGATAGCACCACCTATCGGAACCACGCCAAAAATCTATGTGTCTCCTTTGCGTTTGCACTTTCCAACTCCCATCCCTTTTACATTCTTGTACTTACATGATTTACTCTTTTCGCTGCTCATGCTCTTTCTTTGCTTGTGTAGAATGTCCCTCGCGCGCCTTAACATGTGCTAAAATCAATTACAACTTACAAAAAGTAAAAAACTGCAACTTTATCTTCTATAGGTTCTAACCACCACCCCCCCCCCCCCCCGACCCATTTTCTTGATCCTACAGAGTGCCACACGTCGATCATTGGACACAAATCTCACCGGATCCGAGACCAGCAAGAAGACCAAGCCACCTGCTCCTTGGTGTCACCCATTAGAACGGCAACGAGATGGAGGAAGAGCAAAAGCAGATTATTCCAACGTGGCGCCGTCTCCATCATTGATGCATCACAAAAAACTACGCCTATCCTATTTCCCTACCAAGGAGAAACTGTCGGGGTCCCCACTCACTCCCGCCACTGGAACGGCATACATAAAGGACGAGGACCCACGGCGTCTTGGAGCGGGTCCGAGGAGAGCGAAGGAAGTGGTTGAAAACTAGTGAAGTTCCAGACATTGACTTATCAAGTGTGGTTGTAGGCCTGGGCCACCAGAGATCAAACTCTTAAGTTTTTATGATTTTCATATGTCACTAAATTAGATTTGATTTGTCTAACAAGGATGAAAACATTCACAGATAGGTATCTCCGCAACTCCAGTCTCCAGATCGGGTAAAAAAATCAGTCTTCAGTTTACCCTCTTTGGGGGGAGTCTTCCATTGACGTCAGCTATCCAGTTGAGTCCGTATGGAGTCCATCCGTGAGTATAGCATTACTCTGAACGGATAATATGTGCATGGGTTCGCAGCCTACCGTAGAACACAAAAGATGTTCCATTCAATCATAGTACAAAATGAAAATTCTATGCAGTTAGAGCAGCGATTAAGACATGCAATTCAATGTATATTTTGTGAAATGGACGGTTAGCAATTTTATTAGGTCACAATCATACCGAAGAAAGCACACGTGAGTAATAAAAACATTCAAAAAGCTTGGAAACCTTTCCCTTTGTCAGTCGAGATGACCGACTGGCTGATTGAAAGCAACTCTCAAGTGGGCTTCAGAGTCCAAACTTTTTACTGGTCTAAATGAAAAGATGCACGAGGGAACAATCTCGCTGGCCGCCTGAATTTTTCATCCAGTTCATTGCGCCTGACTGGCTCGATCTTGCACCTCCAGTTTTTTTATTTATTTCAGTATTTTTCTTATCAGGAAAATTTGGAGCACTCCATTAACTTTATCTGAAAAGAACAACTGCAGCAGTTCTATCTGATCCTTCTCCACACCTTTTTTTAACAACTTGATGATTTTTTTTTTCTGAACAATATACTGTAATTCTGTATTTACACGTTACAAACTAAGCAGATGCACGGCTGCCGGATCACCGGCGCAACCTACACGACTTACACGGCCATGTATGTATATGACGCACGACGTCGATCACCGGCGGAGGTACGCTGGTCGATCGGCAGGCAGCACGGGCAGCTACGAAATGTACAACTCGATCAGCAGATGACGCAGGAGCTGGGGTACTCCTCGGCGCTGTGGTTGTGATAGTACGGGTGCGGGTGGTAGTGGTACGGCGGCGGCGGCGGGTACCACGGCGCGTACACAGGGATGGGTTCCTTCTTGGCGGCGCCGTCCTTCTTCTCCTCCTTGGCCGGGCCGACGGTGAGGATCTGCGCCGTGCGGAAGAGCTTGCTGCGCAGCTTGCCGACGACGTGGACGGGGTCGACGGTGCCGACCACCGTCATCTTGTCGTCCTTGGTGTCCACGGCGATCTGGTCGATACCTGGGCAAGTGACGGTAACCATCGTCAGAGGTGCGAAATTCAGATATGGATCAGCGAGCGCATGACGGAACTAGTGTGGAATTCAGACCGGATCAGCGAGCGCAAAGCAGGGGACATATATTACCTTGGAGAGTGGAGACGACCTTGATGGCCTTCTGCTTCTGCTTGTCGTCGTGCAGGTCCAGCTTCAGCACGACCTTCATGGCGGCCATCGATCCAACAATCCCGCCGGGACGGACGAACTCTTGGGCGGTGCTTGGCCGAGGCGACGGCGGCGGGTGGTTGGGTGGGATGGAACGGAGCGGCGTGGGGCGCTTCGTCTTGGCGATGGGCAAGGCAGGACGAGAGCGCGGTGTAATCTGGGACTGGGAGGCAGGTAGATTTATAGGCAAAAGTCTGGGTCGGGCTGTTTTCAGAGAGAAGTGGAGTGGCGACCGGCGAAGCTGCGGAGAATGCCCGCCTGACAGCGGAAACCGGTGTCTGGCTCGGTCGCTTCTCTGGTCGCTTGCACTTGCACTCGCACTCGGGCCCCGGCTACGGCCGCGGGTGGTGGCCGGACCAGGAGCCGTGTGGATGCGCGTGGAGACTGAGAGAGAAGTATCATTGACTGATCACTTGCCACTTGGGAGGAACAAAAGTGTATGGTGTCTCCTTGAGGGCCAAGGCAAGGGGATCGATCGACGGAGAAGGAAAAGTGGTCATGGGATACGGTCTCCGGCGCATCGTTGCGCCCGATCGATCCGTGTCTGAGTCTGGACACGGCATGCCCGGTCTTGGGGACACGGTGACCATGTCCGGAACGGTTCAACTCTGGACAGTCTTCTCTTCCACAGGGACAGGTTGAGGGCGGCCCCCGCTTTAGGAACCAAAAATCTATGGCGTGTCCTCAAGGGTCGATCAAGACCGGGTTGCAAAGATCAACGCGCAAGAAGAGGCCGTGGGGCGTGGGCGGCGCATCCTTGCACCACTCGTGTCCGGAACGATTCAACTTCGAGCACTACTGCATGCATGCCCGGTCTTCTTTTCTACAGTTTGTGGAATGACCGAAGGAGAATTAGCGGTGATGCGGCAGCAACGGTCCGTGCCAGGACGAAGCTGGAGTCATAAGTACACTGGCTGACCGCTGGCTGATAGCTACTGCTATACCTGGCTGAGCGTAACGAGTACTATACGTCAAGATCCGCATGGTCCATTGACCGGCCCTGCTGAAAGCTTGAATTCTCATGCGCCGTGACAGGGTCGGCTAGTGCCGTACCTCCTACAGATACAGATGCATGCGATGTGTGAAATCTCTGTATGCCAGGTCTGCAATGGCAATCTAATCTAATCGAGTGAATTGCACAAAACCACAACATTAACCTCTAGATTTGTAGAAAACTTTAAGCATTTTAATCTCGGTTATGACAAGTGGGTCCCGATTTTGACGACGTGGCATAACAGCTGCGAATTGACAACATTAAGGTGACCATAGGCGTCAAGCCCGCACCATCCCTCGCCGCCCTTCCTACTCCCGGTCTTGGAGCACCAAGCCCGCTACTCCCTTCCTGCTCCTGCTCCTAGAGCAGATGGACGCGCCGCCGTTGCGCAGGGCCGTAGCGCCCTCTGTCTTCCTACGCCGGTGCAGAGCGGAGGCGCTCCAGGGGTCGGCCGAGGTCCGGCTCGCCGTGGGAGGCGAGTCGCCTTGGGGGACCTCTCGGGCTCGCCGTGTCCATCATGTGTCGCGCTTCCTGCTCTCGATCTTGGAGCATATGGACGCATCGCCGTCACGCAAGGCTGTCGTGCCATCGGTCTTCCTCCGTCGGCGCGGCGCAGAGGCGCTCCAAGGGTTGTCCGAGGTCCGGCCTGGCCGCGGGAGGCGAGGCGTCTAGGGGGACCGCTCGGCCTCGCCGTATAACCCGGTCATCATGCTCCGGCGCTCCGCCGTCCCTACTGGCGACGAGGTCCCCGAGCCACAAGCAGCTTCAAGCTCTTCTACGATGACAACGTCGGATCCAGCCTCAAACCGCTGTTGGAGAGCATGTCCGACTTCCCCATGTGCTCGGGCTTCAAGCGGCTCCTCGTGCAGCTCGCCCAGATCGAGGTCGGCGGCTTCAGCGCCATCCACCCTTGCGACAACCTGCCTGCCTCCAAGGTCGTCGTCGAGTCCATGCCCACCATACCACCAGCCACGGGAGATGCCCACCGCCAAAAGTCGTCAGTTCTATGCCCGTCACCAAAATCGGGACCCATGTGTCATAAATCGAGGTTAAATGCTCAAAGCAACAGCCAGTGTCTTCTACAAAAGATTAGACCGAGAATCAGTGGTTTCTGGCACAAATTCATAGAACGGTATTTTCTGCAATACTAAGCGTCAATGTGGTGGTTTTCTACAATTCACTCAATCTAATATGTTTAGATTAGATTAGATCAATAAAAGTAGCTCCTCCGCTAGAAGAAAATGTAACAGAACAATGGAGGGAGAGGCCACTCGCTGTGCAGATTTACAGGCCGCACTAGATAAGCAAAACTATGATGGATGAAGACCTAATGAGCCTCACATTTATTTTTTGGAATATTGGCAGGAGAGTTACCAAATTCATTGGTCAGAAGAAGCATTGCACGAATACCTCTGAGAAGGAAAGCACCGCAAAAGGGCAAGTACAAAAATAAAAGAAAGAAAAATGAACAGTCGGCACCACCAGAAACCCAAGCACCGCCAGCCGTGCACACCATCGGAGAAACCATCGTCTGGTCTCCAAGGTGACGCCTCCAATAAGGAAGTGATATCGATGACACCACCGTCACGATCCGGCATAGCCAAATCTTAGGTTTTCACCCGGAGACCACAAGCCATGGGGTACCAAGAGCAAACGAGCTCCACGGCGGTACCTCCAAGGAGGAAGATGACATCTGTAGATGTCGTTATCATCGACACTAACTAGGTCAATGTAGGATTTTCATCTGGATCCGAGGCCTGCCAGCCCCACCGAGCAGATAGAGACCAAGCACACACTACCAGCACGGACTAGGCACTGCCACACGCAGGAAACTCGGCGAACACGTGCCAACCTGGCAGGACCGCACCGCCACACGCAAGCCCTAGGCGGCCCAAACTAGATCTGGCCATCCTTTTGCCTCCGTGTGCAGAACTGGGCGAGGATCCGCACCGCAGCGCACAGGAAAAGCCGAGTTAGAACCAAAACTGGCCGGCCCGCTCCACCGCTCGCCGGAATTGGGCGAACACAAGCCAAAACTACCGCATCGTACTACCGCGCGCAAGGACAGGCCCAGCCAAGCTGGATCTGGTTTGCCTGGCACCACAAATGTTATACTGCGGGGCTGCTCCAAAGGAACCGGACGAGGACAAGCTTGAAGGAGGGCCCACCAGCATCAGCCGACACCAACGCTGCAGCCTACACCAGCGCGTCCCCAAGGGAGACGAGATCTGGCCGCGGGCTTGCCAGGACCCAGATCGGGCACGGCAACGGCATTGCCACGGCACAGCGACCCTGGACCTCCATACGACTTGCAGCTGAACCGCACTGGGGCCAGCAACAGCCAGGGGCGAACCCACATTATGGTGAGTAGGGGCCCAGGTGTGACGCCCGGATAATTAAGCTACAGTAATCCCCCGTTAATGGTGCCATGTCATCACATTACTGTTGCTAATCCTCACTTCATTTAAATCTTAATTCAAATTCAAATTTAAAATAAATGTCCAAAATTCAAATTTCTCAAACATACAAACTAAAATGTTTAAAGTGTGGCAAATAATCCCTGGATATTTGTCATGTTGAAATCTGTATGTTATAAAGTATTTAAATGCACTTAAATAAATAAAATAGTGGTTGAAAACAATTATTAAATGCTTTTTAAATTATAAAAATACTAAACTATTTTATTTGAACCTCAAACTAATTGTGACAGTGGTATAATTAGTAACACCAATTTAGGTGATGTTCCTATATTTTTATGAAACTAATTGCTATTAAAAAATAAAAGAAAACTAAAACTATAAAAAATAAAAGAAAAGGAAATTGCAGAAAAGAAAAGAAAAGGCCCCCCTTCCCTGTTTCCCTGGGCCTCGGCCCACACCCAGCCGGCCCAACCAGCCCAACCCCACCCCCCTCGGTCGTTTTCCTCTAATGCTCCTACGACCGAGGCACACGCCCGAGCAGTCCCCGCCAGACCACCTCGCCGGCGTCGCCGCGGGGAGGATAAGGGCGCCACCCCGGCGCCTCGGGGACGCCTCCGCTCTCACTACGCCCACTCGTTCCTCTCCCCCTCGCTCCCACCTCCCAGATCCCTTTCTTCCTCCCATCCACCGAGCGCTTCATCGTGGCCGTGGCCAACGCCCTCCCTGGGCCTCGTCGAGCCGTCCCACGGCCTCCCCGGCGTCGCCCTTGTCCTGCACACGCCCGAGGCCGACCGGTGAAGCCGCGCAGCAACGCCTACGCCGTCTCCTTCATCCCAGGCGCCGACCTCCGCCGCCCCGATCCGCTCCGACCGTCCTGCTGCTCCTAATCCGTCGCCGGCCTTTTGTGTGCATCTAGGTGAGCAACGCCGCGAGTCCCCTCTGCTTTTTCCCCCTGTCGCGTCACCGTGTGCCGTCGTCACTGCCACGCCCGGAGTTTTCTGTGCGTGCGCGCTCGCCGCGATCCCGCCGCGTCCTGGCCGCCCCGGGGGCACTCCTTAACCGTACCCCGCGTCCGCTCGCTGCCCCGCGCCTGCCCGGCGCTGCTTCTGCTGAAGCTCTATCCCTGCTGCTGCGCCACTGCCGCGGCTATGCTGTTGCTTGGCTGCTCTACCGTGGCCCTTCACTGCTGCCACTGCTGCTCGCATAGCTGCCGCTCGCCGCGCCCAGCTCCTCCCCACGTCGCCCGCCTCGCGCCATGGCCGCCCGCCTGCGCGCGCTTGCCGTCCTGGCTACGCCTCACGCGCGCCCAGCCGCGCGAGCCCCGACCGCGTCGTGCCCCCTGCCAGCACCTTACCGCGCCCGCTAGCCACGCCCACCCCCACAGCCGCTCCATCGCTGCTGCCCCGCCACTGCGCCGGACGCCGTCGCCGGCCGCCGAGGCCCTGGCCGCGCCATCCCTCGCTTCTGGTGGCCTCGGGTGCGGGCGCCTGCACCCGTGTGCCCAATAGGCCACGCCCGCTAAGGCCTATGGGCCACTGCCCAGTGGTCCCCCAGCCCCTTTTCTTAAAAAAAGAAAAAAAGATATATATAAAAAAGATATAAAAATAATTATCAATTAATTAACTTAATTAAAGTTTACTTAATTAACTTAATCGGCTAATTAACTGCCTAATCTGTAATTAGTTAGATGAGTGAATGACAGGGGGCCCCACCCCCTCTTGACCAGTCAAACGTTGACTGGTCAACTGGGACCCCCTGGACCCACATGTCATCCTCTGGTACACTTCTGTGTACGCAGAGCTGGGCGCACCTAGCGTTTAATCTTTATTTTCAAATTAATATTAATTTCAGAATATTATTAAAACTTTGAAAAATCATAGAAATTAATCCGTAACTCGGATGAAAATGTTTTCTACATGAAAGTTGCTCAGAAAAACGTGACGAAACCGAATACGCCCTCCATTCGCTTGTCACACGCCCCTAGCATAGCGAACATGCAACCGTTCCCCTCCGTTTCATCTGTCCGAAAATGCCAAACTTCAGGAAAACTTTCCCGGATGTTATCCCCCTTCGCCGGTATCGAGTAACACTGCGTTAGAACACCCCTAGCTCCACCTGTAATCATCTCATGCATCTATGTGCTTTGTGTTTACTGTTTCTTCTCCCTCTTCTTCTCCGGTAGACCCCGATACCATTGCTGATGTCCCTTTGATCGATTATGTCATCGACGACCCTTCTTCCCTTTCAGCGGAGCTTCCAGGCAAGCCCCCCTTGATCACTTTGATATCGCCCATTCCATTCTCTCTCATGCTTGCATTAGATTTTGCTACTATTATTGTTACCGGGACATGATCATCATTGATACTGTAGGCTGTAGCGACAGAGGAGATGGTTAGCACGTAACCCTATCCCAGCATACATTGGAGCCGCCAACAATGGCCAAAAGCGACTGTTGTTGAATATTTGGATTTGGACTTGGATGCTACGTCATTGAACGCCTCTAGCTGCTTCTCGTTGGCGGCTAGCCAGCGGTAGTGCAAGACAAGCTAAAATTACACTGCTTCAGTAACTAGCTCAGGCAACCAGCGTCGCCGGCCGTCCCGAAAAAAAAACTTAATTTGTAGCTTGGCTTGCGCTGACAACAGCCCCCGTGGCCTTGTGCCCATCTGCTCCGGTGCGACTTCGTCCCTGATCTTGGGGCGTCCCTGCTGGAATTCCGGCCGGGCTTCCTTCTCCGGCGAGGGCGGCGGCTGGTCGTTCTCAACGCCGAGGAGGTGACGGTGGACGCGCGCGGGTGGCGCGACGATGATGGGTTCGTCAAAGGTCAGATTGTACAATTCCCTTGTCACATAGCGCGGGTCGCGGCGACAACGCGGGGGGGGGGGGGGGGGGTGGTGGTCACGTATCGAGTCCCGAGGCGAGTAATGGCGATCGGGGGAAGGGGAAGGAGTATTTTAGTCTTCGTACTGCTCCGACCCCTCACATTTCCCCCCCTCACCCACCACGCCCCTCGACCTCTCGCGTCACGCCGTGGCGAGAGCTAGGGTTCCATGACGACCCACGAGCAGCAGATGGCGGCGCTCGCCGACGGCGACGAGGTGATGATGGGGAGGTTGAAGGAGATCGACAGGTGGTTCCCAAAGGCGAAGGCGCTCAACGACGCAGCGGAGATGGTGCGGGGGCGGCTGAATGAGGAGGAGACCTTGCGGTGCTTCCCCAACTACGATAGGCAGCCGGCGATGGGGGTCCTGCTCTGGGCGATGCTCGAGGCGGAATCCCCGATCCAGGAGCAGAGGCGCAAGTGGAAGGTCTTCAGATCCCTCCGCTACCGCCAGATCCGGTCGCAGGAGCTGCCGCCGATGGAGGTGGTGATGGGGCTCCCTACTTCGGGTTCGCAGATGGCGCCGATTGTGATAGAGGGAGATGGCGACACCAAGGAGGAAGCAGAAGCGGGTGACCACGACGCTGCCTCGGCGTTCCCTGCAATTCCCAAGGCGCTCGCCGTGCCTCCGCACGCTTCCCCGCCCGCAGTAGGGGCCTCGCCGGTTGGCGGCCGCTTTTGGCTGCTGGCCGGGGAGGACTTCGACGAGGATGGGGAGGGGATGACTTCTCCAACTCCCGCAGGTAAGTCAGTGGCAAAATATTTTACCTCTACTGCGTCGATTGATGTAGATGAGGTAAATTGTGAGGAACAGGGGATGGTAGGTAGTAGCAGGAAAAGAGAGAAATGCCTTAGGAAGAAAAATAAGCTTCAAACTGAGGAAGCTAAAGAAAAAAGAAGAGAAGAAAGAGAGATAATAGACAATAAAAATCCTTATGAGTAAGATAGGCTGGGATAGCACCAAATTAAAAGTAGTTGGGGCAAAAATTGCTCAAAAACATATGAGGCATGGTAATTTCCAGCCCATTGATTTGTGGTATGAGGAGGATATAGATTTTGGGTAAATTATTCTGAATACAACTCCAATTGTACCTCATTTGGGGGCAAAAAGAGAGTATAAAGAAAATTCAGAAAGGAAAAGTCGTGAGGGATCACCCATTGTATTTGGGGGCCCAGTGGGGGGTGAGGTCCACGTGGATGTATGCTTGGACTTGGGCTACTGGGCCAAAGAAAGCCCAAAAGGTGATCAGACCCACTCCCAGGAGAGGGGTGGGCGGGTTATAAAAGGACAGAGGCAGGGGAGACTGATGGATAGTGACCTAATTTTAGGGTTTACCTCCCAGCCGCCACAATCCAAAACAGAGCTCATGGTTGGTAACTTTGGAAGGGGTTTTGGGGGTGGAAGGTTCAATAGAGGAGGAAGATTCGGTGAATTTGATGCTAGAAAGACAGGACAGATCGTGGGGGGAGATAGAAGCAGATCCACCTCCTCTGAAAGCTCCTTTGATTTCCAGGGCAGAGGGGGAGGACGTTCTAGATTTGGATCTGGGATGGGGAGAGGCAATGGAACCTCTGCTACTCATACTGGTGAGACCTCTGGAGGAGGCAAGATTTGGCAAGCTAAAGGAGGAAAAAAAGATAGTGGAGACAGGAATGGGGAAGCTGGAAAAGAGACAGATGATATGATGGATAAAAGAGATAATAAAGAGATGGGAGGTGGAGGTAACTTGGACTCTAGCCAGCAACAACAACTCCTGAGCGCCCTACTATCACAATTGGTTCAAGGAGTAAGCAGAGATGGGGGTTCTACAGGAGAAAGTGATCAAGGCAAAGGAATGTTGGTCAATGCTAAGGAAGTACAAAGAGAGATGGCTGCTGGTGGAGATAATCTGCAGAGAAAAGATAAAGGAAATGAAAGTGGTACAGGCAATGGGTTCAGAAATCAGATGAATAGAGCTCCTTGGCAACAAAATATGGGGGAGGACAGAAACAGAAGTGACAGGTTCAACAGACAGGTCTGTGGAAAATGCAAAGACCCTAGACACTCAACCAGGGAATGTAAAGTTGGGCACTACTTAATCTGTGGGAGAGATAATCATATCACTGGGGAATGCAACTTACTGAAACAAATGAAGCCTGTGCCTAAATATGTGGGGTATGCTGCCAAGGGCTGGGAGTGCTGTTGGTACAAAGCTATAAAGATGTGTTAATTGCTGAACATATGAATCCATTAGGAGTGGTTGTCATAAGAGATGGTCAGATCAATGAGACTGAGCTGATACAAGCCTTCAGTGAAATGTTTGATTGGGGGTGGCAATGGAGAGTCAAAGAATATGGAAAACAATTGCTACATGATGAGGTTTCCTAATAAAGCAAAATTGGTGGAGCTTGCAAAATTCAATGACTTCAACTTGCTAGGAACTGGAGTTGTGATCAAAGTTCAGCCTTGGTCCCTTGATGATTTAGCAATAGGAAAAATGCATACTGCCTGGGTGAAGTTTGAAAAAGTGCCAGACTGCTTTAGACACTTCTTTGGAATGTGTGAGGTGGCTGCTGCTATAGGGCCTGTCTTAGAAATTGATATGGACACCATCAATGAAGAAAAAGTTAAAGTGAAATGTGGAGTTAGAGATGTTGGCAAGATCCCAGCACATGTAGAGATCACATCACCAGATTTGTTGATGTTCAGAATTGGAACAGAGCTAGACAAAGTGACTGAGATGGGCTGGTACAAGGAAGAGAAAAGAAAATCTGATGCTGTTTCTGAAATGGAGGATGGAGAAGATGAGGAGGAAAAAAGGAAAGCTTAATGGAACAGACAGAAAAGGAATGTCACTAGGTAGTTTATCTCTGATACAAATTGAAGAGATAGACAGAAAAAATGAAATGATGAAAATATCTTTAGAAGAGAGCATGGGGCACTTATGTAAAGAAATGGCTGCAGAGAGAGGGAAAATGCAAAAAGAGATAGATATTATGTTCAGGAAAATTCAAGGGCTAGAAGAAGAAAAAGTCAGGCAAACTGCTTTATGGACCAAAGCTGATAAAAGGATAAAAGACTTGGAGATTACACAAAAAAAACCTAGAGAGTTTGTTGGAAAAACAACAAGGAGAGATTCTGAGATTGGAACAGGAGGCAGCAAACAGAGAGCAATATAAGATGGAGTTGGCCAATCTAGAAGTTGAGGACTTTGAAAAAGAGAACCAGGAAAAGAAAGAAGAGACTGGATCTGGAAAGTATAATGAACCTACTGACTACAATGCAAGTCAGGAATCAGTGGGGACTTTTGGAGAAAAAATGGCTGAATTGCATGGTGTGGGGGTGCTGGACAAAGGTGAGGAAGACAAAGAAACTGATTTGAAAAGAAGCATGAGAAACAGGGGAAAGGAAGATCAAAAAGTGGAGGAAATGGCCAAAATGAGGGCTGAAGAGAGAGATAACTTTGCTAAGGGCTCTGATCTAAATTGTGTAAATTCTTCTTTGCTACATATTAGTTCTTTGGTAGGAATTGATTTAGGGTGCTCCATTGACATGGTAGACAGAAATTTAGAAATCATTAGGAAAATGGAGATGGCAAGAAGAGAAATTTATTTTCAAAACATTGCAGAAGAGAGGAAAGAAAAAGAGAGAAGTGGTGACATGGGGAGTGAAAAAGAAAACACACCAGTGCATATTTACACTGGAGATGTTGATTTGGAGGAACTCTGCTCAGACATAGAACATTCTGATGCTAAAATAGAAGAGCAGCAATATTTGAAACTGAGAACTATTTTCTCATGAAAAAAAATAATAGAAAATGTTCACCAGCATTAAGCTGTGTGAAACAATCTGTTGGGATTGGTGTCCTTAGAAGAAAAGGAATAAGAAAGAAGGATAAATCTGCTACTGGGGCAAATAGATAGATTTAGATCAAATGAGAGGTGTTTTCTGGAATGTGAGAGGGTTGGGACAAGATCATAAAAAGAGATATGTGAGGGAGATGATTAATGACCATAAATTGGATTTTATAGGAATTTCAGAAACTATCAAACAATTTTTTTCTAAAAATGAATTACATAACCTTTGTGGGGGAAGGAACTATGAGTGGTGCTGGAATGAACCTAGAGGAATGTCTGGGGGGATTCTAATGGGAGTTAATAAAGACAGATTCAATATAGAACATGTGGAAAAAGGGATATGTTTTGTTAGGATGTTGATTTATGACAACATCATTAAGATGCATTGGAATTTAATCACTGTATATGGTGATGCCCAGTTGGAGGGGAAGGCCTGTTTCTTAGCAGAATTAGCCAGATTATACCATGACAACCCTCCGCCTTGCTTGGTAGGGGGGGATTTCAACATTATTAGAAATGAAAAAGAAAAAAATAAACCTACACATAATGAGCAATGGACTTTCATGTTTAATGCTATCACGGAACAAGCTGGATTTAGAGAGTTACCCTTGAATGGGAGACAGTTTACATGGGCCAATAATCTGGCTGACCCCACCTATGAAAAATTAGATAGGGTGTTGATGTGTCCAGCTTGGGAGGAAAAATATCATCTGACTATACTACAAGCCTTTGCTAGGGAGGTGTCAGATCACACCCCACTTTTCCTAGACACAAGGGAGGGGCAAACTGATAGGTATATCTTCAGATATGAGAATGCTTGGGCCCTGAGCGAGGGATTTAAAGAACTGGTATATAAAACATGGAATGAGAGATATAGCGGGAATATTTTGGAAAGATGGCAACTTAGACTAAGAAACTTAAGAAAGAAAACTAAAGGATGGAATAGAAATGTGGATGCTTGGTATAGAAGAATTAAAATAGATATTATTAAGAGGTTGGATGAGATAGATAAAAAAACTGAAACTATGGGGATTACTGCTGCTGATAGAACCACTGTTCAAGATATCTTCCGATATTCCGATAAATCGGCCGATTTATCGCTTATCGCTATCTGACCGATAAGATAAATGGGCCAATAAATCAGCCGATATGGCGATAAATCGGCCGATATGCCGATAAACTGGCCGATTTACCCCTTATCATGGGTCGACCGATAAGTTCCCGATAAGTGATATCCCCAACATTTGACAGAACAGAACAAAAAGAGTTGAGAGAACAGTTAAAAAGAGTGATGATGCAGGAAGAGATTAAAATAATTCAAAGATATAAAGATAAGGAGATAACAGATGGAGATGGGAACACTAGATATTATCATGCTAAGGTGAATGGCAGAAGAAGAAAAAACAGAATTATTTCCTAAGAGCAAGAAGAAGGGTGATAGAGGGAGAGGAAAACCTTATGAAATATATAACAAACTTCTACAAAAAATTGTTTGACACCCTGAAGAAACACAGATCTCGATGAGAGATATGGAATAAAAAAATCAGTGGGGAGGAGAGAGAGAGGTTGATGACACCCTTTTCTTTAGATGAGATCAAAAAGGTGGTTTTTGGGATGAAGAAAAATAAAAGCCCTGGATCAGATGGATTCCCTGTTGATTTCTACCAGGAGTTCTGGGATCTAGTTAAATGGGACCTTAAAGCCCTGGTAGAAGAATTTGCCAAAGGGAAAATTGATATTGCCAGGTTAAACTATGGCATAATTACATTAGTGCCTAAAACTGCTGATGCTAAACAAATTCAGAAATTTAGACCAATATGTCTATTAAATGTGAGTTTCAAGATTATCACAAAAGTGTTGTTGAATAGATTAACACAATGTGTGTCCCTGATACGTCTCCAACGTATCTATAATTTTGATTGTTCCATGCTGTTATATTATCATTCTTGGATGTTTTACAATTATTTTATAGTCACTTTATATCATTTTTTTGGTACTAACCTATTGACATAGTGCCAAGTGCCAGTTGCTGTTTTTTGCATGTTTTTTTACATCGCAGGAAATCAATACCAAACGGAGTCCAAACACAGGGAAACTTTTTGTGGATTTTTGTTGGACCAAAAGACATCCAGTGGGCCGGAGAAGCGCCTGGGGGGGGGAGGGTGCTTCGAGGGGAGCACAACCCACCAAGGCACGCCTGGAGGCCCAGGCGCGCCCTGGTGGGTTGTGCCCACCTCGGGTGCCCCCCGAACCGCCTCTTTGCTCTATAAATACCCCAATATTCCAGAAACCCTAGGAGAGTCGACGAAAATCAATTCCAACCGCTGTAGAGTCCAGAACCACCAGATCCAATCTAAACACCATCATGGAGGGGTTCACCACTCCCATTGGTGCCTCTCCGATGATGCGTGAGTAGTTCTTTGTAGACCTACGGGTCCGTAGTTAGTAGCTAGATGGCTTTCTCTCTCTCATTTGATTCTCAATACAATGGTCTCTTGGAGATCCATATGATGTAACTCTTTTTGCGGTGTGTTTGTTGGGATCCGATGAACTTTGAGTTTATGATTAGATCTATCTTTCTATCCATGAAAGTTATTTGAGTCTTCTTTGATCTCTTATATGCATGATTGCTTATAGCCTCGTATTACTTCTCCGATATTTGAGTTTTGTTATGCCAACTTGATCTATTTATCTTGCATATAACACCCCTGTGTAACTACCACTGTGATCAACTGCTAATATTGCCAAGTCATACCATTTGCAGTGCCAAGTCACATGGGTTAAGTATCCAATTCAAACTCAATTATGGAAATCAACTCAAATTCAAAAGTGCAAAATAAGTTTGCTCAAACACCTTTGGAAAAATGTTCACTAATTAGCAAATATTCCAAGAGCACACATAAAAATAACATCAGTAGCACTCGGACTAATTAAATGACTCAAACCATTTGAAACAGCATCAAAACAGCAATATTAAATTCATTTAAAATCATTTCAATTTCAAATGGAACCCAATTTGGCTCAAACCAATTTTTGGTCAAGGCTAATACTGCATTGCAATATTTGTGTCAACTCTCATACTTTGCAAAAATGCAAAAAGTGCCCTAACTAAATCAAAACAGAAAAAATAAAAGAAAAGAAAAAGAGAAGCAGAAACAGAAAATAAAAACGAGGCACTGTGCACAGTGCCCCGAACTCCGGCCCAGCAGGCCCACCTCACCTCTCTCCCTCGCGCTGTCGCCCTCCCGCTGGCCGAGCCAACGCGCGCCGGCGCGGCGCCGACACGTCGCCGCCACCGACAAAACAGGGACGAGGGGAGGATAAGGTCGAACTCCTTCGCCCCCTGGCTTCCTCTGCCACTCTTCCCCTCTCCTCCCGCTCGCTCCGCCTCTCTTCCCCCTTCTCAGATCCGGTGGCCGAGCGCCACCGTAGACGCGATCCGCCGCGGCCGTAGCCAACGGCCTCCCCACCTCGTCTGAGTGCGCCTGGGAGGAGCGCCGTGGTCGACTACGCCTACCGGAGCAGCTGGAGGGAGCGGAGGAGCGCTGCTTCGCCCACGAGCTTCGTCTTCAACCTCGGGTCGCCGCCGCTCTTCTTCGTCTCTGGCGCCGCCTCTGCTGCTACTAAACCTACGCCGGGCCACCTTGTGCCTACCCGGTGAGCAGCTCCTCTTTCTCTCTCTCCCTGCGTCGCTGTTAGACGCTCGCAGCAAGCCATCGCCGTTGCCGCACTCTGGCCTCCGCTGCTAAGCTCGCCGCCGGCGATATGGTGACTGTCATGGCCACCCAAGCCCACCACCGTGCTCAGGGCACTCGTGTGGTGCGGCTATTACCCTCCGTTTGCTCGCTAGGCCGCCATAGGCTCGTTTCCCTCGACCACCCGAGCGCGCCGCCGCCTGCACTTGTCGCCGGCGAACTTCCGGTGATCAAATGGTCACGGGACGGCCACCACTGCACTCGCCGCCTCACGCACGACTCGCCTAGCCCTTCC
Organism: Thinopyrum elongatum; assembly: GCA_011799875.1. Taxonomy (NCBI): domain Eukaryota; kingdom Viridiplantae; phylum Streptophyta; class Magnoliopsida; order Poales; family Poaceae; genus Thinopyrum; species Thinopyrum elongatum. Next base: position 674,539,957 of record CM022298.1, read on the forward strand.
GTTCTTACACCAGCACCCCGCAGTGCCGTTTCCCGTAGCGCCCGACTCCGGCCGTCCGCCGACGACCTCGTCACGCCCTATTCCGGCCACCTCAGGCTCGGCCACCGCCACCACTGGATGCGGCCGATCCCATGCTCACGAACGAGACCAGCCGCGCCTCCTCCCGTGCCTCGTACGCGTTTTCCGCCGCTGGCCGCGCGACGCCGCCGCGTTTTGACGTCGCCGACGCCGACGTGGACAGCGGGTCCCAATCCCCGGGGTCACTGCCGCTGGGCCCCGCGGGCCCCAGTTGACCCAGTTGACTGGGTCAACTACTGACTGGGCGCCCTGACCCACTGACATGTGGGCCCCGCTACTGTTTAGTTTAAATAAAACATTTTCTAAATTAAAACTAATTAGTTAACCAAATCTCTCACTGACACCCGGGGCCCACACCCCTAATTAACCCAGTTAATTAAATTAATTCACTATTAGCTTAAACAGAGACTGACATGTGGGTCCCACTGGACCCCACATGTCAGGATTGACTCTGGTCAGCGCCTATTAACCGCTGACGTCACAGTGGCGTCATGCTGACGTCATAATTCCTTTTTCTGTTAAATTAAATAAATTCCAGAAAATCCAATAAACTTTGAAAATTGATAACTTTTAAACCGTAGCTTAGATCGAAAAAGTTAAAACATGAAAGTTGCTCAGAACGATGAGACGAGTCTGATCGTGCCGTCTGTTTCCTTGTCGGACCCCCCTACGTAGAAGAACTCGTAAGTCCGGACCCGAATTCGGCAGATGAATAGTGCACGCACACGGGTTAATAAATCCCAGATTAAATCTAAAAATAACTAAAATGACTTAGAGGCATATCTAGGCAACCCTGCACTGCATCATAGCATCGCACGCACTGTGTTGCATTATATTTACTTGTTTCCTCCCCTTCTTCTCTTTCGTTAGACCCCGACGTTGCCGTAGCTCCTGAGGCAGACGCCGCTTCGGAGTACGACTACGTCCCCGACGACCCTGCCCTTGCCGTCGAGCAGACAGGCAAGCACCCCCATTTTGAGCATTCCTATATCACCTATTCTCTTCCCTCTTATGCTTGCATTAGATGTTACTGCTGCTGTTACCATCCTATATCTGTTGCATAGCCTGTTTAATTGTAGCCTACTGTTGATACCTGCCTGTTATCCTAAACTGTTTAGATAGGATGGGTAGAGCCTGATCAGAGACCCACTTGTCCCGACTGCCCCGCTGGACTCTCAGAAGACCCGAGCAACGGGATCGAAGATCAGACCCTGGCACCGCACGTCACTTCCCCTAAGATGCTCGACACTACTGGGTTACTATCGAGTGCCGAGGGTGATACCTCGTCAGCACTTATGATGATAACCTGGTAGGTTAGTTGATCGGTCATGGTAAGCGAGGGTGATTCCTCCTACACCACCCCCGATAACGACATCGTCGTGCAACTGTTCAAGTGTGGACCTCGAAGGTGATACCTCCTTCGTTCACCTCGACGAGAACATCAGGTGGGACTCCTTCGAGGGTGATTCCTCAGGGTTCACCCTTGGTGTTAGACACACGGAGACTTTGGATACTATGACTGATTACTAAACTTTGATACTAAAGACGGGTCGGCCCTGAGGGGTACCCGCGCGAGCATAAATGCGAAGTGATGTGGAGTCGGGTTGACCTGAGAGGTGCCCGCGAGATAACTACGAGGCGTGGCCGGGCATTCTTAGCCCTTGCCGCAAGTCCTCCAGACGGGGCGACGGGGTCACATCGATCGTGAGTCTCTGCTCGTTACCGCGCGCTCCTAATCCACTACGGTTTGGATATTTGATCCGAGGGGCCTCTGGCCTGATAGCACTAACCATCATGTGGGCATAGTATGGGCGTTCTGCGTCGTATACTTCAGCCGAAGCTTAATAGACGTCAGCAACTGAGCGGCACATGCTGGGTTGGACTGGGAACGCAACCGCGCTTGTATAAGGGGTTGCTAGGTCTGCTCACCGGCGGTGTACGCAACGTGCAGGAGCGTCCGGGGCGATGGCCCAAGACCCCTGGGGGCATAGGTTAGTCCGGCGTGCTGACCTCTCTGTTAAGTATTTGGTCGGGTTGCGGCGTGTTGCTTAGCCGAGGCCGGGCATGACCCAGAAAAGTGTGTCCGGCCGGAGTTAAGCGAGCGTGGTGGGTAAGTTGGTGCACCCCTGCAGGGAAGAAACTTCTATCGATAGCCTGTCCTACGGTAACGGACACTCGGAGTTGTATCCCGATCGGTACAACTAGAACATGACTTGAGATGAGGACTGGATAGTATGGCTCTGGGATTGCTTTCTCGTAGGGAGTCAAGAAAGGATCTCTGGCCGAGGTTGATGACACTGTTATACTTTACTACATGTTTATCTGCTCTCTTCTAATGCTGCGAGACCGTTGAAGATGTTGAAGATGCTAGTCTTCGATAGGACTAGGTTTTCCCCCTCTATTCCGGCATTTCTGCAGCCCAGTCCACATATACAGCCCCCTTTGAAAATGTTGCATATGTAGTGTAGTTCCTTGCTTGCTGAGTACTTCGGATGAGTACTCACATTTGCTTTATTTTCCTTTTTCCCCCTTTATCCATTTGTCGCATCCAGACGACGGAGCCCCGGAGCCAGATGTCCCTGTCGACGACCACTACTACTACCAGCCCGGAGAGTACTACTACTACGAGGAGCCGTCTGACGACCAGGAGTAGGAACGGAGGGTCCATGGCAGGAGGCCCACGCCTTTTCGATCGTAGATTTTATTTTGCCCCGCCTCTGTGAAGGCTTATCTCTATGTTCTGTAATATATCTGTACCCAGATATCTGACGCTTCCGCTGACACTTGTATGCCATCGAGCTATGTATTCGAGCCCTTGAGGCCCTGGCTTGTAATATTAAGCTTGTATGAATTTATTTATGTTTTAGAGTTGTGTTGTGATATCTTCAGGTGAGTCCTTAGGCTTGATCGTGTGCATTTGCGTGTATGGTTAGTGCACGATTGTGACGACCCCGGCTTAATCGTGCACTAACCATACACGCAAATGCGCATGATCAAGCCTAAGGACTCACTTGAAGATATCACAACACAACTCTAAAACATAAATAAAGTCATACAAGCTTAATATTACAAGCCAGGGCCTCGAGGGCTCGAATACATAGCTCGATGGCATACAAGCGTCAGCGGAAGCATCGGATATCTGAGTACAGATATATTACAAAGAGAGAGATAGGCCTTCACAGAGGCGGGGCAAAATAAAATACTACGATCGAAAGGCGTAGGCCTCCTGCCCTGGACCCTCCGATCCTACTCCTGGTCGTCAGTCGGCTCCTCATAGTAGTAGTACTCGCCAGGCGGGTAGTAGTACTGGTCGTCGGCTGGGGCGTCTGGCTCAGGGGCTCCGTCGTCTGGTGGCATCAATTGGATATGGGGAAAAAAAGTAAAGCAAACGTGAGTACTCATCCGAAGTACTCAGCAAGCAAGGATCTACACTACATATGCAACATTGTCAAAGGAATGGCTGTATATGTGGACTGGGCTGCAGAAATGCCAGAATAGAGGGGGAAAGCCTAGTCCTATCGAAGACTAGCATCTTCAACAATCTTCGACAGTCTTGCAGCAATAGAAGAGAGCAGATGAACATAATGTAAAGTAGTAGTAGTATCATCAACCTCGACCTGAGATCCTTTCTCGACTCCCTGCGAGAAAGCAATCCCAGAGCCGTACTATCCAGTTCTCATCACATGTTCTAGTTGTACCGATCGGGATACAACTCCGAGTGTCCGTTACCGTAGGACAGGCTATCGATAGAAGTTTCTTCCCTGCAGGGGTGCACCAACTTACCCACCACGCTCGCTTAACTCCGGCCGGACACACTTTTCTGGGTCATGCCTGGCCTCGGCTAGGCAACACGCCGCAACCCGACCTAGGCTTATAAGAGAGGTCAGCACGCCGGACTAATCCTATGCCCCCAGGGGTCTTGGGCCATCGCCCCGGGAACTCCTGCACGTTACGGGGCCACCGAGAGCAGACCTAGCAACCCCTTATACAAGCGCGGTTGCGTTCCCAGTCCAACTCGGCGTGCGCCGCTCCTTACTAACGTCAAACAAGCTTCGCCTGATGTATACAACGCAGAACGCCCATACTATGCCCACGTGATGGTTAGTGCTATCGGGCCAGAGGCCCCTCAGATCAAATATCCAAACCATAGTGGATTAGGAGCGCGCGGAAACGAGCAGAGACTCACGATCGATGTGACCCCGTCGCCCCGTCTCGAGGACTTGCGGCAAGGGCTAAGAATGCCCGGCCACGCCTCGTAGTTATCTCGCGGGCACCATCCAGGTCAACCCGACTCCACATCACTTCGCATTAAGCTCGCGGGGGTACCCCTCAGGGCCGACCCGTCTTTAGTATCATGTTTCAAAGTCAAGTCATAGTATCCAAAGTAACTGTGTGTCTGACACCGAAAGGAACCCTGAGGAATCACCCTCGATGGAATTCCCGCTCGATGTTATCATCAAGGTGAACGAAGGAGGAATCACCCTCGAGGTCCACACTTGAGAAGTTGCACGACGACGCTGTTATCGGGGGTGGTGTAGGAGGAATCACCCTCACTTACCACGACCGAGTAACTAACCTACAAGGTTAACATCAGAAGTGCTGACGAGGTATCACCCTCGGCACTCGACGGTAACCCAGTAGTGTCCGCAACTAAGGGGGAAGTGATGTGCGGTGCCAGGGTCTGGTCTTCAATCCCGATGAGCGGGTCTTCTGACATCCAGCGGGGCAGTCGGGATCAAGTGGGGGTCTCTGTCGGGACTCTACCCAGCCTATACTAATCAGTCTAGGATAACTAGCAAGGTAGCAAGGCAGGTTACAATAATCAGGCTATGCAGCAGATATAGGAAAACAGTAGCAGTAGCAGTTCTAATGCAAGCATAAGAGAGAAGAGAATAGGCGATATAGGCATGCTCAAAATGGGGGTGCTTGCCTGTTTGCTCGGGGGCAAGGGCAAGGTCGCCTGTGGTGTTGTCGGGGACGTAGTCGTACTCCTGAGCTGCGTCTGCCTCGGGAGCTACGTCAACGTCGGGGTCTAATCGAGAGAGAAGAGGGGGAAGAAACAGGTAAACATAATGCAAACAGATGCAACACGGTGCGTGTTATGCTATGATGCAGTGCAGGGTTGCCCAAATATGCATCTAAGTCATTTTAGTTATTTTTAGAATTAATCTGGGATTTATTTACCAAAGTGTGTGCACTATTCATCTACCGGATACGGGTCCGGAGTTATGAGTTCTTCTACGTAGGGGGTTCCGACAAAGAAACGGACGGCATGATCAAACTCGTCTCGTCGTTCTGAGCAACTTTCATGTTTTAACTTTTTCGATCTGAGCTACGGTTTAAAAGTTATTAATTTTCAAAGTTTAATTGAATTTCTGGAATTATTTTTATTTACAGAAATAAATTATGACATCAGCATGACATCACTGTGACGTCAGCGGTCAACAGGCGCTGACCAGAGTCAATCCTGACATGTGGGACCCACATGTCAGTCTCTGTTAGATTAACAGTGAATTAATTAAACTAACAGGGTTAATTAGGGGTGTGGGCCCCATATGTCAGTAGGACATTAGTTAACTAATTAGTTTTTATTTAATTAAATGTTTAATTAGGTTAATTAGCCGCGGGGGCCCACATGTCAGCTATACGGGTGAACAGTGCCCGCGTTGACTCGGGTCAACGCGGTCAAAACGCGCGACGGGGCCCGTAGGCAAGTGGCACTGGGTGGGACCCAGGCCACGCCACGTCGGCAACGTCGCCGGAATTGCTCCGGCGACCGCTCCAGCGGCGGCTTCTCGCCGGAGCTGCTCGGAATCGAGCCACAGGGAGCCAAAACGTGCGTGACTGGGTTCTTTCGAACGGCCACACCGAGCCGCGTCGAACGGTGGGGTTGGTTGGCCCCGGGGAGGTCGGAATCACTGCCGGCGATGAGGTCAGCGGCGGAGCCTATCGGGTGGCGATGAAATCGGCACTGTCGCGTGCTAGAGCTGGAACGGGAGGTATCGGAGTGCTCTACGGAATCAGGCGAACTGGTTAGACTACGCTAAGCGGCCGTGGGGTCACCGGAATGATGCCGGCGTCGAGCTTGTGCGGCGGCGAGCTCGGGCTTCCGCGGATCGACGTCTAGGGGCAAATGGGAGCGGGGAGAAACGCACAGGGAGGTGCTGCTGCTCACCTTGCGGCACGCAGAAAGGCCCTTGACGGTTTAGTAGCTGTAGCGTGTCGCCAGAGACGAAGAAGAAGCCGGAGCAGGACGGGAAAGGTCGACGCCGCGCGGCATCTGCGGTGCCTCCCAGTTCCTGATGCTGGCTCCAATCAACGAGGCAGTCAGCGGCGCGCGTCTACGACATCGAGGCGGAGCGGAAGATCCACGTTGGCCGCGGCAAACGGCGAAGCACGGCGGCGGTGGTGCTCTGTTTTGGATCTGGGAAGGGGAGAGAGGCAAGCGAGCGAGGGAGAGAGGGGGAGAAGTGGTCGAGGAGGACCAGGGGGGTGGCTCGGCTTCGGCCTTATCCACCCGCGGCGTCGGCGGCTGTCGATGGCGTCGGCGTGTCGCGCGCTCGCCGGCACGCGCGCGCGCAGCCACGGGCGCGCCGACACGGCGATGGAGAGAGAGAGGGAGAGCTAGGTGGGCTGCTGTTGGACTGGGCCTGCATACTGTGCACTTAGGCCCAGCCAACAGTGGACTTTCTCCTTTTTCTTATTTCTCTGCTACCTCTTCTTTTATTCTTTTCTGTTTGGAAATAGTTAGGGCTCTTATGCACTTTCATAAAATATGGAACTTAGTCCAAATATTACAGTGCCATTTTAGCTCTCACCAAAAAGTGGTTTGGACAGATTTGGAGTTCATTTGTATTTGAAATGATTTTAAATGGATTTAAATATCCTGTTTTGGTGCTGTTTCATCTTGTTAGAGTCACTTATCTAACTCCAACTTTATTGATGATGATTTTACAAATGTTCCTGGATTATTTGCCATTTAATGAACATTTTTCCAACAGTGTTTGATCAACTTCATATTTCACTTTTGAATTTGAGTTGATTTTCAAAATGGAGTTGATTTGCTTTGATTAACCACTTTGTTTAAGCACTGCAAATGATATGACTTGGCATTATTAGCAGCTGATCACAGTGGCAATTACATAGGGGTGTTACAAGTTCTCCTCCTCTAAAAGAAATTCTCGTCCCGAGAATTTAGGAGGTAGAAGGGAAAAGTCCGGGATATTCTTCCCGAAGATGATCCTCGCGTTCCCAAGTGGCTTCATCTTCAGTGTGATTCGACCACTGCACTTTTAGGAACTTGGTCGTCTTCTGACGAGTTCGACGTTCAACTTCATCGAGGATGCGGATCGGATGCTCCTTATAGGAAAGATCATCTTGTAGCTCGAGCATCTCATGATCCACTGCACGGTGCGGAGATTCCTTGAAGCACTTACGGAGTTGCGACATGTGGAAGACATCATGAATATGGGAGAATTGCGGTGGCAACTCCAATTTATATGCCACCTGTCCACGTCTAGCCATGATGCGGAAAGGACCAATATAGCGAGGAGCTAGCTTGCCCTTGATTCCGAAACGACGGGTGCCCTTCATCGGAGTGACACGAAGATAAGCTTGATCACCAGGTTGATAGATCACACCCCATCGCTTGCGATCATAATTACTCTTCTAACGGTCTTGAGCTGCTTTAAGATTCTCCCGGACAATTCTGACTTGTTCTTCGGCATGTTGAATAATGTCCGGTCCAACAAGAGGTCGTTCCCCAGTTTCTGACCAATTCAGAGGGGTTCGACATTTACGACCATAAAGAACCTCAAAGGGGGCCATTTTCAAGCTGGCTTGATAGCTGTTGTTATAAGAGAACTCGGCATACGGGAGAGATTCCTCCCATTTCTTACCGAAGGATATAACACAAGCTCGAAGCATATCTTCAAGCACTTGATTAACGCGCTCAACTTGGCCTTGGGATTGTGGATGATAAGCTGAACTCCAGGTAATATGAGTTCCCATTGCTTTCTGGAAACTTTCCCAGAAATGGCCAGTGAAAACGCTGCCACGGTCTGAACTGATTTCTTTGGGAATACCATGGAGTGAAACAATTCTGGAGATATATAGCTCTGCTAACTGACTAGCAGTAATAGTCTCCTTAACTGGCAGAAAGTGTGCAACCTTGGAAAGTTGGTCGACGACGACAAGAATAGCATCATGACCCTTCTGAGACTTGGGAAGACCAGTAATGAAGTCCATTTGCACTTTATCCCACTTCCACAGAGGAATAGGAAGTGGTTGCAGAATTCCAGCAGGTTTCTGATATTCTGCCTTCACGCGACGACAAACGTCACACTCGGCAACATAACGAGCAATATCTTGCTTCATTCTAGACCACCAGTACCTTTGACGAAGATCTCGATACATCTTGGTACTACCCGGGTGGATAGATAGCGGTGTATCATGGGTCTCCTTCATGACTTTGTCAGTCATCAGCTCGAAGCGAGGTACTACAATGCGGTCTCGGAAGTACAAGGTTCCATCTTCAGCAATCGAGAAATCCTTGTACTTTTGAAGGTGAAGCTCTTTCTTCATTAGACCAATTTCAGCGTCTTTAGCTTGCGCAATCTTGACAGTTTTCTCAAGATCTGGCTGTATCACAAGGTTATTAAGAGAACCTTGCGGGACGATGCAGAGATTCAGCTTGCGCAATTCTTCATACAGCTGGGGTTGAGCTTGTTTAACCATGAGGTTGTTGCAATAAGACTTGCGGCTCAGGGCATCAGCCATTACATTAGCTTTGCCAGGAGTGTAGGAAATACCACAGTCATAATCGGTGATTGTTTCCAACCAACGCTGCTGACGAAGATTAAGTTCCGGTTGAGTGAATAAGTACTTCAAGCTCTGATGATGGGTGTAAATCTCACATCGATTACCAAGGAGGTAATGATGCCACTGCTTCAAAGCATAAATCACAGCAGCAAGTTCAAGATCATGCACTGGGTAATTCTCTTCATGTGGACGCAGTTGTCGTGAAGCATTAGCAATTACTCTTCGCTCTTGCATTAGGACACAACCTAGTCCTTGACGAGAGGCGTCGCAGAAGATCACGAAATCTTTGCGGGAGTCTGGAGGAGCAAGGACTGGGGCAGATGTCAGCTTGTCTTTAAGGGTCTAGAAGCTTTCCTGACATTTGTCTGTCCACTCAAACTGAACGCCTTTGTGGAGCAGATTAGTCAGGGGCTTGGCAATCTTGGAGAAATTCTCGATGAATCGGCGACAATAACTTGCAAGCCCGAGAAAACTTCTGACTTGCTTGACATTCTTCGGAGGGGTCCATTCAAGAATAGCCTGAACTCGCTCCGGGTTAACTGCGATACCATCCTTGGAGATGACATGTCCAAGGTAGGTTACCTCAGAAAGCCAGAATTCGCACTTAGAGTACTTGGCATATAACTTGTGCTCTCGAAGTCTCTCTAGAACAAGGCGAAGATGTTCAGCATGTTCTTCTTTGTTCTTCGAATAAACCAGAATATCATCCAGATATACCACGACGAATTTGTCGAGGTAATCCATGAATATCTAATTCATTAAGCGGGAGAAGGTAGCTGGAGCGTTTGTTAAGCCAAACGACATGACGGTGTACTCATAAGAGCCATAACGGGTAACGAATGCAGTCTTTGGAATATCCTCTTCGCGGACACGGATCTGGTGATAACCCAACCTCAAGTCGAGTTTAGAAAACACCGAAGATCCTGTGAGTTGATCATATAAATCGTTGATCCGGGGAAGCGGATATTTATTCTGGATAGTTGCCTGATTGATAGGACGATAGTCTTGAACCAAACGGTTAGTTCCATCCTTCTTCTTAACAAAGAGAGAAGGCGCTCCCCAAGCGGAGGAACTAGGGCGAATAAAACCCTTCCTTAAGGATTTATCAATTTCTTCCTTGAGTTCAATAAGATGGTGCGGAGGCATCTTGTAGGGACGCTTCGCAATAGGAGTGGTGCCAGGCTTCAACTCGATGACGAACTCGACAGCTCTAGCAGGGGGTATTCCTGGAAGTTCTTCTGGAAAAACATCCGGGAAGTCACAGACAACTGGGATATTCTCGATCCCATCAAGCGGGGAAGCGTTCAACGCGTTCAAGGCATAGATTTGAGCCTCAGCGTTCTGAGTGATATGAGCATGGTAATTCACTATCTCATTCGAGGGGTGCAAGAGGTGAACAACTTTGGTGGCGTAATTGATTGAGGCGTAATGGGCCTTCAACCAATCCATTCCCAGAATAAGGTCAATCTTGGACGATTTCAGAATAATGGGAGACGCACTGAACTCCAACCCTTTGATTTCAACGGGAACATTATAGCTAACCGCAGAGGTTCGGCAACCGCCCGCGGGAGTATGTACCAATAAGGGTGTGTTCATGTATTCGCATTTATTGTCATGCATGCATGCAAAATGTTCTGACATGAAGGAATGCGATGCTCCTGAATCAAATAAAACAGAGGCTGGTACTGAATTAACGAGAAGTGTACCCATCACAGTATCTAGTTGATCTGGAGCTTCAGACATGTTGACGTGGTAGTACTGCCCACGACCATAAGAAGGTCTGGCATTATTGTTGCGCTGTTGAGGAATACCATGGCCAATACCACGGCCAGCAGAAGGAAGAGCCAGTTGATTCTAATTCTGAGAACAATCTCTAGCACGGTGACCTGGCTTGCCACACTTGAAGCATAGTCCGCTGTCAGGACGAGGTGCTGGAGCTCGAGGTGCTGGAGCTGGCAAAAGCTGCCTCGGTGGTGGAGGTGGCAGGCGTGGTGCAGCATAAGAGGGCCTGTTCGCAGGAGCTGCTGAACGGAACATGCCTTGAGGGAACCAGATGCGTCGCTTCTAGGAAGATGAGCCCGAAGATGAACCCGCTTCTCGGGTGCGTCTGGACGCTTCTTTATGCTTCTTAAGTCCAGTTTCAACCATAATAGCCTTATTCACCAAAGTGGCGAAATCAGGAAAGTCTTGGACAAGCAGAGCCAACTGTATATCATGATGCAGTCCTTCACGGAACTTCTCCTGCCTTCGTTCATCAGTAGGAATGTCCTCTTCAGCGTAGCGAGATAAGTCTAGAAACTCGCGCTGATAGACTTCCACAGTCTTGTTTCCTTGAACAAGGCTACGGAACTCGGCCTTCTTCCTAGCTATGACAGCTAGAGGAATGTAACGGGCTCGGAAAGCAATCTTGAATTCTGCCCAAGTGACGACAGTACCAGGCGGCAGAGTCTGTCGGTGGGTGGCCCACCATTGGGATGCGGGACCCTTTAGAAGATATGTCGCAAAAGTGACATAATTGGCAGGGGTGACACCAGCGGACTCCATCTCATGGGAGATGTCACGCAGCCAGTCATCTGCATCTAGTGGGTTGACTGTGTTGCGGAAAAACGATGGACTGAGCCTCATAAACTCTGGCAAGGTGATGGATGGTGGCTGCTGATTAGCATCAGGACGAGAGAATTGCTGCATAATTCCCGTCATAAACTAGCGGTTGAGTTCAAATTGTTGCATCATCGCTGCCATGTAATCAGGTGGTGGCGGCGGTGGCGGGTTGTTGTCAGCCATCCTGCTATTTCAACAGGGGTATTTCAGCAATAGCTTATGCAAGTGTTTAACAATAAACATGATGTAACTCGACATTATTGAAAGAGTGCAATAGATGCTAAAAGTAGTCATTAAGACATACATATCCATACACAGTCGGTTACAATCGGGCAGCATAACGGCGCAAATTGAAAAGCTAGACACACTAGGTGGCACGCAGGCACGCGGTAAGGAAGTACACAACGTGACATAGCAAAGGCTACATCACCGTCGGAGAAAACAACTGAAACGGGGTAACTGCAAGTGCGGACGACGAATGTTCGTCGCGGCAGGATCCTGTGCTCCATGTGCACTCTGATGCAGAACCCGGTCTCGAACTGTAAGAAGAGGTCCACGTGCAGGCGTGTGACCTCCCACTGCAGGCCAATCAATACCTGGCGGCATCTCTGTCCTGCGTGGGTAAAGAATATACTCCGGATGTATCCCTGCACGAACAGCTGGTAGCAACTGTGTCATAGCCTCGTAGTAGCGTGCTCGAGTGGCAAACAACTCGACGGCAAGAGCCCGAACAGTGCGATCCAGAGCCTGAGTGCACTGAATCAGAATCTGCGGGTCGTAGCATCGAGACTCGTACGGGGCACAGATAGCTGTGTAGTATCCAGTAGCATCTCCAACAGGTGCATACGGAATGTACCGAAACACAGAGTCATCCAAGCTAGCATTGTGCTCTCCTCGGAGACGTGCGACAGCTGAGTAGGCGGCATCATGGACTGCAATCTCAATCGTCACGCCGATACCGTGGAAAAGGTGTAGCTCAGTGTCTGAGTCGTTCTGCTGATCATAGATCCGAACTTCAGCATAGTACTGCTCCTGGTTCAACTCGCGGTAAACCTCATAGACCATGTACTCGGGATACCAGCGGTAACCCAGTCTAGTCAGGAGGGCGATCAGAACAGCTGGAAACCCAGGGGCATCATGAGCCCAAGTGCGAAGCACAAGCTGGGTCGTAGGCCGCGGTGGAAACAGTCGATCCATCTGAAACAGAGAAGTTCAGGGTTGTCATAAGACAATGAGAAATATAACCGATCTCAGAAGGATAGGTTAAACAAAACAATGGAAAGGAAAATGATTATCAGACTAATCAGATCAAAGACAGGGAAATCGCACTGAATCCAGCTCTCCGGGTGGATAGAATTAACGAGATCCTAAATGTCGGTGTTAGTAAATTTTATTAAACCCGAATAGATGAGAGATTAAAATCCCAGAGTAAAGACGAGGAATAAAAGATCCTAATACCACCCAGTTGGCGACGTGGGGCCATAAGCCACATAGACAAGTTAGTAAAACAGTTTTTGACAACTAGACTCAACTTTGGCCAAGGAATTGGGAAGGGGGATACCTAGAGGCAGTCGGCTCTGATACCAACCTGTGACGACCCCGGCTTAATCGTGCACTAACCATACACGCAAATGCGCACGATCAAGCCTAAGGACTCACTTGAAGATATCACAACACAACTCTAAAACATAAATAAAGTCATACAAGCTTAATATTACAAGCCAGGGCCTCGAGGGCTCGAATACATAGCTCGATGGCATACAAGCATCAGCGGAAGCATCGGATATCTGAGTACAGATATATTACAAAGAGAGAGATAGGCCTTCACAGAGGCGGGGCAAAATAAAATACTACGATCGAAAGGCGTAGGCCTCCTGCCCTGGACCCTCCGATCCTACTCCTGGTCGTCAGTCGGCTCCTCGTAGTAGTAGTACTCTCCAGGCGGGTAGTAGTACTGGTCGTCGGCTGGGGCGTCTGGCTCAGGGGCTCCGTCGTCTGGTGGCATCAATTGGATATGGGGAAAAAAAGTAAAGCAAACGTGAGTACTCATCCGAAGTACTCAGCAAGCAAGGATCTACACTACATATGCAACATTGTCAAAGGAATGGCTGTATATGTGGACTGGGCTGCAGAAATGCCAGAATAGAGGGGGTAAGCCTAGTCCTATCGAAGACTAGCATCTTCAACAATCTTCGACAGTCTTGCAGCAATAGAAGAGAGCAGATGAACATAATGTAAAGTAGTAGTAGTATCATCAACCTCGACCTGAGATCCTTTCTCGACTCCCTGCGAGAAAGCAATCCCAGAGCCATACTATCCAGTTCTCATCACATGTTCTAGTTGTACCGATCGGGATACAACTCCGAGTGTCCGTTACCGTAGGACAGGCTATCGATAGAAGTTTCTTCCCTGCAGGGGTGCACCAACTTACCCACCACGCTCGCTTAACTCCGTCCGGACACACTTTTCTGGGTCATGCCCGGCCTCGGCTAAGCAACACGCCGCAACCCAACCTAGGCTTATAAGAGAGGTCAGCACGCCGGACTAATCCTATGCCCCCAGGGGTCTTGGGCCATCGCCCCGGGAACTCCTGCATGTTACGGGGCCACCGAGAGCAGACCTAGCAACCCCTTATACAAGCGCGGTTGCGTTCCCAGTCCAACTCGGCGTGCGCCGCTCCTTACTGACGTCAAATAAGCTTCGGCTGATGTATATGACGCAGAACGCCCATACTATGCCCACGTGATGGTTAGTGCTATCGGGCCAGAGGCCCCTCGGATCAAATATCCAAACCATAGTGGATTAGGAGCGCGCGGAAACGAGCAGAGACTCACGATCAATGTGACCCCGTCGCCCCGTCTCGAGGACTTGCGGCAAGGGCTAAGAATGCCCGGCCACGCCTCGTAGTTATCTCGCGGGCACCATCCAGGTCAACCCGACTCCACATCACTTCGCATTAAGCTCGCGGGGGTACCCCTCAGGGCCGACCCGTCTTTAGTATCATGTTTCAAAGTCAAGTCATAGTATCCAAAGTAACTGTGTGTCTGACACCGAAAGGAACCCTGAGGAATCACCCTCGATGGAATTCCCGCTCGATGTTATCATCAAGGTGAACGAAGGAGGAATCACCCTCGAGGTCCACACTTGAGAAGTTGCACAACGACGCTGTTATCGGGGGTGGTGTAGGAGGAATCACCCTCACTTACCACGACCGAGTAACTAACCTACAAGGTTAACATCAGAAGTGCTGACGAGATATCACCCTCGGCACTCGACGGTAACCCAGTAGTGTCCGCAACTAAGGGGGAAGTGATGTGCGGTGCCAGGGTCTGGTCTTCAATCTCGATGAGCGGGTCTTCTGACATCCAGCGGGGCAGTCGGGATCAAGTGGGGGTCTCTGTCGGGACTCTATCCAGCCTATACTAATCAGTCTAGGATAACCAGCAAGGTAGCAAGGCAGGTTACAATAATCAGGCTATGCAGCAGATATAGGAAAATAGTAGCAGTAGCAGTTCTAATGCAAGCATAAGAGAGAAGAGAATAGGCGATATAGGCATGCTCAAAATGGGGGTGCTTGCCTGTTTGCTCGGGGGCAAGGGCAAGGTCGCCTGTGGTGTCGTCGGGGACGTAGTCGTACTCCTGAGCTGCGTCTCCCTCGGGAGCTACGTCAACATCGGGGTCTAATCGAGAGAGAAGAGGGGGAAGAAACAGGTAAACATAATGCAAACAGATGCAACACGGTGCGTGTTATGCTATGATGCAGTGCAGGGTTGCCTAAATATGCATCTAAGTCATTTTAGTTATTTTTAGAATTAATCTGGGATTTATTTACCGAAGTGTGTGCACTATTCATCTGCCGGATACGGGTCCGGAGTTACGAGTTCTTCTACGTAGGGGGTTCCGACAAAGAAACGGATGGCACGATCAGACTCGTCTCGTCGTTCTGAGCAACTTTCATGTTTTAACTTTTTCGATCTGAGCTACGGTTTAAAAGTTATTAATTTTCAAAGTTTAATAGAATTTCTGGAATTATTTTTATTTACAGAAATGAATTATGATGTCAGCATGACATCACTGTGACGTCAGCGGTCAATAGGCGCTGACCAGAGTCAATCCTGACATGTGGGACCCACATGTCAGTCTCTGTTAGATTAATAGTGAATTAATTAAACTAACAGGGTTAATTAGGGGTGTGGGCCCCATATGTCAGTGGGACGTTAGTTAACTAATTAGTTTTTATTTAATTAAATGTTTAATTAGGTTAATTAGCCGCGGGGGCCCACATGTCAGCTACAGGGGTGAACAGTGCCCGCGTTGACTCGGGTCAACGCGGTCAAAACGCGCGACGGGGCCCGCAGGCAGTGGCACTGGGTGGGACCCAGGCCACGCCACGTCGGCAACGTCGCCGGAATTGCTCCGGCGACCGCTCCAGCGGTGGCTTCTCGCCAGAGCTGCTCGGAATCGAGCCACAGGGAGCCAAAACGCGCGTGACTGGGTTCTTTCGAACGGCCACACCGAGCCGAGTCAAACGGTGGGGTTGGTTGGCCCCGGGGAGGTCGGAATCGCTGCCGGCGACGAGGTCAGCGGCGGAGCCTATCGGGTGGCGATGAAATTGGCACTGTCGCGTGCTAGAGCTGGAACGGGAGGTACCGGAGTGCTCTACGGAATCAGGCGAACTGGTTAGACTATGCTAAGCGGCCGTGGGGTCACCGGAATGATGCCGGCGTCGAGCTTGTGCGGCGGCGAGCTCGGGCTTCCGCGGATCGACGTCTAGGGGCAAATGGGAGCGGGGAGAAACGCACAGGGAGGTGCTGCTGCTCACCTTGCGACACGCAGAAAGGCCCTTGACGGTTTAGTAGCTGTAGCGTGTCGCCGGAGATGAAGAAGAAGCCGGAGCAGGACGGGAAAGGTCGACACCGCGCGGCGTCTGTGGTGCCTCCCAGCTTCTGATGCTGGCTCCAATCAACGAGGCAGTCGGCGGCGCGCGTCTACGACATCGAGGCGGAGCGGAAGATCCACGGTGGCCGCGGCAAACGGTGAAGCACGGCGGCGGTGGCGCTCTGTTCTGGATCTGGGAAGGGGAGAGAGGCAAGCGGGCGAGGGAGAGAGGGGCAGAAGTGGTCGAGGAGGACCAGGGGGGTGGCTCGGCTTCGGCCTTATCCACCCGCGGCGTCGGCGGCTGTCGGTGGCGTCGGTGGGGATGGAGAGAGAGAGGGAGAGCTAGGTGGCTGCTGTTGGACTGGGCCTGCACACTGTGCACTTAGGCCCAGCCAACAGTGGACTTTCTCCTTTTTCTTATTTCTCTGCTACCTCTTCTTTTATTCTTTTCTATTTGGAAATAGTTAGGGCTCTTATGCACTTTCATAAAATATGGAACTTAGTCCAAATATTACAGTGCCATTTTAGCTCTCACCAAAAAGAGGTTTGGACAGATTTGGAGTTCATTTGTATTTGAAATGATTTTAAATGGATTTAAATATCCTGTTTTGGTGCTGTTTCATCTTGTTAGAGTCACTTATCTAACTCCAACTTTATTGATGATGATTTTACAAATGTTCCTGAATTATTTGCCATTTAATGAACATTTTTCCAACAGTGTTTGATCAACTTCATATTTCACTTTTGAATTTGAGTTGATTTTCAAAATGGAGTTGATTTGCTTTGATTAACCACTTTGTTTAAGCACTGCAAATGATATGACTTGGCATTATTAGCAGCTGATCACAGTGGCAATTACATAGGGGTGTTACAACGATTAAGCCGGGGTCGTCACATTGCAATGGGAAGAGGTGCTTTGTAGTGGGTTCGATCTTACGGTGCTTGATCCCAGTGACAGAAGGGGAACCGACACGTATGTATCGTTGCTACTAAGGATAAAACGATGGGGTCTATTTCTACATAAATAGATCTTGTCTACATCATGTCATTGTTCTTATTGCATTACTCCATTTCTCCATGAACTTAACACACTAGATGCATGCTGGATAGCGGTCGATGTGTGGAGTAATAGTAGTAGATGATGGCAGGAGTCGGTCTACTAATCTTGGATGTGATGCCTATATAATGATCATTGCCTGGATATCGTCATGATTATTTGAAGTTTTATCAATTGCCCAACAGTAATTTGTTCACCCACCGTTTGCTATTTTTCTCGAGAGAAGCCACTTGTGAAACCTACTGCCCCCGAGTCTCTTTTCCAATATATTTGCTTTCAAGATCTGTTTTGCTATTCGCTCTTTTCTTTATTTGCAACTTTTATTTTCAGATCTATTAAACTAAAAATACAAAAATACCTTGTTGTACTTTATTTTATTTGGCGTTCGATCTATCAATATTTACTACTCTCTCACGTCCGTTTACCAATTTTTGGCGTCGTTGCCCGAAAGGGATTGACAATCCCTTTTACACGTCGGGTTGCGAGTATTTGTTATTTGTGTGCAGGTGCTGTTTACGTAGTGTTGCTTGGTTCTCCTACTGGTTTGATAACCTTGGTTTCATCACTGAGGGAAATACCTACCGCCGCTGTGCTGCATCATCCCTTCCTCTTTGGGGAAATACCGACGTAGCTTCAAGCCGCATCAAAAGGAATTTCTGGCACCGTTGCCGGGGAGGATCTTCAACATATACCAGGTTCCTAATCACAAATCTCATCTCCTCGCAATTTACATTATTTGCCATTTGCCTCTCATTTTCCTCTCCCCCACTTCACAAAAATTTGCTGTTTTATTCGCCCTCTTTTTAGTTCGCCGTCTTCTTGCCGGATCTGTTTTTGCGTGCGTTCTTGTTTGCTTAGTCATGATGCCTCAAAGAAAATATTATGATGTTCCTTACCCTAATATTTTGCTTGAAATTGAGAAAAGTACTAAGAAATATATGACTACACAATTTGAGCATAATAAGTATTTTACCGAAGAACTTAAGGAGCACTCCGTTGTGATAGATGCTATAACAAAACAACTTGATGATATTAGTAGGGAAGTTTGCAATCTTCAATCTAAATATGCTTTTGCTGAAAGTTTGCTAGGAAAAATATCCGATGCACAAGCTACCCTAGTAAATCAAATGGCCGCTAAACCAATCTTGTTAGAAGATAAAAGTGATGAAGATCTTAAAATGATTGGTGTTTCTTCTATTGATTCCTTGTTTAGTAAAATTAAGATTGATGAAAAAGGGGCTGGAGAAGAGTCAACTTTAGTTAGAAGGCGTCCCGATAATTTGGAGGGTGAAAATCTTGTTGAAAAATTAGATAAAAGTGGGTTTGAAGAGGTCAAGACTTTAACTAGTGACGTGCCCACTATTTTGGATTACAAAGACTTTAATTATGATAGCCGCTCTTTGATTGATTGTATTTCTTTGTTGCAATCCATGATAAATTCACCCCATGCTTATGAACAAAATAAAGCCTTTACTAAACATATTGTTGATGCTATGATGAAAGCTTTGGAAGAAAAGTTGGAATTAGAAGTTTCAATTCATAGAAAATTACATGATGAGTGGGAACCTACTATCAAAGTCAAGATTAAAAATTATGAGTGTTTTGCTTTATGTGACTTGGGTGCTAGTGTTTCTACAATTCCGAAATCTTTATGTGATGTGCTTGGTTTTACCGATATTGAAGAATGCTCTTTAAATTTGCACTTGGCGGATTCTACTATTAAAAAGCCTATGGGAAGGATTAATGATGTTCTTATTCTTGCAAATAGGAATTATGTGCCCATAGATTTTATTGTTTTTGATATTGATTGTAATCCGTCTTGTCCAATTATTCTTGGTAGACCGTTTTTACGCACTATTGGTGCCGTGATTGATATGAAAGAAGGCAATATTAAATTTCAATTTCCACTAAGGAAGGGTATGGAACACTTCCCTAGAACAAGAATTAGGCCTCCATATAAATCAATCATGAGGGCATCTAATGGATGTCGAAACAAAGATGACAAAACTTAGATCCTTGCATTATGCCTAGCTAGGGGCATGAAACAATAGCGCTTGTTGGGAGGCAACCCAATGAATAAAATTTATTTTTGCTTTTTGCTTTCTGTTCTTGAGTGTTTGCACAATTATTCTACTGTTATAATTGTGTTTTTTGTATTTTAATTAGTGTTTGTGCCAAGTAAAGCCTTTAGGATTATGTTGGGTGATAGTTGATTTGATCTTGTTGGAAAACAGAAACTTTTGCGTCCAGTAAGACAATTTTGAAAATTCACAGAAGAAACTAAAAATTCTAAATTTTTTACACAAGATTTACATACAAATTGCCTCTGTTTTCCTAATTTTTAGAATTTTTTTAGTTTCATAAGTATTCGAAATATTCAGATTTCTACAGACTGTTCTGTTTTTGACAGATTCTGTTTTCTTTGCGTTGTGTGCTTGTTTTGATGATTCTATGGTTTTCTTTGATGAGTTTTTGCCATAGAAAAGTTGGAATACAGTAGGTATAATGCAAGAATAAAATATGAATTGGTTTGCTACAGTACTTATAGTAGTGATTTGCTTTCTTATACTAATGGATCTCACGAAGGTTTTGTTGAGTTTTGTGTGATTGAAGTTTTCAAGTTTTGGGTTATCTTACGATGGATGAAGGAATAAGGAGTAAGAAGAGCCTAAGCTTGGGGATGCCCATGGCATCCCAAGCTATTATCCAAAGAGAAGCAAGCAACTAAGCTTCGGGATGCCCCGAGTGGCATCCCCTCTTTCTTCTAACGACCATCGGTATTTTACTCGAAGCTATATTTTTATTCGTCACATACTATGAGTTTTGCTTGGAGCGCCTTGTATGATATGAGTCTTTGCTTGTTTTTCTTTATGTTCTAAGTTATGAATCCTTGCTGGACACATCTATTTGAGAGAGCCAAAATTATGCCATGACTTGTTAGAATTGCTCTCTATGCTTAACTTAAATTTTTTATGAGCTATGGATTTGCTCTAGTGCTTCACTTATATCTTTTTGAGCACGGCGTGCTTTAGTATTTTTGAAGAAATGCTCTCATGCTTCACTTAGATTTATTTGGGAGTTAGTAAATTTTTTAAGAAATTCTCTCTTGCTTCACTTAAATTAATTTGAGAGAAATAAGTATTATGCTCATGATCTTCACTTATCTTTGTTTAAGCTTATCAAAAGGAACACATGAAAATTAGTTCCAAAGTGATAGATATCCAAGAAGGATATAATAAAAACTTTCATGAAGATCATTGAACAAAATAAACTTGATTCCTTGTAATAGTTTTGAGATATGATGATGTGATATGTGAGTTATGTTGATGAGTAATTGTGCTTTAGTAAGAATATTGTTGTTAAGGTTTGTGATTCCCTATGCAAGCACGAAAGTCAATAGTCATGCAATGAAATTATATCCTACTTGTGGTGCATTATTCGGTGTTAATTATGCTTAATGCTCGCTTATGAGATTATTCATTTTTTGGTTGGTCGCTTCTCAATCTTTTACTAGCCTTCATTTCGCACTAAGTATGATTACTACTTGTGCATCCAAAACCCTTTAAACCAGTTTTGCCACATGATTCCACTATATCTACCTATATGCGGTATTCTTTTGCCGTTCTAAGCAAATTTGTATGTGCCATCTCTAATTTTTAAAATAAACTTCTCTTTTGTGTGTTCGTACCGCTCGCGAGGCGGTGAGGGGTGGCTAATATTTTCCATGCTAGATGTGTTATTATCACGATGAGTGTTTATTCATTTGTCATTGCACGAGAGTAAGGCAAAGGTATTAGGGATGCCCAGTCCCGAAATGAAAAAATGAATTTACTTTATCTTGTCAAATAATAAATTCCTTGGAAAGTGTTGGTATGGAGGGCACCCGTGGATACGGCTAGCCATGGAAAGTGAAAGAAATGGTGGAAAAACGAATAAACTTTATTTTCTGTTTGGGAACCGCCTATGATATATCTAGCATGGAAAGTGTTGGGAACTCTAAGTCGTTTTCGTTGGTGGGAAAAGCACACCTCCCAAAATGTTTTTATCTCTAAATTTTTCGCTTTGAGCTCTGGCACCTCTACAAATCCCTACTTCCCTCTGCGAAGGGCCTTTCTTTACTTTATGCAATTTTTATTTTTAATTTGAGTCTCCATCTTCTCTTATAAAGCACCAACTGGGAGGCACTATGATCGTACTTGAGCATTGGGTGTAGTTAATATTCGAGTGTGTTTCATGAATGGATCAATGGTTGAGCATGATGGGCTAGGGATAACTTATTTTAGCGTCGATATTTTGAAAGACATAGTTGCTTGTTGATATGCTTGAGTATTTAAGTCATCATGTCAAAACTAGACTATTGCTTTGAACCATATAAAGGAAAGAATATGAGATGACATGTTAGGCAGCATTCCACATCAAAAATTCTGTTTTTATCATTTACCTACTCGAGGACGAGAAGGAATTAAGCTTGGGGATGCTGATACGTCTCCAACGTATCTATAATTTTTTATTGTTCCATGCTGTTATATTATCATTCTTGGATGTTTTACAATCATTTTATAGTCACTTTATATCATTTTTTGGTACTAACCTATTGACATACTGCCAAGTGCCAGTTGCTATTTTTTGCATGTTTTTTTACATCGCAGGAAATCAATACCAAATGGAGTCCAAACGCAGCGAAATTTTTTGTGGATTTTTGTTGGACCAAAAGACATCCAGTGGGCCGGAGAAGCGCCTGGGGGGTGCTCCGAGGGGAGCACAACCCACCAAGGCGCGCCTGGAGGCCCAGGCGCGCCCTGGTGGGTTGTGCCCACCTCGGGTGCCCCCCGAACCGCCTCTTTGCTCTATAAATACCCCAATATTCCAGAAACCCTAGGAGAGTCGATGAAAATCAATTCCAGCCGCCGTAGAGTCCAGAACCACCAGATCCAATCTAAACACCATCATGGAGGGGTTCACCACTCCCATTGGTGCCTCTCCAATGATGCGTGAGTAGTTCTTTGTAGACCTACGGGTCCGTAGTTAGTAGCTAGATGGCTTTCTCTCTCTCGTTTGATTCTCAATACAATGGTCTCTTGGAGATCCATATGATGTAACTCTTTTTGCGGTGTGTTTGTTGGGATCCGATGAACTTTGAGTTTATGATCAGATCTATCTTTTTATCCATGAAAATTATTTGAGTCTTCTTTGATCTCTTATATGCATGATTGCTTATAGCCTCGTATTTCTTCTCCGATATTTGGGTTTTGTTTGGCCAACTTGATCTATTTATCTTGCAATGGGAAGAGGTGCTTTGTAGTAGGTTCGATCTTACGGTGCTTGATCCCAGTGACAGAAGGGGAACCGACACGTATGTATCGTTGCTACTAAGGATAAAACGATGGGGTCTATTTCTACATAAATAGATCTTGTCTACATCATGTCATCGTTCTTATTGCATTACTCCGTTTCTCCATGAACTTAATACACTAGATGCATGCTGGATAGCGGTCGATGTGTGGAGTAATAGTAGTAGATGTAGGCAGTAGTCGGTCTACTAATCTTGGACGTGATGCCTATATAATGATCATTGCCTGGATATCATCATGATTATTTGAAGTTTTATCAATTGCCCAACAGTAATTTGTTCACCCACCGTTTGCTATTTTTCTCGAGAGAAGCCACTAGTGAAACCTACGGCCCCCGGGTCTCTTTTTCAATATATTTTCTTTCAAGATCTGTTTTGCTATTCACTCTTTTCTTTATTTGCAACTTTTATTTTCAGATCTATTAAACTAAAAATACAAAAGTACCTTGCTGCACTTTATTTTATTTGGCGTTCGATCTATCAATATTTAGTACTCTCTCACGTCCGTTTGCCAATTTTTGGCGCCGTTCCCCGAAAGGGATTGACAACCCCTTTTACACGTCGGGTTGCGAGTATTTTATATTTGTGTGCAGGTGCTGTTTACGTAGTGTTGTTTGGTTCTCCTACTGGTTCGATAACCTTGGTTTCATCACTGAGGGAAATACCTACCGCCGCTGTGCTGCATCATCCCTTCCTCTTTGGGGAAATACCGACGTAGCTTCAAGCCGCATCAGTCCCCTGTCATATCTAAAACTCAAATAGCATTTATCAAAGGGAGATACATCATGGAGGGAGTGGTGATTCTGCATGAAGCTTTAAACACTTTTCATAATAAGAAGCAGGATGCATTAATCTTCAAAGTGGACTTTGAAAAAGCATATGACAAAATAAAGTGGCCATTTGTGATTCAGATGCTGAAAGCCAAAGGTTTCCCTGATAAGTGGTGTGATTGGGTCATGGAAACTATGAGAGGGGGGCATGTTGGGGTGAAAGTGAATGATGAAATTGGACCATATTTTAGAACTTATAAAGGACTTAGGCAGGGAGATGCTGTGTCTCCTTTATTATTTGATTTAGCTGCTGATGCTTTAGCCATTCTGATGAATAATGCATTAGAAAATGATCTGGTGAAGGGAGTATTGGGGGATGAAAATATTAAGGGGGTTAACATGCTACAATATGCAGATGATACAATCTTCCTGATCAAAGATGATGTAGAAAGTGTGCAAAACTTGAAGTTTATCCTGGGAGCATTTGAACAAATGTCTGGCCTCAGGATTAATTTTCACAAAAGAAAAATTGATGTTATTTGGGAAAGCCAAGGAGAAACAAAAATTATATCAAGAGATATTGACCTGTAAAATGGTGGTGATTCCTATAAAATATTTGGGAATGCCTGTTTCTGATTCCAAACTTAAAAATATTCATTGGAATTGTGTAACTAAAAAAGTGGAGAAAAGATGTGGATGTTGGCAAGGAAAACTGTTGGGATCTATTGCAGGGAGGATTATCTTAGTTCATGCTTGCCTCACCAATATACCTCTCTTTATGATGTCCTTTTACCCTATTCCTAAAGGGGTGATTAAAAAAGTAGACTTCTATAGGGCTAGGTTAGTATGGCAAGAGGATGAGGATAATAAGAAATATCACTTAGTAAATTGGGAAACTTGCTGTCTACCCAAGGAGGTGGGGGGTCTGGGAATTATTAATTTGGAATTGATGAATATTTCTCTGCTGGCTAAGTGGTTCTGGAAAATGGAAACAGAGGAGGGGTTATGGCAAGAAATTATTAGTAGAAAATATGGAGGAGATGGTTGTCTGTCCAGGGCCACAAAAAAACCTGGGGATTCTCATTTTTGGTCTAGCCTAATGAAGATCAAAGAAACCTTTTACAGGTTTGTCAAAAACAAAATAGGGGATGGGCCAAATACCAGATTTTGGGAAGATACTTGGGTAGATGATAAAACCCTGAAGGAAGCTTATCCCAGGCTTTATGACTTGTGCTTTGATCATAATATAACTGTAGCTGAAGCCATCCAAAAAGGATGGAAAGGCTTTAGGTTTAGAAGGACTTTATATGGGGAAACTTTGGGATTATGGAATAGTTTGAAAAGTAGATGTGAGGAGATAGAAATGAGTAGTGGAAAAGACAAAATAATTTGGTCTCTTAAGGCTGATGGTAAATTCACAGTTAAATCTATGTATAGAAAGCTGGTGGCCTCTGACCTTAGATTCCCACAGAAATTCTTGTGGAAAATCAAGGTCCCAGCCAAAATTAAAGTTTTTCTCTGGTGAGTAAATAAAAAAAGTATACTCACCAGAGACTCTTTGCTAAAAAGGGGGTGGAAAGGAGAAAAGAACTGTGTGTTTTGTGGGAAAAATGAATCAGCTGATCATTTATTTTTCACATGCTCGGCTGCCAACATAATGTGGAGCCTAATCAAATGTTCATTTGGGCTGAAGAAAACCCCATCATCAGTCCAAGAGTGCTTTGGGCCATGGTTAGACACATTTAGGGGAGAAGATAGGAAAATGGTGTTGGTGGGGGTTGCTACAGTTTGTTGGGCTTTATGGAAGTCTAGAAATCGGATTATTTTTTAGAAGAAAAGAATTTCTGATCCTATGACTTTAATCAAAATGATGACACATTGGATGGTGGATTGGTCTATTTTGCAGATAAATGAGCAACAAAAAAAGGTGCTGGAGCTGGGGGCAAGACTGCTAGAACGGGTAGCAAGTGAGGTGTATGCAGCCTCTCAAGGGTGGAGAATAAATGTGGCGCGACTGGAATGACAAAGCTCTTCACCGAGGGGGGCTGATCTGCTTCGCTTCTGTCTACTTGTTTTATCTTAGTGGTCTTATCTTTTGGAAAAACCTGGTAGCTCTTATCCTAGATGAATGTATGAAACTCCTGAAAACGTAGATTCTCTTAGCTGCTATAGCTTTTGGTGTCGTTGGTAGTTCTTAGCACTGCTGCCTAGTCTCAAGCTGGGGGCTGGGGGCAGTTCGTCGCGTTTTTTATTTTCTTTGTCCTTATAGCTTCGAACACTATGGTTTTCTTTAAATGGAAATCGGAAGGGTGCAAAACCCTTCTTTTATCAAAATAATAATAATAATAATGGGTTGGTGGGGTTCGTAGAATCTACCATTCTTAAGAAGTTGCCCCCCACTTCTCTCTATTCTCTCAACATGCAGCCCGTCCACATCATCATCGAGCCATGTCAGCAATTCTCTTGATTTTCCTCGCCTATTTCACCTTAACTATCGTGAGCATAAGTGCAACAGATAATTAGCAAAAAACTGAACTCAAGCGACCATGCATCCCTTGCTTGCCATGCATAATAAACGGTAATCAAAACTTGCATGCGTCGGTTCTCTGTCCATCCACCTCTCGATATTCCAATGGGGCGGCTCGGTGGCCAGATTTGCGTTCAACCTCCCGCACTCCGTCCCGTTCGTTGGCTCCACCTTCCTCGACTCCTCGGCTCCTAAAAACGCTAGCACCAACATAGCCGCTAGATCATGCAGCACCTTCCCGTTCCCGTTCCACTCCTTCTATAACTCCCTCCCTCCTAATATAAATCCCCCACTGGTAAGAGACCCCCCGTCATGTGCTCCAGTCAATGCCAAATCGGCCAACGGGAGAGAGAGGGGAGCATGTTGTGGCCATCTCCAGGTCAAAGGACGACGAACACTCCATCCAGAGTGACAAAATCCTGCTGGCATCGTCTATAAGTTCGTTTCATAGCAAAATTTACCCTCTCATACACCAAATCTCCCTCATCTGCTGCTCCAGCCGGTCCCGTGCGGCCGATCGTCTCCCTTAGGCCGGTGAGTCCACAATGGACGATGCCTCCTCCAACCACGTTTGGTACATGCGGTCCTGGTCAAGGTAATCACCCATCATCTATGCTCTCAACCTAGCCAGGCTCTGCAGATTGGTCGACATTAACAAATTCTACAGATGCCAGTGCCTTCGCTTCAGCCTCCGGTTCTGTTCCTCCAGGCGCGTCTGCGTTGCAACAGATCATGATGAGGAGACTCAATTCCATAGCAACAATTTTTATTTTATAGGTACGTATATGTTCTATACAAATTATTTTATACTGTACCTAATGACAGGGAGCATCATCAGCAAACTAGCATATAATATTAAATATATATAGTTTTACCAATCCAAGTATGCTATCCGCCGAATTCACCATCCTTATATTAGATGATGCTCTGTGCAATTCAACGAGCTCAGATAATGGTGCAGTTCATGAGTTCTTAATCGATCCAACTGCAAACTGCTAATCTATGACATTAGTTATGTTCCAGTGCCATTGTAATAGCTAACATAGCGGGCTATGTAATTTTATACATTTGAAGGATATATGAAAAGACATCAACACTCTGTCCTCTCTTTTGTTCTCTTGCGCCCAGAGAGATGCTAGAGGTCAGTCATAGAGAGGTCTGCATCGAGGTACATATGTACAACATCCATTCGGTTGAGTTGGCGTAGAGGAGAAAGCCCATGTGTGGAAGGGAAGTTGCATTTGTAATGGATGCAAGCAAACAATGCTTTATTACAGAAGCAAGACTTTATCGAATTTTTTTTACAGAAGCAAGAAAAACAAAGGGTATGTTAGCACTCAGTAGCCGCCACAACATGATAAGCAGGAGCATGATGAAATCGAATAACGAGGAGTTCTCAACCCCTCTCTATCTCTCTCTCTCTATGTGTGTGTGTGTTCTTTTTGTATAATTTTGTTGAATATTCCTTTAATTCATTACGTGATAGTAGCTCATTGGTGCTAAATTTTACATCCACATTAAATTTTTATTTTTGAGATACCACGATAAGCGCTACAAATTCCCGCGGCAACGCGCGGGGTATTGTCTACTAATATAAGAGAATTAGCAGTGATCCATATGCATGCGTCAACGGTCAATGCAGTGCCGGAAAAAACCAGCAGCCCACATACAGGCACAAACTGGTAGCTGATTAAAAACGGATGGTGCATGCAATTGTAGCGGAGATGGGATGTTAACAATAACCCGCAGTTAACAATGCATTCTCTCATGATCAGACGTTAAGAATTGATCTGAAAACTGAGCCGACGAAACAGTGAAGATTGCCACCACGCAACATGGCGCGGGAGACGGTCGATCACCGGCGCAGAGGTAGATTTCTTTTGTTTGAGACCAGGCGCAGAGGCACATAGAGATACGTGCCTTGCGTTTGGGCGAGGTGCTCTGTCGTGGAAAATTTGGCGGACACATGCACGCATATTCCTGGCAGAATGACTAATTCACATTAGATGATATTTAAGGATGTCACATCTAAGTGTTTGTACCGTCCGATCAGTCTCTACTTTATTATTCGCGCACGAGGTGATGCGCTCGCATCGTCGCGTTGTCTCGTCTGTCGGGCCGAGTGGGATACAGCGGAGCGGCCTCCTATTTTTTGTTTGGGCCGGCCTTCGATTTTTTTTGTTTGTTGGGTTTGCTTTAGAATCTGAACAGTCTAACCTGATCTGGAGTCCAGTCGTCACTCTCCTCGCCTCTTTTCCCCTCCTCATCCCTTGTTCTGCCACCACTGTATTCCTTTTGACTCGAATCCAAGGGAGAGACGACCTGATCTGGTGGGCTTGTGGCGACAGAGATGGCAGGAGAAGCCAGCGGAGTGAGTGTTCATCCCCTCTTTCTTTTCCTCGCATTTTTTTCCTGTTTTCCCGTGGCATCTAGGGATGTTTGTTTGTTTTTAGGGATGAACATCAAGAACCTGGGGGTGGGGGGGGGGGGGGGGGGGTTATATGAGTGGCACACATGAGGTGGTTGCTGTTTTTCGTGATATATTAGATTCGTTTGCATCACACATTTTTTTAGAGAGAAAATGAAATGTTTTTAAGTGTGGAATGTCTGAATACATGCCTATATATGCCAACCCGGTTATGTTCATGCTCATGGCTGTAGATTTGTTTTTGTGTGTGAATCTGATTGTAGCAGCGAGCACCCCCAGTTTTGTAACTTGAGTCTGTACATCTATGGTTTTCCAGTTTTTTTTTGTGTGTGAATCTGAATGTAGCAGCTAGCACCCCAGTTTTGTAATCTGAATGTAGCAGCTAGCACCCCATTTTATAATCTTGAGTCTGTACATCTAGGGATTTTTTAGTTTGTAGCACATACTACATATAGACAGCAGACAGAGTTGCCAGCCATTTTTGTCTGAAATTTAAGAGGCATAATGCGAGTGGATAAACATTTTCAGTGGCATACATTGCAATCCTTCTATTTTCAGACAGGAATGTCTGAATTTTTGTGTGTGTCTGTTTGTAGGGAGCATGTGTAGTCTTTTTCTGAACACTTCAAACTTCTCAGACTAAGCGAGGTCTTTTTGATTTTATAAAAGTTGTGGCATATGGTACAACTCCAGAAATTGGAAGTATAGTAGTAGCAGGCCCGAATGTATAGATTTTGTTTTTTAGATTTTTACAGATTTTCTGTTAAAATCTTTTTTTCTTTGAAGATATGTGATTTCAAAATCTAATAAGAGTATTTTCTGATCTATGAGCACTAGAGAAAATTTATGTGATGTGGTAAGTGAAACAGATGGTAACTAGGTGGATAAACTCACTGGTGCCGAACCTTTTTTGAAATGAACTCTGTTTCAGTTATATCATAGCAATCTGAACTTTCAGTATAGTCTACTCCAGATTCAACTTATTTTATAAGTTTTTTTAGTCTATAAGAGTTTTAGGTGTCCACTCCTTCCGAGCAGGATGAGAAGTGTACAATGTAGGCGGTCTTAAGTACCTCTGAACACATCTCATAGTTTGTTTTTGTACGTCCCCTAGTTCGTTTGCGTGTGTTTGTCGGGGTCCCCAGTTCCAAACCGACCATCGACTCGCAACTAGGGGGTGTGTTTTCTCGGGGCCCCCAGTTGCAAGCCGACCATCGACTCGCAACTAGGAGGTGTGTGTGTTTGTCAGTGCCTCGAATTGCATGTCGACCATCGACTCGCAACTAGGGTGTCGAGAGTCCCCAGTTGCAAGCCGAGCATCGACTTGTGAGTGTTTTTATTTGTCGAGGGTCTCCAGTTGTAAGCCGACCAGCGACTCGCAACTAGGGGCTTGTGTGTTTTTTCAGGGGCCCCGGTTGCAAGCCGACCATCAACTCGCAACTAAGGGTGTGTCTGTGTTTGTCGAGAGTTCCCAGTTGCATGTCGATCATCAACTCACAACTAGAAGTGTGTGTGTTTTTCGAGGGTCCCCAGTTGCATGTAGACAATCGACTCGCAACTAGGGGTGTGTGTGTGTGTGTGTTTGTCCTGATCCCCAGTTGCATTTCGACCATCGACTCGCAACTAGGGGTGTGTATGTTTTCTCGGGGCCCCCATTTGTAAGCCGACCATCGAGTCGCAACTAAGGGTGTGAGTTTGTTTGTCGAGGGTCCCCAGTTGCATGTCAACCATCAACTCGCAACTAGGGGTGTGTGTTTTGTTGAGGGTCCCCAGTTGCATGTCGACCAGTGACTCGCAACTAGGGGTGTGTGTGTTTTTTCGGGGCCCCCGGTTGCAAGCCGACCATCGACTCACAACTATGGTGTGTGTGTTTTTGTTTGTCGAGGGTCCCCAATTGCAAGCCGATCATCGACATGCAACTAGGGGGTGTGCGTGTTTTGTCGGGGACCCCACTTGTAAGCCGACCACCGAGTCGCAACTAAGGGTGTGTGTGTGTTTGTCGAGAGTCCCCAGATGCATGTCAACCATCGACTCGCAACTAGGGGTGTGTGTTTTTGTTTGTCGAGGGTCCCCAATTGCAAGCCGACCATGCGACACGCAACTAGGGTGACCACCGACTCGCAACTAAGGGTGTGTGTGTGTGTGTTTGTCGAGAGTCCTCAGTTGCATGTCAACCGTCGACTCGCAACTAGGGGTGTGTGTTTTGTTGAGGGTCCCCAGTTGCACGTCGACCAGTGACTCGCAAATAGGGGGCGAGTGTTTTTTCGGGGCCCCTGGATGCAAGCCGACCATCGACTCACAACTAAGGGTGTGTGTGTTTTTGTCGAGAGTCCCCAGTTGCAAGTCGAGCATCGAATCGCGACTAGGGGGTGTTTGTTTTTGTTTGTCGAGGGTCCCCAATGGCATGTCAACCATCGACTCGCAACTAGGGTGTGCGTGTTTTGTCATGGCCCCAGTTGCAAGCCCACCATCGACTCGCAACTAAGGGTGTGTGTGTGTGTGTGTGTGTGTGTGTGTGTTTGTCGAGAGTCCCCAGTTGCAAGCCGAGCATCGACTCGCAACTATGGGTGTGTGTTCTTCTCGAGGGTCCCCAGTTGCAAGCCGAGCATCGACTCGCAACTAGGTGTGTGTGTCGAGGATTCCCAGTTGCATGTCAACCATCGACTCGCAACTAGGGTGTGTGTGTGTGTTTTGTCCTAGCCTCCAGTTACAAGCCGACCATCGACTCGCAACTAAGGGTGTGTGTGTGTTTGTCGAGAGACCCCAATTGCAATCCGAGTATCGAATCGCGACTAAGGGGTGTTTGTTTTTGTTTGTCGAGGGTCCCAGTTGCATGTCAACCATCATCTCGCAACTAGGCGGTGTGTGTTTTGTCATGGCCCCCAATTGCAAGCCCACCATCGACTCGCAACTAAGGGTGTGTGTGTGTGTGTGTGTGTTTGTCTAGAGTCCCCAGTTGCAAGCCGAGCATCGACTCACAACTATGGGTGTGTGTGTTTGTCGAGACTCCCTAGTTGCAAGCCGAGCATCGGCTCGCAACTAGGTGTGTGTTTGTGTGTTTGTTGTGGGTTCCCAATTGCATGCCGACCATAGACTCGCAACTAGGAGGTGTGTGTGTTTTGTCGTGGCCCCCCAGTTGCAAGCCGATCATCGACTCGCAACTAAGGGGGTGTGTGTGTTTGTCGAGAGTCCCAAGTTACAAGCCGACCATCGACTCGCAACTAGGGGTGTGTGTTTTGTTGAGGGTCCCTAGTTGCATGTCGACCAGTGACTCGCAACTAGGAGGGTGTGTTTTTTTGGACCCCCGATTGCAAGCCGACCATCGACTCGCAACTAAGGGTGTGTGTGTGTGTGTGTGTGTGTGTGTGTGTTTGTCGAGAATCCCCAGTTGCGAGCAGAGCATCGAATCGCGATTAGGGTGTGTGTGTTTTTGTTTGTCGAGGGACCCCAGTTGCATGTCAACCATCGACTCGCAACTAGGGGTGTGTGTTTTGTCATGGCCCCCGGTTGCAAGCCCACCATCGACTCGCAACTAAGGGTGTGTGTGTTTGTCGAGAGTCGCCAGTTGCAAGCTGACCATCGACTCGCAACTAAGGGTGTGTGCGTGTTTGTCGAGACTCCCCAGTTGCAAGTCGAGCATCGACTTGCAACTAGGGGGTGTGTGTGTTTTGTCGTGGCCCCCAGTTGCAAGCCAACCATCGACTCGCAACTAAGGTTGTGTGTGTGTGTTTGTCGAGGGTCCCCAGTTGCAAGCCGACCACCGACTCGCAACTAGGGGTGTGTGTTTTGTCAAGGGTCCCCAGTTGCATGTCAACCATCGACTCGTAACTAGGTGGGGTGTGTGTTTGTTTAGGGCCCCCAGTTGCAAGCTGACCGTCGACTCGCAACTAGGGGGTGTGTGTTTTATCGTGGCCCCCAGTTTCAATCTGAGCATCGACTCGCAACTAAAGGTGTGTGTGTGTGTTTCGAGGGTCCCCAGTTGCATGTCCACCATCGACTCGCAAGTACGAGTGTGTGTGTTTGTTGAGGGTCCCCACTTGCATGTCGACCATCGACTCGCAACTAGGGGGTGTGTGTGTGTTTTATCATGGCCCCCAGTTGCAAGTCCACCATCGACTCGCAACTAAGGGTGCGTGTGTGTGTTTGTGTTTGTCGAGACTCCCCAGTTGCAAGCCGAGCATCGACTAGCAACTAGGGTGTGTGTGTGTTTTGTCGTGGCCCCAATTGCAAGGCAACCATCGACTCACAAAGGGTGTGTGTGTGTGTTTGTCGAGGGTCCCCATTTGCAAGAATTCCATTTTTTGGTAGATTTTTTTCTTTTTGATGGAATAAAAATTTACAAGGTACTTTTTCATGAAACCCCTAAAGAAAAAATGATTTCTACTTTGTTTTTAATATAAATGCAATTTTTTTAATATAACTGCAATTTTGATAGACACCGAATTTGTTAGATACTCAGAATTTGTTCAGTAAGACTGAATTTGTTAGATTCAGAGTAGCATAGAATTTCTGAAAATTTAAGAGCATGGTTATGTGGCAGGGGGTGATTTTGGTGTAATTAGCAGCATCGTTCTAGGCTTATGTGAAACTTTTGAGCAGGGGAGGCCCGGACTTCATGCAGACTGAAATTAAGTGTGTTTGTTATACAGACTGATTTTTTGTTCATTCATACTGAATTTGTGTTCATCTAAGGCTGATTTTTTTGCTTGATTGAGGTTGTAATTCTCCCCCTAGTCAGTTTGAAATTCTCAGTGGTCAGTCACGTGCTTTTGTTTTTCCAGAAATGAATTTTGTTGTGATTCAGACATGGAACGCTAGCAGTCACACAACTCCGATTCTAGGGGATTCTATATACTTTTTCCTCTTGTTTTCATTTCTGATTCTAGACATGCAAATTTTTTCCCATTGGCTGGTTCCTCCTAATATGTCTAATTATGTATGTGCTTGTCACAATACGATTCAGTTTTTTACAACGGCGGTGATACAAGAGATGGTACTAATATGTCACCTGTCTTTATCTATTCTTGTTTCTTTTTACAAGAGGCGGTCCCATTAGAGTACAACAATTTTTCCGTGCTCAGTTCATACTTGACTATTCTTCAAAATTCTTTGTTTATCTATTCTTGTTTCTTTTTACAGGGGGATGTAAGCAGAGATACCAACCATCAAAATTCAGAGAGCAATATCATCATTGAAGACCTGGACCAAACTTTTCATGGCAATGTTTCTGAAGTTGAGGCCTCTAATATTGATTTAACAGAAACGGATGCATCAGATGGCATGTTGCTTGATGGTATCAGAAAAATGGTAAATCATTTTTCACCGCACCAAACTTTTTCGTGTTTTCGTGCCTCTTTTTTGCCTTCATAAGTTCAATCTTGTTTGAATATAATCTGTTCTATAAGAGCCTAATTTTCTTTTTTGTTATTTCGGTTTTTTTGTATGCAGCCGCAAAAGAGTGATGAGAGTAAACATGGGAGGAATGTTTTGAAGGAGCAAAGCAGGAAGGTAAATTGTTTTTTATTTCAATTAACATCTTTTACCTACCACGCCATCGGTTTTTTATTATAAGTAGTGTGTTATCATGCCAAGTACTTTTTTGTTTGATATAGCTGAGTTACTAATTTTAACTTGTCTTTTTTGCTTGATTATCAGAGGTCAAGGGCTCAGATGGGAACAACCCAAGAAGGTTTGAATAAAGGAAGAGCAAGTGCGTATAGCAGGTTTAGCATAGGGTATTTTGCCAAGATAGTCGACAGTGTTTGCAAAAGCAATTACAGAATGGAGCTTGTGAAGAACTCTGGATTCAGATACATGCTTGTGAAGAACTCTGGATTCCAGCAATTTTGCCAAGGCGCTGGTCCCAAGCTTTTTTTTTAGAACAAACAAACAAATTAAGCCCACAAACACAAGGCCTAGGCCCAGGAATTTACCGAGAGTGTGGGTAATGGAAGAGGAGAGGGACGGCCCAGCCCTGGAAGCGTCCAACAAAAAAGGACGAGCAACGATGTGGGGAACGCCTGGGTGACAAACAATCGAACGACAGAACAAGAACAGGGGCGACCGGGAGGCTACAAACAGGATGCCATCATGTTAGATGTGACATAATTATGTCACATCTAGATGTGTCCTAGACAGACCCCCTCCTGGAGACAAAAAAAGGTACCATGGTGCGTGTGCGTGCGTATCCAGCGACACGTGCCGGAAAAGTAGTGGCCATGGAGGGCGAGGGAGGACCCCGGAGGTAAAATTTCGTGTTTTGATCCTTTTGGCTAACAAATTCAGGATCTGACCCCCCTTTGGAAAAATTTCGGGATTTGACCCTTTTGCCTACCGCCAGGGGTGGTGGCGGTAGGGTTGCATGTCCCACCGCCATGGTCTCTGGCGGTAGGTCCCCTTGACGGCGACTAACGGCCGTCGGCTCGTGCTGACGTGGAAAAGGACCTACCGCCATGGGCCCTGGCGGTAGGGTACTGAAGCCTACCGCCAGCACCCCTGGCGGTAGGGTCCTGGAAGGTGGATAACGGTGGGAGGGGCTGGATATTTCCTCCCCCACTCCTCACCCACTCATTCAGCCCACCCACTCCTCACCTCTCCCT
Organism: Thinopyrum elongatum; assembly: GCA_011799875.1. Classification (NCBI taxonomy): domain Eukaryota; kingdom Viridiplantae; phylum Streptophyta; class Magnoliopsida; order Poales; family Poaceae; genus Thinopyrum; species Thinopyrum elongatum. The sequence goes on from CM022298.1 coordinate 674,575,065, forward strand.
CGAGCTCAAGTCAGCCCCCCCCCCTCTCTCTTTCCAGCACAAGAGCCTCTCAAATCTCTCTCATTTGTTTGAGATTTCTTCGGTGGATTCTTACCATTTTCATCACCCAAGGTAGCTCTCTCATTTCCCCTCATTTTGATTGGTTGATATCTTTGTTTAGTTTGCATTTGCTCATTTGGTTGCAAACCCTAGTTCATCATTTTGGTGTGGTCAAATCAATTACTATGATCCATTTAGGGTTATGTTTGTGATTTCCTTATGTATGATGTGCCTATAATTGTTTGTAGAATTTTTTGTGTACCTAGATCTAGTGCTAGTATTAGTGTACATAATTGGGGTTGGGTTAGGCTTAAGAAAGCAATTAAATCTAAGTTCACTTTAATAGCAACTTCTCGAAATGTAGGATGGCACCGTTCGTTTTCTTTGAAGTTTCTGCTGAGGCGGCGGCGAAGCGTGAACGCGAAGTGATCGAGGAAAAGATGAACTTCTGGATGGAAGCCATTGATGCGTTGAATGCGGCGTGTAGGGCCTTTTCACATTATTATTTCACTGATGACTGTTCCGAAAATTTAATCAAAAAAAAGGAGAGGAAGATGACCAAGCTCAAGACGACGGAAAAAAATTGTAGGCGTGATCTTGCAATGCAAATTGCATTGTGTGCGACAAGGGGAGAATCTGCTGAGATAGACATGGGAAATCATGGCCAGGTCATTGATTGGTTAGTGAGCCAACCATTCTCGTCGGACGAGAAGCGGGCTTCTCGTTGGGCATGAGTCAAAGAAAGAAATGATATTATTTGTTGCAACCCGGGACCGTACGCCAAATAGAATTGCATGAGGCTATGTAATCTTTGTCATTTGGACTATAATGACATGTACCCTTTGCTTGGTCGTCATTTGAACTACTATGACTTGTACCCTTAACATTTGAACTCATTAAGAACTTGGTGTTGTATGTCATATCAAGTAACCAAGTGTTGTACTCCATTGAATTTATTTTGTGTTTTGTTCTATGTCATCTTAAACCCGTATATTCATGTAGGATGGACATTCCATCCATGACTATGAAGATAGCGTGTGAGAAGCTCATGTCGGAGCGACACCGTTGCATGAAGAGAGAATGTGAAGCATGGTTGAAGAGTTGTGATGAGGCAAATGCGGCCATGAAGGATTTCAGCAAGTATCACGTTATCGAGGAACCTTCTGATGCTAAGGAGAAAAAAGCTTTCCGAAAGCTTGTGAACGAAAAAGAGAGGATGCTTGATGAGCTGCAAGACCGGGAATATGCTTGCAGACACGCTTTGGCAATTGAGATTGCGTTCACTGCCAGCAAAAAAGAATTCCGTGAGATGGACTTGAGGAAACCCGGCTAGGTCATAGGATGGGCAATCAAACAAGGCGTGTCAGAGAATCCGGCCCGCCGTGCTGCATGGGCCTGGTTCCGCGAAACGAATGGTGTGTTGGGTCATTGGGCAGGATCCACCGACTTTCAACTGAAGCGTAATCAAGCGCGTGACGATCAAATTGAACGTCTGATAAGTATGAGAGTTATGTTACCTGTTTAGAAAATGTGTTGTCGAGCTTGAGCTATTAGTTTCAACCGATGTCATTCGAACCGGGTCATGTTTTAATTAGTTTGAACATGTGTTATTCGTGGATGTAATGAACTATGTTGAGTTGAGTTATGTATGTGCTTGCTAGTTGATCATTCTAATATTTGATAGAAGTTGGTATATTTTAAGATTTGGCCTTAGATGAGGGGCAGAACAAAGAATTTCTTCTGTTTTTAACCCTACCGCCACACCCCCTGGCGGTAGGTTGCTGAAACCTACCGCCATAGCCCATGGCGGTAGGGGGTGGCACAACAGTTCTATCCCTCATCTGAGCACAACAGTTTATAAAAAAAAATCATCACATAAATTGCTGACAAAACACAGAAATTGCTGACAAACTTTAGTTCTCACGACACCTTGCAAACATCTCCACACCAAATTCAATACAAATGGCAAATTCATTCACGACAAGTTCACGACACATGTCTTCTTGCCTTAGTACTACATAGTTCATGATAAATGATAAATGTGGCATGGCTTCATCCGGTTACATGATGAGTCCACCGAAGCGAAGGCTTTACTGAGTCATACGGGGCCATTTCCCCTTCTTGTCACATGCCTCATCCTCCTCTTGTGCCTTGCGAGCCTTTGCAAGCTTTCTTGCCCGCTCCTCCTCACGAGCAAGCTTTGCTTGGCGTGCCATCTCCTCCTCGCGTTGCTTCCGCTCCATCCTCTCCTTCTGACGACGCTCTTCCTCCAAGCCTCTTCGAAACCTTTCTTCGAACAGCCGCTGGCGCCTAAGACAATCTTCATATTGGTCCTTTTGGACATCTTCTGGCACTTCATGATCTATCCACGTGAAGTACTTGCATAGAGGAGGCGGTGACTGCATACAAAATGGATGTTAGTGTTGACACACATTTTAGAGTAACATGTTACTTCTCTAGCATACCGGTGGTTGGTCATAGGCGTGAGTTGGAAGCGCACGATCATAAGCATAGTTGGGGCATACAAAATATCTCCTTCCTTCTGTCCATGACTTCTTTCGGTCGGTGGACACCTTCACCTTGCAAACATCTCCACACCAACATGGCGGAATCTTCACATCTTTCTCCTTCACCTTGTCCAAAGATGCGTTCTCCCACTTGTGCGGCATGTCTTCTTGGTTAGCACACGGTGGCCTCGTCATGGAACCGGATGAAGCCATGCCTACAACAATTAAAGATGTTAAGTCAAAATATGAACACATTGACATGTAAAGAGGCAAATATATCAACACATGAACATATTCAAAGTAGTACCATTCACATTATTTCAACCATCCGGATTGAGCAACACGTCGATAGGCCTTCCCCTATCAACCCGACGTGTCCTAGAACCACCGGATCCACAGCCCCTCTAAGTATTGTTCTTCCTCCACGGCCACGGCCCCCTCCAAGGCCCACTCCAAGGCTAGTCCTTCCTCCACGGCCCACTCCAAGGCTAGTCCTTCCTCCACGGACCACTCCAAGGCTAGTCCTTCCTCCACGGCCACGGCCCCCTCCAAGGCCAGTCCTCCCTCCACGAGTTTGACTAGTGCCCGTGTTGGTTCTAGGTTTCTTCGTGCATCTCCTAACGTTGTGTCCTGTTTCGTTGCATTCTCCACAATTGTTGGTGTCCGGTGCCTCCATGAAATGACCACTACCAAATTGCTTCATTCCGGTGTATCCAGCTAGATCATCCATGTCACTCCTGAACCTCTTCTTTCTTCTTCTTCCCCTCATAGGCACCATGAGTGCGGGATCTGGCACAATGTCTGGGCCGTGGTACTCAGGCCACTGTGAGGCATCAAGGAAAGGATTAAACCGAGGCGCCCACGTCAACCTTGTTCGTTCCAATGTGAACTCGTGCAACCGCACCATTGTGCCATCGGATACGTGCAAGTTTCTCGCCCGTGTTGCGGTCATCAAATGCAAGCAAGACCAATGATACTTGTGTGGCCTCTCACACTGGCACCAATGGTTTTTGATGTGCACCTCGTAAGCAACTTCACCATAAGACCTACCGTCCCTTGTTGTCCCACCCGGCTTATCGATTTGATAGATCATTTCTTTTTCATTATATTTGATCACTTGTTGTTTGGAAGACTTGCGCGCTTGATGCAACAACCAATCCTGAACCTTGAATGGATAGTCCATCTTTTCGCCAATCCACTTGGCCGTGCTTTCAGAATGCTTTAGGAAGTACTCGTTGAGCTTGATGAAAGTGTATTTGAGTATTGCGGTCACCGGCAAGGAACGGGCACCCTTCAACACATTGTTGAAGCATTCCACCATGTTGCTTGTCATGTCCCCATATCGCATACCTCCTTCATCGTAAGCGCGTGACCACTTTTCTTTATCCGGCTCGTGCCTAAGCAAGAGTTCTTTCCCCCCTTTGTTCTTCTCCAAAGCCTTGAGGAGTTTATCATATCGGCTTTTGAATGTGTCGGTGTTGAATGCAACGCAAACAAGGGTAAGGTCTTTGCAAAACTCCTTGCTCTTGCATGCCCGGTAAAAGTTTGCAACAAAGTGTCTCATGCACCAACGGTGTTGAAGCTTTGGAAGACCGGGAGTATCAACGTCTATTGCTTTGAGAATCCCATGAAAGCGATCCGATATAATGCATACCTCTCGCTTGCCTATCACCTTGGTTCTCACATGCCTCATGAACCACTCCCAATTATCATCGTGCTCCGAAGGCACCAAGGCAAATGCCACCGGCAACACGTTATCATTTGAAGAGTGGGCCATCGCCACCATCAATGTGCCCTTGTATTTGCCGGTCAAGAATGTACCATCTATAGACAAGACCGGCCAACAATACGTGAATGCCTCGATGCATTGTCCAAAGCTCCAGAAGGCACGACGAAACACTCCGTCAATTGACTCCACCCGATGGCGCATGCCTGGGTTTCGATGAGCAATGGCTGCCAACATCTTGGGCAGAATGTTATATGCGGCCTCATAATCACCATGCAACATCCTAATAGCGTTTGCCTTGGCCATCCATGCCTTCCCATACTTGACCGGGTATCCGAATAGTTCCTCAATCGAAGTCATGAGAAACTTGACCTTCACGGTTGGATCATGTGCTATTTGATTCAACAATTTGTAGCCTAGATACTCAGACGTGAGTTGACGGTGTCCTTTGCTTCGGTCGGCCTTGTCCGGGGGTACGCACGTGTGAGTGCCAACACAACTCTTCAACACCCATTGCCCGGTTTCTTTGATTTTTCTACCGCGGACCTTCCATTTGCAACCTTCTTGGTCACATATGACTGTGTACCGAACTTTTTGATTTGAATGACCAACAACAAACGGCCTATGGTTCCTAATGGCGTAGTCACACAACCATATCTTGAACTCTACCAAAGAACCAAACTTGATGCCTTTCTTCAAATGAGCATTCTCATCCTCATTTTCTGGCCGAGGATCACTGAATTTGGGGCACGGTGTTGGCTCAAACAACCCGAATCTCAGCCCACCGTCAACAACGGCATTGTCCGCAAGACTCACATCCCTAAACAACGGCAGCCCTCTTTCCTTGCCGGTCACCTTCTTGTAGATTTGATTTTCTTGCGCAGTCAACCCATCCTCATCCAATTCTTCCTCCAGACCCTCGTCATCCGAGTTATACCCACACATACGGTTATAAGGGAGGGTACGGTCCATGTCTTGTTGCCGCACAATGACACCCAAGTTACCAATGGGATTGTAATGAATCTCTTCATTCTCCGCGTAAGCATCCTCTTGAGCAACAATAGCATCATCATCAACATGACCACTAGCATCTTCTTGAACAAGAGGAATAGCATCAACTCGGAGTACTATGGCGCTAGCATTGATATGATCTTCATTGGGTTGGCTACTTGGTGGTTGGCTAGAACAATTGGGGATATACACCTCGGCACTATCATCATGTATTGGGGAGGATGCATTGCGGTTCAAATCAATTTGCAAGGAAGGAGGAGGATCAACCTTTGTGGCAAATATCTCAAGAGACTTGTCTTGTGATGCGTCTACTTTGTCCTTGTACACATTCCAATGCAATTGGGAGGTGATGGGCATACTCTTTAATTGGGACTTTATTCCCAATCCAACGTCATACCTCCCAATAAGCTTAACCTCGGCATTTGGGTCATTCCAATGTAAGACGCTTCTCACTTTAACTACAAGATCATCAAAGCTTGGACTTGTGTCAAAAACCATAGCCTCTTCCCCTTCATCGTCATTTCCAAGCATAAATGTCCTCTTGTCCAAATAATGAACATTTACGAGCTTATGCATCTAAGAAAATTGGAAACAATAAAATCAATCCATATATGTCATCCAACCAAGTCAAATGGACAAATAAACTAAATTATGCACAAATTGGACAAATAACTACTATTCATAGTCAAGTTAACCTAACCATTAACCCTAACCCTAACCTTAACCCCCAACATAACCACTATAACCCTAACCCTCACCCTAACACTAACCCCTAACATAACCCTAACCCTTGCCATAAATGAGACATAAATGCATCATAAATGTGTTATAAATGCACACAACAAGATCAACACCTAGGGTTTGCAATAAATTGACCAAATCCACACAAAACAAAGATCTCAACCAATCAAAAGGCGGGAAAATGGGGGAGGTACCTTGGGTGATGAAAATGCTCCGGATCCATCAGTGAAATCTCAAGCAAATGGAGGGGATCTAGGGGGGTTTGTGAGGGGGGGAGAGGGGCTGAGCACGGGGAAGAAGATGAGTGGGGAAGAAGAGTGGTGGTGGGGCCCACAAACCAGCCCCTCCCACCCTTATCCACCTCCCAGGACCCTACCGCCAGGGGTGCTGGCGGTAGGCTTCAGTACCCTACCGCCAGGTCCCATGGCGGTAGGCCCTTTTCCATGTCAGCACGAGCCGACGGCCGTCAGTCGCCGTCAAGGGACCTACCGCCAGAGACCATGGCGGTGGGACGTGCAACCCTACCGCCACCACCCCTGACGGTAGACAAAAGGTTCAGATCCCGAAAATTTTTCAAAGAGGGGTCAGATCCTGAATTTGTTAGCCAAATGGGTCAAAACACGAAATTTTACCGACCCCGGACACAAATTCGATTCGGTCTCGCACGAGAGCGAGGAAGAAAACAGAGCAGCGATGTACCACGAATCTGTGACGTGATATGGCTGTATCTTGCGCCCAACCAATCATCTCTATCAACTTTGAACTCCGAGCTGTCAGTTCTTTGCGTCGAGACCAAAATCACGGTGGGTGCTCTCGTTTTGGGCAGTCCATGACTATACGGCACCCCCTCCTGGGCCAGGTACACTGTCGTGGAAATTTTGGCGATACATAGCACACCTGCCGGAAAAGGAGTATCGCCGCGTGTGTGCGTGGAGTTCAAGAACAAATTCGATTCCTTCGTCCTCCACACTCGCTCTCGCGTCGGCCTCACAGGAAAGAGGGGAAGAAAACAGAGCAGAGCAATGCACTCTGCCTCGCGAAGCAAGTCGGAATCGCCGTCCGTCCGAAAGGCCACGAATCTGTGACGTGATGTTGCTCCATCTAGCGCCTAATCAATCAATCTCTATCAACTTTGAGCATAAAATAATGGGAGAGAAGTAGCGGTGAGACACGCCGCATGCGTGCGTCGACGGTCCATGAGGTGCGAGCACGAAGCAGGACTCCATCAGCACACTGATAGATAGCTACTACACCCTGGCGAGAAACTAATTGTCCATTGGCCAGCTTATTATTAGCTAAACTAAATTCTCATGCGTCGGGCGAGAACAGTGTGCTTAATAATGGAGGGACGACCAATCGCCCTGCAGATTTGCAGGGCCCCACGAACTGAATTAACAAACGAAAATGCGTTGCTGGATGCCATGCTGTTGTTGTGGTGGAGACGGAATATCAAGACCCACGGATAACAATGTATTCGGTCCTAATCACTCCATTAAGCAGACATAACAGCCAAGGGTTACAACCGTGCAACCACGATGCCGGAGACGAGACGGTCGATCACCGGTGCACAAGGGAGTTAGAGACACGTCTCCTTTTTTTGGCCCTACTGCTGACGAGTCTAGCATGCTTGGCTCTGGAGTAGTGCCGCCCAGCATCAGACCGATCATTTTATGACGTGCGTATAGATGAAAGGGCACCCTTTCCTTGGCCGGGTGCACTGTCGTGGAAATTTTTGGCGACAGTGGTATGGAAAGGCGGACACAATCAATCAGGAAACTTTTCGCGGTATGGAAAGGCGGACACATGCATATGCACGCATATCCTGAAGACGAAGATGCCCGCCCAAGTGTTGTGAGCATCACCGGCCGGCCAAGGAGATCGCCGCCTGCGTGAAGTCGAGATACAAATTCGATTCCTCTGTCCTGGGTACTCTTGCTCCGTCGCTCTCGCATGGGTATATATCCCACGAGAAAGAGAGGGGAAAATGAAGCGATGTAGTGTGCACCGCGAATCAAGCCGGGATCGCAGTCCATGCTACTACGTAACACGAATCTATGGCGCGATCTTGCTCGCCTATCTACGTATACCACGAGTCCTATATCGTCTTGCATGGACCAACATCCCCCGTACGCGTCGATCCGCTCAGCTGGAAAGTATCAGCTTTCAGCTCCTAGCCGCCTGTTCTTTGCCTCGACAAATCGGCGTTTAATTGAATTTTTTTTATCAGTGGTGCATGCAAAAACAACGGTCCATGAGGTGCATCACGCACTGATAGCTACATTCCGGCAAGGAATGAGAGAAATAGCCCATTGACCAGCTAGGCTGATCGAAATTCTCACGCGCCGGTTAATAATGGAGGGTTGGCTAATCGCCCAGCAGATTCGAAGGGCCCTGGCCAACGTGCGAACTTGATTAATAACATATGGAAAAGGAGTACTGGTGGAGATAGAATGACCCGCAGTTAAAAATGCATTCGGTCATAATCAGATGTTAGGACGCGAGCTATACAAAAAGGAGCTAGGGATTAAAGAATTGAGCACATATGACAGCGAGGATTGCAACCGTGCAACATGACGCCGGAGACAGCCTTACCAGCAGCAGTAATTAACAATTAACTAGTGATTGTCATGATACCGAAGGTTAACTCACCGGATTTGCTTTCTCAATTTCGGCCGATTAGCTTGTGTAACGTCTTGTATAAGATTGCAACAAAGGTTCTCGCTAACAGGCTAAAACTCATCCTTCCCATACTCATCTTTGAAGAGCAGAGTGCTTTTGTGCCTGGACGTCTCATCACGGATAATGTTCTTGTGGCTTATGAGTGTGTTCATGCTATACGCAACCGGAAGAGGAAGAGACCTTTGTGCGCAGTCAAGCTGGATATGATGAAGGCCTACGATAGAGTGGAATGGGTGTTCTTGCAGCAGATGATGGAACGCTTTGGTTTTGCTTCGGACCGGATAGCGATGATCATGAGATGTGTAATGACAGCGAGCTTTTCGGTCAAGTTGAATGGTGCATGTTCCAGGAGTTTTTTACCATCCCGGGGTCTCAGACAGGGGGATCCACTATCGCCATACCTGTTCCTTTTCTATGTCGAGGGTTTCTCTGCACTCTTGAGGAAAGCGCAATCGGACAATAAATTGAGAGAAGTAACGTTTGGGAGCACTGGCCCCCACGTCACACACCTTCTATTCGCAGATGACAATATTGTGTTCCTGGAGGGATCTTGGGAGTACTTAGAGACGCTAAAGGATATCCTTGTCTTATATGAAGAGGCTTCGGGACAGAAGGTAAATTTGCAGAAATCATCCATCTTCTTCAGTAAAGGTTGTCAGGAGACTACCAAGGAGGAGCTTAAAGCAGTGTTGGGAGTGTCTTCGGAAGCCCTCAGTGAGCGGTACCTCGGTCTTCCAACACTGGTTGGAAGATCGAAAGAGGGTACTTTCCGGTATGTCACAGGGAGCTCCAAAGGAAAATGTAGCGGATGGAAAGGCCTAGGCCTCTTGAAGGCAGCAAGGGAGGTTCTCATCAAGTCTGGACTCCAAGCAGTACCAACGTTCACCATGAGCGGTAACTCATCTATTTGTTATTGAGTTGAGATCAATATTTTTTAATGTGCTATAGATGAATGTAAAATTGCGAATAACTTGTGTACTGTTTGATCTACCCGTTGGGTACCCAGTGGGTATGGGTACCCGTCGGGTATGGGTATGGGTAAAGTTTTATACCTGTGGGTACGAGTATGGGTAGAATTTTGTACTCATTGACTACATGGGTATGAGTATGGTATTACTCTACCCGTCCCATACCCTACCCATTGCCATCCTTACCGGGATCCAGGAGTCTTCAATCAGGCCCTCCTTGCTAAGCAAGCATGGCGAATTCTGCAGTGCCCGGAGTCGTTGTGCGCTAGGGTTCTTAAGGCGCGCTATTTCAAGGACGACACCATTATAAGTGCAACATGCCCATCGACGGCCTCATATACTTTCAGGAGCATTTTGCATGGCAGAGACCTCCTTCGAGAAGGACTAGTTTGGAGAATTGGGGATGGATCCAAAGTTAATATACATCACGGAAATTGGATACCAAGGAACGGATCAATGAAACCACTGGGCCAGATTTATATTCCTGGAGTGACAAGGGTAGCCGACCTTCTATCACTGGATGGAAGAAGTTGGAACCGTGAGCGAGTATTGGAGATGTTTACCCCGGATGAAGCTTCGGACATCTTGCAGATAGCGGTGGGCGGGACGGGCGTTGACGACTACCTAGCGTGGAACTACACGAAGAATGGGGTCTTCACAGTACGATCTGCCTACCATCTTAAAATGTCAATGGTTAGAGCAGGCTCCGGACGGCCGGAGTCTTCTAGCTCAGTGAACAAGCACAAGGGCTACATGGCATTATGGGACACGAATGCACCGGGGAAGGCCAAGATTCACCTCTGGAGACAAATATCGAATGGTTTGGCTGTCGGTTCAGAGCTCCATCGGCGAAGGATAAAACCAGGGATCTTTTGTGTCGCTTGTGGAAGAGAAGAAACTATTTATCATCGGTTTTGGGCGTGTCAACATTGTGTACTTTTTTGGCAGCTATTTCACTCAGAGAAGGGAGTCATGGTGGCGATCCCACCATGCCCGATGGACTCCCAGAGGGAGGTAGCACGTTGGCTACTGCAGTGGCTAGCGGGAGCATCCGATGATGAAAAGGAGGCGACAGTGCAGGCTATATATGGCCTCTGGTTGGCCCGGAATGAGGCAAGAGATGGGAGGAGGATTAAACCACCGCATGAAATACTGTCCACGGTCCTTGTTCATCTGGAGGAATGGAAGAGTGTGCACCCTCCATCGAACCATACACCAGTCCACAGACAGGCCCAACAGTTGGAACCGCCAGACGAGGGGTGGATCAAGATAAACTCGGATGGCGCGACCTCAAGAACGGGCGACAAGGTGGGTGGAGGAGCTGTGCTAAGGGATCACATGGGGGCGTTCAGAGCAGGCATGTGTCATCACTTTCCCAGCGTCGTTGATCCCGAGGTGTCAGAGATCCTGGCGTGTAAGCAAGCTCTTCATGTGGCAAGAGAGATCAATGCAGAGAAGGTTCATGTGGAGTTAGACTGTCAAGGAGTGGTGAATATGCTGAGGAATCACTCAAAGGATCTCTCAGTGTCGGGGCCGCCGGTGGAGGATATCAAGTCGTTGCTGAAGACATTTGTCGAGTTTAAGGTGTCGTGGGTTCGGCGTTCTGCAAATGTTGCCACGCATAAACTAGCTAGAGTAGGAGTAGGCGATGAACTTTGTAAGGTTTGGTTGGAGGCTCCCCCGGACTTCGTTCTCGATGTTCTGTCGGATGAGATTCCGAACTTTGTGTTTTAAATAAAGAGGCAACTTTGACCCTAAAAAAAAAAACTAGTAAATCGAGTTAACTGGTGCAGAGTTTGGTCATGTCCATCAGCGTGAGATGAAACAAGAAAATGAAACATGTATTGGCCGCATTTGCATCATGGAAAAATGTGCGCATCTTTCCTTCTTTGTTGGTCTCCTCATTAGGAACCGAACTTTGTACCTGATGACGCCCTGCATCACGAAATTCGCAACAGAATAAGAACACTAGTCAAAAATCTCGCTCGCATCGCAATCCAAAATCTTGATGAAGAGATAAGGTCGGAACCCTTTTGGCGTTTTGGGAAGGCTTACACGGCATGCATCAACATCAATACATCATCATGTCTTGCCGATGAGATGGCTCGATGAAAACCGCCCGTCGCCAAGGCCAAGGACACGGCAACGTGCGGAAGAAGAGAACCTAACACAAGTGCGTGCGTGCGTAAGCAAGAACCGTTGCCGGGCGAAAAATGAAAAAGAAACGATGGTGATTCGTCCTTGCCTACCTTGCGAGCCAAGGACAAGGACATTATCTCTGTCAAAAAGGTAGAAATGTAGGTGGCTACATAGCACGAATCTATGTCGAAATCTTTTTCTCTAGCTAGACTGAAGGCACGCATACATGATCAAGGCATGAACGCACCAATACGATACCCCTAGCTGGATCCATCTCCTCTGGTCCCAGCTTTGAACTCCTCCGTTCTTTGGCTTGAGAAATCAGGGTGAAGTACTAGTGGAACGGGAATTAGTGCGAGCTCCAAATTCTCATGCATGCATGCGCCGGGCACACTTGCAGTCAACAATGGATGGTCGACCAATTGCAGTACGGATTTGAAGCGCCGGGCAGCGTACATCGACACCATATTCGCGTACCACGAATCTATTTCCATGACGCATTCGCGCTCTAGCTAGCTGCTAGCTCAGCTTGCGCCCAATCAATCCATGGTGCGTGCATCGACACCATATTGCATCCTGCATCGATCTGCCCTGCTGGAAAGCTCCGACGTTGAATACGTAAGTTATATTTTTGATTGATGGAGAGATCTGTTAGACCCTCTGGATCGGGGTAGGCTAGAGATCCCGTTAGATTACCTTCTCCTTGTCCTGTTGAGCTCGAGCCGGAGGCCATGGTGATGCAGGTGGCGATGGTGGTGAGTGTGCGGGTGTGTGCGAAGTGGCGGCGGTGATGGAGCTTCGCGTCGGCCTAGCGCTAACCCTAGATCGGTAGGGGGTGTTCGATGGTGTTGGGTGCACGGTCAACCTGGTGATCCGTGCCCCGGCACCCCACCTCTTTATATATGGCGCTGGCGACAGGGGCCCACCAACCAGATGCGGTTGGGCGCCCCCGATCAGAGCACGAGTCAAGTTCCAGATCGAGCCGTTGGACTCGATCCGGGAGGAGATCAACCTAACATTCTCCCCTTTGATCTCAACTTTTACTTTTAACTTTATACTTTCTAGTTTATTTGTTCCATCACATATTGGTACATAGAGCATGTTTCATCGTCACAGCTTAATTGCCGATAAAATCATACAGCTATAACATACGTTATGTTCAGAAACAAATTCTGTTCCTTTTGGGCCTCTCATGATCCAGGAATCATAAGGCTTTCCCTTAAACCCATGCCGGCTAAGTGTTCCTTGAACACATTGGGTGGTAAGCCTTTCGTTAGCGGATCCGCAAGCATATCCTTTGTCCTTATATGCTCGAGACTTATATTTTGATCCTGGATTTTATCTTTCACTACATAATACCTTATCTCTATTGTTTTGGCAGCATTACTCGACTTGTTGTTGTGAGCATAGAATACTGCGGGCTGGTTGTCACAGTACATCTTTAGTGGTTTGAAAATACAATCTACCACTTTCAAGTTGGGTATAAATTTCTTTAGCCATATCGCCTGCCCCGTGGCCTCGAAGCATGCTATGAATTCTGCATACATCGTGGATGATGCAACTATCGACTGTTTGGAGCTTTTCCATGAAATAGCTCCCCCAGCGAGAGTAAATACGTATCCTGACGTGGATTTTCTATCATCTCTGTCCCCCGCAAAATCTGCGTCTGAATACACTTTTATCTCTAAGGAATCACTTCTCCTGTATGTTAGCATGTAGTCCTTCGTGCCTTGCGCATAACGCAATGCTTTCTTTACCATCTTCCAGTGCTCTATGCCTGGATTGTCTTGATATCTACCGAGTACCCCGGTGATAAAAGCTAAGTCAGGGCGAGTGCACACTTGTGCATACTGTAAGCTTCCAACAGCCGAAGCATATGGTACTGCTTTCATTTGATCGATCTCGTACTGGTTCTTGGGACATTGGAATTTCCGAAAACTATCGCCCTTGACTATAGGAGCAGGTGTGGCTTTACTCGCATGCATATTGTACTTTTGAAGAACCTTTTCTAAATATGCTTTCTGCGATAGTCCTAAGACTCCATTGTTCCTATCTCGGTGAATTTTTATGCCCAAAACATATGATGCTTCACCAAGATCTGTTATATCAAAATTTGAGGACAAGAACTTCTTTGTTTCTTGTAGCAGACTAACATCACTGCTAGCAAGCAAGATATCATCCACATACAATATTAGGAAAATATATTTTCCATTTTTAAACTTTGCATAAATGCAGTTGTTCTCAATATTTTCTTTAAATCAAAAACTTTTAATTGTCTCATTAAACTTTAGATACCACTGTCTAGAGGCTTGCTTTAATGCATAAATGGATTTCTTCAGGCAGCATCCCATATCTTCCTTGCCTTCCATGATAAAACCCTTGGATTGTTTCATGTAGACATTTTCTTTTAAATCCCCATTGAGAAATGCCGTCTTTACATCCATTTGATGTAACTCTAAATCAAAATGAGCAACTAATGCCATTATGATTCGGAAGGAATCCTTACATGAGACTGGAGAAAATGTCTCATTGTAATATATTCCTCCTTTTTGTGTAAATCCTTTTGCCACAAGTCTTGCTTTATACTTTTCTACATTCCCTTTAGAGTCATACTTAGTTCTGTAGACCCATTTACAGCCTACTGTTTTGGCTCCTTTAGGAATATTCTTTAAGTCCCAAACATCTTTGGAACTCATCGATTTCATCTCGTCTTCCATTGCCTTCATCCACTTCGACGAATGTGGGCTTCTCATGGCTTCTTCATATGAGGTGGGATCTTTTTCCATATGAACCATTTCTGTGTTATAAACTTTATAATCAGTAGAAATAGCTGATCTTCTTGTTCTATTAGACCTTCTGAGGGCATCAGTTTCTGGCACATTCTGTGCCTCAACTTCCGGCACATCGTCTAAAATTGGCTGCTGCACCTCCCTTTCATGCTCAACAACGGGTTCAGTCGGCTCCTGACAGACAGGTTCCGGGTCTACCCCCATAGTTGGCATGGGTGGAGTTGCAACCGGTAGTGAGAAGTGGCGGCGGTGATGGAGCTTCCCGTCGGCCTAACGCTAACCCTAGATCGGTAGGGGGTGTTCGGTGGTGTTGGGTGCACGGTCAACCTGGTGATCCGTGCCCCGGCACCCCACCTCTTTATATATGGCGCTGGCGACATGGGTCCACCAACCAGATGCAGTTGGGTGTCCCCGATCAGGACGCGAGTCAAGTTCCTCGATCTGGGAGGAGATCAACCTAAGAAGATCGACTTGGCCGGTGTGGGGTTTGTGTAGAATAAAGGTGGGAGGAGAATTACGGGTGATGCATGCAACATGCCAACGACGGTCCATGGGGGAGGACAAAGGTGGCGGTGTCCACACTTTCTGATAGCTACGTGCTGGTGCCGGGTAGGAGAAGATTAATACAGAACAGTATTGGTCCATCCACCAGCTCTAGCTAAATTGTCACGCGCCGAACCAAGTACAGGCGTCCTCTTGCTTGCAACGTTTCATCCGGTCCGCCGTTGTTCGCATCAATCAACGTGAGGAGCAGGGAAGGAGACACAAAAACTGAACCTGCGTTGGCCATTTGGCCGCATGAGCGCGCACTAGACTAGGGAATAATTGTTGCATGCGCGCGTCTTGGCTGACTTCAGCAGGTGCGCATCCGGACGCCCTCCTCGATCCCTAGCAACCAAACTGGTAGCTTTAACTTTACATGACACCGTCTTGAAATTTCACCACGGAGGAAAGATAGTCGCCACCTTTTCAGTTTTCACGCTTTGGAGAGGCCTACACACGCCATAGCATCGAGCGTATATCTCCGGCGAATCGACCGACGGAAAAGACCGGCCATCCATCTCCACCGGGGAGGACGCGGCAACGTGCGCGCGTCGCGAGAGAAGCAAATTCCAAGTTCCCAACCCCAATCCTGCTGCCCAAGTTGCCAAGTGCATGCGGGCGTAAGCAGTGCGCGGAGCCTATGACGTACGCTCGCACTCGTTCGAAAATCAGGGCCGAAGTTTGTAGAACAATAATGGAGCGGGAATTATTAGTGGCGATGAAATGATGCACGCAACAGCGACGGTCCGTGGCGCGATAGGGACGCAGGCGGGCGACGTCCGCAAAGGTGGAAAACACAGGATGTCGCGTGCCATGAATTCCTACATATCTCGAAACACATGAATTTTGCAAGTTATGACAAAGCCGCTTGTGTTTCGTCAATTTTTTGAAAACTGAGTCGAATTGCGTTGAACAAGTGCGACTAGCCACACTGCACGACAGCTCTCATACCATGTTAAATGTGCACACAACGAGGACGCGACTTGTCCACCCAGTTAGCTGCCACCCTTCCGAGGTGTGGATCTGGTTTCTTGGCATGGGAAAAACAATAGGGCTTAGGCTATGTTTGGTAGCAAAGTACTAGAAAAACCAAAGTATTGAACACCACAGTATTTTTGCCAGTAGGTACAAGATACCACAGTTTTCACATACCAAAATATTTTAAAGTATTGAGAATACTGTGATCTGTTTGACAAGTGCTTATATGCACCAACGTAAATTAGCTAACTAGCATATGAAGCAGTTGCAATGCGCGCGTTGCTAGCTAGCTAGCTGGACGCACTGAACGGCCATGCATAACAACCAGCTGCATGCACTGAACTACCATTCACAAAGCTAGCTTATAGGAAAAGAAGGCACTTGAGCACGACGCAGAGCTGCCGGCGGCTAAACGTGGGCTCGCTCTCCAAGTTCAAGGGCGCCTCGTCCCTCTCAGCTGACACTGTGCAGTAGGAGGGGTAACAAAGCGGCCAGCGTGGAGAGGCGGAGGACTACGATCAGCATCTCACGCTCTCCTCTCCTTTGACGTCTCTTGGTTTGTCCCCTATGGAGATGATGTCCAGAAACGACATGGTGGCTGCAGCTTAGAGGGAGGAAGAAGATAACCATGCAGCGTTT
Organism: Thinopyrum elongatum; assembly: GCA_011799875.1. Classification (NCBI taxonomy): domain Eukaryota; kingdom Viridiplantae; phylum Streptophyta; class Magnoliopsida; order Poales; family Poaceae; genus Thinopyrum; species Thinopyrum elongatum. Next base: position 674,591,824 of record CM022298.1, read on the forward strand.
CTTACTTTCTTCCGCGTGCTCTGTTTTTTAAGAAAAGGTCAAGGGTTCTATTTTTAAAACAGAGAAAATACTGTGGTTTTGTAAATACTGTAGTTTTAATACCACAGTTTTCAGTCATAGCCAAACAGCTCATCGTAATTAAAACTATGGTATTTTGAAAAACTGCACTATTCTCGAAATACTCCAAAAATATTTTGTTATCAAACAGGGCCTATTTTTTTGCGGGAAAAAGACGATAGAGGTTGATCTAGAGCAATCACAAAAGTCAACCATAAAGATGCATAAACAAATGAAATATACTGGATATTTTTCATATGATGGGCGGATGAAATTTACCTGGATTCACAGCCGGCAGTTAGAGCAGCGATCAAGGCCCGCAGTTAACAACGTATATTTTGCGAGATGGGCAGCTCACAATGTATTACTACATCCTAATCATGGTGTTAGGAATCTCTCTACTTTGCGCGGTCTCATCGAGATCACCGACTGAAAGCAACTCTAAAGGCGCGAGAGAAACTAGCGGCTAACCCAACCTGATCCAATCCAAATGCGTGCGTGCGTCAGTGGCGTCGCCGGACAAAAAAGAAATATAGAAACGATAACGATTTGTCTTGGCAGGACGTGGACGCAGCGTTACCTTGGCAAGCAAGGTTTATGGTCCAAGAGGAGTGTGACACTATGACGCATTATTCTAAGCGCGCGCTCAGTCCATGGTGCACGCACGCACCATGACCCCCAGCTGGATCCATCTGCTGCGCGGGAAAGTTTCAACGTTCAACTTCGTTCTTTTTCATGGAGGTGGGCCGCTCGGAAGCACCAGAGCAGGTGGAGAAGGAGGCGGAGTGCCGTCCTCACGCGTCGGAGCAGCCGGAGAAGGAGGCGAAGTGCCCTGATCACTCACCGGAGGAGGAGGAGGAGGAGGCCGAGTGCCCTGACTCGCCGGAGGCGGAGGCGTCCAGTTCGGAAGCTTGATGTGCTCCTTCCGCCAAAGACATGGAGTCTTCAGAGCAAGACCCAGCTGAGTATCCCCTTCACCTGTAGGGTGGTCAAGCTCGAGCTCCTCAAATCCCTCCGTTACTTCATCCATCATCACAACAGCATAGCCTTGTGGAATCGGACGGCAGTGAAAAGTTGCGTCGGGTTCAGGAGGTGCAACAGAGCCGACAGCCGCCTTGACTTTGAGGTGCTGCCATTGCGTCATAAGGTGGCAATGCCGAGCCTCCGTGATAGCATCCACGGGGTAGCTAGGAGCCGTGAAGTCAGGCTGCTGAACGAGCTCGGTGGAAGCCACGCTGCTTCTCCGCTGAGATGGCGGGGTAGCTTCTGGGGTAGCTCCGGCACCTCGCTGGCTCTCAACTTGTTCCTCTAGCTTTTGTACCCTTGCATTCAGCTTCTGCAGTTCGCTCTGCTCCAGTTTCCTCTTCCTCTCCCGGGTTTTGTAACCGACTGCGCCGGGAAACGCAACCTTCCATGCAACGGAGCCTGGCGTGCCTCGTGTTCGTCCAGGGTGCTCAGGATTCCCGAGGGCCTCGGTCAGCTCGTCATTCTCTCTGTCGGGAATGAACGTCCCTTGCTGCGCTGCGGCGATACACTTCTGAAGCTTCTTGACGGGTATTGCAAGTTGCTCGTACGTCCAAACGCACTTTCCTGTTTCAGGGTCCAAGGTTTCCCCAACCCCAAAGAACCAAGTCCTTGAACGGTCTGGCCAGTTCAATGTCTCTGGTTCGACCCCTTTAGCAAGCAGGTCATTCTCAGCTTTGTCCCATAGCGGCCGGGCTTTGAGGTAGCCACCTGACCCCGTGCGATGGTGAAACTTCTTCTTTGCAGCATTTATCTTATTTGTCTCTGACATCTTCTTACTCTTGTCCGATGTCTTGTAGGCCACAAATGCGGGCCAGTGATCTCTTATCTTCCCAAATCGGCCGGTGAATTCTGGAGTCTTCCCTTTGTCGACAAACGTTGATTTCAACTCATTCTTCCACCTCCTGAATAGATCTGCCATCTTCTTAAGAGCACACGCCTTGACCAATGGCTCTATAACTGCCTTATCCGGATCCTCCTCTCGCGGTAGGATGAAATTTGCCTTCAGCGAGGTCCAAAGATCATCTTTCTGTCTATCGGTGACATAAGAAACTTGAGGGTCTTCGTTCTTCTTAGGCTCATTCCATAGGTGGATACTGATCAGGATGCTTTCCCTAAAAATAGCTCCGCACTGAGCAGAAAATGCATTCTTGGTCCGCCTCGGTTCAATCGGCTGGCCATCGTTCGCGATTGCTGTGATCGTGAACCTTTCATCCTGACGCAACCTTTTCTTCGGGCCTCGTCTCGTTACCGAAGTTTGGCTCGATCCGGAGGGCACTAAAAGAAAAAAGAAGAGTTAATATATATACATACCAAAACAATTAATGCATCAATTAGCTAGTCAGTACAGGCTTAATTAATATATATACCTCGCCGGACTTTGCAACAGCTCCCTCCTTCGTTCGATCACCGGAGCCATCATCATGGTCTCCTTCTTCCTCCGGCATTCGGTCACCGGAGCCATCATGATCATGTCCTTCCTCCTCCATTGTTCGATCACCGGAGCCTTCACCCTCTCCTTCCAGACAATCGGTGTCGTTGAGATACGACAAGACATCACCTCCGACGAGTAGGTGGCATTTTTTTTGCTTTTTTTTGTAGTTTTTCAGTGATTCTTTTTGCTGTTAGGTCACAAAAATTATAGACTTTCTGTTAGTACCATTAATTTTCAAATTTGAATAGTTTAAATTTGAATTCTTTTAAATTTGTGTGAATCACTAGTTTGTGAATAACTTTACTATAAAAATAGATTTTTGAGTGATTCTTTTTCCTGCTATTTAATATTATTGTGTTTTATCATTATATTAAATTTGGTAATTTTTAGGTTATTTTAAATGTCTGTTTTTATCAAGAACAAATTTTTTTATTTTAGTTTGCTATTAAAGTTTCTAACAAAAAATTTCTTTATGAAAATTCTTTTTGCCATTAATGTTTTGAACAGAAAATACTTTGATAATTTTAGTTGCATAAATTTTATATAATTTTAGTTTAAAAAATACTAGAGGTTTACAAAAGCTTTTTAGTTGATTCTTTTTGCTATTGAAGAATATTATAGTTTTGTTTTAATTGATCATAACAGAATATTTTAATTGATTATTTTAAGTTCAATCTTTTTGCTATTAGTTCATTCTTTTTGCGCTAAATGATCCTGAAATTGAAAAGCACTACAAATGAACTCTGAAAAGGTTGAAAGTTGGCATGGTATCATCATTTCACCCACATAGCATGTGCTAAAAAGTTGAGAGGGTTACGGCAAAAACTGGATGCACTTCGTATACAAAACAGGCAATCTCTTTCGAAGTATCAGGGTTTCATACAAAAACTCGTCTGTTACAAAGGGATTTCATTTTTTTGAACTTATTTGAACTCCAGACTTTTTGTGTGTTCAAAATGCACCATTCAAAGCCACATCATCAATTTTCAACCCTTTCTGACTTCATTTGTTATTTTTCATGCATTTATTGATTTTTTTGAGCTATATGACCCTGAAATTGAAAAGCACTACAAATGAACTCTGAAAAGGTTGAAAGTTGGCATGGTATCATCATTTCACCCACATAGCATGTGCTAAAAAGTTGAGAGGGTTATGGCAAAAACTGGATGCACTTCGTGTACGAAACGGACAATCTCTTTCGAAGTATCAGGGTTTCATACGGAAACTCGTCTGTTACAAAAGGCATTTCATTTCTTCACATGTAACTGCAGTGATATTCTAGATCAAAGGCATAATCATAATAGTTGTGGAGAGAAAGTCTTCACTTTTTTTCTGCTTGTGTCCTTTGCTTATTGCGCCGTAACCATGGATATTATTCATCGCTTAACAGGGTGCTTGGGTCAGCCTTGACTTTGAAGGGAGGAATTTCATTAAACTTTTCATAATCTTCAGACATGTCTATCTTGCCCTCCAATCCCACGATGTCTCTTTTTCCTGAAAGAACTATGTGGCCCTTTGGCTCATCGTATGATGTATTCGCTTCCTTATCTTTTCTTTTTCTCGGTTTGGTAGACATGTCCTTCACATAGAAAACCTGCGCCACATCATTGGCTAGGACGAATGGTTCGCCTGTGTACCCAAGATTGTTCAGATCCACTGTTGTCATTCCGTACTGTGGGTCTACCTGTACCCCGCCTCCTGACATATTGACCCATTTGCACTTAAACAAAGGGACCTTAAAATCATGTCCGTAGTCAAGTTCCCATATGTCCACTATGTAACCATAATATGTGTCATTTCCCCTCTTGGTTGCTGCATCAAAGCGGACACCGTTGTTTTGGTTGGTGCTCTTTTGATCTTGGGCGATCGTGTAAAATGTATTCTCATTTATCTCGTATCCTTTGTAAGTCAATACAGTCGAAGATGGTCCCCTGGACAACGAGTACAGCTCATCAGAAACAGTGTTGTCACCTCTGAGACGTGTTTCCAACCAACTGCCGAAAGTCCTGATGTGTTCACATGTAATCCATTCGTCACACTGCTCCGGGTGTTTGGAGCGCAGAATGTTCTTGTGTTCATCGACATACGGGGTCACCAAGGTAGAGTTCTGTAGAACTATGTAGTGTGCTTGAGACCAAGAATGCCCGTCCCTACATATTATTGAGTCCTCTCCTAGCGTGCCTTTTCCAGTCAGTCTCCCCTCATACCGCGATTGAGAGAGGCCAATCTTCTTAAGGCCAGGAATGAAGTCAACACAAAACCCAATAACATCCTCTGTTTGATGGCCCATGGAGATGCTTCCTTCTGGCCTAGCGCGGTTACGGACATATTTCTTTAGGACTCCCATGAACCTCTCAAAGGGGAACATATTGTGTAGAAATACAGGGCCCAGAATGACAATCTCGTCGACTAGATGAACTAGGACGTGCGTCATGATATTGAAGAAGGATGGTGGGAACACCAGCTCGAAACTGACAAGACATTGCGCCACATCACTTCTTAGCCTTGGTAGGATTTATGGATCGATCACCTTCTGAGAGATTGCATTGAGGAATGCACATAGCTTCAAAATGGCTAATCGAACGTTTTCCGGTAGAAGCCCCCTCAATGCAACCGGAAGCAGTTACGTCATAATCACATGGCAGTCATGAGACTTTAGGTTCTGGAACTTTTTCTCTGCCATATTTATTATTCCCTTTATATTCGACGAGAAGCCAGACGGGACCTTCATACTGAGCAGGCATTCAAAGAAGATTTCCTTCTCTTCTTTGGTAAGAGCGTATCTGGCAGGACCTTCATATTGCTTTGGAGGCATGCCGTCTTTTTCGTGCAAACGTTGCAGGTCCTTCCGTGCCTCCGGTGTATCTTTTGTATTCCCATACACACCCAAGAAGCCTAGCAGGTTCACGCAAAGGTTCTTTGTCATGTGCATCACGTCGATTGAAGAGCGGACCTCTAGGTCTTTCCAGTAGGGTAGGTCCTAAAATATAGATTTCTTCTTCCACATGGGTGCGCGTCCCTCAGCGTCATTCGGAACAGATAGTCCGCCGGGACCCTTTCCAAAGATTACGTGTAAATCATTGACCATAGCAAGTACGTGATCACCGGTACGCATGGCGGGATTCTTCCGGTGATCTGCCTCGCCTTTGAAATGCTTGCCTTTCTTTCGATATTGATGGTTGGTCGGAAGAAATCGACGATGCCCCAGGTACACATTCTTTCTGCATTTGTCCAGGTATATACTTTCGGTGTCAGCTAAACAGTGCGTGCATCCGTGGTATCCCTTGTTTGTCTGTCCTGAAAGGTTAATGAGAGCAGGCCAATCATTGATGGTTACAAACAGCAACGCATGCAGGTCAAATTCCTCCTGTCTGTGCTCATCCCACACACGTACACCGTTTCCATTCCACAGGTGTAAAAGTTCTTCAACTAATGGCCTTAGGTACACATCAATGTCCTTGCCGGGCTGCTTAGGGCCTTGGATGAGTACTGCATCATAATGAACTTTCGCTTCATGCACAGCCAAGGAGGAAGGTTATAGATACATAGAGTCACGGGCCAGGTGCTGTGATTGCTGCTCTACTCCCCAAAAGGATTAATGCCATCCGCGCTTAAACCAAAACATATGTTCCTTGCGTCACCTGCAAAGTCCTCCCAGTACTTTCTCTCGATTTTTCTCAACTGCGACCCGTCAGCGGGTGCTCTCAACTTCCCGTCTTTCTTACGGTACTCTCTGTGCCATCGCATCAACTTGGCATGCTCTTTGTTTCTGAACAGACGTTTCAACCGTGGTATTATAGGAGCATACCACATCACCTTCGCAGGAACCCTCTTCCTAGGGGGCTCGCCGTCAACATCACCAGGGTCATCTCGTCTGATCTTATACCGCAATGCACCGCATACCGGGCATGCGTTCAAATCCTCGTACGCACCACGGTACAGGATGCAGTCATTAGGGCATGCATGTATCTTCTGCACCTCCAATCCTAGAGGGCATACGACCTTCTTTGCTGCGTACGTACTGTCGGGCAATTCGTTATCCTTTGGAAGCTTCTTCTTCAATATTTTCAGTAGCTTCTCAAATCGTTTTTCAGGAACAGCATTCTCTGCCTTCCACTGCAGCAATTCCAGTACGGTACCGAGCTTTGTGTTGCCATCTTCGCAATTGGGGTACAACCCTTTTTGGTGATCCTCTAATATGCGATCGAACTTCAGCTTCTCCTTTTCACTTTTGCACTGTCACTTTGCATCAACAATGACCCGACGGAGATCATCATCGGGCACATCGTCTGGTTCCTCTTGATCTTCAGCTTCCCCCGTTGTAGCATCACCGTATTCAGGGGGCACATAGTTGTCATCATTCTCTTCTTCTTCGCTGTCTTCCATCATAACCCCTCTTTCTTCGTGCTTGGTCCAAACATTATAGTGTGGCATGAAACCCTTATAAAGCAGGTGGGTGTGAAGGATTTTCCGGTCAGAGTAAGACTTCGTATTCCCACATATAGGGCATGGACAATACATAAAACCATTCTGCTTGTTTGACTCAGCCACTTCGAGAAAATTATGCACGCCCTTAATGTACTCGAAGGTGCGTCTGTCACCGTACATCCACTGCCGGTTCATCTGCGTGCATTATATATAATTAAGTGTGTCAAAAACCATTACAGAATATCATGAATAGATAAGTGACCAAATTAATAGAAGTTCATCATCACATTAAAACCAAAGTACATACATAGTTCTCATTGAACAACATATAGCTCTCCAGAGCATCTAATTAAACCATACATTGAAACTATGTAAAACATTTCAATGCAACAACAAATGCGATCATAATCGCAACCAAGGTAACAATTGATCCAACGGCATAATGATACCAAGCCTCGGTATGAATGGCATATTTTCTATACTTTCTAATCTTGAAGCGCATTGCATCCATCTTGATCTTGTGATCATCGACGACATCCGCAACATGCAACTCCAATATCATCTTCTTCTCCTCAATTTTTTTCAATTTGTCCTTCAAGTAATTGTTTTCTTCTTCAATTAAATTTAACCTCTCGACAATAGGGTCGGTTGGAATTTCTGGTTCACATACCTACTAGATAAAAAAATCTATGTCACGTTGGTCGGCATAATTGTCATAAACAATAAATGAACCAAATAGTTATAAAATATAATATATACCACATTCGAATCATAGACAGGACGAGGGCCGACGGGGGCGGATACCAAAACCATCGCACTATATAATAACAAACAATAATAAAAGTAAGAAAATTATACAAGTATCTATCTAAATCATACAAGTAAGAATTTTTCTCTTTTAGAAAGAAGATAAGAACAAGAGGCTGACAACGGTGGTGCCGGCGATGAGATCGGCGCGGGCGATCGACGGCGGTGAAGACGGGGACGGGACGTGATAGACCGCTAAACCTACACAAATCTTGAGGAAAATGGAGCTTGGAGGTCGAGCTTGAAGATAAGAAAGCTTAAGTAGTGTGGCTCGGGCATTTCATCGAACACCTCATGTGCATAGGAGGTGAGCTAGAGCACCACAAAGCCCTCCCCTAGCCGGCCAGAAAAAACAGAGCAGTGGAGTGCTCTGCTTGCGGGCGAGGGGGTATATATAGGCACCTCATTGGTCCCGGTTGGTGGCTGGAACCGGGACCAAAGGATGTGGGCCAGGAGCGAGGGCCATTGGTCCCGGTTCGTGTCTGGAACCGGGACCAAAGGGTCCAGACGAACCGGGACCAATGCCCCACGAGGCCCGGCCGGCCCCCTGGGCGCACGAACCGGGACGTATGCCCCCATGGGTCCCGGTTCGTCACTGAACCGGGACTAATGGGCTGGCCAGGCTGGACCAAAGCCCTATTTTCTACTAGTGGACACGGCAACATGCGCGCGAGAGAAGCAAATCCCAAGTTCCCAACCCAACCCTGCCCTGCACAAGTGGCCAAGTGCATGCGGGCGTAAGCGGTACGTGGCCTATGACGGACGCATTCCCGTTAAGGCCGGCGTCCAATCCAACGAGGCCTCTGTAGCAATTTGCTCCGATGGAAAGTTTCGGCCTTAAACTCCACCGTTCTCTTTTGGCTTAAAAAATTGGGATAATTGTATTCATACCCTTAGTTGTGTCCCCCTCAACGGAATTGCCCCTTGTTTTTTAAAACACGTGGTCTTGCCCAACCAACTTTGTCGTCTTTTGCTTTTGTCCTTTGATCGTTTGACCGTCACTTTGAAAACTTCATAACTAATTCATACTAAATCAGAAAAATGCAAATAAGATACCAAAATGTTTGGAAAAACATCACCTGTATGTCAATGTCATTTGCATTCATGACAAAAGTGTTGGTAAGTGCCCATCCGAGTTTTAGCTCTTATCATATCACCATGAACAGGAAAATCTAATTTTTTTTGAAAAATTCAAGAAAAATTTGGTGGAAAAGAATTGCAAATGTTTTAAGTGCTTGCCAAGTTTCATGAGGGAATGACATTCATGGAAGTCATGGCAAAAAAAAAACAATGAACACTCAAAAATAGATTGTTTTTTTTGCCACGACTTCCACGAATGTCATTCCCTCATGAAACTTGGCAAGCACTTAAAACATTTGCAATTCTTTGCCACCAAATTTTTCTTGAATTTTTCAATTTTTTTTAGATTTTCCTGTTCATGGTGGTATGATAAGAGCTAAAACTCGGATGGGCACTTACCAACACTTTTGTCATGAATGCAAGTGACATTGACACACAGGTGATGTTTTTCCAAAATTTTTGGTATCTTATTAGCATTTTTCTGATTTAGTATGAATTAGTTATGAAGTTTTCAAAGTGACGGTCAAACGGTCAAAGGGCAAAAGCACATGACGACAAAGTGGGTTGGGCAAGACCACGTGTTTTCAAAAATAAGGGGCAATTCGGTTGAGGGGGACACAACTAAGGGTATGAATACAATTATCCCTAAAAAATTGGGATAATTAGATTTATGCCCCTAGTTGTGTCCCACTCGTCTGTTTTACCCCTAGTTCCCAAAAGTCACCGGTTCTGTCCAAGTCACTTTGCTCCTCTTATGCTTTTGCCTTTTGACTGTTTGACCGTCAGTTGAAAACTTCATAACTAATTCATACTAAATTAGAAAAATACAAATAAGATACCAAAATGTTCGGAAAAACATCACCTATATGTGAGTGTCATTTGCATTCATGAAAAAAGTGTTGGAAAGTGCCCATCCGAGTTTTAGCTCTAATGCTACCACCATGAATATTATAATTTAAAAAAGTTCAAAAAATTCAAAAAAAATTGGTGGCAAAGAATGACAAATGTTTTAAGTGTCTGCCAAGTTTCATCAAGGAATAACATTCGTGGGTGCCGCGGAAAAAAAAAACAATCAGCACTTCAAAATAGATTATTTTTTTGCCACGACTTCCATGAATGTCGTTCCCTGATGAAACTTGGCAGGCACTTAGAACATTTGTCGTTCTTTGACATCATATTTTTTTGAATTTTTTTAGATTTTACTATTCATGATGGTATCAAAAGAGCTAAAACTCGGATGTGCACTTTCCAACACTTTTTTCATGAATGCAAATAACACTGACATATAGGTGATGTTTTTCCAAACATTTTGGTATCTTATTTGCATTTTTCTGATTTAGTATGAATTAGTTATGAAGTTTTGAAACTGACGGTCAAACAGTCAAAGGGCAAAAGCATAAGAGGAGCAAAGTGACTTGGACAGAACCGGTGACTTTTGAGAACTAGGAGTAAAACAGACGAGTGGGACACAAATAGGGGCATAAATCTAATTATCCCTAAAAAATTGGGGCCGACGTTTGTAGAACAATAACGTGGCGGGAATTATTAGTGATGATGAAATGATGTCCGTGCGATAGGGACGCAGGCAGACGCGTTCGCGACGTCCACAAAGGTAGAAATACAGGGCGTTCAATGAATTCCTACATATTGCATCTCGCAAACCTGAATTTTGCAAGTTATCAATTTTGTGTTCCGTCAATTTTATGAAAACTGAGTCGATTTCTGTTGAACAAGTGCGCCTAGCCATACTGCACAGCAGCTCTCATACCATGTCGAATACGCACACAATGAAGACGCGACTTGTGCACCCTGTTGGCTGCCACACCATCGCGAGGTGTGGATCTGGCTTCTTAGCATGAGAAAAACAGTAGTTTTTTTTTTTGTTTTTTGTTTTTTTTGAGAAAAACAATAGGGGTTGATTTAGAGAGATCACGAAAGTCATAAGGATGTAAACAAATGAAATATACTCGGTATTTAGATAATGGACGGATGAATTTTACCACGATTCACAGCCGGCGATAGAACACAAAAGTTGTTAGGTATTCTTCAAAACTGCATCCGGTTAGGGCAGCAATCAAGACCTGCAGTTAACAACGTATATTTTGCGAGATGGGCGGCTAACAATGTATTACTACATCCTAATCATTGTATTAGGAATCTCTACTTTTTGCGTTCTCATCTAGATCACTCACTGAAAGCAACTCTAAAGGGAATATGCGCGAGAGAAGCTAGCGCGCGGCTGACCCAACCCAATCCAATCCAAATGCATGCGTGCGTCAGTGGCGTCGCCGGACAAAAAGAAGTATAGAAACGATAACGATTCGCCCTGGCAGGGCGTGGACGCAGCGTTACCTTGGCAAGCAAGGTTTATGGTCGAACAGGAGTGTGACAGTATGACCGCGCATTACTGCTCTGTTTTAGCGCGTGCCCAATCCTTAGTGCACGCACGCACCAATGCCCCCAGCTGGATCCATCTGCTCCGCGGGAAAGTTTCAACGTTCAACTCCTCCGTTCTTTTTCATGGAGAAAATGCGGGTGTGGTTTGTAGAATAATGGGGAGGAGAATTAGTGGTGATGCATGCAATGCAATTATAACATCGGTCCATGCGAGGACAAAGTTGGAGTTGTCACTTATAGCTAAGTACATGCCACTAGTAGATTTTTTAGGGGGTGCCTTTTAGATTGTGCAAGTAAACAAATATGAAGAGAGTATTGGGCACGTCAATGGAAAAGTAAAATGAGGGTCGTCCCGTGTTGAGATTTCTTTGTTATTAGATGCACAATAATGGATTTATCTAGAATTTGCTAATCCTTTTATTGAATTCTGGAATTTGTTAATCTGAACCCTATGTTTCTATATTTTTTTCTTTTTACCTTTTGTTGCAATCATGTGACCAATTGGCCTACAGTAGGCCGACTGAAACTAATTGGCTTCTTGTAAGCTGATAGGTGCATGCTCTATTTTCTCAGGCCTAAGTTTCTTGCTTGTGAGGCCCACCTAATCATCCTAATGTAAGCCAATTAGTTTCAGTCGGCCTACTGTAAGTCAATTAGTTTCAGTCGGCTAACAGTAAGTCAATTAGTTCCAGTCGGCCAACAGTTAGCCGACAGGGGTGCTCAATCAAGGTGAAGGTTTGTATAATACGTACTAGTGATGGAACGGGAATTAGTGTGAGCTCCAAATTCTTATGCATGCATGCGCCGGGCACACATGCAGTCAACAATGGATGATCGACCAATTCCAGTGCGGACTTGAAGTGCCCGGCCTGCGTACGAACTGATTAACAGGTAATTAGAAGGTTATGATGGATGACGTGCAAATAGAGTGGAGATGGAACTTCCATTACCGTGTATAGCACGCGCTTGACAATGCATTCGGTCATGATCAGACGGTAGGACTTGTGAACGACTAGCATGTCAACTGTAGTTTTTTAAATTCAGAAGATGTAACAATTAGGAGTGCGACGTTGGATACGATCACCCGCTGGTGAAGAGATAGATAGAAGTAGAACCGTGTGCGGTGTCGGAGTCATGTGCAATCGAAGTGGCCATGTGCGTATCTTGGCTGACTTGGAGTGAATTGCGAAAAACAACCACATTGAAATGTAGGTTTGCAGAAAAGACTCTTCTACGAATTTGTGCCAGAAAACATTGATTTTGGTCCTAATCTTTTGTAAAAAACACTGATCAACCGTTTTATGCATTTTAACCTCGATTATGACATGTGGGGCCCTGGTATTTTTGCATAGTCATCCTTCGGGTAAAAGTACAAAACGCAATCAGCTCCTCGTCGCCGGCCTGCAGCAGAGGCATCGGCGCTCATGGTCCTCGTCGCTAGCCATGGGAGGCTGCGAGCTCGCTCAACTCGCCGCTGCTTCGCGCCGCCGCCCGCCACTGCTACTCGCGGCCGCGCAGCAGCCCGCCGCCACCAACCGCCGCTGCTCGCTGCCGTGCCGCTGCTATACGTCGCCGCTGCTGCTCGCACTGCCTGCGGCTGCACCGCTGCTGCGCGTCCCCGTCGCTGCTGCTCGCGACCGTGCCGTTGCTGTGCGCCGCCACTGCTGCTCGCACTACTCGCGTCACCGCCGCTGGTCGCGCCGCCGCCGCTGCCGCCGCTTGCTCCAGTTTTGCGCGCCGCCGCCGCTGCTTGACCAGTGACAAGCACCGCGGGAGGCAGGGGTCGCGCCTGAGCTGCCTGTCGCCGCGCGGCCGCCACTTGCTGCGCTTGCAGCCGGGAAGGGAGGTGGCGGCGCTGGGAGGGCGGGGGCGCGCCGGAGGGAGGTGGAGGAGCAGGGAGGGGAGGACGTTTTGGCAAAAAGACCGTTAGCCACATCAGCAAATGGTGGGCTCCATCTGTCATAATCGTCATCAAATGGGCCAAAGCCATCAACTAGTGTTTTCTGCAAAAAATTAGGCCGAGAATCAGTGTTTTCGGGCACAAATTCGTAGAAGAGTCTTTTCTGCAAACCTACGCTTCAATGTGGTGGTTTTTTGCAATTCACTCTTTTCGTAGAAGAGTCTTTTCTGCAAACCTACGCTTCAATGTGGTGGTTTTTTGCAATTCACTCTTTCATTGCAGTATGATGCTCATATGCGGCATCTACTTCAACAATATGCACATCTCTAACAACATATATTTGTTAAGTTCACAGAATAATAATTCACCAAAAAACGTTGTTGTGAACTTGTGATAACACTTCAAGAATGATAACAGAAGAAAATGCCCATACTACAGTAATTCTTCCTCAGATCTTTAGTAATCATCAAAGCAGGCAAAGCAGGATCCCATCTATACACAATTTGATTTGTATTTGCCGGAAAGATGTTCATGAATTGTAATGTTCGATCCTTGACCCTAAATGAACGCCCAACAACTTGATATTCAATGGCGCTAGAACACAAATTCGGCAAATTCAGATTCAACCTTACAGCCTCACAGCCACTCTGATGGTGCATCTAGTTGCTGCATAGCATACAGAAAGGAAAAAAAAAAGCACTTCCCGCTGAGAAACAAGGCAGTCCTGACTTCAAAACATCGGTTTCTCACTTGTGGCCTTAATGGTCAGGAACCAAAAACAGAAAGATATGTTCACTATATCAGGTTACTAACCGGATGTCACTGACTCTGAATAATCACTTACACTCTATATGTCATTTGCTATAGCTGCGTTGAGTGTAAGCAAATCACAACGTCATTTAAGATTCCATTCTGCAAACTGAATTGGCATGTGCTTACAAGTAAAAATCGCTAATGTGTGAAGACATTGTTCAAAAGCTGCCACCAACACAGAGAAATAGTTAGTATATCAGAATTTTGAGTCCATCACTGGATTGCTGAAATCAGAAAAGGATCGGGCTTGCTTCAAAGTGTGTTCCTTGGATAATGTCATAACTTGGGTATATAGTGTGCTGAGGCATATAAGTCGCATTGGTCTTTCTCAAATAAAAAATAGAGCAAGGTGATCAGCATAAGAAATAATGAATGCAAGCCTGAAATATCCAATATGCATGTTCAAGCCAAGAAGGAGATGGCTACACCAAGGTGAAGACGACGGCGGCGACGCCGACGGCTACCGTCTGAGACGGAGGCAAGGAGGGAATGTGAGATGGCAGGGCATAATCTGGGAGGTCGCGGACCGCAGCCGCCACCGGCAGATTGAGCGAGGTCGAGGTCGAAAACTCGGCGCGTGGACCATGCCGAGGGAGTGCAACCAGTGCAGCGGCGGGCTCGCACTCTTCAAGGGGCGGCCAAGGGCGCAGCAGCTGTCGCAGCACATTCGATAGGATGATAAACAACCGGCCCCGGCGCCGCGACCGCGCCAACAGCTTCAGCTCCGTGCGTGCGGTATTATATTCTGGCCGCTCATGTCCATGGGGTCGGCAATATCCGGCGCGACCCCCCCAACCCCCCCACACACCCCCAAGCAAATAATCAAAACAAACAGACAAAAAAAAAACAAAAAAAAAAAAAAAAAAAAAAATATAAAAAAAAACAAAAAAACAAAAAAAAAACAAAAAAGAAAAACAATAACAAAAAAAAAAAAAACACAAAAAAAAAATAAAAAAAAAAAAAAAACCAAAAAATAAAAAAAAATAAACAAAAAATAAAACAAAACCCCAACACCAAAAAAAAACACAAAACAAACAAAAAAAAAAATAACAAAAAACCAAACCCATTACTCAAAAACCAAAACAAAAAACAAAAAAAAATAAAAAAAACTAAAAAAAAAAAACACCCCAACACAAAAAAAAAAAAAAAACATAAAGAAAAAAAAAAAATAAAAAACACAACAAAAAAAAAAAAAAAAAAAAAACAAAAAAAAAAAAAAAATAAAAAAAAAAAAAAAAAAAAAAAAAAAAAAAAAAAAAAAAAGCAAAAAAAACATTAAACAAAGTAAAATCAAAAAACAATAAAAAAAAAAAATCAAAAAAAAAAAAAAAAAAAAACAAAAAAAAAAAAAAAAAAAAAAAAAAAAAAACAAAAAAAAAACAAAAAAAAAAAAAAAAAAAAAAAAAAAAAAAAAAACACAAAAACGTAAAAAAAAAAAAAAAAAAAAATAACAAAAAACAACAAAAAAAAAAACACAACAAACCAACAAACACCAAAACAAAACAACCCCCCACCCCACAACCCCCCCCCAACCCCCCACACCACCCCCCCCCCAAGCTCCTCGGCGGGCAGCGGCCGCAGGCGCCTCATCGACCACGGCCGCACGGTTGCTCACGATCCAGGCTCAAATCAGCGAGGCCACCGCATTGATGTCTCCTCGCAAGAAGAACAATGCGGCATCTGGCGTCGTGCACGCCTCGTCGCGGACTCGAAAGCCGCGTTGACGATGATGGCCACGCGGGTGCTCGCGCTGTATGCCCGGCTAGGCTCGGCTGCGGTGTTCACATCGCCAACGAAGGCTATTACCACCAATGTTTATCGTCTCAGCGACGTTGCCGCCGCCTGTGGTGACGCCGACGTGAAGAAGGCATGCAGAGGCTTCAAGAGGCACCTGATGGAGATGCTGGTGGAGGAGGCCAAGGTGGGAGACCTCATGGACGTCGAGGAGTTGCCCGCCTGCCGGAAGAAGCTCAGGTCACGACGGGAACACCATGCCGCCGCGGCCTGATTTATGTCGCCGACGCGCCTCGTTCATGGCCTTCACGCGTGGCTACTAATGGAGGGCGGCGCCAGCAAAGATGGGAGGCCGACGGTGACCTATGGCGAGCACATGCCGGCAACGAAGATGGGCGTCGGCACTGCTGGGATTGGGAGCTGGAGATGCATGTGTGAAAAGCGCACGAGGAAACGAACCCTTTTATATTCTCTTACGGCAGCGAAGCGATGGGCAGCGGGAGGGGTTCCAGACAGAACTGGACACACGAAGAAGAAAAAGAGAAGAAACCGTATCGCCACAGAAATCGCACACGTACGTTTCCTGCTCACCACGCGTCTTCCATGCGTTAAGTCCTCGTGAATAGCTGGCTAGACAAGTTTGACCAGTAAAAAACCAACGACCAGGAACAACCCAGCACACGCGTCATTTTTACAGAAGCGGTAAAAAAAATTCTAAAAAAACCAGAGAAAAGAATCCCTTACGGGCCTAGTATTCTTAGTACTAGAAAATATTTTTAAAAAATCTGGTCATTCTGTCAACCAAGATACTTAAATGCGTGATGTCCGACAAAATTTTGAGTTGTTCGGACATCTAAGGAGCTCGTTGCAAAAAAGAAAAAACAATCTGGTCAAAACAATGTGTTTTTTTCGAACTTTCTCATAAGCCTGAATTTTTATCTGGGAGCTTTCAAACACCACCAAATTTGGCACGGACATCACGCACTCGAGCATCTTGCTTGTCAATTTTTTTGAATTTTTATTATTTCTTTTGATTTTACTGTGATAATGAGTTGTTGGTTTCTCCAACAAAAACGCGGAAGAAATTGAACTTATCCGCTAGTCTGTGCTGTTTATCTGTTGTCTGTTTGTTGGTGGTTGTGCTTGTGAGCTGTTTAGGCAACACTTTGTATCAACTGTTTTGTTTTCTTTTGTAATGCCTGGCTGGTTGACGACTTCATTAATTCAAAGTCTGGCTCTTCTTATCTGCAATTGCTAGTACGGTAAAGGTTAAAGCCATTCTTTGGGGTTTGGCCGAAACTAGGCATTTAAGATATATGATGCCACGATAATAGTCTTGTTGTTCCCGACCGTTTATCAGTCATTTTTGTTAATGTGATGAGGCAAAGCTTCCGCGTCATTTAATAAAAAAATCTCTTGGTTGGCCAACACCACAACATCTCAGCTCTAGCAGCACGCAACCAACAAAGTTGTCTCATGTGGAGTTGATACCATAGAGGCAATAGATAATTTGGTGTGTTTACTGGTTTTATGTTTTTGTTTTGAGGAACAGCTGATTTTCTTGTCCATGTACTTATTTTATAAGTGTTTTCTCTTGTACTTCTTTCTACCTAGCACAGTGAACAGTTTATGTGTGAAAAATGTTTTGGTCATGCCATTTCTGGGTTATCGAGAGACATAACAATTGCTACTACTTTTTTTCTTTGTGGCACATTTACATTTACTACTACTTAGTTTATGTTACAGAAGATGTACACTGGGTTTTCGGATGCTGTGGAACCACCATGCTCAAACAATTTCATCGAAGGACATGATAAATTTCAATGTGAATCATAAGAAACAGGTATTCAGAACACAAGAGTTATCTTGCTCAGCATGTCAAGCAAATGACAAACAATAAATTGTATTTAATAAGTATATCTCATGAGAAAGTAAATTTCAATAGGTGAAATCAACTGATACACATATAGGACTGCACTGACCAACACATGGTGTTTGTAGGTACCAAAGAACCGGAAGAGCCTTGCAAGGTCCCTTTGATCCTTCTTTTGATGGAAGAGACATGCAGACATACTGCATTTCCCCAAAGAAAGAAATGGAGAGAAAAAAAAGGCACCCTGCTAATCACACGCCTATCCAGCTCTGCTAATACCATACTCCCTTATTCGAGCTAAGATACTTCGTAATGGAGGCATAATTAAACCGTAATTTGGGTCTCAGCTAGCAGTAAGACTGACACAACTAAATGGACACTTATCTGCAGAGTCTCATTCAGCTATGTTTTACTATGTCTTAGTGGAGCTGAACCAATGTAACTTGTTTCCCATTTAAGCACTGTCTCCGATCTTGAGGGTCTCGATGAACCTCCGGTACGCCTTGACGTTGGTCGGCAGGAAGTCGAGGAAGTCATGGAAGCTGCTCTCCCTGTACATCCTCGGGTGGCGCTCGTCGGCGCACCCGACCTTCTCGTCCATCGCCGCGCCGTGGATGCTGGCAATGGAGATCCTCGCCTCGTCGGTGTTGAGGATGGCACGGTGCAGGAGGGACCTGAGCCGGCCATTGCTCAGTACCTCCAGCCTCCAGGTGGTCGCCGAGGTGGACGTGGAGCGCCCCCGGGACGGCCGGCCGGCCGGGACGGGCGTCCAGACGCCGTCGTCGTCGTGGTGCGTCACCTAGCCCCGGCGAGCTCTGCACGAGGATGGTGATGAAGCACTACAAGAAATATGCTATCTTGTGACCTCCACTATTGGTCACTGAAATGGTCACTGGTTTCCGTTTGTGACCTTTTTGTGACCAAAAACTGATGGTCAAAAGCTGACCGTCTTTAATTGAAATTAACGACCTTCCTTTTGGAAAGGTCATAGACGTTTATGACCAAAAACAAAGGTCATAGGCTCTACGACCTTTATTTTTGGTCACTAGCAGTCCACCCATGCCACGCCGGATCCACCGTGGCAAGCTGACGTGGCAGCATTACGACCAAATAAGAAGGTCATAAATTAGAATCAGCCCGGTCCATTTCGACCGTCTACATGGGCCAAGCCCAATAATTCTGCCCATTTTACTTTTTTTCCTCTTTATTTTGCTTAGCTTCATGGGCCTGGCCCAATAATTTGGCATTTTATTTTCTGGGATGTAGCCTTTTGCAGTCCACTATTTTTTTCCTAGTCAACTTTTTTTTGTGCCACAGCCTTTTTAGTCTAGTTCTTGTTTGGGCCTTGGCCTTTTATTTTCTGGGATGCAGCCCTTTACAGACTGGCCCAAGCGATTATAGTCTAATTCTTGTTTGGGCCTCGGCCTTTTTGCGGTCCAACTAAGGTTAGAGCCCAATTCAATAATTATCCTGTGAACCAGGTGCTCAGCTTCACAAAATGGTACAAACAAAACTCAAATAATTCACACAAAATGCATAACTTCACAGTTTCACGAAATGCATAACTTCACAGGTTCACAAACTGCATACCTTGACAGGTTCAGTATCACCAAAATGAGCGATCTATCTAAAACAGGTCCTACGACAGGTTCAACTTCACAGGTCCTACGACAGGTTCAACTTCACAGGTTCACCAAAATGAGCATAGAGTTTCGACGATGCTTCAGCCATCATAATGCTTTAGCTCCAAAGAGAGCCATCAAGTGGGCTAACTTCTCATCCTGTTCTTGAGCCTTCTTGCGCAGCAGCTCAAGTTCCTTGTCGCGTGTAGCTTCAGCTTCTTCCGCCTTCATCTTGATTGCCGCCACTTCATCTTTCATCAATTCAGCTTGAAGCTCTGACCTCTCCAGCTTCTGCTCAAGATCACGAACATGAGCAGCCACAGCAGCACTTGCTTTGCCCAATTTGTTCGTAGATGGCTGGAGCCCAACATTTGTGAGGAATGTACTTTGCTTTACTTCGGTCTTGAGCACTTCGTCAACAATTTCAACAGCAGACTTTGGCTCTTCACCTTCTGGTACCGGCGCATCCTTCATGTTTTCCATCTCAAGCTAGCATATGGAGGAAAATGATAGACATTAGTGGCAGATCTATTTCACATTTTGCAAACCAAACCAAGCAAGAGAAACCAAACAAGAATGCCACCAAACCAGCACACAAAATGAATTATTTGAAGTAACCAAACCAGCACACAAAATCTATACGTAGATATTTTACCATATCATAAAAAATGCAACAAATGGCTACAGCAAATTCTGTTATCTTTGTTTAGAACTATACAACAAATTCTGATATCTTTGTTGAGATACCAAACCTATCTTAGGCTGTAGCAAACAGCATCAAAGTTTGTGTTCTTGCTGGCTGTGACTCAAACAGTACATGACAGAAGTTTAAATTGGCTGGACAAACCAGTAAAACAGCATCAAACCTATCTTAGGCTCTAGAAGTTTGAACTGGCTGGACAAACCAGTAAAACAACATCAAACCTATCTTAGGCTCTAGAAGTTTGAACTGGCTGGACAAACCAGTCAAACAGCATCAAACAAGGCATGACAGAAGTTTGAATTGGCTGTGAATCAAAACAGGGCATGACAGAAGTGTGAATCAAACATCATCAACCTATCTTCGGCTCTAGCAAACAGCATCAAAGCATACCAAATCTAGACAAAAGTTTGAACTGGCTGGACAAAGCATGGAGTGACTTACTATAGCTTTCTTTACTGGCTCCGAAAACCCGTGCTTCTTGCTGTTGTGGGTGGCCTTGAACAAGTCAATCACAGACAGCTCCTCACCCTTCCTCTCTTCTTTCTGAAATGATTTTCAACAAAAATCAAAATGTTATTCGGCAAGAATCAAAAATGTTATTCAACGAGGATCAAATGGTTAGGTCTCTAGACAAAAGTTCTCACAGTGGCAAAAATGTGTGATGTGTAATGCCTGGAACCAGTTCTCTGTTGGTACACAACTTTTTCTCGATTCATCTTGTTCGACAGACAGGTATTCTACAAAAAAAGCATTCTGTCAGCATGATCTAGCACTAGCATATCATGTGCAGAACATAAAGCAGCAAACAAAGCAGAGACAAACCTTGTGTCTTGTGGTAGACCACATCTCCACCAGAGCTTGCCATTCACCGTCTGTCAGATCCGGCACCGGAGACTTGATGTTGACTTTGTTTGCTGCTACGGAATCAAAATACTTCTTCTTGATCAGATGGCGTCTGTTCTTTGAATTTTTCTGCAGAATATCTTTGCAAGCGGTCTTGATGGTCTCCGAGTCGGTGTTCATCTCAAAATTTGCCTACCAAGACAGCAAACAAGGTAGGAACAATATTAGTGATCATACATAGGTGTAACAGAAAAAAGACAGCACATTAACTACGAAACAAGTAGCTTACAGCAACTTTCCCAATGTAGTTCTCCAATAGATTAGCCTTTTTTTTGTATTCCTTGAAGTGAGGAAGAACCGGCAGATGGGTTCTTGCAACGAGTCCACACTCAGAAGCAAGCTTTGCTGCCTGCAGGGGCTTCTCTGGACGCTTCATCCCTTCGGCAATTTGGATGGGCACCTTGCTACCAAGCGACTTGGTGATTCTCTCTAGCCCTTTGCCCTTTCTCTGTCTAAGCTTGGTAGTCAGTGCATCTGAAAATGAAATTGAACTCATAAATTTGAAGAGAAATCGACAAATGCAGGAATGGTTCTGCTAAACAGGTAACCATACATGCTCACTTCCATTTGGAAAATGCACTAGTAAAAGAGATCATTGCAAAGGTGAACTTGCCTGATTGAAGCACAAGCTGCTGTTCTTCTTCACTGATGACATCATTCCTGTCAATAGAAGGTGCAACAGGGCTGAGGTCTCTGTGGACAGTGCCTGCTTCATCCATGCAGATAGCTCCTCCTTCATCTGGGCAGACAGTGCCTCTTTCATCCATGCAGACAGTGGTTTCATCATCCATGGGCGGAAGCACATCACGCATTTGCACCGAGCTCTCAGTGTCCATGCGCAGCGGACTTTCCTGATGGTCCGTCGCAGCCGGCATGTTTGCTTTCTGCCTTGTGACTCTAGCAGGGGGCGGTTCATCAGGTTCCAGGATCCTCTTTGCTTGTCCTGGAGGTGGGGCCATCACCCTTCCTGGAGGCATTGCAGCAGATGTATCTGAGCTCTTCCTCTTCTTGTTGACTGTCTTCTTAACACCAGGCCTCTTCTTCAGAGACTTCAGTGCCTCGTATAAATAGCACGGAAAAAAGCATTAGATCACGAGACAAATATGTGAGCACAAGGAAACACAGAGCATACAAGAACCCCAACCCTCCAAGCAAGACAGAGTTTGCACCTTAACAGCCTTCTGCACTACAACATCGTCCACTTCCTCCCCATCAATAACTTCATCCTCTTTAGGATTGTACTCTGGGTCATCATTGATAACTCCACTACCTTCTTGAACCTCTTCAGTTCTACCCTCGTGTACATCATTCGATTTCCTAATCATCGACGCTATTGCACCGATGCCAAGAGACTGGAACATCCGATTGTTCCTCATGATATTTCTAGCCCTAACCTTCTCGTACTCGGTGAGAGGATCCTCTTTGCATGATAAAGGAAACATAATTATTAGGTGAATGGTTGGAATGCATGGACAGACAGCCAAACATGTCTTATAAGATTTTATTATCATTTAATTCTAGTTATTTGGGTATGGAAGACTAACAACAAACATTTAAGACAGCTTATTCACAATTAAGACAGCTTATTCAGATTATTCACAATTAAGACAGCAAACATTTAATCCTATTTGCACAATTAAGACAGCTTATTCAGATTGCAGCAATACATTTCACTTATCATATTAAGACACATATTTTATAAAAGTGACAGTATAACCACAAGGAGCAAGCTGCATACCAACGGTTGGCCGATTATTTGACCTTGTCATCCTTGCCATGGATGATCTTCAGGTGGTGCTTGCAAAAAAGAATAAACAACAATCAGATACAACAGGGATAAAGTAAAATGATGCACTTGTATCAATAAAGGAAAGCATTTGGACCAGCATGCACATACATGGAATACATGTGAAGCAAACTTGATGGATCAACAATGTAGTGATGTAGTGTTATTAATTAAGCAAACATGTAAGTGCACTAAACAAGCATGCATGTACACTGGAAAGATATGAAGCATCTCTTAATATCTTCACTACATCAACATGGCAATTTAGATGCAACATTTAATTATGATGAAGAACTCAAACAAGGAAACAAATGACATGGAATGATAGTAGATAACATTGACTACAAAACAGGCTTACTGAACTATTTCTAAAACTTCTTATATCATTAGGAAAACAGCATGGATAACTGACAAGTGATACAGATTTCCAGACTTAGTGAAAAACACAGTTCATGGCAGAAAACAGATTCATGATGCAATGTTTAGAGCTAGCAAACTACATGCAACAGGAGTTGTTCATGGCAAATATGTTCATGGCAGATATGATGATAGCATCAATGCAAAATGACAAGTTATGCTGACAGTTTCAGACTTTGTGAAATAATAAGGCAAAACAGGGCATGCCTTGTTATGCACATTCTATCTACAATGGACCATATCAGCATGAGCAGCCACAACATGATATGTGCCTAACAGATTTGAGTAGATAGAGCAAATGCTGTGCCAATTCAGCCCAATTTGCTACTACTCTATCTACAACATGAGCAGCCACAACAACTTCTTGTAGTAAGATAACAAGGCATTAACAGATCTGAGTAGGCAATAACAACATGAGCAGCCACAACAACTTCTACTCCATCTACAACATGAGCAGCAACAACATGAGCAGCAACAACATGAACCCTAACCCATGGCGTGCAACAAGAACCCTAACCCCATCAATAGTTTAGCCATGAGCAGCAACAACAAGAACCCTAACCCTAACCCCATGAACCATGAATCACCATCAATCCTTCCCCATGAACCCCATGAACCAGAGAGCAACGTGTACCAGATGAACCCTAACCCCATGGATCTACCGAACCATCCCAATCCCCATCGATCCATCCCCATGAACCCTAGAAGAACCCATGACGGGGATCTACCGAACCCTAGAAAATCTACCCTAACCCTAGAAGATCGAGGGGAGATGGAGCGAGGGGAGAAGTACCTAGTAGATGATGCAGCGGTAGATGTGGCCGCCGTCGTCGATGACGCAGCGGTGGTCGTCGTCGATGTGGCCGCCGTCGTCGATGTGGCCGCCGTCGTCGATGTGGCCGCCGTCATCGTGGCCTAGGGTTACGAGGCGGGCGATGTCGTCGATGGTGCCGCCGTCGGGGAGTGGGGAGGAGTGGCGGTGCGGCGAGGAGCAGGGGAGGGACGGGGCGGCGCGGAGTGGCGGTGCGGCGAGGAGCGGCGCGGTCGTGGGAAGGAGGGGAGGGGAGCGGAATGGGGAAATTTTGGGAGGGAGGGGAGGGGATCCTGCGGGTTAGTGGGAGAGGGGGTGGTGGGTCCTGCCTGTTAGTGGGAGAGGGGTTGGAGGGAAATTTTGGGAGAGGGAGGGAAATTTTGGGAGAGTGGAGGGAAAATTTTGGGGTGGGAGGGAAATTCTTTTGGGTTTTGAGGCAGAAAATTTTAGGGGTTTTTTTGTAAATTTTGTACAAATAATGGTTAAAATCATACCGAATAGCTCAAGAAAACATCGGTATTCCAAGTTTAATATTTTTACTAGTTGGTAGGCCACATTTGATGATGTGACGCGGAGGTCTCCCATTTTTTTGAATTTTTTTGAATTTTTTACGGTGTTTTCAAAAACCGGTCTAACTTGTCGCGTCGGCCGTCCGTGGCTAGGGGTTTGATCATGCATATCTATTGGTGATTCTATGATGAAATGCCTACCTGTGAAGCTAAAAATGATTTTTAGCAAAAATAACGGGCAAGCTATGGAGGACCCGCAGTTCAAATTCCAACCGGTTCCAACTAAATCGGCCGATGGTTGTCTGAATGGCCGGGAGTAGCTACGAGGGTCGAAAATGCATGATTTTTGGCGACTGTCCGTAGAATAGGGTCTACTTTGAGATAAACATGGAATGGCGCCGTTTGGAATGTCCCTCTTTGTAGCCGCTTCACGAAAAACACGTGTTTTTGGCATTCAAAAAATGGAAAATGGTTTTTTTTTTGTGAAACAAGTTGGAACCTCTCTTTGGCAACATTGTTTGCCATCACAAGATGGAGGCATGTGCCAAATTTGGGCATATTATCACAAACTATTCAACGAATGTGGCCATATCATTGCTCGTTTGGCTTGAAAGCCATGAATCTTCGTTCATGGTAGGTCGTTTTTGAGAACACTTTTTCAAGAAAACATCGGTATTCCAAGTTTAACATTTTTACTAGTTGGTAGGCCACATTTGATGATGTGACGCGGAGGTCTCCCATTTTTTTGAATTTTTTACGGTGTTTTCAAAAACCGGTCTAACTTGTCGCGTCGGCCGTCCGTGGCTAGGGGTTTGATCATGCATATCTGTTGGTGATTCTATGATGAAATGCCTACCTGTGAAGCTAAAAATGATTTTTAGCAAAAATAACGGGCAAGCTATGGAGGACCCGCAGTTCAAATTCCAACCGGTTCCAGCTGAATCGGCCGATGGTTGTCTGAATGGCCGGGAGTAGCTACGAGGGTCGGAAATGCATGATTTTTGGCGACCGTTCGTAGAATAGGGTCTACTTTGAGATAAACATGGAATGGCGCCGTTTGGAATGTCCCTCTTTGTAGCCGCTTCACGAAAAACACGTTATTTTGGCATTCAAAAAATGAAAAATGGTTTTTTTTGTGAAACAAGTTGGAACCTCTCTTTGGCAACATTGTTTGCCATCACAAGATGGAGGCATGTGCCAAATTTGGGCATATTATCACAAACTATTCAACGAATGTGGCCATATCATTGCTCGTTTGGCTTGTAAGCCATGAATCTTCGTTCATGGTAGGTCGTTTTTTAGAACACTTTTTCAAGAAAACATCGGTATTCCAAGTTTAATATTTTTACTAGTTGGTAGGCCACATTTGATGATGTGACGCAGAGGTCTCCCATTTTTTTGAATTTTTTACGGTGTTTTCAAAAACCGGTCTAACTTCTCGCGTCGGCCGTCCGTGGCTAGGGGTTTGATCATGCATATCTGTTGGTGATTCTATGATGAAATGCCTACCTGTGAAGCTAAAAATGATTTTTAGCAAAAATAATGGGCAAGCTATGGAGGACCCGCAGTTCAAATTCCAACCGGTTCCAGTTGAATCGGCCGATGGTTGTCTGAATGGCCGGGAGTAGCTACGAGGGTCGAAAATGCATGATTTTTGGCGACCGTTCGTAGAATAGGGTCTACTTTGAGATAAACATGGAATGGCGCCGTTTGGAATGTCCCTCTTTGTAGCCGCTTCACGAAAAACACGTGTTTTTGGCATTCAAAAAATGAAAAATGTTTTTTTTTTGTGAAACAAGTTGGAACCTCTCTTTGGCAACATTGTTTGCCATCACAAGATGGAGGCATGTGCCAAATTTGGGCATATTATCATAAACTATTCAACGAATGTGGCCATATCATTGCTCGTTTGGCTTGAAAGCCATCAATCTTCGTTCATGGTAGGTCGTTTTTTAGAACACTTTTTCAAGAAAACATCGGTATTCCAAGTTTAATATTTTTACTAGTTGGTAGGCCACATTTGATGATGTGACGTGGAGGTCTCCCATTTTTTTGAATTTTTTTGAATTTTTTACGGTGTTTTCAAAAACCGGTCTAACTTGTCGCGTCGGCCGTCCGTGGCTAGGGGTTTGATCATGCATATCTGTTGGTGATTCTATGATGAAATGCCTACCTGTGAAGCTAAAAATGATTTTTGGCAAAAATAACGGGCAAGCTATGGAGGACCCGCAGTTCAAATTCCAACCGGTTCCAACTGAATCGGCTGATGGTTGTCTGAATGGCCGGGTGTAGCTACGAGGGTCGGAAATGCATGATTTTTGGCGACCGTCCGTAGAATAGGGTCTACTTTGAGATAAACATGGAATGGCGCCGTTTGGAATGTCCCTCTTTGTAGCCGCTTCACGAAAAACACATGTTTTTGGCATTCAAAAAATGAAAAATGGTTTTTTTTGTGAAACAAGTTGGAACCTCTCTTTGGCAACATTGTTTGCCATCACAAGATGGAGGCATGTGCCAAATTTGGGCATATTATCATAAACTATTCAACGAATGTGGCCATATCATTGCTCGTTTGGCTTGAAAGCCATCAATCTTCGTTCATGGTAGGTCGTTTTTTAGAACACTTTTTCAAGAAAACATCGGTATTCCAAGTTTAATATTTTTACTAGTTGGTAGGCCACATTTGATGATGTGACGTGGAGGTCTCCCATTTTTTTGAATTTTTTTGAATTTTTTACGGTGTTTTCAAAAACCGGTCTAACTTGTCGCGTCGGCCGTCCGTGGCTAGGGGTTTGATCATGCATATCTATTGGTGATTCTATGATGAAATGCCTACCTGTGAAGCTAAAAATGATTTTTAGCAAAAATAACGGGCAAGCTATGGAGGACCCGCAGTTCAAATTCCAACCGGTTCCAACTAAATCGGCCGATGGTTGTCTGAATGGCCGGGTGTAGCTACGAGGGTCGGAAATGCATGATTTTTGGCGACCGTCCGTAGAATAGGGTCTACTTTGAGATAAACATGGAATGGCGCCGTTTGGAATGTCCCTCTTTGTAGCCGCTTCACGAAAAACACATGTTTTTGGCATTCAAAAAATGAAAAATGTTTTTGGCGGCGGGGATGAGGTTGGGGAAAATGACTGAGGGGGGAAAATGACTGCGGTGGGGGAAAATGACTGAGGGGGGAAAATGACTGCGGTGGGGCTAACTTGTCAGCGAAACCGGAAGCATCGTCTCACACTGACAAGTGCGACCCACTGGCAGCATCGTCTCACACTGATGAGTGGGGGAAAAGAGTCGAGTGGCGGCACTGATGAGTGAGCGAAAATTTCCCCCCTCTCGAGCCAACACTTGGCGAAAATTTCCCCCCTCTCGTTTTTGAAATGGTCTAGCATAGGCGGCGGCGGCGGAAGCAACCGGCGGGGGTGGCAGGGCCGGGGCCGGCGGCGGAAGCAACCGGCGGGGAGGCCGTGGGCCGGGGCACGCGCCTCGCCCACGACGGCGGAAGCAACTGGCAGGGGCGGCGGAAGCAACTCGCCTCGCCCACAACTCGCCGCTTGGCTCGACAGGAGCGGCTCGCCGAGCATGGGGGACTCTCCGCCGCCACCGCCACCGCCGCCGTAAGCAGGCCTCCCGGTATGCTCTCCCGCCTCTCCTCTCCCCCTCTCTTCTGATCCCTAGAACCTTAGATGCGCACTGTTAGGAGTTGAACCCTAGATGCGCACTGTTAGGAGTTAGGAGCTAGATGTGTGATGAACACTAGCTAGTAGTCAAGTGTAGCTTAATTTGAGTGTGAATCCATCAGCTGCAGCTCGATGCTACTCTGTTTTTTAGTGCAGCTGGAGATGGATGCAGCTGAAGATCTATTTTAGGTTTTACATGCTTTTGTTAGCTTTTCTTTTCTCCCATGTGAAATCTGTATTTCCTGTGAACTGCTTTTTATTGCTCCCATGTGAAATCAGTAAACCATGTGAACTGGACTAAAGTAGTGAGAAATTGGAAATAGCTGAATGTTGTGGTTAGGCAGTTAGCATATAAAGTTGGGTGCCTACCTTATTTTCTGGATTTTTAGCTACCATTACTGCCATCCATTTTCATTAATTAATGTTGATGCACTTAGATTGGTTGCTAATTTGAAACAATTTGTTGTCTTTGGTAGATGGACAGAAGATGGATTACAAAAGGAGTTAGAAGGTTTTCCAAAGAACATATGAAGGGAGTTAATGAATTCATGCAATTTGTTCGGGAAAATTTTGCCAAGGATGCTGCCATTCTTTGCCCATGCTGCGAATGCCTCAACCGTTCAAGAATAGCTCAAGGAAGAGTGGAAGATCATCTGCTTCTTAATGGGATGGCCAGCACATGTGATACATGGATATATCATGGAGAACCTTTAGATGGACAACCTCAACATTTTGAAGATGATACACAGGCCCCTCATATGATGGGTGGTGGTGATGCTGGCATTGATTTTATGGAAAAGGTTTTGCGAGAGAATGCTGGTTTGGAGGAAGAGGATGGGCATGAAGATGATAGGATTCCTGACCTGTTGAAGGATCTCTACAACTCTGAAGGCCTTGCTGATGGACAGAAGTCGATGTTTGCTGAGGTGTTAGAAGAGGCGAAGCGTGCAGCTCATGAAGGGGGTAAATTTTCAAGATTTACCTTCACCGTGAAGTTACTCCTCATCAAGTCTTTCTACCGGATTAGCAATGCTGCATTCAACGCAATACTCCACCTTTTGACCTTGCAATTCCCTGATAGCTGCATTCCCAAGTCTTACGATGAAGCATTGAGCATAATCCGCAGGCTGGGGCTAGGTTATGTTTCAATACATGTGTGCCCAAATAACTGTGTCTTGTTTCGGAAGGATTTAGCGAAGCATGACAACTGTCCAAAATGCAATGCCTCTAGGTGGAAAGATGCTGATGGGAAGAAGTCAATACCGGAGAAGGTACTGAGGCACTTTCCGTTGATACCAAGGCTGCAGCGCATGTTTATCTCAAAGAAATCATCGCTGGAGGTACAATGACACAAGCTGAAGCGGCAACCTGTGGACAATGAGCTGAGCCATCCAGCGGACGGAGATGCATGGAAAGAATTTGACAGTATACATGTGGATTTTGCTGCAGATCCAAGGAACATAAGACTCGGCATTGCCACAGATGGCTTTAATCCATTTGGGAACATGAGCACGTCTTATAGCATGTGGCCTATTTTTGTTGTGCCGTACAACCTGCCACCATGGGCATGCATGGATCAGTCCAACTTCATGATGTCGTTGCTTATCCCGGGTCCAGAGTCTCCAGGAAAGGATTTTGATGTCTTTATGGAGCCCCTCATAGAAGAACTGCTCCAACTCTGGACTGGTGTACCTACATATGATGCCAATAGTCCGAAAGAAAAGTTCAATCTACGTGCTGCAATCATATGGTCCATCCATGATTTCCCGGCGCTGCACACTCTGTCTGGGAGGATCACAGCGGGTTATCAGGCCTGTGTCCATTGTGACAAAGACCCTTGCTCAAAGAGAATAAGGAACAAGATCTGCTATATTGGGCACCGCCGCTTTCTTCCCCGAAACCATCGCTGGCGAAGAAGCAAAGATTTTAATGGTGAGAATGAAACCCGTGACAAGCCAGCTGAATTCACTATAGAAGAGCTGCAGCAGCAATGTAAGTGCATCTAGTGCCCCTTAGTGATTTTGGTGTATTGAAGACTTATAGGTTAAGGGACTAATGCGTTTGTGAGTGTACACAGGTCTATAAGTCTATGAGGAGTTTGTTATTTACGATGAATGTCGACCCCTAAAATGAATGTCTTCAACTGAAGACTTTGGTTTTCTTGAAGACTTTGAAAGTGAAGAAATTGGTGTGACCCTGAAGACTTGATATTCATGCGAGGATTATGAAGCGTGAAGACTTTTGTTTTCGTAGTTTCATTTTCTTCTTCTTGAGTCATAGGAAACACCGTACTGTTAAAGGGGGACGAGGTAAAACTAAGGAAAAGTTTCCAAGTGATGCTCAACTCAAAATCCTACACCTACCCAATCCTTTCGAGTGAAGCCATTGGAAATCTCATACAGTTTAGTCAAGTTCTTCAGTGACAGAGACGAAGTTCTTCTGTTCTCTGAGGAATTTGTTCTGACTGAGGAGTTAGAAATTTGCCAGTGCGGATTGCCTACAAGTGAGGATTATGATAGCCCTGAGGAATTTGACACTCAAATTTCTGACCGTTGCTGTGCTACGCGCCAGCTGTCCAAAATATCTACCCACCTAACGGTCATATCATTGAAGGGCATTTATGTCTTATCATGTCGGGCTGCTCCCTAGGCTATAAATAGCCGCCCCCTACAACCACTAGCTGGTGGGCTGCTCCGAGAGATAGATTGACACTTGTCATTTAGAGCATCCCATCCTCCGAGGACTTTGAGCGAAAATCATCAAGTGAGGAAAAACCAAAAAAAAACCCAAACACCTACAAACCCAAAGTGATTGAGCATCACTGAAGAGATTGTTCCTGTGTGGAACCGACGCTTGTTACCTTTGAGGACTGTGCATCCTCCAGACGGTTAGGCGTCATGGTCTAGAGCATCCAAGAGGAAATTGTGGATTGCCGAGTGACCGAGTATGTGAAGGTTTGGAAGTCACCTGAAGACTTACCACGAGTGGTTGGGCGAGGTCTGTGTGACCTTAGCTCAAGGAGAATACGGTGAGGACTAGGTGTCCTGGACTGTGTGTTCAGGACTGGGTGTCCGGGACTGTGTGTCCTCAGGTTTAAATACCTAGCCGCTCCAACCAGACGTACAACTGTCACAGCAGTTGGAACTGGTCTACCAAATCAGTGTCTTCACCAAGCTACTGGTTCTATTTCCTCAACCCTTTAATTTCCTCACATACTTGCTATGTATTTGATCATTACTGTTTGAAGACTTTGTCTGAAGACTTTCTCAATTTCCTCAGTTCAAATTCTTCAGTCAGTTTGTCTTCAGCCTGCTTATCCTGTGTTTACGCTACTCGTACTCTGTGCTTGTTTTCATTTCATCATGATGACCGTGCTACTGCTCTGTTATGCTTGCATCTGAGTACTCATTCCGCTCCTAAGTAGTTCGTCGCTTAGGAATTTCCTCACCTTGAAATTCCTCAGTGACGAATTTGTAAAAATCGCCTATTCACCCCCCCTCTAGTCGATATAACGCACTTTCAATTGGTATCAGAGCAAGGTACTCCCTTGTTCTGTGTGATTTTGGTTTAACCACCTGGAGTTTTAGTTATGTCGACTGCATGCATGATCAAGGTCTCAGCTGGGTGTCCTACCTTCGATGGGACAGACTACCCCTACTGGAAGAACAAGATGCGCATGCATCTTGAGGCAATTGACAACGACCTCTGGTATGTTGTGGAAAAGGGTGTTCCCTCTGTCACTCCTTCCGTAAACGCTGCTGATGTGAAGAGATTCAAGCAACTCGACTCTCAAGCGAAGAATATCATATGTGGCCATCTGAGCAAAGGGCAGTATGGCAGAGTGAGTGCTTTGGAGACAGCTAAGCTTATCTGGGATAGGCTGTCCAAGGTCAACGAAGGAGTCTCAACTCAACGTGACTCTCGAGTTGACGTTCTTCGCAATCTCTTCAACCGCTTCAAAAGACTCGACAACGAAAATGTTCAGCAAACCTTTGATCGCCTCTCTGACATTTCAAACGAGCTTCAAGCGCTGGGTGCCACTGACATCACCGACCATGAGGTGGTGAAGAAATTGCTGAGGTCACTCGATTCTTCATTCGATACACTGGCACTGATGATTCAAGAACGTGGTGACTACAAGTCACTTGATCCTGCTGATATCCTCGAGAGGCTAAATACTCATGAATTCCAACTAGCTGAGAAGAGAGATCTCTACGGACCGAGCTATGGTAGATCTCGTGCACTGAAAGCCAAGGCAGTCTCTGAATCTGAAGATGAAGATTCTGGTAGCAGCCTTGGTGATCCTGAAGAACTGAGTCAGGAGCTAGCAATGCTCGTGAGGAAATTCCAGAAGTTCTCTAGACGTGGCCGATTTCGAAAATCCTCAAGAGGTGATGACATGAAATCAGATTCCTCATCCCATGATTACAAGAAGAGAACTTGCCATAAATGCAAGAAACTTGGTCACTACATTACTGATTGTCCTCAGTGGGAGAAGGAATCAAAGAAGAAGAAATACAAGGATGATAGTTCAGATGACTCTAAGAAGAAGAAGAAATCTTCAAAGTCTTCATCGTCAAGATCTTCAAAGTCTTCATCTCACAAGAAGAGCAGCTCCAAGAAAGCTCGGGCATTCATTGGCAAGGAAATGGACTCTGAAGCTGAATCTGAGGAACATGAGGAAGAGGAGGCATCTGAGGAGTCAGACTCTGGTGTGGCGAGCCTAGCCCTCGCTACTGCTTACGTTAGCAAGTCCATCTTCAACACTGAGGAAAATGGCTTCCCCAACACTGCTGATGACGGCAACGATGACTATGCTCCCACCTATTGCTTCATGGCAAAAGGTGCCAAGGTACTCAAATATCCCTCCTCTGAATCAAGTGAGGATGAATCTGATGATAACCTCAAACCCAGCTATTCCAAACTTGCTAATATTGCTGTGAAACAACAAAAGGCTTTGGAAAAGGTTCAAAATATGCTAGACAAAAGCGATGATCTGTTAGGTGAGGAAATGGATCGAACTCAAACACTGACTGATAATCTTCAGCAACTACAGTCTAAGTTTGACAACCTTCAAGGTCGTCATGAAACTCTCCTAGCCGATCATGAGAAGCTTTCTTATGAATTTCTTCAAAGAAAGCAAGATCTTGAGAAGCTAAGGGTGAGTCATGAAGATCTTCAGAAGGAAAATGATTCTTTGCTTGCTCAACAGATCAGTTCCGCTCAGGAAGAATTTATTCCACCATGCTTGAAGGTTTGGATGTCACCTGAAGACTTACCACGAGTGGTTGGGCGAGGTCTGTGTGACCTTAGCTCAAGGAGAATACGGTGAGGACTAGGTGTCCTGGACTGTGTGTTCAGGACTGGGTGTCCGGGACTGTGTGTCCTCAGGTTTAAATACCTAGCCGCTCCAACCAGACGTACAACTGTCACAGCAGTTGGAACTGGTCTACCAAATCAGTGTCTTCACCGAGCTACTGGTTCTATTTCCTCAACCCTTTCATTTCCTCGCATACTTGCTATGTATTTGATCATTACTGTTTGAAGACTTGGTCTGAAGACTTTCTCAATTTCCTCAGTTCAAATTCTTCAGTCAGTTTGTCTTCAGCCTGCTTATCCTGTGTTTACGCTTCTCGTACTCTGTGCTTGTTTTCATTTCATCATGATGACTGTGCTACTGCTCTGTTATGCTTGCATCTGAGTACTCATTCCGCTGCTAAGTAGTTCGTCGCTTAGGAATTTCCTCACCTTGATATTCCTCAGTGACGAATTTGTAAAAATTGCCTATTCACCCCCCCTCTAGTCGATATAACGCACTTTCAATTGGTATCAGAGCAAGGTACTCCCTTGTTCTGTGTGATTTTGGTTTAACCACCTGGAGTTTTAGTTATGTCGACTGCAGGCATGATCAAGGTCTCAGCTGGGTGTCCTACCTTCGATGGGACGGACTACCCCTACTGGAAGAACAAGATGCGCATGCATCTTGAGGCAATTGACAACGACCTCTGGTATGTTGTGGAAAAGGGTGTTCCCTCTGTCACTCCTTCCGTAAACGCTGCTGATGTGAAGAGATTCAAGCAACTCGACTCTCAAGCGAAGAATATCATATGTGGCCATCTGAGCAAAGGGCAGTATGGCAGAGTGAGTGCTTTGGAGACAGCTAAGCTTATCTGGGATAGGCTGTCCAAGGTCAACGAAGGAGTCTCAACTCAACGCGACTCTCGAGTTGACGTTCTTCGCAATCTCTTCAACCGCTTCAAAAGACTCGACAACGAAAATGTTCAGCAAACCTTTGATCGCCTCACTGACATTTCAAACGAGCTTCAAGCACTGGGTGCCACTGACATCACCGACCATGAGGTGGTGAAGAAATTGCTGAGGTCACTCGATTCTTCATTCGATACACTGGCACTGATGATTCAAGAACGTGGTGACTACAAGTCACTTGATCCTGCTGATATCCTCGAGAGGCTAAATACTCATGAATTCCAACTAGCTGAGAAGAGAGATCTCTACGGACCGAGCTATGGTAGATCTCGTGCACTGAAAGCCAAGGCAGTCTCTGAATCTGAAGATGAAGATTCTGGTAGCAGCCTTGGTGATCCTGAAGAACTGAGTCAGGAGCTAGCAATGCTCGTGAGGAAATTCCAGAAGTTCTTTAGACGTGGCCGATTTGGAAAATCCTCAAGAGGTGATGACATGAAATCAGATTCCTCATCCCGTGATTACAAGAAGAGAACTTGCCATAAATGCAAGAAACCTGGTCACTACATTACTGATTGTCCTCAGTGGGAGAAGGAATCAAAGAAGAAGAAATACAAGGATGATAGTTCAGATGACTCTAAGAGGAAGAAGAAATCTTCAAAGTCCTCATCGTCAAGATCTTCAAAGTCTTCATCTCACAAGAAGAGCAGCTCCAAGAAAGCTCGGGCATTCATTGGCAAGGAAATGGACTCTGAAGCTGAATCTGAGGAACATGAGGAAGAGGAGGCATCTGAGGAGTCAGACTCTGGTGTGGCGAGCCTAGCCCTCGCTACTGCTTAAGTTAGCAAGTCCATCTTCAACACTGAGGAAAATGGCTTCCCCAACACTGCTGATGACGGCAACGATGACTATGCTCCCACCTATTGCTTCATGGCAAAAGGTGCCAAGGTACTCAAATATCCCTCCTCTGAATCAAGTGAGGATGAATCTGATGATAACCTCAAACCCAGCTATTCCAAACTTGCTAATATTGCTGTTAAACAACAAAAGGCTTTGGAAAAGGTTCAAAATATGCTAGACAAAAGCGATGATCTGTTAGGTGAGGAAATGGATCAAACTCAAACACTGACTGATAATCTTCAGCAACTACAGTCTAAGTTTGACAACCTTCAAGGTCGTCATGAAACTCTCCTAGCCGATCATGAGAAGCTTTCTTATGAATTTCTTCAAAGAAAGCAAGATCTTGAGAAGCTAAGGGTGAGTCATGAAGATCTTCAGAAGGAAAATGATTCTTTGCTTGCTCAACAGATCAGTTCCGCTCAGGAAGAATTTATTCCACCATGCTTGAAATGCATTGAACGTGAAACTGCTAATTCTTCACCTGAATGTTCAAATGCTTCTATTGTTGCAAATTCTTCAACTATCTCTGTGGTCACAAATTCCTCATCTGAGGATACCACTAGTATCACTGACGAAAATGCAGGGTTGAAGGAATTATATGTGACAGGCATGTACAAAAACCTCAAAGGGCATCAGACTCTTTGTCATGTGCTCAAAAAGCAGATCTTGAACAGGAACCCTAGGAAAGAGGGTATTGCCTTTGAGAGGAAACTCAATGCTGATGGAACCTACTGGAAACCGGAGCAGTATCCCAAAACCTCATGGGTTGCTGCGAAGGGACCTCCCGTAGATCCATCCACTTTATCTGGCTTTACTTGTGAATCCTCATATTCATCTGATGAGTCATTTGACTCCAACTATAAACTATTCAAAAATCAGAATGGTGAGGTATTTGCTAGATATGTTGGATCTAACTGCAGGAATGGTCCCCCTATGAAGAAAATCTGGGTTCCCAAAAAGTGCCTTGAAAGTCTTCAGGTGAATGTCCTCATGACACCACGTGTGAAGAATAAGAACCCCAGATCAAATTCTTCATATGAATCAAATTCCTCACATGGATCAAATTCCTCACATGAACATCATCGTGCTAACACTTCTGTTTCGCAGGGAAAGCCTAAGGGCTATGAATATATGCATTATTCTTCAAATCATTATGTTCATAAGTCCTCGAAGAATTTCTCTGCTTATTCATATGCTTACCCTAACCCCTCTTATGTGAAACGAAGTGGTCTGGCGTCTATGCCACCTTTCTCTTATGGAGCTCGCAGAATGATGAACTCTTTGCCACCCCTCCAGATGTGGGTGGTGAAGAAAAGGAACTAATCTCTTATGCAGGGTCAGGTCTCCAGACGAACTAAATCGTCTGAAGAATTTGCTGGAGACCTGAAATGCTTGAAAGGACGCAAGCTAATCATGAAGAAATGATTTATTCATTTCTCACGTCCTCACATTGCTATATATACATATGTTGCTTTAATTGATGAAATATGTCTGATGAATTTGATGTCATATGCTTCACTCTGAAGTATATGAGTTCGTAAGATGCACTAATTCATCTGCAGGATGATTTACCCAAAGCTACTGAGTGGGTCCTCGATAGTGGATGTACAAATCACATGACCGGTGACAAGAGCTTACTGATGAACACTCCTTTATCTCCATCACACTTGAAGCATATCACCTACGCTGACAAAGGCAAAAGCAAGGTATTGGGTCTAGGTAGGGTTGCAATCTCAAAGGATCGACACATGGATAAAGTCATGCTTGTCGAGTCCCTCGGATTCAACCTCATGTCTGTCTCAATGCTTTGTGATCTTGATATGGTTGTTGTCTTTGGCAAATATCGTTGCTTAGTGCTCATGGAATCTGACAATTCCAAAGTCTTCGAAGGCTTTAGGAGAGGAGACTTGTATATTGTTGATTTCTCTGCAGGACCACAGCCTGCCACTTGTCTACTTGCTAAAGCTTCAGAAGGCTGGCTATGGCATCGACGACTGGGTCATGCTGGCATGAGGAACTTACACACGCTCGTGAAGAAAAAGCACGTCATTGGCATCGAGGGTGTCAAATTCCTCAAAGATCATCTTTGTGGGGCTTGTGAGGCTGGAAAGATGACCAGAGCCAAGCACCCCTTGAAGACTATCATGACTACTTCTCGTCCTTTTGAATTGCTTCATATGGATCTCTTTGGCCCTACTCATTATGCCACACTAACAAATGCAGCATCTCTATATGGCTTTGTCATTGTTGATGACTATTCTCATTACACATGGGTGCATGTCATTACTTACAAGACTGAAGTGCAGGAAGTCTTCAGACGATTTTCCTCAAGGGCTTCGATGAATTTCGGCGTGAAGATCAAGCATATACGTAGTGACAATGGGACTGAGTTCAAGAATACTGGTCTTGATGACTATCTCGATGAACTTGGTATTACTCATGAGCTATCTGCCCCATACACTCCTCAGCAGAATGGCGTTGTGGAGCGCAAGAACAGGACTCTTGTTGAGATGGCTCGCACCATGCTTGATGAATACAAGACACCTCGTCACTTCTGGCCTGAGGCAATTGATACTGCATGCCACATCATCAACAGGGTATATCTTCACAAATTCTTCAAGAAGACCTCATATGAACTCGTCACTGACAAGAAACCCAATGTGAGTTATTTCAAAGTCTTCGGTGCTAAATGCTGGATTAGAGATCCACATCACAATTCTAAATTTGCACCGAAAGCACATGAAGGTTTTATGCTTGGTTACGGAAAGGACTCGCACACCTACAGGGTCTTCAATGCCTATCACAACAAGGTTGTTGAAACTGTAGATGTGCGGTTCGATGAAACTAACGGCTCGCAAAGAGAGCACCTACCTCCTGTGCTAGATGAAAAGACGCCTGAGGAAACCATCAAGTTCAAAGCTACTGAGGATGTCATTCCTACCGAAGAATCTGCTGAAGAAATCATTCCAGAACATGAAGAACAGCATGCTGGCGCATCTGAAGAAAATGGCTCTGAAGAAAAGGCTGAGCCAAATCAAAGTCATCAACCTGCTCATCCCCGCGTTGCAAATGAAGTACAGATTGAGAGAATCATCAACGACATCAACGCACCAGGTCCTCTGACTCGCTCAAAAGCTTCACATTTATCTAACTTTTGTGGGCATTTTGCTTTCGTCTCTATCACGGAGCCCACCAAAGTTGATGAGGCATTTCTGGAGCCTGAATGGATTCAAGCAATGCAAGAGGAATTACATCAATTCAAGCTGAACAATGTGTGGGAGCTTGTCAAGCGACCGGACCCATGCAAGCACAATATCATCGGTACCAAATGGATATACCGCAACAAGCAAGATGAAAATGGCCTAGTGGTGAGGAACAAGGCTCGTCTTGTAGCTCAAGGCTACACACAGGTTGAAGGAATTGATTTCGATGAGACTTTTGCACCTGTTGCTAGACTTGAGGCTATTCGCATATTGCTTGCTTATGCTAACCATCATAATATCATCTTATATCAAATGGATGTGAAAAGTGCATTCCTCAATGGTAAGCTTGAGGAAGAAGTATATGTTGCTCAACCCCCAGGTTTTGAAGATCCTAAACATCCTGACAAAGTCTTCAGACTCAATAAGGCCCTCTATGGCCTCAAGCAGGCCCCTCGGGCGTGGTATGATACTCTGAAGGAATTCCTCATGAAGAAAGGCTTCAAACCCGGTTCACTCGACCCAACTCTTTTCACCAAAACCTATAATGATGAATTATTCGTGTGCCAAATATATGTTGATGATATTATCTTTGGCTGTACTAACCAACATTACAGTGACGAATTTGCTTACATGATGAGTGAGGAATATCAAATGTCCATGATGGGAGAATTGAAATTCTTCTTAGGTCTTCAAATTTGTCAACAACATAATGGCATTTTCATTTCTCAAGAGAAATACCTCAAGGACGTTCTGAGAAAATTCGGTATGCAAGAATGCAGAGGCGTCAAAATCCCTATGCCCACAAATGGCCATCTATGCACTGATGAAAATGGAATAGACTTCGATCAAAAGGTATACCGCTCCATGATTGGTTCTTTATTGTACCTATGTGCATCTAGGCCAGATATTATGCTTAGTGTTTGCATGTGTGCCCGTTTTCAAGCTACACCGAAGGAATCACACCATAAGGCTGTGAAACATATTCTTCGATATCTAGCTCACACTCCAACACTTGGATTATGGTATCCCAAGGGCTCGGTTTTTGATCTCATTGGATATTCTGACTCTGACTATGCCGGTGATCGTGTGGACCGCAAGTCAACATCAGGCACATGCCATTTCCTCGGACGATCCTTAGTATGTTGGTCCTCGAAGAAGCAGAACTGCGTATCACTCTCTACTGCTGAAGCTGAGTATATTGCTGCTGGTTCTTGCTGTGCTCAATTGCTATGGATGAAGCAAACCCTCAAGGACTACGGCATCAATGTGAAGAATGTGCCACTCTACTGCGACAACGAGAGTGCCATCAAAATTGCTCATAACCCAGTTCAGCACTCGAAGACAAAGCACATCGAGATTCGTCATCATTTTCTTCGAGATCATGTGTTGAAGGGTGACATCTCTATTGATCCCGTAAAGTCTGAAGAACAACTAGCGGATATCTTCACAAAGCCCTTGGATGAGAAGAGATTTAGCAAGTTGCGGTGTGAGCTAAATATCTTAGAATCTTCGAATGTCCTTTGAAAAGGACACACATCCTAACACTTATGCAAATTGATGACTTAGATGTGCAACACACGAAGAAACGTTTTTCTTCAATCAATGAAGACTAACCCTCTAAGTGTGAAGAAATTAATGAAGAATTTGATTCTCAGAGCCCTACGACAATTGTACGCGGTGTCTGAAATCATCATTCTTACACGGTGGGTCACGCCACCACAAAAAGTTGAAAATCTTCAAAATTTGAGTTTTTCATCATTGTGCAAATTCTTCAAATTTTCAAATTCTTCAACTTTGCAAAATCTTCACTCTTTCCGTCTGTGTTCTTCATTGAATATATATATATATTTGAGTTTTCTGTCCTCTACAGCATTCACTTATTGCTAATTCTTCAAGTTGTTTTTTTTCCTTCTAAGTGAATGTGATCGGACCCGTTCCCCCTCTGTGCTAAACTCAATCCAGTCCGTTCACAAATTCTTCATGTGCGTTCTATTTGAAACCCGTTCAAAGTCTTCACTGTGTCCTTGACAGCTGAAGAATTTGCGAATGAAACATTAAAATATTCTTATCTGAATTTTTGGCTTTTGCCGTTCAAACCGTTCCTTATCCCTCGATAAGACTTATCTATTCACCCTCGATCTAACACGATCTCCACTTCACAGTTCGTGGGTGACACATGTCGCTAGGATGAGAAGGGTCAGGGGCACGTTTGTCCATTTTCTTCGAACGAGCGGTTTTTCACCTCTGCTATAAATACCCCTCACCCTCCTCAGAGCTCATTTACCCCGCTCGATCTTACTCCCTCGCTCGAGCTCTCAGACCTAGCGCCGCCGCTACACTCCAACGTCGCCGGTGAGGAAGAGCTTCACTGCCTCGACCTCGTCGCTGTCGTACTCACGCCGGCCGCGGAAATCCTCACTCTGCCGCCGCCGTAGCTGTTTTCCATCGCCAAGTTAGGGCGAGGAAGATCTGAACGGACGAACATCTCCACTGCCACTCTCAGTTCGTCGTGTTCTTCGTCAAGGGTAAATAAAATTTATTTTTACTGCCCTTGTTGATTCTGATGATTTCCACAAAATCTTCAAAAGGTGTTTATTCTTCAACTTACATGTTCTTAAACACCAACTTGCTTCTGTCCTTGATCAGTTTCTCTAAGCAACGTTTTTCTTCAAGATTCCTCAATTGTGTGGATTTTCAATCTACACAACTCTGGAACCTAAGTCAAAATGCTTAGTGAAATTCCTCAAGACACCCCTGGTCATCTTCCTCAAACTTGATACTTTTGAAAATCTTCTGAGAACGCATATGACCTCTCCAAAACTCTTTGCACCTATATTCTGTTCACAGGTACACATGTCCGCTGCTGAATCTCTAGGTTCTCATCAACTTAACTCATTTGCAGCGTTCCTTGAAGAAAAATTGCACACCTCATCAAAAAATTCGATTGTTCAAAACCCTCAAGTGAAGAAAATGGCTGATGGTAAAAGACCTCAGAAGGGAGGAAAGAGGCCAGAAACAAATACTGCTTTTGAGATCCCTGATGACATCTATGATGAATATTGTACTCCTGATGAAGCAACTCATGGCAAGGAGAACAAAAATCAGCGCAAAGTGCGCATTCAGAAGATTGAGAGGAGATGGGCAAGAGAATGGAGGGAATATCGCTATGTCACTCCCAAGTACATGAAGAAATTTGCTGTTAACCCTCCATGTCCAAGACCTCCATTGGCTCCTGGCCAAGAAGCTGATCCCACTAGCATCAGAAGTGGTGAGGAATTTCCTCAGGAGTGGGCTAAGCGTCAAGCCAAGCTGGCCAAAGTGGCTAAAGAGGCAGTAAAGAAATTCAATGAAGATTCTGTTGCTGCCGCCACTGAGGCCTCTGCTATCAAGCCTAAGAAGGCTATGCTGAAGAAATCAGCTGTTAAGACAAGTTCCTCAGCTGCAATGCCCTCACGGCCTGTTCCTCAAGCAAATTCCTCAAAAGCAGCTCCAAATCCCTCGGTTGCAAAATCCTCAGCTGCTCCTGCAAAGTCCTCAGCACCTGTGCATCTTGCCACATGCCAAAGGACTACTGGAATCTCAATTGCTTCAGGAGTCTCTGCAAGTTCTTCAGCTCCACCTCAGTCTTCAACAACTCCGACCTTGCTGAAGAAAAAGGCCACTGCTGGACGAGGCACAAGGCCAAGTCCTCACAAGAAGCAAGTCGCCTTTCAGGTTCCGTCAAGCGAAGACGAAGCTGATGATGAAGAATTAGCTGAGCTCATCAGAGATCGACAACAAAGGGCTGCTAGAGCCAAAGGCAGTGCTGTGCCCCTCATGCTGGATCCAAGGAAGATCCTTGATTTTATTGATCTATGGCACAAGAACCCTAACACACCTTTGCCTGAATTAAACCTCACCCCTGGTCAAAGTCACATGTTGACGGCCTTCATAAATGAAGAAAAATGGAAATTTGAAAAGGCCAGGCAGGTGAAGAAGGCTCAGTACAAGAAGGAGCGTTTTCTGAAGAACAATGTTGTGAAAATGTCTCCTGAAGAACTTGTGACTATGCAGGCTGAGATCAAAGCACTCAGTGATGAATTTCATGCATTCCATGCAGATTGGCTAGGTGCCAAAGTCAGATTCGTCAGAATGGCAAAAGGATTTACTCCAAGTGTTGCAGCTTCATCGCAACCCAAATTTCCTCTGACTGGAACATCTGTTCAGTCTGCTGAAGAAAATGAAAGCGCCAGAGCTGATGAAGAAATTCCAGTCTCTGAAGAAAATGCCAGGGCAACCTCCAATATTGCGCCTGAAGAGCAATCCAGGCCAGTTGAAGCATCTGCTACTGTGCCTGAGGAATCTGAACAAGCCAGGGCAACTGCATCAGTTGTGCCTGAAGAAATTCAACCAATTTCCTCTGCTCCTCCTGCACCGATGACAAGCATCAACCTTCCTTCTGCATCAGAAGCGAAGAAAACCAAGGCTGCGGAGCGAGCAGCTGTGAAGAAAAGGAAAGCATCTGCATCTTCAGAGTCTTCAGCCCCCAAGAAATTGAAGACTTTGAGGAGTTCATCTGAAAACCCAATTGATGCTATTCCAATATCAAGCATGCCATCAAAGGAGATCATTCCCTTTGGTGAGGAATATGAAATTCCAAGTAAATCTGATGAAGAAATTCCTTCTGCTGCTTCGACAGAGCAGATGGA
The DNA here is from genome assembly GCA_011799875.1 of Thinopyrum elongatum. Lineage (NCBI taxonomy): Eukaryota > Viridiplantae > Streptophyta > Magnoliopsida > Poales > Poaceae > Thinopyrum > Thinopyrum elongatum. The sequence continues at coordinate 674,634,800 of CM022298.1, forward strand.
TGAAGAAATTGAAGTGGATACTTTCCCTTCAACCCCACTGGTATCATCGCCCATGCCTCAGTTCACAGCTGAAGAGGCAGGCGTCGAAGGAACTGAAGAAGATGAGGATGTGGATATTGGGTCTACAACACCTATTCTGAATGATGACTTTTGGGAAAGTCATCACCCCAATTCACCTCTGACAACCCCTCTACATCATGTTCCCCAGTCTCCTGTGCAAACTGAAGAAATTCATACGGGCTCTGATGAACGTCAAGCTTCACTTCACTCTATACCTGAAGAAGTTCCAGTCACTAGCGCTGATGTACATATGTCCGAAGAAATGAAGGCCAAGGCTGCTGCTGAAATTCCTCAGCCAGTGGCTCCAGTGGCTACACCTCAAGAGGCTGTAAATTCTTCAACTGTTAATCTTCAGCCCAAGCCACAGAACCCTCACTCCAAGAAGCAGAAGTTTAATGCTGAGGATTTCTTCAACGAGCACATATTCTTCATTGACTACAATCCCTATGACTCTGCTCGTCTTCGTCGCAAGCGTTTCTGGACTGCAAGCCAGATGAACTTCTACTCCTCATTGTTGGTTGATAAGGATAAGATCTTTGAACATGAGCAAATTCCTCATGTAGATATGGAATCGCTGCCCTGCTTCACACTAGTCCTCAGTGTTCTTCATGACGCTGGGTTACTCCATTTCTGCATCGACATCTGCGATTGGAATGAAGAACTCATTCTTCAATTCTTCGCCACGTTGCACATTACTGGAAATGTTTGATGATGTCAATTCATGGGTATTGGACTGGATGACCGATAATACTCATTTCAAAGCACCGGCCTCTGAATTGCTTCATGCCGTCCCAGTCAGTCCTCCCACTGAAGGTGCTAGGCTTCTCTATGTTGAACCTGAACTGTCTGATCATCTGATGCAAGTGCTGATGAAGCCTTTAAAGCCAGGCCAAGCTCCAAGGACCAAATTCCTCGTCAAGGAATTGCTCTATGTGCCAAGGATAGTCTATCGCATATTGACCAAAACCCTCAGTCCAATCAAGGGCCACAACTCTGATGATGAAGAAGTTGTTGGCATTATGAAGAATCTGCTGTTCAATATCATTCACGGTATTCCTATCAACTACCACGATTTCTTCATGAGGACTTTGGCCAATGCTGCACTGTCACCTTTTGAGTTGAAGCCTTATGCTCCCTGGATCATGAGATTCATCAGATCAAGGTCTTCAATTCATTATAAGGCTGACTTTCAAAATCATCTCAGCTATTTGCCCCCTATTGAAGTCCTCAAACGGACTATTTCCTCAGCTGACGAGAAGGGCAAAGCTGCTGTTATTGATGAAGGTACTCGTCCATTGGATGGACAATTTCGCAAAGCTACTTCATATTCCACCAATGATGACTCTGCAACTCAAGATTCTGCCGCCAAAGCTTCAGAACATCATCCTCAAGCCACAGCTCCGCGTGTGATGACTGATCGTGAACTTCTCCTTAGTCTTCATCAGAAAGTTGATCGAAATCACAAGTGGGTCAAGCGTCAGTTTGGTGCAATTCTTCAGAACATGACAGTCACTCAAAATACTGTGAAGAAGAATCACTACTACTTGCATGAAGTCTTTGACCGCACTTGGGCGATTCTGTCTAATCTTCATAGTGCTGAAGAACTCAAGGAGATGGGCTTCCAACAGGACTTTGACTGGTCCCAGCCACCTTCGAAGAAATTCAAGAAAGTCAAAGTTCCTCAGCTTGTTGCCAGTTCATATTCTTCATCGCGCGAGACGGATGAAACTGAAGACTTGAACGACACTGCGGCAAGCCCTACCTCAACAGTCGACCCCAACAATGCTGGCGCTCCTCCATCGACATGATGATGATATTCTTCAGGGGCGTTAGTCCTCATTTTTCGTCCTTTTTGGTCATTTGATGACAAAGGGGGAGAAATTTGAGTTTAGTCTTCAAGCAGGTCTTATATATGGGCTATATTTCTGTTAAGTTTCAACTCTTGCTCTTCTGAGGTGTTTGCTCTGATGAGTTGTAAACTTAAGTCCTATGGTGGTCTGATACTTTTGAACTGCTTTCTGCATGCTTATTTCCTCAAGTACCTTAATGCACGCATGCTGAATTCCGTCAGACACCATATTTCATCATGCATTTCAAATTCTTCATATCATATGATAAATGCGTGTATGAATTTCAAGATATAGGAGGAGATCTCCATGATATTACTCAACAATGTGCATTTGCTATTTCAAAGCAAATTCTTCAAATATGCACATCTTCAGGGGGAGTTCCTCTATATCTTGCAATCAAATTCCTCAATATTAGTATTTACACTTCATATGTTTATCCCTGTTGAAAACTTAACCTATATTGTCATCAATCACCAAAAAGGGGGAGATTGTAAGTGCATCTAGTGCCCCTTAGTGATTTTGGTGTATTGAAGACTTATAGGTTAAGGGACTAATGCGTTTGTGAGTGTACACAGGTCTATAAGTCTATGAGGAGTTTGTTATTTACGATGAATGTCGACCCCTAAAATGAATGTCTTCAACTGAAGACTTTGGTTTTCTTGAAGACTTTGAAAGTGAAGAAATTGGTGTGACCCTGAAGACTTGATATTCATGCGAGGATTATGAAGCGTGAAGACTTTTGTTTTCGTAGTTTCATTTTCTTCTTCTTGAGTCATAGGAAACACCGTACTGTTAAAGGAGGTCGAGGTAAAACTAAGGAAAAGTTTCCAAGTGATGCTCAACTCAAAATCCTACACCTACCCAATCCTTTCGAGTGAAGCCATTGGAAATCTCATACAGTTTAGTCAAGTTCTTCAGTGACAGAGACGAAGTTCTTCTATTCTCTGAGGAATTTGTTCTGACTGAGGAGTTAGAAATTCGCCAGTGCGGATTGCCTACAAGTGAGGATTATGATAGCCCTGAGGAATTTGACACTCAAATTTCCGACCGTTGCTGTGCTACGCGCCAGCTGTCCAAAATATCTACCCACCTAACGGTCATATCATTGAAGGGCATTTATGTCTTATCATGTCGGGCTGCTCCCTAGGCTATAAATAGCCGCCCCCTACAACCACTAGCTGGTGGGCTGCTCCGAGAGATAGATTGACACTTGTCATTTAGAGCATCCCATCCTCCGAGGACTTTGAGCGAAAATCATCAAGTGAGGAAAAACCAAAAAAAAACCCAAACACCTACAAACCCAAAGTGATTGAGCATCACTGAAGAGATTGTTCCTGTGTGGAACCGACGCTTGTTACCTTTGAGGACTGTGCATCCTCCAGACGGTTAGGCGTCATGGTCTAGAGCATCCAAGAGGAAATTGTGGATTGCCGAGTGACCGAGTATGTGAAGGTTTGGAAGTCACCTGAAGACTTACCACGAGTGGTTGGGCGAGGTCTGTGTGACCTTAGCTCAAGGAGAATACGGTGAGGACTAGGTGTCCTGGACTGTGTGTTCAGGACTGGGTGTCCGGGACTGTGTGTCCTCAGGTTTAAATACCTAGCCGCTCCAACCAGACGTACAACTGTCACAGCAGTTGGAACTGGTCTACCAAATCAGTGTCTTCACCAAGCTACTGGTTCTATTTCCTCAACCCTTTAATTTCCTCGCATACTTGCTATGTATTTGATCATTACTGTTTGAAGACTTTGTCTGAAGACTTTCTCAATTTCCTCAGTTCAAATTCTTCAGTCAGTTTGTCTTCAGCCTGCTTATCCTGTGTTTACGCTACTCGTACTCTGTGCTTGTTTTCATTTCATCATGATGACCGTGCTACTGCTCTGTTATGCTTGCATCTGAGTACTCATTCCGCTGCTAAGTAGTTCGTCGCTTAGGAATTTCCTCACCTTGAAATTCCTCAGTGACGAATTTGTAAAAATCGCCTATTCACCCCCCCTCTAGTCGATATAACGCACTTTCAAGCAACTTGAAAAGGTGAAAGATGTGAGACCAGGAAAGCTTTCCAAGAAAAGAAAGCGTGAGGAAGGTCAATGTTGGGACCGGAGGTCTTGTTTGTGGGACCTGCCATACTGGGCTGATCTGAAGTTAAGGCATAATCTCGATGTAATGCACATTGAGAAAAACATATGCGAGAATCTGCTAGGGACGTTTCTGAAAATTGAAGGGAAGACAAAGGACACGGTTAGTTCTAGGCTTGATTTGGAGGACATGGGTATAAGATCAGATTTGCATCTACAGCATGATGATGATGAAGATTCATTTGAAATGCCACGAGCATGGTATACAATGAGTAAAGAACAAAAGCTTGCATTATGTGAATTCATAAGAGCGGTGAGATTTCTAGATGGTTATGCTGCTAACCTAGCAAAGTGTGTTACTTCTGATGGATTCAAGCTTTCAGTACTGAAAACCCATGATTGTCACATCCTCCTCCAAAGGATTTTACCGGCGGGCCTCCGAGGAATCATGGACAAGGATATATATGAAGCGGTTGCTGAGCTGGGAAATTTCTTTAGAGAACTGTGCTGCAAAACACTCAATGTAACTGTGCTGCAAAGACTTGAAAAAGAAATCCCAATTATTCTTTGCAAGCTCGAGAAGATTTTCCCTCCAGCTTTCTTCACCGTGATGGTCCATTTGGCGGTGCACTTACCAAAAGAGGCAATGCTTAGAGGCCCTGTGCAATACGGTTGGATGTACCCAATCGAAAGAAGGCTGCTTACTTGTAAGCGTTATGTGCGAAACACGGCAAGACCTGAAGGTTCGATTGCTGAAGCATATGTCGTTGACGAGTGCTTGACATTTTGCTCTAGATACTTTGAAGATGTGGAAACGAGATGGAACCGGCCGGCCAGAAATATAGAGCGGTCTGATTCGCAAAGTGGTGATGTCTCGGTTTTCAACCATGGTGTGAAACTTCTTGGAGCCTCAAAATACTTGGAGGCTGGTGATGAGTATGACAAGATGGTTTGGTTTGTGCTCAGCAATTGCGCTGAGGTTCTACCATATATCGAGTACGTTATATCTTGTGCACTCGTTATATTTTTTTGCTTGGGTTGGCACCAGCCTAATGTTTTAATTCACATGTTTTGTTGGCATTGCAGGAAATGCAAGGAAGAGTTAAATTAGGAAGAAAGCCAGATTCATGTTGATAAAAGGGCTGCCAAGGGATTTGCTAAATGGTTTAAGAATCATGTGAGATCTTTAGCCACATGTTTTATGTTTTCTGTGTTATTCACCAACTGTTAAATACCATTGTTGCTAAATGGTTTATTTGTGTAGATTGGAAAGTTGCATGAGGAGAAGAAGGTCAGTGATGATCTATTTGCTTTGGCATGCTTACCGGATAAGCGAGTGAGAGTGTATTCAGCATGCATTGCTGACGGTGTCCGGTACCACGCCGTTGACCGCGAGGAAAGAAGGAAGACACAGAATAGTGAAATCGTCACCGAGGGGACACATGATGGTGAGAACATTGACTTCTATGGTCAGCTGAGAAGCATCGTAGAGTTGCAGTACAACTCTAGTGGAGGCATCCATCGCTCGGTTGTCTTATTTCGCTGTGACTGGTTTGATCTTGGTGGCAAGAAGAAGAGAGACTCTTTTGTCAAATATGATGACCACTTCAAAAGCATCAACACTGGAAGGTGCTGGTATAAGAATGATCCCTTTATTCTATCAGCACAAGCAACAATGGTGTTTTATCTGCCAGACACTCTTTTGCACGGAAAATGGCGAGTTGTGCAAACCTTTCAGCACAGACACTTGTGGAGTGTGACTGAAACTGAAATGGAAAAGGGCCCCGGTGGTAGTGGACTAACATACCAGGATGATGACTCTACGGAAGTTCCGGTGCAAGCTGATGATGACTCTATGGAAGTTCCGGTGCAAAGCAGAGTGCGAAGGGACCGGGAACGTGTGCTCGTTGATGCTGCAACAGTTGAAGGCATTAAGAAAAGAAGAAAGGTGGTAGCGGATGGGCATGAGAGCGAGGATGAGGAAAACAGGGCTGATCATACCATGCTGCAATATTGTAGTGACGATGAGGAAAACAGGAGTGGGCATAGAGTTCCTTTTTTTGGTATCGACGACGATGAGTAGCGAATGGACATGAAGGTAAATTTTGTCTCCTTGGTGACCTAATACTATTACTGCATGTTCCTTGTTTTGATTGGTGATCAACCTTCTCTGTAGTTTTTGTTGATGTGATCCTGATGTAGTTTTTCTACTACAATTCTCTCCAGGTAGCAAAATGCATGAGACTTTGGTGATGGAGAGGCAGATGGTGAAGATACAATGCAAAATCATGTAGTTTTGGTGCCATTTTGGCTGATGGTGAAGATGGCTGTAGTGACTCTGGTGCCATTTTGGCTGATACTTTGGTGCCATTTTGGTGGCATTTTTTGCTGTAATGTTGTTTTGGTGCTGTTTTGGTGCCATTTTGGATGGCTGCAGTGACTGTTTTGGTGCTGTTTTAATGCTTGAAGATTGAGCAAAATATGGCTGCAGTGATCATTAATTTTAGAGCAAAATATGGCTGTTTTTTTTGTTTTGTTTCATAAACAGGAGAAGGCCGGGGTTTGGACACTTGCGAGAAACCAAAGGGCCGGGGACGTTTGAGTTTTCGAGGCAACCGCGCGCCCCACGTCTCCCCTCCACTAGCAACTCCCCACGACGCAGAGGGAGTTTGGGTTTTCTTCCAGTCCAGGTAACTCCCCTCCTATTCCATTGCCGCTCCATCTTCCTCCCTCTGCCTCCCTCCTCATTCCATTGCCGCTCCATCTGCCTCCCTCTGCCTCCACCATCAAGCAACTCCCCTCTGCTCTATCTCAAGCCCGCCATCGCTGGCCAGGAGGGCAATGGCGGAGGAATCATGGAGCAACTCCCCTCCGTCTGCCAAGCGAATGGCGGAGGCATCGTGGAGCAACTCCCCTCAGTCTGCCAAGCATCACCGTGGTGAGGCGTCTGGCAAGGAGCCGCTGGTGGTCGACGACGACGTTCCAGTCCCCGGGCAGAAGCTGGACTACACCGTGCCGCTCAAGGTTGATACCCACCTGAAGGAGCCGCTGGATGTCATATGCACCAGCAATCCAGACGAAGCCGACAAGAGGATCCGCGAGATCAGGAAGAGGCTCGGTGGCATGCTTCCTCGGTCGATCGGCGTTGATGTCGAGTATACCAGCGAAGACGAACCTCCGCAAATGGCTGCAGTTCTGCAGTTATGCGTGGAGGATCTCTGCCTGGTATACCACATCACCGCGGCAACCAAATGGTAAAAACATCCAGTTCTGAAGTTACTGAAGTTCTGAAGTTTCTGTCTAATTAGTAGTTTCTGAAGTTTCTGTAGTTCTGAAGTTTCTGAAGTTTCTGAAGTAGATGCAATAGTTCTGAAGTAGATGCAATACTAGTTCTGAAGTTCTGAAGTTTCTGAACTGGCTGTACTAGTGTAGTTTCTGAAGTAGATGAATTTGATGCACCAGATTAATTTCTGAACTTGATGCAGGCCCAAGGAACTCCGCCCGCTCCTGTAGGAGAAGGAGCTGTACACCTTTGTTGGCTTCTGCATTGGAGGTGACAAGGAGAAGCTGAAGTTGTCTGGTTTGGAGATCAACCCCGACAAGTTCGTCGACATGCAGCGCCAATGGAGAGTTCCAAACAATGGAAAGAGGTGGCAGTCTTGGGCTGAGTTTGCAGCCAGCCTCATCCACCCATCCTACAAGAAAATGAAGCAGAAGATCAACAATGAAGAGGACCACAAACTATGGGGGATCAGCCCACTGCCAAAGTACCTCATCGAGTACGCAGCGAAAGATGCGTACGTCACCTACGAGGCATGGAAGAAAATCGAAACCACCAGAGAAGGTTTCAAGCAATGGCGAGAGGCGGAGGAGCATTGGGACGACCCCTACTACTGGGGACAATGAGTTGCTTGTGCTTGTGCTATTATGTGTCTCAATTTGTAGTTATGTGGTTGAACAAGTTTGGTTTTGTTATGTTGAACAAGTTTGTAGTTATGTGTCTCAGTGATCATTTTGAAGATGCTTTTTTGAACTGGATTTTGATGGAGCTGTTGTTTCAGAGCTATTTTTGTCAGTGAGCATTTTGATCTTGTTTTCATCAATTTTGATGTTAAAAAAAATCATCAAACCAGTCAAGTATCAAACACACAACTCGCTGACAAGTTGGCCCCACGCTGTCAAATAGGTCCCACCTGTAAGTGAATTGGTCCCACTTGTCAATGAGTTAAGACAGCTACTGGATATATAATTTTTTTCCAGAAACTGCTATTGGATATATAATAGATACAATACTACTGGTACTTGAGCAACAGAGCTTCTCTAGCCCAGGGGCTGGGAACGCAGCCCCTCTACTGCGGGTCGCGGGTTCGAGTCCCCGCCGCGCTTCTTTTTTAACGAGCGAATAAACGATAAGGCGTCTGTCAAATGGGTCCCGCCTGTCAGAGTGTGATCCTGTCAGCAAAAATGACACGTAAACATTGACACATAAGTGAGATTGGAGAGGTGGCTGCCTAATCATCCTAATGCATTCGAACTCTAGTGTAATGACCTTTTATATTGGTCATGATCAGTTACAAATAAAGCACCGGACCAGTGCCATCTGGTTTATGACCTTTTGGTGCAATGAAATTATGACCTTACTGGCCTTAATGGTCATTATGGTTTAGGGTTTGAAGCCCCCCGAACAACTTACGACCAAATGGTCTGAAATGGTCATAGATTTATGACCATTCCTCACAGGGTCACTGACAAAAGGTCACAAGATAGCATATTTCTTGTAGTGAAGCCAATGTCGGAGTGCCGTGCCAGCCCGACCGTGTCGCCGGCCAGGGACGATCCCTGCGGGTAGTTGTTCAGGGCCATGAACTGCAGCCCTGCTCCGAGCTTCTCCTGCAGGTACATTGGCCCTAGCCCCAGCCCCTGCACGATGGCCCCCATGAGCTGCACCGACAGCCTCTGTGTCTCCACCGCGTACGTCCCCATCTTCTGCCTGCCGATCATCATTTGTTAGGTCAGAAGCTACTAGGATGATTCATCGATCGATCTTGTAAAAGTTGATGTCCAAGAACTTACCTGTATGTTGCCGGTTGTGTTGGCCAGGAGTCGACCCAGTGGTCGAGGGGATTGGCGTAGTGCTTGAGGAAGGACCTGGCCTTGCTGATCCCGTCCCTGGAGCTGGTGTCGTACCGGACCGGGCTGCGGATGTCGTCGCAGGCGAACGCCGCCTTGCGCTCCGCGGGCATGTCGAAGAACTCCGAGGCGGCCTCCAGGGCGCCGTCCATGGCGGACTTGCTTACGCCGTGGTTTGTCACCTTCAGGTCCGTTCAGGCAGGCAGCAGAATGGTACGTACGTACGTGTCAGCACTGGCATCTCGGCATATATATGCATGGTTTGTCGCTTGTTTTGCATACAGTTAAACTTAGTGCCAGGTCACTGTCGGCAGTATAAAAGTGGGGCATGCGCTGGGTCCACGTCAGCACGTGTAACTTAGAGTATCTCTACCTGGAAGCTGAGGTGTCGTTGGAGTCACAGGCCGAGGACGAGGTCCAGAGGATGCAGGGCACTGGTAGTACTAGCTAGTAACAGGCAGAAGCAGAGCAACTAACGATACGAACCTGGAAGCACGCCCGGGCGATGTCCTGGACGACGAGCGCCCGCGCGGCGGGGTCCTTGTCGCCGAGCCGGCCAATGTTGATCACCGGCAGTGCCCCCGGCGCCGGCGCCGCCGCTCGCTGCTGGTGGTTGTGGTGGCTCGCCATGCTCATCGCCAAGAGGCACCCAGAGACGGTAGCGGCAGGCATGCCTCGCCAACAGACAGAACGGATATGGTGCTTCCTTGTACTTCTTCTTGTAAGATGGTTCGGATGCGTGCATTCCGTCTGGATTCCGAGCGCTAGTGGGATTTATAGGGCGGAATCTCGGCGAGCAGAGGATGAAGAAGTAGGAAGCAATCAGCGATGAGCAGCACACAAGAGGCATGGGAGGTAGCCGCGCGATGCCACTGGGCAAGCAAGGGATACCAGATCCCCTGCACGTAGATCTTTTGATCGACAGCCCAAAACCGCTTGGGTTTCTTTTGCCCTCGCCGGACGACGCGCGGTTCCGGTCCAGGAGCGGCCGCCCAGTTGCGCATGTACGCAGGAGTACGTACGCCGGGATGTATCTGCGTCCACGTGATGGTCGCCCGGCCGGTTCCTTTCCGGTTCCGGGGGTGTGGGCTTCAGTGTGTGTGAGTGACCAAGTAGGCTCGCGATTCCGTTTTGCTCGCCCAAGTTGAGCCCTCCATCTTGCTTGGATAATGCTTGTTTTCTCGCGCCGAGGGTGGGGAGGAACTGAATGGGCGGCGGCAGGGTGTGGCAAGAGGGAGGGAGGGAGAGGCTATCGGTGCACGAGAGATTTCCCGTTTCGGCGGTGCTGCGAGCTGACGAATAAGAGATTTTTGTTTTGGGATGCCCGCGGCTGCTTTTCTGTGCTCCCTCCGTACTTTGAATGTTGGAAAGTCAAACATTTTTATGTTTGACCGTATTTATATAATAATACATCAATATTTATGCCATCAAATTAGTAGCATTAGATTTATGATAAAATATATTTTCAGCATATACCTATTTGGTTTCACAAACATTAATATATTTTTGCACAAACGCGGTCAAACTTTGAGATGGTTTGACCCTCCAACTTTGTTGGAAGTACACTCTTTAAAGGACGGAGGGAGTATATGCTACGTATATGCTGACCAAGGCATCTCCTCAAACCGCCTGCAATCGTTCGTCCGGACAGCTCGGTCCGAACGTAATTTGCCATTCAACATTGGTCCTACATTAGAGCAACTTCAACGCACCGACCCAAACGGATGACGCATTTGCCCATTTTTTGTCTATTTGGGTCGGCCGCCCGCTCGGTGTTCGCCCTCTTTTTGATTTGGGTCGGCAGTGCGTCCAACGCGCCGACCTATATTTGCCGGCGTGACCGGCTGGCCTCTATTTTGAACAAACATTTTGCATATTTCACAAGCAAATGTATAGTTTCACAAGGAAATAAAGCATAGTTTCACAACCAAATAAAGCATAGTTTTACAAGCCGAATAAAAATGATACATTTATTGGTTGCCAACATGAGCCCACATATGCTCAACCAAATCATTTTGCAGCTGCATGTGAGTTTCCCAATCATGCATTTCATGATGAAATTGGGTGAACTGTTCAAACGTTGCCGCTCCTTCATGCTCAGGCACAACATTCTCACCCTGAAACTGAAACCCTTGATCGTAGATATGTTCCGGACGCTCATCTTCTACGATTATATTATGCCCCGGGATGGAGCCACGGAACAACGACCACTGGCTATTAAGGTGGTGATGGACCAACACGGCAGCCAAGATCTCCTCCTCATCATCGGACGAGGAATCGTCGGAGTCGCAAAGGAAATTATGGAAAAAGAACTCGTCGGCGGAATATTTTTTTGTACCTTGGCAAACTGTCGAACAGCTTGCGGGTGTCGACGAAGGAGCCGGCCGGCGAAGGGAGACGCGCTGCCCTGGAGGCGTCCGACGAGCGTGCCGGCGTCAGGACGAAGGAGCTGGCCGGGGCGGCGAGGCGGCTTCCTGGTCGCGGCGGCGTCGGGGAGGTAGGGATGGGAAGGTTTCGGTGCCCCGGCGGCAAGGTGGTGGTGGCGGCGACGTGGGAGGTGGCGGTGTTGGGGGGAGATGTTGCGGCACCGGATACTGGCAGAAGCATCGGAAAAATGGGTGGCGGCGGCGTCGACGAAGGAGGCGGGCGAGGGTTTGCTGTTGGAATGGGAGAGGATGGCCAATGTGCCACCGACTAGCGGGCCAGGGGGAGGAGTAGGCGGGCGCCGCGCGCGTCCGTTTTGTGTCCGCGCCGACGCAAATGAGGCTCAAAATTGGGCCGGGAATGGGTCGGCAGGTGGACGAAAAGCGGACACGCGTCCGTTTGGGTCGGCACGTTGGGCCGACTTTTCTGTCCGCGCCGACCCAAACGGACGCGTACGGACGAAATGGGTCGGCGCGTTGGAGTTGCTCTTAGTTCATTCGGCTGTCCGGACACACTTTTTTTCACAAACTGAAGGGGGCTTTGTGGGTGTCCGGACCGTTGTCACACCCGCATCTGACCCATCAAAAAAATCTCATCCGTCTCTCCCGTGCTTTCCGTTCGATGCACGCATCGCTTCAAGTGCCGCATTCATGCCGGTCCAGAGCATACAGTGGCCGGCATTGATGTCGAGCGACGTGACCGGACAGGAGGGCGGCGCTGACGGACACGACCTCTCGGGCGTCGCTGCTTTAATGCGGATGCCATGACCCGAGAAACCAACTCCGGCCGCCGTACCGCATTGAAGCGGGCTGGCTGGTCCTTTGCATGTCCTGACCACGGCTATTTAAGCCGTGTGCTGGCAATGCATTCGTCCTCACTGAGCCCCTCCTCCCCGAGCATCTCCAACTCCGGCGGTGATGCCAAAGTCATGGTTCTTCGCCCCGACAGGCGGAGGCGGTGGCAGTTCTTCATCAAGCGGATCATGGCACCGCAACCCTCGCTCTTCGGGCTCCTCGGCATCCACGGCAGACGGGTCCTTCGACAACCAGGAGGAACAGGCACCGTAGCAGCAGTCGTCCGCCATCTCACGGAGACCGCTATGACGGATGAAGAATTCGTCCGCCAGATGGAGATCATAACGGAGCAATCGCTCCGTCTGATGGGCACAACGTCACCATCACTGACGTTATGGTCAAGGAGGAGCTACCATCCTCGCTGTGCTACTGTGTGAAGTGGGCGTCGATGTCCCCACTTCGGCGGGTCAAGAAGAAGCCCCCCCCCTCACGCAACCGCGGTGACGGCGTCTAAACCAGGCACCACGTCGAGGAGATGACCTCGCCGCCTCACAGCCACTACGCTAGTATCGACGGACCTGTGTCGCCGGCCCGTCGCAACCACGCGGGCATTTTGTCAAGGACGAGCTACCGCCCCCGATCACCAAAGGCGCGCGGCCTCATCCTCCACTACCTCAGACGCGGCGGTGGTGGCGCTCCCTCAGGCTCAAAGGCTGCTGTGTATGAGCAAGAGCGTGCGGCAGTACGACTGGCGCAACGCCGCCTGCCGCTCCGCGTACGCCAAGTCCGATGCGGCGCCAGAATGTGTCCACAATGACCTAGACCTTGCCACCACCATGCGGGGCCTCGACTGCTCTGTCACTACCACAGAGATAGCCGCCAGGCGCCGTAGCTGCCTTGACGGTGAGCTCGCCATGATCGACGAGGAGTGGTTACTTAGCGACTCCTCCGCCAACGCCGGCAGGGGCAAGGTCGCCGGCAGATCTTTGCACATGCCATCAGCATTGCCAGTGGCGGCCCTCCGGACCGTGGAGGAGTAGGCGGAGCGGCTCTTCCGCAAGCAGCATGTGCCGACTGGACAAGGCTGCCGCGGCGGATCGGCGCCCTTCCGCCGCTGAAGGGACGACAACAACAACATAGACGTTGAAGGCGGTGCGGCGGGGCAGGGCGGCCATGTGTACGAGGTGGTCGCCCGGTACAAGTTGTAGGATTTGTTTTTCTAATTTTTAGTTAAGGGCTAAAATATCGACCTTTTTATGTAAATTATGTCTGAACTTTAATGCAATCAGCTGTGTTTGATGAAATCTGTCTGGTTTGTTCAAATTAGTTTTGAATTGTATGCGGATAGCATTGGATGGTTTGCTCCCGCATCCCCCGGTCCGCAGATAGATGCGGTGTCCGGTTTATAGATTAGCGTTGGAGATACCCTAAGGGTATCTCTAACGCTGACCCTTAAAATGGACATTGTATTTGTCCATGGACGCATGACACGAGAGCCGGCCATCCAACGCTTACTTCAAACCTCCGCCCGCAATACAAACAAATTCAAATATAATTCATGTAAACACAACAGAATTCATGCAAACCTTCGCCACTACAATAGAATTCAAAGTCGGGCTTTAAGCATCGGAAGGGTGCGGGGTCGCGACACGGCTTCCTGACCCTCTCCTGGTACTTGCGGATGATCTTCTCCGCTTGCTCCCGCGCTGCACGCAGTGTGGCCACAACCATCACGGACGTGGGCGTGGAGGGGGGAGGGGGAGGGCGGCGGGACTTGCCGGAGGCGGCGGTGGTCCCGCGAAGAGAACATTCCTCGTCGTACTTCGCCATCTCCTCGTCGAGGCAGCGAAGACAACGCTTGCTTGTCTCCGCCGTGGTCTTAGACCGGTCGAGGACCCAGACCGTTGAGAGCTCTGGGTCATTGAGGATTTGTGGCGGTGAGATGTCGGAGTCCGCGAACTCTACCCAGTGCGCGGCGTTGCGCCCGACCCCCCTCCCCCCGTGTCGCCGCTCCGTATCTGTGAACTCCCGCACCATCAAGGCGCTTCGGGAGGACAAATTGTCACTAGTGCTGCCTCCACGACCGTCCCCGAGGTAGTGGAGTATTCGCTCGCACGCCTTTGCGTCGATCGGGGGTAGGGTGGGGTGGGAGAGCACGCCACCGGCGCAGCTAGGTGGAGGCGACTGCAACTCCTCCTTGATGCGGAGTGGCGGTGGCGACTACGGCTTGTCCTTCAAGCGCCATGCGATTTGGACGACGCGGTTACGCGAGGAAGAGCATGGAGGGGGTGGAGGCTCCGCCTTCACTAGTCAGTGAGGAGGCGAATGAGGTTCCAGCTTGATGGCATGGAGAAGCGGCACTGGTGGCGCCGCTCGGTCCGTGGTCATGGAGAGCTCCAACTGCTCCTCGTACTGGGCGTCAGTCATCGCATCCTCTAAGAGGACGGGAGCTGCTGCCGTGCGGACAAAAATAGACGCGGGCGGACGAAATAGGTCACTGTGTTGGAGTTGGCCTTATACCCCAATGATTCAGGACTCCCACGAGCATGATCCGCCACCCGTTAGAGCAACTCCAACGTGTCGACCCAAACGGACGTGCGCTTTGTCCATTTGGGTCAGCCGCCCACTCGTCGTCCGCTCCCTTTTGCGTTTGGGTCGGCAGTGCGCCCAACGCGCAGACCCATTTTTGCCTCGCAGCCGGCCTGCCATGGTTTTTCAAATAAAACTCAAACAAAATACAAACATTTTACATGGTTTCACAACCAAACGAATATATTATAGTTCACAAGCCAAATAAATATATCATAGTTTACAAGCCAAGTACTTAGGGCCAAACACTGCAATCACAACCTTGCAGAACCTATATATGGAGTCTAGGCAAGTGGACTCACTCATACGGACATACTCATCAATGAGATCACCGGGAACTCCATATGCAAGCCTCCGGATAGCTGGAGTGCATTTATGATAAGAGGAGAAGCCAATCTTTTGAAGGGCATCCTCCTTGCACTCGAAATACTTATCGTATCCGACCACCCCTTTCTGAATACGGTTGAAAACTTGCCTAGCCATTCGGAAACGGTGCCGGAATAGGTGATGTTTGAAGAGCGGGTTGGGTTTCTCGACCCTTCGGGCCATAGTGCCGCGACACGCGGTCCCCGCCGCGTCGCCCTTCGGGTCGTAGTGCCGCGACATGCGGTCCCCGTTACCGCTTCTAGGCCGTCCCCGCGGTTGCACCGACCCGTGCTCTGCCGCCCCTTTGGGCCGTAGCGCCGCGGCCCGCGGTCCCTGCCGCCGCCCGAGGTCTTCCCGCCGTCGCCCGGACCCACCTGCTGCCGCTGCGTCGCCCCTTCGGGCCGTAGCGCCACGGCCCGCGGTCCACTCCGCCATCCCCGCACGTCGACTTCACGTTATATTCGTCGTGTCGTCTCCCTTGGCACAGGAATGCCACTGTCCGCGTCGATCTTCATCATGCTATTGGGTTCTCATCGCCTACTTCGAGCATCGCTACCGCGCTCCTAACCAAGGTGCCGCCGCCGCCGTCAGGCCATGAACGCCGCTCTCTCCGGCACCGCTGCAGCTCACTCACCCGAGTTGCGCCGCCAGTCCACCCCCTTCGTCTTCGTACAGCACCAGCTCGTCGCTAGCGTCGCAGTCATCTTCCCCGACCATTTCGTCTACTCCGACCATCGTTGGCGACATCGGCCCTGCGCCACTTGGCGCCACAACCATTGTCGAGTTCTTCTCTGCTGGCCCCTCCGACTCCTCGACATGGCGTACAGCTCATGCAGGTCCCTTGTCTACGCATGCCCGGTGCTGGCAACACCGATGCGTGCCTTCGTCCATGACGTGTCCCCGGGCCTGGCAAGCCTGGTGCGGTGCTTCGTCAATTTCGTCTTTGTCCGTCTACGCATGCCCGGTGCTGGCAACACCGATGCGTGCCTTCGTCCACGATGTGTCCCCGGACTTGGCAAACCCAGCGCGACACGTCGTCAACAACGTCTTCTTCCCGGCGCACCACTACTTCGACACCACTGCACCCATGACTAACTCGGCGCCTCCTTGCGCCCGCGGCTCCACGGCGACTTCCTCGACACTGGCTACCCCGACTCGACATCGACCACGACGTTCTTCGCACGGCTACCTCGACCATGGCTACACCACCCACGTTCTCGGCTACCTCGAAAAACGGCACAAAAGGCTACCGCCTTGCTTGAGCAACCTCGTCGGTTTTCAGTCCATCCACAACTTCGGTGATGTATCGACCGTTACGACTAGGGGGGAGGGGTGTCCGCCGGCTTGCCTTCAGATTATTCTCCAGTCTCACCGTCTGCATCGCTACCGTTGTGACTGCAGGGGGATGTTGAGTATATTGATTAATTAGGAAACATAGGATAGACTAGGAATTATTCCAGCTTGTCTTGTACTCCAAGTTGATCATGTACTCCTATATATATGCCCACGAGGCTCAAGCAATAAACAACGATTCCACCAATCCCTCTCTATCACTTCTAACACCCGAGATCGAGCCCCGGAACAACAACCGCTACCTA
This sequence comes from Thinopyrum elongatum, assembly GCA_011799875.1. Taxonomy (NCBI): domain Eukaryota; kingdom Viridiplantae; phylum Streptophyta; class Magnoliopsida; order Poales; family Poaceae; genus Thinopyrum; species Thinopyrum elongatum. The sequence goes on from CM022298.1 coordinate 674,651,689, forward strand.
CTAAGGTGGTCATGGACGACCAAGACAGCATCCAACATCTCCTCATCGTCGGATGAAGAATCACCCGAGTCGCAAAGGAAATTGTGAAAAAAAGAACTCGTCGGCGGAGTCCATTTGTGCCTTGCGGGCAAACCGTCAAACAGCTTGCGGGCGTCGTCGAAGAAACAGGCCGACGAAGAGACACGCGCCTCCCCTGGACCAGGTAGCTGGCCTGGCGCAGTCCGGCGAGCGTGGCGTCGTCGTCAAAGGAGCTGGCCGGGGGCGCGGGGGATGAGGTGGTGCTGGTGGCGACATCGGGGGAAGCTGCGGTGGCCCGACGACGACGTGGGAAGGTGGCGTGTCACACGGGAGGTATGTGGGTGCGGACTGCTGGCGAGGGCACCAGAACTGGGCGGCGGCGGCGGGGTGAGGCGGCCGGGTGCTTGTTGTCGATGCAAGGAAGAGAATGGCCTTTGTGCCACCGACCGGCGGGCCAGGGGGAGGAGTAGGCAGGCGTCCCGCGCGTCCGCCTCGTGTGCACGCCGACGCAAATGAGACCCAAATTTGGGACAGCGGACGCGCGTTTGTTTGGATCGGCGCGTTGGGTCGACTTTTGTGTCCATTTTGATCCAAACAAGCACGCGCGGACGAAATATGTCGGCGCGTTGGAGTTGCTCTTACTCACGCCTAGTATGAATTGAAAAGCCGCACGGCCAGCCAGCAGGTGAAATGTGTTGCCGGATGCATCCCCTCTTCTCGTTGGCTTGCAGCTGGATCACCAACCCACGTTCTCTTGTCTTCTCTTCTCATGTCTTCCCTTCACTCCCAGTTTTTAGGACACGGCTCAGCTGATGGATGATGATCCTGCCGCTGCTGGGCAGGAAGGCCTCACCTCACCCGCGCGTGGATTCCGGACTTTCGATGCCGAATCGCGCCAAAATTGACCTTTTCCGGCCTCTCCACTCCGGTCGGCAGATGCACCCAACGCATCGTATCACCACTGTATTACTCTTACTAGTAACACTACTAGCTAGTTGTACTAGTCTACTACCACAGTGCCATTGCTGTGAGCCACTCGGAGTATTTTGCTTTCTGATCCGGACGTTTTGTCCTTGTATGTGTATTAGTCATGGATAGAGCAACACTGCCAAAGCAGTAGTCACGTTGCGAGAAACGGTCATATCGCTTAAGTTTAAACTGCACTTGCAGTACGTATTATTAGCCCTCCATGATCAAGATGAGACTTGACTGTCATCGACCCCACAAAAAATAGCATGGCAGCAGTGGAAATTGCGGAATACACACTCCACTTGTCCAGACCGATCAGTGTGGGCTTTCTTGTCAGTTACCAAAAGAGCACTAGCTAGCTATCCTATAATTCCAAATCGTATCCTCTATTTTGTAAAAATAAATAAATATTTTTTGGGGTTTCTTCATCTAGCAGATCTCCCAGACCGACTGGACCATATATGGAAAGCCTCTCTTCATCTTCATCTTCTTCTTCCCTCTTCCTTCTTCTTCCACGCTGCCAACGACAATTGCTTGGCACTAGATGATGTCCATAAGATAGTTAGGGTTTAGGATGGATAATCAGCAAAAGTAATTTGATAGACTTACTGAGCGCGATGTACACGTGCACCGGAACCCGGCAATATCTAGTTTCGGGGACCACGTTGCATCATCAAATAGTTCTTATAGAAATAACAAAAAGTCCATGAGGTTGGACTGGATGGACTTGTTCGTTTAAAGTACAGGAATAAGATAACGTAGACCATAGGAATAATTCCTACTTGCAGCTTATAATCCTGAAACCAAACAAACTCAAACTCTATAGAAAAAATTCCTAAAGAATGGAATCCACAAATATTGTCATGGAGTGAACAAAAGAGGCCCTGAAATTCTGTAACCACAAGATTACCAGGAAATATGATATGCGCATGATAATTGGGCCAGCCAGAAATACAAAAAACATGAAGATTTTGCTGGGCGAGGGCAGTTACCTTGCGACAGGAACTGACGGAAGCCACCGGTTTGTCACCGGAAAGACCATGCCTGCGAGCCGACCTGGTGCATATATATATATATATATATATATATATATATATATATATATCTCGCCTAAAACACGGCCAGCCAGCACATACATGCAGGTGAAATGTGTTGCCGGGTGCATCCCTCTTGGCTTGGATCACCAAAATCAACCCATGCTCCCTTATCTTCGCTCGGGGCAGCTCGAGTGCTGGATCCATTGGTTGGGCGGACGGACGCTGCTGGGCAGGAGGGCCTCACCTCGACCTCGCCTCAACCACGCCAAAATGCCTCTTTTCCGGCCATGACCGCCGCCGCTCCGGTCGGCAGATGCAAGCAACGAAATGTATCCGCACTAGTGTACTGTGCTGCTGCTACTATTATATAGTAGAACCGTTGTTGTGAGCCACTAGTTATTTTCTTTCAGGATTCAGCGCAGATCCGGACGGTCTTGTGCCATGGATATATAGCACTCGAAGAACACTGCCAAAGCAGTAATCATCCATTTACGCGTGGATGGATGAATACTCGAAGAACACTCCTACTATTATAATGTTCAAGTGTGGCGAGAACGGTGCCATGCCGTCCAAGTTTAACTAAGTTGCCACAGGGAGTATTATTAGCTCTCCATGATCAGATGAGAACCGCTCTTCTTGCGGTCGGCCCATTATTGACCCCAAAAATAGCATTATCAGCAGTGGAAATTGCGGAAGAGTAGTACCCGTACGCCCGCGTCGTACGCATACCGATCGTGGCGTTCGATAGTTCGATCGGTAAAGAAAAAGAAAAAATAGCATTATCCCCAGTGGAAATTGCGGAATACGTACTCGATCAGCTAGTCACTTGTCAGCTGCCAAAAGATGATAGCACAAACCCAGGGACAAGGCTGGCCACAAACACCATTCAGAATAAGCATATAAAACCATGTAAACCACACGATTTAAACAAGTGAACGAATGCACAAGTTTCCGGTTTTGGTGTGCCGCAAGCTGACAAAGACAAAGGACCCCTTTTGGGGGGATGCCCGTCAGCTACTTTTATTTTGTGCTGTTATGCGAGAGAGAAGCGTTTGCTAGAATCCTCCGTCATTTCCCTTGCGCGGTAGAAGTTCTTTACAGTATTTAACAAAAAAACTATCACAATTCATGGAAACTTGCCCAGAAACTACCCCTTTATGATTTTGTGAGGAAAACTACCACTTTTTCACTAATCTTTGACTAAAAACTACCATGTATGAAAAGTGCTCGATTCGACTCGTTTAAACTCGATTATGACAGAGCTGGCCCACACGTAAGTATTGACCGTTACATTGACCATTAGCGGCCGCGCCGCCGGAGCACTGCCGGCCGAGATCCGCCGCGGGCAGGCCCCAGCCCGCCGCCCGGTCGCTCGCCGTGCCTGCAGGTCGCGCCGCAGGGAGGCCCCAAGCCGCCGCCCGGTCGCCATGGACCCGTTTGTGCTCGTCGGCGTCCGCGGCGCCGTCAGGGCGCTCCATGCGGAGAGCGGCGAGGAGCAGCGGCTGCGGACTCCTCGAGGCGGGGCGGGAGGTGATGGGGATCGTAGCAGAATTTTAAAATTTTCTACGCATCACCAAGATCAATCTATGGAGTCATCTAGCAACGAGAGAGAGGGGAGTGCATCTACATACCTTTGTAGATCGCGAGCGGAAGCGTTCAAGAGAACGGGGTTGATGGAGTCGTACTCGTCGTGATCCAAATCACCGATGACCGAGCGCCGAACGGACAGCACCTCCGTGTTCAACACACGTACGGAGCGGAGACGTCTCCTCCTTCTTGATCTAGCAAGGGGGGAGGAGAGGTTGGGGAGGACAGCTCCAGCAGCAGCACGACGGCGTGGTGGAGTTGGAGCTGCGTGGTATTCCTGCAGGGCTTCGCCAAGCACCGCGGGAGGAGGAGGAGGTGTTGGAGAGGGGAGGGGCTGCGCCCTGGGATGAGGTATGGCCTCCCTCCCACCCCTCCACTATTTATAGGGGGAAGAGGAGAGGGGGCCGGCCCCCTCAGATCCAATCTGAGGGGAGGGGAGGCGGCCAGGGGAGGGAAACTTGCCCCCCAAGCAAGGTGGAAGGCTCCCTCCCCTAGGGTTTCCCAACCCTAGGCGCCATGGGCCCTTGGGGGGGGCGCACCAGCCCACTAGGGGGCTGGTTCCCTCCCATATACAGCCCATTAGGCCTCCCGGGTAAATCAGCCCCACCCGGTGGACCTCCGGACACCTTTCGGTGGTCCCGGTACAATACCGATAACCCCCGAAACTATTCCGGTGACCGTATGACAACTTCCCATATATAAATCTTCACCTCCGGACCATTCCGGAACTCCTCGTGACGTCCAGGATCTCATCCGGGACTCCGAACAACATTCGGTAACCACGTACAAACTTTCCCTACAACCCTAGCGTCACCGAACCTTAAGTGTGTAGACCCTACGGGTTCGGGAGACACGTAGACATGACCGAGACAACTCTCCGGTCAATAACCGACAGCGGGATCTGGATACCCATGTTGGCTCCCACATGCTTCTCGATGATCTCATCGGATGAACCACGATGTCGAGGATTCAATCAATCCCGTACGCAATTCCCTTTGTCTATCGGTACGATACTTGCCCGAGATTCGATCGTCGGTATCTCGATACCTTGTTCAATCTCGTTACCGGCAAGTCTCTTTACTCGTTTCCGTAACACATCATCCTGTGAACAACTCCTTGATCACATTGAGCTCATTATGATGATGTCCTACCGAGTGGGCCCAGAGGTACCTCTCCGTCACACGGAGTGACAAATCCCAGTCTCGATTCGTGCCAACCCAACAGACACTTTCGGAGATACCCGTAGTGCACCTTTATAGCCACCCAGTTACGTTGTGACGTTTGGTACACCCAAAGCACTCCTACGGTATCCGGGAGTTGCACAATCTCATGGTCTAAGGAAAAGTTACTTGACATTGGAAAAGCTTTAGCAAACGAACTACACGATCTAGTGCTAGGCTTAGGATTGGGTCTTGTCCATCACATCATTCTCCTAATGATGTGATCCCGTTATCAATGACATCCAATGTCCATGGTCAGGAAACCGTAACCATCTATTGATCAACGAGCTAGTCAACTAGAGGCTTACTAGGGACATGTAGTGGTCTATGTATTCACACATGTATTACGACTTCCGGATAACACAATTATAGCATGAATAACAGACAATTATCATGAACAAGGAAATATAATAATAACCATTTTATTATTGCCTCTAGGGCATATTTCCAACAGTCTCCCACTTGCACTAGCTCAATATCAATAATCTAGTTACATTGTGATGAATCGAACACCCATAGAGTTCTGGTGTTGATCATGTTTTGCTCGTGGAAGAGGTTTAGTCAACGGATCTGCTACATTCAAATCCGTGTGCACTTTACAAATATCTATGTCTCCATCTTGAACATGTTCACGTATGGAGTTGAAGCGACGCTTGATATGCCTGGTCTTCTTGTGAAACCTGGGCTCCTTGGCAAGGGCAATAGCTCCAGTGTTGTCACAGAAGAGAGCCATTGGACCCGACGCATTTGGAATGACTCCTAGGTCGGTGATGAACTCCTTCATCCATACTGCTTCGTGTGCTGCCTCCGAGGCTGCTATGTACTCCGCTTCGCATGTAGAACCCGCCACGACGCTTTGCTTGCAACTGCACCAGCTTACCGCTCCACCATTCAAAATATACACGTATCCGGTTTGTGACTTGGAGTCATCCGGATCTGTGTCGAAGCTAGCGTCGATGTAACCCTTTACGACGAGCTCTTCGTCACCTCCATATACGAGAAACATATCCTTAGTCCTTTTCAGGTACTTCAGGATGTTCTTGACCGCTGTCCAGTGTTCCTTGCCGGGATTACTTTGGTACCTACCTACCAAACTTACAGCAAGGTTTACATCAGGTCTGGTACACAGCATGGCATACATAATAGACCCTATGGCTGAGGCATAGGGGATGACACTCATCTCTTCTATATCTTTTGCCGTGGTCGGGCATTGAGCCGAGCTCAATTTCACACCTTGCAATACAGGCAAGAACCCCTTCTTGGACTGATCCATATTGAACTTCTTCAATATCTTATCAAGTTATGTGCTTTGCGAAAGACCTATGAGGCGTCTCGATCTATCTCTATAGATCTTGATGCCTAATATATAAGCAGCTTCTCCAAGGTCCTTCATTGAAAAACACTTATTCAAGTAGGCCTTTATACTTTCCAAGAATTCTATATCATTTCCCATCAGCAGTATGTCATCCACATATAATATGAGAAATGCTACAGAGCTCCCACTCACTTTCTTGTAAACACAGGCTTCTCCATAAGTCTGTGTGAACCCAAACGCTTTGATCATCTCGTCAAAGCGAATGTTCCAACTCCGAGATGCTTGCACCAGCCCATAGATTGAGCGCTGGAGCTTGCATACCTTGTCAGCATTCTCAGGGTCGACAAAACCTTCCGGTTGTATCATATACAATTCTTCCTTAAGAAAACCATTAAGGAATGCCATTTTGACGTCCATTTGCCATATCTCATAATCATAGTATGCGGCAATTGCTAACATGATTCTGACGGATTTCAGCTTCGCTACGGGTGAGAAAGTCTCATCGTAGTCAACCCCTTGAACTTGTCGATAACCCTTAGCGACAAGCCGAGCCTTATAGATGGTCACATTACCATCCGCGTCAGTCTTCTTCTTAAAGATCCATTTATTTTCTATGGCTTGCCGATCATCGGGCAAGTCAGTCAAAGTCCATACTTCGTTTTCATACATGGATCCTATCTCGGATTTCATGGCTTCAAGCCATTTGTCGGAATCCGGGCCCGCCATCGCTTCTTCATAGTTCGAAGGTTCACTGTTGTCTAACAACATGATTTCCAGGACAGGATTGCCGTACCACTCTGGTGCGGAACGTGTCCTTGTGGACCTTCGAAGTTCAGTGGTAGCTTGATCATGATCATTATCATTAACTTCCTCTCTAGCCGGTGCAGGCTCCACAGAAACATTTTCCTGTGCTGCGCTACTCTCCGGTTCGAGGGTCATCTCATCAAGCTCCACTTTCCTCCCACTTATTTCTTTCGAGAGAAACTCTTTCTCTAGAAAGGATCCATTCCTGGCAACAAAGATCTTGCCCTCGGATCTTAGGTAGAAGGTATACCCAATAGTTTCCTTAGGGTATCCTATGAATACGCATTTTTCCGACTTGGGTTCGAGCTTCTCTGGTTGAAGTTTCTTCACATAAGCATCGCATCCCCAAACTTTCAGAAACGACAGCTTAGGTTTCTTCCCAAACCATAGTTCATACGGTGTCGTCTCAACGGATTTTGACGGTGCCCTATTTAAAGTGAATGCGGCAGTCTCTAAAGCATAACCCCAAAAGGATAGCGGTAGATCAGTAAGAGACATCATAGATCGCACCATATCCAATAGAGTGCGATTACGACGTTCGGATACACCGTTACGCTGAGGTGTTCCAGGCGGCGTGAGTTGTGAAACAATTCCACATTTCCGTAAATGCGTGCCAAATTCATGACTCAAATATTCTCCTCCACGATCTGATCGTAGGAACTTTATTTTCTTGTCACGTTGATTTTCAACCTCATTCTGAAATTCCTTGAACTTTTCAAAGGTCTCAGACTTGTGCTTCATCAAGTAGACATACCCATATCTACTCAAATCATCGGTGAGGGTGAGAACATAACGATAACCACCGCGAGCCTCAACACTTATTGGACCACACACATCAGTATGTATGATCTCCAATAAGTTGGTTGCTCGCTCCATTGTTCCGGAGAACGGAGTCTTGGTCATCTTGCCCAAGAGGCATGGTTCGCATCTGTCAAAAGATTCATAATCAAGAGACTCCAAAAGTCCATCTGCATGGAGTTTCTTCATGCGTTTAACACCGATATGACCAAGGCGGCAGTGCCACAAGTATGTGGGACTATCGTTATCAACCTTGCATTTCTTGGCATTCACATTATAAACATGTGTAACATCACGTTCGAGATTCAATAAAAATAAACCATTCACCAGCGGGGCATGACCATAAAACATATCTCTCATATAAATAGAACAACCATTATTCTCAGATTTAAATGAGTAGCCATCTCGCATTAAGCGAGATCCAGATACAATGTTCATGCTCAAAGCTGGCACTAAATAACAATTATTGAGGTTTAAAACTAATCCCGTAGGTAGATGCAGAGGTAGCGTGCCGACGGCGATCACATCGACCTTGGAACCATTCCCGACGCGCATCGTCACCTCGTCCTTTGCCAGTCTACGCTGATTCCGCAGTTCCTGCTTTGAGTTACAAATACGAGCAACCGCACCGGTATCAAATACCCAGGAACTACTACGAGTGCTGGTAAGGTACACATCAATTACATGTATATCACATATACCTTTGGTATTGCCGGCCTTCTTATCTGCTAAGTACTTGGGGCAATTCCGCTTCCAGTGACCGTTTCCCTTGCAATAAAAGCACTCAGTCTCAGGCTTGGGTCCATTCTTTGACTTCTTCCCAGCAGCTGGCTTACCGGGCGCGGCAACTCCCTTGCCGTCCTTCTTGAAGTTCTTCTTACCCTTGCCCTTCTTGAACTTAGTGGTTTTATTCACCATCAACACTTGATGTTCCTTTCTGATCTCTGCCTCCGCTGACTTCAGCATCGCATATACCTCAGGAATGGTCTTTTCCATCCCTTGCATGTTGAAGTTCATCACAAAGCTCTTGTAGCTAGGTGGAAGCGACTGGAGGATTCTGTCAATGACCGCGTCATCCGGGAGATTAATCCCCAGCTGAGACAAGCGGCTGTGCAACCCAGACATTTTGAGTATGTGCTCGCTGACAGAACTATTTTCCTCCATCTTACAGCTGTAGAACTTATCGGAGACTTCATATCTCTCGATCCGGGCATGAGCTTGGAAAACCATTTTCAGCTCTTCGAACATCTCATATGCTCCGTGATGCTCAAAACGCTTTTGGAGCCCCGGTTCTAAGCTGAAGAGCATGCCGCACTGAACGAAGGAGTAATCATCGGTGCGTGTCTGCCAAACGTTCAAATCGTCTGGCAGTGCTGGGAGAGCAGGTGGGTCACCTAACGGTGCTTCAAGGACATATGATTTCTTGGCAGCTATGAGGATAATCCTCAGGTTACGGACCCAGTCCGCATAGTTGCTACCATCGTCTTTCAGCTTGTTTTTCTCTAGGAACGCATTGAAGTTGAGGGTAACATTAGCGTTGGCCATTTGATCTACAAGATAGATATGTAACATTTAGACTAAGTTCATGACAATTAAGTTCATCTAATCAAATTATGTAATGAACTCCCACTCAGATAGACATCCCTCTCGTCATCTAAGTGATACATGATCCGAATCGACTAGGCCGTGTCCGATCATCACGTGAGACGGACTAGTCATCAACGGTGAACATCTCCATGTTGATCGTATCTTCTATACGACTCATGTCCGACCTTTCGGTCTCTTGTGTTCCGAGGCCATGTCTGTACATGCTAGGCTCGTCAAGTCAACCTAAGTGTATTGCTGTGTAAATCTGGCTTACACCCATTGTATTCGAACGTTAGAATCTATCACACCCGATCAACACGTAGTGCTTCGAAACAACGAACCTTCGCAACGGTGCACAGTTAGGGGGAACACTTTCTTGAAATTTTAGTGAGGGATCATCTTATATATGCTACCGTCGTTCTAAGCAAATAAGATGCAAAAACATGATAAACATCACATGCAATCAAAATAGTGACATGATATGGCCATTATCACTTTGCTCCTTTTGATCTCCATCTTCGGGGCTCCATGATCATCATCGTCACCGGCATGACACCATGATCTCCATCATCATGATCTCCATCATCGTGTCTTCATGAAGTTGTCTCGCCAACTATTACTTCTACTACTACGGCTAACGGTTAGCAATAAAGTAAAGTAATTACATGGCGAATTTCAATGACACGCAGGTCATATAATAAATTAAGACAACTCCTATGGCTCCTGCCGGTTGTCATACTCATCCACATGCAAGTCGTGATTCCTATTACAAGAACATGATCATCTCATACATCACATATATCGTTCATCACATCCTTTGGCCATATCACATCACAAAGCACTTGCTGCAAAAACAAGTTAGACGTCCTCTAATTGTTGTTGCAAGTTTTTACGTGGCTGCTATAGGTTTCTAGCAAGAACGTTTCTTACCTACGCCAAAACCACAACGTGATATGCCAATTTCTATTTACCCTTCATAAGGACCCTGTTCATCGAATCCGATCCGACTAAAGTGGGAGAGACAGACACCCGCTAGCCACCTTATGCAACTAGTGCATGTCAGTCGGTGGAACCTGTCTCACGTAAGCGTACGTGTAAGGTCGGTCCGGGCCGCTTCATCCCACAGTGCCGCCGAATCAAGATAAGACTAGTAACGGCAAGAAGATTGACAAATCGACGCCCACAACTACTTTGTGTTCTACTCGTGCAAGATACTACGCATAGACCTAGCTCATGATGCCACTGATGGGGATCGTAGCAGAATTTTAAAATTTTCTACGCATCACCAAGATCAATCTATGGAGTCATCTAGCAACGAGAGAGAGGGGAGTGCATCTACATACCTTTGTAGATCACGAGCGGAAGCGTTCAAGAGAACGGGGTTGATGGAGTCGTACTCGTCGTGATCCAAATCACCGATGACCGAGCGCCGAACGGACAGCACCTCCGTGTTCAACACACGTACGGAGCGGAGACGTCTCCTCCTTCTTGATCCAGCAAGGGGGGAGGAGAGGTTGGGGAGGACAGCTCCAGCAGCAGCACGACGGCGTGGTGGAGTTGGAGCTGCGTGGTATTCCTGCAGGGCTTCGCCAAGCACCGCGGGAGGAGGAGGAGGTGTTGGAGAGGGGAGGGGCTGCGCCCTGGGATGAGGTATGGCCTCCCTCCCACCCCTCCACTATTTATAGGGGGAAGAGGAGAGGGGGCCGGCCCCCTCAGATCCAATCTGAGGGGAGGGGAGGCGGCCAGGGGAGGGAAACTTGCCCCCCAAGCAAGGTGGAAGGCTCCCTCCCCTAGGGTTTCCCAACCCTAGGCGCCATGGGCCCTTGGGGGGGGCGCACCAGCCCACTAGGGGGCTGGTTCCCTCCCATATACGGCCCATTAGGCCTCCCGGGTAAATCAGCCCCACCCGGTGGACCTCCGGACACCTTTCGGTGGTCCCGGTACAAGACCGATAACCCCCGAAACTATTCCGGTGACCGTATGACAACTTCCCATATATAAATCTTCACCTCCGAACCATTTCGGAACTCCTCGTGACGTCCGGGATCTCATCCGGGACTCCGAACAACATTCGGTAACCACGTACAAACTTTCCCTACAACCCTATCGTCACCGAACCTTAAGTGTGTAGACCCTACGGGTTCGGGAGACACGTAGACATGACCGAGACAACTCTCCGGTCAATAACCAACAGCGGGATCTGGATACCCATGTTGGCTCCCACATGCTCCTCGATGATCTCATCGGATGAACCACGATGTCGAGGATTCAATCAATCCCGTACGCAATTCCCTTTGTCTATCGGTACGATACTTGCCCGAGATTCGATCGTCGGTATCTCGATACCTTGTTCAATCTCGTTACCGGCAAGTCTCTTTACTCGTTTCCGTAACACATCATCCTGTGAACAACTCCTTGATCACATTGAGCTCATTATGATGATGTCCTACCGAGTGGGCCCAGAGGTACCTCTCCGTCACACGGAGTGACAAATCCCAGTCTCGATTCGTGCCAACCCAACATACACTTTCGGAGATACCCATAGTGCACCTTTATAGCCACCCAGTTACGTTGTGACGTTTGGTACACCCAAAGCACTCCTACGGTATCCGGGAGTTGCACAATCTCATGGTCTAAGGAAAAGTTACTTGACATTGGAAAAGCTTTAGCAAATGAACTACACGATCTAGTGCTAGGCTTAGGATTGGGTCTTGTCCATCACATCATTCTCCTAATGATGTGATCCCGTTATCAATGACATCCAATGTCCATGGTCAGGAAACCGTAACCATCTATTGATCAACGAGCTAGTCAACTAGAGGCTTACTAGGGACATGTTGTGGTCTATGTATTCACACATGTATTACGATTTCCGGATAACACAATTATAGCATGAATAACAGACAATTATCATGAACAAGGAAATATAATAATAACCATTTTATTATTGCCTCTAGGGCATATTTCCAACAGTACTGTTGGGGATCGTAGCAGAATTTTAAAATTTTCTACGCATCACCAAGATCAATCTATGGAGTCATCTAGCAACGAGAGAGAGGGGAGTGCATCTACATACCCTTGTAGATCGCGAGCGGAAGCGTTCAAGAGAACGGGGTTGATGGAGTCGTACTCGTCGTGATCCAAATCACCGATGACCGAGCGCCGAACGGACGGCACCTCCGTGTTCAACACACGTACAGAGCGGAGACGTCTCCTCCTTCTTGATCCAGCAAGGGGGGAGGAGAGGTTGGGGAGGACAGCTCCAGCAGCAGCACGACGGCGTGGTGGAGTTGGAGCTGCGTGGTATTCCTGCAGGGCTTCGCCAAGCACCGCGGGAGGAGGAGGAGGTGTTGGAGAGGGGAGGGGCTGCGCCAGGGATGAGGTATGGCCTCCCTCCCACCCCTCCACTATTTATAGGGGGAAGAAGAGAGGGGGCCGTCCCCCTCAGATCCAATCTGAGGGGAGGGGAGGCGGCCAGGGGAGGGAAACTTGCCCCCCAAGCAAGGTGGAAGGCTCCCTCCCCTAGGGTTTCCCAACCCTAGGCGCCATGGGCCCTTGGGGGGGCGCACCAGCCCACTAGGGGGCTGGTTCCCTCCCATATACAGCCCATTAGGCCTCCCGGGTAAATCAGCCCCACCCGGTGGACCTCCGGACACCTTTCGGTGGTCCCGGTACAATACCGATAACCCCCGAAACTATTCCGGTGACCGTATGACAACTTCCCATATATAAATCTTCACCTCCGGACCATTCCGGAACTCCTCGTGACGTCCGGGATCTCATCCGGGACTCCGAACAACATTCGGTAACCACGTACAAACTTTCCCTACAACCCTAGCGTCACCGAACCTTAAGTGTGTAGACCCTACGGGTTCGGGAGACACGTAGACATGACCGAGACGACTCTCCGGTCAATAACCAACAGCGGGATCTGGATACCCATGTTGGCTCCCACATGCTCCTCGATGATCTCATCGGATGAACCACGATGTCGAGGATTCAATCAATCCCGTACGCAATTCCCTTTGTCTATCGGTACGATACTTGCCCGAGATTCGATCGTCGGTATCTCGGTACCTTGTTCAATCTCGTTACCGGCAAGTCTCTTTACTCGTTTCCGTAACACATCATCCTGTGAACAACTCCTTGATCACATTGAGCTCATTATGATGATGTCCTACCGAGTGGGCCCAGAGGTACCTCTCCGTCACACGGAGTGACAAATCCCAGTCTCGATTCGTGCCAACCCAACAGACACTTTCGGAGATACCCGTAGTGCACCTTTATAGCCACCCAGTTACGTTGTGACGTTTGGTACACCCAAAGCACTCCTACGGTATCCGGGAGTTGCACAATCTCATGGTCTAAGGAAAAGTTACTTGACATTGGAAAAGCTTTAGCAAACGAACTACACGATCTAGTGCTAGGCTTAGGATTGGGTCTTGTCCATCACATCATTCTCCTAATGATGTGATCCCGTTATCAATGACATCCAATGTCCATGGTCAGGAAACCGTAACCATCTATTGATCAACGAGCTAGTCAACTAGAGGCTTACTAGGGACATGTAGTGGTCTATGTATTCACACATGTATTACGATTTCCGGATAACACAATTATAGCATGAATAACAGACAATTATCATGAACAAGGAAATATAATAATAACCATTTTATTATTGCCTCTAGGGCATATTTCCAACAGGAGGCGGGGCAGCTCCGGCGGCGAAGGGCGCGGGGCGGGCGGCTCCGGCGGCGACCCGCGGCGGCTCCGGCGGCTCCAGCGGCGAAGGGCAGTGGCGGCAGCTCCCGCGGCGGCTCCAGCGGCTGCCGCGGCGAGCGGCTGCCACGGCGAGCGGCTGCCGCGGCGAGCGGCTGCCACGGCGAGCGGCTGCCACGGCGAGCGGCTCCAGGGGCAAAGGGCGGCGGGCGGCACCCACGGCCAAGGGCGGCGGCTCCAGCGGCGAGCGGCTGCACCTGCGGCGAAGTGCGTCTCCGGCTGCACCTGTTGGCCACGCTGGCGCCTGAACTATGGGCCCGGCCTGGCAGAAACGTGATTAACCGCGGCGAAGCGGGCGGTTCCACGACTTGGTAGTTTTTTTGCCACTGATTAGGTAAAAAGTGGTAGTTTTCTGCACAAAATTGTAAAGTGGTAGTTTCAGGGCACGTTTCCGTGAAATGTGGTAGTTTTTGGTTAAATACTCAGTTCTTTAATTCCGATGTCACTTGGTATCAGGTTCTTTATATTGATTCAGAGGTTCAATGGCAACGACTGCGGCTTCGGGGCTTTAGTCTTTAGGGGCATGTGCACGAAGATTTCCTGACTATTACCGACAAGATTAGGCTAGTTTTGATATGGGAGCAGCGGCAACGACCATAGGCGGCTCGCTCTAGCGGCCACAGTGATCTTTCAATGGTTCAGGGACCTCGATGCAATTTATATTATGTGTGTGATCTTTTGTATTTTTAATGAACCTTTCTAATACTAGATTTGAATCATTTTTTTTTTATATTCGTGGGTGTAAAGGCCGCGTAGGGCTATGTGCGGAGCCGGTGCTAGCCGATGATAGATTCTAGCTGGAGTCAGCTCAGTACGCTTTCTGAAGAAACGAAAAGAAAAAAACTCAGTACCACACTATCACTACTCGGGATTATGCACCTGGACCCTCTATTTCCTAGCCTAGGAAAAGCAAAGGGCCAGCCAAACCAGACAGCCCGGCAGCAGGTGAAGTATGTGCATCTCTCCTGCCAGGATCTGATCTGAGGGTCACCCACCCATGTTGTCTTCCCAGGGCGAGTGGCGACAGCCGACAGCCAACACTTGGGTTGGTAGGCAGGTCGAATGAATCTGCTACCTGCGGCAGGAGGGCCTCACCTGCATGATCCGGTTCGCCGCCAAAAATGCCAAATTTCCTCTTTTCCGGCCATGACCCGCCGCCGAATCCATGTAACCGAGGCATGCAAGTCGGCCGGCATGCGTGCTACTGCTATGGTGTCACCAAACATCGTTGTTTTTTCCTCTTGCTCCGTATTTCAGAAGAACTGAGATATTATTGCGAGCCACTAGTTGCTCTCTTCCGGGCTTTGCGAAGGCTCGGTGGGCTCTGCTGGTTTGGAAGATTCTGTGTCGTACGTGCACCCTAAGAAGCAGAAGAAACACTGTTGGGTTCATATTCTAGTGCAGTGCTCAAGTGGTGCAGACGGTGCCATATGGCCTACGTTTAACCCATTAACCTATACCACACTGGTCAAGATGAGGATCGTCCGTCCTCTTGTGATGATGTGATCGACCCATACATGTCACAGGAATAGAAGCAGTATTCACATTACCAATTTAGAGGTTCTGTGCGTGCACGCCGAATGCACGAGATAATCTAGACAAGCACACAGGTAATACCAGACACAAGTTCTTACGCAAGGGTGGACAGCGGCTGCTGTTGGCTGAAACAGATAGCCTTCACCCCTTCCACCGTATCCCGGAAATAATCAACCGAAGAAAAAGCATCTCTTTACTTCAGTTTCCTCGATAGCACCATCACATTGAAGTTTACTGAATTGGGAATCCTCTGCATCATCGCCTTAATGACATTCACGGCATCCTGGTAGAACACACAGAACGGCGATTATTGTATTGTAAGCAGGGGGGATATAGCTGCAGATGCAAATGGGCAGTTAGATAACCGCTAGTAAAAAGTAGTGCCAGCCATCGGCAGCGGCACTGATATATAGAGGTTGCTGAAATTGTGCGACTTGTAGAGATGTCGGCTGTCCTTTGCTGCTACTGTTATCAAGCCAAGGTTGTGTGCTACACTGGAGGAACTGTTTGCTTTCTTTTGGTAGATGTGTTTCTTCTGGTTCCGCAGCGGGTTGTGGCTCTGATCGAATAAGTGTGGTCAGACTGAATACCGTGTTATGAATTTCATTTTAATGAGGTTGGGGGGCCTGGAGCTCCTGGAATAAAAAGAAAAACAAGGCAGTGGCAACGGCACTGGCATATGCTATGATTGTAAAAAATGGGGCGTGTCAAGAAAACGTAACACTGTATAGCGCCCGTGAAACTAACTTATATCCCGTGTTGTCAGCATATGTTAAACTGCAGGGCATCGACGCTACACGAATGAGTTTTCAGTTGAACTTTCACTTCACATCTACCAGCATCAATTATTCACAGGCCATCAGCAGTTACTGCTGATAGTTCGATATTCATTTGAGTCATTGAGTGCCAAATAAGTAACAGGTCAGTAACCAAAACGTCAAGACTAATGTCATGAAAAGCACGACTCTTTTCGCACCAGTAACTGAATCTGCTAGTGTACCTTCGTACCTGTTCTATTTAAGGCCCTATAGGCTCTGGAGGTCATGTAGGGGGATACAGAACAACTGTGTCTAGAATGTACAAGTCGTCAAACAAATTGACAAGTTCGTACGGTCACCACCTTCACTCATCCTACATGTTGGTAGCTTATTCTTGTAGAAATGGCCACTGTTCAGATGTTTGCTCTCTATTTATTCTAGGCCTTTACAGTTTACCATGACATATAGAATGGTTCAGTGATATAACTTGAACAATATAAGTGTGATGGTAGCTAGGTTGTCCAAGCCTGTACAAGCAAATATAACACTGGCCCTTTTGACAATACCTGCAGTAAACTTTCAGGAGATGAGGGACCATGCTTTATTGGTCCACCCTTTATTCCATCAAGCTCGTAAAGTGTCCCTACAGATATATGCCACTCATTACTGTCCTATGAAAAACAGTCCAGACTGAGTATTACATCGAGACCAGCAAAAAGACTTACCATTGAGAGCTGTGAAACAAACATAATGCTCTTCTACAATGTCACCAATCTGGCAAACGAGCGCCAGGCATGAAGTCAAACATTTTCAACGAAAATAGGAGAAGAAATTTTAACAAATATTTATATGCTCACATTTTCTTCTTATGCATTTTCACTACACAAAAAAATGATAACTGTAAAGAGATTATAAATCACTCTGAAAGACGTCCTGTCGTAGTCTGTTAGATAACTGTAAGTGATCATACCACCTTTTCAAAAAAAATACCACACTGGTTACTACAACAAAGTTGTCTTTGCATTTGAACTGAAAGAAACATTATGAAGACACTTCACAATATGAGCTAAAACAACATCAATCTATTGGCTGATGTAATGATCATTTAGGTCTCTGAGACAGAATCCCAGTTCACATAAGCCAAAAATAATAATAATCAGTACCTCTGTGTCACCAGCACTGGCAGCCAATGAATGAGCTCTTGCCATGTCATCGTCCTTCTCCAACACTCTGGCACGCTAAATGTATGGCATAAGATAAAAAGGATAACAAAAAACCGTTTGCGAGTGATCAAGGTAAGGATGAATGGTTTAAATTAAGAGATAAGAACCTCATACGGGTCCATGCTAGCTGTTGATTTGAAAAACAGGTCCAAGCCTGAATTCTCCACTACAAAAGACAACATAAGTTCGTTCAACAAAAACAGAGAGGCAACAGCACAGAATGGAATCATTTTACATGATTTACATACTGCAAATTCTATTAACCTACATAGAATCAATGGCCCCCTAATTACTTGCGCAACAGACAGAATGGCATCACAACAGAAGCACAAAAAGCACAGAGCTTACTTACATAGACTGATTTCTGAACATGCATTTCCAACAGCATGAAGTAAAGCGATAGTTCCACAAGCATTTCCTAATGAGTCGATCTGTTTTATGAAATACACCTCATCCAAACTTTCCTGTTGCAGAAGGAATATGTTGATGTCAAATGTGTTACCTGATGTAAGACCATAAGGGGCCTGTTACGGTGGACAGATCAGCTGCAACTGCAACTCATACTGATATATGGAAAAGGAATAGTCATGCGATCTAGTACAAGAAACAAATTTGCTCACCTTGTCTTCAGTAGCTAAGACTTGTTCTGGAGGAGCAGTTGGATCCTGCATCGGGCTAAAGGAATAAGCACTGAATCTCTGAAAGTACTAACCTAGGATATATCGAAACAAAATAGGACTGCCTACACACATTTTCACATAAACAATCACATTTACATATGAATGTCAATAATATGACTCCGTCTCCAACAATAGACAGTACTAGCATCGAAGTGAGTCGAGCGCACAGCGACCAGGTGAGAAGGATAGAATTTCTGGACCGCGTGGTGTATGTACCTCGGGCGGATCGGGGAAGCAGAAGACGACGGCGAGCACGGGCTGGGGCACCATGGCCAGCGCGTCGGCGTCTAGCCCGTACACGTCGTGGAACTCCGCCTCGCCCCGCGGGACACCCAGCGAGCACATGAACTGCGCCCCCCGCGGCGAGGAGTTCGGTCAGATAGATGGTCACAGTAGCGATGGATGATAGGAGCAGCAGGCAGCGGCGGCCCTAACCTCGTTGAAGACTTCGGGGCTGGACTCCAGCGGGGGCCACCTTTCGCCGGAGCAGGCAGAGGCGGAGGAGGTCGGCGCTGCCATGGGGATTTCGCCGGAGGTGGAGCGGAGCGGCAGTCCTTTTTTTTTTTTTTGAGGGGGACGAGGGGAGCAACCAGTTGGCGAGCAAGCCTCCCTGTTAAAAGTAAAACTGAGAATAGATTGAATGAATTAACTGTCAAGGATTTCATTGATGTAATGGTATATATACAAGCCGAGGGGATGCCTCGAGAGATGTCGGTTACATGTTGTCTGAGAGAGGGAGAAGGGACGCGCGTCCGTACGGAGAGGTGACTGTTCGGTGTATGGACACACTAATGTCGGTTCACTAATGACGGTTCATCAATTAGGGTGTGCTAATTAACTAAAGGTCATGTGCTAATTTATTCCTAACACTCCACCTTGTACAACACCGCTTCTTGAATAATCCATTGTTGAAGACTTCTTGTATATTCATTGTTGTCTTGAGAAATCCTTTGAATAGTCTTTAAAGTCTCCTCCAAAAACTCTGTGGGAAAAATACGAGAAGAATAGTGTAGATATGTTGCTAAAACTTCTTTAAACCCAGTGGAAAAATAATAAGGAGAAAATGATGCAACATAT
Source organism: Thinopyrum elongatum (assembly GCA_011799875.1). Taxonomy (NCBI): domain Eukaryota; kingdom Viridiplantae; phylum Streptophyta; class Magnoliopsida; order Poales; family Poaceae; genus Thinopyrum; species Thinopyrum elongatum. Next base: position 674,671,077 of record CM022298.1, read on the forward strand.
AATGATTATTGTCTCTTAATAACTCATATGAGAAAAACCTTTGAAGAAGGAGAAAACTCGTTGGTGAGTTTAGAGAACAATTAATATGTCTTGAGTACTTCCTTTAAAAACCCCGGTAGGGAAAAAATAGGAAGTATGACATATTATCTTTGAGAAGATGTTGCCTCATTAAAAACCATTATGAGAAACTTTGAGAGAAACTCATAAGGGATAAAAGTGCGATCTGATATGCCATTGAAAACTCCTTTAAAACCCAGTAGGAAAAACATAAGGAGAAAATGATATGGCATATATGGACACTTGTGTTTATATTGTCTCGTTAAAAACCTTTTATGAGAAATCATTAGGGAAAAACTCATGAAGAAAAAAATAGTACAATATATGCAATCTAATGATTGTTAACATGTTATAGTTTGGGAGATTACTCCCCCTGAACTTTGCTAATCTGGAGGATATGTCATACCAATTCCATTGACATGATCATGACACTGTGAATAATCTGTTGGATTTTCACAGTATTTTAATTGCAAAATGTTGTCTCACTTTTCTATAATTCGTGAGGATAAGAAATTCGAGCAATGCGCTTTATGATATTGCTCTTCATACAACATGTAGGTATTGAGTAACACAAGTGGTAGTATCTTGATAAATCAAGTTATGTGATTTTGATGAATCTCAACCACATGATTTTGAGTGTGGTTAATCATTCTGCTAAGGCATGCATATTTTGCAATGCTTTTGGATAAATCAATTACTTCAGAATAATAAGTGGAAGTAGCCGTTAAAGTCTATTTAGATGACTTTCAGCCGAAGGCTATTCCAGCAAATTCAGTCATTGATATGGCACTGTTGTGATCAAATAAAGAGCCAATACCATTATATCATAAAATGGTCATATCTTGATTTTGCTAATGGAATTACTCAAGATTTATTGTGAGCTTGAGATATAAGTTGATATTCCTTATATCGAACATATACCTTTTGTTGGGGTTGCACTCTGAACAAACATAGAAAATATAGTGTCAGGCCTGACGTAGTTTGCAATTATATGAGTGCTTTGGCATTAGTGAGATAAAGAACTTCAGGTCCTGATATCACTTCATTATCACCCCTAGGTATGAATGGATTTGTATGACCATACATGTCTTTTATTGGTATGATATATCCACATTGAACTTCTCATATGTTTTGGATACATGTAGACTGGTATGTATTTCTTGAGAGAATGCTCAAGTTGTAAACTTAAGCTAAATTTGGTTGAATCCAAATTTTCCGTCTTGAGATGATTTTGTGTATGTTCAGGTCTTGAATAGACATTGATGATGAGGTCATCGATATACACTACATGATATAAGGAAATCAGCTTTGGGATTCCTTTCTTAACCACGTAAACAATCATCATTATTTGAGCCTTTCAAAGAAGAAACTCATTTAGTCGGTAGTACCATATGATTTCCGACTATATCAAGTCAATGAGTGACTTCAGAAGTTTTACACAATATATGTTGCGATTTGTTTGCGGATTCGGAACTGTAAGCCCTTCAGGGACTTCAATATAGATTTTCGAAATGTGTGACTCATATGAGTATGTAGCCACTACATTCATCAACTGCATGGATAATATTATTTGTACTGCCAATTATATTTAGTATCGAAACATAATTCCACTCATACCAAGAGGGTATGTTACATCGTAATCGATGTCGGGTCTCTGCGTTAACACTTTTGCTACAAGACTCGCTTTCTCACCACTTCATTGACTTTGTTATGAATGAGAAGTTATTTGTATTCCATATGGGAGATACTTATGAGGAGTATGTATTACTGCGGTAAATACAACTCTTTTGTTGAGCGACTGCTATTCTTCATTACTTGCTTCCTTTCATGTGAACCAATATGAATGCAAGAGGCACTCTACCATGGACTTTGGTTCAGGGCCCAAAAGGTTTTAGCAAATTTGCAAAGAAATATATGTCGACAAATGTAGTCTTTTGTTATATGATTCTGGTGGAATCGATGAAATTTGTGGAAATGTATTTATACCTTTGAACTCATTGTGATTTCCTACAACAATGGAGTCAAGGTGTTTCGATGTCCCAGCACTAAAAATAGTGTGCACATCTATGGCAGGCTTTGGATGATTAGCATCCTATGAGGTGTCTTTTAACTTGATGTTGAATTGTATGTACTGATTGATTGTAACACCCCTGTGTAATAGCCATTGTGATCAACTGCTAATAATGCCAAGTCACTCCTATTTGCAGTGCTTAATCACTTTGGTTAATTATTCAATTCAAACTCTATTCTGAAAATCAACTCAAATACAAAAGGTAAATATGAAGTTGCTCAAAACTTGTGGGAAAAATGTTCACATTATAGCAAATAATCTAAAACTAATTGCTGTTAAGGAACACAACATCATCATCTACCACAGAAGGGCCTAAGTATTTTAACAGAGCCCAATCAGCATTTAAAATGCCCAAATCATTTTTGAATAAATTCAAATGGTTTTCAAAAATGCCCAAACTTCTTGAAGCAGTGTTGGAAATTGCAATGCACATGTGTGACCAAGTTTCACATTTTTGCTACTACATTTGAATGCTCAAAATAATTCAAAACCTACTCTGTAAAAAGAAAAAAAGGCAGAAGCAGAAAATAAAAAGAAACGAGGCACTGTGCACTGGGCCTAAGTGCACAGTGCCCCGATCCAGCCCATCTCTCTCTCTCTCTCCCTCGCGCTGTCACTCCCTCCATGGCTGCGCCGGCGCGCACCGGCCGCAGCTCGACACGGCGGCAGCCACCGACGCCGCGGGGAGATAAGGACGAGCCTCATCCATCTCCCCTGGTCGCCCGTCACTTTCCCCCTCTCCCCCTCGCCTGTTCCTCGCCGTTTCTCCCTCCCAAATCCATCGGCCGAGCGCAGTCGTCGCGGCGCTTCGTTGCTAGCCGTGGCCATCGGCGCCGGCTTCCTCCTCTGTGGTGTCCAGGCGGTCTGCCAGTGATCGCCTCGTCGCCTGGTGCCTTCAGTTGGAGCGGGGAGGCCCTGAAGCTGCTGTTCGCCGTCGCCCCTTTTCTTCTTCGACTCCGGAGCTTGCCAGCAGCCACGACCTCCTCTGCTGCTACTAAGTTGCCACGGGTCTTTCTTGACCGCGCGGTGAGCTCCCCTCTCCTCTCTGTCTCTCTCTCGAGCCTCTCTGCTCCGCTCTATTTAGCTCGCCGCTGCACCGAGTTCGGGCCGCCGCCGTCGCTACCATTAACGAGCTCCCGAGCCCCTACGGCTCGAGCCAGTGGCTCTGATGAGCTCCTGGAGTGCTGCTGCTGCTGCCTGACTAGCCAGCTAGTTCGCTGGCGCCGCGTTTAGCCGATCCTGCGAGCACCCGAACTCCAGCGTCCGCCGCGGTCGACGCCGCCGCCGATTTAGGTCACCTCCGGCGAAACCGTTGGCACCACGCGACGCGCGCGAGCGCCAGCTTTCGAACGCAAGTGGTTGCGCGCGAAAAGACCTACCATAGCGCATTTCCGAGCGGCTCCAGCGATCGGCCGCCGTGATTTTGGTCGCTGGAGCAACTCCGGTGGCCGCCGCCGACGTGGACGCTTGGGACCCACTCCAGAGCCACTGCCAGTGGGCCCTGGGGGCCCCAGTTGACTGGGTTGACCCAGTCAACATGCTGACTGGGCAGCCCCCAGCCTCTAACATGTGGGCCCCGCTGATATTTAGTTTAATTAATGTTTTTATAACTAAAATTAATTATATTAGCCTAATGTCTCACTGACACCCGGGGCCCACACCCCTAATTAGTTTAGTTAAAATAGTTAATCCTCTGTTAAAGCCACTGTCACTGACATGTGGGTCCCACTGGACCCACAGGTTAGGTTTGACCTGGTCAGCCGACCAGTTGACCTGCTGACATCATCTTTTAGTCATGCTGACATCATAAATCTTTTCTGCTAATAAAAATAATTCCAGAAAATGTTTAAATCTTTGAAAATTCATTATTAATAAACCGTAACTCGGATCGAAAAACTTTATACATGGAAGTTGATTAGAACGACGAGACGAATCTGATCGTGTCGTCTGTTTCCATGTCGGAACACCCTACGTAGGAGAACCCGCAACTTTTCGTCCAAAACCGGTAGATGAATAGTGCATATTAACCGGTTAATAACTCCCACGCTAATCCTAAAATAACCAAAATGACTTAGATGCATCTTTAGGCAATCCTGCACTGCATCCTAGGCATGGCATGCTTGTGTTGCATCGTTTGCTGTCAATTTACCTGTTTCTTCCCCCTCTTCTCTCTCGGTAGAGACCTAATAGAGACCCCACCTTATCCCGACTGCCCCGCTGAAGTATCAGAAGACCCGATCAACGGGATCGAAGACCAGGCCCCGGCACCGCACATCACTTCCCCCTTAGTTGCTCGACACTACTGGGTTACTATCGAGTGCCGAGGGTGATACCTCGTCAGCACTTCTGATGATAACTTTGTAGGTTAGTTAATCGGTCGTGGTCAGTGAGGGTGATACCTCCTACACCACCCCCGATAACGACGTCGTCGTGCGACACCTCAAGTGTGGACCTCGAGGGTGATTCCTCCTTCGTTCACCTTGACGACAGCGTCCGGTGGAATTCCATCGAGGGTGATTCCTCAGGGTTCCCCCTAGTGTTAGACACACTGATACTATGATTACTATGATTTTACACTGAACCATGTTACTAAAGACGGGTCGGCCCTGAGGGGTACCCGCGCGAGCTTAATTGCGAGTGATGTGGAATCGGGTGGACCTGGAAGGTGCCCGAGAGTTGAATACGAGGCGTGGCCGGGCATTCTTAGCCCTTGCCGCAAGTCCTCGAGACGGGGCGACGGGGTCACATCGATCGTGAGTCTCTGCTCGTTAACGCGCGCTCCTAATCCACTAACGGTTTGGATATTTGATCCGAGGGGCCTCTGGCCTGATAGCACTAACCATCACATGGGCATAGTATGGGTGTTCTGCGTCGTATACTTCAGCCGAAGCTTAATAGACGTCAGCAACTGAGCGGCACACGCTGGGTTGGACTGGGAACGCAACCGCACTTGTATAAGGGGTTGCTAGGTCTGCTCACCGGCGGTGCACGTAACGTGCAGGAGTTCCCGGGGCGATGGCCCAAGACCCCTGGGGGCATAGGTTAGTCCAGCGTGCTGACCTCTCTGTTAAGTATTCGGTCGGGTTGCGGCGTATCGTTTGGCTGAGGCTGGGCATGACCCAGTAAAGTGTGTCCGACCGAAGTTAAGCGAGCGTAGTGGGTAAGTTGGTGCACCCCTGCAGGGAAGAAAACATCTATCCATAGCCTGTCCTACGGTAACGGACACTCGGAGTTGTATCCCGATCGGTACAACTAGAACTGGTGACTTGAGATGAAATGGATAGTATGGCTCTGGGATTGCTTTCTCGCAGGGAGTCGAGGAAGGATCTCTTGGCGAGGTTGATATCATTACTATTACTTTACTTTATGTTAATCTGCACTCTTCTATTTCTGCAAGACCGATGAAGATGCTTGAAGATGCTAGTCTTCGATAGGACTAGGCCTTCCTCTCTAATCCGGCATTTCTGCAGCATAGTCCACATATACAGCCCTCCTTTGATAATGTTGCATATGTAGTGTAGATCCTTGCTTGCTGAGTACTTCAGATGAGTACTCACGTTTGCTTTACTTTCTTTTTCTCCCTGTATCCTTTTGTCGCAACCAGATGACGGAGCCCCTGAGCCAGCTGCCCCCGCCGACAGCTACTACTACTACTACCCTCTCGGCGAGTACTACTACAAGGAGCCGACAGACGACTAGGAGTAGATTCGGAGGGTCGGAGGCAGGAGGGCTACGCCTTTCGATCGTAGTATTTTATTTTACCCCGCCTTCTAAAGGCCTATCTGTAACTCTGTCATATCTGTACCCAGATATCTGATGCTTCCGCTGACACTTGTATGCCATCGAGCTATGTATTCGAGCCCTCGAGGCCCTGGCTTGTAATATAAAGCTTGTATGACTTTATTTATGTTTTAGAGTTGTGTTGTGATATCTTCAAGTGAGTCCTTAGGCTTGATCATGTGCATTTGCGTGTATGGTTAGTGCACGATTAAGCCGGGGTCGTCACATTGATGATCTAGTTTCCTCTGTTTTCGAGGAAGCATGTGAGAAATTATATCTCATGTAGTCAGATTTCTCCCCCTCTTGCTCTCATTTGGGGAGAATAGTGGTTTATTAGGTACCTTCACTTTCTCTAACATTTAACTGCAGGAATATAAAATTTAGTGACACATTTGTCATCAGTAAATGTATGTGGCAGATTTGCAATGAGTTGCAAATATATGATTCTCTGAACTTCTAGTTCAGATTCTTAAGTACGTGGTCATAAGGACTGAATCTTAATGACTTATTTCTTGGCATTCTTTGTGGTACTAATTTCCCTCTAATGCCATAAAATGTCCTTATTGCTAATGCATCAACATACGGGCTGATAATAACTCCCCTATTTGGGGCTCAATTTATTTATGATTGACGGATAAATAGTTATTCCTCACATAGATCCCTAATTTGTTGCGAGGGCCCATTGATGTACGCTGGAGTGGTGATATCGGTATGTAACCGAATTATCGCAGATGGGAATTACTTTGTTGATTTCCACGTACTTACTACAAGGGGAAAGTAGTATGCTATGCAGTTGTTATGATTTAGATCATACTTACGGTGTGTAAGGTCGTACGTATGTGTCCAGCAAGAGGCTGGTAAATTACAATTCTACAAGAGTGGTCATGTAATCAATATCAATACCTTTGATAAGATTTCTAACTAAACCATTCTAGGTATGTACATAAAGTACTAACATTTCTGTTGAAATGAGTCCAACGATGTTGTCCATATCCTCTGTGCAGGATAATTTGCTCTTACTTCGGTAAGTTGAGAAATTAATTTAATAAGATCATGCATAGTAGTGTGTGATAAGAGACACACTTGAAATCATTTTATAAATGTTTCTATGAGTACCATGAAGTATCTTAATAAACCCAGATAATGGTTGAGTCCACGTGTATCTTCTGAATGTGTTCTAAGAAGAATGAATGGCTCATTTGGAATTTTAAGGTGAGAGGGCCTTAAAACTTATTTCCCCTTTGGCACATGCGGTGCATATAAAAATCTGAAGATTTGGGGAATTTTACAACTTGGTAAATTATGACCAACAGATTTTTCAATAATTTTCTAATCATCCCCAAACCAGGATGGACAAGGCTATCAAGCCAAATGTTCATTTATTAAGATATAGGAAATTACTGTGTACGCAACAACATTGAGTATGAATTGAATCGTACATTCAAAAATCATTAAATATTATGTCCGAAAAATAGGATATTGGACATCGCACTACATGTAGTAGCACAAGTATAGGCTAAAGATATTGTGGGAATAATTAGGAGATTACATGAGGTCTCCAATATTACTGAAAATTTAACTACGCAAACATATCGTCGGTGCAAAGGAATTCACCTTCCTTTTATTGCACTCTAGACTTTTGGTTCTCCTTCTGATGAAGATCTGAGAACAATCATTTACCGGAATATTTTCTAGTTGTACGTTTGCAAATTTTCAAATTTATCCCAATGAACTTATTTTCCTTTTTAATAATTATGTGGTGTGGTTTGACCATATGTTTGAGGGTTTGGTAATCATAGGTACGATATTTGTATAACCACACATTTGACAAACTTGAGAGTTGTCTTTAGATTGTTTGAAAACGATTTATTATCTATTAAGAGACAATTATGTCTTTGGTTGTCTTTTAGCCGCCACTTTACTTTGAAGTCCTCATGGTTATATTTCGTCGCCACTGACTTGCATAGTATTGAGTACCAGCAAGATTTTCAAATGATGGTATAGCACCTGTGGGGTGAGTCTGATGATTTTAAGAAATTCCATGTTCCTTCATCATGGAAAATGGTAGTACCATCATAAGAGGATGTAAAGTGTATTAAGGGCTTTTCAACCGGATCTACGTATTAAAATATTTGATCATTGGATCTCAACTTGAAGTTGATTAAAGTGACAGAATTGTGAGCCGCGATAGACTTGAGGTCTTGAAAATGAATGGGGGTGATCATTCGCGATGTGCTCATGGCAGCATGTTTCTCTTAAGGGAAATATTTGAGGTGAATGAATATTCATCCATTATGTACTTTGTTTGAGAACTAAGTGAAGTTGGTGACATATAAAATACAATATGTACATACTTAGCTATTAAGAGAATAGCAATGACATTTTTCGAATGTGGGGTTAGAGTGGCAATAAGGCCACAGATGGATACAATGACTGATGTCCATGACCCCTGTTGGGAAACGTAGCATGCAATTTCAAAAAAAAATCTACGCTCACGCAAGATCTATCTTGGAGATGCATAGCAACGAGAGGGGGAGAGTGTTTCTACGTACGCTCGTAGACCGAAAGCGGAAGCGTTTGACAACGCGGTTGATGTAGTCGAACTTCTTCTCGTTCCGACCGATCAAGCACCGAACGTATGGCACCTCCGAGTTCTGCACACGTTCAGCTCGATGACGTCCCTCGAACTCTTGATCCAGCAAAGTGTCGAGGAAGTAGATGAGTTCCGTCAGCACAACGGCATGGTGACGGTGATGGTGAAGTGATCCGCGCAGGGCTTCGCCTAAGCACTACGAAGATATGACCGAGGGTGTAATCTGTGGAGGGGGGTGCCACACACGGCTAACAATTATTGGTGTGTGTTCTAGGCGCCTCCTCCCCATGTATATATAGGTGGGAGGGGGAGGGGAGCTGCCATGGGGCGCCCCAAGTAGGAGGAATCCTACTTGGGGCCCTAGTCCTATTCGCCCCCCCCCCCTTTCTTTATTACCGGAAGGGGGAAAAGGGAAGAGATGGGGGAGGAAGGAAAGGGGGGGCCGAACCCCCTCCTTCTTCTCCTATTCGGCCTCCTTCCTTAGGGGGGGGGGGGTGCCACCCCTTGTGGGATGGTGTGCTCCCCTCCTATGGCCCATAAGGCCCATTATTCCCCCGAGGGGTTCCGGTAACCCCCCTGTAGTCCGATAAATACCCGATACTCTCCGGAACACTTCCGGTGTCCGAATACTATCATCCTATATATCAATATTTACCTCTCGACCGTTTAGAGACTCCTTGTCATGTCCGTGATCTCATCCGGGACTCCGAACAACATTCGGTCACCAAATCACATAACTCATATAATACAAAATCGTCATCGAACGTTAAGCATGCGGACCCTACGGATTCGAGAACTATGTAGACATGACCGAGACACCTCTCCGGTCAATAACCAATAGCGGAACCTGGATGCTCATATTGGCTCCTACATATTCTACGAAGATCTTTATCAGTCGAACCGTAATGACAACATACGCTATTCCCTTTGTCCATCGGTATGTTACTTGCCCGAGATTCGATCGTCCGTATCTTTATACCTAGTTCAATCTCATTGCCGGCAAGTCTCTTTACTCGTTCCATAATACATCATCCTGTGACTAAGTCACTTTGCTTGCAAGGCTTCTTATGATGTGCATTACCGAGAGGGCCTAGAGATACCTCTCCGATACTCGGAGTGACAAATCCTAATCTCGATCTATGCCAACCCAACAGACACCTTCGGAGATACCTGTAGAGCATCTTTATAATCACCCAGTTATGTTGTGATGTTTGATAGCACACAAGGCATTCCTCCGGTATCCGGGAGTTGCATAATCTCATAGTCGAAGGAATATGTATTTGACATGAAGAAAGCAGTAGCAATAAAACTGAACGATCATTATGCTAAGCTAACGGATGGGTCTTGTCCATCACATCATTCTCCTAATGATGTGATCCCGTTCATCAAATGACAACACATGTCTATGGTTAGGAAACTTAACCATCTTTGATTAACGAGCTAGTCTAGTAGAGGCTTACTAGGGACACGGTGTTTTGTCTATGTATCCACACATGTATCAAGTTTCCAGTTAATACAATTCTAGCATGAATAATAAACATTTATCATGAATAAGGAAATATAAAATAACATCTTTATTATTGCCTCTAGGGCATATTTCCTTCAGTCTCCCACTTGCACTAGAGTCAATAATCTAGATTACATTGTAATGATTCTAACACCCATGGAGTCTTGGTGCTGATCATGTTTTGCTCGTGGAAGAGGCTTAGTCAACGGGTCTGCCACATTCAGATCCGTATGTATTTTGCAAATCTCTATGTCTCCCTCCTTGACTTGATCACGGATGGAGTTGAAGCGTCTCTTGATGTGTTTGGTTCTTTTGTGAAATCTGGATTCCTTTGCCAAGGCAATAGCTCCAGTATTGTCACAAAAGATTTTCATTGGACCCGATGCACTAGGTATTACATCTAGATCGGATATGAACTCCTTCATCCAGACTCCTTCATTTGCTGCTTCCGAAGCAGCTATGTACTCTGCTTCACACATAGATCCTGCCACGACGCTCTGCTTGGAACTGCACCAACTGACAGCTCCACCATTAAAAATAAATACGTATCCGGTTTGTGACTTAGAGTCATCCGGATCAGTGTCAAAGCTAGCATCGACGTAACCATTTACGACGAGCTCTTTGTCACCTCCATAAATGAGAAACATATCCTTGGTCCTTTTCAGGTACTTCAGGATGTTCTTGACCGCTGTCCAGTGATCCACTCCTGGATTACATTGGTACCTCCCTGCTAAACTTATAGCAAGGCACACATCAGGTCTGGTACACAGCATAGCATACATGATAGAACCTATGGCTGAGGCATAGGGAATGACTTTCATTTTCTCTCTATATTCTGCAGTGGTCGGGCATTGAGTCTTACTCAACTTCACACCTTGCAACACAGGCAAGAACCCTTTCTTTGACTGATCCATTTTGAACTTCTTCAAAACTTTATCAAGGTATGTGCTTTGTGAAAGTCCTATTGAGCATCTCGATCTATCCCTATAGATCTTGATGCCCAATATATAAGCAGCTTCACCGTGGTCTTTCATTGAAAAACTCTTATACAAGTATCCTTTTATGCTATCCAGAAATTCTACATCATTTCCAATCAACAATATGTCATCCACATATAATATTAGAAATGCTACAGAGCTCCCACTCACTTTCTTGTAAATACAGACTTCTCCGAAAAGTCTGTATAAAACCATATGCTTTGATCACCTCATCAAAGCGTATATTCCAATTCCGAGATGCTTGCACTAGTCCATAGATGGATCGCTAGAGCTTGCACACTTTGTTAGCACCTTTAGGATCGACAAAACCTTCTGGTTGCATCATATACAACTCTTCTTTAAGAAATCCATTAAGGAATGCAGTTTTGATGTCCATTTGCCAGATTTCATAATCATAAAATGCGGTAATTGCTAACATGATTCGGACAGACTTAAGCATCGCTACGGGTGAGAAATTCTCATCGTAGTCAACTCCTTGAACTTGTCGAAAACCTTTTGCGACAAGTCAAGCTTTGTAGATAGTAACATTACCATTGGCGTCAGTCTTCTTCTTGAAGATCCATTCATTCTCTATGGCTCGCCGATCATCGGGCAAGTTCACCAAAGTCCACACTTTGTTCTCATACATGGATCCTATCTCAGATTTCATGGCCTCAAGCCATCTGTCGGAATCTGGGCTCATCATAGCTTCTTCATAGTTCGTAGGTTCGCCTTGGTCTAGTAACATGACTTCCAGTACAGGATTTCCGTACCACTCTGGTGCGGATCGTGTTCTGGTTGACCTACGAGGTTCTGTAGTAACTTGATATGAAGTTTCATGATCATCATCATTAGCTTCCTCTCTAGTTGGTGTAGGCATCACGGGAATGGTTTTCTCTGATGAACTACTTTCCAATTCGAGAGAAGGTATGATAACCTCATCAAGTTCTACTTTCCTCCCACTCACTTCTTTCGAGAGAAACTCCTTCTCTAGAAAGGTTCCATTCTTGGCAACAAAGATCTTGCCTTCGGATCTGTGGTAGAAGGTGTACCCAATTGTTTCCTTTGGGTATCCTATGAAGACGCACTTCTCCGATTTGGGTTCGAGCTTATCAGGCTGAAGCCTTTTGACATAAGTGTCGCAACCCCAAACTTTAAGAAATGACAGCTTAGGTTTCTTGACAAACCACAGTTCATACGGTGTCGTCTCAACGGATTTAGACGGTGCCCTATTTAACGTGAATGCAGCTGTCTCTAATGCATAACCCCAAAATGATAGTGGTAAATCGGTAAGAGACATTATAGATCGCACCATATCTAATAAAGTACGGTTACGACGTTCGGACACACCATTACGCTGTGGTGTTCCAGGTGGCGTGAGTTGTGAAACTATTCCACATTGTTTTAAATGAAGGCCAAACTCGTAACTCAAATATTCGCCTCCGTGATCAGATCATAGAAACTTTATTTTCTTGTTACGATGATTCTCTACTTCACCCTGAAATTCTTTGAACTTTTCAAATGTTTCAGACTTGTGTTTCATCAAGTAGATATACCCATATCTGCTCAAATCATCTGTGAAGGTCAGAAAATAACGATACCCGCCGCGTGCTTCAACACTCATCGGACCGCATACATCGGTATGTATTATTTCCAATAAGTCATTAGCTCGCTCCATTGTTCCGGAGAACGGAGTTTTAGTCATCTTGCCCATGAGGCATGATTCGCAAGTATCAAATGATTCATAATCAAGTGATTCCAAAAGCCCATCTGCATGGCATTTCTTCATGCGTTTTACCCCAATATGACCTAAACGGCAGTGCCACAAATATGTTGCACTATCATTATCAACTTTGCATCTTTTGGCATCAATATTATGAATATGTGTATCACCACGATCGAGATTCAACAAAAATAGACCACTCTTCAAGGGTGCATGACCATAAAAGATACTACTCATATAAATAGAACAACCATTATTCTCTGATTTAAATGAATAACCGTCTCGCACTAAACAAGATCCATATATAATGGTCATGCTCAACGCTGGCACCAAATAATAATTATTCAGGTCTAAAACTAATCCCGAAGGTAGATGTAGAGGTAGCGTGCCGACGGCGATCACATCGACCTTGGAACCATTCCCGACGCGCATCATCTCCTCGTCCTTAGCCAATCTTCGTTCAATCCGTAGCTCCTGTTTCAAGTTACAAATATGAGCAACCAAACCAGTATCAAATACCCAGGTGCTACTACGAGCATTAGTAAGGTACACATCAATAACATGTATATCAAATATACCTTTGTTCACTTTGCCATCCTTCTTATCCGCCAAATACTTGGGGCAGTTCCGCTTCCAGTGACCAGTTCCTTTGCAGTAGAAGCACTCAGTTTCAGGCTTAGGTCCAGCTTTGGGCTTCTTCCCGGGAGTGGCATCTTACTTGCCATTCTTCTTGAAGTTCCCCTTCTTTCCCTTGCCCTTTTTCTTGAAACTAGTGGTCTTGTTAACCATCAACACTTGATGCTCCTTCTTGATTTCTACCTCCACATCTTTGAGCATTGCGAAGAGCTCGGGAATTGTCTTTTCCATCCCTTGCATATTATAGTTCATCACGAAGCCTTTGTAGCTTGGTGGCAGTGATTGAAGAACTCTGTCAATAACACTATCATCTGGAAGATTAACTCCCAGCTGAGTCAAGTGATTATGATATCCAGACATTCTGAGTATGTGTTCACTGACAGAACTGTTCTCCTCCATCTTGCAGCTATAGAACTTGTTGGAGACTTCATATCTCTCAACTCGGGCATTTGCTTGAAATATTAACTTCAACTCCTGGAACATCTCATATGCTCCATGACGTTCAAAATGTCTTTGAAGTCCCGATTCTAATCCGTAAAGCATGGCACACTGAACTATCAAGTAGTCATCAGATCGAGCTTGCCAGATGTTCATAACATCAGCATCTGCTCCTGCAGCAGGCCTTTCACCTAGCGGTGCATCAAGGACATAATTCTTCTGTGCAGCAATGAGGATAATCCTCAAGTTACGGACCTACTCCGTGTAGTTGCTACCATCATCTTTCAACTTAGCTTTCTCTAGGAACGCATTAAAATTCAAGGGAACGGTAGCACGGGCCATTGATCTACAACATAGATATGCAAATACTATCAGGACTAAGTTCATGATAAATTAAGTTCAATTAATCAAATTACTTAAGAACTCCCACTTAGATAGACATCCCTCAAGTCATCTAAATGATACGTGATCCAAATCAACTAAACCATGTCCGATCATCACGTGAGATGGAGTAGTCATCAATGGTGAACATCTCTATGTTGATCATATCTACTATATGATTCACGTTCGACCTATTGGTCTCCAGTGTTCCGAGGCCATGTCTGTACATGCTAGGCTCGTCAAGTTTAACCCGAGTATTCCGCATGTGAAAAACTGTCTTGCACCCGTTGTATTTGAACGTAGAGTCTATCACACCCGATCATCATGTGGTGTCTCAACACGACGAACTGTCGCAACGGTGCATACTCAGGGAGAACACTTATATCTTGAAATTTAGTGAAGGGATCATCTTATAATGCTACCGTCGTTCTAAGCAAAATAAGATGCATAAAGGATAAACATCACATGCAATCAAAATATGTGACATGATATGGCCATCATCATCTTGTGCTTTTGATCTCCATCTCCAAAGCATCATCATGATCTCCATCGTCACCGGCTCAACACCTTGATCTCTATCGTTGCGTCGTGGTCATCTCGCCAACTATTGCTTCTACAACTATCGCTAACGCATAGTGATAAAGTAAAGCAATTACATGGCGTTTGCATTTCATACAATAAAGCGACAACCATAAGGCTCCTGCCAGTTGCCGATAACTTTTACAAAACATGATCATCTCATACAACAACGTATATCACATCATGTCTTGACCATATCACATCACAACATGCCCTGCAAAAACAAGTTAGACGTCCTCTACTTTGTTGTTGCAAGTTTTACGTGGCTGCTACGGGCTTCTAGCAAGAACCGTTCTTACCTACGCATCAAAACCACAATGGTGATTTATCAAGTTTGCTGTTTTAACCTTCAACAAGGACTGGCCGCAGTCAAATTTGATTCAACTAAAGTAGGAGAAACAGACACCCGCCAGCCACCTTTATGCAAAACTAGTTGCATGTCTGTCGGTGGAACCGGTCTCATGAACGTGGTCATGTAAGGTTGGTCCGGGCCGCTTCATCCAACAATACCGCCGAATCAAAATAAGACGTTGGTGGTAAGCAGTATGACTATCACCGCCCACAACTCTTTGTGTTCTACTCGTGCATATCATCTACGCATAGACCTAGCTCGGGTACCACTGTTGGGAAACATAGCATGCAATTTCAAAAAAAATTCTACGCTCACGCAAGATCTATCTAGGAGATGCATAGCAACGAGAGGGGGAGAGTGTGTCTACGTACCCTCGTAGACCGAAAGCGGAAGCGTTTGACAACGCGGTTGATGTAGTCGAACTTCTTCTCGTTCCAACCGATCAAGCACCGAACATACGGCACCTCCGAGTTCTGCACACGTTTAGCTCGATGATGTCCCTCGAACTCTTGATCCAGCAAAGTGTCGAGGAAGTAGATGAGTTACGTCAGCACAACGGCATGGTGACAGTGATGGTGAAGTGATCCGCGCAGGGCTTCGCCTAAGCACTACGAAGATATGACCGAGAGTGTAATCTGTGGAGGGGGGCGCCGCACACGGCTAACAATTATTGGTGTGTGTTCTAGGCGCCCCCTCCCCATGTATACATAGGTGGGAGGGGGAGGGGAGCTTCCATGGGGCGCCCCAAGTAGGAGGAATCCTACTTGGGGCCCTAGTCCAATTCACCCCCCCCCCCTTTCCTTATTACCGGAAGGGGAAAAAGGGAAGAGAGGGGGGAGGAAGGAAAGGGGGGGCCCGAACCCCCTCCTCCTTCTCCTATTCAGCCTCCTTCCTTAGGGGGGGGGGGGCGCCACCCCTTGTGGGCTGGTGTGCTCCCCTCCTATGGCCCATAAGGCCCATTATTCCCCCAGGGGGTTCCGGTAACCCCCCGGTAGTCCGATAAATACCCAATACACTCCGGAACACTTCTGGTGTCCGAATACTATCATCCTATATATCAATATTTACCTCTCGACCATTTTGAGACTCCTCTTCATGTCCGTGATCTCATCCGAGACTCCGAACAACATTCGGTCACCAAATCACATAATTCATATAATACAAAATCGTCATCGAACGTTAAGTGTGCGGACTCTACGGGTTCAAGAACTATGTAGACATGACCGAGACACCTCTCCGGTCAATAACCAATAGCGGAACCTGGATGCTCATATTGGCTCCTACATATTCTACGAAGATCTTTATCGGTCGAACCGTAATGACAACATACGTTATTCCCTTTGCCCATCGGTATGTTACTTGCCCGAGATTCGATCGTCGGTATCTTTATACCTAGTTCAATCTCGTTACCGGCAAGTCTCTTTACTCGTTCCGTAATACATCATCCTATGACTAAGTCACTTTGCTTGCAAGGCTTCTTATGATGTGCATTACCGAGAGGGCCCAGAGATACCGTTCTCTGGTAATCGGCCTCACAACTACGAGGAAGCACTCAAGGGTCCTTGTCGAAAACACAGTATTGATGGCAAGCCAGCAAACCACTCCTGGGAGAATTGTTTTATCATGCAGGAGTTTAAGAGTCAAGCTTTTCAACAACACCACAATGGGGGTGGTAACGGTGGCCACCCTGGAAGCATGGGGGCTGGCGGCTCAGGCGCCGGCTTCCCAGGTAGTGGGTTCCAGCAAGCCGGTTTTCAAGGAGGACCCGGCCAGAATGCCGGGTTCCAGGGAGGCGGCAACAATAGAGGCAACAATCAGTCAAATGAGGGCAACCAAAACCAGGAAGGTCAGACCGGGTTCCAGAGCAATCCAAAGCAGTTGAATAGCGACCAGTATCATGTTTTCACGACAAGTACTTGCAAGAGGGACAGGAAACTTCAACGACGTGCTGTCCACGCCACTTCGCCAGCAATCCCTGAGTACTTAAACTAGTCTAAATACACTATCACTTGGAGTAGAGAGGATCATCCACCCTGAGTTGAGAATCTTGAAGGGCTTGCTTTGGTTGTTGCTCCTCAGGTTGGAGGCTATAAATTGACCAAAGTTCCTATGGACAGAGGCAGCAGCATCAACATACTGTATTACGACACGTTTAAGCGGATGAGTCTCTTAGAAAAATAGCTCAAGCCGTCCTCCACAATCTTTCATGGTATTGTCCCGGGCAAGTCGGCATACCCTATCTGCAGAATTTCCTTAGATGTGGCCTTTGGCACTGAGTTGAACTACAGATGCGAGTTGTTGATGTTTGAAGTGGTGAAACTCAAGAGCCCTTATCATGCTCTGTTTGGGAGACCGGCTTATGCATGGTTTATGGTACGCCCTTGCTACGTCTATCTGAAACTCAAGATGCCTGGATCCAAGGGAACTATCACAGTGGATGGTGACAGAAAAATTGCGCTCGAGTGTGAGGAAGGTGGTGCCGCTTACGCTGAGTCAGCCTGTGCAGCCGAGGAGTTGAAATACTACAAGGATAATGTCGAGCCGACCGACATGACGCCTCTGAAAAAGCCAACCACCGAGTCAGACGCACTGCTGAAGTTCAAGTCAGCTAGGGACACCAAGCAAGTTGACTTCACCCCAGGTGACTCCTCTGAGCAGTTCACTATTGGGGCGAATATGGATCCTAAATAGGAAAGCGCGCTCATCGAGTTCATCCGTGGGAATCGGGACGTCTTTGCATGAAAACCTTCTGACATGCCTGGTGTACCGATAGAACTCGCTGAGCACTTCCTTAATGTTGATCCTAAGTATAAACCTGTCCGGCAATACCTCTGTCATTTTAACGAGGAGAGGCGCAAGGCTATTGGTGAAGAAGTGGCCTGGCTCCTAGCTGCTGGGTTTATTGTTGAAGTTTTCCACCTTGAGTTGCTGGCCAACCCGGTTCTTGTACTGAAAAAGAATGGGACTTGACGGATGTGTGTTGATTACATGGACCTGAATAAAGCTTGTCCCAACGATCCATTTCCTCTACCCCGTATTGATCAGATCATTGATGCTACTGCCGGTTGTGAGTGCTTATGCTTTCTGGATGCTTATTGTGGTTACCATCAGATCAAGATGAAGCTAGAAGACTAGGAAAAGACAGCTTTTATCACACCCTTTGGAGCGTTCTGTTATACGTCAATGCCGTTTGGTCTGAAGTGTGCGCAAGCAACATATCAACGCTGTGGTCAGCATTGCTTCCACAAACAGATCAAGCGAAAGGTTCATGCTTATGTTGATGATATTGTGGTCAAATCTCAGAAAAAAGAGACCCTGCTGGAGGATCTGAAGGAGACGTTTGATAACCTACGAGTGTACCAGATGAAGCTCAACCCAAACAAATGTGTGTTTGGTGTTCCAGCAGGGAAGTTACTGGGTTTTTTGGTATCTGAACGCGGTATTGAGGCCAACCCAAAAAATAAAATCAAAGCCATCACAACATTGGCTAAGACGGCAAATATCAATGGTGTCCAGAAGCTGGCAGGTCGTGTCGTGGCTTTGAGCCGGTTCATCAGCCGGCTTGGGGAGAAGGCAATTCCTCTTTACCAGTTGCTCCGCAAATCAGACAACTTTGTTTGGGATGATCCCGCAAATCAAGCCTTTGAATCTCTCAAGAAGCTGTTGGCTGAGCCGCCCATCCTTGCCGCTCCCCAGGGCAAGGAGCCCATGCTATTGTACATTGCTGCTAACAACAAAGCTGTCTGCGTTGCAGTTGTTGTGGAACACAAGGAAGAAGGCAAAGAGTACCCAGTTCAACGACCAGTATATTACATCAGTGAAGTTTTGTAGGATCAAAAGTATGTCTAGAGGGGGGGGGGTGATTAGACTACTTGACCAAATAAAAATCTATCCTTTTCCCAATTTTAGTTGTAGGCAGATTTTAGCAATTATGGCAAGTCAAGCAATCAACCTACACATGCAATTCTAAGAGTGTAGCAGTGGAAAGTAGAACATTGCACATGAAGGTAAAGGGAAGGGTTTGGAGAAGGCAAACACAGTGGAGACACGAAGATTTTTGGCGTGGTTCCGATAGGTGGTGCTATCGTACGTCCACGTTGATGGAGACTTCAACCCACGAAGGGTAACGGCTGCGCGAGTCCACGAAGGGCTCCACCCACAAAGGGTCCATGAAGAAGCAACCTTGTCTATCCCACCATGGCCATCGCCCACGAAGGACTTGCTTCACTTGGGTAGATCTTCACGAAGTAGGCGATCTCCTTGCCCTTACAAACTTCTTGGTTCAACTCCACATCACGTCGGAGGCTCCCAAGCGACACCTGATGTCTATTACACAACTTGTTCTTGTAGACTCGTGTTGGGCCTCCAAGCGCAGAGTTTTGTAGGACAGTAGAAAATTTCCCTCAAGTGGATGACCTAAGGTTTATCAATCTGTGGGAGGCGTAGGATGAAGATGGTCTCTCTCAAACAACCCTGCAACCAAATAATAAAAAGTCTCTTGTGTCCCCAACACACCAAATACAATGGTAAATTGTATAAGTGCACTAGTTCGGCGAAGAGATGGTGATATAAGTGTAGTAATGACAGTAGATATTGATTTTTATAATAGGAACAATAAAAAACAGCAAGGTAGCAATTGATAAAACGGAGCACAAATGGTGTTGCAATGCTTGAAAATGAGGCCTAGGGTCCGTACTTTCACTAGTGCAATCTCTCAACAATGCTAATCTAATTGGATCATATAACCATCCCTCGACGTGCGATGAAGAATCACTCCAAAGTTCTTATCTAGCGGAGAACATAAGAAGAAATTGTTTGTAGCTATTCTTTCCGATCGATCTATCCAAGAGTTCATACTAAAATAACACCAAGTTATTCTTTCTGATCGATCTATCAAGAGTTCGTACTAAATTAACACTAAGTTATTCTTTTCGATCGATCTATCAAGAGTTCGTACTAAAATAACGACAAACCAAATTCAGATTCATAATACTCAATGCAACACAAAGAACCTCAAAGAGTGCCCCAAGATTTCTACCGGTGAAACAAAAGACGAGAACATGCATCAACCCCTATGCATAGATTACCCCAATGTCACCTCAGGAATCCGCAAGTTGAGTGCCAAAACATATCTCAAGTGAATCAATATAATACCCCATTGTCACCACGGGTATTCATATGCAAGACATATATCAAGTGCTCTCAAATCCATAAAAGTATTCAATCCGATAAAAATGAAATCTCAAAGGGAAAACTCAATTCATCACAACAAGATAGAGAGGGGAAAACACCATATGATCCAACTATATTAACAAAGCCCGCGATACATCAAGATCGTGCCATCTCAAGAACACGAGAGAGAGAGAGAGAGATTAAACACATAGCTACTGGTACAAACCCTCAGCCCCGAGGGTTGACTACTCCCTCATCATGGTGGCCGCCGGGATGATGAAGATGGCCACCGATGATGATTTCCCCCTCCGGCAGGGTGCCGGAACGGGGTCTAGATTGGTTTTTCGTGGCTACAGAGGCTTGCGGCGGCGGAACTTCTGATCTAGGGTTACCCCCGTGGGTTTTGGAATATTTGGGAATTTATAGGGTGAAGAGGCGGTGCGGGAGGCCACCGAGGTGGGCACAACCCACCTGGGCGCACTTGGGCCCCCAGGGGCAGCCTGGTGGGTTGTGCTCCCCTCGAAGCTCCCCACTAGTACTTCTTTGGCCCACCGGGTGTCTTCTGGTCCAGAAAAAATCTCCAAAAAGTTTCGCTGTGTTTGGACTCCGTTTGGTATTGATTTTCTGTGAAGTAAAAAACAAGCAAAAAACAACAACTTTCACTGGGCACTATGTCAATAGGTTAGTCCCAAAAAATGATATAAAGTTGCTATAAAATGATTGTAAAACATCCAAGAATGATAATATAACAGCATCGAACAAGCAAAAATTATAGATACGTTGGAGATGTATCAACACCTAACCAATCTAGGAGACACCACTCTCCAAAAGGTAATAAACGGTGTGTTAATCACAAACTCCTTGCTCTTGTGCTTCAAATGATATTCTCCCCAACACTCAAACAGCTCCTCATAGATTTGGCTATGGTGGAAGAAGAATTTGAGTGGAAACCAACTTGGGAAAGGCTAGAGAACAAGATTTATGTGGTAGGAATGGAATATCTTGATCTCAACACATGAGTAGGTGGTTCTCTCTTAAATTTCGGATGGTATGAGTGTAGGCACGATCTGATGGCTCTCTCTTTTGTAAGAGGGGTGGAGGGGTATATATAGCCTCCACACAAAAATCCAACAGTTACACACATTTGGCACAACTCGGTGAGACCGAATAGATAAACTCGGTCAGACCGACTAGTTCAAAAATGTGAACATTAGGAATTCCAGTGGGACCGACTGGAACAACTCGATGAGACCGGTGTACAAAAGGGCTATGGCAAAACCTCATCTCGGTGGCGCCGATTGGTTCAACTCGGTGAGACCAAAGTGAAACAATAGAGCAACAGAGAGTTGATCAGGCAAATTCGGTGGGACCGATTGCTATCTCGGTGAGACCAAAATAATTACAACAGGCAACAGAGAGTTTGCAAGGCCATCTTGGTGAGACCAAGATCCGTATCGGTGAGACCGATTTGTTAGGGTTTCTGGTTGTGGCTATGTCATATGAACTTGGTGGCTCCGGATAGAAAGAATCGGTGGGGCCGAGTTGGAGTTTAGGGTTTTGACATATCTGGATGGAGAAAGTGGTTGCGGGTTTTGGATCAATATCACTAAGCATTTTGAGCAAGTAGACCGTTAAGCAACACCTCATCCCCTTTTAATAGTATTGGCTTTCCTATGTACTCAATGTGATCTTGGATCACTAAAATAGAAATGAAGAGTCTTGAGCTTTTGCCAATATTTGTCCTTAGAATTTTGAGGGGTTCAACATCTCAAATCCATGCCATGCCAATTATTGAACTTCCTGAAATATTTTTCTTGAAAAGAATATTAGTTCAATGAGCTATATGTTGTTATGAATTACCAAAACCACCCGGGATTAGTTGCACTTTCAATCTCCCCCTTTTTGGTAATTGATGACAACATATAGATCAAAGCTTCGACAAATGATAAAATAATGAAATATATCGTCGCTTTGAGATGTATGTGATAAGCAAGAGCTCCCCCTAAATTTGTGCATTATTTAAATATTTGCGTTTGAATGCAAATGCATAGTCGATTAGGATCATGGGTCACTATTCCATGTCACATACATCTTGGTGGAGCGCGCGAAATGATATAAGTGAAATAACATGCACTCATCACCAAGGACATAAGTGAATGGTCATACAAGGATATTGTAGAGAGATAAGAATTAAGCATCACATGTAGCATAGTATGATCAATCACACATCCAAGCAAAGTATCTCACGAGCATAACCAAACAAGTAGCACAAACAAGCGAACAAAGTAGCAGGCAAATAAAAACCAACAAAGCAAAAGACTCTCTCTCTCGAAGCCTATTATCTATACACTTTCTCCCCCTTTGGCAATAAGTTACCAAAAAGTTTAAAAATGTATAGTGCTATGCAACACTCTAGGCACGATCTCCGGGAGCTCCTGAAGGGGTCTTCTGGCTGGTTGCTCTGGTGTGCGTAGACGGTGTTGAGAGAACTCCTTCTGCAAATGCTTCGGCTGAGGTCTATGGGGCTGGTGGAGTAGACACTGGAGGTGGCACTGGAGCTTTAGTAGCAGGTGCAGAAAGAGTGGTACTCGTGTCTACAAATGGCATAGCTGACGACCTTTGTGCCCTTGGTACACTCTAAAACCTGTCAGTAGTGGGTCTATCCTCATCACTTTCCTCAGCAACAGCTCTTGATTGTTCAACATCATTCTTGAGCTTCTCTACTATGGTTTGAACCTCTGTGACCTTCACATCTAGATCATAGAATTTGGATGCCACTATCCGCTCTAGACTAACTCGGTTCTTGGTAAGGTTGGCCAGACCTTGCTCAATTCTCAAGGTGGCCTCCAGCAGATAGGTCATCTGGTCAGTCTTTGACTTGAGATTTGAAATTGTTGCTCTTGAAGATGTGGCTGTTTCTGCTTCCTTTGCTGCTTTAGCTGCTCGGATTTTCTCTTGTGCTTGAGCAGAAGAAGGGTATGAAGCATCCATCACAACTTCATTATCTTCAAATTTTGGCTGGAGGGGTAGATGCTCTTTGTCAAGCAGATATGTGTCAGTACCAACCTTGGAGTTGATAAGCATCTGTATTTGTGGTGCATATCCACAAGACCTCTTCTGATCAGCAGCAGTCCTCTTGATTGTCTCTACAATCAGGCTCATTACCTTCAACTTCTGGGGAATGTCAAACAAGTGCAGCAGATTGATGGAGTGGCCACGTATCATCCTGTGATCTCCAGACTTAGGCAGTAGGGTATGCCTTAGTATAGTGTTTATGGTGGCTAAACCAACACGCAAATGATATATTGAGCCAAGCTTGTGAGTCTCTAGATCTTTCTCAGGAATGGGCTTGTACATGTTGGACATAGTATTGTGGTCATCTCTCGGCTTCCCATACACATCAATATCATCTTCATGTTCCTTGAGAGCACCAATGAGAGCAGCCCACTCAGAGATTGTTGACTGGTATCTAGTGCCCTCAGTCATCCACACAATCTTTCCATCTGAATAAAAATGTGCAGTGGAGTAAAATTGCTAAACATCTCATCATTCCATTTTGTAAGCTTTTGTCCCACAAAAGCATCAACACCTATCAATCTGAAACTCTCATGAATGTGGGGGAAGTAGTCTTCATTTGCATCTATGTACTTCTGATCCACCCACTTCATGTCACATACAATGGGCTTCTTGTCAAGCAACACTGTTTCATAGAAGTCTTGCTGTTCTCTGATGTGAAACGATAGTCAACAACAGTTTTCCTCCTCACTGAATATGGATCATGTGTCCTCCATCTTCTCAAACCTGCATCCTTCCTAAGCATCATGTTCCCAGCAACTGGATGATCACCATTGTGATCTGGAATCTTTGGCTTCAATTTCCTGAGCACTAGGGGCTCATCATCATCTTGAACCTATGGCACTGGGGCCTTGTTTTTCTCAGCAGCTGACACGTTTCTGGTTGTTCTCTTTGGAGCTGGAGCTTTGGGCATGGACCTGGAGGGAGCAACACCAGTCCTAATGGCATCTGCCATTAGCTTCTGAGTTTTGGCAGGAGGTGCAGCTGGCTCTTCCTCCTCTTCTTCCTCTTCTTCCATCATGGAAGGTCTTCCAAGCACTGTAGCAGAGGTCTTTCTGACTCTTTTCTTCTTCTTACTTGCAGCACCCACATCATCATCTGATTGCTCAAGGGTGAATGTCATAGTTTCTTGTGGAGCTGAAGTTGTTCTTGCCCTTGGCTTAGGCACCTTCTTGACAGCAAATTTTTCTTTGGCAGCAGACTTAGAGCTAGCAGCTGTGCCATACTCCTTTCTCACAACTGTCTTCTTGGGAATAGCTTCACTGGCAATGAAATCCTCATCCTCACTGTCTGAGGTTCTCTTCTTTCTCCTTGACCTTGTGGCAGCTTTTGGCAAATCTGGAGAGCTTCTTTCTCCCTCATAGAAGCACTAGGACTAGATCCCTCACTGAGATTGACCTCCTCCCCTGACCTGTTCTGACTGTCACTGGCTTCAGACATCTTGCTAACAGACCCTGTGAATAGATGGTTGTGGGCAGAGTGGATGAGTATCACAAAAATGCAGTTGGTTTTGTAAAACAATTGAGTCAAAAACTTAGTTTTAGTTTTCTGCAGAAAGCAATTCGGAGCTACCGATATGAAAAGCTCGGTGACACCGAAGCTCAAATAGAGTCTAAACATACAAGATCGGTCAGACCGAGTTGCAGTTCGGTGACTCCGAGATGCTAGGGTTTCACTGAGAATTTGCGTTCGGTCTCATTGATTAGTACATTTCGGTCAGACCGAGTTGTACTTAGTGCAATGGCTAGAGCCAATCGGTGGGACCGAAAACTTCATTTCGGTCGGTCCGAGATGAGTTCGGCGGAAACCTAACCCTAAGATTTTTCATCAAATCTAGTCTAAGGAAATTTTTAGCTGGATAGAAGTATCTCATTCGTGGCAAGAAAGTAGGCATTGACTTTGTGCAAAGAATCAGAGGGGGAAATGAGCACAAAGCAATCGAACCATACCCTAACTTGGTGATGGCTCGCTACGGCGGCAACGACGGAGAAGAATTCCGTTGACGGCAGTGGAGACCTGTGCCGATGACGCACAGGTGGAGACGGCGATGATCCGGAGACCAAGGGGCGGCAGTGCTGGGGCGCGAGCTCGTGCGGTTTGAAGGAATTTTCAACCGTACGGGTACGCTGGAAGAATATATACCCAGACATTGTCGGTGGCACCGAATGAAATGTCTTGGTGGCACCGAGATGTAATACTGCGAGCAGTTACTGCAACTCGGTGAGACTGAGTCATTTTAGTCGGTTGCACCGAGATGAAAACCTAGATCAATCTATTGCATTCAGTGTGACCGAGTAGGAGTGGTTGGTCAGGCCGAGATGCACTAGAAGGATTTAGTAGGCAGCCCATATCGGATCGGTGGCTGCGAGTGCTCCTCACCCGGAGGGTCCGAAAGAGACTTGTTCAAATTTTTGTGATATAGCATGAATAGAGTTTGAGACAAGAAAAGCAAAGATAGCTAGAGAAGGTTCTTAGGCATTCTTGTCCATCCATTTGGCCAATAAAAACCAAACAACCAAAACAACAAATGGATGTCCTTGAATGGATAAATTATGCAACCAACATGCTCACACAATAAGATAGCAAATGAAATATGTATCAAACATGCATAACCAATTCTAGCATCTATCAAGCAATGGCGATGACTAGGTCATCTATATATGAGTATATTGACTTAGGAGTCAAATGAGAACATTTGATCATAGGTCATACTCATCGTTTAAGCACAAGTGGGGTTGCCACATTTTCATAAAGCATTAATGTGTTCACACCATTAGAGTTGCTTTAGCTCAATTCTTAGAGTAAAGCTCCCCCTAGATGTGATATCCCCCCAAAGAGGGATGAACTAACCTTGGGTTTTGTCGATGATGACTTCATGTAGATAGTGAAGATGTGGATGCTCAATGTTGGTGTAGATCATTTGGAGCAATCCATTGGAATGTTGCACTTTCAATACCTACATGGGTTAGTCCCACACAAGGAACATACAAGAATATCCATGGACATAGAGTGAATTCCACAAGTGATGATGTCCATGAGAGCATTAGGCTACCATGTCCCTTGTCTTACCAACAAGAGGGTTTGTGACTCCATGAACTAGTGCAAGATATGAAAGTTGATTGCACAAGTCCTTGCTAATATGAATATGAGTGAAATACGTTGGCGGAGTCACCCTCAAGAACACTCTAGTTCTTCTTCTTTGAGATCCACATCAACTTGATGGGAATCCTTAGAGTTGTAGTTGAACTTGATGAAGTAGAGCTTGATGTAGTCTTGGGAACCCACTTGACCATGGCCTTAGGAGCTTCTTCAAATGAATCAATCTCTTCTTGAAGCTTATCCTTGCCTTTTAGCTTGTGGTCTTGTGGTGGAAGATCATCTTGAGCTTGTGTTCCCTCAAAAGAAGCGGGGTCATACTTCTCTTGTTGAGGAACAAACTTCGTCTTCGGGTATTGATCTTCTTCCCATTCAACTCCATTGGCATTAAACTTTCGTTCAAAACCAACACCTTGATTCTTCCGGTGCCTTCCTTGCTTGTGCACAATTTCCTCAAATTGCTTACTTCCGGCAAGGCTCTTGTAAACACCTTTCTCTATAATTCCCTTCAATAAACTATTTTCTTGCTCAAGTGTAACTTGGCTAAGAGAATCATTAGTGGAATCAAGAGAACTACTAGAAGCAACAACATTGGATTTAGTATGATTATTGTTACTACTAGAAGAAGAATCTTTCTTGCCCTTATTTCTAGATTTTACTTGAGACATATAAGTAGACAAGAGTAAACGTTTGGCAAGATATGAAGAACTCTTCTTTCGAAGATCGTCATTGATAGCTTTAAGAAACTCATGCTCTTGCTCTAAATTTAGCTTCTCGAAGCGTAGCTTCTCATGAGTTCTTAGAAGTTCTCTATGATCTTCTTGAGTTGTTTCATGAGCTAACTTAAGAGCATTTAGTTCTTTAGTCAAGCGCTCAATCTCCTTCATAGCAATGCCATTCATTTCCTCTTGATCCTTATGATTACTAGCATTTTCATTATAGCTCAAATTATTAGCATTATCAACAAGTAGATCATCATCACCAAGCAAATCATCCTCATCACTATTAAATTCAAAGTATTCGGGGTGTGATACCTTGGGGCCTTTTGCCATGAAGCATCTTCCAATTCCTTCATTTGGTGAGTCAAATATGTCGTAGGAGTTGGATGACACTAGTGCAAGTCTGGCAACACCTTCATCTTGGGTATTTCGGAGTTGGAGTGATAGCTTCTCTCAGAGTAGTTGTCGGAGTCGGAGCTGGAAACCCATTCACCAACATGAGCTTGATGTCTTCTTCTTGTATATCTCTTGGATGACTTGTCCTTCCGTTCTGAATCATTGCTTCTTCGAGAGGATCTTCGTTCATAACGATCTTCTCTACTCCTTCTCTCCTTATGAGGTGATTCAGCTCTATGATATCTTCCTCTTGGTAATTCTTCTCTTTTCTTGTGAGGTGCCGTACACTCATTGGAATAGTGTCTGGGTCTTCCACAATTATAGCAGTTTCGATCTCGACTTGATGATATCTTGTCATAGTGTCTTGAGCTAGAGCTTCTTTCTTTTCCTTTGCTCTTGTAAAACTTGTTGAATCTTTTCACCATTAGAATTATCTCCTCATTTGAGACTAGCTTGTCACTTGAACTTGTGGAAGCATCGGTTGAGGCTTTGTAAGCACCGCTTGATTTGTTGTGTAGCTCCTCTTTATCCTTGAGAGACATTTCATGAGCTATAATTCTTCCAATAACTTCTGTGGGCTTGAGATCTTTGTAATTTGGCATCATTTGGATTAATGTGCAAACGGTATCATATTTTCCATCCAAAGCTCTAAGGATCTTCTTGATGATGAATTTGTCGATCATCTCATTA
Organism: Thinopyrum elongatum; assembly: GCA_011799875.1. NCBI lineage: Eukaryota > Viridiplantae > Streptophyta > Magnoliopsida > Poales > Poaceae > Thinopyrum > Thinopyrum elongatum. The sequence goes on from CM022298.1 coordinate 674,699,319, forward strand.
CTTCCTAAGCCAGCAATCTCATTTGTGATGAAAGCTAGCCTAGAGTACATTTCAGTGACTCCTTCACCATCCTTCATCTAGAACTTGTCAAGTTGACTTTGAAGCACATCCAACTTAGATTCCTTGACGGACTCGGTACTCTCATGCATATCAATCAAAGTATCCCAAATTTCCTTTGCATTCTCGAGGCGGCTGATTTTGTTGAACTCCTCCGGACACAAACCATTGAAGAGAAGGTTACAAGCTTGAGCATTGTATTGTAGCATCTTCAATTCTTCCGTGGTTGCTTCACGATCCGGTTCTTTGCCATCCTCAAAGAATTCACCTTCCAAGACAACACGAACAACAGCCCAAATGGCGGGGTTATAACCAAGTATATGCATTTCCATCTTATGTTTCCAACTAGCAAAGTTTGTACAATCAAAATATGGACCTCTACGGTGATAGTTACCCTCGCTAGACATCATACTCTCCAAAGTTGCGAAACCAAGGCAATGATCACCAAAGCAATGGAAATCAAGGCTACGGAGACCAAAGCTCTGATACCACTTGTAGGATCAAAAGTATGTCTAGAGGGAGGGGGTGATTAGACTACTTGACCAAATGAAAATCTATCCTTTTCCCAATTTTAGTTGTAGGCAGATTTTAGCAATTATGGCAAGTCAAGCAATCAACCTACACATGCAATTCTAAGAGTGTAACAGCGGAAAGTAGAACATTGCACATGAAGGTAAAGGGAAGGGTTTGGAGAAGGCAAACGCAATGGAGACACGAAGATTTTTGGCGTGGTTCCGATAGGTGGTGCTATCATACGTCCACGTTGATGGAGACTTCAACCCACGAAGGGTAACGACTGCGCGAGTCCACGGAGGGCTCCACCCACAAAGGGTCCACGAAGAAGCAACCTTGTCTATCCCACCATGGCCATCGCCCATGAAGGACTTGCCTCACTTGGGTAGATCTTCACAAAGTAGGCGATCTCCTTGCCCTTACAAACTTCTTGGTTCAACTCCACATCACGTCGGAGGCTCCCAAGCGACACCTAACCAATCTAGGAGACACCACTCTCCAAAAGGTGATAAACGGTGTGTTGATGACGAACTCCTTGCTCTTGTGCTTCAAATGATAGTCTCCCCAACACTCAAACAGCTCCTCACAGATTTGGCTATGGTGGAAGAAGAATTTGAGTGGAAAGCAACTTGGGAAAGGCTAGAGAACAAGATTTATGTGGTAGGAATGGAATATCTTGATCTCACCACCTAAGATTTCGGATGGTATGAGTGTGGGCACGATCTGATGGCTCTCTCTTGTGAAAAAAGGGGTGGAGGGGTATATATAGCCTCCACACAAAAATCCAACAGTTACACACATTTGACACAACTTGGTGAGACCGAATAGATAAACTCGGTCAGACCAACTAGTTCAAAAATGTGAACGTTAGGAATTCCGGTGGGACCAACTAGAACAACTCGGTGAGACCGATGTGCAAGGGCTAGGGTAAAACCTCATCTCAGTGGCGCCGATTGGTTCAACTCGGTGAGACTGAAGTGAAACAATAGAGCAACAGAGAGTTGATCAGGCAAACTCGGTGGGACCGATTGCTATCTCGGTGAGACCGAAATAATTGCAACAGGCAACAGAGAGTTTGCAAGGCCATCTCGGTGAGACTGAGATCCGTATCGGTGAGATCGATTTGTTAGGGTTTCTGGCTGTGGCTATGTCATATGAACTCGGTGGCTCCGGATAGAAAGAATTGGTGCGGGCGAGTTGGAGTTTAGGGTTTTCACATATTTGGATGGAGAAAGTGGTTGAGGGTTTTGGAGCAATATCGCTAAGCATTTTGAGCAAGTAGACCGTTAAGCAACACCTCATCCCCTTTTAATAGTATTGGCTTTCCTATGGACTCAATGTGATCTTGGATCACTATAATAGAAATGAAGATTCTTGAGCTTTTGCCAATATTTGTCCTTAGCATTTTGAGGGGTTCCACATCTCAAATCCATGCCATGCCAATCATTGAACTTCCTGAAATATTTGTCTTGAAAAGAATATTAGTTCAATGAGCTATATGTTGTTATGAATTACCAAAACCACCCGGGGATTAGTTGTACTTTCAAGTTTTGACCGAGTCAAAACGGCAGTATCCGCATTGGCAGAAGCTGGTCTACGGTGTGTTCATGGCAAGCTGGAAGTTGAAGCACTACTTTTAGGAGCATCCCATTACTGTTGTCAGCTCTGCACCTCTTGGGGATATCATCCAGAACAGGAAGGCGACAGGTCGGATTGACAAGTGGGCCATTGAGCTTAGCTCACATCGTCTCAAATATGTACCACGGACTGCTATCAAGTCTCAGGCATTGGTGGATTTCATCAATGATTGGACTGAGTTACAAGTTCCTGAGGAAAAGTCGGACACAACATACTGGACGATACACTTTGATGGGTCCAGACAATTGGAAGGCTCGGGGGCTGGAGTCGTGTTAACTTCCCCCACGAGGTGATAAATTTTGTTATGTTTTGAGGCTCATGTTTCCCTGTACTAACAATGCAGCAGAATACAAAGCTTTGCTTCATGGACTTCGTATGGCTAAGGAGATGAATCTCAGCCGGGTTAGGTGTTCGGGCGACTCCGACTTGGTGGCTCAACAGGTGTCTGGAACTTGGGACTCCAAGGACCCCCTGATGGCGGTTTACAGACATGCTGTTACAAACATTGCTGGACACTTCAAGGGGTACCAAGTTGATCATATAGATCGCCGGCATAATGAGGCAGCGGATGCACTGTCTCGCTTGGGGTCTCAGCGCAAACCTGTTCCACCCAATGTGTTTCTGGATGTTCTACATAACCCGTCGGTCAAGTTACCAACGGAGGAAGACATCGCTATTCCTGACCCAGAAGCGGCCTTAGTGGCTGCAATTCGTGCTATGCCAGATTGGACCATACCATACCTAGCATATCTTACCCATGGCGAGCTCCCAGCAGAGGAAATCATCGCCCGGCAGATCATCAGGAGGTCTAAGTCCATGACTATTGTCAATGACGAGCTGCACAGAAGAAGTGTTACAGGCGTTTTTTAACATTGTGTTTCCCCTGATGAGGGCCGCGAGATCCTTCATGAAATACATTCTGGAGATTGTGGTCATCATGCCGGCTCAAGATCGTTGGTGGCCAAGGCTTTCCGGCATAGTTTTTACTGGCTTACGGCTCATGCAGATGCCGAGGAGATTGTCCGCAAGTGTGAGGGATGCCAGAAGTTTGCCCGCCAAGCACATGTGCCGGCTCAGGAACTCTGGATGATACCAATAACTTGGCCTTTTACAGTCTGGGGGCTTGATATGGTCAGGCGTTTCAAAAGATCAAAGAACAAGCATACTCACTTGTTGGTTGCAATTGATAAATTCACCAAGTGGGTTGAGGCAGAGCCAGTCAGTCACTGTGATGCTGCCACAACAGTTAAGTTCCTAAAAAAATTAATCTTTCGCTATGGATACCCGCACAACATTATCACTGACAACATCACCAATCTGTCCAAGGGAGCTTTGAAGCAGTTCTGCCAGCGGGTGCACATCCGGCTCGACTTAGCATCAGTTAAACATCCACAGTTTAATAGCCAAGCTGAGCGTGCCAACCAGGAGTTGCTGTGTAGGATCAAGCCAAGACATATGGTGCCTCTTCAACGTATCCCTGGATGCTGCGAGGAGGAGTTGCCCGCAGTACTTTGGAGTATACGGACTACTCCCAACAGGTCAACTGGTTATACACCATTTTTCCTTGTCTATGGTGCAGAGGCCGTCCTCCCAAGCGATATCCGCCATGATTCCACTAGAGTTGCAGCTTAAGTCGAGGCAGACAATGAGTTAGCCCGACAGGATTCTCTGGATGCTCTCAAAGAAGAGCGCGATCTAGCAGCATCTCGATCTGCGATCTATCAGCAAGACCTACGTCGCTATCATAGCTGTAGAGTTCGAAGCCGTGCCTTTTAGGAAGGTGACTTAGTGCTCCGTTTGATTCGAAGCCAGGAAGGGATGCATAAGCTTCCCCCCCCCCCCATGGGAGGGGCCTTTCGTGATCAGTAAGAATCTGAACAATGGGTCATATTACCTCATTGACATATGTGAAGCCAATAAGTCACGTACCTCTGAAGAGGAGGGCAGCCGGCCCTGGAATATTGCACATCTTCGGCCATATTATACCTAAGCTTAGGGACTTGGCAGTTTCAATTTGTCTATACATACCTTCTCTTGTATATACATATATATTATGATCAATGAAATAAAGCCGGCATCTCTGGACCCTAGAGTTTTGTCGTTTCACCTCCATAGTTGTGTGTTGAGTCTTTATTTTCCTGATCATTGGTTACTTGGGGGCGTCCAACTCATCGAGTTTAGCTATTAACATCCCATTTAACCCAGCATATGCCATTATAATACTTGGTTACACCTTCCTGATTGCTTGATGCTGCTCCAACAAGGTGACCTGGTTGTACTTTTGCTAAGTCAATCGCACTGATGCCTATTACAGACTGTGTCGACCCTGAACTTATCAAAGTTATAACACTGGTGCAAGTCACGTGAGAGCTGCCTTTCAGAGAGTTAGGATAAACAAAAAGAGGCTACAAGGCCTGCTTCACGAAAGCGAATCGGACTCGAGCCTCGAAAGCCGGTCTTTATGTCATGCCTCGAAAGCCGGCTTATTATTCAAACATTTCTTTTTCTTTCCTATGTTAGTTTCCTATGTCTCTTTGTATTTTTGTTTACAGGTTTTTGGTCTTATATAGACACCGGGTTGTAAATAATGCCGGGGTACCAATAATAACGGGTCGCAAGTATGGACAAAGTTTGAGAAATCCAAGCTGCAGTATTCTACAGTACTTGTGAATTTCTCACATACATATATTTGTCGGGTTAACTTTCGAAGAAAGTCCAGGGCTTCAAGACACCAAATATGATTTGCCGGGTTGAGCAAATACCAGCATGATCAGCTTATAGGTATCGCCGGCTCAGGAATTCAAGTGCACAAAATGCACGAAGGCATTGGCAGGTTAAGAGTTTTCTACCAGCTATTACAAAGCCACATCAGGGCCAAAATTCGATCAAGTTTCTCTCACTGCATCATTTTTACAGCTGTGAGCCGGTGGTAGGACCCTCTGGGTCTATACTTGTGCCACGTGATGACGAGTCAACATGAGCCGTCTCTTCCTGATCTTCAGGAGCCGCCTCTTCTGCCCTTGAGGTCTGGGGGTCGTCTGCCAGCCACTGAATGGATTACAAAGCATCAAATACTGAGTCGGCCCTCATCATAGTTGCAGGGTTACCATCAGGGGCAAAGGTTTGCTTACGTGCAGGAGTGAGGTCAACATGTTGTGGATTCGGTGGGTCTATGCATTTGCCGGCTTCAAAATAGCCGACTTGGAACTTGGTGATGTCCAGTTCTTCAGCAATTGTTGTCGCCGTTATCCAGGTCTCTTTCACGCAACACAGATAATCCTTATTAGTAAATGGGGTGTCATCAGCATTGTACTCTGGAGAACCGTCTATCAATTGAGCCGGATCCATCTCTGGTAGGTAAGCCTTGGCACGTGTAAGGGCATATAGGGCTCCTTGACAACAAGCCACCCTCTTCCATTCTTGGAACCACTCGGGCACAACAGACAACTCTTTCAGCATGTCCATGATATGTTGAGGCGGTGCCTTTGTGTTCTTAACTGCCATGATGCAGCGAGAGCCGCCTACATGCAGCTGTTCCAGGAAGGTATACACGGCCTTTAGTTTCACCAGTGGTTGCTCCACAACATTGTGTTGTCTTCTGACTGTTAACATAGCAGTTGAATTAGTGCCCCGGTTACGCAATGACCCGGCAATATTTGACGGCTTACAAGAAGTTAAACTTACCAAAAATAGCCATACACATTTTGGTAATGTGGCCTTTCAGTGTCTGCAGCTCTTGGGTTACTGGCTCAAGCTTTGACTCGGCCTCTTCTGCCCGCTTCAATAAGATGGCTTTTTCTTCTTCGAAAGCAGCCTTGTTCTTTTCTAGAGCGTCTGTTGCGATAAGCCAAGATTGGTGAAACTTTGAAGATAGGCTTTCTACCTTTTCTCGCAGTTTCTTTTCAGCCTTCAGCCTTTTCTGCAAGCCGGCTGTCTGTGACTCGGCTTGGTTCAACATTTCCTGCACACCAGTTTGTCAGATATTCTATTATTAGTCTCGAGTCGCCGCAGGCGATCGACCCGGCAGTTGGGGGCTACATTATTGAAAATTTATGAAGTCCCAGGTCGCCACAGGCAATCGACCTGGCACTTGGGGGCTACACCAGTCAGTTTTTGATTTGAGTTGTTTCAAGTCCCATGCAGCTGCAAGCAGTCCACATGGCACTTGGGGGCTAATGCATTATCATTTCAAAATACAACTTACACTATAAGACCCGGCCCATCATATGATGTTGAGCCGGCTCTTGGGGGCTACCATTTGCTCAAATGAATATACTGCAGATACATGGAAGTTCCAGGTCATTATTATATAATGACTAGGCCCTTGGGGGCTACAATGGAGTACAATACAGATATTTCTACAAGCTAGTTCAAGCAAATCTCAAGCAATTCATTATTTTATACTTCAGATTTGGAGGCTACATATATATGAGTAAATGAGGGTGTAGTAAAACTTTACATCATATTTTCTCTTCAAGCTATTCATTATAGCTGCTTCAGAATCCCGGCTCTCAGACAGCCGGGTCAGGAAAGTTTGATGCAGAGAATTGACATCTTGGTCGTCAAAGGATTGGAGGCCAAGACTCTCCTTTCTTTTATCCTTGATTGGCGACTCATCCTTGTTTAGGATTTTGGCCAAGGCCGTTGAAATTCCTGGTAGGGTGCTCTGGGTCTCACCAGTCACCACCACCTCATCTTGGGCTTTCTCAACATGTGGCTCTGCTATTACAGCTTCTTTCTCCTTTTCGATAAGGGGAGGAGTGGAAGTGCGAATAGGGCTCACTGGTATATCCTATTGTGGCGGCTCTTCATTGATAACCGGGTCATCAGGGTTTTCCAGGTTGTCTGTTGCTGCATTCTGAGAAGGCCCCTCATTTCCCGCAGTGGGTGCTAAAGACCCACCAGCTGTCTGCTTTGTGATGGCTTTGGCACTTCAAAAAGTGAAGGAATATTAATCATTGGATGAAATAGTAAAAGTTTAAAAAGCAAAATAAAGTTAAGTCTTACCCGCGATTGATGTTAAAAGCCGGCACCTGAGTGGCGTTGGATTCATCAGATGACGGGGATGTCATCTGGTAGGCCGGGTCAAATGGGTGAAGCGGTTCCTTGAATTGGCCCGCTTGTGGATGTGAAGGAGTTGGGCTGTGAGGCACCTCAGTTCGTGCCCTCCGTGATGCCGGCTCGTAAGGCAAGCCGCCCGACAAGGTGCCCGAACTACTCCGGGTCTTGTGTTTGGAGGTTCCAGCGTACTGAGTTTTTTTCAAAACAAATTGTGGGTCTAAGTGAGCATCTGGATGTGAAAATGGAACTTTACGGACCACAACCCGGGTTTTCTTTCGGCCAAGTATTGCTGAGTATGAATCTGAGGAAATCAAAGTTACCTCTGCTTCGCCGGCTTGACTGGATTCCACTTGTTCCCGAGGATAGGTGGCATCAACAAGTTGGTTAAAAAGATGGCCAAGAGAGTCGAGTTCTACCTCATGCACCTCTTCATCTTCTGGCTCTTCACCGTCATCATCTTGGGGAGGAGTGGGGACTCGAGGTTCAGTCTTCCACCATTCAGCATATTTCTGGAGAAATGACAAGGTCAGTAAGTTAAGTAAAAGTAACAATGCGGTAATAAGCAGAGCAAGAGAAAAACAGGAAAGGCGACTTACTTCAGGTGCCGGGTTGCCAGCGAAGAAAGGAGCCGGCCCAACAAGATCGATGGCATCTCGAGTTTCGCCAAGTAATTTCTTGGTGGATTTTGAAAGATCCTTGGCTGGCAGGTTGACCTGGCTGAACCGCAGTGTATCTTCCAGCTCACCTCTGTACGTGTACATGAGCCAGTTCCTTAGGCTGAGGGGTTGGATTCACCAGCTCATCCAAGTCCAGGTCAGATCAACGCTAGTAAGGCCATGAGTAGTCAAGGCATTAATCTTTGAGTACAGAGGCTGCAATGCTTCCCTTTCAGCTTTAGAAGCAAAGCCTAGAAACATAGTGGAGGTGTCAAGCCGGGCTAGCCTATAACCCGAAATTGGGTTTTGCTGTGCTGGAGAGGTGTCTTCGTAGTAGAACCAGGATTTGTGCCATCCTTTAGGATGACTCGCCAGTTTTATTTCAGGAAAGGCTGAATTTTTCCTCCTCTGAATAGTGACTCCACCTAGTTCTATGCTTGGTCCTCCTTTGGATTCTGTCTGATGGTTGAGATAGAAGAATTCTTGAAAGAAGCTGACTGACGGCTCAATTTGAAGATATACTTCACAGAAAACTTGAAACTAGCTCAAGTTTAGGATGGAATTGGGGCCCAAGTCTTGGGGCCTAATGGCAAAATGGTGAAGTACATCACGAAAGAATTTTGAACCCGGAGGACGGAAGCCCTTGTCCAGGTGATCGCCAAATATGATGATTTCGTTTTGAGCCGGCTGTGGATGGGTTTCTTTTTCGGGTGTGCGCCAATCTATTTCTTCCTGGTCTGGAAGTAACCCGGAATCCACTAGGGCTTGCAACCTAAGCTCAGACATGTTTGATTTGGTCCAGTTGACCATCTTGCTGGTTTTTGGAGCCATTATTTCAGTTACTGCGAAGTTTCAACTACAAAGTATGAAGAACAAGAATAAGTCGGCTGAGACATAAAATGAGTGCCAAGGGTAACTTCAAAAAGTGTAAGCTGGTAGATTTATGAAGGTATTCTGGGTTGCGATGATGACAAGTTAAACTACAAAGCCAGCTATGAGCACCCGGGTTGCGATTATCAAAATGAGCGATGGTCTACAGAAGTATCTACAAACTGCTATGATTTGACAGCCAGTAATGGTTTAAGCCGGTGAAGATGATGGTAAAATTTGTGATTCACCAAGTGGTGAGGTAATTTCTGGAGTACAAACAACATCCATACAGTTTCAATTTCAACAAAGATCTGAAAAATGATTGCAAAAGGAAAATCTGAGAGACCTAGGTTGGCAACATGGTTTGCTATGGGGCGATATTGGAACTCATTGAAGTGACAGAGGAGATTTACTAGGCTAATAACTATGATACGGAGGTATTTTGAGATTTCATGGATAGAAGTTTGATAACCCACAAGTGTAGGGGATCATTTGTAGCCTTCTTCGATAAATAAGAGTGTCGAACCCAACGAGGAGCTAAAGGTAGAACAAATATTCCCTCAAGTTCTATCAACGAGAGCCCCCTCCTTCTTCTTCTTCCTTGGCCTCCCCCCTAGATGGGAGGAGAGTTCCCCCTCTGGTCCATGGCCTCCATGGCGGCGGAGGGGCTGGAACCCCTCCGAGATTGGATCTCCCTCTCTGTTCTCTTCTGTTTCACGTTCCCCAGATCTGGCCCTTCACCATTTCATATATTCCTGGAGATCCGTAACTCTGATTGCTCTGAGATTTTAACACGGTTTTTTTCCATAAATTATATTTCTTGCGCCAGAAGAAGGGCCCCAACCGATGTTCGAGGAGGGCACAAGACACCTGGGCGCGCCGGGCACCCCCTGGCACGCTCTGGTGTATCTTGGGGCCTGTGGGCCCCCGTTTACGTTGATTCCACCTCCCAAAATTTACAAATATTCCAAAATAATTCTCCGTAAATTTTTATTGCATTTGGACTTCGTTTGATATGGATTTTCTGCGAAACAAAAAACATGCAACAAACAGGAACTGGCACTGGGCACTGGATCAATAGGTTAGTCCAATAAATCATATAAAAAGTTGCCAAAAATATGTGAAAGTTGTATAATATTGGCATGAAACAATCAAAAATTATAGATACGGTGGAGACGTATCAGCATCCCCAAGCTTAATTCCTGCTCGTCCTTGAGTAGGTAAATGATAAAAAAAATTGATGTGGAATGCTACCTAACATAAACTTGATCATATATCTAATCATGGCATGAATAATAAGACATAAGTGATTCAAAGCAATAGTCTATAATTTGATATAAAGACATCAATACTCAGGCATCCCAACAAAAAATCATGTCTTTCAAAATATCAATGCTAAAGAAAGCTATCCCTACAAAATCATATAGTCTTGTCATGCTCTGTCTTCTTGACACAAAGTATTTATCATGCACAACCCCGATGACAAGCCGAGCAATTGGTTCATACTTTTTAACGCGCTTCAGCCTTTTCAACCCTCACGTAATACATGTGCGCAAGCCATGGACATAGCACTATGGGTGGAATAGAGTATAATGATAGGGGTAAATATAGAGAAGACAAAAAAGTAAGAAAGTCTCACATCAATGCGGCTAACCAACGGGCTATGGAGATGCCCATCAATTGATATCAACGTGAGGAGTAGGGATTGCCATGCAACGAATGCACTAAGAGCTATAAGTGTATGAAAGCTCAATATGAAAACTAAGTGGGTGTGCATCTAATCCTATAATAAAACTCCCACTAGTATATGAAAGTGACAACTTAGGAGACTCTCCATATGAAAAACATGGTGCTACTTTGAAGCACAAGTGTGGAACTAGCATGCCCCTTCTGTCTTTTTTTTTCTTCTTCTTTTTTTTCTTTTTTTTCTCATGTCCGGAGTCTCATCCCGACTTGTGGGGGAATCATAGTCTCCATCATCCTTTCCTCACTGGGACATGCTCTAATAATGAATAATGATGATCATCACACTTCTATTTACTTATAACTCAAAAGAAATAAAAATTACAACTCGATACCTAGAACAAAGTATGACTCTATATGAATGCCTCTGGTAGTGTACTAGGATGTGCAATGATCTAGCGTAACATGTATGAAAAATGATGAACGGCGGCTGAGCCACAACTGCTATGTCAGCTATATGATCATCCAAAACAATATGACAATGAAAGCTCAATTCATCAAAACGGAAGTGGTGGAAGTTGCATGGCAATATATCTCGGAATGGCTATGTAAGGGCCATAATAGGTAGGTATGGTGGCTGTTTTGAGGAAGATATAATAAGGCTTATGTGTGATAGAGCGTATCATATCACGGGGTTTGGATGCACTGGCGAAGTTTGCACCGACTCTCGAGGTGAGAAAGGGCAATGCACGGTACCGTAGAGGCTAGCAAATTGCGGAAAGGTAAGAGCGCGTATAATCCATGGACTCACATTAGTCATAAAGAACTCGTATAGTTATTGCAAAAGTTTATTAGCCCTCGAAGCAAAGTACTACTATGCATGCCCCTAGGAGGATAGATTGGTAGGAAAAGACCATCGCTCGTCCCCGACCGCCACTCATAAGGAAGACAATCAATAATAAATCATGCTCCAACTTCATAGCATAATGAGAGACTATACATGCATGCTTTGGGAATCACAAACCTTAACACCAATATTTCTACTAACCACAACTGTTTACTAGTACCTCCCACATATTGCCATCTCTATATCGCAAAACTATTGCAAGGAATCAAACATATCATATTCAGTGATCCATAAGTTTTATGTAGGATTTTATGACTAACCATGCAATTGACCAATTCCTGTTGACTCTCTAAATAGGTATAAGTGAAGCAAGAGAGTATTCTACAAATAACGGTTTTCTATGTGAAGAGAAACAGGCAATCCAAACTTCAAATGATATAAGTGAAGCACATGAAGCATTCTATAAAGCCACACTCAAAAGATATAAGTGAAGTGCAATGAGCATTCTATAAATCAACCATGGACTATATCATAACAGCATGGTGCATAAAAGAAAAATGAAAACTAAACACAAAAGACGCTCCAAGATTTACACATATCACATGAACGAAACGAAGACAAAAACATACCGATACTTGTTGAAGATAGATGAGATGCCTTCCGGGGCATCTCCAAGCTTAGACGCTTGAGTCTCCTTGAATATTTACTTGGGGTGCCTTGGGAATCCCCAAGCTTGAGCTCTTGCCTCTCCTCCTTCTCCTCATATCGAGACCTCCTCGATCTTTGATCACTTCATCCACACAAAACTCAACAGAAACCTCGGTAAGATCCGTTAGTATAATAAAGCAAATCACTACTCTTAGTACTGTTGCAAACCAATTCATATTTTTTTTTCATTGTAGCTACTGTAATATAACTTCTCCATGGCTTATATCACCGATAAAAATCGATAGTTTCATCAAAACAAGCAAAACAATGCATAAAAAACAGAATCTGTCTTAAACAGGACAGTCTGTAACAATATGAACACCTACCAAACTTATGACACTCCAAAAATTCCAAAAAATTAGGAAAAAATAAACAATTCGTATATAAATACTATGCAAAAAGTTTCGGAACCTTTCGTCTTTCCAGTAAAAAATGTAAAATTGTGCACTACATCCAAAGTTTCTGTTTTTGCACCGCACATACCAACAAACAATCTAATCATCCTAAAGGAAAATTTTGGCACATTATTTTTATAATACAATGGATTTGTACAAGGGGATAATTATTTTTTGAGAATATTCATGAAAAATTCTACATTGTTTCCATGAGCATGAACACAAGTGTTCAAGGTCGACCCTCACTTCTCCAATGCATCACCTTTCAATCGCTTCTCTTTTTGAAAAAGTTTTTAGGTTTCCCTCTATATTTTTTTTGTTTTTAAACTTTATAAAAGCACTCAACAGAAATAAATGACTCTCCAAAACTTTTGGGTTGTCACCTGTGACGACCCCGGCTTAATCGTGAACTAACCATACATGCAAATGCACACGATTAAGCCTAAGGACTCACTTGAAGATATCACAACACAACTCTAAAACATAAATAAAGTCATACAAGCTTTATATTACAAGCCAGAGCCTCGAGGGCTCGAATACATAGCTCGATGCCATACAAGCGTCAGCGGATGCATCAGATATCTGAGTACAGATATATTACAGAGAGAGAATTAGGCCTTCACAGAGGCGGGGTAAAATAAAATACTACAATCGAAAGGCGTAGGCCTCCTGCCCTGGACCCTCTGATCCTACTCCTGGTCGTCAGTCGGCTCCTCGTAGTAGTAGTACTCGCTGGGCGGGTAGTAGTACTGGTCGTCGGCTGGGGCGTCTGGCACAGGGGCTCCGTCGTCTGGTGGCATCAATTGGATATGGGGGAAAAAGAAAGTAAAGCAAACGTGAGTACTCATCCGAAGTACTTAGCAAGCAAGGATCTACACTACATATGCAACATTGTCAAAGGAATGGCTGTATATGTGGACTGGGCTGCAGAAATGCCAGAATAGAGGGGGAAAGCCTAGTCCTATCGAAGACTAGCATCTTCAACAATCTTCGACAGTCTTGCAGCAATAGAAGGGAGCAGATCAACGTAATGTAAAGTAGTAGTAGTATCATCAACCTCGACCTGAGATCCTTTCTCGACTCCCTGCGAGAAAGCAATCCCAGAGCCGTACTATCCAGTTCTCATCTCATGTTCTAGTTGTACCGATCGGGATACAACTACGAGTGTCCGTTACCGTAGGACAGGCTATCGATAGAAGTTTCTTCCCTGCAGGGGTGCACCAACTTACCCACCACGCTTGCTTAACTCCGGCCGGACACACTTTACTGGGTCATGGCCGGCCTCGGCCAAGCAACACGCCGCAACCCGACCTAGGCTCTAAAGAGAGGTCAGCACGCCGGACTAACCTATGCCCCCGGGGGTCTTGGGCTTTCGCCCCGGGAACCCTGCATGTTGCGATGACATTTTGGAAGCAGACCTAGCAACCCCTTAATACAAGCGCAGTTGCGTTTCCAGTCCAAACCAAAATGGGCCGCTCCTCGCTGACGTCAATAGAGCTTCGGCTAATGTATACGACGCAGAACGCCCATACTTTGCCCACGTGATGGTTAGTGCTATCGGGCTAGAGGCCCCTCGGATCAAATATCCAAACCGTTAAGTGGTTTAAGAGCACACGAAAACAAGCAGAGACTCACGATCGATGTGACCCCGTCGCCCCATCTCGAGGACTTGCGGCAAGGGCTAAGAATGCCTGACCACGCCTCGTGTTATCTCGCGGGCACCATCCAGGTCAACCCGACTCCGCATCACTTCACATTAAGCTCGCGCGGGTACCCCTCAGGGCCGACCCATCTTTAGTAACATGGTTTAGTGCAAGTCAAATCAACAACAGTATATGTGTGTCTGACACCAGGGGAGCCCTGAGGAATCACCCTCGATGGAATCCCACCTGATGTTAAAGTCAAGGTGAACGAAGGAGGAATCACCCTCGAGGTCCACACTTGAAGCATTGCACGACGGTGCTGTTATCGGGGGTTGTGTAGGAGGAATCACCCTCGCTTACCATGACCGAGTAACTAGCCTACAAGGTTAACCTCAGAAGTGCTCACGAGGTATCACCCCCGGCACTCGACGGTAACCCAGTAGTGTCGGCAACTAAGGGGGAAGTGATGTGCGGTGCCAGGGTCTAGTCTTCAATCCCGATGAGCGGGTCTTCTGACATCCAGCGGGGCAGTCGGGATCAAGTGGGGGTCTCTGTCGGGACTCTACCCAGCCTATACTAATCAGTCTAGGATAACCAGCAAGGTAGCAAGGCAGGTTACAATAATCAGGCTATGCAGCAGATATAGGAAAACAGTAGCATTAGCAGTTCTAATGCAAGCATAAGAGAGAAGAGAATAGGCGATATAGGCATGCTCAAAATGGGGGTGCTTGCCTGTTTGCTCAGGGGCAAGGGCAAGGTCACCTGTGGTATCGTCGGGGACGTAGTCGTACTCCTGAGCTGCGTCTGCCTCGGGAGCTACGTCAACGTCAGGGTCTAATCGAGAGAGAAGAGGGGGAAGAAACAGGTAAACATAATGCAACAGATGCAACCCGGTGCGTGCTATGCTATGATGCAGTGCAGGGTTGCCTAAATATGCATCTAAGTCATTTTAGTTATTTATAGAATTAATCTGGGATTTATTTACCGAAGTGTGTGCACTATTCATCTACCGGATACGGGTCCGGAGTTACGAGTTCTTCTACGTAGGGGGTTCCGACAAAGAAACGGACGGCACGATTAGACTCGTCTCGTCGTTCTGAGCAACTTTCATATTTTAACTTTTTCGATCTGAGCTACGGTTTAAAAGTTATTAATTTTCAAAGTTTAATAGAATTTCTGGAATTATTTTTATTTACAGAAATGGATTATGATGTCAGCATAATGTCGCTGTGACGTCAGCGGTCAACAGGCGCTGACCAGAATCAATCCTGACATGTGGGACCCACATGTCAGTCTCTGTTAGATTAACAGTGAATTAATTAAACTAACAGGGTTAATTAGGGGTGTGGGGCCCATATGTCAGTGAAACATTAGTTAATTAATTAGTTTTTATTTAATTAAATGTTTAATTAGGTTAATTAGCCGCGGGGCCCACATGTCAGCTAGAGGGGTGAATAGTGCCCGCGTTGACTCGGGTCAACGGGGTCAAAACGCGCGACGGGGCCCGCAGGCAGTGGCACTGGGTGGGACCCAGGCCACGCCACATCGGCAACGTCGCCGGAATTGCTCCGGCGACCGCTCCAGCGGCGGCTTCTCGCCGGAGCTGCTTGGAATCGAGCCACAGGGAGCCAAAACGCGCGTGACTGGGTTCTTTCGAATGGCCACACCGAGCCGCGTCGAACGGTGGGGTTGGTTGGCCCCAGGGAGGTCGGAATCGCTGCCGGCGACGAGGTCAGCGGCGGAGCCTATCGGGTGGCGATGAAATCGGCACTGTCGCGTGCTAGAGCTAGAACGCGAGGTACCGGAGTGCTCTACGGAATCAGGTGAACTGGTTAGACTACGCTAAGCGGCCATGGGGTCACCGGAATGATGCCGGCGTCGAGCTTGTGCGGCGGCGAGCTCGGGCTTCCGTGGATCGACGTCTAGGGGCAAATGGGAGCGGGGAGAAACGCACAGGGAGGTGCTGCTGCTCACCTTGCGGCACGCAGAAAGGCCCTTGACGGTTTAGTAGCTGTAGCGTGTCGTCGGAGACGAAGAAGAAGCCGGAGCAGGACGGGAAAGGTCGACGCCACGCGGCGTCTGCGGTGCCTCCCAGCTCCTGATGCTGGCTCCAATCAACAAGGCAGTCGGCGGCGCGCGTCTACGACATCGAGGCGGAGCGGAAGATCCACGGTGGCCGCGGCAAACGGCGAAGCACGGCGACGGTGGCGCTCTGTTCTGGATCTAGGAAGGGGAGAGAGGCAAAGCGGGCGAGGGAGAGAGGGGGAGAAGTGGTCGAGGAGGACCAGGGGATGGCTCGGCTTCGGCCTTATCCACCCGCCGCGTCGGCGGCTGTCGGTGGCGTGGGCGTGTCGCGCGCTCGCCGGCACGCGCGCGCGCAGCCACAGGCACGCCAACACGGCGATGGAGAGAGAGAGGGAGAGCTAGGTGGGCTGCTGTTGGACTGGGCTTGCACACTGTGCACTTAGGCCCAGCTAACAGTGGACTTTCTCCTTTTTCTTCTTTCTCTGCTACCTCTTCTTTTATTCTTTTCTGTTTTGAAATAGTTAGAGCACTTTTGCATTTTTGTAAAATGTGAGAGTTGACCCAAATATTGCATTGCCTTATTATCTTTCACCAAAAATTGGTTTGGACAGATTTGGAATTCATTTGTATTTGAAATGATTTAAAATGGATTTAAATATCCTGTTTTGGTGCTGTTTCATCTGGTTAGAGTCACTTATCTAACTCCAACTTTATTGATGATGATTTTACAAATGTTCCTGGATTATTTGCCATTTAATGAACATTTTTCCAACAGTGTTTGATCAACTTCATATTTCACTTTTGAATTTGAGTTGATTTTCAAAATGGAGTTGATTTGCTTTGATTAACCACTTTGTTTAAGCACTGCAAATGATATGACTTGGCATTATTAGCAGCTGATCACAGTGGCAATTACATAGGGGTGTTACAAGTTCTCCTCCTCTAAAAGAAATTCTCGTCCCGAGAATTTAGGAGGTAGAAGGGAAAAGTCCGGGATATTCTTCCCGAAGATGATCCTCGCGTTCCCAAGTGGCTTCATCTTCAGTGTGATTCGACCACTGCACTTTCAGGAACTTGGTCGTCTTCTGATGAGTTCGACGTTCAGCTTCATCGAGGATGCGGATCGGATGCTCCTTATAGGAAAGATCATCTTGTAGCTCGAGCATCTCATGATCCACTGCACGGTGCGGAGATTCCTTGAAGCATTTATGAAGTTTCGACACGTGGAAGACATCGTGAATATGGGAGAATTGCGGTGGCAACTCCAATTTATATGTCACCCGTCCACGTCTAGCCACGATGCGGAAAGGACCAATATAGCGAGGAGCTAGCTTGCCCTTGATTCCGAAACGACGGGTGCCCTTCATTGGAGTGACACGAAGATAAGCTTGATCACCAGGTTGATAGATCACACCCCATCGCTTGCGATCATAATTACTCTTCTGACGGTCTTGAGCTGCTTTGAGATTCTCCCGGACAATTCTGACTTGTTCTTCGGCATGCTGAATAAGGTCCGGTCCAACAAGAGATCGTTCCCCAGTTTCTGACCAATTCAGAGGGGTTCGACATTTACGACCATAAAGAACCTCAAAGGGGGCCATTTTCAAGCTGGCTTGATAGCTGTTGTTATAAGAGAACTCGGCATACGGGAGAGATTCCTCCCATTTCTTACCGAAGGATATAACACAAGCTCGAAGTATATCTTCAAGCACTTGATTAACGCGCTCAACTTGGCCTTGGGATTGTGGATGATAAGCTGAACTCCAGGTAATATGAGTTCCCATTGCTTTCTGGAAACTTTCCTAGAAATGGCCAGTGAAAATGCTGCCACGGTCTGAACTGATTTCTTTGGGAATACCATGGAGTGAAACAATTCTGGAGATATATAGCTCTGCTAACTGACTAATAGTAATAGTCTCCTTAACTGGCAGAAAGTGTGCAACCTTGGAAAGTTGGCCGACGATGACAAGAATAGCATCGTGACCCTTCTGAGACTTGGGAAGACCAGTAATGAAGTCCATTTGCACTTTATCCCACTTCCACAGAGGAATAGGAAGTGGTTGCAGAATTCCAGCAGGTTTCTGATGTTCTGCCTTCACGCGACGACAAATGTCACACTCGGCAACATAACGAGCAATATCTTGCTTCATTCTAGACCACCAATACCTTTGACGAAGATCTCGATACATCTTGGTACTACCCGGATGGATAGATAGCGGTGTATTATGGGCCTCCTTCATGACTTTGTCAGTCATCAGCTCGAAGCGAGGTACTACAATGCGGTCTCGGAAGTACAAGGTTCCATCCTCAGCAATCGAGAAATCCCTGTACTTTTGAAGGTGAAGCTCTTTCTTCATTAGACCAATTTCAGCGTCTTTAGGTTGCGCAATCTTGACAGCTTTCTCAAGATCTGGCTATATCACAAGGTTATTAAGAGAACCTTGCAGGACGATGCAGAGATTCAGCTTGCGCAATTCTTCATACAGCTGGGGTTGAGCTTGCTTTACCATGAGGTTACTACAATATGACTTGCGGCTCAAGGCATCAGCCATCACATTAGCTTTGCCAGGAGTGTAGGAAATACCACAGTCATAATCGGTGATTGTTTCCAACCAACGCTGCTGACGAAGATTAAGTTCCGGTTGAGTGAATAAGTACTTCAAGCTCTGATGATCGGTGTAAATCTCACACCGATTACCAAGGAGGTAATGACGCCATTGCTTCAGAGCATAAATGACAGCAGCAAGTTCGAGGTCATGCACAGGGTAATTCTCTTCATGTGGACGCAGTTGTCGTGAAGTATAAGCAATTACTCTTCGCTCTTGCATTAGGACGCAACCTAGTCCTTGACGAGAGGCGTCGCAGAAGATCACGAAATCTTTGCGAGAGTCTGGAGGAGCAAGGACTGGAGCAGAAGTCAGCTTGTCCTTGAATGTCTGGAAGCTTTCCTGACATTTATCTGTCCACTCAAACTTAACGCCTTTGTGGAGCAGATTAGTCAGGGGCTTGGCAATCTTGGAGAAATTCTCGATGAAACGGCGACAATAACTTGCAAGCCCGAGAAAACTTCTGACTTGCTTGACATTCTTCGGAGGGGTCCAGTCAAGAATAGCCTGAACTCGCTCCGGGTTAACTGCGATACCCTCCTTGGAGATGACATGACCAAGGTAGGTTACCTCAGAAAGCCAGAATTCGCACTTAGAGTACTTGGCATATAACTTGTGCTCTCGTAGTCTCTCCAGAACAAGACGAAGGTGGTCAGCATGTTCTTCTTTGTTCTTCGAATAAACCAGAATATCATCCAGATATACCACGATGAATTTGTCGAGGTAATCCATGAATATGTAATTCATTAAGCGGGAGAAGGTAGCTGGAGTGTTTGTTAAGCCAAACGACATGACGGTGTACTCGTATGAACCATAGCGAGTAACGAATGCAGTCTTCGGAATATCCTCTTCACGGACACGGATCTAGTGATAACCCAACCTCAAGTCGAGTTTAGAGAACACCGGAGATCCTGCGAGTTGATCATATAAATCATTGATCCGGGGAAGCGGATATTTATTCTGAATGGTTGCCTGATTGATAGGACGATAGTCTTGAACCAAACGGTTAGTTCCATCCTTCTTCTTAACGAAGAGAGAAGGCGCTCCCCAAGCGGAGGAACTAGGGCGAATGAAACCCTTCCTTAAGGATTTATCAATTTCTTCCTTGAGTTCAATAAGATGGTGCGGAGGCATCTTGTAGGGACGCTTCGCAATAGGAGTGGTGCCAGGCTTCAAGTCGATGACGAACTCGACAGCTCTAGCAGGGGGTATTCCTGGAAGTTCTTCTGGAAAAACATCCGGGAAGTCACAGACAACTGGGATATTCTCGATCCCATCAAGCGGGGAAGCGTTCATTGCGTTCAAGGCATAGATTTGAGCCTCAGCGTTCTGAGTGATATGAGCATGGTAATTCACTATCTCATTCGAGGGGTGCAAGAGGTGAACAACTTTGGTGGCGCAATTGATTGAGGCGTAATGGGCCTTCAACCAATCCATTCCCAGAATAAGGTCAATCTTGGACGATTTCAGAATAATGGGAGACGCACTGAACTCCAATCCTTCGATTTCAACAGGAACATTATAGCTAATCGCAGAGGTTCGGCAACCGCCCGCGGGAGTATGTACCAATAAGGGTGTGTTCATGTATTCGCATTTAATGTCATGCATGCGTACAAAATGTTCTGACATGAAGGAATGCGATGCTCCTGAATCAAATAAAACAGAGGCTGGTACTGAATTAACGAGAAGTGTACCCATCACAGTATCTGGTTGATCTGGAGCTTCGGACATGTTAACGTGGTAGTACTGCCCACGACCATAAGAAGGTCTGGCATTATTGTTGCGCTGTTGAGGAATACCACGGCCAGCAGAAGGAAGAGCCAGTTGATTCTGATTCTGAGAACAATCTCTAGCACGGTGACCTGGCTTGCCACACTTGAAGCACAGTCCGCTGTCAGGACGAGGTGCTGGAGCTCGAGGTGCTGGAGCTGGCAGAGGCTGCCTCGGTGGTGGAGGGGTCAGACGTGGTGCAGCATAAGAGGGCCTGTTCGCAGGAGCTGCTGAACGGAACATGCCTTGAGGGAACCAGATGCGTCGCTTCTGGGAAGACGAGCCCGAAGATGAGCCCGCTTCTCGGGTGCGTCTGGACGCTTCTTTATGCTTCTTAAGTCCAGTTTCAAGCATAATAGCCTTATTCACCAAAGTGGCGAAATCAGGAAAGTCTTGGACAAGCAGAGCCAACTGAATATCATGATGCAGTCCTTCACAAAACTTTTCCTGTCTGCGTTCATCAGTAGGAATGTCCTCTTCAGCGTAGCGAGATAAGTCTAGAAACTCGCACTGATAGACTTCCACAGTCTTATTGCCTTGAACCAGACTACGGAACTCAGCCTTCTTCCTAGCTATGACAGCTAGAGGAATGTAGCAGGCACGGAAAGCAATCTTGAACTCTGCCCAAGTGACAACAGTACCAGGCGGCAGAGTCTGTCGGTGGGTGGCCCACCATTGTGAAGCGGGACCCTTCAGAAGATAAGTTGCAAAAGTGACATAGTTGGCTTGGGCGACACCAGCAGACTCCATCTCATGGGAGATGTCACGCAGCCAGTCATCTGCATCTAGTGGGTTGACTGTGTTGCGGAAAAACGATGGACTGAGCCTCATAAACTCTGGCAGGGTGATGGAAGGTGGCTGCTGATTAGCATCGGGACGAGGGAATTGCTGCATAATTCCCGTCATAAACTGGCGGTTGAGTTCAAACTGTTGCATCATCGCTGCCATGTAATCTGGTGGTGGCGGCGGTGGCGGGTTGTTGTCAGCCATCCTGCTATTTCAACAAGGGTATTTCAGCAATAGCTTATGCAAGTGTTTATCAATAAACATGATGTAACTCGACATTATTGAAAGAGTGCAATAGATGCTAAAAGTAGTCATTAAGACATACAGATCCATACACAGTCGGTTACAATCGGGCAGCATAACGGCGCAAATTGAAAAGCTAGACACACTAGGCAGCACGCAGGCACGCGGTAAGGAAGTACACAACGTGACATAGCAAAGGCTACATCAGCATCGGAGAAAATCACTGAAACGGGGTAACTGCAAGTGCGGACGACGAATGTTCGTCGCGGCAGGATCCTGTGCTCCATGTGCACTCTGATGCAGAACTCGGTCTCGAACTATAAGAAGAGGTCCACGTGCAGGCGTGTGACCTCCCACTGCAGGCCAATCAATACCTGGCGGCATCTCGGTCCTGCGTGGGTAAAGAATATACTCCCGATGTATCCCTGCACGAACAGCTGGTAGCAACTGTGTCATAGCCTCGTAGTAGCGTGCTCGAGTGGCG
This sequence comes from Thinopyrum elongatum, assembly GCA_011799875.1. NCBI lineage: Eukaryota > Viridiplantae > Streptophyta > Magnoliopsida > Poales > Poaceae > Thinopyrum > Thinopyrum elongatum. The sequence goes on from CM022298.1 coordinate 674,721,304, forward strand.
AACAACTCGACGGCAAGAGCCCGAACAGTGCGATCCAGAGCCTGAGTGCACCGAATCAGAATCTGCGGGTCGTAGCGTCGAGACTCGTACAGGGCACAGATAGCTGTGTAGTATCCAGTAGCATCTGCAACAGGTGCATACGGAATGTACCGAAACACTGAGTCATCCAAGCTAGCATTGTGCTCTCCTCGGAGACGTGCGACAGCTGAGTAGGCGGCATCATGGACTGCCATCTCAATCGTCATGCCTATACCGTGGAAAAGGTGTAGCTCAGTGTCTGAGTCGTTCTGCTGATCATAGATCCGAACTTCAGCATAGTACTGCTCCTGGTTGAACTCGCGGTAAACCTCATAGACCATGTACTCGGGATACCAGCGGTAACCCAGTCTAGTCAGGAGGGCGATCAGAACAGCTGGAAATCCAGGGGCATCACGAGCCCAAGTGCGAAGCACTAGCTGGGTCGTAGGCCGCGGTGGAAACAGTCGATCCATCTGAAACAGAGAAGTTCAGGGTTGTCATAAGACAATGAGAAATATAACCGATCTCAGAAGGAAAGGTTAAACAAAACAATGGAAAGGAAAATGATTATCAGACTAATCAGATCAAAGACAGGGAAATCGCACTGAATCCAGCTCTCCGGGTGGATAGAATTAACGAGATCCTAAATGTCGGTGTTAGTAAAATTTTATTAAACCCGAATAGAGGAGAGATTAGAATCCCAGAGTAAAGACGAGGAATAAAAGATCCTAATACCACCCAGTTGGCGACGTGGGCCCGTAAGCCACACAGCCAAGTTAGTAAAACAGTTTTTGACGACTAGACTCAACTTCGGCCAAGGAATTGGGAAGGGGAATACCTAGGGGCAGTCGGCTCTGATACCAACCTGTGACGACCCCGGCTTAATCGTGCACTAACCATACACGCAAATGCACACGATTAAGCCTAAGGACTCACTTGAAGATATCACAACACAACTCTAAAACATAAATAAAGTCATACAAGCTTTATATTACAAGCCAGGGCATCGAGGGCTCGAATACATAGCTCGATGGCATACAAGCGTCAGCGGATGCATCAGATATCTGAGTACAGATATATTACAAAGAGAGAATTAGGCCTTCACAGAGGCGGGGTAAAATAAAATACTACGATCGAAAGGTGTAGGCCTCTTGCCCTGGACCCTCCGATCCTACTCCTGGTCGTCAGTCGGCTCCTCATAGTAGTAGTACTCACCAGGCGGGTAGTAGTACTGGTCGTCGGCTGGGGCGTCTGGCACAGGGGCTCCGTCGTCTGGTGGCATCAATTGGATATGGGGGAAAAAGAAAGTAAAGCAAACGTGAGTACTCATCCGAAGTACTTAGCAAGCAAGGATCTACACTACATATGCAACATTGTCAAAGGAATGGCTGTCTATGTGGACTGGGCTGCAGAAATGCCAGAATAGAGGGGGAAAGCCTAGTCCTATCGAAGACTAGCATCTTCAACAATCTTCGACAGTCTTGCAGCAATAGAAGGGAGCAGATCAACGTAATGTAAAGTAGTAGTAGTATCATCAACCTCGACCTGAGATCCTTTCTCGACTCCCTGCGAGAAAGCAATCCCAGAGCCGTACTATCCAGTACTCATCTCATGTTCTAGTTGTACCGATCGGGATACAACTCCAAGTGTCCGTTACCGTAGGACAGGCTATCGATAGAAGTTTCTTCCCTGCAGGGGTGCACCAACTTACCCACCACGCTTGCTTAACTCCGGCCGGACACACTTTACTGGGTCATGCCCAGCCTCGGCCAAGCAACACGCCGCAACCCGACCTAGGCTCTAAAGAGAGGTAAGCACGCCGGACTAACCTATGCCCCCGGGGGTCTTGGGCCTTCGCCCCGGGAACCCTGCACATTGCGAGGACGTTTTGGAAGCAAACCTAGCAACCCCTTAATACAAGCGCAGTTGCGTTTCCAGTCCAAACCAAAACGGGCCACTCCTCGCTGACGTCAATAGAGCTTCGGCTGATGTATACGACGCAGAACGCCCATACTATGCCCACGTGATGGTTAGTGCTATCGGGCCAGAGGCCCCTCGGATCAAATATCCAAACCGTTAAGTGGTTTAGGAGCGCGCGGAAACGAGCAGAGACTCACAATCGATGTGACCCCGTCGCCCCGTCTCGAGGACTTGCGGCAAGGGCTAAGAATGCCTGGCCACGCCTCGTGTTATCTCGCGGGCACCATCCAGGTTAACCCGACTCCACATCACTTCGCATTAAGCTCGCGCGGGTACCCCTCAGGGCCGACCCGTCTTTAGTAACATGGTTTAGTGCAAGTCAAATCAACAACAGTATCTGTGTGTCTGACACCAGGGGAGCCCTGAGGAATCACCCTCGATGGAATCCCACCTGATGTTAAAGTCAAGGTGAACGAAGGAGGAATTACCCTCGAGGTCCACACTTGAAGCATTGCGCGACGGTGCTGTTATCGGGGTGGTGTAGGAGGAATCACCCTCGCTTACCATGACCTAGTAACTAGCCTACGAGGTTAACCTCAGAAGTGCTGATGAGGTATCACCCCTGGCACTCGACGGTAACCCAGTAGTGTCGGCAACTAAGGGGGAAGTGATGTGCGGTGCCAGGGTCTAGTCTTCAATCCCGATGAGCGGGTCTTCTGACATCCAGCGGGGCAGTCGGGATCAAGTGGGGGTCTCTGTCGGGACTCTACCCAGCCTATACTAATCAGTCTAGGATAACCAGCAAGGTAGCAAGGTAGGTTACAATAATCAGGCTATGCAGCAGATATAGGAAAACTATAGCAGTAGCAGTTCTAATGCAAGCATAAGAGAGAAGAGAATAGGCGATATAGGCATGCTCAAAATGGGGGTGCTTGCCTGTTTGCTCTGGGGCAAGGGCAAGGTCGCTAGTGGTATCGTCGGGGATGTAGTCGTACTCCTGAGCTGCGTCTGCCTCGGGAGCTACGTCAACGTTGGGGTCTAATCGAGAGAGAAGAGGGGGAAGAAACGGGTAAACATAATGCAACAGATGCAACACGGTGCGTGCTATGCTATGATGCAGTGCAGGTTTGCCTAAATATGCATCTAAGTCATTTTAGTTATTTTTAGAATTAATCTAGGATTTATTTACCGAAGTGTGTGCACTATTCATCTACCGGATACGAGTCTGGAGTTACGAGTTCTTCTACGTAGGGGGTTCCGACAAAGAAACGGACGGCACGATCAGACTCGTCTCGTCGTTCTGAGCAACTTTCATGTTTTAACTTTTTCGATCTAGGCTACGGTTTAAAAGTTATTAATTTTCAAAGTTTAATAGAATTTCTGGAATTATTTTTATTTATAGAAATGGATTATGACGTCAGCATAACGTCACTGTGACGTCAGCGGTCAACAGGCGCTGACCAGAGTCAATCCTGACATGTGGGACCCACATGTCAGTCTCTGTTAGATTAACAGTGAATTAATTAAACTAACAGGGTTAATTAGGGGTGTGGGCCCCATATGTCAGTGAAACATTAGTTAATTAATTAGTTTTTATTTAATTAAATATTTAATTAGGTTAATGAGCCGCGGGGGCCCACATGTCAGCTACAGGGGTGAATAGTGCCCGCGTTGACTCGGGTCAACGCGGTCAAAACGCGCGACGGGGCCCGCTGGCAGTGGCACTGGGTGGGACCTAGGCCACGCCACGTAGGCAACGTCGCCGGAATTGCTCCGGCGAGCGCTCCAGCGGCGGCTTCTCGCCGGAGCTGCTCGGAATCGAGCTACAGGGAGCCAAAACGCGCGTGACTGGGTTCTTTCGAACGGCCACACCGAGCCGCGTCGAACGGTGGGGTTGGTTGGCCCCGGGGAGGGCGGAATCGCTGCCGGTGACGAGGTCAGCGACGAAGCCTATCGGGTGGCGATGAAATCGGCACTGTCGCGTGCTAGAGCTGGAACGGGAGGTACCGGAGTTCTCTACGGAATCAGGCGAACTGGTTAGACTACGCTAAGCGGCGTGGGGTCACCGAAATGATGCCGGCGTCGAGCTTGTGCGGCGGCGAGCTCGGGCTTCCGCGGATCGACGTCTAGGGGCAAATGGGAGCGGGGAGAAACGCACATGGAGGTGCTGCTGCTCACCTTGCGGCACGCAGAAAGGCCCTTGACGGTTTAGTAGCTGTAGCGTGTCGCCGGAGACGAAGAAGAAGCCGGAGTAGGACGGGAAAGGTCGACGCCGTGCGGCGTCTGCGGTGCCTCCCAGCTCCTGATGCTGGCTCCAATCAACGAGGCAGTCGGCGGCGCGCGTCTACGACATCGAGGCGGAGCGGAAGATCAACGGTGGCCGCGGCAAACGGCGAAGCACGGCGGCGGTGGCGCTCTGTTCTCGATCTGGGAAGGGGAGAGAGGCAAAGCGGGCGAGGGAGAGGGGGGGAGAAGTGGTCGAGGAGGACCAGGGGGTGGCTCGGCTTCGGCCTTATCCACCCGCGGCGTCGGCGGCTGTCGGTGGCGTCGGCGTGTCGCGCGCTCGCCGGCACGCGCGCGCGCAGCCACGGGCGCACCGACACGGCGATGGAGAGAGAGAGGGAGAGCTAGGTGGGCTGCTGTTGAACTGGGCCTACACACTGTGCACTTAGGCCCAGCTAACAGTGGACTTTCTCCCTTTTTTTATTTCTCTGCTACCTCTTCTTTTATTCTTTTCTGTTTTGAAATAGTTAGAGCACTTTTGCATTTTTGTAAAAAGTGAGAGTTGACCCAAATATTGCATTGCCTTATTATCTTTCACCAAAAATTGGTTTGGACAGATTTGGAATTCATTTGTATTTGAAATGATTTAAAATGGATTTAAATATCCTGTTTTGGTGCTGTTTCATCTAGTTAGAGTCACTTATCTAACTCCAACTTTATTGATGATGATTTTACAAATGTTCCTGGATTATTTGCCATTTAATGAACATTTTTCCAACAGTGTTTGATCAACTTCATATTTCACTTTTGAATTTGAGTTGATTTTCAAAATGGAGTTGATTTGCTTTGATTAACCACTTTGTTTAAGCACTGCAAATGATATGACTTGGCATTATTAGCAGCTGATCACAGTGGCAATTACATAGGGGTGTTACATCTCCCTGGCAGTGCTTTCTTTAAAGCCATTAAGCTAGGCATAAAGTGCTCAAGTAATGAATCCACCCGGATCCCAAGGTATATCAAAGCCAATTTTAATTAACAATGATTTGGCATTTAGTAGTGAGCACAAAGCAACATATATCATGCAATGACAAAGTCTAACTCTCTTCCTATGCATCGACATGTCATACAAGAACAATTCATGCACATCAAGTAAAGGCCAATACATAGCATAAGCAGTTTCTTGCAATTTTATCGTGTTGGAAACATAGAGAGGCGGAGATGAAGTTCCTCTTTCATAATAATTGCAAGTAGGAGCAGCAAGCACATGCATATTATAATCATCAAAATCATCATGTGCAATGGTAAAAGGCAACCCATCAATGTAATCCTTAATAAGAGCAAACTTCTCCGATATAGTGTAGTTTGGAGAATTCGAAAAGATAATAGGACTATCATGTGTGGGTGCAATAACAACAATTTCATTCTTAGCATAAGGAACTATAGCAAGTTCATCTCCATAAGCATAATTCATATTGGCATCTTGGCCACAAGCATAACAAGCATCAAGTTCATCAAAAAGGGATATTTCAAAAGAATCAACGGGATCATAGCAATTATCATAGCATTCATCCTTCGGTAAGCACGAAGGGGCATTAAACAATGTATGAGTTGAAGAGTTACTCTCATTAGAAGGTGGGCACGGGTGATCAATCCGCTCTTCCTCCGCTTGTTCTTTGCTCTCCTCATCATCTTTTTCATCCAAAGAGCTCACAGTTTCATCAATTTCTTCTTCCATAGACTCCTGCAAAATGTTAGTCTCTTCTTGGACAGCGGAGAAGTACTCAATATATTCTTTAACATAAGCATTGGAAGCATAGTTTTCATAGCAATGTTTAAGTATGGCAAACTTTTCAGATTTGTAAAGAGTAGCATCATACTTTTCAATCAAAGAAGCAATTTCATAAGCACCCTTAAAAGCAACAAATTCTTCAATTTGTTCAACATCATAGTAATTATAAACACCTTTGGCATAAGAAGATACGATTCCATTATCCTTAAACTCACACTGGAAGGGAAGGTGTTTTTTAGGGTCTTCAGAATAACAAGTAAAATCATGTATTTCACATAAATTCAAAGCATAGCAATACAAACTATTAATATGATGCCATAAAAGTTTCCCTTTTTGAGATAAGCGGTGTCGCACATAATAAGCATGCTCATTTAATGATTTTTCCCCAACTAAGCTAGTTGGGTTTTCAGCATGAGCACAAATGGATCGAAGATGATCCAAGTAGAAAGCTTCAGTTGTATGATAGATTTTGGGTGGTTCTTCAACCATTGGTTTAGCGGGTACAACTATTTTTTTTGGTATTTTGCGTTTCCTACCCATAACTAGAGATAGAAAACAAGTGCACAAAATAAAAACTACTTAGTGATAAACCAAACAAGCACACACGAGAATATTCACCCCACGCTATTGCTCCCCGGCAATGGCTCCAGAAAAAGGTCTTGATAACCCACAAGTGTAGGGGATCGTTTGTAGTCTTCTTCGATAAATAAGAGTGTCGAACCCAACGAGGAGCTAAAGGTAGAACAAATATTCCCTCAAGTTCTATCGACCACCGATACAACTCTACGCACACTTAACATTTGCTTTACCTAAAACAAGTATGAAACTATTTTGCAAGAATAAAACTATGAGTACTTTGCGAGAATAAAACTACGAATAAATTGCAAGGTAATAAAAGTGGATAGATTTTGTCAACAAGAAAGTCATTTGTCCCTAGGCAATCGATAACAAGTACCGGTAATCATTCTTGTAATTTTATATGAGGGAGAGGCATGAGCTAACATACTTTCTCTACTTGGATCATATGCACTTATGATTGGAACTCTAGCAAGCATCCGCAACTACTAAAGATCATTAAGGTCGTGAAACCCAACCATAACATTAAGTATCAAGTCCTCTTTACTCCCATACGCCATAACCCACTTACTCGGGTTTAAGCTTCTGTCACTCTCGCAACCCACCATAAGCAAACCATGAACATATTGCAACACCCTACAGCGGGGGCCACTCACGTTTGCGCACGACGGAGGGCACCGTAGGACAGCACCATAAATAAAATATACAATCATACCAACCAAGATCACGATTAACCCATAGGACAAAACGGATCTACTCAAACATCATAGGATAACCATAGATCATTGGGAAAAAATATATGGAGTTGAGCACCATGTTTAAGTAGAGATTACAGCGGGGAAGAGAGGTGTTACACCGCTTCATAGAGGGGGAGAGAGTTGGTGTTGACGGTAGCAATATTGTTGATGTAGATCGCCGTCACGATCCTTGCCCTGGTAGCACTCCGGCGCCACCGGGAGAGAGGGGGAGAGAGCCCCCCTCCTCCTTCTTCTTCCTTGGCCTCCCCCCTAGATGGGAGGAGAGTTCCCCCTCTGGTCCATGGCCACCATGGCGGCGGAGGGGCGGGAGCCCCTCCGAGATTGGATCTCCCTCTCTGTTCTCTTCCGTTTCGCGTTCTCTAGATCTGGCCCTTCACCGTTTCTTATATTCCCGGAGATCCGTAACTCCGATTGCACTGAGATTTTAACACGATTTTTTCCATAAATTATCTTTCTTGCGCCAGAAGAAGGGCCCCAATCGACGTTCGAGGAGGGCACAAGATACCTAGGCGCACCGGGCACCCCCTGGCGCGCCCTGGTGTATCTTGGGGCCTGTGGGCCCCCGTTTACCTTGATTCCACCTCCCAAAATTCACAAATATTCCAAAATAATTCTTCGTAAATTTTTATTGCATTTGGACTTCGTTTGATATGGATTTTCTGTGAAACAAAAACATGCAACAAACAGGAACTCGCACTGGGCACTGGATCAATAGGTTAGTCCAATAAATCATATAAAAAATTGCCAAAAATATGTGAAAGTTGTATAATATTGGCATGAAACAATAAAAAATTATAGATACGGCAGAGACGTATCAAAGTTCATGAATAACCTAGATCTGCACCCACATTTTTTGGAAGAACATCGATGAACTAGTAAGAACTATGGCGAAGAAGAATGACATGGATGAATGGGGCACTTACGGATCTGTGAAGGGAAGTTTGAAAGCATTGAGGATCATGAGCACAGTCGTAGTTTTTCCAACAAGCCCGGTGACGGTCCTGCTATTGACTTAGTTCCTGTCTTCGAGGTCGGCGAGCTCAGGACGGCACAGCGGCATCGGGAGCACGAGGAAGAAGAAGGGCAAGGAGCAAAGGGGGTAAAAGCAAGCCCCGGTATGCGCTGCTCTATTTATAAAAGGGGAGGACCAGAAATGGCAGGTGCGAACATCCAGGGGCACAATTGATTGTGGCTAAAAAGACTCCTTGATTCTCGCGCCTGACAAGACAGTACAAATCCACTCAAAGATCCGTTGTGGTTTCATGTGCGGATTTTGTAAAACTAGTGGAATGATGTCATGGAATGAGAGGGCAAAGAAGTGCCAAGTGTGAAGTAAGCTGCAAGACCCGGCGAATCGATTGACCTGGGACGGAAATGATAAGGGTTGAAGAGATGAGGAGAGGCCGACTCAAGAAACGGACCCGGAACTTAACTCTTCACATTTTTGTTTTTAGTCTTATTTTCAGGATGGAATTTAACATGAATAAATCCAAGTTAAACTGGGGGGCTAATGTTGGGGATGTTCCCCCGCACTAAGACCCGGCAAGTATCTTGACCCGGCCAAGGGCCAGGAGGCTCCATGGGTCAGAACCTTTCCGGGTCATGGAGGAAGCAAGAAGGCCCGAGGCCTGATAAGAGTCACCGGGAGGCCGGCCATGGCGAGACCTGGTGGGCCGGCTTACTCGAAGAAGGTTTAGAAGGAAAGCTCCCTAACTTGGGAGGAAAGATGAATAAGAGTTAGAGTAAGATGCGGGTTAGTAGTACAACCTAGAATCTCCTGCAAAACCTAGGGGCTCAACCTATTTTATAAAGGGGAGATCCTAGAACGAAAAGAAAAGGTTGCAATCTCTCGAAAGCTAGGTTAGCGAATCCGCACCCTTGTAATCGAGATCATACAGCAATATCAATCAAGCAGGAGTAGGCTTTTACCTCTATCGTGAGGGGCCGAACCTGGGTAAGCCCGTGTCTCTCATTTCCGAATAACCCCGTCCAAGCTTCCACCTAGCGGCGATGGCCTCACCACTAAGTCCTTTCACGAGGACATCTGCCGTGACAAAACCACGACAAGCACCACACAGAACACTGCATCGCCACAGAAGATCCGCAGCTCCAGCAGGCAGATTGTGATGCGTGTGTTCTGGATTTGACGCAACAGAACATGGAGGCTTCGGTCCAGACGTCCGGATCCTCTGCACCAGATCATTCTACTGCAGCTCCCGCGCCAGCCCATACATGTCTTCAAAAGGGAGTAATCAAACCTGTTAATTACAAGCATATTACTAAATATAGCTTACATGTTCAAGAGGAGAGCCAAATAATCTTGATGAAGTACTTGGTGATGCATGTTGGAAAAAGGCCATGGAAGAAGAATATCTTGCACTTCAGAAAAATAAAACTTGGCACTTGGTGCCACCACAGAGAGGTACACATTTGATTGACTGCAAGTGGGTTTACAGAATTAAAAGAAAATGTGATGGAACCATAGATCGCTATAAGGCTAGACTTGTTGCGGAAGGCTTCAAGCAGAGGTATGGCATAGACTATGAAGACACTTTTAGTCCAGTTGTTAAAGCTACCACCATTCGTCTTGTCTTGTCTATTGTTGTATCCAGGGGATGGAGTCTCAGATAGCTAGATATGCAGAATACATTTCTTCACAGTGTTTCGGAAGAGGAAGTGTATATGAAGCAACCACCTGGGTTTTTAGATAAAAATGCACCCTTTCATGTGTGCAAGCTTGATAAAGCTTGTATGTTCTAAAACAAGCTCCAGGGCATGGTATTCTCGTTTGAGCTCAAAGTTGCAAACACTTGGTTTTGTCCCTTCCAAGTCTGACACGTCACTGTTCATTTATAACAAGTCAAATACATCTATATTTGTGCTTATATATGTTGATGATATCATTGTTACAAGCTCATCAAACGAGGCAGTGACAGGGTTGCTGAAAGACTTGAGCTCAAAGTTTGCCCTCAAGGATCTAGGAGACTTGCACTTCTTCCTTGCCATTGAAGTAAAGAAAACTAGGGAGGGTCTTCATCTCTCTCAAGAGAGATATGCAATTGATCTTCTAACCAGAATTGGCATGCAGGCTGTAAACCGTAACCAACACCACTATCTAGCACAGAAAAATTATCTCTTGCAGAAGGTGATCCTTTGAATCAAGAGGACAGTACCAGATACATGAGTATAGTAGGAGAACTTCAGTACTCGACTCTCACTCGACCTGATATTTCATTTGCTATGAATAAAGTTTGCCAGTTTCTTCCTGCACCTACTACAGCACATTGGACAGCTGCAAAGCGCATATTAAGATATGTCAAAAGTGTTCCTGGCGTTGGTATGACTTTCAGTAAGTCATCATCCATTCTTGTTAGTGCTTTCTCTGACTCTGATTGGGCAGGTTGTTTAAATGACAGAAGGTCAACTAGAAGGTTTGCGGTCTTTTATCGACCAAATCTAATTTCATGGTATGCAAAGAAACAGGCTACAATTTCGATGCCCAGTATAGAGGCAGAATATAAAGCTTTGCCGAATGCTACAGCGGAAATTATTTGGGTTCATTCTACGCTCAGAGAACTTGGAGTAAGAAATACACAAGCCCCATGTTTACGGTGTGACAATCTTGGTGCTACGTATCTTTCTGCCAATCCAGTTTTTCATGCAAGGACTAAACACATTGAAATAGACTTCCATTTTGTGAAAGGAAGAGTTGCCAATAGACAACTTGAAATAAGGTTGGTACATTCAAGGGATCAGATTGCAGATGGTTTCACCAAGGCGTTACCTGCAAGAAGTTTTGAGGCGTTTAAACATAATCTCAACTTATCAACATTGTGATTAAGGGAGGGTGTTAACATGTATAATCCTAGGTCTCTAAGCTAGGTTGCGATTGTACCTCTTGTTAGTGTAGGACACCTTGTTAGCACGAGTTTGTCTTGTATTCTTTTCTTGCCTCTCAAGTCTGGTTGTAACGACCTTCCCTTGGTCGATCTCTTCTGTATGCGCTATCATGGGAGGTGCGCCCCATCAATATAACACGAACCCGTTGGCCCCAACAGGTATGACGTTTTACCCAATCTAGTATGCTTAACTGTCATCTCTCTCTTTATGACGTCTATCTACCCAATCTCTATTGGGGTTAGAAAGAAAGCTAATCTCTTTATAGCGCTGGCTAATGAAGACAAGAACAAATATCATTTGAACAGAAAAACTTGTTGTCAACCTAAATACCACGGGGGGCTTGGGTATCTTAAATTCAGATCTTATGAATAAAGCGCTACTAGCTAATGTTGGAAATATGCCCTAGAGGCAATAATAAAGTGGTTATTATTATATTTCCTTGTTCATGATAATCGTTTATTATCAATGCTATAATTGTATGACCGGAAACTCAAATACATGTGTGGATACATAGACAACAACATGTCCCTAGTAAGCCTGTACCGGACTAGCTCGTTGATCAAAGATGGCTATGGTTTCCTAGCCATGGACATGAGTTGTCATTTGATAATGGGATCACATCATTAGGAGAATGATGTGATAGATAAGACCCAAACTATGAATGTAGCATATGATCGTATCAAGTTTATTGCTATCGTTTTTCTGCATGTCAAGTATATGTTCCTACGACCATGAGATCATGCAACTCACTGACACCGGAGGAGTGCTTTGTGTGTACCAAACGTCGCAACGTAACTGGGTGACTATAAAGGTGCTCTACAGGTATCTCCGAGGGTGTCTGTTGAGTTGGCATGAATCAAGACTGGGATTTGTCACTCCGTATGACGGAGAGGTATCTCAGGGCCCACTTGGTAATACAACATCACAATAAGCTTGCAAGCAATGTGACCAATGAGTTAGTCACGGGATCTTGTATTACGGAACGAGTAAAGAGACTTGCCGGTAACGAGACTGAACTAGGTATAGAGATACCGGCGATCGAATGTCGGGCAAGTAACATACCGATAGACAAAGGGAACGGCATACGGGATTAGTTGAATCCTTGACATCGAGGTTCGACCGATAAGATCTTCATAGAATATGTAGGAACCAATATGGGCATCCAGGTCCCGCTATTGGTTATTGACCGTAGAGGTGTCTCGGTCATGTCTGCATAGTTCTCGAACCCGCAGGGTCTACACACTTAACGTTTGGTGACGATATAAGTATAGTTGAATCATTATGGTGGTTACAGAAGGTTGTTCGGAGTCCCGGATGAGATCCCGGACATGACGAGGAACTACGGAATGGTCCGGAGGTGAAGATTGATATATTGGACGAAGGGTATTGGAGTCCGGAATTGTTTCGGTGGTACCGGGTGATGACCAGTGTCACCGAAAGGGGTTTCGGGGGGCCCCGGCAAGTGTTGGGGGGGCCCATGGGCCAAGGGGAGGGGGCAAACCAGCCCACTAAGGGGCTGAGTGCCCCCTTCATCCCATCTCACGTAACCAGGAGGGTTGGGGGCGCCCCCCTAGGGTTTCCCACCTCCCGGCTTGGGGGGCAAGTCACCCTAGGGGAGATCCCATCTGCCCTGGCCGCCGCCCCCCTAGGGGAAACCCTAGGGGCGCCACCCCCTCCTCCCTTCCCTTATATATAGAGAGGTAGAGAGAGGGCAGCCGCACCCCTGGAACACATCTCTACGCCACGGCGCTGCCTCTCCTCTCCCTCGCATCCCTCTTCCTCTCCGTAGCGCTTAGCGAAGCTCTGCTGAGATTCCACCACCACCACCGCCACCACGCCGTCGTGCTGCCGGAGGACTCGAGCTACTACTTCACCATCGCTCGCTGGATCGAGGAGGTGAAGGCGTCATCAAGCCGTACGTGTGTTGAACGCGGAGGTGCCGTCCGTTCTGCACTTGGATCGGAGTTCGCAGGACGGATCGTGATTGGATCGCGAAGACATTCGACTACATCAACCGCGTTTCTTAACACTTCCGCTTAGCGATCTAGAAGGGTATGTAGATCTAATCTCTCCTCTCGTAGATGGTCATCTCCAAGATTGGATCTTGGTGAGTGTAGGAAATTTTTTGTTTCCCATGCAACGTTCCCCAACAGTGGCATCATGAGCTGGGTCTATGCATAGATGACATCATGAGTAGAACACAAAGGAGTTTGTGGGCATTGATATTCAGATTGCTTCCTTCCTTGGTCTTTTCTTGACTCGGCGGTATTGTGGGATGAAGCGGCTCGGACCAACTTTACATGTCCACGTACATGAGACCGGTTCCATCGACAGACATGTGACTTTGTTGCATAAAGATGGCTGGCGGGTGTCTGTCTCTCCCACCTTAGTTGAATCGGATTCGAAAAAGGTGGTCCTTGTAGAAGGTTAAATAGCAACTTGCATATCACCGTTGTGGCTTTGCGTAGGTAATAATCGTTCTTGCTAGATACCCATAGCAGCCACGTAAAACATGCAACAACAATTAGAGGACGTCTAACTTGTTTTTGCAGGGTATGTTGTGATATGATATGGCCAAAGACATGATGAAATATATTTGATGTATGAGATGATCATGTTTGTAATAGTTTATATCGACTTGCATGTCGATGCATAAGGCAACCGGCAGGAGCCATAGGGTTGTCTTTAATTATTGTATGACCTGCGTGTCAATCATTAAGCGCTATGTAATGCTTTACTTTATCGCTAAGCGATAGCAATAGTAGTAGAAGCATGGTTGGCGTGACAAACCTGATGGCGACACGATGATGGAGATCATGATGATGGAGATCATGGTGTCATGCCGGTGACGATGGAGATTATGCCGGTGCTTTGGAGATGGAGATCAAAAGCACAAGTTGATGGCCATATCATGTCACTTATGATTTGCATGTGATGTTAATCCTTTTATGCATCTTATTTTGCTTAGGACGACGGTAGCATTATAAGGTGATCCCTCACTAAAATTTCAAGATAAAAATTGTGTTCTCCCCAAGTGTGCACCGTTGCGAAAGTTCGTCATTTCGAAGCACCACGTGATGATCGGGTGTGATAGACTCTACGTTCGCATACAATGGGTGCAAGCCAGTTTTGCACATGCGGAACACTTGGGTTAAACTTGACGAGCCTAGCATGTACATACATGGCCTCGGAACACAAGAGACCGAAAGGTCGAACGTGAGTCATATAGTAGATATGATCAACATGGAGATGTTCACCATTGAAACCACCTCATCTCACGTGATGATCGGACTTGGGTTGGTGAATTTGGATCATGTTACACTCGGATGACCGGAGGGATGTCAATTTGAGTGGGAGTTTTAAGTAATATGATTAATTGAACTCTTTATCATGAACAATAGTCTAAGTTGCCATTGCAAATTTATGTTGTAGATCAATGGCTCGCGCAGTAGCTCCCCTGAATTTCAATGCGTTCCTAGAGAAAGCTAAGCTGAAAGATGATGGAAGTAACTTTGTGGACTGGGCCCGTAATCTGAGGATTATCCTCAAGGCTTCCCATAAGTCTTATGTCCTTGATGCACCGCTTGGTGCGCCACCCCCTCCAGCGACTGTGGACGTTGTGAACGCCTGGCAGTCGCGTGTTGATGACTACTCAATAGTTCAGTGCGCCATGTTGTATGGCTTATAGCCGGGACTTCAAAGGCGTTTTGAACGTCATGGAGCATATGAGATGTTCCAGGAGTTGAAGTTTATCTTTGAGAAGAATGCCCGGATCGAGAGGTATGAGACCTCTGATAAGTTCTATGCCTGCAAGATGGAGGAGAACGGGTCTGTCGGTGAGCACATACTCAGAATGTCTGGGTACTACAACCGTCTGGCTGAGTTGGGAGTTGAGCTCCCGCCAGAGGCTGTCATTGACAGAGTTCTTGAATCGCTACCACCTAGCTACAAGAGCTTTGTGTTGAACTATAACATGCAAGGGATGAACAAATCAGTCGCCAAGCTGTTCGCAAAGCTAAATGTCACTGAGTCAGACATCCAGAAGGAGCACCAAGTGTTGATGGTGAATAAAACCTCTAGTTTCAAGAAGAGCAAGGGAAAGAAGGGAAACTTCAAGAAGGGTGGCAAAGCAGTTGCTCCTCCCGTGAAGAAACCCAAGGCTGGACCCAAGCCGGAAACTGAGTGCTTCTATTGCAAGGGAACTGGCCACTGGAAGCAGAACTGCCCCAAGTATCTGGCCGACAAGAAGGGGGCCAACGTCAACAATGGTATATATGATATACATGTTATTGATGTGTACCTTACCAACTCTCGTTGTAGTGCCTGGGTATTTGATACCGGTTCGGTTGCTCACATTTGCAACTCAAAGCAGGAACTACGGAATAGACGGAGGCTGGCGAAGGACGAAGTGATGATGCGCGTGGGAAATGGTTCCAAGGTTGATGTGATCGCCGTCGGCACGCTCGCTCTTCGATTACCATCGGGATTAGTGATGAACCAGAATAATTGTTATTTAGTGCCTGCGTTGAGCATGAACATTATATCTGGATCTTGTTTAATGCGAGACGGCTACTCATTTAAATCAGAGAATAATGGTTGTTCTATTTATATGGGTAATATCTTTTATGGTCATGCACCCATTGTGAGGGGTTTATACTTATTGAATCTCGATAGTGATGATACACATGTTCATAACATTGATGCCAAAAGATGTAGAGCTGATAATGATGGTACCACTTGCTTGTGGCACTGCCGCTTAGGTCATATTGGTGTAAAGCACATGAAGAAACTCCATGCTGATGGATTTTTGGAGTCACTTGATTTTGAATCACTTGACACATGCGAACCATGCCTCATGGGCAAGATGACTAAGACCCCGTTTTCCGGAACAATGGAACGGGCAAATGACTTGTTGGAAATCATACATACTGATGTGCGCGGTCCGATGAGCGTTGACGCGCGCGGTGGATATCGTTATTTTCTCACCTTCACCGATGACTTGAGTAGATATGGGTATATTTACTTAATGAAGCATAAGTCTGAAACCTTTGAAAAGTTCAAGCAATTTCAGAATGAAGTTGAGAATCATCGTAACAAGAAGATTAAATTCCTACGATCTGATCGAGGGGGAGAATATCTGAGTTATGAGTTTGGCAATCACTTAAGACAATGTGGAATCGTTTCACCGTTGACACCTCCTGGAACACCACAGTGTAATGGTGTGTCTGAACATCGTAATCGTACCTTATTGGATATGGTGCGTTCTATGATGTCTCCTGCCGATCTGCCACTATCGTTTTGGGGTTATGCGTTAGAGACAGCCGCATTCACTATAAATAGGGCACCATCTATGTCCGTGGAGACGATGTTGTATGAACTGTGGTTTGGCAAGGAACCTAAGTTGTCGTTTCTTAAGGTTTGGGGCTGCGATGCTTATGTCAAAAGGCTTCAGCCGGAAAAGCTCGAACCCAAAGCGGACAAATGCGTCTTCATAGGGTACCCAAAAGAGACGGTTGGGTACACCTTATATCTCAGATCCGAAGGCAAAGTGTTTGTCGCTAAGAACGGGTCCTTTCTCGAGAAAGAGTTTCTGTCGAAAGAATTGAGTGGGAGGAAGATAGAACTTGATGAGGTTGTTGAACCTCTGCTTCAACCAGTGAGTAGTGCAGCGCAGAAAGATGTTTCTGTGACACCTACGTCAGTTGAAGAGGAAACTAATGATAGTGATCATGAAGTTTCAGATCAAGTCACTATCGAATCTCGTAGGTCGACAAGGGTACGTACAGCTCCTGAGTGGTACGGCAACCCTGTCTTAGAGGTCATGTTGTTGGACAACGATGAACCTACGAGCTATGGAGAAGCGATGGTGGGGCTGGATTCTGACAAATGGTTAGAGGCCATGAAATCCGAGATGGGATCCATGTATGAAAACAAAGTATGGACTTTGGAAGTATTACCTGAAGGGCGAAAGGCCATTCAGAATAAATGGATCTTCAAGAAGAAGATGGACGCGGACGGTAATGTCACCGTCTATAAAGCTCGACTTGTGGCAAAGGGGTTTTCACAAGTTCAAGGAGTTGACTACGATGAGACTTTCTCACCCGTAGTGATGCTTAAGTCCGTCAGAATCATGTTGGCAATAGCTGCATTTTTTGATTATGAAATCTGGCAGATGGATGTCAAAACAGCGTTCCTTAACGGTTTCCTTAAGGAAGAGTTGTATATGATGCAACCGTAAAGTTTTGTCGATCCAGAGAATGCTGACAAAGTGTGCAAACTCCAGCGATCCATTTATGGACTGGTGCAAGCATCTCGGAGTTGGAATCTTCGCTTTGATGAAGGTGATCAAAGCGTTTGGGTTTATACAAGTTTACGAAGAAGCTTGTATTTACAAGAAAGTGAGTGGGAGCTCTATAGCATTTCTAATATTATATGTGGATGACATATTGCTGATTGAAAACAATATAGAACTTTTGGAAAATGTGAAGGAATATTTGAACAAGAGTTTTTCAATGAAGGACCTAGGAGAAGCTGCTTTCATATTAGGCATCAAGATCTATAGAGATAGATCAAGACGCTTGATAGGACTTTCACAAAGCACATACCTTGATAAGATTTTGAAGAAGTTCAAAATAGATCAGTCCAAGAAGGGGTTCTTGCCTGTTTTGCAAGGTGTGAAGTTGAGTCAGACTCAATGCCCAGCGACTACAGAGGATAGAGAAAAGATGAGTGTCATCCCCTATGCCTCTGCCATAGGCTCTATCATGTATGCGATGCTGTGCACACGACCGGATGTCAACCTTGCCTTAAGTATGGCCGGAAGGTTTCAAAGTAATCCAGGAGTGGATCACTGGACAGCGGTGAAGAATATCCTTAAGTACCTGAAAAGGACTAAGGAAATGTTTCTCGTTTATGGAGGTGATCAAGAGCTCGTCGTAAAGGGTTACGTCGATGCAAGCTTTGACACTGATTCGGATGACTCTAAGTCTCAAACCGGATATGTATATATTCTAAATGGGGGAGCGGTAAGCTGGTGCAGTTCCAAGCAAAGCGTGGTAGCTGATTCTACATGCGAAGCGGAGTACATAGCTGCCTCGGAGGCAACAAAGGAAGGTGTCTGGATGAAGCAGTTCATGACAGATCTTGGAGTTGTGCCAAGTGCACTGGACCCGATGACTCTGTTCTGTGACAACACTGGTGCCATTGCTCTAGCCAAGGAACCAAGGTTTCACAAGAGGACCAGACACATAAAGCGATGCTTTAATTCCATCCGCGATTACATCAAGGAGGAAGACATAAACATTTGCAAAGTGCATACGGACCTGAATGTTGCAGATCCGTTGACTAAACCTCTTCCACGGGCAAAGCACGATCAGCACCAGAACTCTATGGGTGTTAGATTCATTACCATATAATGCTAGATTATTGACTCTAGTGCAAGTGGGAGACTGTTGGAAATATGCCCTAGAGGCAATAATAAAGCGGTTATTATTATATTTCCTTGTTCATGATAATCGTTTATTATCCATGCTATAATTGTATTGACCGGAAACTCAAATACATGTGTGGATACATAGACAACAACATGTCCCTAGTAAGCCTGTACCGGACTAGCTCGTTGATCAAAGATGGCTATGGTTTCCTAGCCATGGACATGAGTTGTCATTTGATAACAGGATCACATCATTAGGAGAATGATGTGATGGACAAGACCCAAACTATGAACGTAGCATATGATCGTATCAAGTTTATTGCTATCGTTTTTCTGCATGTCAAGTATATGTTCCTATGACCATGAGATCATGCAACTCACTGACACTGGAGGAGTGCTTTGTGTGTACCAAACGTCGCAACGTAACTGGGTGACTATAAAGGTGCTCTACAGGTATCTCCGAGGGTGTCTGTTGAGTTGGCATGAATCAAGACTGGGATTTGTCACTCCGTATGACGGAGAGGTATCTCAGGGCCCACTCGGTAATACAACATCACAATAAGCTTGCAAGCAATGTGACCAATGAGTTAGTCACGGGATCTTGTATTACGAAACAAGTAAAGAGACTTGCCTGGAACGAGATTGAACTAGGTATAGAGATACCAACGATCGAATCTCGGGCAAGTAACATACCGATAGACAAAGGGAACTGCATACGGGATTACCCGAATCCTTGACACCGAGGTTCGACCGATAAGATCTTCGTAGAATATGTAGGAACCAATATGAGCATCCAGGTCCCGCTATTGGTTATAGACCGTAGAGGTGTCTCGGTCATGTATGCATAGTTCTTGAACCCGCAGGGTCTACACACTTAACATTTGGTGACGATATAAGTATAGTTGAGTCATTATGGTGGTTACCGAAGGTTATTCGGAGTCCCGGATGAGATCCCGGACAGGACGAGGAACTCCGGAATGGTCCGGAGGTGAAGATTGATATATTGGACAAGGGGTATTGGAGCCCGGAATTGTTCCGGCGGTATCGGGTGATGACCAGTGTCACCGAAAGGGGTTTCGGGGGGCCCCGGCAAGTGTTGGGGGGTCCCATGGGCCAAGGGGAGGGGGCAAACCAGCCCACTAAGGGGCTGAGCGCCCCCTTCACCCCATCTCATGTGACCAGGAGGGTTGGGGGCGCCCCCCTAGGGTTTCCCACCTCCCGGCTTGGGGGGCAAGTCACCCTAGGGGAGATCCCATCTGCCCTAGGGGCGCCACCCCTTCCTCCCTTCCCTTATATATAGAGAGGTAGAGAGACGGCAGCCGCACCCCTGGAACACATCTCTATGCCACGGCGCTGCCTCTCCTCTCCCTCGCATCCCTCTTCCTCTCCGTAGCGCTTAGCGAAGCTCTGCTGAGATTTCACCACCACCACCGCCACCACGCCGTCGTGCTGCCGGAGGACTCGAGCTACTACTTCACCATCGCTCGCTGGATCGAGGAGGTGAAGGCATCATCAAGCCGTACGTGTGTTGAATGCGGAGGTGCCGTCCGTTCGACACTTGGATCGGAGTTCGCGGGACGGATCATGATTGGATCGCGAAGACGTTCGACTACATCAACTGTGTTTCTTAACACTTCCGCTTAGCGATCTACAAGGGTATGTAGATCTATTCTCTCCTCTCGTAGATGGTCATCTCCTAGATTGGATCTTGGTGACCGTAGGAAAATTTTTGTTTCCCATGCAACATTCCCCAACAGCTAAATGGTCCTGAAATTGGAAACTAGGTCAGGGTTAAAGGGAAATGTATTTCTGGCATTAAGCCCAAATTGGGAGGTTCTCACTTTTGGATTAGTCTTTTGAAAGTTAAAGATATCTTTTATCAACATGTAAAACAGTAATTGGGAATGGAGAAAATATCAAATTCTAGGAGGATTGGTGGGTGGGATATAAGAGCTTCTACATCCTGGCACCCCAAACCCCCCTCAAACGACCGGGCGGGCCGCCCGGTCACTGACCGGTCATAAAATTTCGACCTAGCTGGGCACCTCAAACGGGCGTCAAACGCTCGGACTGACCGGCACCCCTCGTATCTAGCCCAAATATGGGGCGGATATGGGGGCGCCCGGGCGCGCCCGCCACGTCGGACCCGGCCCACACTGGCGCACCCGACCCCACATATATTCCTCCCCATCCGCTCGCCGGACCAAACTCTAGCCACTTCACTCCACTCAACTTCGCCACCCAAGCTCACCTCCACCGATCTCCGGCCGTCTCCGGCATGGCGGGCAACGGATCCGAGTCCTTCACCTCCAGATCCGTTGACCCCGAGACCATCCCACGCGGCCCCGAGGAGGAGATGGCCGTTCGGCTTGCGCTCCGCTGCTCCTGGGATGAGGCCCGTGCGAGGCAGCGCACGGAATCCTTCTGTCGGGAATCCATTGCGTCTGGCAAAATGGCGCATGGATCCGGCGCTAGGTGTGCCGTCGCTGCCTCACCAAAGGCGGTGCGGTCCACCTGGCGTCCGAACGCGGTGGCGGACGCGCAACCCCTCCGTTGGCGCGCGGAGCAGCAGGACGCGCCATGGTTGCCGTCCGATGCAAACATGGTGCGGCGTGCCTGCCGCGTCAGGTAACGGGCGTGGGAGGTGGCGGCAGCCCTCGCGGTGGTGGACGTCGGCGAGGCGGAGTCGCATTCTCCGGCGCCCCGTATGGTGCACCAGTTCGGGCACCGCAACCGCATGGTAGTGGATGTCGGCGGCTCGTCCCAGTATGGATCCATCATCGACCTAACGTCCACCGGCACCGTCCGGGTTCCGGGCTCCAACGAGGAAGAGTAGGGCATGGGAGACGGCGGCGCCTTGAGTCCTGTGAGTCGGCTCATGTACCATGCCCTACTCTACCTTGCCGGCGACCGGACCAACACTCTGGGGAGTGCTGCCGGCCGCCGGACATGGGCACGGCGGAGCCGGACTAACTCCGCTTAAAGATCGGCTTACGTTGCATGTAATAATATGGATTTGAGGTTTCTAATCTGAGGTATCCGGATGTGGAATGCATTATTTGAGGCTTGACCGGTCAGTGTCCGCGGACGCGACCGGGCACGTCCGCGGGCGTTTGAGGGGCCGGATTTGTAAAGTCCGGCTATAGATGCTCTAAACCTCTCAAATAATGACTGTACAATTTGAGTTTTGATCATAATATAACTATGGATGAGGCCATTAATAATGGCTAGGAGGGATTCACTTTTAGAAGAACTGCCTGGGAGAAGCTTTGGAGTTCTTGAAAAGTTTGAAATTGAGATGTGAAGAGATTAGAATGATGGGAGGAAAAGATAAAATTAAATGGATTCTAATTAAATCTGTCTTTGGTTTTCCACAAAAGTTCCTGTGGAATATCAAAATTCCCTCCAAAATCATTTTTTGTGGATTATGGTCAAGAAAATCATCGTCACTAAACATAATTTTCTTAGAAGAGGATGGAAAGGTAGCAAAATTTGTGTCTATTGTGGAAATGATGATAATATTTATCATTTATTTTTCCAGCAGTTCAGCTGCTAGACTTATCTGGAGTCTTTTAAAATGTGCTTTTGATTTGCAATCTACTCTCGCGAATCAGACTAATTGCTTTGTGAGGAGGATTAAGGACTTCCCAAAGGATGATAGACGGCTAGTGTCATTGCTGCAATATTTTTTAGCAATCTGGAAATGCATAAATGATATTATTTTTGAGAGAAAATTATATCTGATCCTATGACTCTGATCAATATGAT
The DNA here is from genome assembly GCA_011799875.1 of Thinopyrum elongatum. NCBI lineage: Eukaryota > Viridiplantae > Streptophyta > Magnoliopsida > Poales > Poaceae > Thinopyrum > Thinopyrum elongatum. The sequence goes on from CM022298.1 coordinate 674,743,691, forward strand.
GTGTTCCTGGATAATGACATATTGCAGATTAAGGAGGCATGACAAAAACTACTGATGCCGGGGGCCAAGCTAATTGAGCGGGTGGCAAGTTGGTTGTTTCGGGCATCCCAGGGATGGAGACCACGGGTGTTGTGAATTGCCGATGACTGAAGATGATGAATGAAGACAATGAAGACTTCTTGCTTGCATACGCTTTGGTGATGTTGCCTGGAAAGCGGAAGTTTTTTTCCTGTTTTCGTTCCTCCAGTAGTTGGTTTGATCTGAACTTGGATATTGGTTTGGTCACTTTGTTAGTTGTGGTTTGCAGTCTTTGGATGTTCTAGCCAATGGGCTTGGCCTCCTTTTGCTGATCTTGCAGATCAGGTTTGCATTGATAGGATCATCGAATCCTAGCGATGCAAGCCTGTTGCGCTTTCGTTTAGAAATTTAGTCGGACGTGAGATGGGTCCTAATCCGTCGTAAAGGAAAAAGAAGGATTACACCCCTTCGTCTCTCCTCCAAGAAAAGGCGGCTAGGGTTTCTGCCTCCCCTCGGCGGCGCCGCCGATCTGCCACGTCTCCTGTGGCCTTAGGGCCATGGGTGCGCAGTGGATCTCGGCCCTTGCCGATGGGAGGGCTCCGTTTTTTGGTGCTTTCTCAAGTTTTGTTAGGGTTTGTGTCCGGCTCAAGAAGACGAGACAGCGGCGGCTTCTTGAAGATGGAATAAGGTCCTCCCCGTCTAGCCCCCGTCCTGGTGGTGTGTCTAGCATCGTCGGAGGGCGTGTGGAGGTGTGTCTCTGGCGGATCTTGCGGGATTCGGTCGGTGGTTGTCTTTGGTGGATCTGCTCGGATCCAGTCTTTGTTCTTGTGTCTTCAGGTTGGATCCTTCCGATCTAAACTTATCTTCATCGGCGGCGGTTGCTTTTCTGATGTGTTGGTCCCATGGGGCCTTAGCACGACGACTTCCCGACTGTCTGCTACAACAAGTTGTGCCCGGCTCCGGAGATGGAGGGGCGATGACGGTGGCGCGTCTTCGGCTCGCTTCAGTGCTTGTAGTCGTCGCTAGGTGGTCTACGAATCTGGATGTAATTTTAATTATTTCTAGTGTTCGTTGTACTGCCATGATTGAAGATAAATAATTGGAAGTTTCTCGCAAAAAAAAGAAAAGAAATTTAGTCGTAGTAGTTTGCAGTTTGTAAAAGACCAGATGGTTTCTTTATATGAAAATCGGAGAGGACAGCCTCTCCTTCAATAACTAAAGAAAAAAAAAACAGCTGATCCGCAATGACTAGTCCATGGACTAGAGCGTTTGTTTCTGTGTGAAGCGCCTCGCTGGCATGTTCAATGCATGTGTCCTGCCGCAGCAAAGATACCATCATCCATGGTATGGCAAGCTACACATCCCTAATTAACACGTTGTTTAAGAACTGCAAGCAACTCTTATTCATTTCCCCACCCGAATTGCGAATCTGCAGCGCTGTCCCTCGATACGTTTTGTATCACCCATCGTATCAGACGTAACGCGGAGGGTGAGGATTATAGCTGGTTGAACCAAGATTATAGCGGTTGGATGGGGATTATGTGCGACGGACATGGCTAGGCTCCACCTTGTGTACGTTGATCGACACGAGTGCTCGCAAATTTTTCGTGTTGCGACCGCCGGTGCCCGGGACGAAGCAAGCTTCATGTACGCGGCCGAACTTGCTTCCAGTTACCGCTAAGCCGTCCAACCTCTGCTCTTGTTCCTCGCATATCTCCACCTTGAAGCCCACTTTACGGCAGAGGAGATCGAGAAGACGCTCAAAGCCATGCCATTGGACGAGGCACCCGACCCGGATGGGTTCACCGGGCGGTTCTACCTCTTCTGTTGGCACGTCATCAAATGTGACTTCATGCGGGCACTTGATCAGTTTCAAAGTGGAGATATGCGAGGCTTGGCTACCATCAACAAGGCGCTGGTATCGTTACTACCAAAGAAAGAAGGTGCGGTGGACATCAAAGACTTTAGACCAGTCAGCCTAGTTCATGAAGCACCTAAGATCTTTGACAAAGCATTAGCTATGAGGTTGGCAGAGGACCTACCGAGGCTGGTTGGGCACCACCAGAGCGCCTTTGTTAAAGGACGGTCGTTGCACGATAACTTCATGCTTGTCCAATGCACGGTGAGGAGGCTACATGCACTAAAGAACCCAACTGTCATGCTCAAGCTTGACATTACCAAGGCATTTGACACTGTCAAATGGCCTTTTGTCCTGGAGGTGTTGCGAAGGCTTGGCTTCGGTGATCGGTGGATAACTTGGATATGTGGCTTACTAGCCACAGCGTCGACAAGAATTGTGATAAATGACCTCCCTGGCAAGCCAATTCTTGCCTGTCAAGGCCTACGGCAGGGAGCTCTGCTCTCACCCATGATCTTCATATTGTGTATGGAGCCGCTGCGATGCCTCTTCCAATATGCTACGGAGAAGGGACTGCTCACCCCTCTGGCTAGATCAGGAATGCAACAGAGAGTCTCAATGTTCGCTGACGATGTAATGGTGTTGTGCAAACCAAACGAACTGGAGACCCGCACATGTGGAGCCATCTTGAATTTATTCGGCCAGGCAGCTGGATTGGTCATCAACATGAACATGAGCGCCGCCCTACCTATCAGATGCTCCCAGGAAGAGATGACGGTGGTTTGCACACTACTGGGATGCACGAGTTCTACGTTTCCGTGCACTTATTTGGGCCTACCACTGACAAGAAGCAAACGGCGGCTCAACTACAAGGACTTGTGGACAAACTTGCAGATTGCCTCCCTCATTGGAAGGCGGCAATGCTGCCGAAGAGTGGGCGCCTCACCTTAATCTTATCAGTGCTATGTGCAATCCCAATTCACTCGATGTTAGCACTGGACTTCCCGGCAAAAACCATCACGGCGCTAACCAAAATATGCCGTGGATTTCTTTGGTGCGGCAAAAAGGAAGCAACAGGCGGGAACTGTGCAGTCGCCTGGGAGAACGTGTGAAGACCAAAGTGGGCTGGTGGGCTAGGTATACCCAACCTACGATGGCTTAACAAGGCGCTACAAGCCCGTTGGCCATGGCTACAGAGGACGGATACAGCAAGACCTTGGGCGGAATTTGATATTGGCGTACCGGCCGAGTTAACATCCCTCTTCCGCGCGGCAACAAGAACATCAGTAGGTAACGACAAAAAACACGCTATTCTGGGAGGACCGGTGGATTGACGGCTTTAGATAATGCGAGTTGGCTCCGGACATCTATCATCGAATACCGAAACGCACCAGGAGCAAGAGGCTGGTTTCAGAGGCGCTCGAGAACGGTGCCTGGGCAGGCGCCGTCGGGCCAGATTTACCGGCTGAGGCTATAGATCAATTTCTCCGCCTCTGACCGCGAATTGAGGCCGCGCAGTTGACTGAAGGGGTAGACGACTCAACCACCTGGGCATGGGAAAAGGATGGTCGCTTCTCGGCCCGATCCGGATACGCGGCAAGATTTATGGGCCTCGAGGCGTCGCCGACGGCCCTGTTCACTTGGAAGTCAAGAGCACCCTTGCAATGCCCTTTTTTTTGCTTTGCTCGCGATCCAGGACAGGTGTTGGACATCTGACAGGCCGGCGAGGCGAGGATTACCGCACCAAGATGCATGCCCGTTTTGCGACCAGCACAAGGAATCAATTCACCACCTACTAGTTGGCTGCGTCTTTGCAAGACAAGTTTGACATGGATTGGGTATGACCACCAGAAGACGAGAGTTCGAACCACTACACGACGAAACCCTAGGTCAGTGGTGCCTCAGACAGGACCAGGACCCAGCACACCGAAGGTCAACTAGGGCCAAATGCCTCCTCGGCATGTGGATGCTCTGGAAACATCGCAACGACATCGTCTTCAATGGAGCTACACCGTCAATCGCGAGGATAAAGGAAAGGATCCGGGAAGAGGGAATGCTTTGGGCCAAGGCAGGAATGTTCAAAGGCGAGAACACAGGGTTCGAGGAGTTAGGTAGCGTGTGGGTCGGCCAGGAGTAGTCCGCATAGAGAGCAAGGTGGTGGCGGTTGAAATCCGCATGTAAATATTTGTTTGTGAATCGCTGGGAGTTCCTCTCCCCTTCTTCTTTAATGAATGATACGCACGAGCTTGCGTATTTAAAAAAAAAATTGTTCCTGGCATGCATGGTAGGTGATGGGTGGTTGGTCCGCACCAATTAACCATTTGAGGCTGCGCGCCGTCGCTAATGCATTGCATCAGGCCGGACAAGGGACGTACTGGTCGTAGTACTGTACTTGCAAACGAGCGAGCGACAGCATTGACAGCCTAGCCAGCGCCAGATGGGTCGGCCTAGGTCTCCACTCTCCAATAGCGCTTACACACGCCCTAGTCCCAGTGACCCACTGTCCCAACTCCCAACAACACGGGGTGGTACGTGCCACGGCCTCTGCCTATAAACGCGCCAGGCTCCGTCACTAGCTACTCCCGCCCATACAGCTCCATCGTCGCCGGGAGAGAACGTTTCATTTCATTCCATCCCACCCTTCCAAATTCGTCGATCCGACGACCGATGGCCGCCATCAAGGTCACTGCTTACAGCCGATCCAACTGGCATTTCTTAATTTCACTTGTAATTTTTTAACCACGCCTCCTGAGGTACGTACTAATTAATTAGTTTGATCGGTTAGTTGTTTTATATCACGGCTGCAGAAGATCGTGGTGAAGCTGGACCTGCACTGCGACGGGCAGAAACAGAAGGCGATCAAGACCGTCTCCACTCTCTGTGGTGACTTACTCCACTTCTCTTTCTCCGAATCCGTCCGGCATTGTATCTTGCTTGCTCTGCTTTCGTCGAGACCATGCATGCATCGAGGATTTGAGGTCACTCTCGCTCATCCACCAAATCTCAGTTTGGCGCTTCTGACGACGACGACCGTGGCTTCCTTCCCCAGGTATCGACGAGATCGTCGTGGACACGAAGGACGGCAAGATGACGGTCGTGGGCACGGTCGACCCCGTCGACGTGGTCCGTAAGCTGCGCAAGCGCTTCTGCTCGGTGTGGATGGTCTCCGTCGGCCCGGCCAAGGAGGAGGAGGAGAAGAAGGTCCCCGTCGGCCCGGCCAAGGAGGAGAAGAACAAGGACGTCCCAGTGTGCCAGCCGTGCTACCCGCTGCCTCACCACCCGCACCCGTGCTACTTCGTCCACCACACCGAGGAGCACCCCCACGCTTGCGTCATCTGCTGATCGACGCACATTTTTGTAGCCGGCCTGCATCTGCATGCCAGCCGATTGATCGGGACTCATCAGCCTACCTGCACCGGTGATTGACGGTGTGCGTTCTAGTATATATCTATGGCCGTGTGAGCTACAAACAGTATATTTTTACCGGTGATCCGCAGATCCGGCAGCTGCGCATCTGCTGAGCTTGCCAGATACGGAATTACAGTGTGGAGAAGAACTAAATAAATAAAACTGCTGCATTTGGGTTTTAAAGGCCGTTCGTTATTACATGGTCCTTTGTTCTTACGTGCGACGCAGCATGCGCCGTCCATCGTCCAACACATGATTACAACCTACTACTCGTAATACATGTTAGAAATAATTGGCTAGACCCATAGCAATTCTCTGAAATCTCAAATAAAGGCTCATGAATAAAATGGCAAGAGTTGGTGCTAAAGTTTAGTCTCATACCGCTAGTTGAGAAAGAGTTTGATCTCTTTATATAGTTGGTTCTCTCCACCACTCTAAGTGGTGTGTTGAGAAGAGAAAGGGAAAACCACACGCGCGCTGGCTCTCCTCGCCGGGACCGGGGCGGCGCGTACATGCGACATGCGCGTGAATGGTCCGCCGAAATCTGGTCCGTTGCCTTGCGGGGGTACGGCTTCCTTTTACAGTTTTATTTTTAATGTCTTGGCAGACAAGTTAATTATTTTCTTGTCCGGTAAGTTTACGACTTAGAAATCAAATGTCTTGGTAGACAAGTTAATTATTTTCTTATCCGGTAAGTATACGACTTAGAAACCAAGTCGGTTTGAGATCATGATCGCGACACGATACCGCCTCTGGTCCTAATATATATACTGCTACCGGCTGCGGCCAAAGACACACCGAAAGCACCTAGGGTTTTGCCTCATCTCGCTACTTGCGCCGCCATCGTAGTCTACTCTATCCCGAACGCCGATGTGCATCGGCGTGCGAGAGAGTAGGCCTGCAGAACCACTCGTCCTTGCGATCCTGCACTGGGAGAGGACGAATTAGTTTTTTGGGAAGCGCTATGCGTGACTGCTCAAGTTCGTCATCACGGGTCGTCTTCCGTTCAAGTCGGACGGTGCTACTCATTGTCGTTTCCATCGCCGTCAGCAGCAGATCGTCGCCAACATCGTCATCAACACTGTCGCTCCTATAGCAGCTAACGAACAGTATGTCCATCGTCATCTGTTCTTGTCTCCCTCTATAGCTGTTGTTTCGTGTGCGATGTTGATGTGCATGTTTTCCTGTTCAGATAGTATGCTCGATTCTTGCATGCTATTCTTTGTTTTAGTCATGAATTATCTATTGAAATTAATCATGAATTTGTCTAATATTCCAACAATACATTGTCTGCTGTCCTTCACACAAAATACACATGATTAACCAACTACAGGTTCCTCCCAAAAAAAAAAAAAACTACAGGTCTTAATCGCTGCTCTAACTGCACAGAGTTTTCAATTTATATAGGACATCGTCTTGTGTGTTGTACGTACCCACGGCTGCGAAGCCACGTACGTACGTCAAATTTGGCACGTCCATTTATGATCTAATTCTGCTACATGCATCTGTGTGGCACTGCAGTGCTAGCTTAGTGTGCAGGTGTGAATATTCCGCTCCACTCCACAACCGAACCCGGGAATGTACTATTCCAAGAAGTGTAGAATCATTCCATTGTAGTCCACTATCTTGCATTCGCAAAAAAAAAAAGTAGTCCACTATCTTGGAATACACCTAGAAGACCGGCAGCACCCACGTGATATTCTCTCACGCGCGCTCTCTCTCTGTAACTTTTTTTTTTGCCGAGGACTGAGCTAGGCTCAGTGGCGCACCAGCCCGCCCCGAGTTCGATCCCAGCGGGGGGAACGAATTTCTGGCTGTCTCACTGTGCTACACTGTAGCATCACTGTTTATCATGAACAATGTAATAATTTCCGCAGGTACCTCACGACGTCTACGAGGGCGAGGACAACGTGCTCGTTGTTTCCGGAGTCCTTGACTTCGGAAGTCTCACTAGACGTATTAGAGATATAGGTCGTACATCTGGTTTAGATGCATAGTCGAGGCGTGAGTTGTGGTGTGCGAGCGTGTAGTGTGTGTGACTGTGCGTCAGAACAGATGTTACAGCTTGTATACTCAGTGAGGCTAAAAAAAAACTTTTTTTTGCCAGGAGCTTTCTCTCTGTAGCTGACAGACCTATTCCCACGCTGCATGATTGCATGTCCTTATCCAGCGGAGTTTCCCACGCTGCATGATTGGATGTCCTTATCCAGCGGAGTTAGCCATGGAGGTGGTTAGAGTAGTGGCACGCAGGTTTTTTTTTTTGGCAAACAACAACCCTCAGAAGAGGGTTCCAGACTTTATTATTAACATCCAAGGCAATGTACTGAGATCAAGTTCCCTCTAGGAAAAGAAATGGCCTCAAGAGCCATTTTGTCGTTACAACTTGCTCCTTTACTGCAAAGAAAGCTATAACTAGAAGGAGATTTAGAAAAGTATACCTTTTTTGCAAGATTATGAGCCATCAGATTGTTGATCCTTGGAATGTGCTCAACCCTGTAACAAGCAAGACCAGAAACCAGATTGAAGAAATCACACCTGCGTGCGTTTGTTCTCTGTATACATGTACACACTCGACTGATGAATAGATACAAGTTGAGTCTATCTCTCGTGTTCATCTATCTTACAACTAGGTGACGGACGAGCATATAGGACATGCAAAGTCTCATGGCACGCAAGTCCCTGATGCGGGTTCTTTATTTTGGCTTTCGATTTTCAAACTTGTCTATCTTTTAACAGGATTGCTATTTAATACTTATCTACTATATGTAATATACTTATTATCTCACATCTAAGTTCAAAGCCGTCTGATTTTGTTTGTCTTTAAAATTCGCGCAGCGTGATCTCGTCCCTCACGCACTCGTCCATGTCAGCCGGTGTCCACTTCCACGCGATGGGCTGGCCGTTGTTATTGTTTTTTTTCACGAGCTCGGGCTGATCGATCTGTTTTGCTGCTGTATCTATCGTGCAACTCTGACCCGCCTCGTTCTTTCGAGAGCAACTAGTTAACAAGCGCTCCTTCGGGAGTCTCGCAACGATCAGCGCCAGTTGGCGCGCTCTCATCCATTCGCCACGTGTCGCGCTCTGGGCGCTCCCTCCGGATTTTATTTATTTTATTTTTCCGCACGCGTTTTCGGCTTTTTAAATGGTTTTTTTCCGGGTTTTTTCGACGTTTTGGTTTTTCACCGGTCTTCCTTAGCTTTTCGACAAAAAAAAAAAAAAATTGCGCGAAAATACGTGTTTTCTTTTTTTTTTTCCCTTTCACGAGAGTCACGGTTTTGCTTCCGTGAGAGGCACGGTTTTGCTTTCGCGAGAGTCACGGCCATGCCTCTCGGAACCGGAAAAAAAACGCGTTTTCTCTTTTTTTCTTCCGCGAGAGTCATGGTTTTGCTTCCGCGAGAGGCACGGGTGCGCTTTTGCGAGAGTCACGGCCGTGCCTCTCGGAAACGAAAAAAACGTGTTTTCTGTTTTTTTTCCTTTCGCGAGAGTCACGGTTTACTTCCGCGAGAGTCATGGCTGTGCCTCTCGGAAACGAAAAAAAAAACGCGTTTTCTGTTTTTTTTTCTTTCGCGAGAGTCACGGTTTTGCTTCCGCGCGAGACACGGTTGTGCTTTCACGAGAGTCACGGCCGTGCCTCTCGGAAACGAAAAAAAACGCGTTTTCTGTTTTTTTTTCCTTTCGCGAGAGTCACGGTTTTGCTTCCGCGAGAGGCACAGTTGTGCTTTCGCGAGAGTCACGGCCGTGCCTCCTCGGAAACGAAAAAAAAACGCGTTTTCTCTTTTTTTTTTCTTCCGCGAGAGTCACGGTTTTGTTTCCGCGAGAGGCACGGTTGTGATTTCGTGAGAGGCACGGGCGTGCCTCTTTCGGAAAGGGAAAAACCCGTGCTCCAGGTTCTGTTTTTTCGTCCAGTTTTTTTCGTGAAAAAAAAGTTCGTCAAAACCTATCAACATAGGATCTAGTTTTAAAGATCTCGACGCGAGGAATCCAACGGTGAAAGCGGTTCGAGATTTGGACGCACGGTTTGAGAGATAAAATGTTTTGAATAAACAGATCTACGAAAAAAGGGAAAACTCCCAGGTTGCGACAAGTGGCAGGCTGCATGTGCGCCACTTGTCGCAACCAGGGGAGTTGGAGTGATCTTTACAATGAGTACCCCTCAACTAGTGATTTCACGTTCTTTTGCCCTCCCTACGTCGTGATGCTGTTTTTTTTTTTTGTCTGCCCGTTGTCTAGTCATGAGAAGGATGGCCTCGGCCCTTTTTTTCATTTGTTTCTTTATGGGGCTTGCCAAAAAAAATTGGCATGATTTGTTTTTCGTTCGTTCGTTTCACAAATCAAGAGCTGATTGATCGACTCCTCTCTCACTATCTATTGTTACTCTCTCTTCCATTAGTCGTTCTCCTTCCTCCATTATCAATTTTTTTTTACACTATTGTCTATATACTACTTTTCTTTTTGCGTTCATTTTATTTCTTTCTTTCTTTCTTTTTCATTTTATGATTTATTTTCCCTTTTTCTTTCAAATTCATGAATAAGATTTTTGTGAATAATTTTTTTTAAAGTAAGTATGTGAACACATTCTAAATTCGTATTTATTTTTTATCTCAGTTTGTTTTTTCATCCCAGTTGCAAGTTCACCATTGACTGGCAACTAGGGTCCAACTTATTTTTGTCCCAGTTAAAAGTCCACTCTTGACTCGCAACTAGGGTTCGACCTTTTTTTTTTGTCTTAGTCGCAAGTCCACCCATAACTTGCAACTGTGGCCCATTCTTTTTTTTGTCCAAACTGCAAGTCCAACCTCGATTCGTAACTGGGGCCCGACCCTTTTTTATCTCAGTCGTAAGTCCACGCTTGACCCACAACTGTGTCCCATCCTTTTTTGTCCTAGTTGCAAGTCCACATTCGACTCGCAACTCGGACCCGGTTTTTTTTGTCCCAGTTGAAAGTCCACCCTCGACTTGCAACCGGGGCCCGACCTTTTTTAGTCCCACTTGCAAGTCCACCCTCTACTCGCAACTGAGGCCCGACCTTTTTCTGTTCCAGTTGCAAGTCCACTCTCGACTTGCAACTGGGCCCCAACCTTTTTTGTCCCAGTTACAATCCCACCCTCGACTTGTAACTGGGAACTGACTTTTTTGTCCCAATTACAACTTGCAAGTCCATCCTCAACTCACAACTGGCGTCCGACTTTTTTTTGTCCCAGTTGCAAGTCCATCCTCGAATCACAACTGGGGTCCGACTTTTTTTCCCCAGTTGCAATCGTACTCTCGACTCGCAACTGGGTCGCGATATTTTTTTGTCCTAGTTGTATGTCCACCCTCGATTTGCAACTAAAGCCCGACCTTTTTTGTCCCGGTTGCAAGTTCACCTTTGACTCGCAACTGGGACCCAACCTTTTCTGTCCCAGTGGCAGGTCCCCTCTCCACTCACAACTAGGGCCCGATCTTTTTTTCCTAGTTGCAAGTTCACCCTTTACTTGCAAATGGGGCCCAACCTTTTCTGTCTGAGTTGCGGGCCTGGGGCCCACTACTAGGGAAAACCTTATACACAGAACCTTAGCAGTAGCGCTGGATAAATTCACGCGCTACTGATACTTAGTAGTAGCGCGTGGAAGGAAAAGGCGATGCTGCTATCTTCATAGCAGTAGCGCATGTTAGCAAAACGCGCTACTGCCAAGTTTGAACTGGGCGCACATGGCGAGCCCCACTTAGCAGCAGCGCAGATCGATATCCAGCACTACTGCTATGCTCCGTAGTAGTAGCGCTTGTCCCCAACCCGCGCTGCTACTAACCCTAGCTTATCGTCTTCCCCGCGTGGCCAACCCTCTCACTCTCCCTCTCATCCGCTCTTCTCACTCTCCCTCTCCACTCTCTCGCCGTCCTCCTCGTCGCCGCCGCCGCTACCGCATTGCCGCCGCCGTCCTCCTCCTCGGTATGCCCCCTCCTCCCTCCTCCTTCCACCGCACTCCTCTCTCCTCCTCCGGCCGCGCCCTCCTCCTCCTCCAGCCACTTCTTCCTCCTGCCGCGCCCTCCTCCTCCGCCTCCACCCGCGCCCTCCTCCTCCTCCGGCCGCGCCCTCCTCACTTCTCCCTCCGCCTCCGGTCGCCCTACTCCCTTCTCCCACTGCCCTCCTCCTCTCTCCTCTCTCCTCCCTCTTCCCACTGCCCCTCACTCCTCCCCCTCCTCCTCCTCACTCCTCCCTCCTCCCACCTCTCTCTGTATAGAAATTTTGAGTAAAAAAAAATTAGGTATACAAATTTTTAGTAATAAATATTAGTTAGAATTTGATTGTAGAATAGGTAGGTAGTATTTTACTAATTTTGTTCATATATATGAACCCTGGGTGTTCATATATATGAGCCCATTTCATCATTAGAGCACTAAACTAGTTATATGTAATTAACCCTAAGTGTTCAAATATATGGGTGGATGATTTTTTTTTGTAATGCTTGGATAGATAGATGGATAGACAGATGAATTAAACTAGTTTTTTTAGTAATGCTTTGGATAGATAGATGGATGGATGGATAACTGTTAGGGTTAGAACAAGGTTTTACAAATTTTTAGTAAATGTAGGTCTTTTTAATCAGCATAATAATGTTTAGTTCATATCTTATAGGGTTTCACTAAGTACTAAAATGAGGATAATAATGTTTTTGTTTACATTTTGTTTTTGCAAAATCAAGGAGCCCTGCATCATCCCTTCTGTCGTCCCCGTCACCAACCCCCTCCGACCTCGAGGTGAGACCAGCCAAATCCCCATGTTGATGATGATGTAGATGTTTTCATAGATGTAGTAGAGTAGTAGATGAGTAGCTGTGACAATTTCCATGGAATAGAAAATTTTCAATGTAGGTCTTTCAAATATGATGGAGTTTTAGACATGTGATATGTAGTGTTGTGTAGTACTAGTGCTTGCCCAAGTGGCCTATGTTTGCAGGGAACACCTCACAGTGGCCTATGTTTTGCCGGAGTGTTGATTAATTTCCATTCCGGCAAATTTTAGGCGCTCGATATATGTCCTTTTTAGCAAAGGTCATGCCGGATTTTTCCGTGAATTTTGGCATGACTTGTGCTAGAATATGTAGGAAATGTCGAGTGGCCCGGATTTTGTAGAAAGATAATTAAACGACATTTCGGGTTGACTTTAAGTTTGTCGGGACTCCACCATATATTTTGGAGAAGAAGAATGCCGACTGTTGTCGTGGGGGTCGTTCTTCCTCTTCTTTCTTGTGATAGACCTTTTGGTAATGCATGGGAAGGAAGAGAAGAACAACCATCACCGACAGTCGCAAATGTCAGAGAGGAATCAGTGAGGGAGAGTCTCCACCATATATGAGAGAAGAAGAATCCCGACTGTTGTCGTGGGGGTAGCTTCTCCTTCGTTCCCGTGTGCTAGACAATTTGGTGTAATGCACTTGGGAACGAAGGGAGGAGCTACCATCACCGACGGTCGAATATATACACCACGTGAGCTGAGAGTTTTCAAGAAAATACTCGACAGACCGATAGTCAACCCGTGATGAATAATAATGATATAATTTAGTTTTTGTAGTACATATATTTAATTTTAGAAGTTTAATCTTTGAATTATGAACATAGGAAATGTCGTCCGACGACGATAGGCTCCCGGAGTGCGACTGGTGCGGCGATGACCGAGGTCTGTGCGACAGGCCTCACCTGGTACAAGGTCGGCGCTTCAGTATTAAACTCCAGGAGACCTTCGATGTTGAAACGGTACGCAACGACGACAAGTGTTTTTTTCGTAATTAAGCACGACTTCTGCTTCTTCAACGTGTAATTTTCGTCTTTTACAATTCGACTAGCTTATCCCATGCCATGCAAGACGCTATGTCTTGGAGAGGATGTATTTTGAAGATCATGAAACTATGGAAACAAAGATAGTTCACCTAAGGACCCATCATGGTATAGATTTTGCTGTAAATCTATACAATTCTGAGAGCGTATCCCATTTTGGTTGCCCGAATTGGGAAGCACTTTGCAAGATGTATGATTTTCATGAGGGTATGCTTGTCACCTTGGATCTTGGTGATCCTGACGAAGATAATATGGACATTTGGGTCCTTGTTGATAGGCTTCCAATTCTACCGCTATGTGAGTTTCTCAAACATAGTTATTAAGTAATTTATATTGTTTATTTCAAAATAGTTGACAACTTATTTCCATTGATAGCTTATTTTCATTCTTCAAAGAATGTACGGAAGATGGTAGACAGAACCTACTGCACCGATGGCGCAGAATTAACTTATCAGGAGAAAGATCATCTTATCTCATTTATTATTGATGTTGAGAATTACAATATCAATTATCAAACTCCTGCACATTATGGTCAATACATGCCACTAGTGCACGTGCCGACCTACGGTAACATCCATGGAGATGGCATGGTAAGATTTTTTACTATTATGACATCCGTGCATCTTTTGCATATATTCTTCTAAAGCTAAACTACATTGCTAACTACGATGTTATTATTATGTTTTTCAACAGAAAATCCCGAAGGATTGTGTGCCTGATCTGATGTTTCCGAAAGGACGGCTTGATGTTATTAGCTTACAGCCATATCTGCCTAGGGGTCACAACTGTTCATACCGGATTTCTAAAACCAATCAAGACATGATAATCAAAGAATGAAAAAAATGTATGGACAATCGTAGGGAGCTACTTGGAACCAACATTGTGCGAAGCGCAAGAATTGGTGATAGGATAGTCTCCATTCTCCATAATGGAGAGTCAGGGCCTATCTTGTTTTATGCCATTTTACCTTAGAAAGAGTAGTAGGTCCTATGAGAGAGGAGTAGGTCCTAGGTACAATGTGTTATTATGTGCTACAATGTGTTAGAGTTGATGATGATGATGAGGATGAGTTGTGATTATGACTAGTGACCAAGTTGTTATATGATGTCTCATGGACGAAAATGATGATCATGAGGAGTTGTTATATGACAATGATGTATTATGATGATAAATTGTTAATGATATGATGATGATGATGAGTTATTAAATCATTGGGTGAAAGAACCGCGGATTAGTTTCAAGTGGATGGATCCTAAGTGACCAAGTCTCATTATGATGTAAGAACAATCTCTAAATTGCTACTGTATGAAAACTTGTATAATGATGTATGAATACGACATAAAAAAATAGAATACGGAATAATAGTAGTAGCACGGGCAAAGAGGAGCGCTACTAGTACTTACCAGTAGCGCTTTCGGCCAGAATCGCTACTACTAAGTAGCTATAGCAGTAGCGCGGGTAAACCAACGCTACTGCTAACCTTTAGCTGTAGCGCTGTATCAGTTGCGCGGTACCCCGCGCTACTGCTAGGACAAAAACCAGAGCTACTGCTAAGCTTTTCCCTAGTAGTGGCCGGGCTCGCATGTGCGTGCAGCCATGGCGGGCAGGCGAATGCGGTCCTGGGGCCTCGCTCGCGCACTCGGGGAGAAGCCCCGAACTCCTCCCGAGGCGCCAGCTCACGGCAGCGGTGCGCGGGCAGCGCTGGCAGGGGCGGCGGAGAGCGGATCCCGCTGGTAGATGCTCTTTTAAGGGCCAGTTTAGTATATCTATTCTATCGTGACTGTTTTCAGCCCGTAAAACCAGTTTTAGGCGCCCTGTATACATGTCTTAAAGGTCGAACTTTTACGGTGTCTGTTAGAGATGCCCTCACTCACTCGTCTCGCTCTACATGTCTTAAAGGTTCATTAAGACGCATCAAGGTGGTGCGCGTGTGTCGCCGGAGCCGCCCCCTCGCATCGCTCCGACCGCCGGATTTCGGCCGCTCCTCCATCAAATCGGGCGCAAAAGAGAGAGAGAGAGAGACAGTGGGGAATGGGGGAATGGAAGAGGCTACAGAGAGGATAAGGAAAAAAGAACCGCACGGGAGCGTCGCGACCGTGACCTCTCCGAGCGAGAAAAGGGCGTCTGGTCGAACTGTGAAACGCCCACACACCAGCCCCGTCCTACGTGGCAACCAAAATCTGTCAGAAAGTGTCAAGATTCGTGCAGACTTCATTGGACGGGGATCCGCGCGTGTGGGCGAGTTGCAAAACTGCCACATGTGTGACAGTTATCATTTGGGTTTCTGAAATCTACTAGGTTCCCCTCACAGATGGCCAAACAAAAAAGGGAAACCAGATATTTCCCTACAATGTTCCCATCTGTGTAAACAGCTTCTGTCAACGGCCCTCACACACTCACTCGTCCCACTCTACTTTGAGTAGAGTTAAAAGCAGACACACGTATCGCGACGGCGACGAACGACTCGTGGTGGATGGACATGTATCTCCAGAACCACTTGCCATCGTGTTCGCTTTTTTCATCCCCTGCAGAGGCCGAAGGTTTGTTTTGGTCAGGCGACGTGAGATCAGAGACAGGGACGGGCAAGGCATCCGACGTGCTGTTCCGCGAAGAAACCTCCTGTCATGTCAGTTTCTCAACGTCAAGTGAGAGCGAGCGATGCACTCCTCCGGCCCTCTATTTTTGTCAAACACTGCGGCCAATCCATGACCTTCTGTTCTAACATCCCAGTCGTAGCCCCCTGTGTCGGTGTTCTGGGAACGGGGGTACCCAGACTTGCCTGCATGCGGCCCACGGCGTGGCTCCATCGACAGCCTGGTACGGCCCAGCTTCAGCGACAACAACTCAAGATCCTCGCGAGGGGCCAAGCCTCGCGAGGCGGATGACACCAAGACCTCCACGAGGAGCAGCCTCCTCAGGCTGGCTCCCAAGGAGCGGAGATCTCTATACAAGCCTCACCTCGTGAGGTCCGGATGACGTGAGCCATGACGACCAAGGCCAGGCGGGCGCCAGCGGGAGCAGTGTACCAGTTTCCTCTTCGGTGCTAAAGAGGCAAGCGCAGGCGCGAAGTCCTGAGGAATCAGCCAAAGGTTTCCATTCCCGTGCAACAAGACTAAGACCACCAGGACGGCAGGACGGAGGTCATCACCGAGCCCACCACGGTGTCACGACCAGAGGCTTTTGCAGGCGAAGACTACTTTTGTCAGGATAGCATGTACTAGTTGTCTCCCTTCGAATTTGGCCGTTGTGGGATCCCTTCCCGCCTTTCATTTGGGAAGAGGACCAAGGCCACTATAAATAGGACTTAGCCACCACCGCAGAGGGGGGGGGGGGGGGAATCGACGGATCATCCAGATCACCCACACACTCACCAGCTCACTCGAGCTCAAGAACACCTCTCCTCCTGAGGCTGTTCGCCACTGTACTAGTTCATCTTCGGCCCCTCAAGGCCAATCCACCACAAAGCAGGAGTAGGGTTTTACACCGCAAGGTGGCCCGAACCTGGGTAAACTGCTGTGTCTCTTTTCCTTACAGTTCATCGAGCTAGGCTGTGAGATTAGCGAGTAGGCAGACTGGGGAGGACGAGTTCTTCGCACGCACACCAGAGTTCAAACATCTCAAGGGTTTGCGGAACCCGAAATCCGACATTTGGCGCACCAGGTAGGGGTGCGTCGAAGCTTTGCCTCTCCGTCCGCCGCACTCCGCCCTCGCCGTTCAGCTCTCATGGCGGGCGCCTCTTCTCCGGCTGAATTAACGGGTGCGCACGGAGGCACCGTGGGTCTCCGGGCCTTCACCCCCGCCTTACGGTGAGTGCAGTGGCCGCCCAAGTTCATGCTGGAGATGTCGCCTCGCTACGACGGCGCAGCAGACCCGGTGGGGTTTCTCCAGGCATATGATGGGGCGGTCCTGGCGGCCGGCGGCGACGACAAGGTCATGGCGAATTGGCTCCCCATGGCCCTCACGGGCGCGCCGCGCGCTTGGCTCCTGGGCCTGCCGGGCTCTTCGGTGGCCTCCTGGGAGGAGCTGCGCGGCCTCTTCGTCACGCAATTCGCGGCGCCGACACCTCACGTCGTCGCAGCCATCCTCGGTGGCTCGCAGGCGCCGCCCTCGGATCGCCACATCAAGCAGTTCTTTCGCCAAGGGAGCGACGCCCATGTGCAACGGGCGGCGCCGCCGGGTTGGGCGGCGCCCAAGGCCGACCTCACCTTCGACTCCGGGGACCACCCCGCGGTCACGGCCGGCGCCGGCGTTCTCCCGATGCTCTGCACCCCCACCATTTGCAACGTGGCGGTCACCAAGACCCTCATCGACGGAGGAGCCGGCCTCAATGTGCTCTTGGTGGAAGCATTCGGCTTGCTTCATGTGCCCCATGGCCGGCTCCGCCCCACGAAGCCCTTCTCTGGAGTCGTCAACGGCTCCACCAACCCGATAGGGCAGATCCGCCTCCCTGTCACCTCCGGCAAGCGCGACAACTACCGCACTGAGCTCATCGACTTTGACGTTGCCCACATTCGCCTTCTATACAACGCCATCCTTGGGTATCCGGCCCTGGCCAAGTTCATGGAGGTGACTCATCATGGTTACAATGTCCTCAAGATGCCAGGGAGCTGCGGCGTCATCACGGTCGCCTGCGAGGAGAAGGACGCGGTGTGCTCTCTCGAGCGCACCTACCAGGCTGCGGTAGTCGAGAACCCAGACGATGAAGGCGCCGTCTACCCTCCTGAGGCTGTCCCCAAGAAGAAGAAGCAGCTGCTCCGCTAAGGACCTCAGGAGGGCGGGATGCCCAGCGGCACCACCTCAGGCCCAGTGCCCACTGGCGGGGCACCTCCCTCTCTCGCATAGGAAGGCGCGCCCGGCGCCCCTCTCAGGCTGGGCTCAGGGGCTCTCCTTTGGAGGGCCTATGACCTGGCCAACGTCACGAGGGAGGCACTCGGGCACCATGTGGAGGCGTGCTTCAGCGCACGCTTCCGCCAGGAGGGTACAAGGCGCGAGGTACCAGGTGCTCGGGAGTTCATCACCAAGGCAATCAAGGAGCTTCGGGAGGCAAGAGCTATGCGAGGCGATCATCACCCACCACCCGGCGCGGCTCCTTGTTCCGGCGAGGACAGCGAGCTGCGCGTCTGCGTCAACATCCCAAGGCTCAACAGGGCCGCATCTCAGGAGCGCTTCTGGCCGTCCCGCGCTGGCCGATGCGAGGGTCCCCCTCACAGCTATGTTCGCATGCCTTTGGGCTTGCCGGGCGCAGCTGCTGCATTCCAGCGCCACATGCGGGGCGTCCTGGCGGCTCATGAGGCCAGAAGCCAGGCGATCCTGTCAGAGGAGGAGATGGATCCTCGCGAGCCTCCCGGGCCCCCAGAGCCTCCCGAGGTTCATGGCCTGGGCGGCTCATGAGGAGCGACTTCTGCAGCACGCGTCTTCAGCTACTCCAACATCTCTTCAGCAACGGTCCCAGGTGACATTTTCTGGTTTGTTCAGTTGGGGGCGCCCCTCGGGCAGCATTATCCCCAAGCCGCGTGGGTCCGTCCCTGCGGCGTGTATCATTTTGCATCTATCAGAACTAGCTCTACCTTATCCATGGGTTGATTTATGTTATCACCTGCTTGCCTGGCGTTTTATCGCCTCCGCGGCCTCCCGCATTACTGACCAACCTCTTGCTCATTCCGCAATGGGGGTTACACATGCTGGCACGGCGCTTGTGCTCGGGTCCGTCCCTGCAACGCTGACAAATCTGAGAGATCGAGCTCTGGCTTGCGGCCTGCCCTGCACACGTCACCTCACCAGATCCTCAGTGCCTTCATCTTCTTCCGGAAAGATCAGCGGCAGGACAGCAAGCGCGATTATGAGTTATACTCTCCTCTCAGACTAACCCGCAGGAATCCATGGAGTTAGGCCACGGCTGGCCCTGCAGGCCATCTCTCTTTCACGCAATTCACTTGCACGTTAAAGGGGGGGCTCCTGAGCATCGCGCCTTAGGAGCTCTTACTGACTCTCCAGCCCTCACCCCCTGGCCTTGACCATGGCATCGCGACCTGACATACCAGCAGCGGCTGAGCCTCGCTCGAGGGTCGGGACCCGAGGACGTAGAGCACCTAGATAAGCGGGGGGAAGGGGAGGTCGCGTGAGCCCTACCTGGAAGCATCACCGCCAAGGCACAATCAGGCGCTGCGCAAAGGAATCACTTCAGGCCTACTAAGATAAGTCACCTGTGAATATCAGAGTGAACCTCATCGTCTCGTCCGGTATTTTGATTCTCGCAATCTCGCTTCGGCAATGCCGCTTTCCTTTTCGGCCTCCAGGGAGCTGCTCGCACGCCAAAGGGGACCTCTTGAGAATCGCGCCTCAGGAGCTCTTACCGGACCTCGGGCCGCTTACCTCCTGGCCTTGACCACGGCATCGCGACCTGGCATACCAGCGACGGCAGAAGCCTGCCTGGGGACTGGGACCTGCCGGCATAGAGCACCAAGCTACCGCGAGAACAAAAAGGGGGAACCATGCCGAAGCAAGATACGCGGCTGCAACATCGTACTAGGAATAATAAACATTGGAGCAAAAGCATTACAGTTTTTTACATACCCCCATGGGGTTTGTTACAATTCCACGCAGGGAAGCAAAAGAAGGAAACGTCAAGGGACCCTGGCTGCTAGGCATCACCGACTACGCTGAGCAGACGCTGCTGTCGCGCTCCATGCACGGCGAGAGCTCGGCGGCACGTAGCTGTCGTCACTGGACTCCGGAGAATCGCTGGGCTCGGGAGAGTCGCTGGATTCCCAGGAGTCGTCGCTGCTGCTGGAGGAGCTGCCGAAGGCGGGCTCGATGTCCGTGGCCGCGCCGCACGGACTGCTTCTCCTGGGGCAGCACTCCAAACGCCGGCCCTCCTCATCGAAGACCTTGAAGGACAACGTAGAGGCGCCATCGTACTCGAAGTGGATGGCGAGGGCCCCCTCTGGACGGCAGGCGCGGGCGACCTCGCCCCATCCTCGGGTCATGAAGATGTCGCCCGGGGGCACAACCTCGACCTCCGCCCTCGTGGCCAGGCAGCAACACCCGGCATGCTGCAGCCACAGCTCAAGCGGCCCCCTCGGCGGCATCTCCTCGGCGAAGAACCTCGGGAGCTGGATCCACGTGCGCGGCGGCATTGCCGCCCACACAACGAACTCGCGCGAGGTCCCCTCGCCATGGGTTCACCGGCCTGCTGGCCGCGCAGCCTCGGTCCGTCCGCCAAGACCCCGGCCCGCGCGGCGCTTGGCATTGCCGCCCTGTCCAGAGCCTTGCGCGCGGGCGTACAGAGGAAGCGGGAAGCCAGGCGGAGGCCGCTCGTACCAAGGCCGCGTCACCTTTGCCCTTCGCCGGCGTCGTGAGGACAGCCGAGCCTCTTCTTCGGCGGAAGTGGCCCCGGCTCCTCCCGAGGGGTTTTTCCCTTCTCCACTGCGGAGAATCTTCTGATCGGCGCCATGGATGTTGCTACAAGACGGCGAGACCAAGAAGAAGAAGAAGGAGCGGGCAGCGAGAAGATGGAGATGAGTGAGGGGGGGGGGGGGGGCTCTGCCCCTCCCCTCATTTATAGCCGGAGGGAGGCCAACCGTCGGCCTCCACGATCCCGCGCAATGATGGTTCTTCCCTGCATGCAGCGGAGTCTCGTCAAGTCGAACGGTTGCCGAGGCAGCATGGGGAAGCGGAGACGCCCATGTCTCATCAATCGCCACGCGTCGACCAAGGCCGCAGGCGGTTAGGGCCCGCGGCGCTCCGCACTTGCCCCTTGGCTTCACCTCGAATCCAAGTTCGAACGCGCCTTGGGCCCGGAGGCTACTGTCGGCGTTCTGAAAACGGGGGTACCCAGACTTGCCTGCCTGCGGCCCACGGCGTGGCTCCATCGACGGCCTGGTACGACCCAGCTTCAGCGACAACAACTCAAGACCCTCGCGAGGGGCCAAGCCTCGCGAGGCGGACGACACCAAGACCTACACGAGGAGCGGCCTCCTCAGGCTGGCTCCCGAGGAGCGGAGATCTCTATGCAAGCCTCACCTCGTGAGGTCCGGATGACGTGAGCCATGATGACCAAGGCCAGGCGGGCGCCAGCGGGCGCAGTGTACCAGTTTTCTCTTCGGTGCTAAAGAGGCAAGCGCAGGCGCGGAGTCCTGAGGAATCAGCCAAAGGTTTCCATTCCCGTGCAACAAGACCAAGACCGTCAGGACAGCAGGACGGAGGTCATCATCGAGCCCACCACGGCGTCACGACCAGAGGCTTTTGCAGGCGAAGACTACTTTTATCAGGATAGCATGTACTAGCTGTCTCCCTTCGAATTTGGCCGTTGTGGGATCCCTTCCCGCCTTTCATTTGGGAAGAGGACCAAGGCCACTATAAATAGGACTTAACCACCACCGTAGAGGGGGGGGGGGGGGTGGGAATCGACAGATCATCCAGTTCACCCACACACTCACCAGCTCACTCGAGCTGAAGAACACCTCTCCTCCTGAGGCTGTTCGCCACTGTACTAGTTCATCCTCAGCCCCTCGAGGCCAATCCACCAGAAAGCAGGAGTAAGGTTTTACACCGCAAGGTGGCCCGAACCTGGGTAAACTGCTGTGTCTCTTTTCCTTACAGTTCGTCGAGCTAGGCTGTGAGATTAGCGAGTAGGCAGACTGGGGAGGACGAGTTCTTCACACGCACCCCAGAGTTCGAACCTCTTGAGGGTTTGCGAAACCCGAAATCCGACACCCTGCTAGCTACGAGCGATCGGACGTGCAGACATGCACCGGTGATTAATTTACCGGCATCGTCACGCTGCACTCGCTGTTCTGTATTCTAAGCAGTTCGTTCACGAGTCCTAACGTCTGATCACGACTCAATACGTGTTAATTGCAGGTCTAATCCAATCGCCATCATGCAGTGAGTTCCTTAATGCAGAGGTCTACCCATTTCTTTTTAATCTTTGATCCAGGCACACTAGATGATTGTCACGGCGTACGTAATGCAGAGGATTATCGTAGTTTGTGTGACGAGAGGGGCGTCACAGATTGACTAGTCTGCTCGATCAGCGCTACGGCACCTGCTTCTAAAAAGCTCCCATTTGGCTTGGCGCTCGCTTCCTAACTTCTGATCACGACCTAATACGTTGGTTAACAGCGAGCGTGTCTTAAATCATTCTCCACCACAACAGCAAATAGGCAGGGGCGCTTGGTCCCTCCATTTTATTTTAGTTTTTCTTCCAACGGAAGCGATGTTTCATCTGCTTTGTCCCCGCAGACGTAATGCCGGAGTGTGAGAATTATAGTGTGGTCAATCCAAGTCGTGCCAGACGTAGGTAGCCGTAGCCATCATGCATCCGTGCGGAGTAGTTCAGATTTCGTCGACCGTCCCGCCGATGCTGCATCGCCACTAAATTAGCATCCACAAACTACTCCCTCCATTTCATAATGTAGTGTTAATGTAGTGTGATCGCGCTTGCCGAGATCTAAGTATGACCATACATTTAACCAACGAGACCGATTCTGTCATTCCTGATTTGAGTGCAAGAAGGACGGAGGCCTTCCACTCAAGACGATGAGCATATATGTTTGGTTGGTCGACGAGTGTTCGCAAGGTGTTGTGATGACCGCCGGTGCCAGGGACGAAGCAAACTCCACGCGGCGAGATTCTCTTGCTGGCCAGGCTGATCTTGCATTTCTGGTGCAATCGGCGGAACTTTCTTCGAAATACGCTAGCTAGTCGTTAATTGGGTGGTCAGGCAATAAACTCGTCCACACTCTTTTTTCCGGCCATGGTGATTTTTTTTTTTTTGAGACAAGCCATGGTGATAGTTAGTTGGCGGCTGGGGTGCCCGGGCCAATTAACCATTCGCCGCCGCTAGCTGTTTGCAGTAATGGAAATCGCATCGGGCCGAACAAGGGACGTACGGCTTGCACTGACACCCCAACGCCACATCGGTCGGCCTGCTTGGCTCACAAGCCCAAATCTGTCAAGATCCTCGCCAAGTCGCAATCGACCGAGCTAGCCACCCCGGCCGGACGCGCGCGCACGAAGACTCCGGCAGGTCGGTCGTCGCGGCCACTCCCCGGCGACACCGTACGTACGCCCCTCGGTCTCCACTAGCGCTCACACCCGGCCACACATCCGCGGACGCCCTAGTCCCACTGTGCCAACTCCCAACAACACTGGCAGTGTGCCGGCCGGCACCCCCGTACGTGCCACTGCCACGGCCTCTGGCTATAAAACCATTCGGCCACGTCAGTAACCCCCAGACTATACAGCCGCAATCGCCCGTACATTTATACATACAGCTCGGTCGTCGCTCGCCGGAGTAGAAGCCGCCGATCGCCGTCGGATCCATGGCCACCATGAAGGTCATTGCTTACAGCCGATCGAACTGGAGTTTCTTTCTCTTTTGTTTTTTTAACACCATGAAGGTCCGGTTAGCTAATGTGGTTACTTTGGTCGGTTATCTGCAGAAGGTGGTGGTGAAGCTGGACCTGCACGACGACACGCGGAAGCGCAAGGCGATCAAGGCCGTCTCCACTCTCTGTGGTGAGTGGTGACTTACTTACTCCCCTGCTTCTTCTCCGAGTCCGTCCGGCATTGTGTCTTGCTTGCTTGTGTTCTTGGTCTGCTTCGTCGTAAAGTTGCATGCATGGAGCCAGGGGTCACTCATCCACCACACCTCAGTTTGGCCTTTTTTTTTTTTTTTTTTTTGCGGTGTCTCAGTTTGGCGTCTCTGACGACGACGACCGTGGCTTCCTTTCCCAGGCGTCGACCAGATCGTTGTGGACATGAAGGACGACAAGATGACGGTCATGGGCACGGTCGACCCCGTCGACGTCGTCGGCAAGCTGCGCAGGCGCTTCTGCACGGTGCAGATGGTCTCCGTCGGCCCGGCGAAAGAGGAGGAGAAGAAGAAGGAGGTCCCCGTCGGCCCGGCCAAGGAGGAGGAGGAGAAGAAGAAGGACGGCGGCGGGGACAAGAAGGACGCGGGCACGCTCGTCCCAGTGTGCCTGCCGGCGTGCTACCCGCCGCCTCACCACCCGCACCCGTGCTACTTCGTCCACACCGAGGAGGGCCCCAACGCGTGCGTCATCTGCTGATCGACGCACATTTTTGTAGCCGGCCTGCATGCCAGACGATCGATCGGGACTCATTAGCCTGCCTGCACCGGTGATCGACGGCGTGCGTTATATATATGGCCGTCAGGCCGTGTGAGCTAAATATTGCACCGGTGATCCGGCAGCTTGCTGCGCATCTGCTGAGTTTGCCAGATACGGAATTGTGGTGTGGGTAAGAACTAAATAAAACTGCTGCATTTGGGTTTCGAACCAGTATATAGCTAGCTACTCCGAGAACGACGTTGCAAAGACCGAACTCCATGGAGCTCTTTTTTTAAATAAATAAATAAAATATATTTAAAAGTTTTAAAAAATGTCACTTTTTTTCTACAAATACATATGCATATTCTTCAAGTATGTATAAAATTTCATCAACTAACTACACGGCAGCGACGATATGCACCTTTTTTCAGATTTTTCTTTAGATGTGGAAAAAGTATTTTCGCTGAAAAAATATAAAGAGTTCAATGGAGCTCGGCAGACACTTTTCGTAGTTACGCCAAATTTTCTACGTCCATCTTTCCCTAATAATAAAGCGGCTATCGCTTCTGTCCGTTCACCGTCGTCTTAGATTTTTTTTACGTCGTAATATGATTCTGATTGTACGTGCGGTACTAAACGTTTCCCTAAAATTCCTTAAAACAATTTTTTCGTGACTCGCCTGGGCCTCAGCCCATCGATTGACCTCGCTGTAGCAGACGGCCCGGCTGAAGCGGCGGCCCAAACAACTGATGCAGTCCTGCAAGGGACGCAAAAATAATGCTTGCGTGAGGGATCGAACTCCCAACGTGAGGTCAACTGCCACGCCGCCGGACCCCGCCTCGCCGTCTTGCCGCCAGAACCGCATGACCCCTCCCAAGCTCATCTCCACCTCCAGTGCGCCGCCACCCCCTTCCACACCGATTCGCGCTGCATCCCCTTCCACGCTGATTCGCACCGCCGGACCCCGCCTCGCCGTCGCGCCGCCGAAACAGATGCAGCGGCGGTGGGCGCAGACGTGGGCGGGGGTGGGGAAGACAGCGCAGGCCGCGTCGGCGCACGCCGCGCTCTTCTGCTTCACGCACCTCCTCGCGCTCAGGGTCGACGGCCGCACCGACTCCTCTTGGTGGTACGTCCTGTAAACCCTAGCTCCCCACGCGCCCCCGGTTCGCTGCCTCGTCGATCTGATTGGGCTGGTTGGCGTGGACGTGCGGGGGCGAGCTATACTATGTTTCCCCGGGATGCATATGCAGCCTAGAGGATCAAGCGATGCAGATTCATGTGTTCGCTCCGTGGCCGACTTCCTGTGTCCGCTCGATTCATGTGGTGCACTGATCTGTTCTGGGGGAAATTAGCAAATTACTCTGGTTATGAATGACTTAGTGACAGTTAATAAGATGGGCCAATTTAGTTTTAGTTTTGGTTTGTGCCACCCCTTGTTTCAGGTTGGAATTTAGCTCATGCTACCCAGTGTTAGTGGCTTTTGATTGTAGCTTTCCTGCTGCATTTCGTAATTTTGAGATCTTGTTAATTCACAATGGCTGTGTTTCTTGGAAGTTTGGAGCTCTTATCAGCATAATATAACTTTATGTACTGTATATTGCTGGTTTGTGTGCATGGTGACAAAGCTAATATCGATTGTTAATTACCTTCTTACTTCGATTGCTGAGGATTATATTCATCCCGCTATGGCTATTTCATGGTGTCGCTGCCCGTGGAAGGTTTTCAATGCCAGCCCCTTCATTGCCTCATGGGCGTCATGTAAGATTTAGTACTGATTTGCCCAATTGTTTTTGTTGTATATCTGTATGCAAGTGTTTTCTGTTTTGCCATGTATTGGATCTGACAAGTCTGTGCCCTGCGTGTAGTGGGCTCCTTGTCATTCTGTTGCTGCAGCGCCATCAGCTTTGAGCTGCTTCTTTGCATATATCTTGAAAATTTAAGAGGTACATTCTGAAGTTGCTAGATTAATGAAGCTTTGTCAAATCATATCTTATGGTTTGGTGTTATTGCTATCCCTACCCTATTTTGTGACCCCCACCTTCTCTTTCCTTTGTTTTTGCACAGTTAGAAATCATCCAGCTGTTGATATGAAGTGATTATTCTTGTTGACAATTTTAGGTAAGATATTTTTTTCCTTTTTGATGCCTACATAGTAGTATTATACTTTCCATTTTTACATATATGCAGATGCAATGCTATGCATGCATTTAAGTGGATTTACTGGTTTGCCTGCTTACATTATTTGTAATAAGTTTTGGCTGAAATTATTCTAGCTTCTCCTGTTAGATTGTTGATTCTTCTCCTGACTAGGTAACCAACACAGGTGAAAGCTGACATGATATATGTTAGTGCTTCCTGCTCATTATTCTTCGTCGGCCCCGCTCGTAGATTGCCGCGATCTTAGTCGATTCGGAGACCGCAGAGCCCCTGCTGCGACCCTGGCCTGCTTGGCAACGGCTGGATGGATACCGGCACTACCAGGCATAGACCTCGTGCTCCTTCACTGCACCCCGGTTACGGCCCATGCCGGATTGGCCACCAGCTGAAAGGGGACACGCGGACGTCCTGGTCCTGCTCCTCCCGACCAAGCTTGATGTGGCGCGGGGCGGCGGCCTGAGAGCCTGGTGTGTATGCCTGCTGACGGGGCTCGGGGTGGCTGTGGCTGAACATCACATCTCCTCCTCTCGTCCTCATGCTCTCTGCTCTGTGTCATCTTATCTCTCTGATTCTTCTTTGGGCACATGTGCAGGTGTTTGAGACAGGAGTGGTGATTAGCAACGGCCAAAGTACTCCGCCCACATCCTGTTTGATGTTATGCTATGACAGATTGAGAATTTTTAGATCAAACTCTTGCTACTATTTAGATAATCAGAATGAAGAAACAAGTGTATCTGATGTTGGATCTGCACCTAAAACAAGTGTACATGATGTTCCAAGCTGTCCGCGTTGATGGCCGAAGAGTAGGTGAGGGTCCGCTGTTCATTTGGTTTTGTGGGGATTATCCAGAATAATGCGATCTGAATTGAAGCCAATCCGATCCAGGTGAAACGGAAGTTGATAGATTATTCCGGCGACGAGGTGATATATTTATCAAGCGGAAGTCTCTTTTGTGTGACTCTGCCTGTACGTTGTCAAGTTGCAAATAGCCTGGTTTTATCAGTTGTTGCTTGATGAGAGACCAACCAGTTTGTGCCTGACATTTGTGACTCTACATTTATGCAGTACAATCCAGAGCTAAAGGCACCAGGTACACTTTAGATACAAAAACTCTCGCTCAGTTTAGTTCCCGTGTAGTGTTAAATTCTGGTGAACTATATTCGTTACAAATGGTAAGCTAAAGCAGATTAGTAAAGATGATAAATTTGCTCAAACCACATTCAGTTTCAAAACTGACCTGAAGCTGCACTTCAATGGCCCTGCCGTTCCTCTCTTTTTAAGCATCTACCTTTTTATTGCCATTTTTTGGGATTTATAAGAAGACATGAGGTAGAGTACTTCTTAAGATAATCCTACTCAATGCATACTAGAGATTACTATTTGAAGTGACTCTTCAGGGCTTGGGAGATTGTCAATTTATGTGTGTACATGTTACTGTTGTATATTACTAATACAACATTTTGTAGTCTACAAGGGATCTGCGGTACTTTCATAGTAGCAAATAAAGAATGAATCAAATGGGATTGATTTACTACTATACCTAAATTAGTTACATATATTGTATCTTGTGGATTAATTCTTGGTCAACTAGGTGTAGTTGATTTTTTAGTTTTGACATACACTTATCTATTTACATAATATGGTTATATGTTTCATTTTGTGGCTAACCACGTGAAAGTATGGAGGTTCAAACCGATGATGATGGTACTGCCAGCACAGATAGTAGCAGTCAAGACAATGACTTTTTGGATGAAGAAGAGTGACTTCATGCAAGGTACTAACTTGATTCATGAGGACTGCTATCATATGCACACAGAGTTGTTCAAGATTTCTTTTGAAGGTTGAACATTTCCCTTGGGAAGCAAATGTTGTGGCCCATGAGCTTGCTAGGGAAACCAAATTTACTTCTCCTTGAATTTTGTTGGATAATCCACCTAAATAGCATGTACCTTTATTAGTTAATGATGTAACAATCATTGAGTAATAGAAATATATTTTTTCTAAAAATAAACTTATTTTTTACTGTCATAGTGATTTTGCGAATTGATGGTTGAACTGAATACTTTGATTTTTTCCTTTTTGGTCTTTCCTCCCTCTGCCAGTTCGCCTAGAAGATATTTGTTTTACTTAATCTTTTGATGAAATTAGGAAATGAGTTCCAATATTGGTGCAATGAGTCCCTTGACTGAAGAAGGAGGACGTCAGGGGAGGCATGAGCCGGCGGTGGCAGCAGGAGCCATCACGACGCATCGCCGGAGGCTCTAGGCGGGGGCATGAGAGGTGTGACGCAAGTGAGGAGGCGAAACAGAGATGAGTAGATCGAGATGGATCATGCAAGGATGAACGGGATGTTATAGAGCCATTAGCCGACGGTGCTAATTTCCTGTGTGTGCGCCGATCTCGGTTGCCATGCAGTAAATGAAGAGTGCGTGTATGCCTGTGGCACCCTCCATTTTCATATTTGGAGTCCACACAGGCTGGGTGGCCGAGGTGAAGAGTGAGCGATTTTTTAATGTTTTTGGCCAGAGTAGATGTCTGTGAGGACTCCTTCCCCCTTGGTGATGGTGGCGAGATGTTGGAATGTTTATTTTTTGCAGGATCGTGTAATATAGAAATTTGCTCAACTTCTGTTTTACATATGATGATTCATAATTCCATATAGGCATCAGGGGTAGGGTCGTTGCATGCACAATATGACCATATTCATATCTTTTTTAAACATATACCCCCTCCGTAACTAAATATGAACTACATACGAAGCAAAATGAATGAATCTACACTCTAAAATATGTCTATATATATTTGTATGTAGTCTGTATTGAAATATCTAAGAAGGCTTATATTTAAAAACAAAGGGAGTATTTCATGTTTTCACTTTTCAGACAGATGGATGGATAATGTCAGTGTTTTGAGAAAAAAAAAGACGGTGGGCACCTACCTACCAAGTTTTTTTATGTGGACAATGCGAATGACTTTTGCTCGCACAACGTCAATTTTTTTCCGGTTGCAACGCACGGGCATATGTCCTAGTTTACTATCTAACTCTGCATGCATCTGTGTGGCGCTGGGGCTGCTATCCTTCGCAGTAGCGCACCTCGCAGCACCTTTTTTCAGATTTTTCTTTTGTGATACTGAGACCCATATGTGGCGGGTTGTAGTAGCAGCATGTTGGATGCTTCCGTCCCATGGCTCCGCGGTTTGGGAGTAGTTCACATGTGGATGGGGACGTGCTTTTGAGCATGATTGTGATGGTTTTCATCCGATTTTTTGCAAATTAACTGGGCAACTCTCTTTTCCTTAATTAATCGATGAGGCAAAACTTTTGTCTTCGTTTAAAAAAAATAGTACTGCAGAGTATCTCGACCTAGGGCACCGCAGTGCTAGTGTGCCGGTGTGTACTGTGAAACGGTTCCGATCCACTCCACAATCACGGGAATTGATTCCTGGTGTGGAACAATTCCATTATTGAACACACCCTAGCACGAGGAGCTATTTTAGATTACATAGACACACAGCTAGACCTAGATTGTCATTGCACTTGCACACGCAAATCAGATGCTTGTCATTGGCGCTCGCTTTGCTCACGAATCCTAACATCTGATCACGACCTAACACGGTGTTTAGCAGCAGGGCCAGGTCAGAACCCTTCTCCACTCCAATTGTAAATCTGCTGGGCGATTGGTCCCCACTTTTTATTTTATTTTTCTAACGGAAAAGATATTACCCCAACACACTGCCCGTCACCGTGGACCTAAGGGCATCTTCAACGCCGACCTCCAAACTGCACACCGCATCCGTCCACGGACCGGGGACCAGTCCGCAGACACTGATGCAGGAGCCGGCCATCCAAACCATCCGCATATGTCCGGTTGCATTTCTGAAGAAATTTAACAAAAGTGAATCATTTAACGAAAGTGGATATTTAAACAAACCGGACACTATTCATTCATGCTTGGATGATTTTCACATAAAACCGGATGCTTTTCATATAAACCGGAGCAAACTCATTACATTTCGACGTATTTCAACTAAACCGGACTCTAAACCTAGTCTAAATGACCATCGGCGCCCGTTTCCCATGACCGTCAGGCAGGGGCGGATCCAGCGTGGGGTCGTGTAGGGGCGGTCGCCCCGGGTAAATTTTCTAAACCTAGGGTACCCGTACTGCTTTTTCCAATGGCCGCCATTGGAGGGGAGCAGCTCTCGTGTAGACCTGTAGGTTCAATCGGAGAGAAAGTTATGAGCAGGAAGACGAGAAGATAACGATTCGCTTGTAAGTTGTAAGACGGGCCAATGACTAAGGCCCAATTGCACGTGACTATGTGAGCCCATTATTTTCTGTAAAGTTCAGGCGTTCCCAATTCTGTCGACAGGAAACCAAATCGGCCAACATGTATTGCGCGATCACGCCGCCCTCAAGTGCTGCCTCGCCTCCATGACGCGGCGCCTGTCGGTTTTAAATCCGGCATATTTCGTAGTAGGGGTCCTAAGCTAGGCGTCTTGGATCGATGGTAAGATGGACATAGGATTTTACCCAGGTTCGGGCTCTCTCGAAGAGATAATACCCTACGTCCTGCTTTTGATTGTATTCATATGGGGTATAGTACAGAGTATATGTATCTACCACGAGATTGTTCTAATGAATATCAGATCATCTATCGACTAACCTGGCCTCGGGTTATATAATGCACCGGAGGCCTAGGGTTTTAGAAGAGTCCTTGTCTTGTGCGCCAAGTCTTGTGGAGTCTTCCTTGTATACGTCACGGGTTGTCCGACGTGGCCCATTAGTAAACCGCCATGGGAGTTCTCGGCCCGATCCATCTGGTCGGAAGACGACGTGACGGGTACCCCCTAGTTCAGGACACCATCAGTAGCCCCTTGAACCGGTCTTCAAATTGGGGACGCTCCTCGATTCTTCCGAACTGTTCTTCATCTTCAGCCGTCGGTCTTGAAAGCTGGTTCAACAAACCTTACCATCTTCGACCTTGAGGATCGCCGAGGTGAATCCGAAGAGTTCACACGTTGGTTATCCGAGGAGTTGACACGTCGGGTATCCGAGGGGCCCTTTTAGTTTTTCGGCCTTTATCAATGCCTTGTTATTTTTACGCCACACCTCGGGTTTGAAATTTTTTCCTCGTGCGACAGTGTCCTCTTGCATCCGAGCTCCAACGCTGGACTGCATCCGAGGTGTCTTTTTGCAGCCGAGCTCCAAAGCTGGTCGGCATCCGAGGTGTTACCTCGGTCTGAAAAAAGTTCGAAGAATTTCAACCGAGCTTAATGCCGAAAAAGTCCTCTAGGGAGCCAGCCACTCACATCCAAGCTTTATGTCGGACTGCTTCCGAAGTGGCGCACCACATCGTCCTTGGGCTGATTTTTTGTGGATATTTGTTTTCGATTTGTGCAATTTATTCTCTGCCGAGATATATAGCCAGTAGCCCTCAAGGTGTGTGTCGGCCAGAAATCCGAGATACACCTGAATAAAAACATAAAACCGTTGATCCTAGTAGCCCCTGGGACTCAGGTCAATTCACGAAATCGGCCTGAGGATCAACTCCTAGTTCGGCAACATACTTAGGAATGGAAACACGGTGTGCATAGTCCTCAAGACTCAGGTTGGGTGCGGCCGACCAACCTGAGGATCGTAATCTCTTCAGAAACTGTTTTGCACTTTGTAAATTCTTTGCATTAATCGTCAATGCAGTAGCCGGCCCCCGAGCCACTGGTCGGGTGGTAACACCAGATCAGGGGATCGATGTAACCCGTTAATGGCTTTTAAGTGAGAAGCGCGAAGCCCAGTAGCCCCCGAGCCTTAATTTGGGCAAGGGTGACCGAATTAAGGATCGATATCCGGAGTAAATTGACTTTAATCATAATTTATGTGTAATGATTCTATGTATCCAAGTACTTTACATCATTAACGCTCGAATCCGCATTGTACAAAACTTTGTTGACCGACCATCGGCTTCAACCTCCTCGGCCAGTAGCCAAGGAGTGTTTGTCCTACTTTATAAAGCCTTTATGAGGGCAAAGATTGAAGGCTAGCAAGGATATCCGACCATACGGTTTTATAAACAAAGGTACGCAGAGAGATATATTATATTATTTTTTAACGTAAGAAACATCTTCTGTGAAAAATAATTCCTTTATAAGTTCCTTTCCCAGGCTGTCATGTTGAACACGATCATGAGACCTCACCCCCGGTCAATGTGGGAGGAAAATGTTGAGGATTTAGTTGGGGGAAGGTTCCCGAACTCTGTGGTCTTAATGAACCTAAATTTTCACTTCTGTCATTGTCGACCAATTATATTCTTTAAGACAACTAGTTTTTGGCTTCACACAGTCTGAGGTACTAACCCGGATGACCCGGTATTAACAATCACAGAGGTGCTCTCTTTACCCCCTAGCCGAACAATCTGGAACGTAGGGGGTAAGCACAGGAGCCAGGCAACCCAGATTGGCCAAAAACTTAAGTCAAATTGGTGCATATTGTGGCTTTATAACGATTTATGGGAAGGTAGCGCTCATATATTAAATACAAATGCCGAGTATATATTGGGCTCTCAAGGAGTCCCAAGGTAACCGTACCGAGATGCCTCAAGGAGCCCCCGGTACGGTTTATTAGACATTTTGATAGGTCTGATGTGTTTATTTTGACTCATGTGCGACCGTTTATAATTTGAAAGTGGCCCATCGTCGACTTCTATCCCTTTATAGATGCTACGCAGGGTGTTTCCGCAATAACATGACAACCTTTAGCCGACGTCTCGGTGCCCGGAGACGGTTGTGTTAGCGGAAACGAGGCAATCAAATATGTAGGCTTTGTAACTTTCACTTAGTCATAGGAGTTTAAAGTTGGGAGGCTAGTTACTAGCCCCCAAATTAGTGTTCGGCGTCAGTCGAGGTCAAGCTATTAACACTTCGGCAAATTTTATGAAAGGCCCATCGTTTAACACGGGGTGACCTCTATCGATCTATAGTTTGACACAGTCATCGAACCGCTGATCAGTTTACGCTTATTGTGACTGTCAGTTTTTGGTTTTCTCCACTGAGGCACTTGACCAGTCAAACCGGAAGTACAATCGCAGTGATTCTCCATTTACCCTTAGCCGAACAATCAGGAACGTAAGGAGTAAGCACAGGAGCCGGGTAACCCAACTATTGACCGAAGACACAATTCGAAACCGATGCATATGAAGCAATATCCGAGAACATTTTGCCGAGGACTCCATGGGGTACCTTGGCTTTTGGTGGGTTCGGCTCTAGTCGCAGCTCCTGTTGATATTGCCGATGCGTTAAAGGCGTCCGACGTTGTACTGCGAGACTTATGCTGGAGACACACAAATAGGTTAAAAGTGCCATGAGCTCGGAGAGCCAAAAAACTCACATAAAAACTTTACTTCTAAATTAAATCAAGTTTTTTTTTGGGTGCCAATCCGAAATTGGTCTTAAAATTAGTTTGTGCTTCTGTCGTGCTTTAACATGACACATTCAATCTCAAGACTTTAAGCGGGTCAGCCTTCGGCTTCAACCTCCTATAACGAAGGCGGAGTGCTTCTCAGTCCAGTTTAGCGAACTAAACTCGAACGGATTTAGAGAGAAACCAGGCTATCCGGCTATTGACCACACACTCGAGTCGATAAAGGAGTGGTAGAAAAAAACTTTGCAACGACTAAGAAGAAAGCACATTTATTATAAAACGGCTCATATAAATTTAAGAGCCCCCAGTTAACTTGGGCAAAAGAAGTGTTTTTAACGAACAACGTTTTTAACAAACACCTTTTTTAATAAAGTAAGTTTTTAACAAATAGTTTTTTGTTTAACAAAAATATAATGATTGGTCGAACCGAACAAAAATTAAACATTAAAAAAAATTGAGCATTAAAGCGACTTAGCTGGTTAATATGCTCGGTGTTGATGACGCGGCCCGAGCTTATGGCGGGACGAGGTCCCAACCCCCAAGTTGGCCCCGAGGTTGCCAAGCAAAGAGCTCGGCACTCCGAAGTGGCGAAACAGCATGAACGCTGTGGCGAGGTGAAGCCCCCAGTCTAGCTGAGGTGACGGAGCAGGTCGGCGGGTGACGCCGGAGCCCCCACGTCAGCCGACGCGTCGAAACAGGTCGACGTCGTGGACACTGGTTTGATGAAGCGACGGCGCGACGATGTCGACACAGGGTAGCGTGCCAAGGTAACAACACAATCTTGTCGATGGAGACGGGACGACAATGTCGGCACACCGAGGCGACCGCATGACGCAGTCGAAGCCGATTACCTACACACATAAAATAGTGCAAGCAAGAGATAATGATAATAATTGAAAAAATAATGCATAATTAATTTATGCGAAGTGAATAATCTACTAAATATGGCATGAGTGCCGAGGTCGGCTCGATGGCATGACGTCGTTGAGGCGCGGCGATGTCGACACAGGTCGGCCGGCCTAGATAACGATGAGAGGCTGGCCAGACCGACGCCATGTACGAGTGTCAGTAAAATATCTCTGCAAAAATAATGCATTACAAAACAACAGAAAATATTCTGTGTGTAACAATTTTACATGCTAAACGAATAGCTAGGAAAAACAAAACCTGTTTGACGACGAAAACCGTAGCAGATCGAAGCGAATAAAAGGAAGCGGTCTGTACGAAACTAGTATCAACCAATACCAAGAATATATTGGTCTTGACCTTTACGTGAAATAGTAGTACTTTAAGTTACTAGAATCCACTTACCAAATCTAGGGTACCGTGCTGCAAAACTAGTAGCCAATTAGGTTAGTACTCC
Source organism: Thinopyrum elongatum (assembly GCA_011799875.1). NCBI lineage: Eukaryota > Viridiplantae > Streptophyta > Magnoliopsida > Poales > Poaceae > Thinopyrum > Thinopyrum elongatum. Next base: position 674,778,802 of record CM022298.1, read on the forward strand.
GTACTCTAGGTCTATGCACTTTTGAGCAAAAGGTAGCGGAGGACCAGCGGCCGAACTAGGGGCTGAATTAAAAAAAGAAAGGAAACGAATCTCCCTAATGCGCTCCACCGAGCTAAGGTGTGATCGGCCCATGTGCACTGCTCGGCACTGTCTCCTCGGCTGGATCGCCGCTGGTCGGATTGCTTTTAATTTTTGCATTGGCCTAGGCTGAGAATATGCCAATTCTAGGCTGTTGTCCACGGCACGCTTCTTCACAGGTTGGTGTGCCGCTAGAAACCGCAGCATAAATCGGATCCGACGTAATATCGGTGCAGATCGAAGTTCTTCGGATGATGATGTTCGCACTGTCCGATGACAATACGGTGATGCTGGCGCCGTGTTGTTTCCCTGAGATCAAATAGTACGTGCAAAACTAGATCCATGTTGCTGCCGATCTGAGCTCCTGTCAGCCGGCCCGCCTGCGCCGCACTGCGTAGGTAGTACAGGCTGCATGCTCTCCTCGGCTGGGTCGCCGCCGCTTAGATTGCGCTTTTTACCAGGACCTTTACTGCACGCAAGGTAGATCGGATCCGATGTACCACCGGACGGCGGATACAGTCGCTGCCGCTAAAATTTTCTCGGTCCGACTGCAAACAAATAGCACAACACAGCAGCAACGATTTTGCAGGAGAGAAAATTTACATGAAATAGATCTAACTGATAAAATACCAGCTGATCATCCCATCGATCCGTGACGATCACCTAGCAGGTCCTAAGCTAGGCATCTTGAAGCGATGGTAACATGGACACAGGATTTTACCCAGGTTCAGGCTCTCTCGAAGAGATAAAACCCTACGTCCTGCTTTTGATTGTATTCATATGGGGTATAGTACAGAGTACATGTATCTACCACGAAATTGTTCTAATGAATATCAGATCATCTATCGACTAGCCTAGCCTCGGCTTATATAATGCACCGGAGGCCTAGGGTTTTAGAAGAGTCCTTGTCTTGTGCGTCTAGTCTTTTGGAGTCTTCCTTATATACGTCACGGGTTGTCCGATGTGGCCCATTAGTAAACCACCATGGGGGTCCTCGCCCCGATCCATCTGGTCGGGAGACAATGTGACGGGTACCCCCTAGTCCAGGACACCATCAGCGCCCTATGCTGCAGGTCCGCAGCCTAGCCGCGGTGCTGCCTTGGTCCTTCCCCAACCGATGGTGCTCGATGTGGAAGGAGAGGAATCTACATGTTCCTGCTGCCGTCTGCGTGAGAGGCAGCATCATGATACGTCTCCGTCGTATCTATAATTTTTGATTGTTCCATGCCAATATTCTACAACTTTTACAGACTTTTGGCAACTTTTTATACTATTTTTGGGACTAACATATTGATCCAGTGTCCAGTGTCAGTTCCTGTTTATTGCATGTTTTTTTGTTTCGCAGAAAATCCATATTAAACGGAGTCCAAATGCGATAAAAACTTACGGAGATTTTTTTTGGAATATATGTGATTTTTGGGAAAAAGAATCAACGCGAGACGATGCCCGAGGAGTCCACAAGGACGGGGGGACGCCCCAGGGGGTAGGGCGCGCTCTGGACCCTTGTGGCCACTCTGTAAGGCGGTTGGTGCCCTTCTTCGGCCGCAAGAAAGCTAATATCCGGATAAAAATCGTGTTAAAATTTCAGCCCAATCGGAGTTACGGATCTACGGGAATTTAAGAAACGGTGAAAGGCCATAATCTGGGAACGCAGAAACAGAAGGAAACAGAGAGAGAGATATCCAATCTCGGAGGGGCTCTCGCCCCTCCGTCGCCATGGAGACCATGGACCAGACGGGAAACCCTTCTCCCATCTAGGGGGAAGGTCAAGGAAGAACAAGAAGGAGGGGGGCTCTCTCCCCCTCTCTCCTGGTGGTGCTCTCTCCCCCTCTCTCCCGGTGGCGCCGGAACGTCGCCGGGGCCATCATCGTGACGGTGATCTACACCAACAACTTCGCCGCTGTCATCACCAACTCTCTCCCCCTCTATGCAGCGGTGTAACACCTCTTCTCCCCGCTGTAATCTCTACTTAAACATGGTGCTCAACGCTATATATTATTTCCCAATGATGTATGGCTATCTTATGATGTTTGAGTATATCCGTTTTGTCCTATTGGTTGATTGATGATTGTGATTGGTTTGAGTTGCATGTTTTATTATTGGTGTTGTCCTATGGTGCTCCCCGTGTCGCGCAAGCGTGAGGGATCCCCGCTGTAGGGTTTGCAATATGTTCATGGTTTGCTTATTGTCTGCGTTGCGTGAGTGATAGAAACACAAACACGGATAAGTGGGTTATGGCGTATGGGAATAAAGAGGACTTGATAGTTTAATGCTATGGTTGGGTTTTACCTTAATGATCTTTAGTAGTTACGGATGTTTGCTAGAGTTCCAATCATAAGTGCATATGATCCAAGAAGAGAAAGTATGTTAGCTTATGCCTCTCCCTCATATAAAATTGCAATAATGATTACCGGTCTAGTTATCGATTGCCTAGGGACAAATAACTTTCTTGTGACAAAAAGCTCTTTACTAGAACTAACTTAGTTATTTCTTTATCTAAACAGCCCCTAGTTTTTATTTACGTGCTCTTTATTATCTTGCAAACCTATTCAACAACACCTACAAAGTACTTCTACTTTCATACTTGTTCTAGGTAAAGCGAACGTTAAGTGTGCGTAGAATTATATCGGTGGTCGATAGAACTTGAAGGGAATACAAATCCTACCTTTAGCTCCTCGTTGGGTTCGACACTCTTATTTATCAAGAAAGGCTACAACTGATCCCCTATACTTGTGGGTTATCAAGACCTTTTTCTAGCGCAGTTGCCGGGAAGCAATAGCGCGGGGTGAATATTCTCATGTGTGCTTGTTTGCTTTATCACTAAGTAGATTTTATTTTCTGTTCTAAGTTGTTCTCTATCTTTAGTTATGGATATGGAACACGAAATACCAAAAAAATTAGGTGTACTTGCTACTCATGGAGATGGGGAACCTCCTAAAATCCTCGATGCACATTATGTGAAAGATATTATGCACTACTTTAATAATCCTGAGAAAACCCCATTCAACTATATAATGGGAGACACGTTGGATCAACGTGAATACTTTAGGGATTATCGCTTGACTCAAAAAGGGAAATTATTATGGGATCAAATTCATATGTTGCATTGGTATGCTCGGGAACTATGCTTGAGATATGATTATACTTGTTGCTCTAGGATGAAGACTCCACACCTTCCCTTTTCATGTAAATTTAATGATAATCAAACCTTGGCTTCTTATTCTAATGGTATTTATGATTACTATGATGTGGAACGAAGAGAAGAATTCATTGCTTTTAAGGGTGCTTATGAAATTGAATCTTTGTTTGAAAAGTATGAAGCTTTTGATGATGATGTTTATAGGCCTGAAAATTTTGCTATACTTAAATATTGCTATGAGAATTATGAATACAATTCCGATATTGATGCGTTTATTGAGAAAGTCTCCGCTGTCCAAGAAGAGACTAATATTTTGCAGGAATCTATGGAAGAAGAAATTGAGGATACTGTGGGCTCATTAGATGAAAAAGATGACGAGGAGAGCGAAGAACAAAAGGAGGAAGAGCGGATTGATCACCCATGCCCACCTTCTAATGAGAGTAACTCTTCAACTCATACATTGTTTAATTTCCCTTCGTGCTTACCGAAGGATGATTGCTATGATAATTGCTATGATCCCTTTGATTCGTTTGAAATATCCCTTTTTGATGAACTTGATGCTCGCTATGCTTGTGGCCATGATGCCAATATGAATTATGCTTATGGAGATGAACTTGCTAAAGTTCCTTATGTTAAGAATGAAATTGTTTCTATTGCACCCACGCATGATAGTCCTATTATCTTTTTGAATTCTCCCAACTATACCATATCGGAGAAGTTTGCGCTTATTAAGGACTATACTGATGGGTTGCGTTCTACTATTGCACATGATGATTTTGATAAATATAATATGCATGTGCTTGCTGCTCCTACTTGCAATTATTATGAGAGAGGAACTACATCTCCGCCTCTCTATGTTTCCAATACGATAAAATTGCAAGAAACTGTTTATACTATACATTGGCATTTACTTTGTGTGCATGAATTGTTCTTTTATGACATGACAATGCATACGAAGAGAGTTAGATTTCGTTGTTGCATGATATATGTTGCTTTGTGCTCACTACTAAAATACAAATCATTGTTAATTAAAATTGGCTTTGATATACCTTGGGATCCGGGTGGATCCATTACTTGAGCACTATATGCCTAGCTTAATGGCTTTAAAGAAAGCGCTGCCAGGGAGACAACCCGGAAGCTTTAGAGAGTCATTTATTTCTATTGAGTGATTTTATAAAGTTTAAAAACAAAAAAATAAAAAGGGGAACCTAAAACTTTTTCAAAAAGAAAAGTGAAAGTGAGAGATGAGCATTGTTAAAGTGGGAGCATGCCTTGAACTTTGTTCATGCCCATGGAAACTTTGTGAATCTTAATTACAGAAATTTTTCAACAAAAATAATTATCCCCTTGTATAAATCCATTGTATTATAAAAATAATGTACCAAGAATTGCCTTTAGAATTATTAGATTGCTTGTTTGGTTTGTAAGGTGCAAAAACAGAAACTTTAGCTGTTGTGCGTGATTTTACATTTTTGTACTGGAAAGTCAAACGCTTCTGAAACTTTTTGCACAGTACTTATATACAAATTTCTTATTTTTTCCTAATTTTTCAGAGTTTTTAGAGTTACAGAAGTATGGTGAATGTTCAGATTACTACAGATTGTCCTGTTTTTGACAGATTCTGTTTTTGATGCATTGTTTTGCTCGTTTTGATGAAACTATCGATTTTATCGGTGGTCTAAGCCATGGAGAAGTTATAATACAGTAGCTACAATGCAAAAACAAAATATGAATGGGTTTGCAACAGTACTTAAAGTGGTGATTTGTTTTATTATACTAACGGATCTCACGAGGGTTTTGTTAAGTTTTGTGTGATTGAAGTTTTCAAGTTTTGGGTGAGATCATGACGGATGAAGGAATAAGGAGTGGCAAGAGCCTAAGCTTGGGGATGCCCGAGGCACCCCAATGTAATACTCAAGGACTCCCAAGCAACTAAGCTTGGGGATGCCCCGGAGGCATCCTCTCTTTCTTCTAACGATCATCGGTAATTTTACTTGGAGCTATATTTTTATTCGTCACATGATATGCGTAAATCTTGGAGCGTGGTGTGCTTTTTATTTTTCTTTTAGTAATGCACCATGCTGGTATGAGATAGTCCTTGGTTGATTTATAGAATGCTCTTTGCACTTCACTTATACCTTTTGAGTATGGCTTTATAGAATGCTTCATATGCTTCACTTATATCATTTGAAGTTTGGATTGCATGTTTCTCTACACATAGAAACCGCCATTTGTAGAATGCTCTTTTGCTTCACTTGTATTTGTTAGAGCGTGGGCATATCTTTTGTAGAAATAATTAAACTCTCATGTGTGACGCCGCCGATTTGACCGTACACTAATCATACACGCAAACGTGTACGATCACGATCAGGGACTCACGGGAAGATATCACAACACAACTCTAAACACAAATAGAAATAATTCAAGCTTCATATTACAAGCCAGGGGCCTCGAGGGCTTGAATACAAAAACTCAAGAGCACAAGAGTCAGCGGAAGCAAATATATCTGAGTAAAGACAGAAGTTAAACAAGATGCCATAAGATGGCTAGCACAAACAGGGATACAGATCAAAAAGGCACAGGCCTCCTGCCTGGGTTCCTCCTAACTACTCCTGGTCGTCGGCGTCCTGGACGTAGTAGTAGGCTCCGTCCTGGTGGTAGTAGTCGTCGTCGGTAGGGGCGGTAGTCTCCTGGGCTCGACCATCTGGTTGCGACATCCGAGAGGAAGGGAAAAGGGGAAAAAGAGGGAGCAAAGCAACCGTGAGTACTCATCCAAAGTACTCGCAAGTCTTACATCAGATCTATGCTACATATGCATCGGTATCAAATGAAAGGGGTAGTATCTGTGGACTAGACTACAGAATGCCAGAATAAGAGGGGGAGAAGCTAGTCCTATCGAAGACTACGATTCTGGCAGCCTCCATCTTGAAGCAGTAGAAGAGAGTAGTTGGTAAGTTAACCGCAGCCTCCATCTTGAAGCAGTGGAAGCGAGTAGTTGGTAAGTTAACCAAGTATCAACGTATAGCATAATCCTACCCGACGATCCTCTCGTCGCCACCCTGCGAGAGAGCGATCACCGGTTATATCTGGCACTTGTAAGGGTGTGTTTTATTAAGTATCCAGTTCTAGTTATCATGAGGTCGGAATACAACTCCGGGTCATCCTTTTACCGAGGGACACGGCTATTCAAATAGATAAACTTCCCTGCATAGGTGCACCACATTACCCAACACGCTCGATCCCTCTGGCCGGGCACACTTTCCTGGGTCATGCCCGGCCTCGGAAGATCAACACGTCGCAGCCCTACCTAGGCCTAACAGAGAGGTCAGCACGCCGGTCTAAATCCTATGCGCGTAGGGGTCTGGGCCCATCGCCCATTGCACACCTGCACGTTGCGTGGGCGGCCGGTGAGCAGACCTAGGAACCTCCATTACAAAGGAAGTTGCGTTACGCGGTCCAAACCGGCACGCGCCGCTCAGTCGCTGACGTCTAGGAGGCTTCGGCTGATACCAAGACGTCGAGTGCCCATAACTGTTCCCGCGTGGTGGTTAGTGCGTATAGGCTCGTGGCCAGACTCAGATCAAATACCCAATCTCGTTAAGCGTGTTAATTGATATAACCGCGGACGCCGACTAGGACCAGGCCCACCTGTCTCCTAGGTGGTCACACCCTGCCCTGTCGCTTCGCCACAAAGTAATACTCGGGGGCCGTCGGGAACCCAGGCCCACCACTACCTGGATGGAACCACCTGCCCCTTCAGCCCCCATCTCCGAACAGTAACATAGATAATGTAAAAGTATATAGTATATGTACCCGTGATCACCTCCCGAAGTGATCACGGCCCAGTAGTATAGCATGGCAGACGGACAAGAATGTAGGGCCACTGATGTAATACTAGCATCCTACACTAAGCATTTAGGATTGTAGGTAAAAGTATCAACAACAGTAGCAAGGACAGGCTATGCAACAGAGTAGGATCATCCGATAAACAGTAACAGCTACACTACTCTAATGCAAGCAGTAGAGAGAAGGAGTAGGCGATATCGGGGTGATCAAGGAGGGTTTGCTTGCCTGGAAGCTCTGTCGAGAGAGAAGGGTCGTCGACGACGTAGTCGTACACAGCAGCGTTGGCGTCGGTCTCGAAGTCTACCGGAGAGAAGAGGGGGGAAGAAACAATGAATATAAAGCAGACAATTGTAACACAAAGCAAGACATGGCGATAAGCGGCGCCGGGTGTGACCTAACATAGTGCTACACGTTACCGATGAAGGGGGAACCCATCCGGGAAAGTTTTCCCGGTTCCGGACATCTGTCAGACGGATGACCGGAGGGTGACAGTTGCATGTTCGGATAGTCAGAGGCATATGGCAAACGCACGGAGCGCGTATTCGGATTCGTCTCGCTTTTCTGAGCAACTTACATGTACAAAACTTTATCATCCGAGCTACGGATAATTTTCTACGAATTTCTAAAGTTTTAGCAATATCCGGAAAAATCCCTGAAATTTTGCTAAGTCTGAGAATTCGCCGGTTTTAAACATCACTTAGCTATTTTTCAAAGGCTATAATTATTGTTCTATCCATCCTATGGATTAGTGCCTTATATCAATTGCAAGCATTTTCTGCGATCTACAGGTTAGTATCACTTTCATCCATATTAGAGTTCATTTGCTTGATCATCAACAGCTCTAAAGCAGCTATGAAAATAAAGCTGTTTTTCAGTCTTTCAGCTAACAGAACTTAGCATTTTGTGATTTTCGTAGGAATTAATCCGTGCATCAAATGGACTGGTCCAGTGGGGTAAGGCAAAGTTTGTCAAGTGTACTTTCGATCCATATAATTTTTACTCATGTTAGGACTTGTCTTGTCGCTGTTTAGGGGCAGTGTAATATCTGTAAAGCTAGCTACCACTACAGTAACTGAATGTTACTGTAGCATAACTGCACTAGTAGCAGCAGAGAGCAAGCAGGACGCGGGGCAGCGGCGGACGAGGGCGCTTGGAGGCCGGTCGACGGCGGGGGAGGCCGAAGGTTGGGGGGTGAGCAGAGGTGGCCTCGGCCACGCACTACACGCACACGCACACACAAAAAGCAGACACACACACCACGCTGCACACACAGCACACTCACACACCACGGCCATGGCCTTGGCCTTGGCCAAGCCATGGCCAGTAGCACCAGCAGCAGCACAGGCAGCAGCAGCAGGGGGGCACGGCCAGGGGCGAGCATGAGGCGCGGGCGCCTGTGGACGCGCACGGGCCAGTCGGGCGCGAGGCGCGGGCGCGGCCTCCGAACAGTGAGCGCGAACGGCGGCGAGGAGGGCGGGTCTCGGGCGCAGCCGAAGCTCAGCGCGGGAGCGGGGCGAGCGGAGGGGACACGGCGGACGACGTCCTACGACCGGACAGAGAGGAGAGGGGGAGACGAACGCGGGGACGGGGAGCTCACTCCCGGTGTCGATGTACGCCGACGAGGCTCGAGGAAGCCGGCGAGGAGGGGATGGGGACGAGCGATGGTGACGTGGCGACGGGCGTCGGGGCGGCGTCCTCGGCGAGCGGCGACGAGCGGCAGAGGGGCGAGATGGGGGCGCGAGGAGGAGGGCTGGTGCTGCTCTTAACCTAACCCATCGACCACGCGATGCACGCCACGTGCGGCATCGAGTGAGCGTGCGGCCATGGCGCCTCTGCCTCCAGTGCGCGGCTGGAGGTGGATGAAAGGCCGGCCGGTTTTGGGCCAGGCCAGCCTGTAGCTAACCCGGGCCAAGTGCACAGTGCACGTTTGCTCTTTTCTTTTATTCATTTCTCTGGTTTTTCTTTTAGCTCTCGGTCTTGCATTAATTCTTGTGCCAAATGACTTTTATAAATTACGGAGTTGTACCAGACAAATACACTGCAATATATAGCATTGCCACAAAAAGTTTAGCACATTAATAAATAGTTTGTATTTGTTTATTATTCAAAAGGAATTTAAATAATTGTTTTACCTACTGTTTTAATTACTTAGATGCATTAAAATACTTTATAAAAATGTGGTTTCAACATGAAAAATATCCAGAGAATATTTGCCACACTTCGAACAATTTTGTCTTGACATTTGAAAACTTTTAAAGTTTGACTTGATTTTAAATTTGAATTTGAATCGGTTTTGAACTAACGCAAGATTAACAATAGTAATCATGATGATGTGGCATCATTAGCAGAGGGTTACTGTAGCTTAACTATCCGAGCATCACATCATGCTTCGCTTATATCTATTTAGAGAGTTGACAGGAATTGATCATTCACATGGTTAGTCATAAAATCCTACATAAAACTTGTAGATCACTGAATATGATATGTTTGATTCCTTGCAATAGTTTTGCGATATAAAGATGGTGATATTAGAGTCATGCTAGTGGGTAATTGTGGATTGTAGAAATAATTGTGTTGAAGTTTGTGATTCCCGTAGCATGCACGTATGGTGAACCGTTATGTAACGAAGTTGGAGCATGAGAAATTTTTTGATTGTCTTCCTTATGAGTGACGGTCGGGGACGAGCGATGGTCTTTTCTTACCGATCTATCCTCCTAGGAGCATGCGCGTAGTAATTTGTTTCGATGACTAATTGATTTTTGTAATAAGTATGTGAGTTCTTTATGACTAATGTTGAGTCCATGGATTATACGCACTCTCACCCTTCCATCATTGCTAGCCTCTTCGGTACCGTGCATTGCCCTTTCTCACCTCGAGAGTTGGTGCAAACTTTGCCGGTGCATCCAAACCCCGTGATATGATACGCTCTATCACACATAAGCCTCCTTATATCTTCCTCAAAATAGCCACCATACCTACCTATCATGGCATTTCCATAGCCATTCCGAGATATATTGCCATGCAACTTCCATCATCATCATATACATGACTTGAGCATTCATTGTCATATTGCTTTGCATGATCGTAAGATAGCTAGCATGATGTTTTCATGGCTTGTCCATTTTTTGATGTCATTGCTACGCTAGATCATTGCACATCCCGGTACACCACCGGAGACATTCATATAGAGTCATATCTTTGTTCTAGTATCGAGTTGTAATATTGAGTTGTAAGTAAATAAAAGTGTGATGATCTTCATTATTAGAGCATTGCCCCATGTGAGGAAAAATAAAAGAGGCCAAAGAAGCCAACAAAAAAAAGAGGCCAAAGAAGCCAAACAAAAAAAAGGAAAAAAAAGAGAGAAAACAAAAAAATGAGACAAAAGAGAGAAGGGGCAATGTTACTATCCTTTTTCCACACTTGTGCTTCAAAGTAGCACCATGTTCTTCATATAGAGAGTCTCTTGAGTTATCACTTTCATATACTAGTGGGAATTTTTCATTATAGAACTTGGCTTGTATATTCCAACGATGGGCTTCCTCAAATTGCCCTAGGTCTTCATGAGCAAGCAAGTTGGATGCACACCCACTTAGTTTCATTTATGAGCTTTCATACACTTATAGCTCTAGTGCATCCGTTGCATGGCAATCCCTACTCCTCGCATTGACATCAATTGATGGGCATCTCCATAGCCCGTTGATTAGCCGCGCCGATGTGAGACTTTTCTTCCTTTTTGTCTTCTCCACACAACCCCCAACATCATATTCTATTCCATCTGTAGTGCTATGTCCATGGCTCACGCTCATGTATTGCGTGAAAGTTGAAAAGATTTGAGAACATCAAAAGTATGAAACAATTGCTTGGCTTGTCATCGGGGTTGTGCATGATTTGAATATTTTGTGTGGTGAAGATGGAGCATAGCCAGACTATATGATTTTGTAGGGATAACTTTCTTTGGCCATGTTATTTTGAGAAGGCATGATTGCTTTATTAGTATGCTTGAAGTATTGTTGTCTTAATGTCAAATGATAGACTATTGCTTTGAATCACTCGTGTCTTAATATTCATGCCATGATTAGATTACATGATCAAGATTATGCTAGGTAGCATTCCACATAAAAAATTATCTTTTTTATCATTTACCTACTCGAGGACGAGCAGGAATTAAGCTTGGGGTTGCGGATACGTCTCCGTCGTATCTATAATTTTTGATTATTCCATGCCAATATTCTACAACTTTTACATACTTTTGGCAACTTTTTATACTATTTTTGGGACTAACATATTGATCCAGTGCCCAGTGCCAGTTCCTGTTTGTTGCATGTTTGTTTGTTTTGCAGAAAATCCATATCAAACGGAGTCCAAATGTGATAAAAACTTACAAAGATTTTTTTTGGAATATATGTGATTTTTGGGAAAAAGAATCAACGCGAGACGATGCCCGAGGAGTCTACAAGGACGGGGGGCGCGCCACAGGGGGTAGGGCGCGCCCTGGACCCTTGTGGCCACTCTGTAAGGCGGTTGGTGCCCTTCTTCGGCCGCAAGAAAGCTAATATCCAAATAAAAATCGTGTTAAAATTTCAGCCCAATCGGAGTTACGAATCTCCGGGAATTTAAGAAACGGTGAAAGGCCAGAATCTGGGAACGCAGAAACTGAAGGAAACAGAGAGAGAGAGAGAGATCCAATCTCGGAGGGGCTCTCGCCCCTCCGCCGCCATGGAGACCATGGACCAGAGGGGAAACCCTTCTCCCATCTAGGGGAAGGTCAAGGAAGAAGAAGAAGGAGGGGGGCTCTCTCCCCCTCTCTCCCGGTGGCGCTGGAACGTCGCCGGGGCCATCATCGTGACGGCGATCTACACCAACAACTTCGCCGCCGTCATCACCAACTCTCTCCCCCTCTATGCAGCGGTGTATCACCTCTTCTCCCCGCTGTAATATCTACTTAAACATGGTGCTCAACGCTATATATTATTTTCCAATGATGTATGGCTATCCGATGATGTTTGAGTAGATCCGTTTTGTCATATTGTTGATTGATGATCGTGATTGGTTTGAGTTGCATGTTTTATTATTGGTGTTGTCCTATGGTGCTCCTTGTGTCGCGCAAGCGTGAGAGATCCCCGCTGTAGGGTTTACAATATGTTCATGGTTTGCTTATTGTCTGCGTTGCGTGAGTGATAGAAACACAAACACGGATAAGTGGGTTATGGTGTATGGGAATAAAGAGGACTTGATACTTTAATGCTATGGTTGGGTTTTACCTTAATGATCTTTAGTAGTTACGGATGTTTGCTAGAGTTCTAATCATAAGTGCATATGATCCAAGAAGAGAAATTATGTTAGCTTATGCCTCTCCCTCATATAAAATTGCAATAATGATTACCGGTCTAGTTATCGATTGCCTAGGGACAAATAACTTTATTGTGACAAAAAGCTCTTTACTAAAACTAACTTAGTTATTTCTTTATCTAAACAGCCCCTAGTTTTTATTTACGTGCTCTTTATTATCTTGCAAACCTATTAAACAACACCTACAAAGTACTTCTACTTTCATACTTGTTCTAGTTAAAGCGAACATTAAGTGTGCGTCGAGTTGTATCGGTGGTCGATAGAACTTGAAGGGGAATACAAATCCTACCTTTAGCTCCTCGTTGGGTTCGACACTCTTATTTATCGAGAAAGGCTACAACTGATCCCCTATACTTGTGGGTTATCACATCACCACTGCCAACCGCCCCGTTTAAATCTGCAAGCGATCAGCCAACAGAGACAGCAAGCAGCAAGTTCATTCATTCTCCCCTAAGCTTCTGCTCTCATGCTTCTATATTTCTTTAATTTTTTGTTACGTTGGCAAAATTCTTAAAAGTTAATTACCAAATTTGATGTTATACGAACCTAAGAAGATGAAGCAGACCTTACATGAATTTTTTTTCGCGTTACATATTTTTCGCCTTGAGAATGAAACTACTTTGAAATATTAATTGTATTGATCGTATTGCCTGCATCCATACTACTTTGACGGGAGATGGTCATTCATGTTTAACGCTATCATCAAGAGCTTTGACCTGAGGGAGATTAACCTCATAGGCAGGCAATACACTTGGGCTAATAATTTGGAGAATCCAACATATGAGAAGTTGGACATAGTGCTAACCAGCGTAGAATGGGAACAAAAGTCCCCCTTGGTAACGGTGTGTTCGTTACAAAGGGGGATTTCTGATCACACACCCCTGCTTGTTGATTCCGGTGAGGTGGTTCACCGCGCCAACAAAGACATCTTCTCCTTTGAAATTTCGTGGTTCGGGAGAGAGGATTTTCTTGCTTTGATAGCCAGGGAGTGGGCTTCAGAGCAGAGGGGAGAGTCGAACGTCGACAGATGGCAATATAAGATTAGACATCTGAGACAGTTCTTGAGGGGTTGGGCTAAGAACGATAGTGGTATATATAAGCAGCAGAAAGAGAGGCTACTTAATATCATTAATGATCTTGATTTAAAAGCTGAGACTAATTCGCTTGACGTAAATGAGCGGAAAGCTAAACGAGAAGCTGAGATCAGTTTGGTGAAGCTTCTTAGAGAAAAAGAGATCAAGCGGGCCCTAAGAGCTAAAGTACTCAATTTTTCCATATGATTGCGAACGGGAAACATAGGAAAAAGAGGATCATCCAACTTCAACAGGACGAGTGTACAATTGTAGGGCATGAGAACCTAAAGATGTATATTTCCAACTTTTATAAAAAACTGTTTGGGGCACCAGTGGAGAACTATGCCTCACTCAACAAGGATATGGTTGAGGACGTAGCATAACTAGGAGATGATGAGAATGAGGTACTGTTCGCACACGAACACGTCACCGTGTACCTCCAACGCCGAGGGTGATACACCGCAGCTCACGTCGAAGGAGACCCGTCCGGAAGCGCGGTACGCAAGCAATCCAGCGGGGGCTTTTGTAGACCCGAAACCCCACACACCCGGGAGGGACCCCGTCAGCGCGCGCGGCGGCTATGGACTGCCCTAGGTCGACCTGATCGCCTCTAGGGCCTCGAGGTTTGCCACCCTTCAATGAAGAAGAACGAACGAAGAACGAGGAAGAAGAAGAACAAGGGAGAAGATAAAAGTAAAGGTAAAAGTGGTAGATAGATTTGTTCGATTGTGTGTTGTTATTCAATCGGCCGTCACCCCTTAGGTATATAAGAGGCGGCTGGACTTCCCGTGCAAGGAAAAGGCTTCAATTCACGTCCAAAACCCTAGTCCAATTCGGATTTGCTTTCTCCGAACTTTCCAAAACTGTTCGGTTTAAAACTGGTTGCACCTTGCGGGTCTTTTTTGAGGTGGTAAACAATCACGGATGGAAACGAGCCCAATAGCAATTTTGACCGTTTCGACGATATGAACAACTTTCATGTTGAATATTTTTTCATCAGAAGCCATCTTGAAGGGGTATCGGGCTGTTGTCCGAAGTCTGCAGGAGAGAAATCTGAAACCCGGATGGTTGTCCCCGGAGTGTCCGGCCATCTACTATAGCAGCGTCTTGTATTGACTGTAACTTCTGCATATGACCTCGGATTAAGACGATTTTTATATCAAAATCAACCGATTCGACAAGACACACAACTTTCATGTTGAAACTTTTTCCATACGAGACCATATTCATTGGGTTTCAAGCCATTCTTTAATCTGGTGTCAACATGAGCATCTTTGAACTTGTCATAACTTTTGCATCCGAGCTCCGTTTTAGACCATCTTCATATCCATGTTGATCTTCTCGAAGAGAGCCATCCCATGGTGACTTTCAATAATAAGTTTGAATTAATCTTGACATAGCTTCAAGCTACTCTTTATGATCGTGCCACTTTTGAGCGTCAACCCATGCCCCCTTGTTTTTCGGCAAAGCTAGCATGCCGAAAAATAACTTGTACCGTGTTGGTTCTAAGGATGATGTCAACACTTCATCTGCCATTTATATGCTTAGGGCGATAATTATATATCGGCCATTATTATTTTTTGAATCCTTGATGGAAACTTGGGCGAAACCTTATCAACTTCATTAACAATCCGATGATAAAGTTCCATAGATATGTATCTCAAGGTCATCCTCCGAACTATATTGTTCACCCTTTTGCTAGGATTTTGTATATAATCAACAATAAACTTTCTCCAATCCTTACTTTTGCCTGCATAAAAATTTCATTAGAGGCCGAAGCGGTGGACTTTGGTTTGGCCTTACCTATGTTGATGAGACTAAGCATCGGCTTTTGAGAGAAATGCAATATACCATGATTAAGATAGTAGCCGGATGCTTGCTGTGCCAACTCTTTTGAATTGTCATGTCTAAATATATGAACAATTTTAAAGCAACCCAAGGTAAATTTTGCATCTAGACATACCGCAAAATAAACTATAAGTGATTCGTCAAAACATTGATAATCCTTGAATATTTGTTGCACTACTCATAACGAATCACCGAAAGCCTCAATATGTATAGCACCTATAGCAAGTAAAAGATTCAATCCGAATAACAATGCATATTCGGCTTTGATTAATTGTACAAAAAATATTCTAAGCGGCATGAGGCTTCAAAAATAGTACCATAAGGAAATATATAAACAACACCAACACCGTGGCCATTATGAATTTAACCATCGAAAATAATCTCCATAGTACTAGAAAGACAAGGGTAATATCAATGAACATGTACCTTGTTTCGGTCTCCAATTAAACTAAAGACGATGTTAGGATACTACACCGGTAATGTTTGACATATTCTTAGGGCGATAGATAAATATCGGCCATTACCATGAGGTCCATATAGAATTCATCCACCAAATCATGTATAGCCGAAATAAACAAATGAAATAGCAATCAAATATTTCGGCTCTTTGGATTAGCAAGAAAAAATGTATAGAGATTTGGTAATACCCTCTCATGATGCAGAAAATTATGTCGTGTCCATGGATCAAATTAAATCCATGGAGGTTAATTGATCATACCTGATGATGAATTCCATGGCAAAGGCACCAATGGCATGGTTGAAGAATATGGATGATGTGCTAACCGAAGATTTTGATGGGGCGGTGCAAACCTTCAGCTCAATTGTTTTTGGCTTCCATCCTTCTCTTTCTTCACTTTTGTAACACTTGTTGCAATAGAAGCATGCACATTATTTTTGTTTTGATTGATCCTCTTGGGAACCCATGCCATGTTCTTCTTTCTCAGCTTTGTGCACTAAGATTTTGTAATTCCTTCTTTTGCCAATACAATAAGGCGAGTGGGCACCTCGGCTGTGATAATGTTTCAACCAATGGCAACTCTTTTTTGGCCTTGTGCACCCTCAACTTCTTTTCTTCAGATTTGGCACTTTGATTTTTAACAATTGATTGCTTCACTTCTTTTCCATTTGTAGCCAATGTCAACACTTTAATTGCCTCTTTGTTATTTGAGATCAAATCTGAAGTAGCACACTTACGACCATCTTTCTTGACCCGATATACTTGCTTAACCACCTCTTTCTTTGTCCATGGGGTCCGGACCGATTCCTTGTTATTGAAACGGTCTTTGACGCATGATTGTTCAAATACTGATCTTCTTGGAGCTGCATAATGTTGGTGAGATGGTATAAAATAAGATGGAGAATGTGCCCCTATATCATACCTGTCCCACAGTGGATATGGATTTACATGATCATAGGATGGTATCCATGGCATTGGCATTGGCGACATAAAATATGGATATGAATATACAGCATTAGAATTCTCATTTTGCCAATACCGATCCTCGGGTTTGCGCCTAGTGGGTGGTCTTGATGCTCTTGAATTACTTGTCCAATAAGCCCTGTTCTCCTCACTTATCTTCTGATATTTTTCCAATAGTTGCGTGAAAGTGACTTTCGGCTTTTTACCTTTATGCTTACCTCGGCCTTTGCTTTCTTTTGTTGTGCTTGCACCGATCTTTGGATTTTCTTGTTGCCCCCCAGTACTTGGCGTCTTTTGTGCAACCTTGATGGAATTCCCATCTTCAAGAATATTTTCATTGTGCTCTTGAACAACTTCTTTACTTGAAAACTTGATCCCGTCACTTGTAGTTTTTACCTTCTCATGTTTAAATGGACCGGCTTGAAGCAGCCGATGCAAAAAACTTTTTTCATCAGGACCAATCGGAATAGACTGGTCATCTCTTGGTGTTTCAACAAATTTCAATCGTCCTTTATCAATGGCCGATTTAACTATTTGACAAAACATGTTGCAATCCTCTTAATTATGCTTGAACGAATCATGCAACTTACAATACATTCGTCCTTGGACTGATGGCTTGACATGGTGATCAAGAATTATAATGTAATTATTTTTCAGCAATAAATCAAATATTTGATCACACATGCTTGAATTGAAGGTAACGTTTTTATTTTCTAGACGATCTTGCTGTGAGAACGGCTTTGGAGTTAAGCAAACGAATGGTTCAAATTTTACATCATCCCATTTGGCTATGCATAGTGTTTTGCACTTTATCTCCGATGTCTTTGGATAAGATATTATATTAGCATCGGATTTCTCAAAAGAACTTAAAATTGGCTTTAAATTTCTGAAATCAAAGTAGTTAGAACATACATGTCTCAATTGAGACCATGCGTAAGCCAAGTATGAAGCAAGCAAAGCTACCCAATTAGATATGAACTTTAAATAAAGCAATGGGAAACGATTTGGCTGCAGTAATAAGTCACTATCGGTCTCTTTGAATGGTACAATATATTCTCCGATATGCTTAGTAACTATTTTATTGCTAACAAGTAAATTGCCCTTCATCATTGGTCTTTCAAAATTACTTATAAGATTTTTTCTAATAGATGCATCAACAATAAAGTTGCGACCAAATCTGAAAATAGGTAAATCACTTACTAGACATACCTCTTTGAATATGTTGGGAGAGCATGACGGTGGTGTAATTTGAATGATACTTTGTTTTGCTTTCAGTTGGCTCCCCAACGCCTTGGCATCCTCTTTTTCTTCAATAGATTTGTCACACATAATATTTGATTCGGCTTTTTCAATAACCAAATTTTATTTGTTACCTGAATCAATACTTTTATCTTTTTGTATTTGCAAGGCTTCTCGCTCTTGTCTAATTTTAGCCCACATCTCAGCTTGGCGAGCTTTAAAATTTTTCATCTCAATTTCCATCCACTCCTCATGAGATTGCCCCCCAATACTTTGAGATTTTTCCGGCAATGAGGTGCCGAAACTTTGCAATTGTTTAGGGGGTGCACTGGATGGTACAACACTGGGCGAATGCTTCATTTGCACAACTCTAGCTTTTACAGCAGCAAAATCATGAGGCTTCCCGCCTTCTATTAGTTCCTGTCGAATGTTGCACAAATCCCATGAGAATGTAAGCTTGTTCTCAATTACCCAGTCTAGATATGGTTGCCCCCAATGCTTTTAGACTCTTTTGGCAATGAGATGTTGCCGAAATTCTGTAATTGTGTAGGGGGAACATGATATGCCACGGTAGTAGGTGAAGGCATTTGTGCTCCTGTAGAAGTTTCACTTATTCGGCCATGACCATGAAGGTGCGGAGCCGAATTATGGACATCAACAGTTGCGTATGGTGCCAAAAAATTAGTAGCATGAGATGTAGCATGTGATGTTTGAGGGTAGTTGGCCGGATAACTAGTGGTATCCTGGCCAATTTCTCTCTCCACCGGCATGTTTGGATTAACATATTGCAAGTTAGTTGCTGGTGAATAAAAATGTGAAACACTTTGTTGCATACTATTGGAAGTTCCTATGTGAGGTGTTTCAACTTGCTTAACCAAACTCATCATGTTGTTCATCGGCATATTGATTTGTGGGGTTGCCGATGCATGGGAGTTGGAATACATATGTTGCATGTTGCTAAAATTATATGAGGTGGAAGCATGAAGATTTTGTTGCATCGGCTCTTGCACATAATTAGATGCATGATTGATAAAGCTAGGGCTAGCCGATACATTATGCTCATTAGATGATCTGGCAACAACATATGCATTGTTTGTATCTACATATGTGAATTCGGTATTCATATTACCTTTGTAGATTGCAAACCCTAGATGACGATCTCTTCGTAGCAAGAACGGGTCAGAGACCGTTCAAAGCTCCGTCCCCAGCGGAGTCGCCAAAAAGTGTGTTCGCACACGAACACGTCACCGTGTACCTCCAACGCCAAGGGTGATGCACCGCAGCTCACGTCGAAGGAGACCCGTCCGGAAGCGCGGTACGCAAGCAATTCGGCGGGCGCTTTTGTAGACCCAAAACCCCACACGCCCGGGAGGGACTCCGTCAGGGCGCGTGGCAGATATGGGCTGCCCTAGGTCGACTTGATCGTCCCTAGGGCCTCGAGGTTTGCCGCCGTGCAATGAAGAAGAACGAACGAAGAATGAGGAAGAAGAAGAACAAGGGAGAAGATAAAAGTAAAGGTAAAAGTGGTAGATAGATTTGTTCGATTGTGTGTTGTTATTCAATCGGCCGTCACCCCTTAGGTATATAAGAGGCGGCTGGACTTCCCGTGCAAGGAAAACGCTTCAATTCACGTCCAAAACCCTAGTCCAATTCGGATTTGCTTTCTCCGAACTTTCCAAAACTGTTCAGTTTAAAACTTCCTGCACCTTGCGGGTCTTTTTTGAGGTGGTAAACGATCACGGATGGAAACGAGCCCAATAGCAATTTTGACCGTTTCGACGATATGAACAACTTTCATGTTGAACGTTTTTTCATCTAAAGCCATATTGAGGGAGTATCGGGCTGTTTTCCGAAGTCTGCAGCAGAGAAATCTGAAACCCGGATGGTTGTCCCCGGAGTGTCCGGCCATCTACTATAGCAGCGTCTTGTATTGGCTGTAACTTCTGCATACGACCTCGGATTGTAACACCCTGGATTTTGCCCATTTTTTCCCTTTTGATTTTGGTCTGGATTTGCTTTTCTGTGGCTTAGTAGTTTTGCAACCTGGAGGGATCACCCTTGATTCCTCTTCCCAAGTGGCTTGCCAACTTCAAAATCATCCCAAGACCATGTCATTTCCATCTTGGACCAACCCCAATATTCTTTTTCTTGGGAATATTCCTTTTTTCTATTAAAGGAATAACCCTGTCTGTCCTGGGTTGTGAAGCAACCCACATTTCCATCATTCCCAAAATTCCCAAATAATTATCATAAATTGTTTGGGTCAGATCTTCCACAAATAGGTTAAACCCTTCCTTTCCATGTTCAATAATATTTCACAAATATTCCTTTTCTGATTCTGCCCCAGTTGCCAAGTTGAGAAGCAAGTACCCTTTATATTTACTTGCTTGGTCTCAAACTTTTTGGGCATTCTTTCCTATCCATATCATTGCCACATGCCAAAATTCAACCTCATTTGGCTATTAAACCACCCTTGGCTAATTTCTAAAGTTTCTGGTCAACTGGAATCTTTGTGAAGCAAGTGCTAGCTAGGAGTATTCAAATGAGTTGAAATTTTGGACGCATCTCCATATGCTCAAATCATGAATCTCCACCAAGTTTCAACCCTATCCAATCAACTATGTGACCACAACATTAAATCTTGTCTTCTGGTCAGGTTTTCACATTGTGAAGCAACTATATTTTATATTGCTCCATAATTGCTGAAAATTTACCAGGACATTCTCCTACCCATATAACACCTCTCCACAAAATTTGGGCTCATTCCATCTTCCCAATAATTCCCTATAATTTTCCTAAATTCTGGTCAGAGAGGATATCTGTGAAAGAAGTACTATTTTGGCATGTCCAAATAGTATGAAAATTTTACAGAGTCTTCATATGACCAAATCATCATGTTCTACCAAATTTCAGCTCAATACCATTTGATGTGTGAGTGGCACATCAAGATTGGTTTTCTGGACCAGATTGGTCAGTTGCAAAGCAACCCTATTAAATCTTGGTCCCTTTCTCTCCAAATTTCACAGGATTGTAGTCCTTCCTACCCTACACCTCCCAGACATCTCATTTTGACCTTATCCCTTCTCTGTTCATCGCAGTGGTGTGGTCAAGTTTGCTACAGCAAACTTCAGATGAACACTCCCATCTAACCACAGTGCTTCTCATCGATCCATCACCTCCCTGAGACTGTGCCTTGGAGGGACTACCCACTGGACATGATTTGGCTGGTCAGGGTGGACCGCGTGCGCCAGTTCACACGGTGACCACGCGGCTGGCATACCAGCCAGCGTGCTCTGGCGATGGAACCGCTCGGTTTTGTCCGTTCCCTCGCTCCCTCGCCACCTAACCATGTCCAGTAGCTTCCCCTTGGCCTCGTCGTCGCTCCGGAACCCTCTCACCCTCCAGTTTCTTCCTCCTCACGCCACGGCGATCGTCGCCACTGTTCGGCACGTGACCCTTTCGTCGTTTTCCTCTGCCCCCTTCTCCTCGAGCCCTCCAGAAGCTCCCACGAGCCCCTCCACCCCTCTACAAAACCTCCCGACGCCGGAAACGGACAGCCACGATGCCCCGCGCTCCAGTGCGCCGATAAGATCGTTGCCGTGGTCGTCCTTATCGGCTCGCCGCCGTTCGGCTATATATAGCCCCTCCCCGTGCCCCTCGAGCTCACCATGGCCTTCACCTCGCTCCCCTACCCCTCCCTAGCTACCTGCCCAAGCTCGGGGACCTCTCCTCGCCTCCCTCTGCCGCCATGGCCGCCGGCCGGCTCCGCCTAAATTGGCGCGACGCTGAGCTCCCCTCCTCCTCCAATCGCCACCCGAGACCTCCACTGCCACCACCAAGCTTGCCCCGCAGCCTATCCTTTCCTCCCATGCCCTATGGAGCTCCCCTCAAAACCGCCGAGCCGCCATCCGCCGCGGCCGATGTTCCGCTCGCTACAGCACTCTCTGGCGGGAGTGAAGCATCGGGATGGATGCGACCTGTCCTCCTGAGCTCTTGGGTAGGTCGCACGCCATGGGAGACGGCCGGAATCGCCGGCAGTCGCCGTCGGGGTGATCCCCTGTCTCCGGTCGGGCGCGCGAGTGGAGGAGGAAGAAGAAGACCTGCCAGCGGGCCCGGCTCGCCAGTGACCCAGCCCCTTCCCTTGTTTTTTTTAAAAGGGGCAATTGCGGTTGGGCCGGCCCAAGTGGAGCAGCGGCGCCCGCGCGGCTCGGCCAGTGCTCAGGCGCCGGATGCTTTCGGCCCAGAACAGGCCAAGTTTACTGTGCACTTTCTCCTTTATCGGTGGATTTGCTAGCAAGGACCTGAATGTAATTATTCATTTTACAGAAAGGTCCCTGACAGAAGAACCACTATCACTTTTTCTCTGCAACTCCGATCGAGGTGATTCCAAAGCCCACTTCTTCGTCTCTTCGAGCCCAAAATATTGGTATCATTTTCACTATGTGGTCCCACTATGGAAATGACCATTTTACCCTTGCCGTAAACAGCCCCCTTCGAGAGAGAACTATTTCCGACGATCGTTTCCGCGGACTCTCCTCACTCCTTCCCGATGATTCCTTCATCCCAGGCAAGCCACAACTCTCATTTGCATAATTGCATTTCAATGTCATAGTCAAATTAATTACTTTTATGGCAAGTATGAAGTATTCGTAAAATGAATTGGATTATGCAATGCTGGAGAAATTCTGGATAGGTGACTACCATGTTGAGTACCGGATTGTAGTGGCTAGTAGTTTACCCACTCGTTGATGCCATGATGTTGAGATTATCGTCTATGATTATTCTGGATTTCATCCGGCAGTTCGTGGAGATGAGTTAGTAGCAGTGGCTTAAGCATACTGGTTACCGGATTTCTAGCCAGATATCATTTTAACTTGGATTACTATGATGTCGGAGTGTCAGCCATGACAGAGATTGTTCGAAGATTAGATACTTCATGGTTGATCTTGAGTCACCTATCCGGACTTATCCGTGCAGCCACATTTGCCGGTATGGGACAGCCTTGACTTGGTCTGATCGCGTGCTCTTTCACTGGTACCGCCCGACAGGGAAGGTTATGCGTGCGCGCTACCCTGGCCCGGTAGGCGGCGATAACCTTGTGAGCCCAGTTGAGTTTTATGGTACCAGGTCCCCGTTTGGGACAGTTTGTTGGCCACGACGGTGGCAGGTGTCACGCGATGACACAGGGGCCACCTAGGGCAGGACTCCGGGGGAGGATGATTGCCGGTGGTACGATGGGAGAATCACGGGTCAGGCGGGTTTCGTTGGAGCAACGCTGGTCCACCCGAATGGGATCACGAGGTCAGGTGCTCCATGGTGTGGGTAAAGTGCGCAACCTCTCTAGAGTGTAAAATCTATTCGAATAGCCGTGTCCACGGTATTGGACAGTCCGACCAGACCTCTTTAGGTGGTCAACCATAGTAGTGATAATGATGGAAGAACTCGTCGTAAGATCGAAAGTACTCGATAGATCGTGAGTATTCTAAAGGTTGTGAGGCAACCCGGAAGAGAGTAAGTTTGTCAGACTTGCAGTGCAGATGGTATCAGGAATATGATACGTTAGCCATGGGATGGCTATGAGATGAGTGGTCGGATGACCACATGATTTGGATTGGATTTGGAACAGATTCAGATTGGATCCTGAGATTATTCGGAGTATGGATTAAACTACTTAATACGCTTTACCTTACTGCATTTACTTCAGTAGTTATCTTGCTAGATAGCCATGCTTGTTAATCTGGACTGCTATGATGTTGTCTTGCCTTAATGCTGGTGTTTGTTGTGAGCTTGCGAGTACATCCAAAGTACTCACCTGGCGTGTCATGCCAGTTTGCAGGTCATGTCATGATTGCTTGCTTGTCGAGGATCCCGAGTTTGCGACCTAGGATACGCATTTTAACCAGAGTCACTGCGGAGTGGAGTCCATCACCACCGTCGCTGTTCCGCTACCAAGAGAGTTACTCCGCTGTTAGCATGGAGCTACCCCGGGCAGGCGTAGTGTCGCCGTGCCAATGTAATCCTTGTACCCTTTGTAACCATATCCATTGTAATAAAGAGCTGATTTGTTCTATGCCAACCGTGCCGTATTCCAGAGGACTTGTCCCTGGGCTGGAATACCGGGCGTTCCGGTCTTCTCTGAGCCGGGGTGCCACACGGATTAAGACGATTTTTATATCAAAATCAACCGATTCGACGAGACGCACAATTTTCATGTTGAAACCGTTTCCATCCGAGACCATCTTTATTGTGTTTTAAGCCATTATTTAATCTGGTGTCGACATGAGCATCTTTGAACTTGTCATAACTTTTGCATCCGAGCTCCGTTTTAGACCATCTTCATATCCATGTTGATCTTCTCGAAGAGAGCCATCCCATGGTGACTTTCAGTAATAAGTTTGAATTAATCTTGACATAGCTTCAAGCTACTCTTTATGATCGTGCCACTTCTGAGCGTCAACAGGTACTCACTGCCCCTTTTACAGAAAAGGAGGGCGATTTCGCAAATGAAGAATAACAAAGCACCTGACCCAGATGGTTTCCCAGTAGAATTTTATAAAAGGTGCTGGGATATTATTAAAGGCGACTTGATGCCAATGTTCCATGATCTGTTTAATGGCCATTTACAATTATTTGAACTGAAGTTTGGGACAATTACGCTGTTACCAAAAAAGGAAGAGGCGGTTCGCATTGAGCAGTTCAGACCGATATGTCTGCTCAATGTAAGCTCTAAGATTTTTACTAAAGTTGGAACGAATCGCCTCACGCAGATTGCGCATTCTGTGGTTCGGTCGACTCAAACGGCGCTCATGCTTGGACGGCATATCTTCGAGGAAGTGGTATTCAAGTTGGATTTCGAGAAGGCTTATGATAAACTCAAGAGGCCATTTCTATAGCAAGCCTTGCGTATGAAGAGTTTTGATGCGGCCTGGAGGAAGCATGTCGAATTCTTTGTATGGAAAGGCTGCGTAGGGATCAAGGTTAATGACGACATAGGTCATTATTTCCGGACGCAAAAAGGATTGAGACAGGGGGATCCGATGTCTCCTATCCTGTTTAATGTTGTCGCTGATATGCTAGCCGTCCTCATTAATAGCGCTAAGGAGGATGGCCAGGTAGGTGGTCTAATCCCGCATCTAGTGGATGGTGGGGTTTCCATTCTATAATATGCGGATGACACCATCATTTTCATGGAACATGATTTAGCTAAGGCGAGAAACATGAACTTAGTTTTATGCCTTTTCGAACAACTGTATGGTCTGAAGATCAATTTTAATAAAAGTGAGTTGTTCTGTTTTGGATGCGCCAAGGACGAACAGGAAAATTATAGACAGTTGTTCGGATGTGAGCTGAGATCTTTACCTTTTAGATATATGTGAATTCGAATCCATCATCGTAGATTAAGCAACAAAGAATGGAAATATATTGAAGATCGATTTGAAAAGAAATTAAGCTGCTGGAAGGGCAAGCTTTTATCTTATGACGTGGTTAATCCTT
The DNA here is from genome assembly GCA_011799875.1 of Thinopyrum elongatum. Lineage (NCBI taxonomy): Eukaryota > Viridiplantae > Streptophyta > Magnoliopsida > Poales > Poaceae > Thinopyrum > Thinopyrum elongatum. Next base: position 674,804,288 of record CM022298.1, read on the forward strand.
ATAAATTTAGTGCTGACGAGCATGCCGATGTTCCTCCTATCCTTCTTTGAGATACCGGTCGGGGTACGGAAAAGATTGGATTTCTATCGAATTTGTTTTTTCTGGCAAATTGATGAAAACAGAACGAAATATAGACTGGCCTAATGGAACATCATGTGTAGACCGAAGGAGCAAGGGGGTTTCGGAATTGAAAATCTAGAAGTGAAAAATATGTGTCTACTTAGCAAGTGGCTCTATAGAATGGCGGTAGAGAGGGAAGGGGTATGGTTACAGCTGTTGCATAACAAATACTTACGTTCCAAAACTCTGGCACAAGGTACAACACAACCGACTTATTCTCCTTTTTGGAAGGGGCTAATGAGGACAAATGCTTCCTTCTTCAACAGGAGCAAATTCATAGTTGAGAACGGAAATAGGACTAGATTTTGGAAAGATACCTGGCTGGGAGAATCATCACTAGCCTTACAGTATCCTTCCCTGTATAACATTGCACAACGGAAAAATGTATTCGTTAGTACAGTGTTGGCTTATGTTTCTCTTAATATTCAGTTAAGGCAAACGTTGGTGGGGGAACGATGGGATAGATGGTTGCATCTTGTGCGTAGGTTAATGGAGGTTAATCTTTCTGATGCGCCGGATACCCTACACTGGAAGTTGTCAGTGTCAGGGGTATTTGCAGTCAATCCATGTATACAGACTTTCAAACATCGGGCCTATCGCGAGGTTGCTTCACATTTGGAAAATAAAGGTATCGTTAAAGATCAAGGTATTTATGTGGTTTGTGCATAAGGGAGCAATTTTAACAAAGGACTACTTGGCAAAGCGTAGTTGGGAGGGTAGTAAACGGTGTTGCTTTTGTGATCAGGAATCAATATAACATCTTTTTCTCCAATGCCCACATGCCAAGTTATTGTGGCGAACCATTCATGCATCCTTTAATGTATCCCCCCCAGCCCATTAGCGAATTTATTTGGGACATGGTTAACTAGGGTATAGCCTAAGACGGCGGCACATATTCGAGTTGGAGTTTGTGCATTACTTTGGGCCATATGGAATTGTCGAAATGATGTTGCCTTTAATAGACAAACCATCACAATTTTTTTGTAGGTTATCTTCAGGGCGTCTGCTTGGATCTGTATGTGGTCATTACTCAGCCATGCGGACCACAGGAGCTTATGGATATTGGGTGCAACCGCTGGCGGTGGTCGCACGGGATACTTACAACCGGTTTGGATGGTGGTCCAATAATAGGATAGGTGTCTAGTCATCTTACTTTATTTTCGTCGGTTGTGGCAACTTTATTTTAAAGCATTTCGTCAAATTGTTTGAGACCTTGTTTTGAACCTGAAACTTCATGCAATAAAATGGCTATGTGCAACATGCGATGCAGAGACCGGGGGTGTTCCTCCTTTTAGAAAAAAGAAAAAAAACATGGCCAATTAATTTTGTTGATTGTCTTCTTTCATTGCATCGTGGCTTCAAAATTTTGTTTTCTATAAAAGTTCGCCCCAGGTAACTTCAAATCCTGGATCCGCCATTGTTGTCCGTCCATGAACCCCAACAAATGAAGCTCAGTCCCCGCAGCCTGCAAGCGACTAATCGACCGACGATCATGAGCCCGCCAAGCTTGGCTTTAGCGGGAGCGAAAGAGTGGTGCCCTTCCTGGGACCCGAGCGTTGGCGACCTTCCATACTCTACTCATCCTCGCTGCTGGCGGCGCCCGCAGACGTGCTGGCTTTGTGGTCGTGTCGTCGGGGCACTGGCGTGGCGGAGCTGGCGACGTCGTCCTCATCCTCGCTCTTGCTGTCGACTTCATCCTCCGCCTTATCGATCTCCTTTAAGGCAGCTTCTAACTCCACTTGATGAAGGCGGTACCACTAGCGGCCGCAGTGGATGTCGCGGGCAGAGCGATCGCAGTTGAGCAGTGCAACCTGCTCGGCCACGTCCATGTCCGGCGCGATGGTCGTGCCGGCGGCGAGGTGCTCCTCCGTGGCCGGTGCACATCGAGGTGGCGGAGGTTGTACTCCTGGTCGGCTTGCGCCTGCCAAAACGCGGCCTCCTGCTCGACCAACACCATCTTGGTGTAGTGAGCACATGCCTCGCCCATGGTGATGCCGGCATGGACTGGCGAGGAGGGTGGCATTGGCTCGTCATCGGCCGCCTCCTCCATTGGGGCGTCCGCAGCGCTGGCCTCCGGCTACCTGCCGTCCTACCAACATGCTGCAATGGCAGCAATCTCCTTCTCAGCTCGAAGAAGAGGCTGTCCCAAATGGTTTTGGAACTTGAAGAGGCCATGGCGGGCGTGGTGCGGAAAGGAGAAAGGGAGCCGAGGAGGATGGATGCAGCTATGGCCGAGGCTATAGGTTAAATAGTGGGCGGATGGCAGGGCAACCGACGAGGTGTAGGTGAGCGGCAGATGGATGGATGGGTGGCGCCGGAGAAGGTTCCTCGGCATCCGCACATGTTTAATGTAGATAAGCAGACGGACGGGTGGCGTCGGAGCAGGTTCCTCGGCATCCGGACATGTTTAATGTAGATAAGAAGACGGATGAGCTGTCGTTTGAACGCAGAGCAGCCGCATGCACCGGGCAGCGGCGTGGGAGGCGCTCTCGGCCGTCGCGCTGTTTCATTGCCGGAGCAACGTGAAAGGGCGCGAGCAAATGAGAGTGGTTTGGGTGGGCCAGATTTATAAGACGTGGGTGTGGCAGTGGTCCGGACACCCGCATAGTCCGCCCCCATCCTCGATTTACAACCGGTTTGCGGGAAAAAGGACGTCCGGACCGCCGAACGAACCGATATAGGACCGCCTTGGATGCCAAAACACGTCCGGACCACACGGTCTAGATGATTGTGGGCGGTTTGATGATCGGCGTTGGAGATGCCCTAATAACTCAGAGCATTTTTCGTTATTATCATAATAGCCGATCTCATGATCTAAACTTGCACATGCATCTGTGTGGCACCGCAATGGCAGTGTGCCCAGGTATGGCGCACGAGAATTTAGCATTTCAACATAGTCGATGGTGCCACTAACAGGGGAATTTTTATCCAAAAAGACCACATGCCGGATCAAAATGACAAAAACGACCACCCCTAGGTGAGATTGACAAAAGAGACCAGCCTCGCCATGGCAGCAGGCGCGCCAACCGACACGTGGCACCTGTCGCCACGCGCGGAGACGGCCGGCCCTGCCGCCACGCTGCCATGTGGCAGCCTACCCAGTACAGATTTTTCGGCCGCTCACCACACAGGACGGAACGGAGCTGGGTAAGGTGGGCCCTGCCGCCACCGTATGAGGCGGCCGACACTGTAGCTGTTGCGCTCGAGCCAACAACGCTACTGTTGCTGTGGCAAACGCGACAGCACCGAATCCGATGCCATTTTGACGCGTTGTGCCGACACTGATTGTTGTGTTTTGATACTGTAAATTTTCCGCCTAAAATTTCGTCCGTTCCCACTCTATTTACCCGCCATCTGAGCCTATAAAATGAGGCACTGAGCCTCTCTTCATCCATCATCCAGCCACCCTCGAAATCCCCACTGTGCTTAGTGTGTCACACTTTTTTTAGTCGCTATGAGTTTGCCTTGCTCGGATCAAAGCATTAGGCCGAGGAAAATGAAGAGTGCTAGTTTGCCTCCGGGTGTGGGTCTTCTGCGCTGTTGGTGTGGCGATCTTTGCAAGGTGAAGGACATGACGGATTTTTCTGATTGGTTGGGCATGAAGTTTTCATGTGCGCCAATTATGAGGAAGATCCACCCGTCGCTAGTTCAAAGTATGACAAGCCTCCGGTATGCATTAACCGTCATGAATATACATATCGTTGGTTTTTTGGTTGACTCTTTGTTAACATTCTTGTTCTTGTTGTAGTCTCCTTTGCCTCTGTGCATGTACTATCATTGGATTGACGCGGAGATGCTGGCTTGGGCAGTGACTGAGATTCATGAAAGAAGTAGCCGTGCATGGGATAGTTTCTACGGGGAAGAGCAACGCGAAAAGGCGGCAGCTGAGGAGAAAGCAGAGCAAGAGAGAGAGAGTTAAAAGAATACTATGCCGAGCAAAAGCATTTCTTTCAGGATTTACAACAGAAAAATCAAGAAGAGGCACGTCGCATGGAGGAGCAGGAACGACAGCGAAAGGAGGCTCGTGAGGCGGAGAGACAGAGGAAGAAAGAAAGGGCTCGTGAGGCCAAGACAGTAGAAGAAGCTGGTGATGGAAAAGGAAAATATCCATGCTGGACTCAGTAGATTTCTGTGGTAGTATTTTAAATTTCGCAACCGTTTGTATCTTAATTTCAGCAGTTTAATGTAGCTTTATTTTAATAGTTCAATGTATCTTATTTTCAGTTGTACCGTGTCCTAATGAAAAGATGTAGCTTTGAAATAAAATGTGACATTTTCTTCCCGCCTGTTTTTTCGCGCCATAAATTCTTCCCACCATTTTCTTGCCCACCAACTTTTCCCGCCATTTTTTCCGGCCAAATTTCTTCCCGCCATTATCCTTCCCGCCTTATCTCTTGCCTTGACAACTCTATAAAACCACCTCCTAGCATGTTGTGTTCTGTATCTTTCCATAGCCATTTATCTAGCCATGTCCGGTGCCAACTCTAAAAGACCTGCCCAGAGTGCCGCATCAGCTAGGGGTGCCGCAACCTCAAAGAAATTGAGCATAGACGATGATGACTTTACGCCAAGCAAGCAAGCTCAGAACAGATCGAAGGGCCGAGTTGCATCAGGGAAGGGTGGCGCTAGCTCTAAGATCATGAAGAGTGATGATGACGATGACTTTATGCCGAGCAAAAGATCTCAGAATAGATCCAAGGGTAGTGCAAGCTCGAAGAGGAGTAAGTCAGGTAAGAGTGTTGCATCAACAAAGGGCGCTGATGCTGATTACGATTCCGCTGATGAGTTTATGCCAGGGAAGCTAGTTCAGGTAACATTTGGACGCAATCGTGAAGACCTCTGGAAACCCCATGTTAGCGAGAATAATGAGGATGACTTCATGTAGTTTCTGTATGACGATGCATCAGCATTGTGTTGTATCTTTATTTGAGATGTAGTACTTTAACGTCATAATTCAGATGCATTTTTAATTCCTCATACATAGATGTCTCTTACATACATCTGAAAGTCTAAAACTGTCATAGATAGATAGTATAGGTCGCACACATAGATAGACGAATCACCCTACTCGACGACGGCCAGCTGGCCTTTCCCGACGACCGGAAGGCGACAAGTGATTAGGTGGTCGGTGTGGACGCAGACCACGGCCATACTCCCCCTCGTCTCCCTGTGTCTGCGACTCCTGCATAGGTGGTGGAGTCTGCAATCCATATTGAGATCCTGATGCGAAATTGTAGGTGTTTGGTTGTGACTCCGGAGGGATATAAGATGGGCCAATAACGTTCTCATGGAAGAAGTGTGTAATTATTCCTGGAACCGTGTTTGCCAGGATCATGGGATGCTATGAGGATGTTTGTGTTGAGGCCACGCTAGGTGTCCTCATCGTCCCATCAGTTATTTCCTGCACAGAAAAACCATATGTAAATATGAGGCATGAAAATGTTGTATGCGAGTAATTACTTATTATGGTTGAACATACTTGAGCGGTGTCGTAGCGTTGTGATCCCTTGGCTCCAGTGTATGGCCATTGTTCGCCGTACTAGTAAGAAAATTGTTATGAAAATAAACTGTTAGAGGATAATATAAGATATCATTGTAAATGCATAAAAAATGCAAACATGAGTACCTGCTGAGAACCATCGCCTCCAGTGTATGGCCATTGTATGCCGTACTGGTTTATCTCTGGCAAACGATTCTCCTCGGGCATCGAGATCCCTCACGTGGAGAGATACAGCTGAGATCCCTTGCCTTGGGTGTATGCGCCATGTCCTGTGTACGCATTTGGGTTCGGGAAACGAGTTTGCTCGGGCATAGAATCCAAGCCCCTGCCATGTTCCTGGGATGTCTGCCCCTGACGAAGCTGCACCGAAGGAGAGCGATGTAGTGCTAGAGATGAGTCATGTCGTGGCAATGTCATTGTAGTACTCAGACCCTCCCCCCACCGTCCCGAATGGCTCGTATGCGCCTCGCTCGGTTTGGACGATCGCGCCGCACTCGGTCTGGCTGACCTCGCTTCCGGCATGTTGTACGCTCCGGTGACAACGTCGTCGCCTCTACCGCATCTCAACTTTGTGGTGACGAAGTCTTGAATACGCTTCAAGTTTGACTTTCCGTGAGCTGGAATGCCCCGGGCCTACATGCCTTCCCCCGCCATCGCCCCTACCTGGTTGCAAATATCAACCTGAACAAAATTTGGTTGTTATTTGGTTGAACTAATTATGAAATGATGGACCTGAAATTTTAATTGTGATTACCGCGTAGTCACGATAGTAAGCTGTTGGCATGTCAATTCATCCCTCCAACTGCTCCATGTGGGTGAGATGCGTTGTCCTCGTAGGTGGTTGACCGGTTAGGCGAGTACGCATGCTCAGGCAGTACCACTCATTTTACGCTTGAGTTGTAGTTTCATCGTACAGTCTGCGTAATTAATTAATTTCATGAACCTGTATATGTACATAAAATAGGTTAAATAAAAAATGTACCTATGTTCATGCACTATATTTGCTAGTGCTCCATTTTCCCACTCGTCTATCCATTGAGCGTTGTGTGCCTTCCAATCGTAACTACCCTTGCCCATATTGCTCAGCCTGAAAATTATATAACAAAGTGTGAGTTTTGTAAATTAAAAAGACGTTAACTATTTAGGGAGGTCAGAACTTACTTATGAGTTTCGTCATCGATACATCTCGCAGAAGGTGGTGGAATATCCTGATAGAGGTCGAACTGTCTCATGACATGCTCTGGGTTGTACGGCTCAAAAAACCATAGGTACAGTAAGTTGCAGCGAGTCAGTCAGAAGCCACTATCTCTCACACATTCGGCTGGGATAGCTTGTCCATCGAAGACCATCTGAATGTCTTGCTCGGTCCAAGGGTTTCATGTGATTAGTGACTCATCAAGAAGCTCAAACTGTTGGTGGTATACAGGGTAACAATTTTTCGCAATACTTGGAGACCACTTTTTCCGTGCGTGTGTCCACCAGCTAGACATAGTTTACATCGCCTGCACCACAGTTGTATGGGTGTATGGGATCCATGATACGGGATCGTCCAACAGGGAGGTATTTCCAGGACATCAACTGCAGAAACTCGTACAAGACACAAAGTAACGGAACTTTCTTTACTAACGAAGATTTTTGTGTGGCATCACATAACCCTCTATATGTATGCGAAAGCATAGCAGAACCGAAGCTGTATTTTGGATTCTGAGGTAAAGATTCATCTACTATCTGCTCGGCAAAGTAGATGAGATCAGGGAGAACTACGTCACCGTGTGAATTTGGAAACATCATACTGAAGAGCCACAACAAATACGCAAACATATGTCTCTTCCTCGTCTCAGGAGTAGCGTCGTGAGGTATATCCTCAAAGTACTCACGAAGCCATGCGAGTGGGACACCCCGAGGCGGACCAGAACGCTGTGATTCTTTCATTGTCGCCCCAACATGGACTGAGACATCGTGTGGCCAAGATGTTGAGACTCGTGGAGGGACCAACGGCTCACCTCTAATTGGTAGAGGAGTGATCACAGACACATCTTTCAGGGTAGGTACAAGCTCCCCACAACGAAAGTGAAAGGTGTGGGTTTTAGGTCTCCATCGGTCAACGAGGGAGGTCAAAAGAGATGGGTCCAAAGTGAATTCGGGTTTACTAGATGTGAGCCTAGCAAAACCAAGTAGTCCATAAGCATCAAGATGTGCAATGAAAGAATCATCTACTGTCCATGTGTTCTTTACGGTTCGAAGCCTGAAGGTCTGAGGAGGAATATCATGATTTGGGTTTAATAAAAGGTGGCAACGGTGGCCCTTGTCGTGCTGCTGCCCTTGCAAAATGACTGGCAGTTCAGCCATAACCTGCATACACATAGTCATAAGAACAAATAACACTGACCATCACAAATACAAAAAATAATTAACATCACAAATACAAATAAAAATTAACATCACAAATACTAATAAATATTTGAAGTTAACAACACGATTACAAATGAAAGGTAACATAACGAGTCAAATAGAACAACATCACGCGATGTTGTTGCCTCGATACGGGCATTCCTTACGCGAGTGCCCAGGGCACCTGCAAACGCGGCATCGCCTTGGTTCTCCCAACTGGCTATGGTCCATGTCATTGCGATGACGCCTAAACTGACGTCGTCCTTTGGCGGTTCTCATCAACGCGGCGTTCGGAAACCATTTGAGCCCATCTGGCCACAGCAATTTGTAGTTCATATCAATGCCCCAGGCTCAGAACTCACCATTCCATGTGTTGTATAGATTGTACATGTTGAAGTACGGCGATATGTATGGTTTGACACTGATTTTTTGATCCGCAGCCGCCCGGAGGACATGACTGCAAGGGTAGCCCAGAAGTTTGAGCTTGTTGCAAGTGCACTCACATGACGTTGGGCCAAAGGTGACAGTTTGCTTTTTTGATCCTCTGTGGTGACTCTTAACAAACTTGGCTCGCACATTACCTTCCCACTTATTCCTAAGTGCATCCACTTTACTGCAACCATGGCTTTGAGACTTCTTTGCTTTGTCGTCCAGATGTCTTTGCATCTTCTCGGATCATGGCTTGTTCAATTCAACTTGTGCATTGGCGACGGTGACTCTGTCTGCAAAGTATGACAGAGTCCCGGTTCCAAGTTTCTTCGATTAGGGCTGTGATAGGCAGGGCTTGCACTCCTTTAAGAACACCATTGTACACCTCTGACATGTTGCTGGTCATTATTCCGTACCGAGCCCCGGTGTCGTGAGCCTGCGCCCACTTGTACAAATGAGAGCAATTCTCACTGATCCACTGGCTCAAATTTATTGCCGTCCTTCGACCCTTCCGGTCTTCTCTCTCCGGCAAGGCCGCGCGCTCGATCTTACCATTGATACCTCCCCGATCGTATTCATTTTGGCTTCAGTTTTCTACATGCACATCCTCTTGAATAGCTTGAACCAATCCTCGTTTTTAAATATGAAGTAAAAATTTGCTGTCAAATGCCTCATGCACCACCTTTCCTCTAGATCGGGCCACCCCCAGTTTTCTGACGACTCCTTAATTATGTCGTGTAATAACCCGGATTTTTTAAGGTTATTAATTAATTCCAAAAAAATATAATTGACTCATAAAAGTGCCTAGTAATTCTAATATCTTTTATGTAAGAGTTAATATGACTGAATGTTGTATATATATACATGCATTTGTCATGTGTTGTCAAAAACACCAGTAAATCAACTACACGTACAGAAGAAAATAGGAGCAAACGTGGGCTTATACTAGTTGTGCTGGCAGCACTAGCAATCAAATTCAATGTATAGACATATGCTTGCATGTAATAATGATGAGATGCAACGTGGCCTACTACTAGAGAGAGGGGCAACGTGATTTTTCCTTGCATGGACGAATGCATGCATGTGCTGGCAGCATTCTAGTGGACATGAAGCCCAACTTTAGACGTGGACTCCTGCGTGTCGCCAGCCAGCAGCAAGTGACCATTTGCATGTACAAGGAGACGTCGGCCAGCGTTTTTCACAAAGCTTCAAAGGTCAGCTCGAAAGGCCACAATGGCGGAGATATTTTGCTAGAACTCAACCGACGATCAATTCCTATAAATAGGGCTCCTCTCTCGCTGCTCTATTCACAACGTTGAGAGGAAGACAGACTGAGAAATAGAGAGCACGAGGGAGTGAGGCAGTAACATAAAGATGAAGATGTCAACTAGCTTATATGTCTGAAAGAGAGATGATGTCCTAATACAGAGGGTAGCCCACCTGTAGATACATGCTACTAGATTTTATAATAGCATGATTTATCTGACGCGAGGATACAAGTGTTTATAGCGAAGAAGAAGTCTGAATATTGAGGCAAGTAGCTGCTTTGCTAACTCCCTAATCTTATTGCTGTCCTCCTTGATTATCTGATGATACTGCTACACCTTACTCTGGCTATTTGCTTCATCGGCTTTTATGACATCTGAGGGAGACATGTTGTCCTGCTAATCTATTTGTTGATGCAATCAGTATATTTGGAGGAACTCATGTAAGGACATCAGCATATTGTCTTGGCTGATAATTCCGGTGATCTATCGTCGATTCGTCCACGCATCCTAATCTTTTCTATATTGGTGTCACGACGGCAAACATATTGTACCGGTCACAGTTCAGGTATGGGACTGTCTGAATTCTCCGCTAGGGACGGCCCTTGTTCGGGAACGTGTTGTTGATGGATCCGTAGAAGCGACCGACATTAGTAGGTCAAGGTGTCCAGGTCTTAGTGGGTACAAGAGCTCTGCTCTTCTAGAACCTGTGTGGTTCTGGTAGAGACTGTTGACGTCGGAGTACCCCTCTTAAAAGCGTAAAAGTATGAAATTTCACCCCGGTGACTCCCGGGTTGGGAAGCTTGCGGTCATGTGTGACGCCAATAATTTCTTTGTTCCTCACCAGTTATGTTGTTCCTTTTATCCATTTGTACTAAAATTGGTACCAATGATTATTACCTTGTTTACCCTTTGAATTCAGTTCATCTGTTGATCTACACCATCATACTGTTCTTCTTGTTGAATAGTGAAGCACTTACTTGCTGAGTACGACTCCTTGCTTCCTCTGTTTTTAGATGCAGATGACGATTAAAGTAACATGTCTGAAAGAGAGCGTCATTCCTAATAAGTTGACCAGCGGGTGGGAAGCGACTAGAAAATCTTATGTAAATATTCAGCTATTTGTTCGTGTAAAGAGATCTGTAAAGTAAATATATAAGCTTTTGTGATCCACTGCTGGTTTATGCATGCTTAATCATGCTTTGCTTGACTATAGGCCTCTGGTCTATAGGCGCGCGGCGGCTGTCTCGCCTAGGCTCGGTCTCGGGGCGTGACATGTCAAGCACGCTTAATAATCCAGTGCTGCGATCAAAGATGATGCAAACACCTTCACGGTCTTTCACGACACCCATCTTCAGGCAGCTCAGGAACCACATCCAGCTATCTTTGTTCTCGCTCTCGACCAGTGCATATGCAATAGGAAGAAGCTGATTATTTGCATCTGCTGCAATCGCCACCAATAGTGTGCCCTTATAGTTTCCAGTGAGAAACGTACCATCAATTGATAATACCGGGCGATAGTGCTGAAAGGCTTGTATAGTCTGGGCGAATGCCCAAAATAAGTGGTGCATGATTAGCTCGCCCGGGTTCATTGGGTTTTGACGTTCTTTCCGTCAAACTTGAGTCCCCCTGTTAGCACTTGCTATCTGATGAAGTAATCTGGGGGCATAAGAATAGGCCTCCTCATAGGTTCCATACAACCTCTGGAATATATTTTGCTTCGCATGCCTAGCCTTGCTGTAGCTGACAGGAAAATCAGTCTGATCTGCTGCAGTTCCTGCAAAGTCCTGATAATGTTGAGATGGTCTCTTTTGACAATTACGTTGGGTAGGTGGTCCTTTTAGATAAAAATTTCTTTTTTTCGAGAAAAGTACTTGTATTCATACGGAAACAGGCAAAGCCAGTACACATACAAGTACCCGAAGACGAACGACACCACAGATAACAGCTGATCCACCAACTCTCACAGAAAACCCCAAACAACACAGAAAACACAACCAAGTCCCTGGGGGAACTGTTCATCGTCCAGCACAATCGAACCCGTCGAACTCCACCACCGCCAGAGCAACGGGAAGCCGGCGAGCACGAATCCAAGGGCACCAGGAGCACCATTGCCACCAGGGCTTTGTGAGACGCATCTAGGTCCCGTCGCACAGACGGGAACCAGGGTCGGGTTCCTGAACATCGGCCGGGGCCTAGCCCCATGCTCCCCTGTCCACGAACCTGCCGCCACCGCCGGGGCAAAGCAGCAGCTCCGCCCACCAAGCCCGCCACACACCTTCAGCCGCCAAACGTCCGTGGCAAGCGGATCTATCCACGATCCGCCAGCACCCACCATCGCCATCAAGGTAGCCACCCCCAAACGGCGCAGCTCCCGGCGAAAACCTCCATGGCGAACTCCAGTCGACTGGATCCGCCCCCCAAAAGTCCCCTGTCTCCTCACCGGCACCATCACTAGCGCCGAGCGGACAGGAAAGAGCCGGGACAACCATTATTCCACCCATCGCCATCATCTCCGCCTCAATGGCGACGCCTGGAAAGCACACCACTAACCCTACCACTATATACACCACCGCGCAAGACACCAGGGTCCCCCACCCTTCCAGCAGCCCAGCCGGCCGCCGGAAGCGAGGGAGACCACCGGTACTGCCGGCGGAATTTCTGGATCGGCCCCGAGTCGCCCTCTTCTACCGTTCAGGAGAGGATAAGAGGGGAAGGGGAAAGTTTAGAAGTATTGTAGCTCGATTTAGATAAAAATTCCTAACAGGGTGGAGGTAGCTATCGGTGTCAGCGCGGACTGCAGCTCTGTCCTCTCTGGGACCGTCGCTGGCAAGCTGCCATCGCCACTAATTCTCTCTCGAATATTCTACAAACTAACCTTTGACCTTCTCCCGTTTCTCATCTCAGGGGAAGAAGGACGGAGATGTTGAACCATTCCGGTCAAGACCAAGATACACATATACATGGCGCAACGGACTGGGCGCATAGATGACCATAGCCCCACAGCCACAGGGTCGATCGATGCACCGCGATAACTTCTTGTACGTTGATCGATCGACCGAAGGAGACGACCGGTCGTTTGCTGATCTTCACGCGGCCAGATTCGCCTTCTGCGCACGCACGCACCAGGAACTGCCACTGGTAGTGTAGCTCGCCTTTTCCAGTGCAATCGGCGGCGGCTTTCATCGGGATTCGATTCGACCAGTTTACGCACGTACGTTACGTACGCCAGTCCACAAAAGGCGAAAAGGCTTGCCGGCTGTTGCACTATCTTCCCTCTGTCGCCGAAATTTCCATGACAGAGCACTCTGAACTCGAGGGGACGACATCGTGGATGAGGCCGTCTGTGTCCAGACTAGATGACAGTGTAACCAGCAGGCATGAGCACGAGCGTGTATATTTTTTTTTCTGAGTTTTTTATTTGTTGTGAATTCTCTCTTTTCGAGATTGACAGGGCTGCTAATGCTTAATTACTTGGGCTAAATTACTGCCATTATTAACACCAATGTTTTAAATAGCGGGCTATGGAAAATAGCGACGGGCCTCCAAATCAGCTATAGCGGGTTATAGCGGACTATTTGTGAAGGCGACCATTTAGCGGCACCCTGCTGAAAAGGCTATAGCGAACGGCTATTTAAAACTATATGATTAACACTGCGACTAACTTGTCTTGAACTACCGCTAGTCGCCACGATCAGGGAGAGAGAGGGAAAGAAAAAATCAAGGATCGATGTAGTAGCATCCAAATCATGAGCGGTCGGTGTCACGCAATGAACTCGTAATTTCCCTCTCTTATCTCCGACCATGTATGGCTGGCGGGCGGGGCTGCCTGCCTAACCACGCGCCGTCGCTGTTGCGATAATGACGATTACATCAGACCAGACAAGGAACGTGCACCAAGACTCCGGCAGGTCGTCGCGCGCGGCCATTTCCCAGCGCCACCTGTCTCGCTCCGTCTCCACGCGCACACGGCTCCACACACACCGCGGACGCCGAGTCCAACTCCAACCACAAAAGAACCCAACACCTTGGCGCGCAAAGGCTGGTGCACCACCGTGCCACGGCCCCTGCCAATATAAATTGGCCCGCCCCCGCGCCGTCACTCCTCCCACTCCCACAGCACACCATCGAGCTCCATCGTCGCCGAGACTGACCGACAGAAGCGCCGCGCGCCGCTCAATTCCGTCCCACCATTCCTAATCCAACGATCCCTGTTTTGATCGATGGCTGCCATGAAGGTGATTAGTTGCAGTCGATCGAATTGGGATTTCTCTTCTCTTCTGATTTTGATTGCACACGGCCCGTTTTGCTCATCTTGTTTGGTTGTCTGCCGGCTGTGGAGTTCAGGTTGTGCTGAAGCTGGACGTGCACGACGACAGGCAGAAGCAGAAGGCCATCAAGTTGGTCTCTGCTCTCCATGGTAATAATCCCCTGTTCTTGCTCTGCTTCGTCGTAATCATGGGGGGAATCAGCGGTCATTCACTCATCCATGTCTGAACTTGACACTAGTTCTGACGACAACAACCCTGACTTCCTCAATCCTCAGGCATCGACCACATCGCCGTGGACATGAAGGACCAGAAGATGACGGTCGTGGGCACCGTGGACCCCATCGCCGTCGTGGCCAAGCTCCGCAGCAAGTCCTTCCCCACGGCGCAGATCTTCTCCGTCGGCCCGGCCAAGGACGAGAAGAAGGAGGGCGACAAGAAGGAGGTCGGGAAGAGCGAGCAGGTGGCGTACCTGCCGTACTGGTACCCGCCGCCGCCGTACTACCCGCACTACCTCGTACACAGCGCCGAGGAGGACCCCAACTCCTGCATCATCTGTTGATCGACGCGCGCCGCCGATTCCCGCCATTGTACACTTTGTAGCTGGCCTTCCTGCACGCCGATCGATCAGGCTACCTGCACCGGTGGCGGTGATCAACGGCGTGCGTTATATATATGACCGTCTAAGGCGTGTAAGTTGCGCCGGTGATCCGGCAGACGTACAGCACAGCTGCATGTGCCTGTGGATCTGCTTACTTTGTAATGTGGATCTGCTTACTTTGTAATGTGGAGATACAGAGTTTACAATATGTTGTTCAAAAAGGAAAATCATCAAGTTGTTAAAAGAAAAGTGTGGAGAAGGACCAGATAGAATTGCTGCAGTTATTTTTCAGATAAAATTGATGGATTGATCTTCAATGGTGATAAGAAAATAATCAGATCTGAATAGCACAGCTGCGCATCCAGTCTTCAGTTGACGATCTGAATAGAAAGTTGATGGAGTACTACTGCAAACTAAGCACACTTTAGATGGTCATATGTTCCTTCTGGCGGAACCAGTCTGCTTGGGTTTGAGTTATAGACTTGGCGCGGATGCTCCCATATTTTCTGAATATTTTAGATTCTTCGGTGCTTCTTTCCGCGGTATTGTGTGTTCATCAACTACGAGACGTCTATAACAATAAGCGAGTCAGGCACAAAGAGATGATAAATTCAGGCGGACAACTAGATTGGTCTCTCGTGCATCTTTACATTTACCAATAGAAACTCTGAACTCCAAAGCTATCCAGCTGTGCTCCATCTAAGAGTTGCTTTCAGCAGTCAATGTTCTCGATAACAACGTGTGAAAAGGATTCCAAGCTTTCGGACTCTGTTTATTAGTCATGTATGCTTTCATTGTTACGAGTCCTAACACATGATTACGACCTAATACATTTCTAATCATCCATCTCACATAATAAATCCGGAGCCATCATCGATCTACCGAGGACCAAGCAATCACACGAGGCACGACACCAAGATTTGTTAACGAGGTTCACCATCATGACTACATCCCCGGGGCATGACTACGGGCGCTCGTCCCCATGACACCGGTACAATACCGCACCCCGGGCGCCGGCACACTCCGCCGGCTCCCCCGCGTGCCTGTGCTATTATGTTGGCATAGGTTACATCGTATGTCTAGCCTCGCTATATATGAGAGGCCTAGGATACAAGTGTCCTACTAGGACACGACTCCATATCCTATCTAAACACAGTACTACTCAGAGTCCAACTGTAATCTACCTTGTACAATAATATTCGACACAACTCTAACAAACTCCACCTTGACGAATATTCTCCACCACATTGGATTCATCCATGCATCAAACCTCCATGTACATTGGACTTAAGGTACGCCATGAGCACCGCTGCTACTCCTAGACTCCACGTGACTCCACCTGCAACTGTAGTCCCTTCTCGCCTTCTTCACAGTCAACACTCGAGCAAAATTAAGTTCCTCATTACTCTACTTTGTGCTCCCAACTTCCGGAGAATCCGTTCAATGCCATCACACACTGACCAATGTCTGCGTGAAAGTGAACAACTCACATACACTAGTAGAAAACATGGCTTTGGTTGAGGCCAGGATAAGGGCATTAATCCCGGTTCACTCACGAACCGGGTGAGTGAACCGGGACCAAAGGGGGCATCTGTCCCGGTTCGTGAGGCCAGAGCGCCGGCCGGGCCTCGGGGACCATTGGTCCCGGTTCGTCTGACCCCTTTGGTCCCGGTTCCAGACACGATCCGGGACCAATGGGCCTCGCTCCTGGCCCACAACCTTTAGTCCCAGTTGGTGGCTGGAACCGGGACCAAATATAGTCCTTTAGTCCTGGTTTTAGCCACCAACCGGGACTAAAGAGAAGCTTATATATACCCCCGCCCCTGCCCGCGAGCAGAGCCACTGCTCTGTTTTTTTGGCCGGCCGTGGGAGAGCTTTGTGGTGCTCTAGCTCACCTCCTATGCACATGAGGTGATCGATGAAATGCCCGAGCCACACTTAAGCTTTCTCCTCTCGAAGCTCCTTGTCCAAGCTCCATTTTCCTCAAGATTTGTTTGGCGGTCCGTCCTGTCCCGTCCCCGTCCTCACCGCCGTCGATCGCCCGCGCCGATCTCGTCGCCGGCACCACCGTGGTGAGCCTCTTGTTCTTATCTTCTTTCTAAAAGAAAAAAATTCTTACTTGTATGATTTAGATAGATACTTGTATAATTTTCTTAATTTTATTATTGTTTGTTATTATATAGTGCGATGGTTTTGGTATGTGCCCCCGTCGGCCCTCGTCCTGTCTATGATTCGGATGTGGTATATTATCTTTTACAACTATTTGTTTCATTTAGTGTTTATGACAATTATGCCGACCAACATGACATAGATGTTTTTATCTAGGAGGTATGTGAACCAAAAATTCCAACCGACCCTCTTGTCGAGAGGTTAAATTTAGTTGAAAAAGAAAACGATTACTTGAAGAAAAAATTGAAAAGAATTGAGGAGGAGAATATGGAATTGGAGTTGCATGTTGCGGATGTCGTCGATGATCACAAGATCAAGATGGATGAAATGCGCTTGAAGATTAGAAAGATTAAAAAATATGCCATTCATACTGAGGCTTGGTATCATTATGCCATTGGATCAATTGTTACCTTAGTTGCGATTATGATCGCATTTGTTGTTGCATTGAAATGTTTTACATAGTTTCAATATATGGTTTAATTAGATGCTCTGGAGAGCTATATGTTGTTCAATGAGAACTATGTATGAACTTTATGTATTTATTTTTTCAGTAATAACATTTGATCACTACTGTACTTTGGTTTTAATGTGATGATGAACTTCTATTAATTTGGTCACTTCTCTATTCATGATGTTCTGTAATGGTTTTTGACACACTTAATTATATATAATGCACACAGATGAACCGGCAATGGATGTACGGTAACAGACGCACCTCCGAGTACATTAAGGGCGTGCATAATTTTCTCAAAGTGGCTGAGGCAAACAAGCAGAATGGTTTTGTGTGTTGTCCATGCCCTAGATGTGAGAATACGAAGTCTTACTCTGACTCGAAAACCATTCACATCCACCTGCTTGAGAAGGGTTTTATGCCACACTATAATGTTTGGACCAAGCACGGAGAAAGAGGGGTTATGATGGAAGACAACGAAGAAGAAGATGATGATGACAATTATGTGCCCCCTGAATACGGTGATGCCGCAATGGGGGAAGCTGAAGATCAAGAGGAATCAGACGATGTGCCCGATGATGATCTTCGTCGGGTCATTGTTGATGCAAAGAGACAATGCGAAAGTGAAAAGGAGAAGTTGAAGTTCGATCGCATGTTAGAGGATCACAAAAAAGGGTTGTACCCCAATTGCGAAGATGGCAACACAAAGCTCGGTACCACACTAGAATTGCTGCAATGGAAGGCAGACAATGGTGTATCTGACAACGGATTTGAGAAGCTACTGAAAATATTGAAGAAAAAGCTTCCAAAGGATAACGAATTGCCTGACAGTACGTACGGAGCAAAGAAGGTTCTATGCCCTCTAGGATTGGAGGTGCAGAAGATACATGCATGCCCTAATGACTGCATCCTCTACCGCGGTGCGTACGAGGATTTGAACGCATGCCCGGTATGCGGAGCATTGCGGTATAAGATCAGACGAGATGACCCTGATGATGTTGATGGCGAGCGCCCCAGGAAGAGGGTTCCTGCCAAGGTGATGTGGTATGCTCCTATAATACCACGGTTCAAACGTCTGTTCAGAAACAAAGAGCATGCCAAGTTGATGCGATGGCACAAAGAGGACCGTAAAAAAGACGGGAAGATGAGAGCACCCGTTGACGGGTCGTAGTGGAGAAAAATTGAGAGAAAGTGGGGGGACTTTGCAGCTGACGCAATGAACTTATGGTTTGGTTTAAGCGCGGATGGCATTAATCCTTTTGGGGAGCAGAGCAGCAATCATAGCACCTGGCCCGTGACTCTATGTATCTATAACCTTCCTCCTTGGCTGTGCATGAAGCGGAAGTTCATTATGATGCCAGTTCTCATCCAAGGCCCTAAGCAACCCGGCAACGACGTTGATGTGTACCTAAGGCCATTAGTTGAAGAACTTTTACAGCTGTGGAAAGGAAAAGGTGTACGTGTGTGGGATGAGCACGACGAGCAGGAATTTGACCTACATGCGTTGTTGTTTGTAACCATCAATGATTGGCCTGCTCTCAGTAACCTTTCAGGATAGACAAACAAGGGATACCACGCATGCACGCACTGTTTAGATGACACCGAAAGTATATATTTGGACAAATGCAGGAAGAATGTGTACCTGGGGCATCGTCGATTTCTTCCGACCAACCATCAATGTCGAAAGAAAGGCAAGCATTTCAAAGGCGAGGCAGATCACCGGAAGAAGCTCGCCGTCCGTACTGGTGATCACATACTTGCTATGGTCAATGATTTACAAGTAATCTTTGGAAAGGGTCCGGCGGACTATCTATTCTGAATGACGCTGAGGGACGCGCACCCATGTGGAAGAAGAAATCTATATTTTGGGACCTATCCTATTGGAAAGACCTAGAGGTCCGCTCTGCAATCGACGTGATGCACATGACGAAGAATCTTTGCGTGAACCTGCTAGGCTTCTTGGGCGTGTATGGGAAGACAAAAGATACACCGGAGGCACGGGAGGACCAGCAACGTGTGCACAAAAAAGACGGCATGCCTCCAAAGCAGTATGAAGGTCCTGCCAGCTACGCTCTTACCAAAGAAGAGAAGGAAATCTTCTTTGAATGCCTGCTCAGTATGAAGGTCCTGTCAGGCTTCTCATCGAATATAAAGGGAATAATAAATATGGCAGAGAAAAAGTTCCAGAACCTAAAGTCTCATGACTGCCACGTGATTATGACGCAACTGCTTCCGGTTGCATTGAGGGGGCTTCTACCGAAAAATGTTCGACTAGCCATTGTGAAGCTATGTGCATTCCTCAATGCAATCTCTCAGAAGGTGATCGATCCAGAAATCCTACCAAGGTTAAGGAGTGATTTGGCGCAATGTCTTGTCAGTTTCGAGCTGGTGTTCCCACCATCCTTCTTCAATATCATGACGCACGTCCTAGTTCATCTAGTCGACGAGATTGCCATTCTGGGCCCTGTATTTCTACACAATATGTTCCCCTTTGAGAGGTTCATGGGAGTCTTAAAGAAATATGTTCGTAACCGTGCTAGGCCAGAAGGAAGCATCTCCACGGGCCATCAAATAGAGGAGGTCATTGGGTTTTGTGTTGACTTCATACCTGACCTTAAGAAGATTGGTCTCCCTCAATCGCGGTATGAGGGGAGACTGACTGGAAAAAGCACGCTAGGCGCGGACTCAATAATATGTAGGGACGGGCATTCTTGGTCTCAAGCACACTACACAGTTCTACAGAATTCTACCTTGGTGACCCTGTATGTCAATGAACACAAGAATATTCTGCGCTCCAAACACCCGGAGTAGTGTGATGACTGGATTACATGTGAACACATCAGGACTTTCGGCAGTTGGTTGCAAACATGTCTTATGGGTGACAACACTGTTTCTGATGAGTTGTACTCGTTGGCCAGGGGACCATCTTCGACTATATTGACTTACAAAGGGTACGAGATAAATGGGAATACATTTTACACGATCGCCCAAGATCAAAAGAGCACCAACCAAAACAGTGGTGTCCGCTTTGATGCAGCAACCAAGAGGGGAAAGGACACATATTATGGTTACATAGTGGACATATGGGAACTTGACTATGGACAGTATTTTAAGGTCCCTTTGTTTCAGTGCAAATGGGTCAATCTGTCAGGAGGCGGGGTACAGGTAGACCCACAGTACGGAATAATAACAGTGGATCTGAACAATCTTGGGAACACAGACGAACCATTCGTCCTAGCCAATGATGTGGCGCAGGTTTTCTATGTGAAGGACATGTCTACCAAACCGAGAAAAAGGAAAGATAAGGAAGTGAATACATCATACGATGAGCCAA
This sequence comes from Thinopyrum elongatum, assembly GCA_011799875.1. Classification (NCBI taxonomy): domain Eukaryota; kingdom Viridiplantae; phylum Streptophyta; class Magnoliopsida; order Poales; family Poaceae; genus Thinopyrum; species Thinopyrum elongatum. The sequence goes on from CM022298.1 coordinate 674,824,816, forward strand.
AGCGCCACATAGTTCTTTCAGGAAAAAGAAACATCATGGGAGTGGAGGGCAAGAAAGACATGTCTTAAGATTATGAAAAGTTTATGAAATTCCTCTCTTCAAAGTCAAGGCTGACCAAAGCACCCTGTTAAACGATGAAGATTATCCATGGTTACGACGCAATAAGCAAAGGACACAAGCAAAAAAAAAGTGAAGACTTTCTCTCCACAACTATTATGATGATGCCTTTGCTCTAGAATATCACTGCAATTACATGTGAAGAAATGAAATGCCTTTTGTAAAGATGAGTTTTCGTATGAAACCCTAATACTTCGAAAGAGATTGTCCATTTTGTACACGAAGTGCATCCAGCTTTTGCCGTAACCCTCTCAACTTTTTAGCACATGCTATGTGGGTGAAATGATGATACCATGCCAACTTTCAACCTTTTCAGCGTTCATTTGTAGTGCTTTTCAATTTCAGGGTCATTTAGCTCAAAAAAAATCAGTAAATGCATGAAAAATAGCAAATGAAGTCAGAAAGGGTTGAAAATTGATGATGTGGCTTTGAATGGTGCATTCTGAACACACAAAAATCTGGAGTTCAAATAAGTTCAAAAAAATGAAATTCCTTTGTAACATATGAGTTTTCGTCCGAAACCCTGATACTTCGAAAGAGATTGTCCATTTTGTACACGAAGTGCATCCAACTTTTGCCGTAACCCTCTCAACTTTTTAGCACAAGCTAAGTGGGTGAAATGATGATACCATGCCAACTTTCAACCTTTTCAGTGTTCATTTGTAGTGCTTTTCAATTTCAGGGCCATTTAGGTCAAAAAATTAAGTAAATAGATGAAAAATACCAAATGAAGTCAGAAAGGGTTGAAAATTGATGATGTGGCTTTGAATGGTGCATTTTGAACACACAAAAAGTCTGGAGTTCAAATAAGTTCAAAAAAATGAAATCCCTTTGTAACAGATAAGTTTTCGTCTGAAACCCTGATACTTCGAAAGAGATTATCCATTTTGTACACAAAGTGCACCCAACTTTTGCCGTAACCCTCTCAACTTTTTAGAACATGCTTTGTGGTTGAAAAGAATGAACTAATAGCAAAAAGAATAAACTAGAAATTTTTTATGAAACTCTAATAGCAAAAAGAATGAACTAAAAATAATCAATTAAAATATTCTGTTATGATTAACTAAAACAAAACTATAATATTCTTCAATAGCAAAAAGAATCAACTAAAAAGCTTTTATAAAACTCTAATAGCAAAAGGAATCAACTAAAAAGATTTTATAAACCTCTAGTATTTTTTAAACTAAAATTATATAAAATTTATGCAACTAAAATTATCAAAGTATTTTTTGTTCAAAACATTAATAGCAAAAAGAATTTTCATAAAGAATTTTTTTGTTTAGAAACTTTAATAGCAATCTAAAATAACAAAATCTGTTTTGTTAAAACTACATTTAAAATTACCTAAAATTACCAAATTGAATATAATGATAAAACATCAGTAAATAAATAGCAGGAAAAAGAATCATCAAAAATCTATTTTTATAGTAAAGTTATTCACAAACTAGTGATTCACACAAATTTGAAAGAATTCAAATTTAAACTATTCAAATTTGAAAACTAATGTCACTAACAGAAAGTTTATAATTTTTGTGACCTAAAAGCAAAAAGAATCACTGAAGAACTGTAAGTATTTAGGTGTAAGTAGAAACAAAAGAAAATAAATAAAGTAAAAAACAAAACAAAAAAATAGAAATTTTTTTTAAAAAATGCCGCCTACTGGGCCACCACGGCCTGAATACGACTAGAAACCCAACCAGCTAGTTGGGCCAGGATTCAGGCCCATAGAAGGCCCAGTAGGCCCACAGGCAGAGAGACACGTTTAGGCTAGTAGGCCTGCAGTTGAGAGGAGCTCGAAGTGGCTGGCGCAGCGGCGCTTATAAACCACTCCGAGCCCCTCTTAGCTAGCGAGGTGGGACTAAACTTTTGGCCCCGAGCAGCACCCCCCTTTCGTTCCGGTTGGTGGCACAAACCGGGACCAATACCAACCTTTGGTCCCGGTTCGTGCCACCAACCGGGACCAATACCCACCTTTGGTCCCGGTTCGTGCCACCAACCGGGACCAAAGGTCAGTTTCAGCCCAAAGGTCTCTGCTTCCCGCCCTTTGGGATGCTGAAAACTGACCTTTGGTCCCGGTTGGTGGCACGAACCGGGACCAAAGGTGGGTATTGGTCCCGGTTGGTGGCACAAACCGGGACCAAAGGTTGTTGTATATAAGGCCACACTTAGAAAATTTTCACCAAATTTCCCATTCTCTCCCCGACGGCCGAACCATAGCACGACGCCGCCAGGCTGCTGCGCCGGAGATCGCCGTCACCTCGCCGTCGCCGAGCCCTGCCCCGACCTCGCCGTTGCTGAGCCCTGCCCCGACGCCGTCCCCGCTCCCCTGCAACACTGTGAGCCGCACCTCGCCGTTCCCCTCCTCTCCTCCTCCCCCCCCCCCCCGCCCCAATGCCGCCCGCCGCCCCGACGCTGATGCCGCCCACACTCGGCCGCTCCGACGACCACCCTCTTTTCTTTTCTTTTTTTCCTTTGTTCATGTTGAATTATGTAATGGAGATTATGGAGATATGTAATGCTCTATATATGCTCTCATATGCTCTTTTTGAAATTTTGGTATATGCTCTGTATATGCTCTTTTTTGCATTTTTAGAAAAATATTGGAGATTATGTAATGCTCACAAAAAAGTCATTTTTTGTTCTTAATTTTTTATGTATGTATGTTCATATATGCAAAAGTTACATTAAGAAAAAAGAAAATGTAGTATGTTCATATGCAAAGAGTATGCAAAGTTAGAATTTTTTATGTTCATAGAATTTTTTTTGGTGATATTCTAGAATATGAACATTTTGAATATGAATGGATGGATGGATGAACATTTTGTTAGATAATTTTTTCTGTAGTATATATATGAAAACTGGTCAATTTTTTGTAGTAAGATGATGATGATGATATGATGATATATGAAAACTTGGTCAATTTTTTTTGTAGTAGATGATGATGATATATATATATATATGAAAACTTGGTCAATTTTTTTTGTAGTAGATGATGATGATATATATATATATATGAAAACTTGGTCAATTTTTTTTTGTAGTAGATGATGATGATGATATGATGATATATGGAAACTTGGTCAATTTTTTCTGTTGTAATTTTGTTCGATGAATGTTTTCTGTTAAAACTCATATTAAGTTTGTTCAATGAATGTTTCATGGGAGAGAGGGAGTAAAAACTCATCAGACATGAGGGGGGAGGAGTCCCCCTCCGGTTCATCTATCCAAACATTCCCGGATGTTATCCCCCTTCACCTATATATCGTGTAGTGCCGCGTTAGAACACCCCTAATTCTCTTGGGAATTCAACATATATTCAAAATTTACCAAGTTACTAAGTTACTAAGTTAAAATGTTCATATATTCAAAATGAGTTAAAAGACTCATACATTCAAAATTTACTCCCAGTCGCTCGCCCGACCAACTCTCGAGGCCACCCAAACCCTAGAAGAAAGAGCGTTGTCGATCTCCTACCCCCTCCCGCCCTTACCCGATAACTTCGACATGAGGGGGGACGTTGGACATGCATGAGAGAGGCGGTCCGCAACTAATCCATTGCTCATATATGCATGTGATTCCTTGTTGTGATATTAGCTAGGTCTATGTTTGCCACTAATATATCCATCTCTCATGTTTGTATATTGCCATGTTGTAATATTTGCAGAAACTATGGACAGAGACTTAGAACAAGAAGAGTTGTTGGGGGATATAATCCGCGGCGGAGGTGATCCCTTGTCGTTTCTCAATGACACCGATGGTCAGGAAGGAGAGGATGACGGCTCCGGTAATCCAACAATGGAGGAGGAAGAAGATCATGACGGCTCCGGTGACCGAATGGTGGAGGAAGAAGACCATGATGACGGCTCCGGTGACTGAACGGAGGAGGGAGCTGTTGCAAAGTCCGGCGAGGTATATATATTAATTAAGCCTGTGTTGACTTGCTGCATTAATTGTTTTGGTATGTACATATATTAACGCTTCTTTCTTCTTTTATAGCCCTCCGGATCGAGCCAAACTTCCGTAAGGAGACGAGGCCCGAAGAAAAGGTTGCGCCAGGATGAAAGGTTCACGATCACAGCAATTGCGGACGATGGCCAACCGATTGAACCCAAGCGAACCAAGGATGCATTTGTACATCAGTGCGGAGCTATTGTTAGGGACAGCGTCCCGATCAGCGTCCAGCAATGGAATAAGAGTAAGGACGACCCTGAAGTTTCTTATGTCCAGGATAGACTGAAAGGTGATCTTTGGACCTCGCTGATGGCAAATTTCAGCCTACCGCCAGAGGAGGATCCGAATAACCCAGTTATAGAACCAAAGGTCAAGGCGTTTGCTCTTAAGAAGATGGAAGATCTATTCAGGAACTGGAAGAAAGAGTTGAACACAAAGTTTGTCGACAAATGAAAGACTCCAGAATTCACTGGCCGATATGAGAAGATAAGAGATCACTGGCCCGCATTTGTGGCCTACAAGAAATCGGATAAGGGTAAGAAAAGGTCAGAGACAAACAAGAAAAATGCTGCAAAGAAGAAGTATAACCATCACACGGGGTCAGGTGGCTACTACAAAGCCCGGCCGTTGTGGGACAAAGCTGAGCAAGACCTGCTTGCTAAAGGGGTCCAACCAGCGACATTGAAATGGCCAGATCGGTGTAGGACCTGGTTCTTTGGGGTTGGGGGAACTTTGGACCCAGAAACAGGGGAGTGTCGTTGGACGGGCGAGCAACTTGCAATACCCTTCAAGAAGCTTCAGCAATATATCAGTGCAGCGCAGGAAGGGACATTCATTCCCGACAGAGAGAAGGACGAGCTGACTGAGGCCCTCGGGAATCCTGAGCACCCTAGACGAACACGAGGCACACCAGGCTCCGTTCCGTGGGTGGTTGGGTTTCCCGGCAGCGGTGGTTACAGAAGCCGAGAGAGAAAGAGGAAAGCGGAAGTGAGCAAAATGCAGAAGTTCAATGCAAGAATAGCAAAGCTAGAGGAACTTGCAGCTGCCGGCCAACCATCTCAGTGGCACGAAGATCCTTGCTTCAATGCTGCCCCAGAAGCTACCCCACCATCTCAGCGGAGAAGCAGCGTGGCTTCCACGGAGCTCGTTCAGCCTGATTTCATGGCTGCTCGCCATCCCGTGGATACTATCACGGAGGCTCAACATTGCGAGCTAATGACAAAGTGCCAGAACCTCACTTTGAAGGCAGCTGTCGGCTCTGTTGCACCTCCTCAAGCTGACAGAACTTTTCACTGCGGTCCGATTCCACATGGCTATGCTGTTGTGACGGTGGATGAAATAATGGAGGAATTTGAGGAGCTGGAGCTTGACCACCCTACAGTTGAAGGGGAGAATCATCTGGTTTATGCTTTGAGGAGTACCTATCTATGGAGGAAGGAGTACATCAAGCTTCAAAACTGGACGCCTCCTCCTCCTCCTCCTCCGGCGAGTCAGGGCACTCCACCTCCTCCTCCGGCGAGTGATCAGGGCACTCTGCCTCCTCCTCCGGCGCATGAGGGCACTCCGCCTCCTCCGGCGCGTCGGAGCACTCCGCCTCCTCCTCCGCCGCCTCCGGCGTGTCAGCGGACTCCGCCGCGTCAGCAACGGCGAAAGAGAGATGGCGCCGCTCTGGCGGCTAATTTATGCGCTATTCCATAAGGGACCGATTTGGATCCAAAAGTTTAATGCTATGGTTAGATTTATTCTTAATACTTTTCTCGTAGTTGCGGATGCTTGCGATGGGGTTAATCATAAGTAGGAGGCTTGTTCAAGTAAGAACAACACCTAAGCACCGGTCCACCCACATATCAAATTATCAAAGTAGCGAACACAAATCAAACCAACATGATGAAAGTGACTAGATGAAATTCCCGTGTACCCTCAAGAACGCTTTGCTTATCATAAGAGACCGTTTTGGCCTGTCCTTTGCCTCAAAAGGATTGGGCTACCTTGCTGCACTTTTTTTTACCATTACCGTTGCTTGCTTGTTACAAATTACCTTGATATCAAACTACTCGCTACTTATAATTTCAGTGCTTGCAGAGAATACCTTGCTGAAAACTACTTGTCATTTCCTTCTGCTCCTCGTTGGGTTCGACGCTCTTACATATCGAAAGGACTACGATTGATCCCCTATACTTGTGGGTCATCAAGGAGGTCATTGAGTTTTGTGTTGACTTTATTCCTGACCTTAAGCCGATTGGTGTTCCCGAATCGCGGCATGAGGGCAGACTTGGTGGAAAAGGCACACTATGAAAGGACCAAGTAGCATGTATGGATGGGCATTCTTTGTCGCAAGCACACTACATAGTTCCACAAAATTCCAGCTTGGTGGCTCCGTATATCGACGAACACAAGAATATTCTACGCTCCAAACACCCGGAGCAGTCTGACGACTGGATTACATGTGAACACACGGGGACTTTCGGCGGTTGGTTGAAGACACGTCTCATGCATGACGACACTATTGCAGATGAGCTGTACTTGTTGTCCAAGTCACCATCTTCGACTATATTGACTTTCAAAGGGTACGAGATAAATGGGAATACATTTTAGACGATCACCCAAGATAAAAAGAGCACCAATAGGCCAAAGGACACATATTATGGTTACATAGAGGAGATATGGGAACTTGACTATGGACATAAATTGAAGGTCCCTTTGTTTCGCTGCAAATGGGTCAATCTTTCAGGAGGCGGCGTAAAGGAAGACCCGCGGTACAGAATGACAACAGTGGATCTCAACAATCTTGGGTACGCAGATGAACCATTCGTCCTAGCCAATGATGTGGCGCAGGTTTTCTATGTGAAGGACATGTCTACCAAGCCCAGAAAAAGAAAAGATAAGGAAGCGAATACATCATACCACTAGTAGAAAACAGGGCTTTGGTCCAGGCCAGATAAGAGCATCAATCCCGATTCTGTGATGAACCGGCACCAATGGATGCATCAGTCCCGGTTTGTGAGGCTAGGGCGCCGGCCGGGCCTCGGCAGGCACCAGTCCCGGTTCGTCTGACCCCTTTGGTCCCGGTTCCAGACACGAACCGGGACTAAAGGGCCTCACTCCTGGTGTAGCCCCTTTAGTCCCGGTTGGTGGCTAGAATCGGGACTAAATGTGTGTCTTCTGTCCCAGTTCTAGCCATGAACCGGGACTAAAGAGATGCCTATATATATGCTCTCCCCTGCCCGCTCACTCCTCTGTTTTTAGGCCGGCCGTTGTGGGAGGTGTGTGTTGCTCTCCTCTCACCTCCTATGCACATGAGGTGTTCGATGAAATGCCCGAGTCACACTTAAGCTTTCTCCTCTCCAAGCTCGACCTCCAAGCTCCATTTTCCACAAGATTTTTCTAAGTTTGGCGGTGCACCATTGTCCCCGTCCCCATCCTCACCGCCGTCGATCACCCGTCCTGATCTCGTCGCCGGCACCACCGTGGTGAGCCTCTTGTTCTTATCTTCTTTCTAAAAGAAAAAAATTCTTACTTGTTGTATGAGTTATATAGCTACTTGTATAATTTTCTTACTTTTATTATTGTTTGTTATTATATCGTGCCATGGTTTTGGTATCCGCCCCCGTCGGCTCTCGTCTGGTCTATGATTCGGATGTGGTATATTATCTTTTATAACTATTAGTTTCATTTAGTGTTTATGAGAATTATGCTGACCAACGTGACATAGATGTTTTTATCTAGGAGGTATGTGAACCGGAAATTCCAACCGACCCTCTTGTCGAGAGGTTAAATTTAGTTGAAAAAGAAAACAATTATTTGAAAGAAAAATTGAAAAGAATTGAAGAGGAGAAGATGAAATTGGAGTTGCATGTTGCCGATGTCGTCGATGATCACAAGATGCAGATGGATGCAATGCGCTTGAAGATTAGAAAGATTAGAAAATATGCCATTGATAATGAGGCTTGGTATCATTATGCTGTTGGATCAATTGTTACCTTCGTTGCGATTATGATCGCATTTGTTGTTGCATTTAAACATTTTACATAGGTTATAATGAGAACTATGTATGAACTTTATGTATTTTTTTTCAGTAATAACATTTGATCACTACAGTACTTTGGTTATAATGTGATGATGAACTTGTATTGATTTGGTCATCACTTCTCTATTCATGATGTTCTGTAATGGTTTTTGATATACTTAATTATATAATGCACGCAGATGAACCGATAATGGATGTACGGTGACCGATGCACCTCCTACTACATTGACGGCCTGCATAATTTTCTCGAAGTGGCTAAGGCAACCAAGCAGAATGGTTTTATGTGTTGTCCATGTACTGGCTGTGGGAATACGAAGTCTTACTCTTCGTCGAAAACCCTTCACATCCACCTGCTTGAGAAGGGTTCATGCCGCACTATAATGTTTGGACCAAGCATGGAGAAAGAGGGGTTATGATGGAAGACAATGAAGAAGAAGAGGATGATGACAACTATCATCCTATGTACCCTGAACATGGTGATACTGCAACGGGGGAAACTGAAGATGAAGAGGCAACAGACAATGTGCCCGCTGATGATCTTCGTCGGGTCATTGTTGATGCACAGAGAGAATGCGAGAGTGAAAAGGAGAAGTTGAAGTTCGATCGCATGTTAGAGGATCACAAAAAACGGTTGTACCCAAATTGTGAAGATGGCAACACAAAGCTTGGTACCACACTGGAATTGCTGGAATGGAAGGCAGAGAATGGTTTATCTGACAAGGGATTAGAGAAGTTACTGAAAATAATGAAGAAGAAGCTTCCAAACGATAACGAATTGCCTGACAGTACGTACGGAGCAAAGAAGGTTCTCTGCCCTCTAGGATTAGAGGTGCAGAAGATACATGCATGCCCTAATGATTGCATCCTCTACCGCAGTGAGCAGTACAAGAATTTGAATGCATGCTCGGTATGCGGTGCATTGCGGTATAAGATCAGACAAGATGACCCTGGTGACGTTGAGGGCGAGCGCCCCAGGAAGAGGGTTCCTGCCAAGGTGATGTGGTATGCTCCTATAATGCCACGGCTGAAATGTCTGTTCAGAAACAAAGAGCATGCCAAGTTGATGCGATGGCACAAAGAAGACCGTAAGAAAGACGTGAAGTTGAGAGCACCCGCTGACAGGTCGCAGTGGAGAAAAATCGAGAGAAGGTGGGGGGACTTTGCAGGTGACGCAAGGAACGTATGGTTTGGTTTAAGTGCAGATGGCAATAATCCTTTTGGGGAGCAGAGTAGCAATCATAGCACCTGGCCCATGACTCTATGTATCTACAACATTCCTCCTTGGTTGTGCATGAAGCGGAAGTTCATTATGATGCCAGTGCTCATCCAAGGCCCTAAGCAACCCGGCAACGACATTGATGTGTACCTAAGGCCATTAGTTGAAGAACTTTTACAGCTGTGGAATGGAAAAGGTGTACGTGTGTGGGATGAGCACAAACAGGAGGAATTTGACCTACATGATTTGCTGTTTGTAACCATCAATGATTGGCCTACTCTTAGTAACCTTTTAGGACAGACAAACAAGGGATACCACGCCTGCACGCACATACAGGAAGAATGTGTACCTGGGACATCGTCGATTTCTTTCGACCAACCATCTCTTAAGAAAGAAAGGCAAGCATTTCAAAGGTGAGGCAGATCACCGGAAGAAGCCCGCCCTCCGTACTGGTGATGTCATACTTGATATGGTCAAGGATTTACAAGTAATCTATGGAAAGGGTCCCGGCGGACAATCTGTTCCGAATGACGTTGAGGGATGCGCACCCATGTGGAAGAAGAAATCTATATTTTGGGACCTACCCTATTGGAAAGACCTAGAGGTCCGTTCTGTAATTGACGTGATGCACGTGACGAAGAATCTTTGCGTGAACCTGCTAGGCTTCTTGGGCGTGTATGGGAAGACAAAAGATACACCGGAGGCACGGGAGGACCAGCAACATGTGCACGAAAAAGACGACATGCATCCAAAGCAGTATGAAGGTTCTGCCAGCTACGCTCTTACCAAAGAAGAGAAGGAAATCTTCTTTGAATGCCTGCTTAGTATGAAGGTCCAGTCTGGCTTCTCGTCGAATATAAAGGGAATAATAAATATGGCAGAGAAAAAGTTCCAGAACCTAAAGTCTCATGACTACCACGTGATTATGACGCAACTGCTTCAGGTTGCATTGAGGGGGCTTCTACCGGAAAATGTTCGATTAGCCATTGTGAAGCTATGTGCATTCCTCAATGCAATCTCTCAGAAGGTAATCAATCCAGAAATCCTACCAAGGTTAAAGAATGATTTGGTGCAATGTCTTGTCAGTTTCGAGCTGGTGTTCCCACCATCCTTCTTCAATATCATGACACACGTCCTAGTTCATCTAGTCGACGAGATTGCCATTCTGGGTCCTGTATTTCTACACAATATGTTCCGCTTTGAGAGGTTCATGGGAGTCTTAAAGAAATATGTTCGTAACCGTGCTAGGCCAGAAGGAAGCGTCTCCATGGGCCATCAAACAGAGGAGGTCATTGGGTTTTGTGTTGACTTTATTCCTGACCTTAAGCCGATTGGTCTCCCTCAATCGCGGTATGAGGGGAGACTGACTGGAAAAGTCACGCTAGGAGCGGATTCAATAATATGTAGGGACGGGCATTCTTGGGCTCAAGCACACTACACAGTTCTACAGAATTCTACCTTGGTGACCCCGTATGTCAATGAACACAAGAATTTTCTACGCTCCAAACACCCGGAGCAGTCTGACGACTGGATTACATGTGAACACATCAGGACTTTCGGCAGTTGGTTGCAAACACATCTCATGGGTAATAACATTTTTGGAGATGAGCTGTACTCGTTGGCCAGGGGACCATCTTTGACTGTATTGATTTACCAAGGGTACGAGATAAATGGGAATACATTTTACACGATCGCCCAAGATCAAAAGAGCACCAACCAAAATAGTGTTTTCCGCTTTGATGCAGCAACCAACAGGGGAAAGGACACATATTATGGTTACATAGTGGACATATGGGAACTTGACTATGGACATGATTTTAAGGTCCCTTTGTTTCGGTGCAAATGGGTCAATCTGTCAGGAGGCGGGGTACAGGTAGACCCGCAGTACGGAATGACAACAGTGGATCTCAACAATTTTGTGTACACAGATGAACCATTCGTCCTAGCCAATGATGTGGCACAGGTTTTCTATGTGAAGGACATGTCTACCAAACCGAGAAAAAGAAAAGATAAGGAAGCGAATACATCATACGATGAACCAAAGCGCCACATAGTTCTTTCAGGGAAAAGAGACATCGTGGGAGTGGAGGGCAAGACAGACATGTCTGAAGATTATGAAAAGTTTCATGAAATTCCTCCCTTCTAAGTGAAGGCTGACCCAAGCACCCTGTTAAACGATGAAGATTATCCATGGTTACGGCGCAATAAGCAAGGGACACACGCGAAGAAAAGGTGAAGACTTTCTCTCCACAACTATTCTGATGATGGCTTTGATCTAGAATACCACTGCAGTTACATGTCAAGAAATAAAATGCCTTTTGTAACATATGAGTTTTTGTCCGAAACCCGGGTACTTCGAAAGAGATTGTCCATTTTGTACAGAAGTGCATCCAGTTTTTGCCGTAACCCTCTCAACTTTTTAGCACATGCTGCATGGGGGAAATTATGATACCATGCCAACTTTCAACCTTTTCAGAGTTCATTTGTACTGTTTTTCAATTTCAGGGTTATTTAGCTAAAAAAACAGTAAATGCATGAAAAATAGCAAATGAAGTCAGAAAGGGTTAAAAATTGATGATGTGGCTTTGAATGGTGCATGTTGAACGCACAAAAAGTCTGGAGTTGAAATAAGTAAAAAAATGAAATGCCTTTGTAACATGTGAGTTTTCGTTCGAAGTCGTGATACTTCGAAAGAGATTGTCCATTTTGTACACGAAGAGCATCCAGTTTTTGCCGTAACCCTCTCAACTTTTTAGCACATACTATGTGGGTGAAATGATGATACCATGCCAACTTTCAACCTTTTCAGAATTCATTTGTACTGCTTTTCAATTTTAGGGTCATTTAGCTAAAAAAATCAGTAGATGCATGAAAAATACCAAATGAAGTCAGAAAGGGTTGAAAATTGATGATGTGGCTTTGAATGGTGCTTGTTGAATGCACAAAAAATTATGGAGTTGAAATAAGTTAAAAAAAATGAAATGCCTTTGTAACATATGAGTTTTCGTCCGAAACAGTGATACTTCGAAAGAGATTGTCCATTTTGTACACGAAGTGCATCCAGTTTCTGCCGTAACCCTCTCAAGTTTTTAGCACATGCTATGTGGGTGAAATGATGATACCATGCCAACTTTCAACCTTTTCAGAGTTCATTTGTACTGCTTTTCAATTTCAGGGTCATTTAGCTAAAAAAATCAGTAAATGCATGAAAAATAGCAAATGAAGTCAGAAAGGGTTGAAAATTGATGATGTGGCTTTGAATGGTGCATGTTGAACGCACAAAAAGTCTGGAGTTGAAATAAGTTTAAAATAATGAAATGCCTTTGTAATATATGAGTTTTCGTCCGAAACCGTTATACTTCGAAAGAGATTGTCCACTTTCTACACAAAGTGTATCCAGTTTTTGCCATAACCCTCTCAAATTTTTAACACATGCTATGTGGGTGAAATGATGATACCATGCCAACTTTCAACCTTTTCAGAGTTCATTTGTACTGCTTTTCAATTTCAGGTTAATTTAGCTCAAAGAATGAATTAATAGCAAAAAGAATGAATCAAAAAGCTTTTATAAAACTCTAATAGGAAAAAGAATGAACTAAAAAGATTTCATAAAATTCTAATAGCAAAAAGAATGAACTAAAAAGAATCAATTAAATATAATATTTTTCAATAGCAAAAAGAATCAACTAAAAATAATCAAAATAATATTAACTAAAATTATCAAAGTATTTATTTGTTAAAAACTTTAATAGTAAAAAGAATTTTCATAAAGTATTTTTTGTTACAAACTTTAATGGAAAACTAAAAAGCTTTTATAAAACTCTAATAGCAAAAGGAATCAACTAAAAAGAATCAATAAAAAATAAAACTTATGCAACTAAAATCATATAAAATTTATTCAACTAAAATTATATAACTAAAAATAACATATGCAAAAAATAACATTAAAAATTTAAAAACATAACATATGCAAAAAATAACATTAAAAATTTAAAAACATAACATATGCAAAAAATAAAAAAGGCCCACCTACTACCCACCACGGCCTGCATACGACTAGAAACCCGAGAGATGGGCCACGATGCAGGCCTGCAGTGCAAGCTGGCCCAACAGGGCGTCAGATAGGCATTTACTGCCTGCAGTAGAGAGGAGCTCGAGAGGGAAGCGGCAGCAGCGCTTATAAACAACTCCGAGCCCCTCTCAACTAGCGAGGTGGGACTAAAGTTTTGGATGCGGCAGCACAGACCCTTTCGTCCCGGGTTGAGCCACTAACCGGGACCAATAGTCTGGGCTTCCCGCCCTTTGGGCTGGTGAAAACTGACCTTTAGTCCCGGTTAGTGGCACGAACCGAGACGAAAGGGCCCCCTTTCGTCCCGGTTCGAGCCACCAACCGGGACCAATGCTCTGGGTATATAAGCAGCACTTAGAAGTTTTCCATTCAGTTTTCTTCGATCTCCTCCTCTCCCCCGACGGCGCCGACGACCACCTTGAAGCCGCCAGGCTGCTGGACCGCGCCGTCACCTCCCCGAGCCCTGCCCCGATGCCCTCGCCGACCCCCTGCCCCAACGCCCTCGCCGACGCGCCGGACCTCCTCGCGCGCCCTCCTGCCTGTCGCCGCGTGCCCCCCCGAGCCCGCCGTCCTCGTCGCCGGCCTCCAGCCATCACCGTGCCCCCCCAGTGAGGCCCCCCTTTCCCATGGTCCCCTGGTCCCTGTCGCCGCGTGCCCCCGAGCCCCTTGCTCTGCCACTGCTCCATGGTCACCGCCGGCCCCATTGCTAAAAATGTGTTTTTTAGATGAATAGATAGATTGATAATGTTCATGTGGAGATGAGATGAGATGTATGGTGCTCTGTTTTTTTAGATAATGTTCATGTGGAGATGAGATGAGATGAGATGTATGAGATGTTTTGTGGAGATGAGATGAGATGTTGTCATGTGGAATTTTTTTTGTTCATAGAAATTAGTGTGAATTTTTTGTTCATGATGATCTTGATAAAACTCATATTAAGTTTGTTCGATGAATGTTTTCTGTTAAAACTCATATTAAGTTTGTTCGATGAATGTTCATGATGATCTTGCTAAAAATCATATATGGAGATGATATTATTGTTTTTCTATAGACTTGGTTAAAATATATTTGTTCATGATGATCTTGCTAAAACTCATATTAAGTTTGTTCGATGAATGTTCTCTGTTAAAGCTAGCATAGCGAACCTGGAACTGTGCCCCTCCGGTTCATCTGTCCGAAAATGCAGACTTCGGGAAAACATTCCCGGATGTTACCCCCCTTCACCTATATATCGTATAGTGCCGCGTTAGAACACCCCTAACTCTCTCGGGAATTCAACATATATTCAAAATTTACCAAGTTACTAAGTTACTATGTTAAAATGTTCATATATTCAAAATGAGTTAAAAGACTCATATATTCAAAATTTACTCCCGGTCCGCTCGCCCGACCAACTCTCGAGGCCACCCAAACCCTAGAAGAAAGAGCGTTGTCGATCTACCCCCTCCCGCCCCTACCCGTAATTGTTATGTATAATACTATATATTGACGTCTAATTCACCGGTCTTACCTCAGTGAACCGAAGGGACTTTATTTATTCGGTAGGCGACCGGCATAGGTCAATGGGGTAGAATGGATAGTTCGATGTCCTGCATAGCGATTTTTTTTTGCAAAGTGTCCTCTCCTGAAAGTATAACCCCGATAACTTTGACGTGAGGCGGGACGTCGGACATGCATGAGAGAGGCGGTCCGCAAAGTATCCTCTCTCGAAAGTATAACCCCCGATAACTTTGCATGATGTTTGTGACTAATCCATTGCTCATATATGCATATGATTCCTTGTTGTGATTAGCTAGGTCTATGTTTGCCACTAATCCATCTCTTATGGTTGTAATATTTGTACAAACTATGGACCGAGACTTAGAAAAAGAAGAGTTGTTGGGGGATATAATCCGCGACGGAGGTGATATCACCTTGTCGTTTCTCAACGACACCGATGGTCAGGAAAGTGAGGATGACGGCTCCGTTGATCCAATGGAGGAGGAAGGAGATCATGACGGCTCCGGTGACCGAATGGAGGAGGAAGGAGATCATGACGGCTACGGTGACCGAACGGAGGAGGGAGCCTTAACTGTTGCAAAGTCCGGCGAGGTATATATACATATATTAATTAAGCCTCTGCTGACTTGATGCATTAATTTTTTTGTACGTACATATATTAACGCTTCTTTCTTCTTTTAATTAGCCCTCCGGATCGAGCCAAACTTCCGTAAGGAGATGAGGCCCGAAGAAAAGGTTGCGCCAGGATGAAAGGTTCATGATCGAAGAAGTCGGTCGAGATGGCCAACCGATTGCTCCCAAGCGGAGCAGGGACACATTTATACATCAGTGCGGAGTTATTGTTAGGGACAGTGTTCCGATCAGCATCCAAGAATGGAATAAGAAGAAGGACCCTGAAGTTTCTTATGTCCAGGATAGACAGAAAGATGATCTTTGGACCTCGCTGATGACAAATTTCAGCCTACCGCCAGAGGCGGATCCGAATAAGGTCAAGGCATTTGATCTTAAGAAGATGGCAGAACTATTCAAGAACTGGAAGAAAGATTTGAACAAAAAGTTTGTCGAGAAAGACAAGACTCCAGAATTCACCGGTCCATATGAGAAGATAAAAGATCACTGGCCCGCATTTGTGGCCTACAAGAAATCGGACAAGGGCAAGCAAAGGTCAGCGACAAATAAGCTAAATGCTGCAAAGAAGCAGTATCACCATGTTACGGGGTCAGGTGGCTACAGCAAAGCCCGGCCTACATGGATCAAAGCTGAGCAAGACCTGCTTGCTAAAGGGGTCCAACCAGTGACATTGCACTGGCCAGATAGGTCAAGGACTTGGTTCTTCGGGGTTGGGGGAACTTTGGACCCAGAAACAGGGAAGTGTGTTTAGACAAAAGCTCAACTTGCAATACCCGTCAAGAAGCTTGAGGAAGCAATCAAGGCAGCGCAGGAAGGGAGGTTACATCCCGACAGAGAGAATGACGAGCTGACACAGGCCCTTGGGAATCCTGAACACCCTGGACGAACACGAGGCACATCAGGCTCCATTCCGTGGGTGTATGGGTTTCCCAACAGCGGTGGTTATAGAAGCCGAGAGAGAAAGAAGAAAGAGGAAGCAAGCAAAATGCAGAAGATCAATGCAAGATTAGCGAAACTAGAGGAACTTGAGAGCCAGCGAGCTACCGGCCAACCATCTCAGCGGCACGAAGATCCTTCGTTCGACCCTGCCCCCAAAGCTGCCCCACCATCTTAGTGGAGAAGCAGCGTGGCTTCCACGGAGCTCATTCAGCCTGATATCACGGCTCCTCGCTACCCCGTGGATAGTATCACGGAGAATGAACATTATGTGCTAATGGCGAAATGCCATAACCTGACCTTGAAGGTGGCGCTCGGCTCTGTCTTTCCTCCTCGAGCTGAGGGAACTTTCCATTGCCATCCGATTCCACATGGCTTTGCTATTGTCGGGGTGGATGAAATAATGGACGGATTTGAGGGGCTGGAGCTTGAGTACCCTACAGGTGAAGGGGAGATTTTTCTGGAAAATGCCTCAAGGAGTACCTGCCTACTGAGAAAGGAGAACATCAAGCTTCCAAACTGGATGCCACCTCAGCAGACTCAGCCGGAGGAGGCCCCTCAACAGACTCCGCTGCCTCATTCGTCTCCGGCGCGTCAACTGTCTCCGCCGCCTCAGCTGTCTCCGTCGCGTCAGCCGACTCTGGCGGAGGAGGCCCCTCAGCAGAATCCTCCTCCGCCTCCTCCGCGGCGTCAGCGGACTCCGTCTCCTGCGCCGCGTCAACGGACTCCGCCTCCTCCGCCGTCTCAGCGAACTCCGCCTCGTCAACAACGACAAAAGAGAGCCGCCGCTGCTCCGGCGGCTAGCAGTACAAGAGGTGGGAAGAAATTCAAATTTGGTCCAAGCCTCAAGCCTCTTGCCAAGTTATCATATGAGCTGACTGACAAGGAAACCGATGAGGTCGTGGCTGCCGATGTGAAACGCCAATTTGCATGGAAAGTTCCACCTCAAAAGGAAAAAATAGATCCGGTAAGGGCGAATCGCACTCTGGATGTCCTTACGTGACCACCTCCGCCTCTGCCGCTATCAAACTATGACCGCATTATTGCAAAGACACATGACAAAGTTATGAGTCGGTCGAAAAGTAGCAGTACTGGTGCAACAAGTGGGAAAACAATTCCCCAGCTCGGCGAACCGGAAAAGCAATCGTGCCCCCCGCTCAAGGTGTTTACCGATACCCCGGGGGTAGTGGCCGTTGCTCCTGGTTTCACTCCTGGTGATTACCTAGGCGATGATGTACAGTTTGAGATCTCTAAGGTAGACACCTTTAAATACCAACACGGGAAGCGTCTCGTTAGAGGTGATGATCTGGAACGGGATCTACCAACGATGATGCGAAGATTACATAAATGGTACTTGGAAACGTGCAAGGATGGGACGGGCAGTATCTTGGTGGGAATTAAGGATGAGCACGACTTCAATGGAATCGACTCGATCTACATTGAATTTGACGAACTCTTTCAGTTATACAATCAAGCCTCCCTCGACTAAAGTCTCATCAGTTGTTATTGTCTGTA
The DNA here is from genome assembly GCA_011799875.1 of Thinopyrum elongatum. Classification (NCBI taxonomy): domain Eukaryota; kingdom Viridiplantae; phylum Streptophyta; class Magnoliopsida; order Poales; family Poaceae; genus Thinopyrum; species Thinopyrum elongatum. Next base: position 674,842,777 of record CM022298.1, read on the forward strand.
AGTATTATTTCTGTAATTAAGTCGCTAGCTCAGCTCGTTCATTGCATGTATATAATTATTCTCACTATAATATGCAGATTGAAGATCATCGAATTCAAAAGAGGACAAATCTATGACATTGGGTTCATTAACCCAAATATCGTAAATGAATGGATGGTACAGAACACCCCCGGGGAGACTGAGGAAATCTTGCTAAGGTCGTTCCTTCGACACCAAAACAAAAGGGAAATACTCTTTCCTTACAACTTCAAGTGAGTATTACTGTCTTCTGCATATTCTGTTTCGCTTAGTCGAGGTTAAGTGTAATTGATGAGTTATGCGCGCGCAGGTTCCACATTATTCTGCTAGCCATTCAGCTTGACGAGGGAGCAGTAACTGTCTTGGACTCGAGACGTAAAGAGGCTACGGAGTATGCGGACGTGATTGAAATGCTCCAGAAGTAAGTTCAATCATTATCGCACTATATCGGCAACTTTCGTTCATTTCCTGATATCAAGTAATCATTTTCTTTGCCGGGCAGGGTTTGGAAAAAGTTCATCACGCGGGTTAAGGGTGAATAGAGACCGGAGCTGCGATTTACACAACCTGGAGTAAGTAGTACTAGCTAGTTCCGCGCATCTCTCATTGATTCTAGTTTCAATACTGTCATCATGGTTCATTATCATTTTGATTGAACTATATTCTCGTAAAGTGCATGTGGCAGCAACCCGAAAATGATTTCTGTGGATACTACGTTTTCGAGTTCATTCGCCAAAAGACCACTGAGAGGGGCTTCACTAAACAACAATTTGAAGTACATAAACAATATTCACAATTTTATTTTATCACCATTAATTGTGTTGATTTCATTCATATATATATATTGACCCCCCTTCTTTAAATTAGACCTGGCAGAAGTGGGACGTACTCCTACCAGCTGATCGCCTACGTGCAATTCAAGAGGAATTGGCGGGATTCTTTGTTGACCACGTCATTCCTAAAGACGGAGAATGCCATCGGGAATTGCAAACCGATTTTGGTCATCGATGATGTTAGGAATCATAACAGATGTTATAATGTATATATATATTCATCAACGTGTACTATCTGTAGTAGCATCGAATAGATATACGAAAACTTGTTGTTCGACCAACAAGCACGGAGAAAGAGAGGTCACTTCTCTCTATATATTGATCATGCATGACGATGTTGCGTAATTAATGGTTCCTTCATTGCTTACTAGCTAGCGTCGAGTTCTCTCTATATGTAGTTGCTAGCGTCGACCAAGCACGGAGAAAGAGAGGTCACTTCTCTCTATATGTATTAGCTAGCTAACACAATATGAAACCCCTAAACCCTCCAAAACCCCTAAACCCCCCCCCCCCCTTTAAAAAAAACCCAGCGCCTGGGAGCTGCTTATGCGTGGCTACCTATTAGTTCAGGTCGGTGTTACCAACCGGGACTAAAGGTCCTCCTGCCTGGGCGCCCCACAGCGGCCACGTGGAGCTCCTTTAGTCCCAGTTCGTAAGCCAACCGGGACTAAAAGTGAGGGGCTTTAGTCCCGATCGTTTTGTCTCGGTTGCAGAACCGGGACTAAAGGCCCTCTGGAACTGGGACAAGTGCCCTGTTTTCTACTAGTGTACGATGAGCCAAAGCGCCTCATAGTTCTTTCAGGGAAAAGAAATATCGTGGGAGTGGAGGACAAGACAGACATGTCAGAAGATTATGAAAAGTTTCATGAAATTGCTCCCTTCACAGTGAAGATTGACCCAAGCATCCTGTTAAATGATGAAGATTGTCCATGGTTACGGCGCAAAGGGATACACACGAAGAAAAAGTTTTACACCCAAAGATCCCACTCTGGGATGTGACCGGCTTCACCATCATCAATTTCTTCTCTAGTGAGTTTCCGGACTTATCTCGAAAGTCCCACTTCGGACAAACCGGATGGAATCTTTGTAATAGTTAGGGTATATATGTGTTTTCGCATTTGAAAGGCGAAGAAATATATCTTTAAGGCAGTTGAGAGGGTTACGGCAAAAACTGGATGCACTTCGTGTACAAACTGGACAATCTCATTCGAAGTATCAGGCTTTCGGACGAAAACTCATCTGTTACAAAGGCATTTCATTTTTTTATCTTATTTCAACTCCAGAATTTTTGTGAGTTCAACATGCACCATTCAAAGCCACATCATCAATTTTCAACCCGTTCTGACTTCATTCGCTATTTTTCATGCATTTACTGATTTTTTTGAAGTAAATGACGCTAAAATTGAAAAGCACTACAAATGAACTTTGAAAATGTTGAAAGTTGGCATGGTATCATCATTTCACACACATAGTATGTGCTAAAAAGTTGAGAGGGTTACAACAAAAACTGGATGCACTTCGTGTACAAACTATACAATCTCTTTCGAAGTATCAGGCTTTTGGACGGAAACTCATCTGTTACAAAGGCATTTCATTTATTTTAACTTATTTCAATTCCAGACTTTTTGTGAGTTCAACATGCACCATTCAGAGCCACATCATCAATTTTCATCCCTTTCTGACATCATTCGCTATTTTTCATGCATTTACTGATTTTTTTGAGCTAAATGACGCTGAAATTGAAAATCACTACAAATGGACTCTGAAAAAGGTTGAAAGTTGGCATGGTATTATCATTTCACCCACATAGTATGTGCTAAAAAGTTGAGAGGGTTACGACAAAAAATGGATGCACTTCGTGTACAAACTGTACAATCTCTTTCAAAGTATCAGGCTTTCGGACGAAAACTCATCTGCTACAAAGGCATTTCATTTTTTAAACTTATTTCAACTCCAGACTTTTTGTGAGTTCAACATGCACCATTCAAAGCCACATCATCAATTTTCAACCCTTTCTGACTCCATTCACTGTTTTTCATGCATTTAATGATTTTTTTGAGCTATAAAATGAAAAGAGCTAAACAGAATCTGTTTTTGATTAAAACACCCATTTAAAATAAACTAAAAATAACCAAATTGAACATAATGATAAAACACACTAATATTAAATAGCAGGAAAAAGAATCACTCAAAAATCTATTTTTAAAGTAAAGTTATTCACAAACTAGTGATTCACATAAATTTCAAATAATTCAAATTTAAACTATTCAAATTTGAAAACTACTGGCACTAACAGAAAGTTTATAATTTTTGTGACCTAAAGCAAAAAGATTAACTCAAAAACTCTAATAAAGGAAAAAACAACTCAGAAACAAAAGAAAATAAATAAAGTAGAAAACAAAAAAACTGGAAAATAAATGAATTTAAAAAAAGTCCGACTACTGGGCCGCCATGGCCTGCATACGACTAGAAACCCAACTACTAGTTGGGCCAGGACGCAGGCCCACATGGCCCAATAGCGACCACAGGGCAGGACAGGTTCGGTAGGCCCACAGGCCTGCTTTAGAGAGGAGCTCGAAGGAGATGCCGCGGCAGGGCTTATAAACTGGTGCGGGCGCCTCTCACCAAGCGAGGTGGGACTAAACTTGCCCTGCACCGCGCCTGCGCGAGCACCAGACCTTTAGTCCCGGTTGGTGGCTCCAACCGGGACTAAAGGCCCCCTTTAGTCGCGGTTGGAACCACCAACTGGGACTAAAGGCCCCCTTTAGTCGTGGTTGGAGCAACCAACCGGGACTAAAGGCCTGGCTTCCCGCCACTTGGCCTGGTGAAAATTCACCTTTAGTCCCGGTTGGTGGCTCCAACCAGGACTAAAGGTCTACGCATATATATAGAGCACTTGAAAATTTTCAGAGTACTCTGCTTCTCTCGACGCTGACCACTACAAAGGACGCCGCCAGGCTGCCGTCATCGCCTGCCTCGACGCCGTCTCGCCTCCCCCGACGCCGGAGCTCGTCACCGCCCGCGCCTCCTCCCTGATCCCGACACCGCCCACGCCCTCCTGCCCGAGCCTCGACGCCGCCCGTGCCTCCCTGAGCCAGGTTGCAACTGTCGCCTGCCCCAACGCCGTCTCGCCTACCCCGACGCCGGAGCTCGTCGCCGCCCCCGACGCCCGCCACCCGCGCCTCCTCCCCGATCCCCGACGCCGCCCGCGCCCTCCTCCCCGAGCCCCGCCGCCGCCCGTGCCTCCCCGAGCATCGCGCGCCGCGCCACCGATCCTCGTCGACGGCCGGACCTCCTCGCTGGCCCTCCTCTTCGAGCCCTCGCCAGCCCCGCTCCTCGCCGACGCCCTGCCCGCCCTGATCCCCTCCTCCTCGTCGCTGTGAGCCCTCTTTTTTTTTTTCCTTTTTTTCATTTTTTGGAACTGTTAGATGAATGTTAGATATGTTCATAGAAATGGTGATAGAATTGAGAACATGCTCCTCCGCGCGCTCCGCGTCTTCAAGGACCGCCTGCATCATTGCCATCTCATCCGAGTACTCCTCCTCATCGGATGAGCCGTCAGTCGACTCAACATAGTGCTCGTATATATACTCCAAATCGGAATCCATTGCTAGAAGGAAGAAGAGAAAGCTATTTTTAGCTCCGGCAATTCATCGAACAGTTGCCGGGCATGGTGAGTATAGCACTAGTTCAAAGGTACCTGGCGGGGCGGTCGGAGGACAGGGGTTGAACGGCGACGGAGGAGAAGTGGGGTGGAGCTCGGCTGGAATGCTGGAGGTGACTAAGACGTAGAGTTCCGGCAGGGGTGTGGCGTGGCGGCTGGGGTGGTGGAGCAACAGCGAAGGCAAGAGAGAAAGAAGGAAGGAGAGAAAATGGGGAGGATGGAGGCACGGGGTCCGGGAAGGGTTTTGGGTGGGCCGGGGGTGTCGGAGTCCTACGTGTCTGGTGTCCGGACTCCCGCAACCCCCACCCCCCATGTTTATCTCCAGTTTGAGGGAGAAAATGCGTCCGGACCGTCCCGCGGACCGATACAGTGATAACCCACAAGTATAGGGGATCGCGATAGTCTTCGAGGGTAGTATTTTAATCCAAATTTGTTGATTAATTCGACACAATGGGAGCCAAAGAATATTTATGAGCCTTAGCAGTTGAGTTCTCAATTCAACCACACATGGGATATGATATCTCTGCAGCAAAGTGTTTAGCAGCACAGTAGTTTGATAGTTTTGATAGTTCCGGTAACAATAGCAATAGTAACAGGAACAAGAACAATAGCAGTTTGTGATGATAGTAATAGCAGCAGCAGTAGTAACTTAGCAAAGATCAATATGAGAAAAGCGTAGGCATTGGATCGGTGATGGATATTTGTGTTGGATGACATTCATCATATAACAGTCACAACCTAGAGCGATACACAACTCCAATTCATCAATATAATGTAGGCATGTATTCCGTGAATAGTCATACGTGCTTATAATAACAACTTGCATGCCATCTTTTGTCCTACCCTCCCGTGGTAGCGTGGTCCATAAGGAAATTAAGGGATATTAAGGCCTCCTTTTAATAGAGAACCAGAACAAAGCATTAACACATGGTGAATACATGAACTCCTCGAATTACAGTCATCCCCGGATAGTATCCCAACTATTGTCACTTTGGGGTCTACGGATCAGAACAATAACAAGTGCATATGACAAACGGATAGGATCAAGAACTCAAATATATTCATGAAAACAAAAATGGTTCAGATCTGAAATCATGACACTCGGGCCCTAGTGACAAGCATTAAGCATAGCAAAGTCCTAACAAATTGACTTGATTACATGACAAATCTCATCCAACTCCATCACCGTCCAGCAAGCCTACAAAGAAATTACTCACTCCTGGTGGTGAGTGATACGTCTCCATCGTATCTATAATTTTTTATTGTTTCATGCCAATATTCTATAACTTTCACATACTTTTGACAACAATTTATAAGATTTTCTTGGACTAACAAATTGATCCAGTGCCTAGTGCCAGTTCCTGTTTTTTGCATGTTTTTTTGTTTCGCAGAAAATCCATATCAAACGAAGTCCAAACATGATAAAATTTTAGGGAGATTTATTTTGGAATATATGTGATTTTTAGGAAGAAGAATAAACGCAAGACGGTGCCCGAGGTGGCCACAAGGCAATAGGGCGCGCCCTAGGGGGTTGGGTGCACCGTGTTTCCTTGTGACTCCCTCATAAGTCGTTTGGGGCCCTTCTTTTTCCGCAAGAAAGATAATTTCTGGATAAAAATCCTCTCAAAATTTCAGCCCAATCGGAGTTACGGAGCTCCGGGAATATAAGAAACGGTGAATGGCCAGAAAACAGGAACGTGAAATAGAAGAGAATAGAGAGAGAGATCCAATCTCGGAGGGGCTCCTGCCCTCCGGGAGCCATGGTGGCCAAGGTACAGAAGGGGAAACCTTCTCCCATCTAGGGGGAAGGCCAAGGAAGAAGGAGATGGAGGGGGGCTCTCTCCCCCTCTCTCCCGGTGGCGCCGAAACGCCGTCGGGGCAATCATCGTGTGACGGCGATCTACTCCAACAACTCCATCATCTTCATCAACATCTCCATCACCTTCCCTCATCTATTTTCAGCGGTCCAGTCTCCCGCAACCCGCTGTACCCCCTACTTGAACATGGTGCTTTATGCTTCATATTATTTTCCAATGGTGTGTTGCCAGCCTATGATGTTTGAGTAGATTTTTGTTGTCCTATGGGTGATTGGTGAATTGCTATGATTGGATTAAATTGCTTGTGGTTATGTTGCTGTCCTTTGGTGCCCATCATATGAGAGCGCCCGTGGATCACACCATAGGGTTAGTTGTATGTTGATAGGACTATGCATTGGAGGGTAAGAGTGATAGAAGCTTCTTCCTACCATAGAAATTGATTCATACGGGATTGAAGGGGGGCCAATATATCTTAATGCTATGGTTGAATTTTACCTTAATGAATGTTAGTAGTTGCGGATGCTTGCTAATAGTTCCAATCATAAGTGCATAGATTTCCATGTAAGGGATGACATGCTAGCAGTGGCCTCTCCCACATAAAAACTTGCTATCGGTCTAGTAACTTAGCCAATTGCTTAGGGACAATTCCGCAAATCCTACCATCACTTTTCCACACTCGCTATATGATGACCCACAAGTATAGGGTATCAATCGTAGTCCTTTTGATAAGTAAGAGTGTCGAACCCAACGAGGAGCAGAAGGAAATGGCGAGCGGTTTTCAGTAAGGTAATTTCTGCAAGCACTGAAATAAGCGATAACAGGTAGTTTGATACCAAGATAATTTGTAACGAGTAACAAGTAATAAATGTAAATAAGGTGCAGCAAGATAGCCCAATCCTTTTTAGTGCAAAGGACAGGCCGGAACGAGTACTTATAATGATGCAAACGTTCTTGAGGACACACGGGAATTTCATCTAGTCACTTTCACCATGCTTGTTTGATTCGCGTTCGTTACTTTGATAATTTGATATGTGGGTGGACCGGTGCTTGGGTGTTGTTCTTACTTGAACAAGCCTCCCACTTATGATTACCCCCTCTCGCAAGTATCTGCAACTACGAAAGAAGAATTAAGACAAAGTCTAACCATAGCATTAAACGTGTGGATCCAAATCAGCCCCTTACGGAATAGCGCATAAAATAGGGTTTAAGCTTCTGTCACTCTAGAAACCCATCATCTAATTACTACTCCACAATGCAATCCCTTAGGCCCATGAATGGTGAAGTGTCATGTAGTCGACGTTCACATGACACCACTAAGAGAATCACAATATACATATCATCAAAATACCGAACGAATACCAAATTCACATGATTACTTATGACAAGACTTCTCCCATGTCCTCAAGAACAAAAGTAACTACTCACACATCATCATCATGTTCAAGATCAGAGGGGTATTGAATAGCATAAAGGATCTGAACATTTAGTAATTCACAAAGCAAACCAACTAGCATCAACCACGATAAGTAATCAACACTACTAGCAACCCACAGGTAACAATCTATAGTTTTGATACAAAGATTGAATACAAGAGATGAACTAGGGTTTGAGATGAGATGGTGCTGTTGATGATGATGATGAGGATTGGTCCTCCCACGATGAGAGGGTTGTTGGTGATGACGAAGGCTTCGATTTGCCCCTCCTGGAGGGAAGTGTCCCCAGCGGAATCTGCCCGCCGGAGAGCAAAAATGCTCCTGCTCTAGTTCCGCCTCATCATGAAAGTCTTCCCATAAAAGTTTTAGGGTAAAATGACTTATATACCAGAAGGAGGGAGCCGGAGATGGGCTAGGGGCCCCACATGGGGCGCCCAGGTGCCATGTGGGCACCTGGTGGCTCTCCTCTGGTAACTCTTTGGCCCAGTATTTTTTATATATTCCAAAATAAATCTCCGTTGAATTTCAACCCATTTGGGGATGTGCAGAATAGGTATCTCTACTGTAGCTTTCTTAGGCCCTGAAATCCAGCTACCGGTATTCTCCCTCTTTATGTAAACCTTGCATATTAAGGGAGAAAAGGCATTAGAAATACTCCATGAAGTGTTATATTGATCAAAAACTTCATAAATAACAGTAGTAAAACATGATGCAAAATTGACGTATCAACTCAAGTGGTATAACCTTTTCCTATGGAAGGATGTCCAGAGGGGGTTGTGTATTTGGAACCGCCTCCAAGATTCTCAGGGGTTGTCGTTCTATTGTCATTGTGTAATCAGCCCTGATACTGAAACTCACGTAAAACTACTATTCAATAATTATCATGCTACCCCTAAAAAAAGTTATCATACTATTTTGCAAAGCATCACAAGAGTTTACATACAGTACCACTTAAAACATGAAACAAGTGCTATAAGACAGAAAACAAAGTAAAACATAGTCTTTGTATTAGAACAAAGGCTCAAGACAGAGCCCGTCTTTCAATTAACAAAGCCATCAACCGGCCAAGAAATTACAACTGAAAAGCAGAAATTAAGACTGGGGATACCAGGTAAAGATACAAGCACAGAGGTGAGCAGCTAAAGAACATACATCAACTAGGAACAAGCAAAATACTATTAAAGCTCTGAACAAAAGAGGCTTGCTTGATCCATCAACAAAGCACCGGTCTTCAACTGCACAGGGGCTGCACCATGGAGCAACAAAGCACAAATCAATGGGCTATATGCTTTAGGAGCAGAACGACTGTATATCCAAACAATGATTCATCAAAGGCCCAAACATACGCAGCGCGTCATCACCGCACGTCAAAACCTGCAAAACTCAAGCCTCAAGTGGAGTGGGGGACTTCACGCAGGCGCTTACAAGAAGGAAAAACGATGTCCAAGGGCGTCGACACCACCGACAACGACCAAGGTCTTGCAAAGCTTTCGCCATTCCCCCAACATCCACCCCGAACTGACCTCGACACCAGCCTACCGAAACCAGCACTGAAGGCGCATGACGAAAACATCAGTGGCCACCATGGCAAGCCGCCGAAACTAACAGCCGCCCTGGGCTCAAGATTGGCCGACCAAACCGATGACTGGCCGTCTATAAGACACCCAACTGGCAATGATTGGAGAAGGAAGCAGGAGGAGCCATGGTGAGGCACGAAGATGTGTAGATCCGACACGGAGGAAGAGAAGCTGGAGCACAAGGGTGATGAATGACACGAGCGGTGCGAAACCCGAATGGCGATGTCTCCAGGGAGGGAAACGACGTCGAGGACATAGCCATCGCCTACAATGGACAAAGCCTTGTTGTGCTTTCGCTTGGTTCCAGCCATCCGTCTGCATCGGCACCACCAAGTGGATCGATGAGAAAATACATGGCCGACCATCACCGGGAACACTCCCAAGCATTGCTGGCACCGTTCCAAGCAAACATGGCCCGCTCGCGGCCCGCCAGCACCACGAACCGCAGAGGCGGCCAAGGTATTCTTACACATGAAACAAGTGCAATAAGATTGAGCCTTTGACACGTCGACCGGGGTTCTTCCCCCTATCCGCTAGATCTCAGCGTCGTCAACTTCATTCGACGCGGTCAAAGAAGAGGATCGTTGTCGCCTGACTCCATCCACACACCCCACTGCAAGATACCAAACAAACCGCAACAGCCGACTCCAACACCACCCGGGAGAGTGTCGTGCGTCGACCATTGGACACAATTCTCACCGGATCTGTAGACCGGCAAGAAGACCGAGCCACCTGCTCCTTGGTGTCACCCATTAGAACGCCAACGAGATGTAGGAAAAGCAAAAGCAGATTATCTCGACGTGGTGCCGTCTCCACAATTGATGCAACACCTCTGACAGAAAACTACGCCTATCCTATCTCCCTGCCTAAGAGAAACTGCTGGGGTCCCCACTCGCTCCCGCTGCTGGAGTGACAAACGGAGAGGACGAGGACCTATGGCGTCTTGGAGCGGGTGTCAGGAGAGCGAACGAAGCCGTTGAAAACTAGAGAAGTTCCATTTTGACATGACTTATCAAGTGTGGTTGTAGCCCTAGGCCACTAGAGATCAAACTCAAGTTTTTACGATTTTCATATGTCATTAATTTAGATTTGATTTGTAACTAGGATGAAAACATTCCAACGATAGAGATGTATCTCCGCAACTCCAGTCTCTAGATCGGGTAAAAAAAATCAGTCTTCAGCTTACCCTCTGGGGGGTAGTCATCCATTGACATTGTGACTGCATCTTGTTGTTTCTAGAGAAAAGATTCAATTTTTTCTGAAATTAAGTAAACCTATCACAAAGTCAACCCAATATAGGGTGATGAATAGATAACATGTGCATGGGTTCGCAGCCGTCCGTAGAACACAAAAGATGTTCGATACAATCATACAAAATGAAAACTCTATGCAGTTAGAGCAGCGATTAAGACACGCAATTAACAATGTGTATTTTGTGAGATGGACGGTTAGCAATTTTATTAGGTCATAATCATGCCGAAGAAAACACACGTGGGTAATAAAAACAGTCCGAAAGCTTGGAAACCTTTCGCTTTGTCGTCGAGATGACTGACTGGCTGACTGAAAGCAACTCTCAAGTGGGCTTCAGAGTTCAAAGTTTCTACTGGTCAACGAAAAGATGCACGAGGGAACAATCCCGCAGGGCGCCTGAATTTTTCATCCAGTTCATTGTGCCTGACTCGCTCAATCTCCTGCACCTTCAGTTTATTTATTTATTTCAGTACTTTCTTATCACCAAAATTTGGAGCACTCCATGAGCTTTCTCTGAATAAACAACTGCAGCAGTTCTATCTGGTCGCTCTCCACTCTTTTGTTTTAACAACTTGACGAATTTTTTTCTGGACAATATAGTGTACTGTAATTCTGTATCTACACGTTACAAACTAAGCAGATGCACAGAAAATAGCGCCGCCCGTGGGCGAGCTGGCGCTATTTTCACCGTGGGGGCGATCTGGTTCCCAGCCGCCGTTATTCGAACACAAAATCAGGCCAAACAAACACAAATTTGGGCGAAATTTAGGCGGGTTTCATTCATATCTTACAAAAACTAAAAAAACACATAGAGAACATAAAAAAACAACTACGCCGCCGCTGCCGCCGCCCCGTGCCTACTCCATGCCGAGGAGCCTGTAAAAGGCGGTGTAGTCGCCGCCGTGGCCGCCGCCGTCCCTGCTGCAGCCCTCCACCGCATCGCCGTGGCCGGGGTTAGACGAGCCCGCCGTGTCCTCCTCGTCGCTGTCGAGGAAGATGACGCCGCCCACCTCGCGACCTCGGCAGCGCTCGGCGATCTCCTCCAGAGCGCGGCACTGACACTCCACCTCCTCCCGCATGTATTCGTCGCGCGCCCACTTGAGGCTGGCCTCGAGGTCGGAGGCCATCGCGACGTGCTCCTGCGTGACGGCGGGCGGCGGCGATGCTGGCTCCAGCTTCGGCCGGATCCAGGTGAAGATGGCCGCGGGGAGGGGTAGATGCGGCGCCCCCCTCACGGATGACGAGGCCGCTGCTGCGGGTGTTCCGGCTCCGGCGTCTCCAGGGGCTCCTCCTTGACGTGGACGAGCGGCATCGGCGTGCCGGCGGAGCGAGAGCCGAAACCGGAGGACGACGAGCTCGCCGACGCCATGCGCCTCGGCAGCCACGAGCCCGACGCCGTCGCCGGATGGTATTCGAGCGGCGGCACGTTGCCGCCCTTGATGTTCTCGAGGACGGCGTGCGGTGTGCGCCCTGGGATGGTGCGGCACGGCCGCGTGGGCGCCGCGTGGCGGGAGCGGGTGGGATGCGCGGCGGCTGGCGGTCAAAGCGCCGCCCGTGATCAATGGCGAGGCTAACCGGCGGGCAACTTTGGCATTGATTCTCACAGCAGACGAGGCGAGGCGATGAGGATGACGAACGGCGTGTCGCTGACACGGCGGCCCCGCACGTAGTGGGAATCTGGCGCGGGAAGTGTCGGCGACGTTTGGCGCCATTTTGTTTCGCCCGGCGCCCCCGATCGCCCCCCTGGGCACTGGGTTCGGCCTGGGTCCGCCGACGGCAAATTTGGCCCAAACCGGCGAAATCCAGGTGACGCACGCCGTCGATAACCGGTGGAGGTACGCTGATCGATCGGCAGGCAGGACGGCCAGCTACGAAATGTACAACTCGATCAGCAGATGACGCAGGAGCTGGGGCCCTCCTCCGCGCTGTGGCCGTAGACCGTAGTAGTACCGGTGCGGGTGGTACGGCGGCGGCGGCGGGTACCACGGCGTGTACACCGGGATAGCCTTGTCGCCATCCTTCTTGCCGTCTTTCTTCTCCTCCTTGGCCGGGCCGACAGAGAGGATCTGGGCCGTGGGGAAGAGCTTGCTGCGCAGCTTGCCGACGACGTGGACGGGGTCGACGGTGCCGACCACCGTCATCTTGTCGTCCTTGGTGTCCACGGCGATCTGGTCGATGCCTGAGGAAGTGACAGTTGTCATGGTCAGAGGTGCGAAGTACTGATATGGATCGGAACTAGTGTGGAATTCAGACCGGAAGAAGAAGAAGCGGGGGAGGGGATTCTTACCGTGGAGAGTGGAGACGAGCTTGAGCGCCTTCTGCTTCTGCTTGTCGTCGTGCAGGTCCAGCTTCAGCACGACCTTCATGGCGGCCATCGATCCAACAATCCCGCCGGGACGGACGAACTTTTGGGTGTCGCGCGGCCGAGGCGGCGGTGGCTGGTGGGATGGAAGGGAACGGCGTGCGGCGCTTCGACTTGGCGATGGGCAAGGGAGGAAGAAAGAAAGCGCGGTGTAATCTGGGAGACAGGGGAGTGACTCCGGGGAGGTGAATTTATAGGCAAAAGTCTCGGTCGGTCGGGCTGTTTTCAAACAAGGAAGTGGAGTGGCGACCGGCGAAGCTGCGGAGAATGCCCGCGTGACTGCAAAAACGGGTGTCTGGCTCGGTCGCTTCTGTGGTCACTTGCTCTTGCACTGTTTGGGCGCAGGTATTTGGGCGGGCCAGGAGCCGTGTGTATGCGCGTGGAGACCCGGAGAGGGACGTACCATCGCGTTCGCTGGGCCTGTGTTTTGAATTTCGGCCGAGAAAAACGGATTTCGGCCATCTCGGCCAGGGGCGAAAAATACCTTCCGGCGAAAAAATGGATTTTGGTCAAAATTTGGTCAAATTTAAGCCAAGTTTGGATCAAATTTTGGTCAAATTTCGGCCGAAATTTTTAAAAATGGCCGAAATTCGGCCATCTCGGTCTGGGCCGAGAAATTTCACAAACCGAAAGTCAAAACCTTGCGCTGGGCGCGGTCGCCGGCCGCGTCAACGACCCGCCGGAGTGCTCGCACCCTTCCGGAAGACGATTTTTAGTTCCTCGGTCACCACCACCTGCAGTCTGGACACTGCAACTGCAACGCCCGGTCTTGGGGATCCGGTGACCATGTCCAGAACGATTCAACTCGGGACACCAGTACTGTGCACGCATGCCCGGTCTTCCCTGCCGCAGGGACAGGGTTGAGTATAGGTGGACAAACGGGCCGGGATAACTGGGCCGGCTCGGTAGCATGGTCGGCACGGCACGACCAAGGCATGGCACGGCACGTGCTAAACGGGCCAGGCCCGGCACGCGGCACGCCAGGGGCCGTGCCTCGGCCTGAAGGCTGAGCACGTGGGCCGGCACGGCACGGCCCGATTATTTTTTTATTATATAAATATGGTCCAACAGGTAAAAATAGGCTAAAAAACGCGCAGTGCGTCAAATAGTAGGCAAATTAGTGGGCCTGGCGTGCTGGTGGGCTGGCCCGATTAGCATATGGTCCGTGCCTGGGCTGCACGCTGTAGCACGCGGGCCGGCACTGCATGGTCTGTATAATAATCGTGCCTCGGCAGGCCAGGCCGTGCCAGGCACGATTAGGCCGAGCCAGGCTGTGCCGGGCCGGGCCGGCCCGTTTGGCCAGCTATGGGGTTGAGCGCGGCCCCCGCTTTAGGAACCAAATCTATGGCGTGTCCTCAAGGGTCAATCAAGGGGATGCAATGATCAACGCGCAAAAAGGAGGCCGTGGAGTGTGGGCTATGGTGCATCCCTGCACCAATCGTGCTAGGAACGATTCAACTTCGACCACTACTGCATGCCCGGTCTTCTGTTCTACAGCTTGTGGAATGATCCAAGGAGAATTAGCGGCGGCGGCGGCAACGGTCCGTGTCAGGACAAAGCAGGAGTCCACGTACACTGTCTAATATAATACTGGTAGCTACTAGTACCTGGTGGAGGCGGCATGACACGAGTCCATTCTGACGACGGAGGGGCGCATCGCTCTCAGCTGACGTTGAAAACCTGACATCACAGCCTCCTGGCCGGCTTAGCTCACCGAGTACGTCAGATCTTCCAGGGATCGATGGCAGAACGGGCAGCACGACGAAAGAAAATGAAAATATCAATACTGCTTCACAAAGGTGAAAAAACATCGCGTGCACCGACGACGAATCGTCCCTTCGTCGCCGCCGTTGTGTTGTTGGAAAAATGGCAGTGCGAGCACTTGAAGCAGAGAACTGTAGAGGATAATAGAGTTCGTTTTTTGGAAACACTACTTTTTTTTAACAAATTCGAAAAATATGATGAACAAACCAAAAATTTGACAAATAGACCACCGTCGTTGTAGGGTAGGACGAAACAAACGTTTCATTGTAGGGTAGAACGAAACACTGAGTGGTTGGACGAAACACTCATTTCGTTGATCTGTCGGACGAATCATCCATCCATTCGCAAACGAAACTGCACTGTCGTTGGGAATACGAACGAAACGTAAGTTTCGTTTTTCAGGACAATGAAAACTCGGTTTTTTTTCCATTCACATCTTTTCTATGCTGCAAAATGTATCCCGCCCATTACTTCTCGCCTTTTTCTTTCCGTCATTTTCTTTGCCGCTAATATTCTTCCCGCCCGTTACTTCCCGTCCTTGTCTTTTCCGACATTTTCTTTGCCGCCAATATTCTTCCCGCCCATTACTTCCCGCCTTTTTTTTCCCGCCAACCCTTTCCCTCCATTTTCTTTCTCTCCAATATTCTTCCCGCCATTATCCTTTCCGCCAACCCATTCCCTCCATTTGTATCCGTCATTTTTTCCCGCCATTCTTTCCCGCCCAATTTTCCCGCCAACCCCTTACTCTCATTCTTTCCCGCCCAATTATTACTTCTTTTGTTGGTTTTGTGCGCACAGCTTTTTGAACAAATTCATGAGGCGCTTATTCTTGAACTGAGAGTAAAAATTAGCCCCAAGATGGCGCTGAAGGGTAACGAAGCATGAAAATCAAAAAATTTCCTACGAACACCCAAGATCTATCTAGGAGAAGCATAGCAACGAGAGAGGAGAGTGTGTCTACGTACCCTCGTAGACAGAAAGCGGAAGCATATATAACGCGGTTGATGTAGTCGTACTCTTCGCGATCCGATCACGATCCAACCGATCTAGTGCCGAACAGACGGCACCTTCGAGTTTAGCATACGTGCCGCTCGATGACGTCTTCTCCTCCTTGATCCAGCAAGAGGAGGCGGAGAAGTAGATGGGATCACAACTAGCACAACGGCGTGGTGGTGATGGTGGTGGTGGAGCTAGTTCAGCAGGGCTTCGCCAAGCGCTACTAGAACGAGCACGGAGGAGCTACGGAGTAACGGGAGAGAGAGGGGCGTCAAGGGCTTGGTCTCTCCTCTTGGGGCGCCCCTCCCCTCTATATATAGGTGGAGGGGCGTGGGGAACAACCCCTGCAAGCCCTAGGGAGCAGCCAAGGAGAAGAGGACTCCCCTTTTTTTTTCTCTTCCCTAGCCACATGGGCTTTTGAGGACTTGGTGCGCCTAGCCCAATAAGGCCAGGGCACCTCCCCTCAGCCCATGTCAGCCCTTGGGACATGGTGGACCCACTTGTGGACTTCCGGATCCCTCCGGAATCCTCCAGAACCTTCTGAAAGCTTCTCGGTATAATACCAAAAAAATTGCACTTTTTTCCGGAACCCAAAATATGACTTCCCATATATAAATCTTTACCTCTCGACCATTCCGAGACTCCTCATGACGTCCGGGATCTCATCCGGGACTCCGAACAACATTCGGTTACCAATCATCAAATATCCCAATACTACTCTAGCGTCAACGAACGTTAAGCGTGCGACCCTACGGGTTTGTGAATCATGTAGTCATGACCGAGACACCTCTCCGGTCAATAGCCAATAGCGGGACCTGGATCCCCATATTGATTCCTACATATTCCACGAAGATCTTTTATCGGTTGAACCACGATATCAAGGATTCGGTTAATCCCGTATGCAATTCCCTTTGTCCGGCGATATGTTACTTGCCCGAGATTCTATCGTCGGTATCTCCATACCTAGTTCAATCTCGTTACCGGCAAGTCTCTTTACTCGTTCCGTAATACAAGATCCCATGACTAACCCATTAGTCACATTGCTTGCAAGCTCTTTACGATGTTTTATTACCGAGAGGGCCCAGAGATATCTCTCCGTCATACGGAGTGACAAATCCTAGTCTCGATTCGTGTCAACCCAACAAACACCTTTGGAGATACCTGTAGAGCACCTTTATGATCACCCAGTTACGAAGTGACATTTGGATACACATTAAGTATTCCTCCGGTGTCAGGGAGTTGCACGATCTCATGGTCTAAGACGGGGCTTTTGTCCCGGTTCCAGAGGGCCTTTAGTCCCGGTCCTGGAACCGGGACAAAAGGGTCGAGACTAAAGCCTCTAACCATTAGTCCCGGTTCGCTTACGAACCGGGACTACAGGGGCTCCACGTGGCCGCCTACTGGAGCGGGGCTGGAGGACCTTTAGTCCCGGTTGGTGTTACCAACCGGGACTAAAGGAATTTTTTTGAATTTTCAAATCTTTGAATTCTTTGACAATTTAATCTCTAATCACCCCTCCCTCCTCACTGCTTTAGAATTTAATCTCTAATCTCTAATCAGCACTCATTCCAAATCGTCTCACTTCCCGGCCGGTCACCCATCCGAACCGGGACTACAGGGGCTCCACGTGGCCGCCTGCTGGAGCGGGGCTGGAGGACCTTTAGTCCCGGTTGGTGTTACCAACCGGGACTAAAGGTGGAGCCTTTAGTCCCAGTTGGCCGGGACTAAAGGAATTTTTTTGAATTTTCAAATCTTTGAATTATTTGACAATTTAATCTCTAATCACCCCTCCCTCCTCACTGCTTCAGAATTTAATCTCTAATCTCTAATCAGCACTCATTCCAAATCATCTCACTTCTCGGCCGGTCACCCATCCTCTCACTACTCCAGCCTGAGCACGCTTAACTTTCGAGTTCTATTCCCCCTAGTTTCCAAGTCTGCACTTGTTGTTTTCCTGACAATAATAAGCTGTCAATCCTATTAACCCTTAGGAGTTGAACTTGAGCATTAAGCACCGTTTGAGTTTGAAACTATTATTCTGAAAAACAATAATTATTTAGTAACACTAATATTTCTTGAATAAGTAGTTTGACCACAGTTTGATCATAGTTTGACCAGATTTGATCATAGTTTGACCACAGTTTGACCAAAATTCAAAAAAACTAAAATAATTATTTAGTAACACTAATATTTCTTGAATAAGTAGTTTGACCACAGTTTGACTAGATTTAACCAAAATTCAAAAAAACTAAAATTTGAACATAACTTTTTTTCCTTTAAGAATTTGAGGATTCTAAAATTTGCAAAATCGCCTTTGGCGTCGAAATCGGATGCGGATTTTCGTGCTGATTTTTTTGATATATTATATATTTTTTTTCGACATCGTATGCAAAATATATGGCCGTTTTACTTTTTCATAACACTTTTTTGCAAAACCTGTCCAAATTTAAGTTTTTTAATTTTCCTAACTAGTAGATGTAGTAACATAACTACATCTCGAAGGATTTTAAGTTTTGAAGTTTTTATCATTTTCTTTTGTTTTTTACACTGTTTTAATTAAAATTATAATATAAATTATTTTAAAAATAACCAAATAAATCTTACTGTGACAACAACCTAACATGTGACTAGGAGCAAAAAGAATTAAATTAAAAACTATTTTTAAACTCAAATTATTCACAATCTAGGGTTTGAAGCAAATTTAAACAAATTCATATTTAAATCATTCAAATTTGAAAACTAATCGCAGAAACAGAAACTAGACAAAATTTTGAATCTAATGCAAAAAGAATCACTCAAAAACATCAAATATCCTAAAAGATATAAGCAATTTAAAACAGAAACTAAACACAAAGAACAAATGGAAAAACAAAAAGCAAATTTCAAAACCCCTTTAGTCCTGGTTCGTGGCTCCAACCGGGACTGACTAAAGGTGTAACCTTTAGTCCCGGTTGGAGCCATCAACCGGGACTAAAGCCTCAACCCCTTTAGTCCCGGTTCGTGGCTCGAACCGGGACTAAAGGTCTAATCTTTAGTCCCGGGTTGAGCCACGAACCGGAACTAAAGGGCATCGCACCCTTTAGTCCCGGTTCGTGGCTCAAACCGGGACTAAAGGTCCCATTTGAACCGGGACTAATGCCTGCCCAGCGCCCTAGCCGCTCGAACCGGGACTAATGCTCACATTAGTCCCGGTTCATAATGCAACCGGGACTAATGCTCTAATCCGGCTGTGACGAAAGCCCTGTTTTCTACTAGTGAAGGAACAGATACTTGACATGAAGAAAGCTGTAGCAAATAAACTAAACGATCTGGTGCTAAGCTTACGGTTGGGTCTTGTCCATCACATCATTCTCCTAATGATGTGATCCCGTTATCAAATGTCAACTCATGTCTATGGTTAGGAAACCTTAACCATCTTTGATCAACGAGCTAGTCTAGTAGAGGCTCACTAGGGATACGGTATTTGTTTATGTATCCACACATGTATTTAAGTTTCCATTCAATACAATTATAGCATGAATAATAAACCTTTATCATGAATAAGGAAATATGATAATAACCATTTTATTATTGCCTCTAGGGCATATTTCCAACAGTCTCCCACTTGCACTAGAGTCAATAATCTAGTTTACATTGTAATGAATCTAACACCCATGGAGTCCTGGTACTGATCATGTTTTGCCCGTGGAAGAGGTTTAGTCAATGGGTCTGCTACATTCAGATCCGTATGTACTTTGCAAAGTTCTATGTCTCCATCCTTAACCTAATTACGAATGGAGTTGAAATGGCGCTTGATGTGCTTGGTTCTCTTGTGAAACCTGGGCTCCTTGTCAATGGCAATAGCTCCAGTGTTGTCACAAAAGATAGTCATTGGATTCGATGCACAAGGTATTACACCTAGATCGGATATGAACTCCTTCATCCAGACTCCTTGCATTGTTTCTGAAGCAGCTTTATACTCCGCTTCACATGTAGATCCCACCACAACGCTCTGCTTGGAACTTGACCAACTGACCGCTCCACCATTTAATATAAATACGTATCAGGTTTGAGACTTAGAGTCATCCGGATCTGTGTCGAAGCTAGCATTGACATAACCCTTTACGACGAGCTCATCGTCACCTCCATAAATGAGAAACATGTCCTTAGTCCTTTTCAGGTACTTCAGGATATTCTTGACCGCTGTCCAGTGATCTACTCCTGGGTCACTTTGGTACCTCCCTGCCAGACTAATGGCAAGGCACACATCAGGTCTGGTACACAGCATGGCATACATTATAGAGCCTATGCCTGAAGCATAGGGAATGACTTTTATCCTTTCTCTTTCTTCTGCCGTGGTCGGGCTTTGAGTCTTACTCAACTTCACGCCTTGCAATACAGGCAAGAACCCTTTCTTTGACTGATCCATTTTGAACTTATTCAAAACTTTGTCAAGGTATGTGCTTTGTGAAAGTCCTATTAGGCGTCTTGATCTATCTCTATAGATTTTGATGCCCAATATATAAGCAGCTTCACCGAGGTCTTTCATTGAAAAACTCTTATTAAAATATCCTTTTATGCTTTCTAGAAATTCTATATCATTTCCAATCAACAATATGTCATCCACATATAATATTAGAAATGCTACAGAGCTCCCACTCACTTTCTTGTAAATACAAGCTTCTCCATAAGTTTGTATAAAACCAAAAGCTTTGATCACCTCATCAAAGCGTATATTCCAACTCCGAGATGCTTGCACCAGTCCATAGATGGATCGCTGGAGCTTGCATACTTTGTTAGCATCCTTAGGATCGACAAAACCTTCTGGTTGCATCATATACAATTCTTCCTTAAGAAACCCGTTAAGGAATGCCGTTTTGATGTCTATTTGCCAGATCTCATAATCATAAAATGCGGAAATAGCTAACATAATTCTAACAGACTTAAGCATCGCTAAGGGTGAGAAAGTCTCATCGTAGTCAACCCCTTGAACTTGTCGGAAACCCTTTGTGACAAGTCGAGCTTTATAGGCGATGACATTACCATCAGCGTCTGTGTTCTTCTTAAAGATCCATTTATTCTCAATGGCTTGGCGATCATCGGGCAAGTCCACGAAAGTCCATACTTTGTTCTCATACATGGATCCTATCTCGGATTTCATGGCCTGAAGCCATTTGTCATAATCTGGGCTCATCATAGCTTCTTCATAGTTCGTAGGTTCGCCGTTGTGACCTCCAGGACAGGATGACCGTACCATTCTGGCGCAGAACGTACCCTGGTCGACCTACGAAGTTCGGTAGTAAATTGATCCGAAGTTTCATGATCATCATCATTAGCTTCCTCTTCGGTTGGTGTAGACATCACGGGAACTGTTTTCTGTGATGTGCTACCTTCCAATTCGAGAGAAGGTACAATTACCTCATCAAGTTCTACTTTCCTCCCACTCACTTCTTTCGAGAGAAACTACTTCTCTAGAAAGGACCCATTCTTGGCAACAAAGATCTTGCCCTCGGATCTGTGGTAGAAGGTATACCCAATGTCTCTTTAGGGTATCCTATGAAGACGCACTTCTCCGCTTTGGGTTCGAGCAAATCAGGCTGAAGCCTCTTGACATAAGCGTCGCATCCCCAAACTTTCAGAAACGACAGCTTAGTTTTTTTTGCTAAACTACAACTCATATGGTGTTGTCTCAACGGATTTAGACGGTACCCTATTTAAAGTGAATGCGGCTGTCTCTAATGCATAACCCCAAAACAATATTGGCAAATTGGTAAGAGACATCATAGAACACACCATATCCAATAGAGTACGATTACGATGTTCGGACACACCATTACGCTATGGTGTTCCAGGTGGCGTGAGCTGTGAAACAATTCCACATTGTCTTAAATGCATACCAAACTCGTAACTCAAATATTCACCTCCACGATCAGATCGTAGAAACTTTATTTTCTTGTTACGATGATTTTCCACTTCACTCTGAAATTCCTTGAACTTTTCAAATGTTTCAGACTTGTGTTTCATTAAGTAAATATACCCATATCTACTCAAATCATCTATGAAGGTAAGAAAATAACGATATCCACCGCGTGCTTCAATAGTCATTGGACCGCATACATCAGTATATATTATTTCCAATAAGTCACTAGCTCGCTCCATTGTTCCGGAGAACGGAGTTTTAGTCATCTTGCCCATGAGGCATGGTTCACATGTCTCAAATGATTCATAATCAAGAGATTCCAAAAGTCCATCAGCATGAAGTTTCTTCATGCATTTTACAACAATATGACCTAAGCGGCAGTGCCACAAATATGTGGTACCATCATTATTAACTTTGCATTTTTTGGCATCAATATTATGAATATGTGTATCACTATGATCGAGATTCAACAAGAATAAACCATTCACAAGGGGTGCATGACCATAAAAGATATTACTCATATAAATAGAACAACCATTATTCTCTGACTTAAATGAATAACCGTCTCGCAATAAACAAGATCCAGATATAATGTTCATGCTCATCGCAGGTACCAAATAACAATTATTTAGGTTTAAAACTAATCCTGAAGGTAGATGTAGAGGTAGCGTGCCGACGGCGATCACATCAACCTTGGAACCATTTCCGACGCGCATCGTCACCTCGTCCTTAGCCAGTCTTCGTTTATTCCGCAGCTCCTGTTTCGAGTTACAAATATTAGCAACCGAACCAGTATCAAATACCCAGGCGCTACTACGAGCTCTAGTAAGGTACACATCAATAACATGTATATCAAATATACCTTTGTTGACGTTGCCAGCCTTCTTATCTGCCAAGTACTTGGGGCAGTTCCGCTTCTAGTGACCATTCCCCTTGTAGTAGAAGCACTCAGTCTCAGGTTTGGGTCCAGCCTTGGGTTTCTTCACGGGAGCGGCAACTGCTTTACCGTTCTTCTTGAAGTTCCCTTTCTTTCCCTTGCCTTTCTTGAAACTAGTGGTCTTTTTAACCATCAACACTTGATGCTCCTTCTTGATTTCTACCTCCATGGCCTTAAGCATCGCGAAGAGCTCGGGAAGTGTTTTCTCCATCCCTTGCATATTATAGTTCATCACAAAGCCCTTATAGCTTGGTGGCAGTGATTGGAGAATTCTGTCAATAACCGAGTCATCTGGAAGATTAGCTCCCAACTGAGTCAAGCGGTTGTGCAACCCAGACATTTTGAGTATATGCTCACTAACAGAACTGTTCTCCTTCATTTTACAGCTAAAGAACTTGTCGGAGATGTCATACTTCTCGACCCGGGCATGAGCTTGAAATACCAATTTCAGCTCTTGGAACATCTCATATGCTTCGTGGTGCTCAAAACGTCTTTGGAGCCCCGGTTCTACGCCGTAAAGCATGGCGCACTGAACTATCGAATAGTCAACAGAACATGCCTGCCAGATGTTCACAACATCCACAGACGACGCTGGAGGGGGTGCATCACCTAGCGGTGCATCAAGGACATAAGCCTTCTGTGCAGCAATGAGGATAATCCTCAAGTTACGGACCCAGTCCGCATAGTTTCTCCCATCATCTTTCAACTTAGCTTTCTCTAGGAACGCATTAAAATTCAGGGGAACTACAGCGCGGGCCATTGATCTACAACACAAATTTTGCAAAGACAATTAAGATTAACTTCATGATAATTTAGTTCAGTTAATCAAATTACTAATGAACTCCCACTTAAATCAACATCCCTCAAGTTGTCTAAGTGACACATGATCCAAATCAACTAACCCATGTCCGATCATCACGTGAGATGGAGTAGTCATCAATGGTGAACATCTTCATGTTGATCATATCTACTATATGACTCATGTTCGACCTTTCGGTCTCCTGTGTTCCGAGGCCATGTCTGTACATGTTAGGCTCGTCAAGTTTAACCAAAGTATTCTGCATGTGTAAAACTGGCTTACACCAGTTGTATGCGAACGTAGAGTCTATCACACCCGATCATCACGAGGTGCTTCGAAACGACAAACTTTTGCAACGGTGCATACTTAGGGAGAACACAATTTCTTGAAATTAAGTGAAGGGATCATCTTATAATGCTACCGTCGTTCTAAGCAAAATAAGATGCATGAAAAGGATAAATATCACATGCAATCAATATGTGACATGATATGACCATTATCATCTCGTGCCTTTGATCTCCATCTCCAAAGCACCGGCATGATCTCCATCGTCACCGGCATGACACCATGATCTCCATCATCATGTCGTCACGTGGTCGTCTCCGCCAACTATTGCTTCTACAACTATTGCTAACGCATAGCGATAAAGTAAAGCAATTACATGGCGATTAATAAATTAAAGACAACCCTATGGCTCCTGCCGGTTGCCGTACTCATCGACATGCAAGTCGTCAACCTATTACAAAACATGATCATCTCATAAATCAACATATATCACATCATGTTTTGGCCATACCACATCACAACATGCCCTGCAAAAACAAGTTAGACGTCCTCTACTTTGTTGTTGCAAATTTTACGTGGCTGCTATGGGCAACTAGCAAGAACCGTTCTTACCTACGCAAAGCCACAACAGCGATAATCAAGATGCCTTTTAACCTTCTACAAGGACCGCCTTCGTCAAATTAGATTGAACTAAAGTAGGAGAGGCAGACACCCGCTAGCCATCTTATGCAAAACAAGTAGCATGTCTGTCGGTGGAACCGGTCTCTTGTGCGTGGACAAGTAAGGTTGGTCCGGGCCGCTTCATCCCACAATACCGCCGAATCCAAATAAGACTAGAGAGGTAAGCAATTTGAGCATCAACGCCCACAACTCTTTGTGTTCTACTCGTGCATATACATCTACGCATAGACCTAGCTCATGATGCCACTGTTGGGTAATGAAGCATGAAAATCAAAAAAATTCCCATGAACACCCAAGATCTATCTAGGAGAAGCATAGCAATGAGATAGGAGAGTGTGTCTACGTACCCTTGTAGACCGAAAGCAGAAGCGTATATAACGCGATTGATGTAGTCGTACTCTTCACGATCCGATCACGATCCAACCGATCCAGCAAGAGAAGGAGGAGAAGTAGATGGGATCACAACTAGCACGACGGCATGGTGGTGATGGTGGTGGTGGAGCTAGTTCAGCAGGGCTTCGCCAAGCGCTACTAGAATGAGGACGGAGGAGCTACGGAGTAGCAGGAGAAAGAGGGGCGCCAAGGGCTTGGTCTCTCCTCTTGGGGCGCCCCCTCCCCTCTATATAAAGGTGGAGGGGCATGGGGAACAGCCCCTCCAAGCCCTAGGGTGCAACCAAGGGGAAGAGTGTCAGAGAGGTAGGGCTCCGCGGACCCAAAGAGGTTCGAACACTGGGGCGTGTGCGGATCGTTCCTACTCAACCTAGGGCTCACGGTCGTTTACCCATGTTTGGGCCACCTTGCGGTGTAAAACCGTACTCTTGCTTTGTTGTGGATTGCCTCTCGAGGAGGTTTGGTATGAACTGGTACAAGGTGTTGCTCTTGCCTTCCCTCCTCTCTCTCTACAATGGTGGCTAGCCTATCTATATACTGGCCTGGTCCTCTTCCCTCATAGTTTAGGTGGGAAGGGATCCACAACGGCCAAATTCGAAGGGGGACAAGAGCACATCTTATCTAGACAAAAGGCGGTCTTCGCCTGCAAAGCCTCTGGCCATGACGCCAGGGTGGGCTTGGTGATGACCTCCGTCCTGCCGCGCCCGTCGTCGTGGTCTTGTTGCACCGAAGAGGAAACCTTTGGGGGATTCCTTGGGAACCGGCGAGCGTCCTTGCCTCCTTAGCACCAAAGAGGAAAGCGTCCTGGTCTGTGCCCGCTGGTGCCCTCCTGCCATGGTCGTTATGGCTCACATTATTGCTTGCTTCGTGAGGCTAGGTTCCCGCCTCGGAGTATCCGCCCCTCAGGAGCCGGCCTCAGGAGGCCGCCCCTCAGGAGGTCTTGGAGCGATCCGCCTCACGAGGCAAGGGGCCGTCACGAGGGTCTTGCTTGTAAGGGCTGGCATCATTCGTACTGGGCCTTGATCCCCCTCGCGCGTGGGCCGCAGGCAGACGGGCCTAGTACCCCCGGTCCCAGAGCATCGATAGTAGCCCCGGGGCCCGTGGCGCGCTCGGCCTGGCTTCGAGGCGAAGGCAACAAGGGGAGGGCGAAGTGGCGCGGGCCCCAACCGCCTGCGAGCCATGCTCGATGCGTGTCACGCAGAGGGCGCGCGGACGCCACTGCTTCCCCATGTTGCCTTGGTAACTGTTGAGGCTGACAAAAGCCTGCGCGCGCGGCAGAAGGCATCATTGCCCCTTGGCGAGGGCGGTGCCCGTTCGCCTCCTTGATCGCCCATAAATAGGCGCCGGGGCAGAACCCTCGACCCATCTTCTTCCTCTCGCCGGCTCGTCTTCCACACCAGTTGCAACCGCAATGGCGCCTGCGAGGAGGTTCTCTGTCGCCGAGATGGGTAAGGCTCCTCAAGAGGTATCCGTGCCGCCCCTGCCCAAGAGAGGGTGCGGGCGCCGACGCAAGTTGGAGGTTGCACCGGCGGCGCGTCCTCGGGTGCGTGGCCGCCCTACTTTGGCGGTCCGCGCCGACGCCCGCAGCCGTGGGAAGGGCTCCGCCCGTGGGCGAGGCCGCGGGAGCGGTCCTCGAGCGGCCGCGGAGGGCGGAGCGGCGCCGGCTCCCATCCGCCTCGGGCATGGATGCATTCCACCGAGTCGTCGCGCGAGTTCGCCATCTGGATGGAGAGCCTGCCGCGCACGTGGCTCCAACTTCCGCGCTCCTTCGCGGGGAAGCTGGCTGCGGGCGGCCTCACCGGGCTGTGGCTACAGGCCGACGGTTACTGCAGCAAGTCTTGCTGGGTGGAAGTCGAAGTCACCCGCTCGGGCTACGTGTACCTGACGCGGGGGTGGCGGTCGTTCACCCGTGCCCACGGCCTAAAAGGGAGGTGGACCCTCCTCCTCAAGTTCGATGGTGCGGCGACGCTCTTCGTGAAGGCCTTCGGGGAGGACGGCCGCCGCTTGGGTTGCTGCCCGGAGGGCGACAGCAGCGACTGCTACAGGGCCCGCGGCCGGGGCGACGACGTCCTCGGCGGTGAACTTGCCCTTGGCCGCGGAGCCTCCAGCGGCGGCAGCTCCTCCTCCGGTGACAGCAGCAGCGACGACGGATATGCCGAACCGCGTTGCCTTGGCGTCAAGGAGGAGGCCGACTCCGACTAGGCGCTCCTGCTAGCGGGGCCAGCGCCTCAGGAGGCGAGGCCCTCTGGAGGCCCTCTTTTGCCGTTTCTCTTTTTCCTTTACCTGCATCAAATCATGAAGGGCCCCGTGGGGGCGTGTAAGAAACTTGGCGCTCGTGCCCTCCTTTAATGTTTCTAGCTTATGCTCAAGCAATTTTAATCGTGCCCCGTTCGAATTAGGCCCTACTTTCTCTCGATCGCGTTATGCTCTGCGTCGTCGGGACCCAGTCCCCAGGTAAGCTTCGGCCGTCGCCGGTATGCCCGGTTGCGATGCCGTGTGCAAGGCCAGGAAGTGAGTGACCCGAGGTCCGGTTGGAGCCCCAGAGGCGCGATGCTCGAGGGGTCCCCCTTGGCGCGCAAGCTACTTTCGAGAGAGAACGGGGACTCGCCTGAACGGAGTTACGAAAGCTAAGGCATAACGTTAGCTGGCGTGGCTCATGATAGGTACAGATGGGGTGACTTAGCTTTGGGTGCTCGAGGCTCATGAGGGGCTCATGAGGTGGCTTCACGAGGGGGCTCGCGAGGAGCCCCTGCGTCACGAGGGCGTGCCTTCTGGGCTTGTCCTTCGCGATTTTGAATCTGCGATGAGTCAGCACAAATTTCGCCGCGAGGCATGTGAGGAGACAGTTGTTCTGAAAATTAAGCGACGTGTGTGCTGCCGGCTCGTGCTCCTTTCCTTAGGCTTCTCCGTAAAGCTCCCTCCTTTCCCCTTTTGCTTGCCATAATGCTCTACGTCCTCAGGACCCGGCCATCGAGCGAAGCTCAGCCGCCACTGGTACGTCAGGTCGCGATGCCTGGGACAAGGCCAGGGGGTGAGGGCCCGAGAGCCCGTAGGAGCTCCTGAGGCGCGGTGCTCAGGCGCCCTCCTTTTAACGTGCAAGCGGCTCGCGCGAGAGGAAGGAGTCGGCCTTACAGAGTCTCGAGGGAAGGGGCCCTGACCGGCATACACGTCCGAGAGCCGATTACACTTAGCCTTCGTGGGTCGGACGCTGTCTTGGGGCCGCTCGGGCGGCTGTTTCCTCAGGTTCCTATGCGAAAAAGGATGTGCTGCGAGCTACAGGGAACCCCGTGCACCTGCCAATCTACTCATGATCGTTCCATGAGAAGACACGGCACTACGGACCTCAGGAGGTGACGTGCATGGGCCCGGCCCGCGAGCCAGAGCTCGGTCACTTAGATTTATCGATGCTGCAGGGACGGACCCGAGCACAGGCATCGTGCCGTAGTAGCCCCCTCTCAGGGGACGCTCAGGAGGGGAGTTGACAGGGCTCAGAACCGGCTGGGAGAGGGAACTCCAAAAGGGGCGCGCTGCCGAGCGCAGGGTTAACGACCAAAGTGACTCATGAAAGGCATAGTATGTTTGGGGTACAAAAACGAAATGGTGCAACCGAAGGAGGAAGGCCCCTGACAGCCTGAAGATGGGGTAGTGCTCGGGGCGCCCTTGGCCCAACAGGCCACGGAGTCACCCGGCAATGATGCTGAAGAAGCGTCGTTGTAGCTGGTGCGACGTGCTAAAGAAGCTCGTTCCTTATGAGCCCGGGGGCTCCTGAGGCTTGAGAGGCCCAAGGGACCCCTGAAGCCCCGCGGGCTCGCGATGGTCCGGGACCTCCCAAGATGCCACCTCGAGGCGCTAGGCCTCGCGAGACGCCATCGCGCGCTGCACCAAGCGCTGGTACGAGGCGCCAGCGTTCAGCAGGCCGAAGGGCATCCGAACATTGGTGTAGGGGAAGCCCGCACTCCAGCCCACACGGGATGGCCAGAAGAGGCTGTGAGAAGCGGCCCTGTTGAGGCCCGAAATGTCGACGCAGATGCGCAGCCTGCCATTCTCGCCGTGAGCGGCAGCCGCGTGGGTGGGGCACGTGGGGCGGCGCCCACCCCGCATGGCCTGCGCCTCTTGAAGCTCCTTGATCGCATTGGTGATGAACTCTCGCGTCCCTGGCGCCACGCGCCGTGCTCCTTGCTTGTGGGGGCGAGCGTCAGGGCTCGCCTCCACGTGGTGCCCG
Source organism: Thinopyrum elongatum (assembly GCA_011799875.1). Lineage (NCBI taxonomy): Eukaryota > Viridiplantae > Streptophyta > Magnoliopsida > Poales > Poaceae > Thinopyrum > Thinopyrum elongatum. The sequence goes on from CM022298.1 coordinate 674,871,705, forward strand.
AGCGCCTCCGTCGTCGCGCCAGCTAGGTCAGGTGCTCCCCGGGTGAGAGCCCCTGAGCCCGTCCAGAGGGAGGTGCCGGGCGCGCCTTCCTATGCGATCGGGAGGAACGGCACGGCAACAGGCGCGGAGCTTGAGGCGTTGCCGTCACGCTTGTCATCCTCCGGGCAGCCCTTTGAGTGGAGCTGCTTCTTCTTCGTGGGGGCGGCCTCCGGAGGCACTGCGCCATCCGAGCCATCGGCCGCAGCGGCTCGGTGTGCACGCTCGAGGGAGCAGACCGCATTCTTCTCGTCACAGGCGATGGTGATGACGCCACTGCAGCCTGGCATCTTGAGGACGTTGTACCCGTGGTGGGTGGCCGCCTTGAACTTGGCGAGAGGAGGGTACCCCAGGATGGCGTTGTACGGGAGGCCGATGTGGGCCACGTCGAAGTCGATGAGCTCGGTGTGGTAGTTGTCGCACTTGCCGAAGGTGACAGGGAGGCGCACTTGCCCCAGGGCAGTGGTCGAGCCGTCAGTCACACCAGAGAATTGCTTAGTGGGCATGAGCTGATCGTAGGGCACTTGGAGACGGTCGAAGGTGTCCACGGAGAGGACATTGAGGCCTGCCCCGCCGTCGATGAGGGTCTTGGTGACAGAGACATTGCTGATGGTGGGCGTGCACAGCATAGGGAGCACTCCAGCGGTTGCCGCTCACTTGAGGTGGTCTTTGGAGTCGAAGGTGATGGCGTACTGCGACCACTTGAGGGGGCGCACGGCTTCAAGCTTCAGGAGGGTTGCGTTCACCTCGCGAGAGAACTGCTTGAAGATGCGGTTCGAGGCGGGAGCCTGGGCTCCCCCTAGAATGCAGGCGATCGCGCGAGGCTCCTAGAAGCCCCCTGCCCCTTCGTCCTGAGGGCCGTCGATGTTGCACTTGGGCGGCGGGGGCAGAGGCGGGAGGCCAGCGTTGACTTGAGGACGGGCCTCACGAGGCTGATCGCGCCAGGTTCTCTCACGAGGCTGCTCGCGCCAGCCGCCCTCGCAAGGTGGGTCACGCCAGGCCTGGCGCGGGCCCCGGGTGTCCCAGCGTGCTCCACCACGTCCTCCTCCTTGGCCAAATCCATGACCCCCAAGCTATGGGCGGCGGCCTAGGAGCTCGTCCCGAAGCACCCTGAGCTCCTGGCAGTCGTTGGTGTTGTGGGAGTGCACAACATGGAGGGCGCAGTACGGGCGAGGTTCCTTGGCTTCCTTGGCTTTGGTCTTCTTGTCCTCAGGGTCGGCGTCTGGCTGCTTGAGGAGGGAGAGGCGGCCTTCTTCCACCTTGGCGCACTTGTCCGCCAGATTGAACAGCTCCAGGGCCGAGCACAACTCGTCATGGATGGCGAGCTCCTCGCTCATCCGGACGTCCGTGACGCCCTCCGTGAACGCGGAGATGATGGCCTCGTCTGAAGCGTTGGGGATCTTGAGGCGAACTTGGGTGAAGCGCTGGATGTACTTGCGGAGGGTCTTGCCAAGGCGCTGCTTCATGCGCCGCAGGTCGTTGACGGTGAGCGCGCGGTCACGCGCCCCCTGGAAGTTGGTGATGAAGCGCTCACGAAGCTCTCCCCAAGAGGAGATCGACCCCTCCGGGAGGTTCATGAGCCAGGAGCGCGCGCTGTCCTTGAGGGCCAGGGGGAACCAGTTTGCCATGACCTTCTCATCGCCGTTGGCTGCCTCGATGCTCAAGGTGTACAGCTGGAGGAACTCCGTTGGGTCGGGGATGCCGTCGTAGCGCGGCGGCAGGTCGGACTTGAACTTGACCAGCCAGACGACGCGGCGAAGTTCGCGGGTGAAGGCACTGCAGCCTGCCACGCTCACGGGCGCAGCCCGCGCAAGAGGGGCCTGATCCTGAGGCCTGGCGCGGTGACCTATCGGGCGGGCCCGCCTTGGCGCTGGTGCTGCGGCGCCACCAGCGCTCGAGCGTCGCGCCGCGGCCGCGGCATGACCTGGCAGCTGGCCTCATCCCGCGCCGGGGCCGATGCTCCGCGCGGTGGGTCATGCTGACGAAAGTCGCGCCTTGGCTCGAGGTCGACGCCGTGCACGGGGGGAGGCAGAGGCGCTCTGTGGGCCATGTCACCCGCGCGAGACGGCGGGGGACGGAGCGAGTGGGAGAGCGCGGGGGCCTCGCCCGCGACGTCGACGAGCTCGGTGATGTGACCCAGCCAGGTGTCGTAGCCCCTGTCAGCGGGGCGGTAGCGCAGGAGCTCACGGGCTATGAACAGCGCCGCCTGCATGTCCACGGGCCTGTGGCGTGCGCGGGAGAACGACGTTGTGGCCGGGGTGAAGGATGGAGTGGCAATGCAACCGTCGCACTGCATAGAGAGCGGCAGGGACGAGTCCTGCTGCTCACGGGTGGCAGGGTCGGTGGCGGCATTGGGCGCGGTGAGGCCGAGTGAAGAGGCGCGCCGTGGCCCACCGGTGCCGTTTGGGCAACACGTGCGGCGCGACGTGCGGCGCGGGCTTGACGGGTGTCGACCATGGCGACGAAGCGGAGACGGAGTCGAGGGGGAGCGAGGTTGATGAAGAGGAAGGAATCCGACACGCCCCTACCTGGGGCACCAAATGTCGGAGAGATGGGGCTCCGTGGACCCAAAGAGGTTCGAACACTGGGGCGTGTGCGGATCGATCCTACTCAACCTAGGGTGCGCAGTTTAGCGTGCCATGGTCTAGCCACATCACACCGGCGTCGAGGAAGGAGAAGATGACACGGTCGTTTACGCAGGTTCGGGCCACCTTGCGGTGTAAAACCCTACTCCTGCTTTGTTGTGGATTGCCTCTCGAGGAGGTTTGGGATGAACTAGTACAAGGTGTTGCTCTTGCCTTCCCTCCTCTCTCTCTACAATGGTGGCTAGCCTATTGTGACGACCCCGGCTTAATCGTGCACTAACCATACACGCAAATGCGCACGATCAAGCCTAAGGACTCACTTGAAGATATCAGAACACAACTCTAAAACATAAATAAAGTCATACAAGCTTTATATTACAAGCCAGGGCCTCGAGGGCTCGAATACATAGCTCGATGGCATTCAAGCGTCAGCGGAAGCATCAGATATCTGAGTACAGATATATTACAAAGAGAGAGATAAGCCTTCACAGAGGCGGGGTAAAATAAAATACTATGATCGAAAGGCGTAGGCCTCCTGCCCTGGACCCTCCGATCCTACTCCTGGTCGTCAAACGGCTCCTCGTAGTAGTAGTACTCGCCAGGCGGGTAGTAGTACTGGTTGTCGGCTAGGGCGTCTGGCTCAGGGGCTCCGTCGTCTGGTGGCATCAAATGGAAAATGGGGAAAAAAGAAAATAAAGCAAACGTGAGTACTCATCCGAAGTACTCAGCAAGCAAGGATCTACACTACATATGCAACATTGTCAAAGGAATGGCTGTATATGTGGACTGGGCTGCAGAAATGCCAGAATAGAGGGGGAAAGACTAGTCCTATCGAAGACTAGCATCTTCAACAATCTTCGACAGTCTTGCAACAATAGAAGAGAACAGATGAACATAATGTAAAATAGTAGTAGTAGTATCATCAACCTCGACCTAAGATCCTTTCTCGACTCCCTGCGAGAAAGCAATCCCAGAGCCGTACTATCCAGTTCTCATCACATGTTCTAGTTGTACCGATCGGGATACAACTCCGAGTGTCCGTTACCATAGGACAGGCTATCGATAGAAGTTTCTTCCCTGCAGGGGTGCACCAACTTACCCACCACGCTCGCTTAACTCCGGCCGGACACACTTTTCTGGGTCATGCCCGGCCTCGGCTAAGCAACACGCCGTAACCCGACCGAATACTTAACAGAGAGGTCAGCACGCCGGACTAAACCTATGCGCCCAGGGGTCTTGGGCCTTCGCCCCGGGAACTCCTGCATGTTGCGTACGCGGCTGAAAACAGACCTAGCAACCCCTTATACAAGCGCGATTGCGTTCCCAGTCCAATTCAGCGTGCGCCGCTCAGTCGCTGACGTCTATTAAGCTCCGGCTGAAGTATACGACGCAGAACGCTCATACTATGCCCATGTGATGGTTAGTGCTATCGGGCCGGAGGCCTCTCGGATCAAATATCCAAACCGTAGTGGATTAGGAGCGCGCGGAAACGAGCAGAGACTCACGATCGATGTGACCCCGTCGCCCCGTCTCGAGGACTTGCGGCAAGGGCTAAGAATGCCCGGCCACGCCTCATAGTTATCTCGCGGGCACCTCTCAGGTCAACCCGACTCCACATCACTTCGCATTAAGCTCGCGCGGGTACCCCTCAGGGCCGACCCGTCTTTAGTATCATGGTTTAGTGCAAGCCAACTCAACAACAGTATCTGTGTGTCTGACACCAGGGGAGCCCTGAGGAATCACCCTCGATGGAATCCCACATGATGTTATAGTCAAGGTGAACAAAGGAGGAATCACCCTTGAGGTCCACACTTGAGGTGTTGCGCGACGATATCGTTATCGGGGGTGGTGTAGGAGGAATCACCCTCGCTTACCACGACCGAGTAACTAACCTACAAGGTTAACATCAGAAGTGCTGACGAGGTATCACCCTCGGCACTCGATAGTAACCCAGCAGTGTCGAGCAACATAGGGAGAAGTGATGTGCGGTGCCAGGGTCTAGTCTTCAATCCCGATTATCGGGTCTTCTGATATCCAGCAGGGAAGTCGGGATCAAGTGGGGGTCTCTGTCGTGTCTCTACCCAGTTTATTCTAAGCAGTCTAGGATAACCAGTAAGGTAGCAAGGCAGGTTACAATAAACAGGCTATGCAACAGATATAGGAAACAGTAGCAACAGCAGTTCTAATGCAAGCATAAGAGAGAAGAGAATAGGCGATATAGGCATGTTCAAAATGGGGGTGCTTGCCTGTTTGCTCTGGGGCAAGGGCAAGGTCGCCTGTGGTGTCGTCGGGGACGTAGTCGTACTCCTGAGCTGCGTCTGCCTCGGGAGCTACGTCAACGTCGGGGTCTACCGAGAGAGAAGAGGGGGAAGAAACAGGTAAACATAATGCAAACAAATGCAATACGGTGCGTGTGATGCTATGATGCAGTGCAGGGTTGTCTAAATATGCATCTAAATCATTTTAGTTATTTTTAGGATTATTTTGGGATTTATTTACCGAAGTGTGTGCACTATTCATCTACCGGATACGGGTCCAGAGTTACGAGTTCTTCTACGTAGGGGGTTCCGACAAAGAAACGAACGGCACGATCAGACTCGTCTCGTCGTTCTGAGCAACTTTCATGTTTTAACTTTTTCGGTCTGAGCTACGGTTTAAAGTTATGAATTTCTAAAGTTTATTTGAATTTCTGGAATAAAATTTATTAACAGAAAAGGAATTATGACGTCAGCATGAGGTAATGCTGACATCAGCAAGTCAACAGTCGGCTGACCAGTCAAACATGACATGTGGGTCCAGTGAGACCCACATGTCAGCCTCTGTTACTTTAACAGTGAATTAATCTAATTAAATGAGTTAATTAGGGAGTGGGCCCCATCTGTCAGTGTCTAGATTAGGTTAATTATTTAAATTAATTTTAGATAACAGTTAACTATGTTAATTAATCGAAAGGGCCCACGTGTCAGCGTTATTAGGGAACAGTAAGTGCGTTGACCGGGGTCAACGCGGTCAAACGGCGGCCTGGGCCCACTGGGCAGTGTCTGTGGGTGGACCCCACGCAGGTGCCACGTCGGAGCCGCCGGAACTTCGCCGCCGATGACCCGAAAAGCGGCGGCGAGGCACGGACATCGCCGGAAAACGGCTTTGGCGCACCGTTTCGCGCGTTTTCACTTGCGTTCGGAAGCGGGCGAGTTCGCGCGTCGAGCAGTGCCACCGGTTGGACCAGCGGGAGGCCGGAACGTCGCCGGCGACCACGGGCGGCGGAGGAGTATTCGGGTGCGATCGGAGTAGCGGCCTCGGGGTGCTTTTCGAGCGAGCTAGCTAGCTAGGGCGAAGCAGGGGTTCCCCAGAAGCACACCCGTGCCCGTGGTTCGTTCAATGGTCAAGTGCAGCGACGACGGCGAGCTCCGCGGCGGAGTACGGTTCGGCCGGTAATGGCGGTGACGCGTGCGACTAGCCGGAGAGCTCGGGGAGGGAGATGGAGAGAGGCGGTGGCTCACCGAGCGGCACAAGTTGGCCCGTGGCGGCTTTGTAGCTGCAGAGGAGGTCGAGGTCGCCGGAATTCGTCGCGGTGGCGGGAGATGGGGATGGAGACGAACAGCGACCGCACGGCTCCCCGGTCTCGCCTGAGTTCACCAGAAGAAGAGGAAGACCGCGGTGAGTCCACCGGACTTGTCAGAGAGGCAGACGGGCGCCGGTGGCCGCGTCGAAGCACGGCGCGCGGCGTCGGTTCCGTTCAGGCAGAGGGGAAGGGGAGGGGAATGGGCGTGCGCGAGGGAGAGAGGAAGAGGTGAGTGGCGAGGGCGACCAGGGGGAACGGCTCGGGGTGAGCTTATCCCCTCGCCCCACCTGCTCCTGCCGCGGTGGCGAGCGGTGACCGGTGCGGGCGCGCTCGCCCACGGAGACGATGACACGGAGGGGAGGAAGGACGATGGGCAGGTGGGAGTGGGCTGGGCCAGCGCGGCCCAGTCGCCAGGTAAGTGGCCTCTGGCCCCTTTTCCTTTAGTTCTTTTTCTGTTTTCTTTTATTTGATTAACAGAGAGGAGTAACAGAATATTTGGGCACACTATTCACCTTGGGAAAATATGGAAAGTGTCCCATTAATTCACTGGTGAGTTTAGACAGTGCCACAAATATTTTGGAGGCAATTGGAATAGTTTTAATATTTTTTTGAAATTGAATGAGGTGAGTTAAATGCTGCTGGACTACTGTTGTAAATGCCCAGGGGCATTTTTGGAGTTTATATGAAGTTGGTTTCAATTTTATAAATGCCTTGGGAATATTTGCAACATCATGAACAATTTTGTTTGGTTGATTGAAGAAATAAATATTTGACTTCCAATTTGAATTTTGATTTGAAGTTAAATTATTTTCTAATACAATTTTGTTAGAATGATCACGATGACATGGCAGGTTAAGTAGCTTAACCAGAGTGGAGTAACCTAGGGATGTTACACCTATCTATATACTGGCCTGGCCCTCTTCCCTCATAGTTTAGGCGGGAAGGGATCCACAACGACCAAATTCGAAGGGGGACAAGAGTACAGCTTATCCTAACTAAAGGCGGTCTTCGCCTGCAAAGCCTCTAGCCATGACGCCAGGGTGGGCTCGGTGATGACCTCCGTCCTGCAGCACCCGTCTTCGTGGTCTTGTTGCACCGAAGAGGAAACCTTTGGGGGATTACTTGGGAACCGGTGAGCATCCTTGCCTCCTTAGCACCAAAGAGGAAAGCGTCCTGGTCTGCGCCCGCACGCGCCCTCCTGCCATGGTCATCATGGCTCACGTCATTGCTTGCTTCATGAGGCTAGGTGCCCGCCTCGGAGTATCCGCCCCTCAGGAGCCGGCCTCAGGAGGCCGCCCCTCAGGAGGTCTTGGAGCGATCTGCCTCGCGAGGCCAGGGGCCATCGCGAGGGTCTTGCTTGTGAGGGCTGGCGTCGTCCGTACCGGGCCTTGATCCCCGTCGCGCGTGGGCCATAGGCAGACGGGCCTGGATGCCCACGGTCCCAGAGCACCGACAAAGAGGACTTGGACTCCAAGTCCAATCCTATTCCTACTAGGACTCCCCTTTTTTCCCCTTCCCTAGCCACATGGGCTTTTGAGGACTTGGTGCACCTAGCCCAATAAGGCCAGGGTGCCTCCCCTCAGCCCATGCCAGCCCTTGGGACATGGTGGACCCAGTTGTGGACTTTTGGACCCCTCCGAAATCCTCCGGAACCTTCTGGAAGCTTCCCGGTACAATACCGAAAAAAACTGCACCTTTTTTCGGAACCCAAAATATGACTTCCCATATATAAATCTTTACCTCTCGACCATTCTGAGACTCCGCATGACGTCCGGGATCTCATCTGGGACTCCGAACAACATTCAGTTACCAATCATCAAATATCCCAATACTACTCCAGCGTCAACGAACGTTAAGCGTGTGACCCTGCGGGTTCGGGAATCATATAGTCATGACCGAGACACCTCTCCGGTCAATAACCAATAGCGGGACCTGGATGCCCATATTGATTCCTACATATTCCTCGAAGATCTTTTATCGGTTGAACCACGATGTCAGGGATTCGGTTAATCCCGTATGCAATTCCCTTTGTCCGGCGATATGTTACTTGCCCGAGATTCGATCGTCGGTATCTCCATACCTAGTTCAATCTCGTTACCGGCAAGACTCTTTACTCGTTCCGTAATACAAGATCCCGTGACTAACCCATTAGTCACATTGCTTGCAAACTCTTTACGGTGTTGTATTACCGAGAGGGCCCAGAGATATCTCTCTGTCATAGGGAATGACAAATCCCAGTCTTGATTCGTGCCAACCCTACAAACACCTTTGGAGATACCTGTAGAGCACCTTTATGATCTCCCAGTTACGAAGTGACGTTTGGATACACACTAAGTATTCCTCCGGTGTCAGGGAGTTGCACGATCTCATGGTCTAAGGAACAGATACTTGACATGAAGAAAGCTGTAGCACATAAACTAAACAATCTGGTGCTAAGCTTACGGTTGGGTCTTGTCCATCACATCATTCTCCTAATGATGTGATCCCGTTATCAAATGTCAACTCATGTCTATGGTTAGGAATCCTTAACCATCTTTGATCAACGAGCTAGTCTAGTAGAAGCTCACTAGGGACACGGTATTTGTTTATGTATCCACACATGTATTTAAGTTTCCGGTCAATACAATTGTAGCATGAATAATAAACCTTTATCATGAACAAGAAAATATGATAATAACCATTTTATTATTGCCTCTAGGGCATATTTCCAACAGTCGCATGCACCATCGGCTCTGCCTGTCCTGCCATGGTGTTGGTTTGTTCGAACCTGGCGCCTGCAGTGACCGAATGGCCGCTAGTATACCCGTATGCCTGTCATGAAGGATGCACGCATTTGGCCGGTCCTTCACAATTGCAATTTTTAGTTGCCTAAAGAACCATAGCCAACTCTCAAAGTTCTCACCCTCCATGAAGACCATAACAAGTGGGAGGATCTGATTGTTGCCGTCCACACCTATAGCGGTGAGGATCTGACCCCTGTACTTACCAGTGAGAAACGTACCATCCACACACAACACAGGCAGGCAATGACTGAAAGCTTCGATGCATATAGCGAAAGAGAAGAACACTCGATGCAGCACCTTATAATCTGGCAATTCGGGCAGCGTAAAGTGTTGGATGTCGACATGTGTGCCAGGATTCCTTGCCTGCAATGTGTGCAGGAGACGGACAACATTATCATACGAGTCGATGAACGTCCCAAACCTCTTCTCCATCGCTCTCTGCCTAGCCTTCCAAGCCTTCCCATACGGAATTTCGTAACTATATCTGCTCTTAATTGCATTCTGAATGTGTTTCACTTCCATGTCTTTCTTGTTCACTATCTCACTGAACATGAGTTTCGCAATGCGAGTTGAAGTAAGGTTTGGATGATCCACCAGCGGATATTTCATCACACAATTGTGGGGCACAACCTTCGTCACGACCCAATTCACGTCCCACTTTGGAACGTGGGCGTGCACCCTCGCGGGACAACTATTCATAATACATGACAAAGTCATGTATTTTTGTTTGTTGATACGTCCGTTTGAAAAATCCTTTGCGTGGACATTGCCTTCAGATTTTTCCTTGTGGCATACATACCCCCTATTTCGACTTTGTTCCGATGATACTCCTAGGAAGATTCATGACCATCGTTCACGGTCATGCCGGTCGAGAGGTTCTGATTCCATGAAGTAGGAATCGGTACCTCCTCGTCGTTCTCTTCACAATCTTCTTCATTTGAGTTCTCAGAATCAAGATCCTCCGCCAATCAATCCCCGTCTTCCTCTTCCATTAGGTTCTGCATTTCCGATCCTTCCTCATCCCCATCAGCCTCGCCACTATCAGGATCTCCTATGTTCTGACTACTCTCTCCTGCATCGTAATCCCCTCCAATGTGTGACACATAATCCGACTGACCCTTGAGTTCAGTACCATCCATATGTTCAGACCCAGCTACATCCATCTCATCAATCGGCTGACTGGCCTGGCCAGGCTCGTAACCACCACCACCTTGTACCAGAGGATCCTCCATGGGGATGGGGAGCACTAAGGCAACGGGGTGAGTCCTCCGGCGTTTGCAGGATTCTAACCAGGTCACCCACTTATGTGTCCTATCTATCGGAACCAAATCCCAGAAAATTTTTGTACGGGATTTCGTCCACACTGACTGAATACTGACAGTGCACACATTGGGACCAGTGTTTCAACTGACTAATGTTCACTTTTTCTGGATTGGTCAGTTGCAACTCCACATATGCAAACTCAGTCAGATCAACCCACTCTCGTTTGATCGGACATTACCAGGACCATAGTAAACAACAAATTTGACTGATTCAGACATGTCTCCTGCCATAAAAATTCATATTCCCATCAACCATTAAGTACCACATAATTTTTTATACAATAACCGGAATGTCTACCACATATACATGACTACCACTAAGCAAACAACCGATCAAACGAACTAAAATTTCAGACATGTCTCCCGCAATTAAAATTCATATTCCCGTCAACCACTACGTACCAAATTTTTTTTTTACACTAACAGAAATGTCTACCCCTAACTACCACATAAGTTTTTTTACACTAACATAAAATTTTTTACACTACGTACCACATATACATGACTACCACTAAGCAAATAACCGGATTTTTTCACACTACATACCAAGTAAATAACCGATCTAACGAACTACAAAATCGTCATTTATATTATGCACGTTCATTGCAATTATTTTTGCACTAACCGAAATGTGAAACTCGTTAAACCTAAAATAAAAATGCACTAAACAAAAATGTGAGGTTATACCTTCGACGCGTGCTTCTCCGGCGAGCTCCTGTCCTCGGCCAACCCGCACGAGCACGGCCACCACACACGGCTGCCCTTGCCAAGCTCCAATGGCCACCCTTACCTCACCCCCGCCCCTACCAAGCTCCACCACGGCCGGAACCAAGCTCCAATGGCTGCCTCCACGGCCGGTCTCCCTCCTCTATCCTCTCCTCCACGCACGGCTACCGGATTCCCTTCTCTACCCCATTGCCGGATCAGGTTACTAGCAGCCATTTTCTACCTCCAACTACTGGATTTGATGGCTAAATGGCCTGGAATCAGAACTTATGTGCGAGAAAAATGAAGAACAGAGAGAGAGAGAGAGAGCCGAGAGAAAGGGAGGCAAGAGGAAGAAGATGGCCTGCGGCCTTATCCCGATGGTTTCGTTGTCTGGTACAACGAAACTGCGGTTTCGTCCAACGGCTGGACGAAACGAGCGAGGCCCTGTCGGTGCGGCAACGAAACTTGGCCTTTCGCTGCCCATTACCACGAAACCAAGGTTTCGTCCAACGCTTAAATGAAACAGCGAAATGTCTGTTTCGTCCTACCCTACAACGACGGTGGTCTATATGTCAAATTTTTGATTTGTTCATCATATTTTCCGAATTTGTTCAAAAAAGTAGTATTTTCAAAAAAAATCCAGGATAATAAACGTTGCGGTTGGGACTCAAATCAACACATGCATGAGCTTTCACGTGGGACCGGAACGGTGGAAAATTACCTCCGGAGAAGAGTGACACGCACTGAGGCTGAACGTGGAATGGGTGACAGACAGTTTATCTGGTCGAACTGACATGGAATTGTCACCTAATTATACCGCTTTTGTTGGCGTACCAATTTGTTTATTACTAGTATTATAGTGTGACATTTTTTTACCTAAAATTGCTTTTGGAGCTCGGCCTCCATGGAGGCGGGTTTTTGAAAAATTCAACAAAATTCATATTTTTTCATTTCAAAAAATTCTGAAAAAAATACAGACATATATGGAGGCATAACACACATGTGTGTAAATTTTCAGGACGAAATACGTTGAAATGAAGGCTGTGCAAAAAAGACAAATCTGTGACTTTTTAACACATGATACTATTCATCCCAAAAGTCCATGAATTTGTTCTTTTTGCACACATCACATCTCAAGGTATTTCATTCTGAAATTTTACACGCATACACATCACATCCTTGTGTACTTGTACAAATTTTTTCAGCATTTTTTGAAACCAAAAAGTATGAATTTTAAATTTTTCAAAAAAAGCGGCCTCCATGGAGGCCGAGCTCCAAAATGCCATTCTCATTTTTTTACCCTCTATAACTATTTTTGGCTATCTTTTACACTTTATTAGTTGTTATGCCTTGTGGCATACTTATGCTACATTCCATTATTTCCACTGGACTGACAAGCTGGACCCACTTGGTAAGAAACATGCATCGGTTGGGTCTTAGTGAATTATTTCAAAGTATCTTTTTTTTCTTATCAAATCATATAAAATCCTACAGTTCCTAAGAAGACATTCCCGTGTCATGTCAGATACGTTCCTAAGAAGACATCTCCGACTTGTCTACCTAGTTGACTAGACACCACCCTGATATGTGGGTTTGAGTTGTCGGATTTTTTTAATAGAGTAAATAATGTTACAATGTCACATATAATAGGTAAATGTGGCAACAAACGACCATTAGTGGGTGTTAGGACTCACAAGTGTTGTTGTAGCCCTGGGCCACTAGATTTTGACGTCTTTTCTGCCTCATTAAATCGATTATATTTGTATACGTGGAATGAAAACATTCCAATGATAGCGAGGTATCTCCGCAACTCTAGTCTTCAGATCAGTTGAAAAGCTCAAGTTTCGGCTGACGATCTCAGTGTATCTTGTTGTTTCTAGAGCAAAGATACAAGATTTTTTTTAAAATGAAGCAACGTTATCACTAAGTCAAACAGAATAGGGTAATGAATGGATAAAATGCGCATGGCTTGCAGCCGTCCGTTGAACACAAAAGATATTCGATTTAGAATGAATACTCTGTGCGGTTGGAGCAGCGATTAAGACCTGCGATTAAGAATGTCTATTTGTGATGTTAGAGTTGTGTCAAATATTATTGTACAAGATAGGTTATAGTTGGACTCTAAGTAGTATTGTGTTTAGATAGGATATGAAGTCGTGTTCTAGTAGGACACTTGTATACTAGGCCTCTCATATATAGCGAGGTTAGACACACGATGTAACCTATGCCAACATAATAGCACAGGCACATGGGGGAGCCGGCGGCGTGTGCCGGCGCCCGGACGGCCGGGGTGCGGTGTTGTAGCGGTGCCATGGGGAGAAGCGCCCGTAGTCATGCCCCGGGGATGTAGCCATGATGGTGAACCTCGTTAACAAATCTCTGTGTCGTGCCTCGTGTGATTGCTTGGTCCTCGGTAGATCAACGATGGCCTCGGATTTATTTAACAAGTGGTATCATGAGCAAGGTTCAAGGAGGTCCTGGATCGTTGATCCAGAGGATGGATCATCGTCAAGTTTCGGTACAAAGACGATGTGCGGATGTGATGTTCCGCGGTGGTCGTTGGGTGCGCTATCGACGAGGTCGGGATAAGCATCAGGCAGCATGCATTGGTGAGTTGCATCTGCGGGCAGCTAGATCGGTTCAGTTGATCGAAGCGGCGGCGGCATGTTCGAGTGGACTCGGCGAGATCGGTTCGATCGAATCGGTCGGCGCGTGGTACACGCGGATCAGCCGTGCAGTGGCAGGTGTTAAGGATTCATTATGTGGATATTCTCCACTTAATCCTACGGGATTCTAACCAGGTCAGTCGTGTCTCTCTGAAACAACACATCCCTACGGGATGTATTTATATGTAACTGAATGATCAATAAATGACACCGATTTCGTTACTTGTCCTGGCTATTGTCTCTCGTTTAACTTTTACACGTTATCAGCACGCTCCCGGCGGAGCGATTCCATCTGCGCGACGATTTCGCCTACATCATCGCTCGCTCGCTTGTTCCTTGGCGTGGTGATGCCCGCTACCGCGGCGGCCCTCAGGACCGGCGTTCCTGCATAGCGCTGTGGCCATGAGTCCCTGCAGGCGAAACACGGCCTCCAACCGCGACGCGGCGCGGAAGACCGAGGCGACGCCGCAGCATCGGCTTGAGCGAACACGGCGACATGGATGAGCGGCTTGGGCTGGACGAGGCAGTGCCGCGAACCGACCTTGCATCCGCACGGCTGCCTGGCTATCCCTGGCCGGCAGCGGCGTCTCCCGGCACGTCCAACACGAGGCGCATGTGCCTACCGGTCGGCGGCATGCGCTGACGTGTCCCTGACCTCTAACGGCGGGGCACGGCTGTGTGGTGCTGCGCGTACCTCGACGGACTGCATCGTGGACCCCGACGCGGGTTGCACGGCGCGGAAGACCGAGGCGATGACGCGGCCCTCGACTCGCAACCGCGCAGGCCGGCGACGGCCCTCGGCTGGCCCTCCGGCCCCTCAGGCGCGTGATACGCCGCTCCTCTCGCCGACGGAGCGCCACTACGGCGCACAAGCTCTCCCGGCGACGCGTCCGCACCCTCCAACGCGAGGCGTGACGACGCTCCCTCCATCCGGTCGGCCGCGTGGCATGGTCGCACGCCTAAGGCGGCGGCGTGACGAGGCCATGGAGGCGACCAGAGCAACCCTTGGGATTTCTCCCGATTGGCAACCGCTCAGAGGAAGAAGATAAGCCTTATCTATTCGCCTCTTTGCACCAAGGTCTCTGCAGTTGCAGGAATTCGCAGAAGAGGCCGAAAGAGTGGTCCAGGCTGAGTTTGCACAATACCCTGAGTTTGCAAACTAGTCCTGTTAACAGTACTATTTAATACCCTGAGTAGTATTTACCTGTTTTAGACCTTGTTAATTACTGTATTTTCTGTTGAGTTTTAAAATTCCAGAGATGCATGGTTGTTAATGCTGGATATTGTTTTTGTGATTGAGATTCAGTTTTCTCGCACAATAATATTGGTTTGCGATTGAAAATATCATTAATATTTTCTCGTAAAACCGCATATTAATTCACTTGGATGCTCAATATTTGAGACATGACGACGTGGGATGCTCAATATTTTGAGATCTACACAATTCAAGTTTTTCACTTGAGCATCAAATTTGCATCTATTATTTGCAATTGAGATTTTCCTTTTATCTTTTGCAAAGATAAATTCAGTGCCTCTACAGTGTTGATTTGCGATTGAGAATTTTCTTCTCTCGCAAAACAATTTCATTGCGATTGAGATTAATTTTCTCTCGCAAAATATTAATTCACCGTGCTGAATTATCTTGCAACTTGATACAAGATCATCTCATTTAATTTGAGGTCTATACAATTCAAGTTTTTCACTTGAGCATCAAGTTTGCAACATCATTATTATTCACTACATTAGTAGTGTTTTTCTGTTGAGTACCATATGTATTCCAGAATCTATCTATGGTGTAATATATTTCCATGTTCTACATGTTGAAATTATACATCCACTATGTCGGTGTACTAATTATTGGGCCTTTAGTACCTCGTAGTTGTGCACGGGCAGTTGTAGCCATACCTGCGGCAAGGCTTGTCGGGGGAACAACTGAAGATTAATCCAAGGTTATCAAAGAGACATTCAAGCCAAGGGTCAGAAGATAAGGAGAACTGGAGATCAGAGGCTCGGCTCCCGGCAAGATCTTGCCGAGGTAGCCCGCCGAGCCCGGCAAGATTCGCATCCGGCAAGGTTCCGCCACTGTGCCACCGCTCCAGCGCAGCGACCGGCCTGGCATTCTGGTCCCATCTTTGGATGCGTGGCAAGGCGCTAGTGGAGGCAAGCTTAAGCGGTGCTGATGGGATGGCCCCTTTTTCCATCCCCAAGAAAGTAGGGACACCTAAACGGACACCTCACAGTGCATTAAATGTATTTGTCCTAAACCGTCAGTGGTTAGGTATGATAACCATGTAGCTACTTTACACCTCGCAAATGAGAAGTTCGCCACTGTGGTTACCCCTTTGAACATATAAAAGGAGGCCCATGGCAACTGCTACAGGGGAGAACTCTAGAGAGTGCACTCTCGGCCCATTCTGCATGCGTAGCTGCTGCACGAACATACTGTTCATTGCAAGCGCTCCAAGAACTGGGACGGAAATCTTAATAATAAACTAAAGCAGGAGTAGGGTTTTACGCTGATCAGCGGCCCGAACCTGGGTAAAAATCCCCTCGCGTTGATCTTCAGTTCTGCTCTTTGTGCATACCTCTCTCCCTGCCGAACCATAAAGGGCTCCTTCGGATCCCATAGGTGTCGTACGCCGACATCTCTGGCGCGCCAGGTAGCGGATCGAGGTTGCGCGAACCTGATCTGGTGATCAGCATGTCAGTTTCTTCATCGTTTTTGTCACCATGCCGCCCAAGAAGAAGGGTGCGGCAGCGGTTGTTCTGTCTACGTTCGTCTTGCCTGTGTCTACTCGGACGGGTGACGGCGTGGATGCAGGAGGTGGAGGTTTAGAGCCTCCACGGCGTTCTGGTGATCCGAGCCAGGCGAGCGGCGTCGTTCGCAGCGGACTACGGGCGGCGCAGCGAACTCCGGAGATCGGAGGACGCCTTTTAGGGCTCTCGCGCGGGCGCAAGCATCGCGGCCTTCCCAAGTCGCACGCGACGAGCAGCACCGTGGCGCTGGTGGTTCTGAACGTCCCCATGGAAACACTTCTACGCATAGATCCCAAGGTGCGCAGGCCTAGCATGCACGCCAAACTGCCAGTGCAAGTGGCGCGCGGTCGCGTGGTCGTGACGATGCTCCTTCTAATACTGTTAGGAGTCAGAGCACCTCACGTACCTCGCACCTGTCACCGCCGCCTACGCCAGCAGAAGCTTTGGCACGTGCGCAGCTGCTCCTCGATTTTCCTCCTGCTCCGAAGAAGATGGAGGAGTGGCGATCTACTATCCAGAGCCTCATCGGCTTCGTCAACAATGATAGGCCACAGCAAGCGGGCCCCTCGCGGCAGCGGTCTGTCGATCTGGCGCGAGCTGATGGAGAGAAGACTGGAGGCGGTGCGACCACGGTGCACTCCCCTCCATGACACCAGCGGCGGTCGTCAACCCGGCGGACCGACGGCCATGATGACGATTCCACGGCGTCGTCCGATCCGCGGATGCGCCGCGATCAGCGTCAAGTTCTCCAGGAACGAAGCAAAGAAGACGCTCGAACTACCATCGAGCGGCGATGGGAGGCGCGTCATCAGTCCGATAAACGCACAGGACCTACTATCGACAAGCCTGCGCCGGGGAATGCAGGCGACTTGCCCTATGATGTAGGTTGTCCAGCGTTTACCCGTGAGCTGCGGCGAGTCCAGTGGCCCAACTCCCGAACGTTCAAACCAGAGGTCCCGGAGAAATATGACGGCAAGACTCACCCCTCGGAGTTCCTGAGCATCTACACCATTGCGGTGCAGGCTGCCGGGGGTCGAGATGACAAGATACTTGCCAACTACTTCCCGTTGGTGCTCAAACCCAACGTCAGGTCGTGGTTGATGCATCTGCCGGAGAATTCCATTTCTTCTTGGTCAGATCTGTGCCAGCAGTTTGTTGGCGCCTTTGTTGGAGGCCACCAAGCTCCTGGCCAAGAAAGTGATTTGCATCTCCTCCCTCAAAAGGAGGGCGAGCCCCTGCGCAAGTTTATCCAGAGGTTTAGCCGGGTGCAGTACAATATCCCAGATGTTCGTCCTGCTGCTGTTGTTAGCACGTTTCATCAGAACGTGCGTAACCGCAAGATGCGCAAAGAGCTAGTGATGAACAAGGTCAGAAGTATTGCCGAGCTTTACGCTTTGGCCGACAAGTGCGCTCGAGCTGAAGAAGGGAGAAAACTCCCTGGCGAGGGTGTTGGCACAGGGGGCGAATCTGAGGATGAAGATGTTGCAACCCCGTCGAAGAAAGGCCGGCGGCGGAACAAGAAGCGCAAAGGCAAGGCCGTGCTTGCTGTCGAGGAATCCGGCAACCCCGGCACCGCCAAGAAGGCCAAGGTTGACGACCCCGGCAAGGAAGTTGCCGGGTGCGCTTCCTGTCAGGCCTTGGCGGCTACCGACAAGCCGGAAGGCTCCGGCAAACAGTATTGCAAGATCCATCGCACCAAGGGCCACGAGCTCCAAAACTGCCAGCAAGTTGAGCAGCTTGTCGAGAAGCAGAGAGCTGAATACGAAAGACGAGACAAGGAGAAGGCCCAGAACGATGCTGAGGGATCCGGCAAGAAGCGTGGTGGTCGAGGAGGCCGCCGCGGCAAGGCTAAGCAACAGAAAGAGAGGCCCGCCCGAGGCCACGACAAGGACGAGGGAGGCGATGATGATGAGGAAGACGACGAATCCAGCGAGCACGAGTTTCAGAAAGCCACAGAGGCCATGCGTATTGACGGGGGCGCCTCGTTGCATTCTTCTCACCGCCGACTTAAACAGTGGGTGCGTGAGGTTAATGCAATGGAGCCGCCGTTTGATGGGCGGAAACCTTTAAAGTGGTCCCACATGCCTATCATTTTTTACGCCGAGGATCACCCTGATCGCACGACTGCGGTCGGGTGCTTGCCCTTGTTGGTTTCACCAACAATCCGCAACCTCAAGGTAACAAAAATGCTAGTTGACGGTGGGGCCGGACTGAACTTAATCTCGCCGGACGTGCTCAAGAAGCTGCAAATTCCTGATGAAGATCTCAAGGAAACGGGCACGTTTCAAGGGATTAATCCAGGAAGGACCCAGCCAAAAGGCAATATTACGCTACCGGTAAGATTTGGTCGCGAGCTCAATTACAGGACAGAGAAGCTAGTGTTCGATGTCGCCAAGATCCGCATGTCATACAATGGGATCCTTGGCCGCCCAGCGCTGGCCAAGTTCATGGCGGCATCACACTATGCGTATAATGTGTTGAAGATGCCCGGGCCGATTAGTGTCATCACTATCCACTCCGACAAGAAGGATGCACTAATCTGCACTGACCAACTCTACCGGGAGGCAGCCGCAGCACCTGCCGTCAAGGCATCTGCTCCTGCCGCTGGAACTCCCGGGGGGAAGGAGAAGAAGACCGGCAAGATCCGGCAAGCGCACCTCTTCGGAGTGCTGCGCTTCCGTTGAGGACGCACCAGAGAGTTCCACCGGCAAGAACAAGAAGTCCAAGGCTGCTCCACCAGAGACCAAGAAGGTGCCCGTCAAGGAGGACGGAACTGGAGGAACTTTCACCATAAGTTCCACCCTAGATGACAAATAGGAAAGCGCGCTCATTGCCTTCCTGCGGGCGAATGTCGATGTGTTTGCATGGCAACCATCTGACATCCCTGGTGTTCCCAGGGAGGTAATTGAGCACCACCTTGCTGTCTGTCCTCACGCGCGGCCCGTCAAGCAGAGGGTGAGAAAGCAAGCCTTGGAGCGGCAAGAATTCATTGCCGAAGAAATCAGGAAGTTAGAAGCGGCAGGTTTCGTCAGAGGAGTGCTTCACCCAACGTGGTTGGCCAATCCGGTTGTAGTACGCAAGGCGAATTGGAAATGGAGGCTGTGTATTGATTATACAGACATCAATAAATCCTATCCAAAAGATCCTTTCCCCTTACCGCGCATCAACCAGATTGTGGAATCCACTTCTGGTTGTGACCTACTGTCGTTCCTTGATGCTTACTCGGTATATCATCATATGTTCATGGCAAAAGAAGATGAAGAAAAGACTGCATTTATCACCCCATGTGGTACGTATTGTTTTATACGAATGCCTTTCGGGTTGAAAAGTGCTGGTTCTACATTTGCGAGAGCGGTCCAAATTGGTTTTGAGCCTCAGCTACATAGAAATATGGAAGCATACATGGATGACATAGTGGTCAAAACCAAGGATAAAGCAATGCTCATACAAGATCTAGAAGAAACATTTACAAATCTGCGCAAGATCAATTTAAAGCTTAATCCTGAGAAGTGTGTGTTTGTCGTCCCTTCCGGCAAGCTTCTCGGGTTCTTTGTATCTCAGTGAGGGATCAAAGCGAACCCCGACAAGATCAAAGCTATCGAGCAGATTGAAGCACCAAGACGCATCAAGGATGTACGTCGCCTTGCCGGCTGCGTTGCTTCCCTAAGCAGGTTTATCTCCAAATCTGCTGAGCGTGCCCTGCCCTTTTTCAAAATTTTGAAGAAGGCAGGTCCAATAAGATGGACTCCGGAAGTGGAGGCAGCGCTGCAGGATTTGAAGAGGTACCTCTCCTCTCCGCCGATGCTAGTCGCACCTAAACCACACGAGCCGTTGCTACTGTATCTAGCGGCAACAAATCAAGTGGTTAGTGTTGCGTTAGTGGCGCAGAGAGAAGTCGACGAGGGGCCAATAGCAGCGGCAGGACCGTCAAGTGACGCGCCGGGATCTTCCCCGGCAAGGTCTGGTGCCGGCAAGACAGGATCTGCGCAGTCAGAGGAATCAGTACAAAAGAGGAAGATGGTGCAGTGTCCAGTTTATTTTGTCAGCTCCCTTTTACAGGGAGCTAGGTCAAGATACTCTGATGTGCAGAAATTGCTCTTCGGCCTTCTCATGGCCTCGAGGAAGCTGCGCCATTATTTCTAAGCGCATGAGATTACCGTCGTCACTCGCTTCCCGTTGCAGCGGATTTTGCGAAATCCAGAGGCAACCGGCAGGATTGTGGAGTGGGCGTTGGAACTGTCAAGCTTTGGTCTCAAGTTTGAAAGTACTTCAGCAATTCAGAGCAGAGCCTTGGCGGAGTTCATTGCGGAATGGACCCCAACGCTAGACAAGGAGATTCAAGAAACGACTCTTCCCGGCAGGGAAACATATCAAGAATGGGTTATGTCCTTCGATGGCGCTTTCACGCTACAAGGCGCCGGTGCTGGCATGCTGCTTGTCGCACCCACCGGAGAGCACCTCAAGTATGTAATTCAGATGCATTTTCCCCGGGAGAGCTCAACAAACAACACTACGGAGTACGAAGGCCTGCTTGCCGGTCTCAGGATCGCGGCAGACCTTGGTATCAAGAAACTCCTCATCAGAGGCGATTCACAGCTTGTTGTTAGGCAAGTCAACAAAAATTATCAGAGTCCATTGATGCAAGCCTATGTGGATGAAGTGAGGAAAATGGAAGAGCGCTTTGATGGTCTGCAAACAAAGCACAGTCCTCGTGCCGAGAACAGTATTGCTGATGACCTATCAAAGCGTGCTGCCCTCAAGTTACCTATGGAACCAGGAACTTTTGTGTTCCATTTAACTCATCCATCTGTAGCGCCACCAATGAGGCAAGAAAAGAGAAGGAAGTTGAATTCTGGTCAGTACTTTCCGGCAGAGCTCCCGGGATCCGCCGGCAAGGAAGTTGCCGGGATCAGCGGCAAGCCTGCCGGGGAACAACAGGCTCCAGCAGTGGCTCAGGCCCTTGCCGTCGAGACAAATGTTCCCCCGGCAGAAGAGATGCCTTTAGTCCTAGTTGTCGAGGCCCAGGCTCCAGCCCATTGTCCATTTCCTTCAGACAGGAGAACTCCCTGAGGAGCAGGAAGAAGCGAAAAAAGTAGCCCGTCAGTCTAGCATGTACCAGTTCGTCGATGGCGTTCTGTACAGGAAGAGATTGAACGGTGTGAAATTGAAGTGTATTCCTCGGAAGGATGGACTGGAGCTGTTGGCAGAGATACATGGAGGCATATGTGGCTCCCACATAGGATCAAGAGCGCTTGTCGGAAAGGCATTCCGACAAGGTTTCTTTTGGCCCACTGCTCTCCAGGTTGCAGCTGCACTAGTAACCAAGTGTGAAGCGTGCCAGTTTCATTCAAAGAAATCGCATCAGCCAGCTCAAGCTCTTCAGACAATCCCTCTCTCCTGGCCATTTTCGGTCTGGGGGCTCGACATACTGGGCCCTTTTCCCCGTGCTACCGGGGGCTTTGAGTACTTGTATGTTGCAATCGACAAGTTCACAAAGTGGCCGGAGGTGGAGGCGGTGAGGAAGGTGACAGCGCAATCAGCCGTCAAGTTCTTTAAAGGAATAGTTTGTCATTTAGGTGTGCCCAACAGGATCATCACCGACAACGGCACACAGTTCACAAGTCGTACCTTCATGCAGTACGTCCAAGACCTTGGCGGCAAAATTTGTTTTGCCTCTGTTGCTCATCCGAGAAGGAACGACCAAGCGGAGAGGGCTAATGCTGAAGTGCTGCGCGGTCTCAGGACCAGGACTTTTGACAAGCTGAAAAAGTGCGGAAGGCGCTGGATTGATGAGTTGCCGGCGGTTCTTTGGTCAATCAGAACGACACCAAATCGAGCCACTGGCCAGACACCCTTCGCTCTGGTTTACGGAGCGGAAGCAGTTCTCCCCACGGAACTCATATACGGGTCAACTCGAGTGCTCGCTTATGATGAGCTTGAGCAAGAGCAACTGCGACAAGATGACGCTGTGCTCCTTGAGGAGGATCGTCTTCAGGCTGCTGTGCGAGCTGCACGCTACCAGCAAGCTTTGCGCCGCTACCATAGCCGCAACGTTCATGCTCGAAGCCTTGAGGAAGGCGACCTTGTTCTTCGGCGGATTCAGTCCGCCAAGAATTCAAACAAGTTGACGCCGAAGTGGGAAGGCCCTTATCGGGTAGTACGAGTCACCAGGCCCGGCGCTGTCCGCCTGGAGACAGAGGATGGCGTTCCAGTGAGCAACTCCTGGAATATCGAACATCTTCGCAAGTTTTACACATAAGGCGCGGTTTCCGGGGGCCCCCGGCAACCTCCTTTTGTACGAGTCTTGCCGGCAAGGCATGTAATCCTTTGTACAAAGCCAGGCGCAGACCCTATGTGCAGTTGAATAAGCTTAAGTGTTGTACATTTCTTGTTGATCTCCATGTTTATATATATGCATGCTTGTCTGAGATATTGTATGACACTTGCTCCCGGTAAGACTAACGAACCGCCAAGGTTTCATATCTTTATTTTCTCTTGTTTCTTTTTCACAAAGGATAGAAGGTTCCCTCGCGTGCAAGTTTGCCGGGGGGGGGGGGGGGGGAAGGAAGGAAGGAAGGTATGGATACCAATAGCCGATGATCAGAATTGATGTCTTGCCGGAAGGAGTACAACGACAAAAAGCTAAGTTGCGAAACTTTGAGCAAGTTTTTCAATTTTTACTATCATGCTATTTTCTTTGAATGATTTCGGCCCCTATATGGAAATCCTGCACGCGAAGGAACCCTTGTCGTAACTGGTTGCACCCTTATTTGTTTCGAGCCCGCTCAACAGTCTAAGTGGCTGCGCCAAGAACGCCAAGGTGTCCTGCCGGCTGCTGCACCTCCAGCAGGCTGCTGAAGTCCCGCACCCAGCGCTCGCGGCAGGTTGCGCGCCAGCAAGTTTCCAGTAAGCATAGGGCGTCTATCATACGGAAAGAAAATCGGACAGGGGAAATAGCATGCATGTACCCAATCATAGCAAGTTATATTACATCAATAGTTTCCGCAGTTCTAACCTAAGACTAAATTGTCTTTGACATGGAATGGTGTCGACAAGGAAAAGTGGGACGGCTAGTCCCTGCGCTGGCCTTCAACCCTCTTGATTGAATCTACCTTCTCAAGGATGGGCGCGACAAGCTCCTCAAGTGCCTTGAGATCTGCATCCTTCGGCAAGCGGTCGAGCACGTTGGTGAGGTCAACGCCAGGGTTCTTATGCACCACCTTGATGAGTACCTTGTGGAGGACGGCCCGGCAAAGCTTGCGGGATTCATTGGCCAGTTGGATCGCTCGGTTGGACTGGAGCAGCTTCAGGGCATCAATGATGCTTTCGAAGAACATAGTCAGCCTGGCGCTCGGGGATATCCTTTCTTCAGAGGAATACCTGAAGTTTTGCAGGCCATCCTGGCCCATGGTTGACAGTTGTGCCGTGAGCCTCTCCGCGGTGTCGACAAGGCGATCAGTCCAGATTTTCACACCCTTCTCATAGTCAATTTGGGCGGCGGCAGCGCTCTTAAGCAAGTTCCTCTCTTCCTGGAGATCTTTGCTCAGGGCCTTCTCACGGTTCCTGCCGTCCTTAAGAGACTTTTCCAGCGTGGTCAGCTTCAGCCTCAGATCGGCAATGGCATCATTGGCTGAAGAGAGCTGCTTGGTCTTGTCGGACATAGCAACTTGCATCTCCGCCAGGCTGTGGAGAGTTTTCTCCCTGTCACTTTTGAGTGTCGAGAGCTCCTTGCTGTGTTCCTCAAGATCCGCCTCCAGCCCCTTCACTTTGTTGCTCAGCTCGTTCCTGGCGGCCTCTGCGGCCTCGGAAGCATTGATGGCTTCTTTGAGCTTGCTGGCATGATCTACAGTTGCAGCTTCGAGCGCCTCCTTGTGCTTCTGCTCCAGCTCCTGGGTCCGCTGCGCGACAAGCTTTTCAATTTCCTCGTCCTTGTCGCGGAGTTTGGCGGCAAGTGCCTGCTCGCGCGCGGCAAGATCTTCTTCGTGAGCATCAAGCCCAATGCGGCGCTGCGTCAAGAGAGCTTCCTCAGCGGCAACCCTTTGCGCAGCTTCCTCTTGTGCCCTCTCCATGTCAGATTGCCTCAGGAGGAGCTCCGTCAAACTTTGGCTCACTTGTTCCCGGCTGGCGGTCAACTCCTGAAGGGCATCGGCGTACCAGATTTGCATTTGTTCAACGCATTTCTAGAAGTCCGCCTCAGCTGCTTTGACAACTGCAGCTCTGGAATCTGCCTTCTCCTTTCGAGCATGGTGGAGCGCTTGGAGCTTGCGGAAATTATCGCCCATGGCCTGGAGGAGCCGATCTTCTTCAGATTTTCTGCTGCTAGCGCATGGTTCATCAACAATCTCGAGCCCGGCAGCGGTGATGACTTCTTCATAAAAAGTTTCCCCTTCGGTCGGCGCTCCAATACTTGCCGTCCCCGGTAAGTTAACGAATAGGTTGTCGCCAACCTTGAGATATTTGCTCGATGAGGGAGCCTCGGATGTCGATGGCTGATCTTCGGCAATCATCTTGCCGGTGGCTGGGGGCTCTGTGGCCCGTGTAGCGCCTGGCGCTCCTGCGGCAGGAATGCCGTCAGTATGGTCATCAGTCTCCTCGCCGGCCCTCTCGGCAAGTTCCTTGGCGGCTTCCTCGGCAGCAGCTTTGCTGACCTCGACCGTGGCGTCTTTGGTGGCCCCGCTAGCGGCGATCTTGTCAGCTTCGGCGGCAGCGTCTCTGGCGGTCTCCTTGATGACGACATCGACCTCCATGTGTTCCATCACAGGGAATTCTGGAGGACGAAGGAGGAAAGCAAAATCAAATCAAGAATTGGAGTTCAGAAAGATAAAGGAAAGAATCACATGTGCTCTGAGGCAAGAAGTCACCTGCGTCGGGTTGAGGAGGGGTAGCTTCACCCCTCCCGGCAACATTGGTTGCCGGGGAAAGGTTGCCGGTGCCCATGTTTGCCGGCTCCTCCTCTTTCGAGGTAGGCTCGTCGGTAGGAGCTCTTGCCGGAGATGCGCTTGTGGGTGGCATGGTTGACGGAGGCGGCACGATGGGGGCATCCTCCAATGACTCTCCCTGTTGCTGTTCTTCTCTTGCAAGCCCAAAAATGTAAGCTGCAAAGATAGAAACCTCAGCGCCCGCCAGAGGAAAATGAGTAGTGAACTCACGCTGGGGGCTGCGCTGGGGGTTGCGTCGAGGGCTAAGCTCCGGGCTGATGGTGATAGTTTCTGGCACGCTTGTAGAGCTTGTCGGGGGCTCGTCGCCCGTGGAGGTCTTCGCCCTCTTCGCCATCCTTTCCGCCAAGGTTTCTGCCTCACTGCAGAGACAAGACAAAGCAAGGCAATAAGATCAATCGAATTCAGAATTTGGGAGATAAAGACTGTGACAGGATGCTTACTCTTCCTCTTCTCGTTCCGAGCTGAAGCCAGAGATGTCGAAATCGACCCCCGTTGCGATGTCCGTATGGGGAGGCAGAGGAGGGCTCCTGGGTCGCTTGGCTGCAGCAGGTGCAGGGGGTTGGCGTGACTCTGCCTCCTCAGCCTCCGGTGCTATTGTGTGAGACGCCCCTGCCGCCACAATGGTTGCCGCTGGTGTGTGTCTCGCGCGCCGCACGGGTTGCTGTCGAACTCCTTGCCGCGGTGCAGCCTTGCCGGCCGCCCCCTTGCCGGGAGCCTCGCTGCTCGAAGAAGTTTGGCTTGCTGGGACGCCAGAGGCGGCTTTCCGAAGGACACATTTTGCCTTCTTTGGAGCTGGGAGCTCCTCCTGCGGCCGTTCTTCGGCTGCGTCCTCGTCCGATAAGCTCTCGGCGACTGCGCCGCTCTGTTCCCCGGCAGCCTTATCCTCCCCGGCAGGTTTCTCCTCCAATACGACTTCTGCGTCACTAGTTTCTCATTCCGTGAAGCCAACACTGCCGGCCTCCGCGGCAAGATTCGCCTCTTCCACTCTAGTGGCAATATACACCACTTCTTCATCAGTGGTGGCGCGGATGAAGTTTGTTTCTTCCCGGATGGCCCTCTCCGACAAGTTGTCGAAGAACTTTTGTGCCTCCTCCGCAGATGGCTCGACCCAGGTCACGTCAAGGCCATGGGCGTTGAACGTTGGCATTGCGGCAATGATTGACCCTAGGGCGGAGTAGTTGCACAAAGGGACAATTCTCACCGACAACCTATGTTTGTCCTCGCGCTGAAATAGTCTGTGGCGGAGAGCGCCAAGCTGCATAATTGTCAAGTTATTGTTCAGCCCGGGGCGCAGCCTCATGATATCTGCCGCGTTCCGGTACTCCCAAGCTGGTCTCCCCTTATCCTGTAGAGGGGCGATGTGGCGGTGAAGGAAATCAGAGCCAATCATCTCTATTGTGAGCCCGACAGCTTTCAAGCGGAGGATCCTAGTGGTGGCGATCGCGAGCTTGTCATCTTGAGCATCGAGATCACTCCAGTCCTCGCCACGGATCACCTTCTGCCATCGGGGTGAACAGAATGGATGGGGATCTGCTTCCTTAATCAAGCACCACTCGGACCGCCATTCTTCCCACTTCTCGCGGTAAACCCCATCTGGATATATCTCCTTGTTCCATGCCCATGGGATCCAGGCGATAGAACCGGCAAGGCTTCCCCTTTTTGGAGGCGAGGAATAAAATAATGGCGGAAGAGGGCGGTGTTGGGAACTACTCCGGCAAAGTTTTCGCAAAGATGAGCAAAGATAGACATGCATGTTACGACATTCGGTGTGAAATCTAGGAGATGGAAGCCGTATGTATACATGATGTCGTTGAAGAAATTAGAGAATGGAGGGCAGAGCCCGCAATAAAAATAAGCGGCAAAGAAGGGATATTTGTCTGGTCCGCCTTTGGAAGAAGAACCTGGGGCCACGCGAGTCGCGGGGTGAGCCTTCGTCTCCCTCGCCCACATACACTAGTACCGGTTCTTCAAGGCTTCCGCGTCGAGCGTTGGAGCGAAGACGACGTACTTCTTCCGCATCTTCACCAGCTCGCTCTCCGGGACATCAGCCTTCGTCTCCTTGCCCTTGCTCTTGCTAGCCTTGGGTGGCATGGTGGTTGCGAAGGCGGAAGTCGAGGATAGAGCGGGTGTGGAGGCGGCGAGCGGATGAGGAGAAGTTCTGCTCTGGGCTCGGAAGAGAGAAGGTAATGGAGGATTCCAGATTGGAAAGAAGAAGGGGTAAATGAGCAGTGCCTTTGCGGATTCCTTTTTATGGGGAAGGAGCGAGGCCGCCTCTTTTACTGCCCAATGTGAATACGCCTATACGAGCGCGCTGCGGCCGTGGCCGTTCAGCGCACGCTTCCCATGTCGCGCATTCAACGCGCGTAGTGGGGAAGCGCAGTAAGCGGAATAATTACAAGCAGTTAACCCCTGCCACGCGTGCCTGCGCACTGTTTGGGCCTAGCCCAACAACGCCTCGCACTCGTGTGTGGCCTAGGCCCGGGGGCTCCTGTCAGTGTACTAATTATTGGGCCTTTAGCACCCCGTACTTGTACACGGGCAGTTGTAGCCATACTTGCGGCAAGGCTAGTCGGGGGAACAACTGAAGATTAATCCAAGGTTATCAAAGAGACATTCAAGCCAAGGGTCAGAAGATAAGGAGAACTGGATACCAGAGGCTCGGCTCCCGGCAAGATCTTGCCGGGGTAGCCCGCCGAGCCCGGCAAGATTCGCACCCGGCAAGGTTTCGCCACTGTGCCACTGCTCCAGCGCAGCGACCGGCCTGGCATTCTGGTCCCATCTCTGTATGCGTGGCAAGGCGCTAGTGGAGGCAAGCTTAAGCGGTGCTGATGGGATGGCCCCTTTTTCCATCCCCAAGAAAGTAGGGACACCTAAACGGACACCTCACGGTGCATTAAATGCATTTGTCCTAAACCGTCAGTGGTTAGGTATGATAACCATGTAGCTACTTTACACCTCGCAAATGAGCAGTTTGCCGCTGTGGTGACCCCTTTGAACATATAAAAGGAGGCCCAAGGCAACTGCTACAGGGGAGAACTCTAGAGAGTGCACTCTCGGCCCATTCTGCATGCGTAGCTGCTGCACGAACATACTGTTCATTGCAAGCGCTCCAAGAACTGGGACGAAAATCTTGATAATAAACTAAAGCAGGAGTAGGGTTTTACGCTGATCAGCGGCCCGAACCTGGGTAAAAATCCCCTCGCGTTGATCTTCGGTTCTGCTCTTTGTGCATACCTCTCTCCCTGCCGAACCATAAAGGGGTCCTTCGGATCCCATATGTGTCGTACGCCAACACACTATTTGCAATTGAGATTTATTTTAATTTCTTGCAAATACAAATCAATTCATCTTGAGCCTTTTGGCTTAATACGAGCAAGAATTGATATGCAAAATTCTTAGTGATTTCTTCAAATTGATGTGTTGGGATCACAAGGTAGTCATTAGATCTACTGCTTTCGCAAAATATGTTGCCTTATGCATCATAAGGCATTATATCGATCCAGATCTCAGCATCTGGTTATTCTGTATTAGCAATCCCTGTGATACAAATGAACTCAAGGGCAAATGTTTGAAGCTCACTTCAACCTTCAACCCGACATCACCAAAGGTGACGGGACCCTTTGGGCATGGAGAACGTAATGGTTGAATATGTCTCAACAGACATGTTTGGAGACTATGAACAGTCTCTCAATCTCCTCAGTGGTCAATATAATTTATGTCCATTTCTGATGTTCTAATAAGAACATGAGCATTGTTGTCATCATATATTGTATATCACAATATTGTATCAGCAATTCTGTACAAATACATATTTGTATGTATTCTATATATCTGACTTTGATTTTTCATTTTGAGAATCTTCAAATCTATATATAGATATCTACGGGGGTCAATCTGATGAAAGATGATATGTGCCTGGTGGATATATGCACCATGAACTCTATACTTAGGGAAGTGAGATATTTCCACTCTCGCTAAGAGAAAATGAGATATTTTAACTATCGCTAGACGCGATGATGTAATTGTTGGCTCAACTCGAGTCATATTTACTATCCCTATGGGTACTTGAGTAGAATCAAGGATGCTTTATCGTGTCTGGATCAACTCGTACCATACTAAAATATAGAGATATCTGTCAAAATAGTTTCCATAGCAAAACTTATGATGACAACAAAGAGGAATATCTTCTCTTTCCATATGCAACGGATATGGCAAGCACATTCTCTATGCATCATCAGGATTGTACTACACATACTACAAAACCCGTAGCACATGTTGCGTATAAGATAGTTTTCCAGAATGTCTTTTGCATGACAAGCTTGGCATTCTCGCCTTTGGTCATCATTGACATTGGGTTGAAACCGAAACTATCAGCAATTCCAATGGTTTATTATTATTATGATGCTAAATTCTAACAATATTTGGATTTTTTGTGCACTCCATGTGACACAGGGATGCAAATTTTAAGGCTCGCACACCTTAAAGTGTACGCTGAACCACTCAGACTCCTTGAATATATCAAGTCGAGGTAAGTGGCTCTTCCCAACCATTGACTAGACTATTCAGGTATTCATGGTTTTTGAAAGACACATCTACACGATGGTCCCAAGTGTGCTTTATCCACATGAAACCATTGGTTCATTATCCTGAACATCCATTTCAATCAAAATCAAATGAACAATTGCAGAACTCTCCTTGCGTGCCTTCACTATGGCCCTAGGATTGAAGGTTCGCACTTTATCCTATATGTCTGGACTCAAAATGGTTTGGTAGAATCCTTTATGCAAAGAGTTAAGCTCATTGCATTATCTTTACTCTGGAGTTGCAACTTACCAACTTTACATTGGAGTCATGTGCTTTTACACGCTCATGACCAAACTGCATAATATTATTCCCTCTATCTTTGATACGTGGAAATCTACCAAGTATTTCCCATCTGCGGTAATCCGGTTACACACCGATATCACCACCCCGGCAGACATCATTGGCCCCTCAAAATATAGTTGGGATATATGTGAGGGATAACTGTATTTCCGTCAATACCTCAAGCCCCTCACATGTGAAGTTATTCAAAGCCAGTATGCTGATTCAATGAGGAACATTTCCAGGCATTAGGTGGAGATTTCAAGTACCATTGAGAATGCCAGGAAATTAGTGGAATTTTCACACATTTCTGCCTCAAATCCACGTACTCAAAGATCTGAACCATGCGTTCAGAAGATTTGCAACACATTGCAAATAACCTGCCAGATTCATTTACTGACTATAAAGGTGTCACGCAATCCTACAATCCTGGAAAAAATGCCTGAAAGAGTGAAGGTACCAACAAAAACCACTCCACACCCCGTTCGATGCAACAGGGGGAGATGTATGTCAAAAGTACATCAGGATTCAGCTTCTCGCAAGCAAGGATATTAAGGCCTCTGAATCAGTAAATGCAAGTCAACTCCATGTTGACAGACACCTAATGGGTAGTATACACCCAGTGGATGGGAAACCTCCACCAACCCAGGTCATAGTGCACACAATGACCGGGACATCAGAATACCCGACTCAACCGCATTGGGAAATCGCGAGCAGTCACCATGGGTAACGATATTTCCATCAACAATATATTGATATATAGATTCTGGAGAAACATATAATCGGAAGTCTACAATTGTCGACATGCATTTCTCAACTAGATTGCAAAACCTTTCAAGTGATTCAGATCTAAAGACCATGGCCATGGCAAAGTGTGAACAACACTGGGACTGAACTCAAGCAAAGGGTATAATCTAGGTAGAAATGATCTTGCTCAATAATCGGAAGGTATTCATAAACAATACCTACGCCAGTTTTCTTCTGGAAACAGAATTGAGAGAAACGAGGTGGTGAAACAAAGAGCAAGTATTGTAGCACAAGGGTTCATGCAAATACCTAACTATTCTCCAGAGGTGGAATCTGATCTTTCTGATAACTTATATCATTGGCAATACAAAATCATCCATCTCTGCAGCTGATAGATGTAGTGATTACATATCCATGTAGATCACTTGATTCAGATATAGATGGTTCCCGATGGAATCTCACATCTGAATCAAAATGGAAAATGCAACATACATTGTGTAAAATCAATAAGTCACCATACGACTTATCATTGTCGGTACATTTGGTACAACCGACGTAGTGAGTCCCTTCAATGCAAGGATTACTCCTACAATGATGATTACCCATGTGTGTTCATCATACAAAAGGATTTATCCTGTAATGACGAAGCACGTGATCATCTTATGACGGATTTGAGATGAAGGAATTGGGTAAAATCTCGAGCACCTTCACTCATACATTATGGTACACCACATTGTCTATATCCAGATTATATTGGAGAAATTGATTGTGGACAAGTCTTATCCATCCATATTTTCCATGGTTATTCATTCTCTAGACGTAGAGAAAGATCCATTAAAACCATGCGTTGATGGGAATGTGATATTGGGACATACAGTTCCATATCCTAGTGCCATTGGACCCACCACACATAATTGGTTGGGGCTCAAGCAAGAATATCTTTCGATATCTCCAAGGCATCAAACATTTTGTCCTAATCTTCCAGTTACAGATAAATCTGGATACCGATATCATTGGATACATCGATCAGATCCCTACTATGTCAGATCGTAGACAAGGTTTGTGTTCCTGCTATGTATGATAGCCATCTCATGACAGTCTTCGAAACAGACCTCGTGGCTACATCCACCAACCATTATCTCAAAGATAATGTTGCTTGTGTTGCTCAGATGCAAACAGGTTATGTAATAACCAATATCGCTATATTGCATATCTTGCAAGTCAAATCATGTGACTGACTTGTTCATCAAGTCTCTACCAACTTCTACATGCCATAAATATGTTCATGGAATTGGTATGTGATGGCTTCAGAATTTGCAAGAATCAGGGGGAGTACCTTCCTGAATTGTTCCTGTCCAAAGCATCATATTATACTCTTTTCCCTTCATGAGTTTACTTTACAGGTTCTCATAAAGGTTTTTAATGAGGTAATATCAACACGAGATCATATGTCATACTTTCTGTTTTCCCCACCGGGGTTTTTAAGAAAGTATATACGACATGTTTGTTGTCCCTTAAATTCTATGGGTTTCACATATTGAGTTAAAGGAGACACTCACAATTATACGTTGCTTCACTTTCTCCTTATTTTCCCAGTGGGTTTGCAGGAGTTTTGGCAACATATCAAACACTATGTTCCTCATATTTTTCCCACAGGGTTTTTCGAGGAACTTATATTCAGACGATGATACATCTTGGACAAAGCGGAGATTAGGGGGAGTGTTAAGAATTCATTATGTGGATAATCTCCACTTAATCCTAACTGTTATACAGTTACGCTCCCGAAGGGATGCGACTCTTGCCTCTCTCTCTCTCTACAACCAACATACGCTCAGTCGTGTCTCTCTGAAACAACAAATCCCTACGGGATGTATTTATATGCAACTGAATGATTAATAAATGACACCGATTTCATTACTTGTCCTGGCTATTGTCTCTCGTTTAACTTTTACAGTAGGAATCCCGTGGCAGCGAGTGGCATCGGCAAGTTGCTAGGCGGGGCTGGCTTGTGCAAGGCATGCTAAGGCCCAGGAGGTGCCTGCAGGCATGTGGCTAAGGTGGCCCAAGTTGGGTGGCTAGTGCAGTTGCGCAGGATGCAAGGCGAGCGACGGAATAGGCCACGGCGCGTGCGACTAGGACGGCTGGTGAGGCCGGCGTGCGTGGCATGCCGTGCAGGAAGCTGCAAAATGTGCAAAGTCAAGGATACCGTGAGATTTGTTTGAGAAAAAAAAGGTGCAGTCCTTGTGCGTGCATGGAGGATCTATTAGTGGACCAAGACGAGAGAAGGGAATTGTGCGGAGGGATCACTTGGTCAGGTTTGCATGAAAATTTCTCTTGTGGGTCATGTTTGCTAAGAGTGCTTGGTGCGTGTATGTTAAGGACGGCAGCACGCGCATAAGGCTTGAAGGAGCCTGGAATGCGCCGTGGCAGGATCATGCAAACACAGGGCGTCAAGTAATGCACGGAGATGTGCGGGCAGACACGACGCAAGGTGGAGCATGGTTGCAGTCGGATAATTTCGGATGGGTCAGACTGGACAGTCTGATGGATCGATAGGGATGTTGGTCAAAGCAGAAGACGATAGTGATTTCAGCGTGGATGATCAGTGGTTCTCTGCAGTGGGGGTTGAGACAGTGTGGGCTAGCTACCCGGGAGACTCGACCCAGAAGTCTTCTGCCCCAGAAGTCTGCCACCATCAACATCGGCCGGTGATGATCAGTGGTTCTCTGCAGTGGGGGTTGAGACAGTGTGGGCTAGCTACCCGGGAGACTCGACCAGGATAGCAGAGGCTCAACGCGGCGATAGCAGCGAGGCGTGCGGTAAGCACGGGACACAGCGACATGCGAAGGCACTGGTGGTCAGACAAGTGGTCAGACAAATTGTGCAGGGGTGCTGAAGCAGTGTTGATGAGCACCAGATTCAAGTTGATGACTGGGTCTATCGGTGCCGGAAGATAGACAGGAGTTGACCATGCAGAATCTGAGAAAGTGGCGGAGAGTCTGAAATTGTCAAAAGCTGAGAGAGTACATGGCCGTATATTCTGTGGAGTTTAGTGCACATGGCAAAGTGCGGATGACAAATACAGAAGGAGGCGGATTGCTATAGCTGTGGGACATGCCAGAGACTATCCGGAAGAAGGGTGAGAGAACTGCGAATTTGACTCAGGGTGACACAGGGCGACGGTGAAATTCCTTCAAGTTTCAGACAAGCAGTCAAGAAAGAGCGGTGACGTTGAGTTCAGGTAACTCTTATATGTGGCGTCCAATATCACTAGTAGAAAACAGGGAACTAGTCCCGGTTCCGGAGGACCTTTAGACCTGGTTTTGGAACCGGGACAAAAGGGTCAGGACTAAAGCCCAAAACCTTTAGTCCCAGTTCGCTTACGAACCGGGACAGAAGGGGCTCCACGTGGCTGCTGCGGGGCGCCCAGGCAGGAGGACCTTTAGTCTCGGTTGGTAACACCAACCGGGACCAAAAGGCTTCCATGCGTCAGCAGCTCACAGGCGCTGGGGTTTTTGTTTTTG
The DNA here is from genome assembly GCA_011799875.1 of Thinopyrum elongatum. Taxonomy (NCBI): domain Eukaryota; kingdom Viridiplantae; phylum Streptophyta; class Magnoliopsida; order Poales; family Poaceae; genus Thinopyrum; species Thinopyrum elongatum. Next base: position 674,906,197 of record CM022298.1, read on the forward strand.
TTTTTTAAAGGGGGGGGGGGGTTTGGGGTTTTGGAGGGTTAATTTAGGGGTTTCATATTGTGTTAGCTAGCTAATAGAGAGAAGTGACCTCTCTTTCTCCGTGCTTGATCGACGCTGGCTACTATACATATAGAGAGAACTCGACACACTAGCTAGTAAGCAAATGAAGGAACCATATTAATTACACAAGATCGTCATGAACATATACAGATATAAGTGACCTCTCTTCCTCCGAGAGATTGGTCGAACAACAAGTTTTCGTATATATATCCGACGCTACTACTACATATATACAAGATAACATCTCTTACAATCCCTAACATCTAAAATCCATTTCAATTTCCACATGGAATTCTCCCTTCTCATTTATGACGTGGTCAAGAAAGAATCCCGCCAATTCCTCTTGAATTGCTCGTATGCGATCATGTGGTAGGAGTTCACACCGCATCTGCCACATCTAATTTAAAGAAGGGGGTCAATATATATATATATATATATATATATATATATATATATATATATATATATATATATATATATATATATATATATATGAATGAAACTCAACACAATTGATGGTAATAAAATAAAATTGTGAATATTATTGTTTACATACTTCATATTGTTGGTCAGAGTAGCCCCGCTCAGAGGTCGCGCTGCGGATGAACTCGCAAATGTAGTATCCACAAAAATTATTCCCGCCTTCCTGCCACAAGCACTTTACGAGAATAGAGTTCAATCAAGCATGATAAATGGTATTGATGAAACTAGAATCAATGGGAGATGCGCGGAACTAGCTAGTACTACTTACTTTCGGGTGTGTAAATCGCAACTCCCTCGGCAGTCCCAGAACGATTCCGGTGAACTCTTTCCAAACCTTGCCAGACAAAGAAAATAATTACTTGATATCCGGAAATGAACAAAGTTGCCGATATGATATGGTGCGATAATGATCGATTGAACTTACTTTTGGAGCATTGCAGTCATGTCCGCATACTTATTGGGATCTTTTCGTCTCTAGTCTAAGACAGTTACTACTCCCCGGCCAAGCTTAATCTCTAGCAGAATAAGGTGGAAGCTGCGCATGCATGCATAACTCATCAATTACATTACTATAACCTCGAGTAAGCGAAACCGAATATGCACAAGACAGTAACACTCACTTGAAATTGTACGGAAAGAGTATTTTCCCTTTGTTTTGATTTCGAAGCAACGATTGTAGCAAATTGTCCTCGGTATCCATGTATCCATGTACCATTCATGCAATCTTCGCATCATCGTTGTTAGAGGAGGATGATCAGGTTTGACGAGAGGCTTACCGTACTCGTATCTGAAGATATCTACTACCTCTAACAATTCAAACTGTACATCATCGCCCAGGTAATCAGCAGGATTGGTACCGGGCACTAGCCCCGGATGATTAGCGACGATATCGCTAGACACCTTGAGCGGGGGACACGATTACTTCGCCTATTCGCCGAGCTGGGGAATTGTTTTCCCACTTATTCGTTTTGCTTCTCTTGCAGCACTGCAAGTACTTCCTGACCGCTGCGCTTCCTTATATGTCCTTTCAATAACGCGCTCATAGTTGGATTGCGGCGGAGACGGAGGTGGTCGCTTAAGGGCACGCAGAGTGCGCTTCACTTTCACCTGATCTATTGTTTCCTTCGGAGGTGGAGGTTTCCGTGCAAAATGGGCCTACACTTCGGCAGCACTAATTTCCGCGTTTTCCTCATCGGTCCTCTCATATGGTAACTTTTCCTGAGGCTTGAGGCTTGGATCGTATTTGAAATTCTTCCCGCCTCTTGTACTGCTAGGGTTTAAGCTTCTGTCACTCTCGCAACCCATCATCTAATAACTACTCCACAATGCATTCCCTTAGGCCCAAATATGGTGAAGTGTCATGTAGTCGACGTTAACATGACACCACTAAGGGAATCACAACATGCATACCATCAAAATATCGAACAGATAGCAAGTTCACATGATTACTTGCAACAAGATTTCTCCCGTGACCTCATGAACAAAAGTAACTACTCACAAATGATAATCATGCTCAAGATTAGAGGGGTATTAAATAGCATAATGGATCTGAACATATAATCTTCCACCAAATAAACCATATAGTAATCAACTACAAGATGTAATCAACACTACTAGTCATCCACAAGCACCAATCTAAGGTTCCGGTACAAAGATTGAACACAAGAGATGAACTAGGGTTTGAGAGGAGATGGTGCTGTTGAAGATGTTGATGGAGATTGCCCTCCCGAAGATGGGAGAGTTGTTGGTGATGATGATGACGATGATTTCCCCCTCCGGGAGGGAAGTTCCCCCGGCGGAATCGCTCCGCCGGAGGGCAAAAGTGCTCCTGCCCAAGTTCCGCCTCAAGGAGGCGGCGCTTCGTCCCGAAAGTCCTCTCCTAATTTTTTCTAGGTCAAAATGACTTATATACCAGAAGAGGGGCACCGGAGGTGGGCCGAGGAGGGCACAACCCACCAGGGCGTGCCTGGGCTCCCTGGCGCGCCTGGGCTCCCTGGCATGCCTGGGTGGGTTGTGCCCACCTGGTGGGCCCCCTCTGGTACTTATTTGCTCCAATAATTCTTATATATTCCATAAAAATACTCCGTGAAGTTTCAGATCATTTGGAGTTGTGCAAAATAGGTGGCCTGACGTAGCTTTTTCAGGTCCAGAATTCTAGCTGCCAGTATTCTCCCTCTTTGTGTGAACCTTGCATATTATGAGAGAAAAGGCATTAGAATTACTCCAAAAAGCATTATTATACGTAAAAACAATATAAATAATAGTAGGAAAACATGATGCAAAATGGACGTATCAACTCCCCCAAGCTTAGACCTCGCTTGTCCTCAAGCGAAAACCGAAATCGAAAAACATGTACACATGCTTAGAGAAAGAGGTGTCGATAAAAACAAAATATGGACATAGAAGCATCATGTATATTATTATAACAGCAACAAACTTTAACATAAAAATTTATCATAGAACTTTTATCATATAACTTCTATCATAGACTTCTCATGAACACGTAACAATTCATCACAACATCGAAGTATAAAGCTTAAACTCCATTGAAAACCAACAAACTATGTTCTCAGTCAACTTTGCAACTACAATTCATCATCTTTTCAGGAAGGGTCACGTATTGGAGCCTTTTTGGCCAGTCCACATACTCAACCATCATATAGTCTTCTATGATTGCTAACACTCAACGCATACACATGAGCAAAAAGTTTCAACCGGACACATAGAAAGATAGGGGCTTATAGTTTTCGCCACCCAACATATTCACCGCAAGGGTGATGTCAACAATAATAACTCATGCTACCCATATCCAACTGGATATATGTGCCTAGATCTTTCCTCACCACATGATGCTTGCCAAAAGAGAAAAATAAAAAGGAATAGAGACAAATACTTTGACTCTTGCATAAAAGTAAATACATAAAAGTAAAAGATAGGCCCTTCGCAGAGGAAAGCAGAGGTTGCCATGAGCTTTTCATTTGTATGCTCAATCTCTTAATGCAAAAGAACGTCACGTTATATTGCCCCTTATGATAGCAACCTTTATTATGCAGTCTGTCGCTTTTATTCTTTGCCATCACAAGTTCGTACAACGCTCAATTTTCTCTTACACTAAATGATACAACACTTTTAGAAGCAATTTTTATTGCCTTTTTGCACCGATGACAACTTACTTGAAGGATCTTACTCAATCCGTAGGTAGGTATGGTGGACTCTCAAAACAAGATTTGGGTTTAAGGGTTTTGGATGCACAAGTAGTATCTCTACTTTGTGCGAAATTTTTGGCTATCAAAGATAGGGGGCAAGCACCACATGTTAAAGGATCTATGACAATATAACTTCTATGTGAATATGAACAAACATAAATCATTATGTTGTCTTCCTTGTTCAACGTCAACAATTTTGGCATATAATATTTTGACGGGAGCTCACAATCACAAAAGATGTCCAAGATAGTGTATTTGCATGTGAATCTTCTCTTCCCTTATTAATTATTTCATGAATTGCATCATTGACCAATGTTATGTTTGTAAGTCTCCAATAAAATTTTCTACTTATACTTTTCCTTATGTGATGTCATTACTTACCATAAGATTTGCATATGATCTTTTTCATTTATTTCCTTTCTTTTTATTAAACATGAAAGAAAAACAAAACAAAACTCAAACTAAAATTTATTATATATCTCGCACACGATTACAAGGATAGATCACTAAGCAAACACTTGAAAAGAAAGGATCGAACTAAACTTTTATTCATCTAAAGCAAAAGATAACTATGGATTGAACTAAGATAAGTAAAGGCAAAATATACTCGAGGTGATACGATACCGAGGCATAAGCCAAGGGGAGTGCCCATACCCGATACTCAATTTTCCTTTGGTGATGAAGAAGGAGGTGGTGTTGATGAAGTAGTAGCAATCTTATCCTTCAAGCTCAAAAGATACTCCAATCTACGGATGACGCTCTGGAGGGCGATGATATGCTCTTGCAATAGAATATTTTCACGGGTGAGATATTTATTTTGCACACGAACCGTTTCGATGATCCGAAAGGCTTCAATCTCAGTCGGGGTAAGATGATCATAGTAAGGTTTAAGGATATCTTCTTCTTCCTCCTCTGCTGGCAAGGCTTGCTCGACCACCGGCGCTTGATCTCCAGTGGCCTCCTTGCTCTTGTCCTCTTTGACGACTTCTTTGGGATCTTCTCTCTTCAACTCGATCTTCATCAACCAAGCCTCCTCTTCTACGTTGTTGGAGGAGGGAGAAGACATGATGCCTGGCTTAATAGATCTAACAAAAAACAGCAAGAGAAGAAAACAGAAGATTTCACCGTGATATGGTGGTCAATAGGTTCGGGGGTTATATACAGATTTTTTTATCTTGGGAAACAAGCAAACGGAAGATAAACGGAGTCCGGAAGGTACCCGAGGTGGGCACAACCCACCTGGGCGCGCCTAGCAAGCTAGGCGCGCCCTGGTGTCTTGTGCCCAAGAGGGGTGCCTTCCTGGTTGTTTCTTTTTTTCCTAATTTTTGATATATTCCAAAACTGACAGAATATTTTTGCGGATTTTTCGGAGTCCGTTTACTTACCGTATCACGTACCTCCTCCTTTTTCACGATTCTGGAGTATTCCGGAAGGTTTCCTTTATGTGTTCTTCTGGTGTCATAGTTTGGATAATATTGCTTTCAACATTAATGGGCGTACCTGAGATATAATGTTTTATTCTTTGCCCATTAACAACCTTCGGGTTAGTTCCCTCGGCATTATTTATTTTGATAGCTCCAGATCGATAAACCTCCTCGATAACATAGGGTCCTTCCCATTTGGAGATGAGTTTTCCTACAAAGAATCTGCAACGAGAGTTGTACAAAAGAACATATTCTCCAACTTTAAACTCACGCTTTTGGATTCTCTTATCATGCCATCTTTTAACTTTTTCTTTAAATAACTTAGAATTTTCATAAGGTTGGGTTCTCCATTCATCTAGTGAGCTCATATCAAATAACCTCTTTTCATCGGCAAGTTTGAAATCATAGTTGAGTTCTTTAATTGCCCAATATGCTTTATGTTCTAACTCAAGAGGTAAATGACAAGCTTTTCCATAAACCATTTTATAAGGAGACATACCCATAGGATTTTTATATGTTGTTCTGTAAGCCCAAAGTGCATCATCTAATTTTTTAGACCAATTCTTTCTGGACCTATTGACAGTTTTTTGTAATATTAACTTTATTTCTCTATTTCTAAGTTCAACTTGGTCACTAGACTGAGGATGATAGGGTGATGCAATTCTATGGTTAACATCATACTTAGCAAGCATTTTACGGAAAGCACCATGAATAAAATGTGAACCACCATCAATCATTAAATATCTAGGGACTCCAAACCTTGGGAAAATAACTTCCTTAAGCATTTTAATAGAGGTGTTGTGATCAGCACTACTAGTTGGAATAGCTTCTACCCACTTAGTAACATAATCAACAGCAACCAAAATATGAGTATACCCATTAGAGGAAGGAAAAGGTCCCATGTAATCAAAACTCCAAACATCAAATGGTTCAATAGCAAGTGAATAATTCATAGGCATTTCTTGACGCTTACCAATATTACCAATTCTTTGACATTCATCACAAGATAAAACAAACTTACGGGCATCCTTGAAGAGAGTAGGCCAATAAAAACTAGATTGCAATACCTTGTGAGCAGTTCTGTCCCCCGCATGATGCCCTCCATAAGCTTCAGAGTGACATTTCCGTAGAATTTGTCCCTGGTCATGCTTAGGTACACAACATCTAATAATACCATCTACTCCTTCTTTAAAAAGATGTGGGTCAACCCAAAAGTAGTGCCTTAAATCATAGAAGAATTTTTTTCTTTTGTTGGTATGTGAAACTAGGTTGTATGTATTTAGCAACAATGTAATTAGCATAGTCAGCATACCAGGGAGTGTTATGAGAAACGTTTATTGCAGCTAATTGTTCATCAGGAAAATTATCATTAATAGGTTGTGGGTCATCAAGGATATTCTCTAACCTAGACAAGTTATCAGCAATGGGGTTCTCAGCTCCCTTTCTATCAGTGATATGTAAGTCAAATTCTTGTAGCAAAAGAACCCACCTAATAAGTCTAGGCTTATCATCTTTCTTTTCCATAAGGTATTTTATAGCAGCATGATCAGTGTGAACAATCACTTTAGAATCAACAATGTAAGATCTAAATTTGTCACAAGCAAACACAACTGCTAAAAATTCTTTTTCAGTAGTAGCATAATTGCGTTGGGCACTGTCTAGAGTTTTACTAGCATAATGAATAACATTTAGTTTCTTATCAACTCTTTGTCCTAGAACAGCACCAATAGCATAATCACTAGCATCACACATAATTTCAAAAGGCAAGTTCGAATCTGGTGGTTGAACAATAGGTGCAGAAATTAAGGCTTTCTTAAGTGTTTCAAAGGCTTCTACACAATCATCATCAAAAACAAATGGAACATCCTTTTGTAAAAGATTTGTAAGAGGCCTAGAAATTTTAGAGAAGTCTTTAATAAATCTCCTATAGAAACCAGCATGACCGAGGAAACTACGAATACCTTTGATATCTTTAGGACATGGCATTTTCTCAATTGCATCAACTTTAGCTTTATCCACCTCAATACCTCTTTCAGAAATTTTATGTCCCAAGACAATACCTTCATTAACCATAAAGTGGCACTTCGCCCAATTCAAGACAAGATTAGTTTGCTCGCATCTCTGCAAAACTCGATCAAGGTTGCTTAAGCAATCATCAAAAGAAGTTCCGTAAACGGGAAAATCATCCATGAAAACCTCAACAATCTTTTCACAAAAATCAGAGAATATAGCAGTCATACATCTTTGAAAGGTAGCAGGTGCATTACATAAACCAAAAGGCATACATCTATAAGCATAAGTTCCAAAAGGACAAGTAAAGGTGGTTTTCTCTTGATCAGGTTGTGAAACAGGTATTTGAGAAAAACCAGAATATCCATCGAGAAAACAAAAGTGTGATGCTTAGATAATATTTCTAGCATTTGATCAATAAAAGGCAAAGGGTAATGATCTTTTCTAGTTGCTTTATTTAATTTTCTAAAATCAATTACCATTCTGTAGCCAGTAACAATTCTTTGTGGGATAAGTTCATTTTTATCATTAGGAACAACAGTAATACCTCCCTTCTTAGGGACACAATGAACAGGACTTACCCATCTACTATCAGCTATAGGATAGATTATACCTGCTTCTAGAAGCTTCAATATTTCAGTTCTTACCACTTCTTTCATTTTAGGATTTAAACGTCATTGGTGATCGACAACGGGTTTAGCATCAGGTTCCATATTAATTTTGTGCTGACAGAGAGTGGGACTAATGCCCTTTAAATCATCAAGAGTATATCCAATAGCAGCTCGGTGCTTCTTCAGAACCTTCAATAATCTTTTTTCTTCATGTTCTGAAAGGTTAGCACTAATAATAACAGGATATATCTTTTTCTAATCAAGATAAGCATATTTCAAAGTGTCTGGCAATTGTTTTAATTCAAACACAGGATCACCTTTAGGTGGAGGAGGACCTCCTAGAGTTTCAATAGGAAAATTGTGTTTAAGCAGAGGTCGTTGTTCAAAGAAAATTTTATCTATCTCATTTCTTCCATGCATATGCATATCATTTTCATGGTCTAGCAAATACTGTTCTAGTGGATCTGTAGGAGGCACGGCAATAGAGGCAAGAACAATTATTTCATCCGTACTAGACAATTCTTTCTTATGATGTTTTCTACTAAACTTAGAAAAATTAAACTCATGAGACTCATCACCAAAACTAACACCGACAGTTTGTTTCTCACAATCTATTTTAGCATTAACGGTGTTCAAGAAAGGTCTACCAAAGATAATGGGACAAAAGCCATCTTGTGGGGAACCAAGAACAAGAAAATCAGTAGGGTATTTTATTTTCCCACACAAGACTTCAACATCTCTAATAATCCCAAGAGGTGTGATGGTGTCTCTATTAGCAAGTTTAATAGTAACATCTATGTCTTCTATTTCAGCGGGTGCTATATCATTCATAATTTCTTGATATAAGGTAAAAGGAATAGCACTCACGCAAGCACCTATGTCACACAAACCATGATAATAGTGATCTCCTATTTTAACTGAGACAACAGGCATGCCAACAACAGATCTATGTTTATCTTTTTCATCGGGTTTGGCAATTCTAGCAGCTTCATCACAAAAGTAAATAACATGCCCATCTATATTTTCAACCAGGAGATGTTTAACCATAGCAACACTAGGTTCTACTTTGATTTGTTCAGCAGGTTTGGATGCTCTAATATAACTTTTGTTGACCATAGTTGAAACTTTAGCATGTTCCTTTATCCTAACAGGGAAAGGTGGTTTTTCAATATAAGCAGTAGGAACGACTGGATCAACATTATAAATAATAGTTTCATCTTTAGCTATTACTGGTCCTATAATTTCTTATTTAATAGGTGGGTAATATTTAAACCACTTCTCCTTAGGGAGATCAACATGAGTAGCAAATGATTCACAAAAGGAGGCTACTATCTCAGAGTCAAGTCCATATTTAGTGCTAAACTTTTGAAAAGCATCGGTATTCATAAAAGATTTAACACAATCATACTTAAGCTTAATACATGACTCTTTACCTTCATTGAGTTCCCAATCTTCAGAGTTGCATTTAATTCTTTCTAAAAGATCCCACCTGAATTCAATAGTCTTCTTCATAAGGGAACGAGTACAAGAAGTATCAAGCATGGATTGATCATCACAAGAAAGCCGAGCATAAATTTTTTGAATAATAATTTCTCTTGAGGGCTCATGATTAGGGCATGAATATAACATTTACTTAAGCCTCCCCCAAGCTAGAGCGATACTTTCTCCTTCACGAGGCCAAAAATTATATATATAATTCCGATCACGATGAACTAGATGCATAGGATAAAAATTTTGGTGAAATTTCAATTTCAATTTCAATCGATTCCAATTCCAGGATCCAATATCATCGCATATCCTATACCATGCCAATGCTTTTCCCTTAAAAGATAAAGGGAAAACCTTCTTCTTAGCTTCATCTCCGGGTAAACCTGCAAGCTTAAATAATCCACAAATTTCGTCTACATATATCAAGTGCATATCGGGATGTTCGGTTCCATCTCCTGCATAAGGATTAGCTAGCAGTTGTTCTATCATACCCGAAGGAATTTCATAACCAATATTTTTAGTAGGTGCAGTAGTTTGAAGCGTAACTAATTGTGGTTCCAGTCAAGGTGAAGATACCCCGAACAAACCCCTCAAAGGATTGTTCTCCATAGTAACAAGTGACAATAAATTTCAGCACGTAGTAATAATTTTTCCTTACCGATTTCCACTTACCAAGAGCGCTTCACTCCCCGGCAACGGCGCCAAAAAATAGCCTTGATGACCCACAAGTATAGGGGATCAATCGTAGTCCTTTCGATAAGAAGAGTGTCGAACCCAACGAGGAGCAGAAGGAAATGACAAGTAGTTTTCAGCAAGGTATTCTCTGCAAGTACTGAAATTATAAGTAGCGAGTAGTTTGATAGTAAGATAATTTGTAACAAGCAAGCAATGGTAATGGTAACAAAAGTGCAGCAAGGTAGCCCAATCCTTTTGAGGCAAAGGACAGGGCAAAACGGTCTCTTATGATAAGCAAAGCGTTCTTGAGGGTACACGGGAATTTCATCTAGTCACTTTCATCATGTTGGTTTGATTTGTGTTCGCTACTTTGATAATTTGATATGTGGGTGGACCGGTGCTTAGGTGCTGTTCTTACTTGAACAAGCCTTCTACTTATGATTAACCCCCTCGCAAGCATCCGCAACTACGAGAAAAGTATTAAGAATAAATCTAACCATAGCATTACACTTTTGGATCCAAATCAGTCCCTTATGGAATAGCGCATAAACTCGGGTTTAAGCTTCTGTCACTCTCGCAACCCATCATCTAATAACTACTCCACAATGCATTCCCTTAGGCCCAAATATGGTGAAGTGTCATGTATTCCACGTTCACATGACACCACTAAGGGAATCACAACATACATACCATCAAAATATCGAACACATATCAAGTTCACATGATTACTTGCAACAAGATTTCTCCCGTGACCTCAAGAACAAAAGTAACTACTCACAAATGATAATCATGCTCAAGATCAGAGGGGTGTTAAATAGCATAATGGATCTGAACATATAATCTTCCACAGAAATAAACCATATAGTAATCAACTACAAGATGTAATCAACACTACTAGTCACCCACAAGCACCAATCTAAGGTTCCGGTACAAAGATTGAACACAAGAGATGAACTAGGGTTTGAGAGGAGATGGTGTTGTTGAAGATGTTGATGGAGATTGTCCTCCCCAAGATGGGAGAGTTGTTGGTGATGATGATGACGATGATTTCCCCCTCCGGGAGGAAAGTTCCCACGACGGAATCGCTCCGCCGGAGGGCAAAAGTGCTCCTGCCCAAGTTCCGCCTCGAGACGGCGGCACTTCGTCCCAAAAGTCCTCTCCTATTTTTTTCTAGGTCAAAATGACTTATATACCAGAAGAGGGGCACTGGAGGTGGGCCGAGGAGGGCACAACCCACCAGGGCGCGCCTGGGCTCCCTGGCGCGCCCAGGTGGGTTGTGCCCACCTGGTGGGCCCCCTCTGGTACTTATTTGCTCCAATAATTCTTATATATTCCATAAAAATACTCCTGAAGTTTCAGATCATTTGGAGTTGTGCAGAATAGGTGGCCTGATGTAGCTTTTTCAGGTCCAGAATTCCAGCTGCCGGTATTCTCCCTCTTTGTGTGAACCTTGCATATTATGAGAGAAAAGGCATTAGAATTACTCCAAAAAGCATTATTATACCTAAAAACTATATAAATAACAGTAGGAAAACATGATGCAAAATGGACGTATCAACTCCCCAAGCTTAGACCTCGCTTGTCCTCAAGCGAAAACCAAAATCGAAAAACATGTCCACATGCTTAGAGAGAGAGGTGTCGATAAAAGCAAAATACGGACATAGAAGCATCATGTATATTATTATAACAGCAACAAACTTTAACATAAAACTTTATCATAGAGCTTTTATCATATAACTTCTATCATAGACTTCTCATGAACAAGTAACAATTCATCACAACATCGAAGTATAAAGCATAAACTCTATTGAAAACCAACAAACTATGTTCTCAGTCAACTTTGCAACTACAATTCATCATCTTTTCAAGAAGGGTCACATATCAGAGCCTTTTTGGCCAGTCCACATACTCAACCATCATATAGTCTTCTATGATTGCTAATACTCACCGCATACACATGAGCAAAAAGTTTCAATCGGACACATAGAAAGATAGGGGCTTATTGTTTTCGCCACCCAACATATTCATCGCAAGGGTGATGTCAACAATAATAACTCATGCTACCCATATCCAACTAGATATATGTGCCTAAATCTTTCCTCACCACATGATGCTTGCCAAAAGAGAAAAAATAAAAAGGAATAGAGAGAAATACTTTGACTCTTGCATAAAAGTAAATACATAAAAGTAAAAGATAGGCCCTTCGCAGAGGGAAGCAGAGGTTGCCATGCGCTTTTCGTTTGTATGCTCAATCTCTTAGTGCAAAAGAACGTTATGTTATATTGCCCCTTATGATAGCAACCTTTATTATGCAGTCTATCGCTTTTATTCTTTGCCATCACAAGTTCGTACAACGCTCAATTTTCTCACCCATGTGGTCATGATATACTTGGTACGTTATATTGCCCCTTATGATAGAAACCTTTATTACAGTATCAAGTATATCATGACCAGTACGGTGGCGAGGCTTCTTCCGGTGATCTGCCTCACCTTTGAAATGCTTGCCTTTCTTTCTGAAGATATGATTGATCGAAGAAATCGACGATGTCCCAGGTACACATTCTTCTTACATTTATCCAAATATATACTGTCGGTATCATCTAAACAGTGCGTGCATGTGTGGTATCCCTTGTTTGTCTGTCCTGAAAGGTTACTAAGAGCAGACCAATCATTGATGGTTACAAACAGCAACGCTCGCAGGTCAAATTCCTGCTCTTTGTGCTCATCCCACACACATACATATTTTTTGTCCCATAGCTGTAAAAGTTTTGCAACTAATGGCCTTAATTACACATCAATGTCGTTGCCGGGTTGCTTGGGGCCTTGGATGAGCAATGGCATCATAATGAACTTCTGCTTCATGCACAACCAAGGAGGAAGGTTATAGATACATAGAGTCACAGGCCAGGTGCTATGATTGCTGCTCTGCTCCCCAAAGGATTAATGCCATCTGCACTTAAACAAAACCATACGTTCCTTGCATCATCTGCAAAGTCCATCCACTTTCTCTCGATTTTTTCTCCACTGCGACCTGTCAGCGGGTACTCTCAACTTCCCGTCTTTCTTACGGTCTTCTTTGTGCCATCGCATCAACTTGGCATGCTCTTTATTTTGGAACAAATGTTTCAACCGTGGTATTATAGGAGCATACCACATCACCTTGGCAGGAATCTTCTTCCTGGGGCGATCGCCCTCAACATCACCAGGGTCATCGCGGCTGATCTTATAGCGCAATGCACCGCATACCGGGCATGCATTCAAATCCTCGTACTCACCGCGGTAGAGGATGCAGTCATTAGGGCATGCATGTATCTTCTACACCTCTAATCCTAGAGGGCAGACAACCTTCTTTGCTTCATACGTACTGTCGGGCAATTCATTGTCCTTTGGAAGCATCTTCTTTAACATTATCAGCAACTTTTCAAATCCCTTGTCAGATACACCATTCTCTGCCTTCCATTGCAGCAAGTCCAGTGTGGTACCCAGCTTTTTCTTGTCATCTTCGCAATTTGGGTACAACAATTTCTTGTGATCCTCTAACATGCGCTGCAACTTCAGCTTCTCCTTTTCACCTGCGCAGTTTCTCTTTGCATCGGCAATAGCCCGACCAAGATCATCTGCGGGCTCATCTGATGCCTCTTCTTCAGCTCCTTCCCCCATTGCCGGCTTAGCTTCTTCCCCCATTGTTTTACCATCGTATTCAGGGAACCCATGGCTAGGATAGCTATCATCATCCTCTTCTTCTTCTTCATTCTCTTCCATTAGGACCCCTCTTTCTCCGTGCTTGGTCCAACAGTTATAGCCGGACATGAAACCAGACGTAAACAGGTGGACGTGAATGGTTCTTGAGTTAGAGTAATTGTGATTATTCTTACAGACAACACATGGAAAACACATAAAACCATCCGCCCGCTTGTTTGCCTCAGCCGCAACCAGAAAAGTACGCACGCCATTAATGAACTGGGGAGAGCATCGGTCATCATACATCCATTGTCGGCTCATCTTCATTACACAACACCGAAAAGACCAAATTAATACAAGTTCATACATATAGTTCATACACACTTATTCACATAAAACAACATACAAACTCTCTAGCTAAAGCATTTAAATGCAACAACAAATGCGATCAAGATCGCAACTAAGGTAACAATTGATCCAATAGCATAGTGATACCAAGCCTCTTGATTAACGGCATATTTTTTAAATTTTATAATCTTCAAGCGCATTGCATCCATCTTGATCTTGTGATCATCGATGACATCGGCAACATACAACTCCTGTTTCATCTTCTCTTCTTCAATTCTTTTCAATTTTTCTTTCAAATACTCATTTTCTTTTTCAACTAAATTTAACTTCTTGACAAGAGGGTCGGATGCAATTTCCGGTTCACATACCTCCTAGATAAAAATATCTATGTCAACTTGATGGGCATAATTGTCATAAACATGAAATACAACAAATAGTTATAAAAGAGAGTATATATCACATCCGAATCATAAACCGGACGAGGGCCGACGGGGACGGATATCAAAACCATGCCACTATGTATAACAAACAACCATACAGGTAAGAAAACTATACAAGTAACTATCTAAATCACACAAACATGATTTTTTTATTATAAAAAGGATAAGAACAAGAGGCTCACCAAGGTGCACTAGTAGAAAAAGGGCCTAATGTTCAGCTCAATAGTCCCAGTTTGTAAATGAACCGGCACTAATGGTACCATTAGTCCCGGTTCGAACGGCTATGCATTAGTCCCGGTTCATTTGTGACCTATAGTCCCGGTTTGTGTCACAAATCGGGACTAAAGGGGTGGTGGCAGGCTGGCGTCAGGCCGGGGCCCCACGAGCCCCTTTAGTCCCGGTTTGTGACACAAACCGGGACTATAGGTCTACCATTTAGTGCCGGTTCGTGTCACAAATCGGGACTAAAGGGATCTAACCTTTAGTCCCGGTTGGAGACACAAACCGGGACTAAAGGGCAATTTTCAAACTCTACCCCCCCCTCGGTATCGCCTTTTCAGTTTTGAAAAAAAACCAAAAGAAAATGATAAAAACTTCAAAAATTAAAATTCTTCGAGATCTAGTTATGTTACTACATCTACTAGTTAGGTAAATTTCAAAACATAAATTTTGACATGTTTGGCAAAAATGTGTTATGAAAAAGTAAAACGACTATATCTTTTGCATACGATGTCGGAAAAAAACGTATAATATATCAAAATGTTCAGCACAAAAATCCGCATCCGATTTTGACCGCCGTAGGCTGTTTTGCAAATTTTTAGAATCCTCAAATTCTAAAAGGAAAAAAAGTTATGCTCAAATTTAAGTCTGGTCAAACTGTGGTCAAACTACTTATTTAAGAAATATTAGTGTTACTAAATAATTATTCAAGAATATTAGCGTTACTAAATAATTATTTCATTTTTTTGAATTTTGGTCAAATCTGGTCAAACTGTGGTCAAACTATGGTCAAACTACTTATTCAAGAAATATTACTGTTACTTAATAATTATTGTTTTTTAGAATAATAGTTTCAAACTCAAACGGTGAAATGTGTGACTTCATGCTCAAGCTAAACTCCTGAGGGTTAATAGGATTGACAGCTTAGTATTGTCAGGAAAACAACAATTGCAGACTTGGAAACTAGGGGGAATAGAACTCGGAAGTTAAGCGTGCTCACGATGGAGTAGTGAGAGGATGGGTGACCGGCCGGGAAGTTAGATGATTTGGAATGAGTGCTCCACACTTGAGCAGTGATGATGGGTGATTAGAGATTAAATCATCAAATAATTCAGAAATTTGAAAATAAAAGAAAATTAAAAAAAATCAATTTTTTTTAAATTAAAACCTTTAGTCCCGGTTGGTGTTACCAACCGGGACTAAAGGTCCCTCAGACCCCGGCACGGGCTCGTGCCACGTAGTGGCCCTTTAGTGGCGGTTCGTGTTGAACCGGGACTAAATGGGGGGGGGGGGACCATTAGTCCCCACCCTTTAGTGCCGGTTCCAGAACCGGCACTAAAGGGCCTTACGAACTGGGACTATATCCCCTTTCTGCACTAGTGGTGGTGCCGGCGACGAGACGGTGCGGGCGATCGACGGTGGTTAGGACGGGGACGGGAAGGCACTAAGTAAACCACACCTACACATGCAAACTAAGAAGTTAATTTGAGCTCAAATTGCCTATAAATCAAATAAACTCCCAAACTAAAACCCACAAATCTCTATACTTATAGAGCATTGCAAGAGCTAATCTAGCAATGAGAGATGAAAGGACAAAGTTGCTAACCTTTGTGAACACTTGGATGGATGGGGTGCCTTCAAATCTCAAAAAAAATTGGCAAAAATGGAGGATGAGCTCGAGCAAGAGGGGAAGAACAGAGAAGAGAGGAATGGGGAAAAACAGAGAGCTTCGGCTCGGGCTGGATGAAGGGTTTATATAGTGACATCTTTAGTCCCGGTTCGTGTCAAATACCCGGACTAAAGGTCTACCTCTAGTCCCGGTTTGTGACATGAACCGGGACTAAAGGGGCTCGTGGGACCCCAGCCTGCCACCACCCCTTTAGTCCCGGTTTGTGTCACAAACCGGGACTAAAGGTTCAACACAAAATGGGACTAATGATTCCCCTGCCCCTTGCCGTTGGAACCGGGACTAATGGTCACATTAGTCCCGGGCTGTAGTCAAACCGGGACTTATGATGCGAATGTAAAGTCATTTTTCTACTAGTGACATGATGTGCATCAAGTTTTGTTGTAACGATTTTAAATTTTTACCACACCCTACATGTGTCCAATGAATATAGAATGCAAAGTTTCATCCCTTGTGGAGCTCGTTTGCCCGCTATTTCGTACCGAAGAGAGTCATCTGCCCTTTTTATTTGCCGGAAAGTCAAATAATGCCTCAAAAATGGAAAACCAACTCAAAAAATGCTCAAATTTGAGAGTTTGAGGTTAAAATGAGTTAGAAAAATATAGTTTTGTGTGTAAGGCGGCGATTTCCGTTCGAAACCCTGACACTTTGTGGGAGAGTGTCTAGTTTAGACACGATGTGCATCAAGTTTTTGCCGTAACGATCTCAAATTTTTACCACATCCAACATGTGCCCAATGAAGATAGCATGCAAAGTTTCATCCGTTTCAAAGCTCGTTTGCCTGCTATTTCGTACCAGAGAGGGTCATTCTGCACTTTTTAGTTGCCTGAAAGTCAATTAATGCCTCGAAAAGAGAAAACCAACTCAAAAAGTGCTCAAATTTGAGCATGGGGATTTGGATGGTGCATACTAATCATAGAAAAAGTTTGAGGTTAAATTGATTTAGAAAAATATAGTTGTTTGTGTAGGGCGGCGGATTTCGTTCGAAACCCTCACACTTTGCGAGAGAGTGTCCGGTTTGTACATGATGTGCATTAAGTTTTGCCGTAATGATCTTAAATTTTTACCACACCCTATGTCCGATGAATATAGAATGCAAAGTTCCATCCCTTGTGGAGCTCGTTTGCCCGCTATTTCGTACCGAAGAGAGTCGTCTGCCTTTTTATTTGCCGGAAAGTCAAATAATGCCTTGAAAATGGAAAACCAGATGAAAAAATTCTCAAATTTGAGCATGAGGCTTTGGATGGTGTGTATTAATCATAGAAAAATGTTTGAGGTTAAGATGATTTAGAAAAATATAGTTGTGTGTGTAAGGCAGCGGTTTCCGTTCGAAACCCTGACACTTTGTGGGAGAGTGTCAAGTTTATACACGATGTACACGATAATTTTTACCACATCCAACATGTGCCCAATGAAGATAGCATGCAAAGTTTTATCCGTTTTAGAGCATGTTTGGCCATTACTAGGTGGTTCTACCCTTTTTAATTGCCGGAAAGTCAAATAATGCCTCGAAAATAGAAACCAACTCAAAAAGTGCCTAAATTGGATCATGTAATTTTGGATGGTGTGTATTAGTCAGAGAAAAAGTTTGAATTTAAAATTATTTCAAAAAATGGATTTGATTTAGTTGTGATGGGTCCACAATGATGCCCGCCACTCGAAAGTAGCAGCAGCAGGCTTCCTGGCACGCCCGTCACACCAGTACAATGTTATCCACACTCGCAATCCCATTCGACCATGTCCAACACATCGTTCACTCACTCTCGCACTCCCCCGTCTCTCTCGTCGCCGTCGGTCTCGCCTCCTCCTCCCAGTCTGTAGCCGCCGTCTGTAACACCCCCGGTGGTTAACTACAGTAATCACCCTTTTGATTATGCCATGTCATCATGTTTAACAGTGCATGATCATCATTAACATCATATTGCATTTCAACTCCTAAGTCAAAATCCAAATTTAAATGAAAGTGGAAAATAAAAGTTGTCCAACATAGAAACTAAATTGTTCATTAAATAATAAATATTCAAGAGACAATTCTAAAATTGAACCCAACATTTTTGGAGCTGGGTAATTAGCTTGAACATCCTCAAATAGTGGCTGGAAAACAATATTTAATGACCTATAAATAAATATGAAATGATAAATACCCCAAACTAATTTTTGGAGTTAGGGTATAATGCACTGCTAATTTTGGGCTAGGTCACTTGTTTAGTAAAAATCATTTTGGGGCCTAATTATTTGCAAACAGGAAAAACAGAAAATGAATAAAGAAAAAGACAGAAGAAATTAAAAAAATATAGATATATAAAAAGAACAGCACTTCCCCCACGGACCAACTGGGCCGTGGCCCAGCTGGACCACCAGGGCGGCCCAGCTGCCTCCCCACCCCTGCCTATACCCCCACCCCGGTAACCCTAGCCCACTACCCCACCACTCGCACCCCCACCCCCACGATCCTCTTTCCCCCATCCCGAGCGGGATCGAAATCGGGCCAACGCCCGGTCGCCGCCGCCCAAGTCCCGCCGTCACTCCTCGGTCGCCGCCGACCTTCCCGTCGCCCGGATCGTCATCGCCCCGTTCTCACCTCCTCCCGACTAGCGCCCAGCGCTCGGCGCCCCCCGACCCCGTCGCCGCTCGACGCCGCCGCCACCGGATCGCCCTCGCTGTCGTTCCCCGGGTCACCCGCTACCTCCCCGGCGTCGCCTCCCCACCGGTCTGCGTCGTCCTCATCCCCTCCTCGACACCCGCTGCCTAGTCCCTACCCCGTATGGTGAGGCCCTCGGCCTCCTCTGCTCCTGCTCGCTGCTGCCGCCCGCCTGCTCGCTCGGCAGCCCCATCGTCTGCCCGCTCACTTGGTCATGCCCGCCCTCAACCAGCGACGCCCGTGCGCGCGCCCCACCACGGCCGGCCGGGCCGCCGCTACCTGTCGTGGCCTACACCGCCCGCGGTCGCCCCGAGCGCCGCTGCGTCCACCTCTGCTTGCCATGGCCTTTCCCCTTCACCCCGCGCCCTCCTGGCTTCGCCGCGCCTCGCCTCCGCCCTCTCCTCCTCCCGCGGCAGCGCCACCGCGCCCGCCCGCGCGCCACTGGCCGCGCCGGCTTGCCCCGCCGTCGGTGCCCCGCTCGGGTGCGCCCGCACCCGATGCCTGCGCCCAGCGCCCGTTCCTGGCGGCCGCTAAGGCCCCCAGGCCTATGACAGCACGGGCCCACGCCCTTAAACAGTTTAAAAAAAAGATAAAATAAAAATAATTAAGATTAATAATTAAAATTAGTTAATTAATTAGGTTAATTAACCCTATTTAGATTAATCTAATTTAATTAATTAGTTTATTTAATAATTAATTAATTAGTTAACCACTAATTAGCCAACAACCTATGACAAGTGGGACCCACTGGTCCTGACGTCATGCTGATGTCATGCTGACGTCAGCAAACACTGTTCTGGATAATGTTGATTTAATAAGTTAAAAAAATTCAGAAATTAATAAAAACTTTAGAAAATTATATCTTTTAATCCGTAGCTCAGATCGAAAAACTTTGTACATGAAAGTTGCTCAGAACGACGAGACGAATCCGAATACGCGGTCCGTTCATCTGTCTCGTTGTGGACCAGGTTCTGCTTACAGGATCCTTTTATCGAGGGCACCCTGTGTTCCACTTGCAGATTCCTCGCTCCAATAGTTTTCTCCGACGTTGATGTAGCCTTTGCTATGTCTCGTTGTGTACTTCCCTACCGCGTGCCTGCGCGCCGCCTAGTTGTCTAGCCCTCCCTTTTCTACTGTCGTAATGCCGGATACTAACCGAGGCTATGTGTGGATTTGAATGTCTGGTGCGAATATGATGAAGTATCTATTGCACTTCCTTCTGTTGTGCGTGTTACTTCAGGAATCATTCCGTACACCTGCAATTTTACTTGCTAAACTGCCCCTGTTGATTTGGCAGGATGGCTGACGATCCTCCACCTCCACCCTATATTGCCGCAATGATGCAGCAGTTTGAATTGAACCGTCAGCTCAACGAGAGTCTGGTAAGACGTTTGGAACGCAACAAGGCTCGCCAGGAGCCTGGACCGATCTCGCTGCCAGAATTTGTGCGCCTCAATCCGTCCGTTTTCCGCAACTCCACCAATCCTATGGATGCTGATGATTGGCTTCGTGACATCCTGTTTGAAATGGAGTCAGCTAATGTTGCCCCTGACAGTTACGTCACCTTTGCGACATTCCACCTGAAGGGCCCAGCTGCTCAATGGGGAAAGCCACAAGGGTATGTTGCCTACAGAAACTGTAACCACTTGGCAGGAATTTCAGTCAGCTTTTCATGCACGTTACATTCCTCAAGGTCTGATGGACCAGAAGAAGCAGGAGTTCCGCAAACTCTCACAGGGCACAATGACTGTGGATGAATATCAGAGGAAATTCCTTGAATTATCCTGCTATGCTGCGGATGACGTCGACACTGACACTCGCAAGCAGGAGAAATTCCGTGAAGGACTACGTACTGATATAAAACTTGCACCTGCTGTCCATGGTTTCACAGACTACGCAACGCTTGTCAGCAAATCTTTCCAAATTGAAACAGCTCTGACTGAATGCCAGGAGTCGCTCAAGCGCACTCATGGAGCTGGCTCGTCCTCGGGTCAGCCTGTTCAGAAGCGTCGAGTGTGGATCCCGCACAATGTACACCACCGACCTGCTCCAACACCAAGGCCGTCCTATGTTGCACCTCGTTTGCCTTCACCGCCGAGACAGCTATCGGTTCATGCTGGACCGCCTGATGCTATGGCTTTTCGTCAGGATGCACCACTTCCTTCTGCTAGTTGCAGGAAGAGCCGTCGAAAACATCCTTCTAGGAACGTTGGAACCAGACCACCTGCTAATCAGCGTGTTCATGTCAACCAAGTCAACATGGAAGAAGCTCGACAGGACCCCAACATTGTGATGGGCACCCTTCTCGTGAATTCAATCCCAGCTTCAGTCCTCTTTGATTCTGGAGCATCGCACTCCTTCATGTCTGAAAGTTTTGCGCGAAGCCATGATATACTTTTCAAGGAGATGTCCATCCCATTAGTAATCCATTCGCCTGGGGCTAATTGGCAAACTACCATGGTAAGCCACGGTAACCACATTGTGATCGGAGGATTGATGTTCCCCGTTTCACTCATTGCTCTCAAGACCTCCAACATAGACATTATTCTGGGTATGGACTGGTTGAAGCCCCATAAAGCTTTGATTGACTGTGCCACTGAAATAGTCCGCCTCACACACCCTTCCGGTCAGACTGTCAGATACTCAGCTCATACAGTGCAGGACGCCGAAGCTCAGATATATGTTCTGAATGCATTGAATGCTTCACCTCTTGAAGGCATCGAGAACATTCCAGTTGTTTGTGATTTTCAAGATGTATTTCTAGAAGAACTTCCAGGAATACCCCCTGCTAGAGCTGTCGAGTTCGTCATCGACCTGAAGCCAGGCACTACCCCTATTGCGAAGCATCCTTATAAGATGCCTCCGCATCATCTTCTCGAGCTTAAGGAAGAAATCAACACGTCACTTAAGAAAGGTTTCATCCGCCCCAGTTCCTCTGCTTGGGGAGCACCTTCACTCTTCGTTAAGAAGAAGGATGGAACTAATCGATTGGTTCAGGATTACCGACCTATCAACCAAGCAACAATTCAGAACAAATATCCGCTTCCCCGGATCAATGATTTGTATGATCAACTTGCCGGTTCCTCAGTATTCTCTAAGCTTGATTTGAGGTTGGGATACCATCAGATCCGTGTTCGTGAACAGGATATTCCCAAGACTGCATTTGTTACTCGTTATGGCTCCTACGAGTACACTGTCATGTCATTTGGCTTAACTAATGCTCCAGCCACATTCTCCCGTCTGATGAATTATATTTTCATGGATTATCTCGACAAGTTCGTCGTGGTTTATCTAGATGATATTCTGGTTTATTCAAAGAATAAGGAAGAACATGCTGAACACCTCCGTCTTGTACTGGAAAGGCTCCGAGAACACCAGTTGTATGCCAAATACTCCAAATGTGAATTCTGGCTTTCTGAAGTAACGTACATTGGTCATGTAATTTCCAAAGATGGCATTGCTGTTAACCCAGAACTAGTTCAGGCTATTCTGGACTGGACTCCTCCGAAGAACGTCAAGCAAGTGAGAAGTTTTCTCGGCCTTGCAAGCTATTGCCGTCGATTTGTCGAGAACTTTTCCAAGATTGCTAAGCCTTTGACTGATCTGCTTCACAAGGGCGTTAAGTTTGAATGGACAGAAAAATGTCAGGAAAGTTTCCAGACACTCAAAGACAAGCTAACATCTGCCCCAGTACTGTCTCCTCCAGATACCCGCAAAGACTTTGTGATTTATTGTGATGCATCCCGTGAAGGATTAGGCTGTGTCCTAATGCAAGAGCGTAAAGTGATTGCTTATGGCTCTCGTCAGTTGCGCCCACATGAAGAAAATTATCCGGTACATGATCTAGAACTAGCTGGTGTGATCTATGCATTGCAGTTGTGGTGACATTACCTCCTCGGTAATCGTTGCAAGATATACACGGATCATAAAAGTCTGAAGTACTTGTTCACTCAACCTTCTCTAAACCTCCGTCAGCAAAGATGGATGGAGGCCATTGCAGACTATGATTTGGGTATATCCTATACCCCTGGCAAGGCTAACGTGATGGCTGATGCCTTAAGCCGCAAGTCCTATTGCGACAACCTCATGGTTAGGCGAGCTCAACCTCGTCTTTTTGAAGAACTGTGCAAGCTAAATCTGCGTATTGTTCCACAGGGCTCTCTAAATAACCTTGTGATACAACCAGATCTTGAGAAAGCTGTTAAGAATGCGCAAGCTAAAGATGCTGAAATTGATCTCATGAAGAAAGACCTTCACCTTGTAAAGTACAGGGATTTCTCGCTGTCTGAACATGGAACCTTGTATTTTAGAAACCGCATTGTGGTACCTCGCTTCGAGCTTATGACCAACAAGGTCATGAAGGAGGCACATGATACCCCGCTGTCTATTCATCCGGGTAGCACCAAGATGTATCGTGATCTCCGTCAAAGGTACTGGTGGTCTAAAATGAAGTAGGACATTGCTCGCTATGTTGCTGAATGTGATGTTTGCCGTCGCGTTAAAGCAGAACATCAGAAGCCTGCTGGAATTCTGCAACCACTTCCTATTCCTCTATGGAAATGGGATAAGGTTTAGATGGATTTCGTTACAGGACTTCCGAGGTCACAGAAGGGTCACGATGCTATTCTTGTAGTCGTCGACCAACTCTCTAAAGTTGCACACTTTCTGCCTGTCAAAGAGACTATCACTGCTAGTCAGTTAGCAGAGTTGTATATCTCCAGAATTGTTTCACTCCACGGTATTCTGAAGGAGATCAGTTCGGACCGTGGCGGCCTTTTCACTTCCAAATTCCGGGAAAGTTTTCAAACAGCTATGGGAACTCATATTACCTGGAGTTCAGCTTATCACCCCCAATCCCAAGGCCAAGTCGAACGAGTCAATCAAGTGCTTGAGGACATGCTTCGAGCTTGTGTCATTTCTTTCGGCAAGAAGTGGGAAGAATCTCTTCCGTATGCTGAGTTCTCTTATAACAACAGCTATCAAGCCAGCTTGAAAATGGCTCCCTTCGAAGTACTCTATGGACGCAAGTGTCGAACCCCTCTGAATTGGTCAGAAACTGGGGAACGACCGCTCGTGGGTCCGGATATTATCCAACACGCCGAAGAACAAGTTCGTATTGTTCGGGAAAATCTCAAGGCGGCTCAGGACCGCCAGAAGAGCAACTATGATCGCAAACGATGGGGTTTGACTTATCAACCTGGTGATCAGGCTTATCTGCGAGTCACCCCAATGAAAGGCACGCACCGTTTTGGAATCAAGGGCAAGCTAGCTCCATGCTACATTGGTCCTTTCCGCATTATTGCTAGGCGTGGACAGGTGGCATATAAATTGGAGTTGCCGCCGCAATTCTCTCATATCCACGACGTCTTCCATGTGTCGCAACTTCGTCAATGCTTCAAGGAATCTCCGCACCGAGCAGTGGATCACGAGGTGCTCGAATTGCAAGATGATCTATCTTATAAGGAGCATCCGATCCGCATTCTCGATGAAGCTGAACGTCGGACCCGTCAGAAGGTTACCAAGTTCCTCAAAGTGCAGTGGTCAAATCATACTGAAGATGAAGCCACTTGGGAACGCGAGGATAATCTTCGTGCGAAATACCCCGAACTTTTTCCTTCTACTTCTTAATTCTCGGGACGAGAATTCTTGTTAGTAGAGGAGATTTGTAACACCCCCGGTGGTTAACTACAGTAATCACCCTTTTGATTATGCCAGGTCATCATGTTTAACAGTGCATGATCATCATTAACATCATATTGCATTTCAACTCCTAAGTCAAAATCCAAATTTAAATGAAAGTGGAAAATAAAAGTTGTCCAACATAGAAACTAAATTGTTCATCAAATAAGAAATATTCCAGAGACAATTCTAAAATTGAACCCAACATTTTTGGAGCTGGGTAATTAGCTTGAACATCCTCAAATAGTGGCTGGAAAACAATATTTAATGACCTATAAATAAATATGAAATGATAAATACCCCAAACTAATTTTTGGAGTTAGGGTATAACGCACTGCTAATTTTGGGCTAGGTCACTTGTTAAGTAAAAATCATTTTGGGGCCTAATTATTTGCAAGCAGGAAAAACAGAAAATGAATAAAGAAAAAGACAGAAGAAATTAAAAAAACTATAAAAAAAAGAAAGAAAAGCCCTCCCCCCCGGACCAACTGGACCGTGGCCCAGCTGGACCACCAGGCCGGCCCAGCTGCCTCCCCACCCCTGCCTATACCCCCACCCTGGTAACCCTAGCCCACTACCAAACCACTCGCACCCCCACACCCACGATCCCCTTTCCCCCATCCCGAGCGGGATCTAGATCGGGCCAACGCCCGGTCGCCGCCGCCCAAGTCCCGCCGTCACTCCCCGGTCGCCGCCGACCTTCCCGTCGCCCGGATCGTCATCGCCCCGTTCTCACCTCCTCCCGACTAGCGCCCAGCGCTCAGCGCCCCCCCACCCCGTCGCCGCTCGACGCCGCCGCCACCGGATCGCCCTCGTTGTCGTTCGCCGGGTCACCCGCTACCTCGCCGGCGTCGCCTCCCCACCGGTCTGCGTCGTCCTCATCCCCTCCTTGACACCCGCTGCCTAGTCCCTACCCCGTACGGTCAGGCCCTCGGCCTCCTCTGCTCCTGCTCGCTGCTGCCGCCCGCCTGCTCGCTCGGCCGCCCCGTCGTCTGCCCGCTCACTTGGTCACGCCCGCCCTCAACCAGCGACGCCCGTGCGCGCGCCCCACCACGGCCGGCTGGGCCGCCGCTGCCTGTCGTGGCCTACATCGCCCGCGGTCGCCCCGAGCGCCGCTGCATCCACCTCTGCTTGCCATGGCCTTTCCCCTTCACCCCGCGCCCTCCTGGCTTCGCTGCGCCTCGCCTCCGCCCTCTCCTCCTCCCGCGGCAGCGCCACCACGCCCGCCCGCGCGCCACTGGCCGCGACGGCTTGCCCCGCCGTCGGTGCCCCGCTCGGGTGCGCCCGCACCCGAGGCTTGCGCCCAGCGCCCGTTCCTGGCGCCCGCTAAGGCCCCCAGGCCTATGACAGCACGGGCCCACGCCCTTAAACGGTTTAAAAAAAGATAAAATAAAAATAAAAATAATTAAGATTAATAATTAAAATTAATTAATTAATTAGTTAATAATTAGGTTAATTAACCCTGTTTAGATTAATCTAATTTAATTAATTAGTTAACCACTAATTAGCCAACAGCCTATGACAAGTGGGACCCACTGGTCCTGACGTCATGCTGACGTCAGCAAACACTGTTCTGGATAATGTTGATTTAATAAGTTAAAAAATTCTAGAAATTAATAAAAACTTTAGAAAATCATATCTTTTAATCCGTAGCTCAGATCGAAAAACTTTGTACATGAAAGTTGCTCAGAACAACGAGACGAATCCGAATACGCGGTCCGTTCATCTGTCAGATGCCCCTAGCTACCTGAACATGGAACTTTTAGACCGATTTCAGTAAATGAATAGTCCCCAACTTAATAAAATAAATCCGGATAAATTCCTAACTTAACTAAATCATTTAGTTAGGCAGTAGAACACCTCTGCATGTCATTTAGACCCGTCATGCTTATTGTTTGCATTATTGCCGTGAATTTATTGTTTCTTCCCCCCTCCTTCTCTCTCGATAGACGCCGAGACCGACGCCGTTGCAACCGAGTACGACTACGCTCCAGACGAGCAGCCCGTTGATGATCC
Source organism: Thinopyrum elongatum (assembly GCA_011799875.1). Classification (NCBI taxonomy): domain Eukaryota; kingdom Viridiplantae; phylum Streptophyta; class Magnoliopsida; order Poales; family Poaceae; genus Thinopyrum; species Thinopyrum elongatum. The sequence continues at coordinate 674,932,865 of CM022298.1, forward strand.
CTCTGTCTTGCCAGAGCAACCAGGCAAGCCCCCTCTTTGATCATCCCGATATCGCCCATTCTATTTCTCATGCTTGCATTAGAATTGCTGCTGCTGCTGCTTTACCTATTCTGATGCATAGCCTGTTTATTGTAACCTACTGTTGATAATTACCTGCATATCCTAAACTGCTTAGTATAGGCTGGGTAGAGACCTATCAGTGACCCCACTTATCCCGACTGCCGCACTGGATTGTCAGAAGACCCGATCAACGGGATTGAAGACCAGGCCCCGACACCGCACATCATCCCCCTTAGTTGTAACGACACTGCAGCGTTACTATCGAGTGCCGAGGGTGAAACCTCTTGTAGCACTTCGGATGTTAACTCTGTAGAGTAGCTATTCGGTCGTGGTCATCGAGGGTGATTCCTCCTTCACCACTTCCGGTAACGACGCTGTCGTACAACACCTCAAGTGTGAACCCAGCGAGGGTGATTCCTCCGAGTTCACCTTGACGGATACATCGAGTGGGAAATCAAACGAGGGTGATACCTCAGATTCCCCTGATGTTATGGACACACGGATACTTGGACTGTACTGTTGATTACTTGGAAAGGCGGGTCGACCCTGAGGGGTACCCGCGTGCACCTAAGTGGCGAGTGTTGTGAAGACGGGTTGCCTGTATGGTGCCCGAGTGTTGAATACAAGGCGCGGCCGGGCATTCTTAACCCTTGCAGCAAGTCCTCGAGACGGGGCGACGGGGTCACATCTTTCGTGAGTCTCTGCTCGTTACCGCAAGCCCCTAGTCCTAACGATTTGGATATTTGATCCGAGCAGGCCTCTGGTCTGATAGCACTAACCATCACGTGGGCATAGTATGGGCGTTCTGCATCGTATGCATCAGCCGAAAGCTCTGTCAGACGTCCAGTTCAGCAGTGCGGCATGGAGTGATTGGCGCCATTGTGGTGGTGCTTGGATTTGAGCCATGTGCGCAACGACCCGGAGGGTGAGGGGCGATGGCCAAGACCCCCTTGCGCTTAGGATGTAGACCGGTGGGGACCTCTCTGCTGAGCTGTAGGTAGGGTTGCGATGTGTCGTTTGACCGAGGCCGGGCATGACCCAGGAAAGTGTGTCCGGCCGGAGTTAATCGAGCGTGTTGGGTAAGTTGGTGCACCCCTGCAGGGAAGAAAACTTCTATCGATAGCCTGTCCTACGGTAACGGACACTCGGTGTTGTATCCTGATTGATACAATTAGAACTGGATACTTGGATACTATGGCTCTGGGATTGCTTCTCGCAGGGAGTCGAGAAGGGATCTCCGGACGAGGTTGATGACTGTATGGCTCTGGGATTGCTTTCTCGCAGGGAGTCGAGAAAGGATCTCTGGGTGAGGATGAGACTTAATGATACTGCTACATTATATTGAACTGTTCTACTCTCTTCTACTGCTGCAAGACCGCTGAAGATGCTAGTCTTCGATAGGACTAGGCCTTCTCTCTATTCTGGCATTTCTACAGCCCAGTCCACATATACAGCCTCCCTTTGAAAATGTTGCATATGTAGTGTAGATCCTTGCTTGCTGAGTACTTCTGAGTACTCACGGTTGCTTTGTTTTCCTTTTCTCCCCATATCAGTTTGTCGTATCAAGATGATAGAGCCCCTTGAGACAGATGCCCCGTTGTTCGACTACTACTACTATCCAGAGGATGGATACTACTACGAGTTGACTGACGACCAGGAGTAGGATCAGAGGGTCCCAGGCAGGAGGCCTACGCCTTTCGATCATAGTGTTTTATTTTGCCCCGCCTTTCTAAAGGCCTTTCTGTTTCTGTTTCATATCTGTACTCAGATATCTGATGCTTCCGCTGACGCTTGTTCGCAAGCTTATGTATTCGAGCCCTCGAGGCCCCTGGCTTGTAATATAAAGCTTGTATGACTTTATTTATGTTTTAGAGTTGTGTTGTGATATCTTCCCTTGAGTCCTTAGGCTTGATCGTGTGCATTTGCGTGTATGATTAGTGCACGATCGGGCCGGGGGCGTCACACCGTCGACCTTGCCCTCCTCGTCGCCCTCGTCGTCCGCCCCGGTAAGCACCTCGCCCTTCTCATTCCGCAGTCCGCATCGCCCTCGCTCTCGCCGTCCGCTACCCACACACGGGCCGCCACCCACACCCACGACCGCTACCCACATTTGTGATTAGTAGCTAGGGCTAGGGCAGTAGCTAGGGTTAGGGTTGAAATGCTAATTTGTTTGAGCTTGAGTAGTTAGGGTAGTAAATTTAATTTGCTCTAGTATTTAGAGTAGCTAGGGTTAGGGCAGTAGATTTTATTTTAGAATGGTTTGTTAATTTTAGAATGATTTGTTAAGTTGTAAAATTTTGGAATTTGCTTCAGTACAGTAGTTACTAGACTTGGTGAATTTGTTTCAATTGTTATTGTGATTACATGTTTGTTGAATTTTAGAATTTGCTTCACTAGAATTAAGCCGGAAGTTAATAATTAGATATCAATGCTTATATAATGTCCATGCACTTAGCTTCAAGTTTTTCAGGGAATCATATACTAAGTGCCAATGTTTTGGCGAAACGTTGATTGATTTCCGTTTCGCCAAATTTCTAGCACTTAATATGTCCAATATTAAGCAAAGGTCATGCCAAATTTTTTCGTACATTTTTAAATTTATATAGTTTCATGTCTAAGATTTCATTTAGTTTGTGATTCATGTTGTGTTGTAGCACATGTCTTCAATTTTTTATAGGGATGCATAGTAAGCGCTAATATTTTGGCGAAACGTTGATTGAATTCCATTTTGCCAAATTTCTAGCACTTAATATGTCCATTATTAAGCATAGGTCATGCCAATTTTTCTGCATATTTTTAAATATATATGTGCATGTTCTAGGGCACTTTTGTTGTTGGAAATAGTGGACAACGGCAGGTACCGTGGTGTTTTCTGGAGGACTTGGGGCAAGTGGGTGGCCCTGATTCAAACCCCCAATACAGGAAAGAAGCAATGGCTCGTCATGTTCGACATCGCCGAGGAGGCGACACGCGCTTATGATGTCATGGCACTGGATTACCAAGGGCACAACCCAACTATCCCGAGGATGCCTGGCACACGAGTCGGCTAGTGCCTCCCAACATGAAGGTAGTATCCAATACCGAGGAGCAAGAGCACCTCAAGGCCGAGGGCTGATGAGGGCCCAACAACAACAAAGCAGTGATTCCTTGGTGGAGCATTATCTCAGGGATGATCCGCAGCTCTATGCCTTGAACGAGGCATTGCTGAAGGCCACACATGACAAGAAGGAGGCCGAGGATGACCCGATAGACTGGGTTTGAGTCCTTGAGTCCCCCGACGAGGATGACGACTCCGGCTCTGACATTGACTCGAATTAGGAGTTTCTCACCACCATAGCTAGTCATGTCACTGTGTGCTAGTCATGTCACCTGCAAAAAAATGTCACTGTGTGCTAGAGATGTTTGAACTATTAGTGTAGTACTGTTGAAACTATGGAAGTTGCTATGCTGCACTATGTCGTTATCACCGTAGAACCTTATTCTGTAGACTTGATAAACCTTCTTATATGTACCGTCGTACTAGCTTGTTCTAGCAGTGTTGGTGATGTGTGATCGTCGTACATTTTTTCCGTCGATTTTTAATCTTTCAAATATGAACAAGTAAACGGATTACGAGGATGGGATCCCCGAGTGCCACGACTGTTCGGACAACAGGGGTATGTGCGACGATCCTCACTTGGAACACGATAGGTTCTTCTCCCTAATGCTTAAAGAGGGTTACAAGTATTATACAGAATTGGTTTTTATAGTTACTGCACATATTTCCTTCTTATTTAAGCATTTCTTAAAAATTTTGCTTTAACATGTAATTTTTTTTCTTATAATTCGAATAGGGATCCCCTGCTATGCAAGGCATTATGTCCTTGATAAGCTTTATTTCGAAGACATGGATGAGGTGGTTGAGAGGGCTGCTGTAACACCCCCAGTGTCAAGCTACAGTGACCTCATACTAATGATTCCATGTCATCATGCTTTTCTAATCCAAATATGCCACTTGTCCAAATCCAATTCAAATTCCATTTGAAATGCAAGTCAAATAGTTGCTTCCTCAAACATGTCATCAAAATAGTTCACATTGTGGCAAATAATCCCTAAATATTTGTCATGTGGATACCAACCTCATTTGGATTCCAAAAATGCCCCTGGAAATTAATTCAGTGGTCCAATAACATTTATTTTGGTATCTTCAATTTCTAAAAATGATTAGACAACTCCTTTTGGCCCCAAACTTTTTGTGCAGCTTCATATTGATGCCAAATATTTATGTGCCAAACCACTGGTGTAACTAAATTAATTTGGTGCGAAAATAAAATTGCAGCAGGAGCTAATTTCCTTTTACAGAAAAGAAAAGGCAAAAGGAGGGGCACTGTGCCCCTGGGCTTTGAGTCAGCCCAGGGAGGCCCGGCCCAGCTCCTCGGGTCGTCTCCCTCCTTCCCCCCTCCGCGTCGCCTGCCCAGCTCGCGCGCCATAGCCCCCCTCGCGCGTTGGCCGACGCGTGCTCGACCCAGCGCTACCCCGTGAAGATAAGGACGCCCTCAACCTCGACCGTAACCCTAACCCTCGCTCTTTCCCTCCACGCGTCGTTCTCTCCTCTCCCTCGCTCGGCTGAACGCAGCCATGGCCGCGCCGCCGTCACTTGTGTGGCCACCGACCGTTCCGTGCCGCCTGCTCGTGTCCAGGAGGACCGCCGGGCTCGTCTCCATCCGCCACGCCACCAGATCAACGCCGGGGAGCCCCCATTTCGCCGCCCGCGTCATCTCCCTCCGCCAGCCGCCGCCTCTACTTCGTCGTCGATCCCTGCCGTCACTGCATCCCTGGCTTCCCCGAGCCCTCTCCGGCCCTCCCTGTGAGCCTCCGGCCCTCCACGGCCTTTTTCCCTCCTCCCCGAGCCCTCTAGCGTCGGGTGCCGCCAGCTCCGACCATAGCCACCGCTCGGCCTCGTTGCTGCCGCCGCTTCCGATCACCTCCGGCGCTGCCAATGGCTTAGATCGACGCGCTCGAGCTCTCGCGTCTCATAGGTGGTCGCGGCATGTTAAATGGTGGCCTCTGTGCCGTTCCCGTGCAACGCCACCGTTTCTGGAGGCCGCCGAAGCTACGCCGATGTGCGTCGGCGGGTTAAACTCCGGTGGGTCCCGCCGCGAGCTCATTAGGAGCTAATCAGCGCGCTAACCAACCACTGACAATGGGCCCATGTTACTGTAGCTATTAGAGTTAGGATTAACTAAATTAACTACTAACACTCGTTGACAAGTGGGCCCCGCCCTGTTAATAACCTATAGTTAGATTAATTTAACCTTGTTTAGCCTCTGTGTAATTGACAACCTGCCAGTTTGACTGGTCAATACGGACCTGTTGACTTGCTGACTGTGCATGCTGACTCAGCCACTGGACCCCATCTGTCATTCTAATAGGCTAGCTGTCTATGAGTATAAAATGTGTTTGCACTGTTTATTTTCGAATTAATTAATTAAAATAATTTCAGAATATTGCTAAAACTTTGAAAATTCATATAAAATAATCCGTAACTCCGATGAAAATGTTTTATATATGAAAAATGCTCAGAAAAATATGACGATTCCGAATATGCTTTCTGTGTAGCTGTTAGATGCCTCTAACACAGCAAACATGGAACCTTCCCCTCCGGATCCATATACCGTAACCGTCCGGAGCTGGGAAAACATCCCCGGATGATTTCCTGCTCCGTCTGCAACGTGTAGTGCTGCATTAGGCCACCCCTATCACAGCATACTGCCTTGCCATGCGTTGTGTTGCATTGTTTGCTTTGTATTTACTGTTTGTTCCCCCCTCTTCTCTCTGATAGATTCCGAGACTGATGCTGCGCCCGAGTACGACTACGCCCCTGACGATTAGTCCCTTTCAGCAGAGCTTCCAGGCAAGCAAACCACCTTGATCATTCCTATATCACCTATTCTTTCCCTCTTATGCTTGCATGGGATTTTGCTATTGTATTAGCTAGCTCCTAATTTTTATGCATAGCCTATTTTTGTAACTTGCTGTTGTTCCTTTACCTGTTATCCTATATGCTTAGTATAGGTTGGTTAGTGCTCCATCAGTGACCCCTCACCCTTGTCCCTGTTGCCCCGCTTTGTTACCGGTGCCTCGATCTCGATGATCGACGGGCAGAGACCGACACATCACCGCACCTGTTGAGGATATAACTCCGAGGTGTGACCCGCCCAGGAGGGGCCGGGTTACACCGTTGGTGACTTATTCTGAAGAAGGCCCAAGAGGTCCAAGGAGACATAAGGATGGCGGTTCATAAAGCAAGCTTATTGGAGGCCCAAGACCCGGAGGTGATTCATGACCCGAAGGTGTGAACCGTTCAAGGTTAACTTGCTCTGTAAGGCAGGTTTGGTTAGAAACCGAGCCGGTCACGTTGTGTGAGCCGGCCAGGACTTTCTAGGCCGCCGGGCATCGACTTGTATATAAAGGTGAGACCCGGCGGCGGGTTAACTCAAGAAACAACAGGTCGAGAACTAGGTCAATCATATTCGCTCCCTTGTGATCGAAACTCAAGTAATACAACTAAAGCAGGACGTAGGCTTTTACCTTGTTTCGAGGGGCCGAACCTGGATAAATTCTTTGTGTCCTTTGTCCCATTCAACCCCTTCAAGCTAACCTAGTTGCGATGGCTCCACACCTAAGTCCTTTCACTAGGGCATCTGTCGTGTTAAATCCACGACAGTTGGCGCCCACCGTGGGGCCAGAGCATGGTGGTTTCGAGTTCTTGAAGGGCAGCTTTCAGGGATCAAGGGATACGCCGTGGGCCGGATGACTAAGAGCCGCGGCGGCAAGATCTACATCGACGTTACTGGCTGGGGTCCTGAGGCCGATTCAATCGAGTATGGGTATCGGGTCCCCTTCGGCGGAATTCAAGTCTTCATTGGCAAGATCGGTGAGTCAAATCCTGGGCCGGACGCCTGCGCTAACGCCGTTGAGACAGCTCGGCGCGCGAGACCCGCCAAGGTGCAACCTGCCCGGAAGTGTGCATTCGTCGGATCCATGGGGCGGATCTTGAGGAAGGTTTTGTGTCTGGTGCAGAGACGGCCATCTATTCCGGTGATGAGTCTTCAACCGGCAAGACCGAGTCAATCTATCAATCTGTCTATCTGATGTTGACAGTATTCCGGACTCCTATGAGCCACCGAGCAGGGTTGCTATCTTCATGGCCCGTACGCAACAGATGGTGAATTCATCGACGACCGTGGCTATGACCTCCGGTTCAACGGCCGCTGCGACGGTCGGGGCGAGTGGCTCTGCGCGCCTGCCAGCTCAGGTGCTATCCGAGCTCTTGGATGCTTTGGCGACTCTATTGGCTGCAGAGGTAACCCCGGTGACTCAGGCACAACATAAGGTGGAAGTTGCGAAGCTGCGGGATGAGGTAGCTCAGGCTAAAGAAGATCGTAATGCTGAGAATGCCAGGATGGAAACAGAGCGAGCTGCGTTAGAGGCTGAGTCACAACGGATTCAAGCAAACACTATCCGGTTAAACTTGGATCAGAATGCATCAAATGTTGTTCTTCTTAGGAGACACCAGAGTCTTCTACCTCCGCAGTTTGAGGGGCAAAACCTCTTTACTACACCCAGAGCAGGGATGAGTAACCCACCCGGTGTGACCTGGGTCGCGGAGGTGCCCGCAACTTGGGCGGCGACTCAACCCCGCATCGCTGACCCGCCCCGTTTGAATGTGACCCTGCCTCAACAAGCGCCGACACCTCCGGGTCATTATTCTAACCCGCTAGATAACATGATTGCTGCGGCTTCATGGCTGGCGGCTCTTCCGGTTGAAGGCGAGTCCCCAGCTGCGATAGAAACCCGAAACACCGTGCAACTCCTTCAGACGGCCGTGGCCCAGCAGGCGGCTTACTCATATAGCCGTGAGCGAATTCATTCAACTCCACGCCCTAGTCGAAGTTATAGCTAGTGCATTGAATCGCCGGCGGTTTCCAGTAGTGAGCGGCGCCGTAACCCGCCTCATGGGCATGACCCGCCACGTGTTGATAATAATGTTCAGGCCCTGATGGATCAGGCCAGGGCACGGAAAGAGGCAGAGCTGGCGGCTCAGTTGGCGGCTCATCAACAGCTTCAACATAACCCTTCGATGTCTGTAGAAGCCAGGATGACTTCCAGGACAGTGGGTGTGCCATGTTTAGTGCCGGCTCTTCGCAATGAGCGATTGCCTAAGGACTTCAAGGGCCCTCGAAAGGTGCCCAATTACACGGCTGATCAACCTCCTGAGGCTTGGATTGAGAGCATGATCTAGCTATGGAGATGTTAGACGTTAACGACACTGTGTGCGCCAAATACTTCACCATGATGTTGGACGGGTCGGCTCGAACCTGGTTGAAGGGATTACCCCCTAAATCTATCAATTCATGGGCGGAGTTGAAAGCGCGTTTTATTCAGAATTTCAAAGACACATGCAAACAGCCTCTGTCGATCATCGACTTAGATGCTTGTGTCCAGCGCGAGGATGAGTCAGCCCACCATTGGGTCCGTCGAGTGTCCACTATTATTCACTCATCGGATAGCATCAACGCCGGTTCTGCTGTCCTAATTCTGGAGAAAAATTGCCATTTCACCCCTCTCAAGCAAAAGTTAGGGCGGCTTAAGCGTCACTGCAATGACATGGGAGAGCTCATGGCGGCTCTCATCAAATATGCCGACTCTGACAATACTAAAGTCCCGGGGTCTGATGAGGAGAAATCCAACAAGGGGAAGAAGAAAGGCAATGGAAAAGGACAGCCGCAAAATATGACGGGGCAGAACCAAGGTAACAATGGTAAGCGCAAGCAACATGACGGCGGGTCAGATTGTGTGGCCAATACAAATGCGCAGAATGACGGCCAGTGCCGTAAGGGAAGACCACAACCCCGGTTTGGAGGACCAAAGTTCAACCTTGAGGCCATGTTGAACCAGCCTTGCCCAAAGCATAGTCGTCCCGATAGACCGTCGACTCACTTGTGGAAAGATTGTTTCATCATGAAGGAGTATAAGAGTTCCAGCTTTCATTAGGACCACCACAACAATAATGGCCCGCACGGCGGGTCAGGATCTGGCTCGCACGGGCCTGGCTTTGGAGGTGGCGGCTTAGGTTCCGGATTTCAAAGTCAGGGCAGTCAGGGCAATTATAACCAGCAGCATAGTTAGGATAACCAGCAAGAGCAGTTAGGGTATCAGAGTAATCCAAAGCAGCTTAATAGTGGCCAATATCATGTTTTCACTACAAGCCTGTGCAAGCGAGATCAGAAGGTTCATAAATGAGCTGTAAGTGCAGTTGAGCCGGCAGTGCCTCGGTACTTACGATGGTCAGAGCAGCCAATTGTATGGAGCCGTGAAGATCACCCGCCCCGGGTTGATAATCCGGGTCAGCTAGCATTGGTGGTAGCCCCTCAGGTTGGAGGTTACAAGTTCACTAAGGTGCTTATGGACGGAGGCAGCAGCATCAACATCCTCTATTATGATACTTTCCGCCGTATGAATTTGACGGACAAAGATCTTAAGCCATCTTCTACAGTCTTTCATGGGGTGGTACCCGGTAAGTCAGCTTATCCAGTATGTAAGATTGCTTTGGAAGTAGCTTTTGGCAATGAACATGATTACAGGGTAGAGACATTAACCTTTGAAGTGGTCAAGATCAAAAGTCCTTACCACGCTTTGTTTGCACAGCCGGCTTACGCCAAGTTTATGGCACGGCCTTGTTATGTATATCTGAAGCTCAAAATGCCGGGTCATAAGGGTACCATCACAGTCCATGGGGACAGAAAAATAGCTTTGGAATGTGAAGAAGGTGATGCTGCTTATGCTGAGTCTGCCTGTGCTACAGAGGAGCTGAAGTTTTATAAAGATAATGTTGACCCGGCAGATATGACCCCTTTGAAGAAACCAACCACAGAGCACGACCCTTTGCTGAAGTTTAAGTCGGCAGATGACACCAAACAGGTTGATTTTACCCCTGGCGATTCATCTCAGCAGTTCGTTATCAGTGCTAATATGGATCCGAAATAGGAAAGCGTGCTCATTGAGTTCATCCGTGAGAACCGGGACATCTTTGCATGGAAGCCTTCAGACATGCCGGGTGTACCGAGAGAACTCGCTGAGCACACTCTAAATATCGATCCCAAGTTTAAACCGGTCAAGCAGTTCCTTCGTTGTTTTAATGAGGAGAGGCGCAAGGCCATTGGAGAAGAGGTGGACCGGCTCTTAGTAGCCGGGTTCATCATTGAAGTTTTTTACCCAAAGTGGTTGGCTAACCCGGTGCTGGTACTTAAGAAGAATGGCACTTGGCGTATGTGTGTGGATTATATAGACCTTAATAAGGCTTGTCCAGCTGATCCTTTCGCTCTTCCCCACATTGATCAGATCATTGACGCTACAGCGGGTTGTGAGCATTTGAGTTTCTTGGATGCTTATTCTGGTTATCATCAGATCAAGATGGAAGTTAAAGACCAAGAGAAGACGGCTTTCATCACGCCTTTTGGAGCTTTCTGCTATGTGTCTATGCCTTTTGGGATCAAGAGTGCCCAGGAGACTTATCAGTGTTGTGTTCAGAATTGTCTTCATAACCAGATAGGACGCAATATTCATGCTTATGTGGATGATATTGTTGTGAAGTCCAGAAAGAAGGAGACTCTGCTAGATGATTTGAAGGAGACCTTCGATAACCTCCGGGTCTACATGATGATGCTTAACCCGGCAAAATATGTTTTAGGTGTGCCTGCAGGAAAGCTCTTAGGTTTTCTGGTCTCTGAGAGAGGTATTGAAGCGAACCCGGAGAAAATCAAGTCTATTACTTCATTGGCTAAGCCAGCGTGCATTAATGATGTCCAGCGTTTGGCAGGTCGTATTGCAGCTTTAAGCCAGTTTATAAGCCGCCTAGGAGAGAAGGCTATTCCTCTGTATCAGATGATGAAGAAGACAGATCGTTTTGTCTAGAGTGATGCTGCCAATGAGGCGTTTGAGGCGCTTAAAAATAGTTAGCTGAGCCGCCAGTTCTTGCAGCTCCTGTTGAGAAGGAGCCCTTGCTTTTATATGTGGCTGCTAATAGCAGAGCCGTCAGCGTGGCGGTTGTAGTGGAAAGGAAAGAGACGGGTAAGGAATATCTGGTTCAAAGGCCGGCTTATTATGTCAGTGAGGTCTTAATTGAGTCTAAACAGAGATACCCACATTGGCAGAAGCTAGTATATGGGGTGTTCATGGCCAGTCGCAAGTTGAAGCATTATTTTCTTGGCCATCCTATTACTGTGGTCAGCTCTGCTCCCTTAGGCGATATTATTCAAAACAGAGAAGCTACAGGCCGAGTGGCCATGTGGGCCATTGAGCTTGGACCCCATGGTTTGAAATATATGCCAAGAACAGATATCAAGTCCCAAGCTCTTGTGGATTTCATCAACGACTAGACAGAGTTGCAGATGCCTGAGGAGAAGCCTGATAATACGTATTGGATTATTCATTTTGATGGGTCCAGGCAATTGGAAGGCTCGGGGCCTGGAGTTATTTTGACTTCCCCATGAGGTGACAAGTTTTGTTATGTGTTAAGGCTGATGTTTCCCTGTACTAACAATGTAGTTGAATATGAAGCCTTGCTTCATGGCCTAAAGGTGGCCAAAGAAATGAATCTAAGCCGAGTCAGGTACTTTGGCGACTCAGATTTGGTGGCTCAGCAGGTCCCTGGCACTTGGGATTCTAAAGACCCACTCATGGCGGCTTATCGCCGGGCGGTTGATAATATCGCTGGTCACTTCAAAAGTTATCAGGTGGAGCATCTGGATCGAAGGAAGAACGAGGCAGCCGATGCTTTGAGCCGACTTGGGTCGTAGCGTAAGCCGGTGCCCCCTAATGTTTTTCTTGATGTGTTACATAATCCTTCGGTTAAGTTCCTATATGAAGAGGATCTTGCTATTCCTGACCCGGAGGTGCAGTTGGTGGCGGCTCTCCATGCCATCCCTGATTGGATGGTTCATTATTTGGCTTATATGACCCGGGGAGAGTTACCTGAGGATGAAACTTTGGCCAGGCAGATAACCGGGCGGTCTAAGTCTATGACTATTGTCAATGGCGAGTTACACCGATGCAGCGTGACAGGCGTGTTCCAGCGCTGTATTTCTCCTGAAGAGGGCCCTGAGATCCTAAGGGAGATTCATGAAGGAGATTGTGGCCATCATGCCGTCTCTAAAGCTCTTGTGGCTAAAGCTTTTTGTCATGGGTTTTATTGGTTGACTTCTCATGCTGATGCTGAAGATCTGGTTAGCAAGTGTGATGGCTGTCAGAAATTTTCTAGACGAGTTCATGTACCGACTGAAGAATTGAGGATGATCCCAATTACTTGGATGTTTGCAGTCTGGGGGCTGGATATGGTTGGACCTTTCAAGAGGTCCAAGGACAAAAAGACCCACCTCTTGGTGGTGGTTGACAAGTTTACCAAGTGGGTTGAGGCAGAGCCGGTCAGTAAGTGTGATGCGGCAACGGCAGTTCAATTCATTAAGAAGGTGATCTTCCGTTTTGGCTACCCTCACAGTATCATAACTGATAATGGCACTAATCTATCTAAGGGCGCTATGAAAGAGTTCTGTCAACGAGAACATATTCGTCTTGACGTGTCGTCCGTGGCTCATCCGCAGTCTAATGGTCAAGCTGAGAGGGCCAATCAGGAAATCTTGAAAGGCATAAAACCCCGACTTATGGTTCCATTGCAATGCACGCCGGGTTGTTGGGTTGAGGAGTTGCCCTCAGTAATTTGGAGCATTAATACTACTCCTAACAGGTCAATAGGCTATACGCCTTTCTTCATGGTCTATGGGGCAGAGGCGGTTCTTCCAAGTGATATCCGTCATGACTCGCCCCGGGTGGCGGCTTATGTTGAAGCTGATAATGAAAAAGCACGTCAGGATGCTCTTGATATGTTGGATGAAGAGCGTGACCTTGCGGCGGCTCGTTCGGCGATATACCAGCAAGATCTGCGTCACTATCATAGCCACCGAGTTAGGACCCGGACCTTTCAAGAAGGCGACTTGGTGCTCCGGCTAATCCAAGATCAGACAGACATGCATAAGTTATCCCCACCTTGGGAAGGACCTTTTGTGGCAGCAAAAACCTGAACAACGGGTCATACTACCTCATTGATATTAGAGAACACAAGGATTCACGCACATCAGAGGAGGAGACCCGCCGGCCGTGGAACATTGCTCATCTTCGGCCTTATTACACCTGAGCCACCGGCTCTTATGCTGTATAAACTTTTCTTTAGTGTACATATTATGATCACTATAATAAAGCCGGCATCCCTGATAATTCAGGGCCTTTGTCGTTTCACTTCTACGAATCTGAGCATTTATTGTTTGTTCATAAGGTCACCTGGGGGCTTCCTGCTCAATGAGCATAGCTATGCTTACCCTCTTGATCCAGCCTACCTGCCATCCTATTGGTCACTTTGGGGCTTCCTGCTCAATGAGCATAGCTATGCTTACCATCTTGATCTGGCCTACATGCCATCTTATTGGTCCCTTGGGGGCTTCCTGCTCAATGAGCATAGCTATGCTTACCCTCTTGATCGGCTTCCTAGCCAGGTGTAAACACCAAATTCTGGGTTATCCTGCGTGTATGTCGTTGTTACTCCGCCCAGGTAATCCTGGAATGACCCGCAGCACTCTTGACAGTCAATCTTTTAAATAAGGCCCTGAACTTGTTAAGGTTAAAATGGCGGTTTGTCATGTGAGGGCCGGCTTACAGTGAGCTAGGATTAACTCAGTGGCTGTGCGGCCCATGAAAGCACTTGAGTTTTAGGCTTGGCGGCCTATGAAGGCCTTGGTTTTCTGGATTTCTGTTTTTCTGAAAATTTTGGATTTATATCCTTTTTCCATATTAACATATGGTTTTGCAATTCAGGCCATGTAGCCTTAATTCTATGACTCATACTTGAGCATATTGGGTTAATAACCCGCCATGATAAGCAGACTTTAAGTCGCCAGGATGATTCGCCTGGAATAAATTCAAATCATGATCTTCATGTGTACGGGTTAAAACCCATGCTGGATTACCATCGTTACAGCATCATTATGATGTCAGTCTACAGGTATGACTTTTCATACTTGAATAGAGATTTAGGGTCTTTTCTAACCCGCACTGTCCTCGACTTTAAGTCGCCGGTACATTTCCGGCTTCAATAGCCTTTAGTATTTTTTATCAAAGACTATTATATCAGGGTTTTTTCAAAGATATTTGTGACCCGCCCTGGCGTAAACCGCCAGGGCATATGTTGTTTCCTTGTGTACAGGAAGTATGATGATGCTTGATCTGATCCACATACCTGATAATATTATACGCACAAGTGGCGGGTGATAAAAATCAAGCTCGGCGGTTTAAACATTCAAAGGATACCACATGCATGATGGCATGACAGATCATTGTTTCAACTAGCCTATTACAAGGCTTTCCCAAGCCCACAAGATTAAGAGTTTTTCAAAAGACATTCTACGCCACGGTCTAAGAGCCGCCCCTTGGATCAGTTATTTTGGTCCTGGCGAGTTGAAGCCTTCGGGTTATCCTGCGCCGGTTCTTCTTCTTCGTCCATCGTCTGGAAGTCAGGTGATGTCCAGTCGATGCCAGTTAAGGCTTTGAACACAGCTTCATCATCTATAAGTGTGGACGGATCAATGTTAGGAGCAAAAGTATGCTTACGTATTGGAGGAATAAGATCCACAATCTCATAAGCCGGCGCTTTCACTTTGAGTTTTCCATCGTGTAAGCTGCCTGATATTTGGACAAATTAGTCTCCTCGGCCAATTTTCTCACCATGGGACGCATCTCTTTTACGAACTTGGTAAAATCTGCTTCATTAAAAGGCGATCCGTCTTTTTTAAAGCTTGGACAACCGGTGGCCAATTCCACCGGATCTAATTCCGCTTGCCATGCTTTGGCCCGGCTCAAAGCAGTGATAGCACCAGCTCGGGCAGATGATCGCTTAATCTCTTCAATTTTTTGGGGCATGACAGATAGTTTGTCCAGTACCTCCCTGATGATTGAAGGTGGCTGTTTACTGTGCAAGATGGCCGCTATGGTTCGCTGAGTACCTGTGTACAGCTGTTCTACCAAAGTGTAAACCGCCTTCAGCTTCACCAACATGTCCTGGTCAAGGTTGGCACTCCTGGGGCCTTTTAAATGAGCGCACAGATAAGTCGCCAGGCGGGTTAAAAGGTAAAAATTGGAAATAGTTAAAGCATCCCGAATTCCTTACCAAAGATAGTAGCTGTCATCTGTGAGATATGGCGTTTTAAGCCGGTCAGTTCTGCAGTGGTCTCTTTCAAAGAAGATTCGTCAGTCTCTGCTCTTTGCACTAAGGCGGCTTTTTCCTTATCCCAGGCATTTCTTTCTGTGGAAAACCCAACTCTGAGCTTCTCGTTCTCTTCCAGACTAAACTTAGTCTTGGAGTCAGCTTTGCGCATTTCAGCCTCTTGATGCTCAAGCCTGGTCTTTAAATCTACCAATTAGGATTCAGCCTTAGTTAAGGCATCCTGCAAGTATGAGTTAAACAATTATAAACATATTTCTCAGGACACACTATACATACAAGTCTCAAGTACGTTGCAAGCAAAGCACTTGACACTTGGGGGCTAATGTGTGCGGAAGCACTTTTTCGCAGTATATATATTGTTAATGATCCGGCTCATCTTTATCAAGATAAGCCGGCTCATGAGGGCTATGGTCTGCAGTTTTTCTTTCAAGGTAATGGAAATGATCTGGCTCATCTTTATCAAGATAAGCCGGCCCATAAGGGATATGGTCTGGAGCTTTTCTTTTGAAGTCATGAAAGCAATCTGGCTCATCTTTATCACGATAAGCCGGCCCATGAGGGCTATGATTTTAGAGTTGCAATGACATATGGACAAGTCTTAACCCTACTCAAATATATCTTTTCCAACAGATAAGACTTGGGGGCTGGATGAGTACATATGCAAGAGAAACAGATGTTCATACCTCATATTTTTGTCACAATTTCTTGACTAAATCCGCCTCCAGATCACGACCAGTATGCAGCTGGCTCAGATAACCAGAGTATAATTCACCGATGCCCAAGTGTGAGTAATTGGCAATGTCAAATCTGGCCTTGCTCTTTTCAATTAATTCTTCTTTAGCCGAATGCTTGGCCAGAATGGTGGGGTTCCCAGGTTCAGCATAACCAGTGCCGGTAATAATGACATCCTCAGCAGTTTGTTGCGAAGGAGGCTCTTCAGCAGGTTTTATGGGACTGGGCAGCTTAGCGCTGGATGGGTCAACACCCATTGGATCCACCATGACGTCGTGAGTCTCTGGTGGCGGGTCATCAGCAGCAGCCTCAGGGGTTTGATGAGAAGCTTCAGATATGGTTTGTTTCTCCGGCTCAGTAACCTTGGGGTCTTCGGCTGGCTTGTTCATCTTCAATTTCTTGCTGGGTTTGGCTATACCGCTGAAAGTAGGACATATGAAGATGTTAATATATCAGTTGGTAACGTATTAAAAAACAAAGAGGTTAAATGTTCTCACCCAGGGGCATCTTTGAAGAGAGGTATCTGAATTCTAGTAGAGTCGCCGGAGGATGAGTGAGAGGTTCCCTGATAACTTGAGTCGGAAAGATTAAGTGGTTGACGGATAAGACCCGCCTTGGGAAAGGAGAGGATCAAATTCTGCGGCACCTCTTTTCGGCGTTTGCGAGGGGCCGGTGTATTGGGTAAGCTGGCATGCAGGTCTCCCCCTCCGCTGTTCCGGGTTGTACGCCGAGCTTCATGCTGTTGTTTCTTCAAAATGAAGTTTGGATCCAAGTAAGGTAAAGGGTGAGAAAACCTTACTTTACGGGCCACGTGCCGAATTTTCTGTCTTGGCAAAGGCTCTGAGTCGGAGGAAATAATAGTTACCTCTACAGCATCTGCTTGGCTGGTCTCCGCGTCATCCTGAGAGGGGTCAGCGTCAATAAGATGTACAAAAAAGGAGCCAAGGGAGTCAAGTTCTACCTCTGATTCATCATCCAGAGTAAATTGATTTGTTGCATCTACTTTCTTCTTGGCGGGTTTCTTGGGAGCTTTGGTCTTTCCCCTAGCCTTTTTGGCCGACTTATCTTGAAGCTTCTTATTCCAAAAGGGAGAGTTGGCATGAAGAAAGCAAGATAATAAGGCAAGTGCAGCATATGAGAGTAATGAATAAAGTAAAAAGGGCTTCAACTACTTACATCTGGAGCCGGGTTAAGAGTATAGAAGGGGCTCAGCCCCGTTTTGCTGCAGTCTTCTAGAGTTTCTCCAAGTAAAGACTTGGTCATTTCGTTGATGTCCTTCTCTTCAAGGGGTGTTGAGTTGTACCACAAGGGGTCATTCACATCGCCTGTGTATGTGCACATTAAGCCGGGGCGGTGGCTTAAAGGCATGATTCTCCAGCTAACCCAGCATCAGACTAGGTCAATACCAGTCAAGCCGTTTGCCATCAAGGCTCTTATCTTAGTAAAAGTGGGTCCATATTTGGCTCATTCGGCAGAGCTAATCTGGTCTGGAAGTGGGTGCCTGGGGTTGAGCCGGTGAATACGGAAACCCGGCAGAGGATTTTCACCCGCCGGAGAGGTGTCTTGGCAATAAAACCAAGTCTGGTTCCAGTCTTTGGGGTGACTGGGAAGTGCAGCTGCAGGAAAGACAACGTCTCTTCGCCTCTAGATAGAAATTCCACCAAGTTCAAGGCTTGGCCCGTCTATCATCTCTGTTTGGCGGTTCAAGTAGTAATACTCTCTGAAGAGGTCAATGCTGGGCTCCTCTTGAAGATATACTTCACAAAATACCTGAAAATTGCAAATATTGGAAACTAAATTGGGTCCGATGTCTTGAGGGTGAAGCTGATAGAAATTCAGGATGTGACGGAAGAATTTTGAGCTGGGCGGTGAGAAGCCTCGGAGCATATGATCAGAGAAAACTATAACTTCTCCTTCCTTTGGAGGTGGAACCTCAGCCCCTGGAACCCGCCAATGGATGACATCCTTAGATGGTAAAATGCCCATGGCAACAAACTCTTGGAGAGTCTGTTCTGTGACATTGGAAACGACCCAGTCGCAGGAGGTGACGGTCTTAGTCATTTTGATCAGGTGAAAACCTAGAAAAGAAATCACCGCATGTCAAATTGGTGATGATAAGCCGCGCGATGGTTGAACAAAGTAAAGTTACTATTGGTTAGATGCAAGGATGGGTAAGCCGCTTAATGGTTGCAGAAAAGAAAATTGTATGGTTAAACCGGCGAGGTACAAGCCGGATAATGTCAAGCCTGGATAAGTACTGGCAGTTTAAACAACTTATTTGGCTAGTTACAAGGTATTATTTGAGCCGCCCGTACAATAGTGGTCGAGCCGATGGTCACAAGATCTGGGGATTGGATAAATCTTCACTAAGTGTTGAACAAACAAGTTTCACAGATTTTGCTTATAATTTTGGATCTATGGTCAGTACAGAAATAGGAGAAAATTACTAGCCCTAAAAACAGGGGACGAACCATAAGTGTGGGGAATGAATCTCAACAGCAGCAAGTGGATCCATATTTGATGGCAGATATTAAAGGGGAGTAAAGCGTGACTTTAGCATCGTGTTTTGGTCCTACTAAGGTGGCGTGCTCGATGAACTATAGACAAGGGTGATGAACGCCGACGAACACCGAAGAACGGCAGAAACCCTAATGCAGATATGAGGAAAAAGGAGATGGGTACCTGGAGATGCTGATGAACAGCGGAGGGCCGCCGCCGTTTTCTGGTCGAGGTTAGGTTGATGCAGCGGCCAAGGTTGATGCAGTCGACGGGGGCGGCGGAGCTTCGGAGGCATCGGTCGTCGCGAGGAAGAAGAAGCGGCAGAGGCAGGGGTAAAAAGTGGAGAAGAGGGCCCCCTGCCCGTATTTATAAGGAGGTGGAAAGATGGCCTGCATGGAAATCGAGGAGGCAAAAATAATTATGTTAAACGATGCGGGTGCCTCGTTTCTCGGAAGGTCCATTAAAATAAAGATCCGTTGAGATATCCTGGGCTTTGTGCGGAATCAATGCACATAACGTCATGGCGGGTTATATATTTCTGCTTATGTGATTTCATGGCGGGTTATATCTGTCTGATGAAGATTCGACACTGATACATTCTGCTAAGTTAAATAGTGAAGATTGATATGAACAAGTTCAAATCAACCTGGGGCCTAATGTTGAGGATATAACTCTGAGGTGTGACCCGCCCAGGAGGGGCCAGGTTACACCGTTGGTGACTTATTGTGAAGAAGGCCCAAGAGGTCCAATAAGACATAAGGATGGCGGTTCATAAAGCAAGCTTATTGGAGGCCCAAGACCCAAAGGTATGAACCGTTCAAGGTTAACTTGCTCTGTAAGGCAGGTTTGGTTAGAAACTGAGCCGGTCACATTGTGTGAGCCGGCCGGGACTTTCTAAACCGCCGGGCATCGACCTGTATATAAAGGTGAGACCCGGCGGCGGGTTAACTCAAGAAACAACAGGTCGAGAACTAGGTCAAGCGTATTCGCTCCCTTGTGATCGAAACTCAAGTAATACAACTAAAGCAAGACGTAGGCTTTTACCTCGTTTCGAGGGGCCGAACCCGGGTAAATTCTTTGTGTCCTTTATCCCGTTCAACCCCTTCAAGCTAACCTAGTTGCGATGGCTCCACACCTAAGTCCTTTCACTTGGGCATCTGCCGTGTTAAATCCACGACAGCACACCCCTTAGTTGTACGACACTGCAGGGCTACTATCGAGTGCCGAGGGTGATACCTCGTACCTCACTCCTGATGATATCTCTGTAGCGTAGCTAATTGGTCATGGACTTCCAGGGTGATTCCTCCTTCACCACACCCGATGGCGACACTATCGTGCAACCCCTCAAGTGTGAACCCTTCGAGGGTGATTCCTCCAAGGTCACCTTGACGGTTACATTGAGTGGGAATCCATTGAGGGTAATTCCTCAGGTTCCCCCATGATGCTTTGGACACACGGTTACCTTAACTTTACCTCAGTCAAGTGTTAAAGTCAGGTCGGCCCCGAGGGGTACCCGCGAGAGATATGGAGTTGAGTTGACCCTGAGGGTACCCGCGAGATAATAACGAGACACGGCCGGGCATTCCTAGCCCTTGCCGCAAGTCCTCGACACGAGGCGACGGGGTCACATGATCATGAGTCTCTGCTCGTTACCGCGAGCTCCCAACATGCTAATGGGTTGGGATATATGATCTGAGAGGCCCCTGGCCTGTTTCACACTATCCACTGATGTCTGCAAGAACTATGTCAGTTTTTCCATAGAGAGGGAGGGATAATGCAGCACAGCGACGGTAGGTATTTCCCTCAGTGATGAGACCAAGGTTATCAAACCAGTAGGAGAACCACGCAACACCACATAAACATCTCCTGCACACAAAGAACAAATACTTGCAACCCGACGTGTTAAAGGGTTTGTCAATCCCTTTCGGGTAACGAGATCGATAAAATTGTATTAGATTGAAAGATGCAAATAAAAGCAAATAAAATTCAGCGAGGTATTTTTGGGTTTTTGGATTAATAGATCTGAAAATAAAAGTTGCAAATAAATAAAAGAGCGAATAGCAAAATAGATCTTGAAGGTAAATATATTAAAGAAGAGACTCGGGGGCCATAGTTTTCACTAGTGGCTTCTTTCGAGAAAAATAGCAAACGGTGGAAACAAATTACTGTTGGGAAATTGATAGAACTTATAATACTCATGATGATATCCAGGCAATGATCATTATATAGGCATCTCGTCCAAGATTAGTAGACCAACTCCTGCCTGCATCTACTACTATTACTCCACACATCGACCGCTATCCAGCATGCATCTAGTGTATTAAGTTCATGGAGAAACGGAGTAATGCAATAAGAACGATGACGTGATATAGACAAGATCTATTTATGTAGAAATAGACCCCATCTTGTTATCCTTAATGGCAACGATACATACGTGTCGTTTCCCTTTCTGTCACTGGGATCAAGCACTGTAAGATCGAACCCATCAGAAAGCACCTCTTCCCATTGCAAGATAAATAGATCAAGTTGGCCAAACAAAACCCAAATATCGGAGAAGAAATATGAGGCCATAAGCAATCATGCATATAAGAGATCAAAGAAGACTCAAATAACTTTCATCGATAAAAAGATAGATCTGATTATAAACTCAAAGTTCATCGGATCCCAACAAACACACCGCAAAAAAGAGTTACATCATATGGATCTCCAAGAGACCATTGTATTGAGAATCAAACGAGAGAGAGAGAGAGAGAAAGCCATCTAGCTACTAACTACGGACCTGAAGGTCTACAATGAACTACTCACGCATCATCAGAGAGGCACCAATGAGGATGATGAACCCCTCCGTGATGGTGTCTAGATAGGATCTGGTGGTTCTGGAACTTGCGGCGGCTGGAATTGATTTTCGTCGACTCCCCTAGGTTTTCTGGAATATTGGGGTATTTATAGAGCAAAGAGGCGGTGCGGGAGGCCCCCGAGATGGGCTCAACCCACCTGGGCGCGCCTGGGCCTCCAGGCGCGCCCTGGTGGTTTGTGCTTCCCTCGGAGCACCCCCCCCCCCCCAGGTGCTTCTCCGGCCCACTGGATGTCTTCTGGTCCAAAAAAAATCCACAAAAAGTTTCGCTGTGTTTGGACTCCATTTGGTATTGATTTCCAACGATGTGAAAAACATGCAGAAAACAGCAACTGGCACTGGGCACTATGTCAATAGGTTAGTACCAAAAAATGATATAAAATGATTATAAAATGATTGTAAAACATCCAAGAATGATAATATAACAGCAGGGAACAATAAAAAATTATAGAAACGTTGGAGACGTATCAGCATCCCCAACCTTAATTCCTGCTCGTCCTCGAGTAGGTAAATGATAAAAACAGAATTTTTGATGTGGAATGCTGCCTAACATGTTCATCACATATTGTTTTTTTCATAGCATGGACATGTGGACTTTTATATGGTTCAAAGCAATAGTCTATTTTTGACATGATAACTTAAATACTCAAGCATATCACAAGCAACCACGTCTTTCAAAATATCAACGCTAAAGCAAGTTATCCCTAGCCCATCATGCTCAATCATTGATCTATTCATGAAACACACTCGAATATTAGCTACACCCAATGCTCAAGTACGATCATAGTGCCCCTTAGTTGGTGCTTTGTAAGAGAAGATGGAGACTCAAATTAAAAATAAAAATTGCATAAAGTAAAATAAAGGCCCTTCGCGGAGGGAAGTAGGGATTTTTAGAGGTGCCAGAGCTCAAAGCTTAAATTGAGAGATAAAAACATTTTGAGAGGCTTAATTTTCTCACCAACCAAAACGACTTAGAGCTCCGAACACTTTCCATGCTAGATATATCATAGGTGGTTCCCAAACAGAAAATAAAGTTTAATCCTTTTTCCACCATTTCTTTTACTTTCCATGGCTAGCCGTATCCACGGGTGCCCTCCATAACAACACTTTCCAAGGAATTTACTATTTGACAACATAAAGTAAATTCATTTTTCATTTCGGGACTGGGCATCCCTAATACCTTTGCCGTACTCTCATGCAATGACAAGTGGATAAACACTCATCGTGAGAATAACACATCTAGCATGGAAAATATCGACCACCCCTCACCACCTCGTGAGCGGTACTAGCAAACAAAAGAGAAATTTATTTTGAAAATTAGAGATGGCACATACAAATTTGCTAAGAACGGCACGAAAATACCGCATATAGGTAGGTATAGTGGACTCATATGGCAAAACTGGTTTAAAGTGTTTTGGATGCACAAGTAGTGATCATACTTGGTGCAAATGAAGGCTAGCAAAAAGATTGAGAAGCGCCCAACCAAGAAACGAATAATCTCGTAAGCAATCATTAAACATAGGTGACACCGAATAATGCATCATAAGTAAGATATAATTTCATTGCATAACTATTGACTTTCGTACTTGCATAGGGAATCACAAACCTTAACACCAATATTCTTACTAAAGCACAATTACTCATCAACATGGCTCACATATTATATCGTCATATCTCAAAACTATTACCAAGAACCAATTTTATTTTGTCCAATGATCTTCATGAAAGTTTTTATTATATCCTTCTTGGATATCTATCACTTTGGGACTAGTTTCATCTGTTGCTTTTAATAAGCTCAAATAAATATAAGTGAAGAACATGAGCATAATATTTCTTTCTCTCAAATTAATCTAAGTGAAGCAAGAGAGAATTTCTTCAAAATTTTACTTACTCCTAAATAAATCTAAGTGAAGCATGAGAGCATTTCTTCAAAAGAAATAACAAAGCACACCGTGCTCAAAAAGATATAAGTGGAGCACTAGAGCAATTCCAAGGCTCTAAAAATTTAAGTGAAGCATAGGAGTAAGCATAGCATAGTTTTTGGCTCTCTCAAAAAGGTGGGTCCAGCAAGGATTCAAGACTTAAAAAAAACAAGCAAATATTCAAATCATACAAGGCGCTCCAAGCAAAACTCATAATATGTGACGAATAAAAATGTAGCTCCAAGTAAAATACCGATGGTCGTTAGAAGAAAGAGGGGATGCCACTCGGGGGCATCCCCATGCTTAATTGCTTGATACTTCTTGAATATTATCTTGGGGTGCCTCGGGCATCCCCAAGCTTAGCCTTTTGCTAATCCTTATTCCTTCATCCATCGTAATATCACCCAAAACTTGAAAACTTCAATCACACAAAACTCAACAAAACCTTCGGGAGATCCGTTAATATAAGAAAACAAATCACTACTTTAAGTACTATTGCAAACCCATTAATATTTTATTTTTGCATTATATATACTGTATTCCAACTTTTCTATGGCAAAAACTCTTCAAAGAAAACCATAGAATCATCAAAACAAGCACACAACGCAAAGAAAATAGAATCTGTTAAAAACAGAATAGTCTGTAGCAATCTGAAAACTTCGAATACTTATGTAACTCCAAAAATTCTGAAAAATTAGGAAAACGTGAGAAATTTGTTTATTAATCTTCTTCAAAAAGAATCAACTCAAAATCACTCTTATGTAAAAAATAAGATTTGTTTTCCTGAGCGCAAAAGTTTCTGTTTTTCAGCAAGATCAAATCGACTATCACCCAAATCAACCCAATGGCTTTGCTTGGCACAAACACTAATTTAAACCACAAAAACACATCTAACCAGAGGCATAATTGGGTATTTTATTGAAAACAGAAAGAAAACCAAAAAGCAAAAAGATACAAGTTGGGTTGCCTCCCAACGAGCGCTATTGTTTTACGCCCCTAGCTAGGCATAAGATTTTATTGATGCTCACATGAAAGATAATAATGAAAACACAAAGAGAGCATCATAAAACATGTGACAAACATATTTAAGTCTAACATATTTCCGATGCATAGGAATTTTATAGAAAAACAAATTAGCAAGACAAGCAAGGTCTAGCATATGCATGGAAGAAAACAATAGCAATCTCAACATGAAGAGAGGTAATTTAGTAACATGAAAATTTCTACAACCATATTTCCCTCTCTCATAATAATTACATATAAGATCATAATCAAATTCAACAATAAAACTATCACATAAAATATTCTCTTCATGATCCACATGCATGCAAAGTTAACACTCTTCCAAAATAGTGGGATTATCATCAAATAAAGTCATGACCTCTCCAAGCCCACTTTCATAAAAAAAATCATAAGATTGAACAATCTCCAAATATGTGGGATTATTTTTAGCTAAAGTTGACACTCTTCCAAACCCACTTTTAATATTATCGCACACATATTCATCATGAGGTTTAAATAAATTTTCGAGATCATAAGAATCATTATCACCCAAATCATGATCATTGTAAAAAGTAGTGGACCTAGCAATATTAGCATCCCCAAGCTTAGGGTTTTGCATATTATTAGCACAATTGACATTAATAGAATTTATAATAACATCATTGTAATGATGCTTTTCATTCAACGAGCTATCATTAACCACTTTATAAATTCCTTCATTTAACACTTCATCACAATTTTCAGATTAATAAATCTCAAGCAAAACTTCATAAAGATAATCTAGTGAACTCAATTCACTAGCAATTGGTTCATCATAATTGGATCTTTTGAAAAGATTAGCAAGTGGATGAGGATCCATAACAATAGCTTTTTAGCAAGCGAAGATGCAAGCAAATAGAAGGCACATGGCAACACAAGCAAACATGAGATCTGACGAGAAAAAGGCGAACGAAAAAGAGGGGCGAATAAAACAGCAAATTGGTGAAGTGGGGGAGATGAAAAAGAGTGGCAAATGGCAAATAATGGAAGTTGCAAGGATATGAGATTTGTGATTAGGAACCTGGTTGATGTTGATGATGTCTCCCCGGCAACGGCGCCAGAAACTCCTCTTGATGTCAGCTAGAACTACGTCGGTTTTTCCCCAGAGAGGGAGGGATGATGCAACACATCGACGGTAGGTATTTCCCTTAGTGATGAGACCAAGGTTATCGAACCAGTAGGAGAATCACGCAACACCACGTAAACAACTCCTGCACACAAAGAACAAATACTTGCAACCCGACGTGTTAAAGGGTTTGTCAATCCCTTTCGGGTAACGTGATAGATAAAATTGTAGTAGATTGAAAGATGCAAATAAAAGCAAATAAAATTCAGTGAGGTGTTTTTGGGTTTTTGGATTAATAGATCTGAAAATAAAAGTTGCAAATAAATAAAAGCGCAAATAGCAAAATAGATCTTGAAGGCAAATATATTAAAGAAGAGACCCGGGGGCCGTAGTTTTCACTAGTGGCTTCTCTCGAGAAAAATAGCAAACGATGGAAACAAATTACTGTTGGGCAATTGATAGAACTTCAAATACTCATGACGATATCCAGGCAATGATCATTATATAGGCATCACGTCCAAGATTAGTAGACCGACTCCTGCCTGCATCTACTACTATTACTCCACACATCGACCGCTATCCAGCATGCATCTAGTGTATTAATTTCATGGAGAAATGGACTAATGCAATAAGAACGATGACATGATGTAGACAAGATCTATTTATGTAGAAATAGATCCCATCTTGTTATCCTTAATGGCAACGATACATACGTGTCGTTTCCCTTTCTGTCACTGGGATCAAGCACAGTAAGATCGAACCTATCACAAAGCACCTCTTCCCATTGCAAGATAAATAGATCAAGTTGGCCAAACAAAACCCAAATATCAGAGAAGAAATACGAGGCTATAAGCAATCATGCATATAAGAGATCAGAGAAGACTCAAATAACTATCATGGATAAAAAGATAGATCTGATCATAAACTCAAAGTTCATCGGATCCCAACAAACACACCGCAAAAAAGAGTTACATCATATGAATCACCAAGAGACCATTGTATTGAGAATCAAACGAGAGAGAGAAAGCCATCTAGCTACTAACTATGAAGCTGAAGGTCTACAATGAACTACTCACACATCATCGGAGAGGCACCAATGAGGATGATGAACCCCTCCGTGATGGTGTCTAGATTGGATCTGGTGGTTCTGGAACTTGCGGCGGCTGGAATTGATTTTCGTCGACTCCCCTAGGGTTTCTGGAATATTGGGGTATTTATAGAGCAAAGAGGCGGTGCGGGAGGCCACCGAGGTGGGCACAACCCACCTAGGTGCGCCTGGGCCTCCAGGCGCGCCCTGGTGGGTTGTGCTCCCCTCGGAGCACCCCCTAGGTGCTTCTCCGGCCCACTGGATATCTTCTGGTCCAAAAAAATCCACAAAAAGTTTCACTGCGTTTGGACTCCGTTTGGTATTGATTTCCTGTGATGTAAAAAACATGCAGAAAACAGCAACTAGCACTGGGCACTATGTCAATAGGTTAGTACTAAAAAATGATATAAAATGATTGTAAAACATCCAAGAATGATAATATAACAACATGGAACAATAAAAAAATTATAGATACGTTGGAGACGTATCAACCACCACGCGGGAAGAATTATGGGCACTCAGCATCGTACGATTCTTCCGAAAGCTCTCAGACGTCAGCAGTTGAGCGGCGCGCGCCGGGTTGGACTGGGAATGCCTGCGCTTGTATTAAGGGGGCTAGGTCTACTCTCGGCCGCACACGTAACTCGCGGGATTGCAAAGGACAATTGGCCCATGACCCCTTCCCATTTAGGAGTTAGACCGGCGTGCTGACCTCTCTGTTGAGCCTAGGTAGGACTACGTCTTGTTGATCAGCCGAGCCCGGGCATGACCCGATAAAAGTATGTCCGGCTGGAGTTAATCGAGCGTGTTGGGTAAGTTGGTGCACCCCTGCAGGGAAGTTAATTTATTTGAATAGCGGTGTCCACGGTAACAGACGCTCGAAATTGTATCCTGATCTACAACAACTAGAACTGGGTACTGGTGTTGCTAAATAATATGTGGCTCTAGGATCGTTTTCTCGTAGGGAGTCGAGGAAGGATCTCTGGGCGTTACTACTACTTATTACTGCTTTATAATATGCTAATCTGCACTCTTCTAATGCTGCAAGATGCTAGTCTTCGATAGGCTAGGCCTTCCCCTCTTCTGGCATTCTGCAGTCTAGTCCACAGATACAGCCCCTTCATTTGATAATGATGCATAAAAAGAATAGTTCTGACGTAAGTCTTGCGAGTACTTTGGATGAGTACTCACGGTTGCTTTGCTACTTATTTTCCCCTCTACCCGTCTGCTACGACCAGATGACGGAGCCCAGGAGATAGCCGACCCCATCGACGACTACTACTACCCCACCGGTGCAGCCTACTTCTACATGGAGGCCGACGACCATGAGTAGATTTGGAGGCTCCCAGGCAGGAGGCATGCGCCTTTTTGATCTAGTGTCATTGTTTTGCTCAGCCTTCTTAAGGCAAACTTGTTTACTCTTATGTCTGTACTCAGATATTGTTGCTTCCGCTGGCTTTTGCTTTCGAGCTTATGTATTCGAGCCCTCGTGATCCCTGCCTTGTAATTTAAAGCTTGTATGACTTTTTGTTGTGACTAGAGTTGTGTTGTGATATCTTCCCGTGAGTCTCTGATCTTGATCGTGTGCATTTGCGTGTATGATTAGCACACGATTGAGTCGGGGGCGTCACAAGTTGGTATCAGAGCTGACTGCCTGTAGGTAGCCCCTTTCCTACTCCTTGGCCAAAGTGAGTCTAGTCTTCCAAAACTGTTTTACTAACATGGCTGTGTGGCTTATGGGCCCACGTCGCCAATGGGTGGTATTAGGATCTTTTATTCCTCTTCTTTACTATGGGACTCTGATCTCTCTTCTATTCAGGTTAAAGATTTTGCTAACATTAGGTTCCCGTGTTCATATTCACCCGGATAGCTGGATTATCTACTGCTTTACATTTCAGTGTGAAACTTTTGATTCTCACACTGCCTTTTGACATCTTTGAACTCCTTGTTTCGGATCCATCCCGTGACGCAGCTCGTTCGTGAGACTTTGGCTGTTGAGGCAAATGGGTTCCCCGCTATTCTCATCAATCTCTTGTCCAAGCTGGGATATCGCTGGAACCCTGAAATACTCTCTGTTGTTTCGAGAATCCTTTGTGCCTATTGCCTTGCAGCTTCTTTCGCACTGCGGATAATTCATCGCACTTACCGGGGAACCGTTCATCCCCAGTTGTTCATGAGTTTTGGAAAATACTTCATAATGCTATTCAATCTTCCGAAAATCCTTTGCAGCCTATTGCTCTTAACAATTCTTGCCTACTTGCGTTATGGTTAATTCCATACGTCTAGTAATCTCCGTTGACATCCCTTGTCTTTACCATTTTGAGTCCCTTGATTCAATATGCTGCGAATGCTCCCTATCATCAGTTAATTCCTATAATTCGTCCTTCCGGCTCAGAAGTTATTTTGGTTATGAGTTGGTTCTCGGCCAATCAAGTTGCAATTGATTGTCCATCTAGTTCTATTCAGCTTACACATCTTTTGATCAGAGCGTCTGCTTCTGATCCTTCGTTTTGGAAATCATAAATCCTCTGTATTTGAGCGTCGAATTATCCAGTTATTTCTATAATCCGATGCCTTTGCATTCTTTCTTCTTCTGGTTAAGTACCGTTACTCACATCAGATCCCTGGTCGACCACCAACTCCTTTGTTGGATTAATGTCCGACCCTGTCCTTCACATTCAAAATCTTGTGAGTTCTTCCCCTGATACATAATGCCTTTGGTAAATTGTATCCTCTGCCTTTGCTAAATTGTTGCTGGGCAATTTAAAACTCAATCTTGTCATTCCTAGACTACCAGCTACATCCTTATCATGCTACCTTTGACCGTGCTACCTCGTCCTTCTTTGGTGCATGAATTCTTCAAACCGTGAGCAAGGCTTACGTCGAGTTTTCAACATCATTTCATTGCCTTGAAAAGCAACTCCGATTCCGAGCATGCATCTTATCTGTTGATCCCATAACTTTCCACTTCGCCATTCCCTGGCTTGATGCCATGGTTGTTCGATTGCATCCTCTTGAAACCTCTCGACAAAAGGTGTCGTGATCATCGCCAACATTTTGACCTTCTTCCAAGTTATGAATCGAATTCATGGTGAAAAATTACCATCCTTGCCCCTTGATGATTTGTGTTATCATCGACAACATCCTTGCCTTCTTGACAACACAGACTTGGTCTTGTTTTGGTTATACCTTGGGTTCCTTGCTAATCTTGGAATTGTTCCTTTGTATTTCTTGTGATCTTTAAACCCAATCTTCACTTAACCCCATATCATTGCTACCCCGAAGCATGATTGTGGTACTCCGAATATCAGCAAGAACATCGGAGCGCAATGCTACAATGTTTCTTGATCAATTATCCAGACACCGTTGTATGGGTAAACATCATGATTCTTCTTGCCTCTTTTATCTAAATGATTTTATACTTGCTGTTCCGTCCTGTATATCATGCTCTACTTTTCCCTTGGGAAGGATATACTCCTAACACTTGTGTATAAACACATTTTCCTTTCCATTCATCTATTTAATCTGATAATCAAATTTCCCTTTCCATTCTTCTGTTTAACCTTTCTTGTGATCTATATGATCCGAGCATTGACAATTCCCTACTTCTGTAAACACCCCGGTGTGCCCCCTGCCAGTAAAACCTTGTTAATATTGTTGATGACATTCCGGTAACCGCCGATGGACGAGAACCTTGCCTATTGGTCTGCCTCATTTTAACGAGCAGGAAAATGGTTCTCTTCATCCCCCGCCCTTGGTGCCGATGTTGTTGATGACCTAGCTGACACGCTATCCTCTAACATGTCTGGCTATCATGACCGTGCAAGTTGTCACCGCACTTCCTACTCTTAATCCACACCAACCAAAGTTCCACAGGATCAAAACCTGACTCTCCTGTACAACCTTGATTCCGAAGTATCCTTTGCACTTGGCTTCGTACGTAATTGACGAGCCACCTTTCTAAAGATGATCTATCCTAGTATCAGATGCGACATTATTCTTCGTTGCTCTGAACCCCTTTCACACTCTGTTTCAGGCATCGAACGATTGTCTATCCGTTTGAAACTCCTTACTGTACCTTCTTACTTGCTCTCGATGTTATCTTAAGTTTCAATTCGAGAGATACTTCTAGCCACATTCCCTAAGTTATCCACCAGATAATCGACCTTGCAAAGGTCCGTTCTCCCAAAGATACCCCTTTCTCCACCTCTTAAATCTCAGGACGAGATTTCTTGTAGTGGAGGAGAATTATAACACCCCCAGTGTCAAGCTAAAGTGACCTCATACTAATGATGCCATGTCATCATGCTTTTCTAATCCAAATATGCCACTTGTCCAAATCCAATTGAAATTCCATTTGAAATGCAAGTCAAATATTTGCTTCCTCAAACATGCCATCAAAATAGTTCACATTGTGGCAAATAATCCCTAAATATTTGTCATGTGGATAGCAACCTCCTTTGGATTCCAAAAATGCCCCTGGCAATTAATTCAGTGGTCCAATAACATTTATTTTTGTCTCTTTAATTTCTAAAAATAATTAGACAACTCCTTTTGGCCCCAAACTTTTTGTGCAGCTTCATATTGATGCCAAATATTTATGTGCCAAACCTCTGGTGCAACTAAATTAATTTTGTGCCAAAATAAAATTGCAGCAGGAGCTGATGTCTGCTAGAACTACGTCGGTTTTTCCCCAGAGAGGGAGGGATGATGCAGCACAGCGACGGTAGGTATTTCCCTCAGTGATGAGACCAAGGTTATCGAACAGGTAGGAGAACCACGCAACACCACGTAAACAGCTCCTGCACACAAAGAACAAATACTTGCAACCCGACGTGTTAAAGGGGTTGTCAATCCCTTTCGGGTAACGAGATAGATAAAATTGTAGTAGATTGAAAGATGCAAATAAAAGCAAATAAAATTCAGCGAGGTATTTTTGGGTTTTTGGATTAATAGATCTGAAAATAAAAGTTGCAAACAAATAAAAGAGTGAATAGCAAAATAGATCTTGAAGGCAAATATATTAAAGAAGAGACCCGGGGGCCGTAGTTTTCACTAGTGGCTTCTCTCGAGAAAAATA
The DNA here is from genome assembly GCA_011799875.1 of Thinopyrum elongatum. Classification (NCBI taxonomy): domain Eukaryota; kingdom Viridiplantae; phylum Streptophyta; class Magnoliopsida; order Poales; family Poaceae; genus Thinopyrum; species Thinopyrum elongatum. Next base: position 674,964,516 of record CM022298.1, read on the forward strand.
GCAAACGGTGGAAACAAATTACTGTTGGGCAATTGATAGAACTTCAAATACTCATGACGATATCCAGGCAATGATCATTATATAGGCATCACGTCCAAGATTAGTAGACCGACTCCTGCCTGCATCTACTACTATTACTCCACACATCGACCGCTATCCAGCATGCATCTAGTGTATTAAGTTCATGGAGAAACGGAGTAATGCAATAAGAACGATGACATGATATAGACAAGATCTATTTATGTAGAAATAGACCCCATCTTGTTATGCTTAATGGCAACGATACATACGTGTCGTTTCCCTTTCTGTCACTGGGATCGAGAACCGTAAGATCGAAGCCATCACAAAGCACCTCTTCCTATTGCAAGATAAATAGATCAAGTTGGCCAAACAAAACCCAAATATCGGAGAAGAAATACGAGGCTATAAGCAATCATGCATATAAGAGATCAAAGAAGACTCAATAACTTTCATGGATAAAAAGATAGATCTTTTTTTTGCGGGATAAAAAGATAGATCTGATCATAAACTCAAAGTTCATCGGATCCCAACAAACACACCGCAAAAAAGAGTTACATCATATGGATCTCCAAGAGACCATTGTATTGAGAATCAAATGAGAGAGAGAAAGCCATCTAGCTACTAACTACGGACCCGAAGGTCTACAATGAACTACTCACGCATCATCGGAGAGGCACCAATGAGGATGATGAACCCCTCCGTGATGGTGTCTAGATTGGATCTGGTTGTTCTGGAACTTGCGGCGGCTGGAATTGATTTTCGTCGACTCTTCTAGGGTTTCTGGAATATTGGGGTATTTATAGAGCAAAGAGGCGGTGCGGGAGGCCCCCGAGGTGGGCACAACTCACCTGGGCGCGCCTGGGCCTCCAGGCGCGCCCTGGTGGGTTGTGCTCCCCTCGGAGCACCCCCAGGTGCTTCTCCGGCCGACTGGATGTCTTCTGGTCCAAAAAAAATCCACAAAAAGTTTCGCTGCGTTTCGACTCCGTTCGGTATTGATTTCCTGTGATGTAAAAAACATGCAGAAAACAGCAACTGGCACTGGGCACTATGTCAATAGGTTAGTACCAAAAAATGATATAAAATGATTGTAAAACATCCAAGAATGGTAATATAACAGCATGGAACAATCAAAAATTATAGATACGTTGGAGACGTATCAGCATCCCCAAGCTTAATTGCTACTCGTCCTCGAGTAGGTAAATGATAAAAACAGAATTTTTGATGTGGAATGCTGCCTAACATGTTCATCACATATTCTTTTCTTCATAGCATGGACATGTGGACTTTTATATGGTTCAAAGCAATAGTATAGTTTTGACATGATAACTTAAATACTCAAGCATATCACAAGCAACCATGTCTTTCAAAATATCAACGCTAAAGCAAGTTATCCCTAGCCCATCATGCTCAATCATTGATCTATTCATGAAACACACTCGAATATTAGCTACACCCAATGCTCAAGTACGATCATAGTGCCCCTTAGTTGGTGCTTTATAAGAGAAGGTGGAGACTCAAATTAAAAATAAAAATTGCATAAAGTAAAAGAAAGGCCCTTCGCGGAGGGAAGTAGGGATTTGTAGAGGTGCCAGAGCTCAAAGTTTAAATTGAGAGATAAAAACATTTTGAGAGGTATACTTTTCTCACCAACGAAAATGACTTAGAGCTCCCAACACTTTCCATGCTAGATATATCATAGACGGTTCCCAAACAGAAAATAAAGTTTATTCCTTTTTTCCACCATTTCTTTCACTTTCCATGGCTAGCCGTATCCACGGGAGCCCTCCATACCAACACTTTCCAAGGAATTTATTATTTGACAACATAAAGTAAATTAATTTTTCATTTCGGGACTGGGCATCCCTAATACCTTTGCCGTACTCTCGTGCAATGACAAGTGGATAAACACTCATCGTGAGAATAACACATCTAGTATGGAAAATATCGGCCACCCCTCACCACCTCGCGAGCGGTACGAGGACACAAAAGATAAATTTATTTTGAAAATTAGAGATGGCACATACAAATTTGCTTGGAACGGCACGGAAATACCGCATATAGGTAGGTATAGTGGACTCATATGGCAAAACTGGTTTAAAGGGTTTTGGATGCACAAGTAGTGATCATACTTGGTGCAAATGAAGGCTAGCAAAAAGATTGAGAAGCGCCCAACCAAGAAACGAATAATCTCGTAAGCAAGCATTAAGCATAAGAAACACCAAATAATGCACCATAAGTAAGATATAATTTCATTACATAACTATTGACTTTCGTACTTGCATAGGGAATCACAAACCTTAACACCAATATTCTTACTAAAGCACAATTACTCATCAACATGGCTCACATATTATATCGTCATATCTCAAAACTATTACAAATAACCAAGTTTATTTTGTCCAATGATCTTCATGAAAGTTTTTATTATATCCTTCTTGGATATCTATCACTTTGGGACTAGTTTCATATGTTGCTTTTAATAAGCTCAAACAAATATAAGTGGAGAACATGAGCATAATATTTTTTTTTTCTCAAATTAATCTAAGTGAAGCAAGAGAGAATTTCTTAAAAAATTTACTAAATCCCAAATAAATCTAAGTGAAGCATAAGAGCATTTCTTAAAAAATAACAAAGCACACCGTGCTCAAAAAGATATAAGTGAAGCACTAGAGCAATTCCAAGGCTCTAAAAATTTAAGTGAAGCATAGGAGCAAGCATAGCATAGTTTTTGGCTCTCCCAAAAAGGTGTGTCCAGCAAGGATTCAAGACTTAAAATAAAAAGCAAAACAAGCAAAGACTCATATTATACAAGACGCTCCAAGCAAAACTCATAATATGTGACGAATAAAAATATAGTTCCAAGTAAAATACCGATGGTCGTTAGAAGAAAGAGGGGATGCCACTCGGGGGCATCCCCAAGCTTAGTTGCTTGATACTTCTTGAATATTATCTTGGGGTGCCTCGGGCATCCCCAAGCTTAGCCTTTTGCTAATCCTTATTCCTTCATCCATCGTAATATCACCCAAAACTTGAAAACTTCAATCACACAAAACTCAACAAAACCTTCGTGAGATCCGTTAATATATGAAAACAAATCACTACTTTAAGTACTGTTGCAAACCCATTCATATTTTATTTTTGCATTATATATACTGTATTCCAACTTTTCTATGGCAAAAACTCTTCAAAGAAAACCATAGAATCATCAAAACAAGCACACAACGCAAAGAAAACAGAATCTGTCAAAAACAGAACAATCTGTAGAAATCTGAAAACTTCGAATACTTCTGTAACTCAAAAAATTCTGAAAAATTAGGAAAACGTGAGCAATTTGTTTATTAATCTACTGCAAAAAGAATCAACTCAAAAGCACTCTTCTGTAAAAATAAGAATTATTTTCCTTAGCGCAAAAGTTTCTGTTTTTCAGCAAGATCAAATCGACTATCACCCAAATCAACCCAAAGGCTTTGCTTGGCACAAACACTAATTTAAACCACAAAAACACATCTAACTAGTGGCATAATTGGGTATTTTATTGAAACCAGCAAGAAAACCAAAAAGCAAAAAGATACAAGTTGGGTTGCCTCCCAACGAGCGCTATTGTTTTACGCCCCTAGCTAGGCATAAGATTTTATTGATGCTCACATGAAAGATAATAATGAAAACACAAAGAGAGCATCATAAAACATGTGACAAACATATTTAAGTCTAACATATTTCCGATGCATAGAAATTTTATAGAAAAACAAATTAGCAAGACAAGCAAGGTCTAGCATATGCATGGAAGAAAACAGTAGCAATCTCAACATGAAGAGAGGTAATTTAGTAAATTGAAAATTTCTACAACCATATTTCCCTCTCTCATAATAAATTAAATGTAGGATCATAATCAAATTCAAAAATATAACTATCACATAAAATATTCTCTTCATGATCCAGATGCATGCAAAGTTGACACTCTTCCAAAATAGTAGGATTATCATCAAATAAAGTCATGACCTCTGCAAGCCCACCTTCATAAAAAATTTCATAAGATTGAAAAATCTCCAAATATGTGGGATTATTTTTAGCTAAAGTTGGCACTCTTCCAAACCCACTTTTAATATTATCGCACACATATTCATCATGAGGTTTAAATAAATTTTCGAGATCATAAGAATCATTATCAGCCCAATCATGATCATTGCAATAAGTAGTGGACCTAGCAATATTAGCATCCCCAAGTTTAGGGTTTTGCATATTATTAGCACAATTGACATTAATAGAATTTATAATAACGTCATTGCAATCATGCTTTTCATTCAAGGAGCTATCATGAACCACTTTATAAATTCCTTCATTTAACACTTCATCACAATTTTCAGATTCGTAAATCTCAAGCAAAACTTCATAAAGATAATCTAGTGAACTCAATTCACTAGCAATTGGTTCATCGTAATTGGATCTTTTGAAATGATTAGCAAGTGGATGAGGATCCATAACAATAGCTTTTTAGCAAGCGAAGATGCAAGCAAATAGAAGGCACATGGCAACACAAGCAAACATGAGATCTGACGAGAAAAAGGCGAACGAAAAAGAAGGGCAAATAAAACCGAAAATTTGTGAAGTGGGGGAGATGAAAACGAGAGGCAAATGGCAAATAATGGAAATTGCAAGGAGATGAGATTTGTGATTAGGAACCTGGTTGATGTTGATGATGTCTCCCCGGCAACGGCACCAGAAACTCCTCTTGATGTCTGCTAGAAATACGCCGGTTTTTCCCCAGAGAGGGAAGGATGATGCAGCACAACGACGGTAGGTATTTCCTTCAGTGATGAGACCAAGGTTATCGAACCAGTAGGAGAATCACGCAACACCACGTAAATAGCACCTGCACACAAAGAACAAATACTTGCAACCCGACGTGTTAAAGGGGTTGTCAATCCCTTTCGGGTAACGAGATAGATAAAATTATAGTAGATTGAAAGATGCAAATAAAAGCAAATAAAATCCAGCGAGGTATTTTTGGCTTTTTGGATTAATAGATCTGAAAATAAAAGTTGCAAACAAATAAAAGAGCGAATAGCAAAATAGATTTTGAAGGCAAATATATTAAAGAAGAGACCCGGGGGCCGTAGTTTTCACTTGTGGCTTCCCTCGAGAAAAATAGCAAACGGTGGAAAAAAATTACTGTTGGGCAATTGATAGAACATCAAATACTCATGACGATATCCAGGCAATGATCATTACATAGGCATCTCGTCCAAGATTAGTAGACCGACTCCTGCCTGCATCTACTACTATTACTCCACACATCGACCGCTATCCAGCATGCATCTAGTGTATTAAGTTCATGTAGAAACGGAGTAATGCAATAAGAACGATGACATGATGTAGACAAGATCTATTTTTGTAGAAATAGACCCCATCTTGTTATCCTTAATGGCAACGATACATACGTGTCGTTTCCCTTTCTGTCGCTAGGATCAAGCACCGTAAGATCGAACCCATCACAAAGAACCTCTTCCCATTGCAAGATAAATAGATCAAGTTGGCCAAACAAAACCCAAATATCGGAGAATAAATACGAGGCTATAAGCAATCATGCATATAAGAGATCAAAGAAGACTCAAATAACTTTCATGGATAAAAAGATAGATCTGATCATAAATTCAAAGTTCATCGGATCCCAACAAACACACCGCAAAATAGAGTTACATCATATGGATCTCCAAGAGACCATTGTATTGAGAATCAAACGAGAGAGAGAAAGCCATCTAGCTACTAACTACGGACCCGAAGGTCTACAATGAACTACTCACGCATAATCGGAGAGGCACCAATGAGGATGATGAACCCCTCCGTGATGGTGCCTAGATTGGATCTGATGGTTCTGGAACTTGCGGCGGCTGGAATTGATTTTTGTCGACTCTCTTAGGGTTTGTGAAATATTAGGGTATTTATATAGTAAAGAGACGGTGCGGGAGGCCCCCAAGGAGGCCCAGACGCGCCCTGGTGGGTTGTGCTCCCCTCGGAGCACCCCCCAGGTGCTTCTCCGGCCCACTGGATGTCTTCTGGTCCAAAAAAAATTCACAAAAAGTTTCGCTGCGTTTGGAATCCGTTTGGTATTGATTTCCTGCGATGTAAAAAACATACAGAAAACAGCAACTAGCACTGGGCACTATATCAATAGGTTAGTACCAAAAAAGATATAAAATGATTGTAAAACATCCAAGAATAATAATATAACAGCATGAAACAATTAAAAATTATAGATACGTTGGAGACGTATCAGGAGCTAATTTCCTTTTACAGAAAAGAAAAGGGAAAAGAAGGAGGGGCACTGTGCCCCTGGGCTTTGAGTCAGCCCAGGGAGGCCCGGCCCAGCTCCCCGGGTCGTCTCCCTGCTTCCTCCCTCCGCCAGCTCGCGCGCCATGGCTCCTCTCACGCGTTGGCCGACGCGTGCTCGACCCGGCGCTGCCCCGCGAAGATAAGGACGCCCTCGACCTCGACCGTTACCCTAACCCTCGCTCTTTCCCTCCATGCGCCGTTCTCTCCTCTCCCTCGTTCGGCCTAACGCAGCCATGGCCGCGCCGCCGTCGCTTGTGTGGCCACCGGCCGTTCCGTGCCGCCCGCTCGTGTCCAGGAGGACCGCCGAGCTCGTCTCCATCCGCCACGCTACCAGATCGACGCCGGGAAGCCCCCATTTCGCCGCCCGTGTCGTCTCCTCCGCCAGCCGCCGCCTCTGCTTCGTCGTCGATCCCCGCCGTCGCTCCATCCCTGGCTTCCCCGAGCCCTCTCCGGCCCTCCATGTGAACGTTGTTTAAGAACTGCAAGCAACTCTTATTCATTTCCCCACCCGAATTGCAAATCTGCAGGTTTGTCCCTCGATACGTTCTATTTATATTATCTTTTTCTTCCAACGGAAGCTAGCGGTGGGCTATCACCGCATGCAGACGGAATGCGGAGGGTATAGCTGGTTGGATGGTGTTTACGTGCGTGCGACGGACATGGCTAGGCTCCACCTTGTGTGCGTTGATCGACACGAGTGCTCGCAACTTTTTCGTGCTGTGACCGCCGGTGCCCGGGACGAAGCAAACTTGACGCGGCCGAACTTGCTTCGAGCCACCGCTAAGCCGTCCAACCTCTGCTCTTGTTCCTGGCATGGTAGGTTGTTAGGTATTCCAAACGTATGTCTCAAGTTAGATGAGTCATTGTTTTAGACGGTTAGGTAGCCCAAGGTCGGCAAGTACTAGCTCGTATTTATGTTGGAGTCTATGTAATCGTGTGATATAAATAAAGCAGAAAAGCCCCTGGGAAGCTACGGGAGAGGGGGGAAAAGAATGGGAGTACCTAGAACTCATCTAGATGAGATATAATATGGTCTCATTCACCTGGAAAATAAGAACAGATACAACCCACGTCAGCACACACGCATCTTATAGCATCACATCCAATGGCTATAAAAGGTGAATGAGACCAAATTATATATGAGTTCTAGCAAAACTGAAAAAGAATACGATCTGGTGTACGTGAGTTCGCTGTGCGGCCGTCCGACGTATCCGATGGCTGGTGTAGCTAGCTTTCCTATGTGACCCTAAAGATCGATCCAGTAGCAGGTTTGGCCTAAGCTTTGTACGTGCGCGAACCCTGCCGGAAGAACTCGGCGGCGGGCTGCGTCATGACGGTTGAGGTTGCGCTATCATAAATGATGAGTGGCTGGTCCGCACCAGTTAACCATTTGAGGCCGCGCGACTTCGCTAGCTGCAGTAATACATTGCATCAGGCCGGACAAGGGACGTACTGGTCGTAACTACTAGCAAACGAGCGAGCGACAGCACTGACAGCCTAGCCCAAAGCCAGATCGGTCGGCCTACTTAGCTCACAAGCCCAAGTGTGTCAAGATACTACTCGCCATGTCCCAATCGAGCCACCCCGGCCGGACCCGCGCCGAGACTCCGGCAGGTCGGTCGTCGTGGCCATTCCCCGGCGCCACCGTACGGACGCCCCTAGGTCTCCACTCTCCAATAGCGCTTACACACGCCCTAGTCCCAGTGTCCCAAACCGTCCCAACTCCCAACAACACACGGAGTAGTACGTGCCACGGCCTCTGCCTATTAAACCCGCCAGGCTCCGTCACTGGCTACTCCCATCCCATGCAGCTCTATCGATCGTCGCAGGGAGAGAACGTTCCATCCCACCCTTCCAAATTCGTGCCTCCTCGGATCGATGGCCGCCATCAAGGTCATTGCTTACAGCCGATTGAACTCGCGTTTCTTAATTTCACGTGTAGTAATTTTTAACCACGCCTCCTGAGGTACGTAACGTCCTAGTTAATTAGTTTGATCGGTTGGTTGTCTGACGGCTGCAGAAGATCGTGGTGAAGCTGGACCTGCACTGCGACAGGCAGAAGCAGAAGGCGATCAAGACCGTCTCCACTCTCTGTGTGACTTACTTAATCCCCTTCTCTTTCTCCGAATCCGTCCGGCATTGTATCTTGCTAGCTTGGTCTGCTTGGTCGACAACATGCATGCACTGAGGCCACTCGCTCATCCACGTACCATACCTCAGTTTGGCGCTTCTGACTACGACAACCGTGTGGCTTCCTTCCCCAGGTATTGACCAGATCGTCGTGGACACGATGGACGGCAAGATGACGGTAGTGGGCACGGCCGACCCCGTGGACGTCGTCCGCAAGCTGCGCAAGCGCTTCTGCTCGGTGTGGATGGTCTCCGTTGGCCCGGCCAGGCCAAGGAGGGGGTCTCCGTCCGCCCGGCCAAGGAGGATGAGAAGAAGAACAATGAGGGCGGCGGGTACAAGAAGGTCGGCAACACGAAGGGCGCGTGCACGCCCATCCCAGTGTGCCAGCCGTGCTACCCGCCGCCTCACCACTCGCAGTCGTGTGACCTCGTCCACACCGAGGAGCACCCCCAGGCGTGCGTCATCTGCTGATCGACGCACATTTTTGTAGCCGGCCTGCATTTGCATGCCAGCCGATTGATCGGGACTCCTGCACCGGTGATCGACGCCGCGCGTTCTATATATCTATGGCCGTGTGAGCTAGGAGCCTAGGAGTACATATTTTACCGGTGAGACCCGTGAGCTGGGCATCTGCTGAGCTTGCCAGATACGGAATTACAGTGTGGAGAAGAACTAAATAAATAAAACTGCTGCATTTTTGTTTTAAAGGCCGTTCGTTATTACATGGTCCTTTGTTATTTCGTGCGACCCAGCATGCATGCGCAGTTTGTGTACTGTCGTTCACACAAAATACACATGATTAACCAACTACAGGTCTTTTTTTTTTGTTGTTGTTGAGGGAAACCAACTACAGGTCTTAATCGCTCCTCTAAGTGCACAGAGTTTCAATTTATATAGAACATCGTCTTGTGTGTTGTACGTACCCACGGCTGCGAAGCCCCACGTACGTCAAATTTAGCACGTCCATTTATGATGTAGTAATTCTGCTGCATGCATCTGTGTAGTACTGCAATGCTAGCTTTGTGTGCAGGTGTGAATATTCCGCTTCACTCCACAACCGAACACGGGAATAATGTACTATTCCAAGAAATGTAGAATCATTCCATTGTTGTCCACTATCTTGGAATACACGTAGAAGACCGGCAGCACCCACGTGATATTCTCTCACGCGCGCTCTCTCTATCTCTCTGTATTTTTTATTTTATTTTTTGCGAGGAGCACCCACGTTGCATGTGCTTATCCAGCGGAGTTAGCCATGAAGGTGAGTAGTGGCCACACCTGCGTGCGTTTGTTCTCTGTATACATGTACACACTCGACTGATGAATAGATACAAGTTGAGTCCATCTCTCGTGCTCATCTATCTTACACACAAGTAAGGCGTGTAAACATATGATTCAGGAACGAATTTCTTTTCAAGATATTTACTTCGTGTTCTAGATGCTCTCGAGTTGTGATTAAATCGTAATGTTGGCTCGCCAAGGTTGACATAGATCTAGCCAATGTAACATCGGCTCTGTAAGCAATTCATTACATGTAAACCAAAGGCGGATCTGAGAATCACAAAAAAGACTCCCCTGCATTGGGTAACTTCTTTCTTTATAAACTGAGTCAACCAGTTAATAAGGGATGAAAAAAATAGATATCCATGACCAACATTGTCACATATGCATGTGTTAATTTTTGGTTGAGGTTATCTTCTTTCTTTGAGGTAATTTACTTCCGATGGATCAAATACACAAGTATATTCCAACAAGTAACACATCGATACATGTAGCCTTGCCATTGTAGAACATGGGAGCACCATAGCACACAAAAAACCTCCTATCTATTTCGTCTGCAATATGTCTGTGAAACTTGATGAAATACCCAACGTGGTATATACACAACAAACAATATGTTGGTCCCAGGGATGGTGACCAGAGGTGTTGCGAATTGGCGATGATTGAAGATGACAAATCAAGACACTGAAGACTTCTTGCTTGCGCTTTGATGATGTTGTCTGGAAAGCTGAAGTTCTTGTTTTTTTTTTTTCTGTTTTCGTTCCTCCGGTAGTTGATTTGATCTGAAGTTGGATATTGGTTTGGTGACTTTGTTAGCTGTGGTTTGGAGTCTTTGGATGTTCTAGCCAATGGGCTTGGCCTCCTTTTGGTGATCTTGCATGATCAGGTTTGCGCTGATAGGATTTTCGAATCCCAGCTACGTAAGCCTGTTGAGCTTTGTTTAGAACTTTAGTCGTAGTAGTTTGCAGTTTGTAAAAGACCAGATGGTTTCTTTGTATGAAAATCGGAGAGGACAGCCTCTCTTTCATTATCATTAATTAAAGAAAATAGCAGCTGATCCGCAATGCATGGAGAGCAAGAGTTTCGGTGTGATGAAGCGACGTTCAATGCATGTGTCCGGCCGCAGCAAAGATAAGATCGCCCGTCGCATCGCATCGCGAGCTACACTGTACATCCCTAACAATTGCAAACCTGCCGAGTTGTCCCCCGGTTTCATTTTATTTTTCTCTTCCAGCGGGTGGGCTGTCACCGCAGACGTAATGCGGAGGGTGAGGATCATCGCTGGTTAAACCATGATTAATTATAGCGGTTGGATGCATGGTGTTCATCGATCTGCGCGACGGGCATGGCCAGGCTCCACCTCGTGTACGCTGATCGACACGAGTGCTCGCAGAGGAAAAGTGCTCTGACCGCCGGTGCCCGGGACCAAGCAAAATTCACGCGGGGAGATCGGCCGAACTTGCTTGGAACCGCCGCTAGACGTCCGACCTCTCTTTTTTCCTGGCAATGGTAGGTGATGGTTGGTTGGTCCGCTGGGCTGGGGTGCCGCGCCAATTAACCATTTGCCGCCGCCGCTAGCTGCACTTGCAAGAACTTGACGGCCGTCGCAACCGCATCACCAATTGTTGCAATGCAACTACGGACAACGGACGTACGGGGTCGTAACTATGGCAAGCAAGCGAGTAACTACTGACAGCCTAGCCCAACGCCAGATCGGTCGGCCTACTTAGCTCACAATGCCCAAGTCGGTCAAGATACTACTGTACTCGCCAAGTCGCAATCGATCCAGACGCCCCGCCCACCATGACTCCGGCAGGACGTCGGTCGTCGTGGCCCTTCCCCGGCGCCACCCCGCGCACCATGACCTGGCCACACGCACACGCCCGCGGACGTACGTATGCCCTAGTCCCACTGTCCCAACTCCCAACTCCCAACAACACACGGCGAAAATCCTAGACCTCTGCCTATAAATGCGCCAGCTCCGTCACTGGCTACCCATAGAGCTCCATCGTCGCCGGGAGAGAAGCCGCGGCGCGCCGTTCCATTTCATTCCATCCCACCCTTCCAAATTCGTCCATCCTCGGATCGATGGCCGCCGTGAAGGTCATTGCTTACGACCGATCGAACTGGCATTCCTTGATTTCTCTTGTGATTTATTCCGCGCCTAGCTCCTGATGTACGTACTGGTAGTTAGTTTGATCTGATCGTTTGGTGCTCTGACGGCTGCAGAAGGTGGTGGTGAAGCTGGACCTGCACGATGACACGGGGAAGCGCAAGGCGATCAAGGCCGTCTCCGCTCTCTGTGGTGACTTACTCCCCTTCTTTTTCTCCGAATCTGTCCGGCATTGCATCTTGCTTGCTTGTGTTCTTGGTCTGCCTCGTCGTAAACATGCATTCATGGAGGTCGCTCACCCATCAATATCTCAGTTTAATTGGCGCTTCTGACGACGGCGACCATCGCTTCCTTCTGTCCCCAGGCATCGACCAGGTCGTCGTGGATATGGAGGACAGGATGACGGTCGTCGGCACAGTCGACCCCGTCGACATCGTCGGCAAGCTGCGCAGGCGCTTCTGCACGGTGCAGGTGGTCTCCGTCGGCCCCGCCAAGGAGGAGGAGAAGAAGAAGAAGAAGGACGACTGCGGGTGCGGGGACAAGAAGGACGCGAGCACGCTCCTCCCAGCTGTGTGCCTGCAGTGCTACCCGCCGCCTCACCACCCGCACCCGTGCTACTTCGAGCACACCGAGGAGGGCCCCAACGCGTGCGTCATCTGCTGATCTTTTCTGTAGCCGGCCTGCATCTGCATGCCAGCCGATTGATCGATGGGGACTCATCAGCCTACCTGCACCGGTGACCGACGGCGTGCGTGTGAGCCAAATATATTGCACCGGTGATCCGGCAGCTTGCTGCGCATCCGCTTAGCTTGCCAGATACGGAATTACAGTGTGGAGAATAACTACTACGGAGTACTCCCTCCGTCCCATAATATTAGAGCGTTTCTGACATTACACTAGTGTCAAAAACGCTCTTATATTATGGGACTGATGGAGTAGTAAATAAAACTACTGCAAGCATTTGGGTTTTGAATGTACGCCGTTTGTTATGACATATATAGTCCTTTGTCCTTACGTGCGACCTAACATGCTCCGTCCATCATCCAACACATTCATGACTACGGCCTAATACATTGTCAACTGTCATTCACACAAAATACACATGATTAACTAACTACAGGTCTTAATCACAACTCTAACTGCACAGAGTTTTCAATTTATATCGAACACCGTCTTTTGTGCGCTATACGTACGTACCGACGGCTGCGAAGCCACGTACGTCAAATTTCGCACGTCCATTTATGATCTAACTCTGCTGCATGCATCTGTGTGGCACTGCAGTGCTAGTACGTGCCGGTGTGTATATGAACTACCTTGACTGGAGCCGGTGCGTTCCGTCCCACTCCACAACCGAACACGGGAATGTACTATTCCAAGAAGTATAGAATCATTCCATTGCAATCTACCAGATGACTCCAAACAAGCGCACCCTTGCACGAGGAGCTGTTTTCGATGACATAGAAACACAGGTAGGCCTCGATTGTCATCGCACACGCAAATCAGATGATTATCCTAAGGTTGGGGCCTAGAACTCAGTTGACTGAGACTTAACGAAGTTCCAATCGAGTGACGTCCGCGGAGTTGTGGTTCTACGAGTGGCATGACTAGATGCTTCAATCGTCGACGGAAAATGTTGCAAACAGTGCTGCAAGCAATGATAACATACGCCGATGCAACAACCATCGTCTACAATCGACGAGGGTAGATGTTGTGTCTGGTGAGAGAACATGCTACAACCAGCAAGAACAGATGTTGCAGCCGGTTGGAAGATATGTTGCAAACAATAGGACAAAATGATGCGGGGTCCGTTGGACGGTGCTCAGTCCAGCACAAATCTTCATGCAAAGATCTAACGACTATACATTCGACCGAGAATTGGTTAAATCTCAGTTGACTGAGTTTTATCAAGCCTGTTATCATAGTGCATAGGTGACAGGCACATCACAGTTTTAGAGCTAATTGGCGAACCAACTATTCTACTCGACCTTTGATCACGAATCCTAGCATACTTTGGTCACGAACCAACTATTTTACTCTGCTTTTAAAAGCCCCCGTTGGCACTCACTTCATCACAAATCCTAGCATCTGATCACGACCTAATACGGTTGTTTAGCGGCAGTTCCAGGTCTGAATCCTTTGTCCACACCAATTGAAAATCTATCAACAGGATAAGTAGTATTATCTGCAACAGACTCACCTTGGCATCGGGGACCTAATGTAGAGGATTATTTGTTAACACTAGTAAGCTTGCATGTGCAACGCACGTCTCGACTCCCGGCCAAAACTCTTTTCAATGATACACCTAGTACAAATCAAACACATTTAAAAATCGATTCAAAAACTCACGGAGCTTGAATAATAGCCACCATATTCAACTCGATATGGTAATGTCAGTTGGGTAACAATGAAAGTAGTACCCAGCATTAGATCCATGGACGGCATATGGTCCTGGCTCATAGAACAGACTATAAACAGAAAATAAATGTAAGATGAATGGATAAAAAATGGTAAACAGAATAGGACCACAAACAGAGGGAGCATAAATATGGAGAAAATGGAACATAGTGTACTAGACAACAATGCCCAACCATGTTATGATTTTTTTAGAGTAACTTCAAACTTGATTGTGAGATATCATCTATTCCAACTCAATAATGTGTACAAATACATTGGAAAGGGAATATAAAAAACCAAGCAATAAAATTTATTATTGCCTTAGTAAAGAAAATTCAATTGTACAACACTATCTTGTCTCCAGTGAAATATCTTCATCGAGATTATGTTTTCTCCTTCCTCTTCATCCATATTCATCAATCATCACTGAAAAGGCATTTAAATTACTCATTTGTCGACACTCAACATAGGAGATCAATACTAGTTTTCCAGTAAATCACTAAAGCGGAAAGATGCGTAAGAAAAGGACAACAACAAGAAAAACCAAGATTACATTCATTATATGACATGGTACCATACTTTCCAAGGTAATTTCATAAGCTAATGAGTTGAAACTATAGAATCTGATTGAAATAAGATGTGCCTAGGACAGCAACTCTAACTTTGGCCAACATCAGTTTTCATGTATAAAGTTCCAAGCCTAAAGAAAAGGGAAATGCATTCGGACGACATACCTAAATAATGGGTGCGTGATAGTTGGTTAAATAAGTGAACCATTTCTGCCCAACAAAGATTTGAATTCAATTTATTGTCGTATGAGTTAGTGCACAGTTTATCAAGGTGTAACCATGCAATGAAAGATCTTGCCTGATCAAGATGTCCTACATGAAGATATGTACTCAAAGCCCATAGTCCTTTCTGGCAAACGGGAAAGTCTATCATTTATCTAAACCAATAAGCAAGTCTCCCATCTACAACCAATTCTAGCAAAAGATGGCCAAGTTAGATGAATGTCAAAAACAGATTGGGAAGAAATATATGAAAACTGAGTTCATGTAAAGAGAATGATAGAAAATCTAGGTTTAGGGCACTGCCACCAAAGCCAGGATGTCGTTGGCATCCAACTTGAAAAAAATTGCACCATTCGTGTAAAGAAACGCTAATCTTCATCGACAAGAAACAGTAATGTTACTGACAAGAAACAGTAATGTTCAGACAAACGAAACCTCGCGAACAACAAGATATAATAATTGTATGTCATCATCTAATTGAAGACATCCTACAAAGCACAAAAAATGAAGTTTTAGAAACCGTTGCATTGCTCATTTTAGCGGTGGCGGTACTGAATTTGATTCCAAACAAAAAGCTGGAAAAGTTTAAAAAAATGTACACTAATTCAGGTTACCCACAAAACAGACTGTCATCCAATAATCTATGAAAAAGATTGTGATGAAATAAAAATGGCAATCTGGCATTTATATGAAATTCATTACTCATCATGTTGGCTACATTCCCTAATACAAGGCCACTTCATATTTTTACATGTAACTTTGACCATTAATTTTACCAACAAAAAAGAGTTATATGCCATAAAATGTATTTCACTGGATGCGTATTTCAAATAACTTTCCGATGATACATTTTTTATGACATATAATTCATTTTGTTGACCAAAATTATAAGTCAAAGTTTGACACGAAAAACGAAGTGGCCTTGTATAAGGGAATGGAGGGAGTACCAGGGGACAAACTTAGTGCATACTCGTGCATATCATAAAATAACATTAGGTGTGATTTTCTTGAGGTGAGTATGATTGGCCTATATGGCATCGGTCACATGGTTTATTTGGTAAATGAATCAATTTCCAAGCATTATTGCTGCGAATGAATGAGAGAGTTTATGAAATAGTAGAAACATACTTATACGCAGTCCACAGTTAATGAAACCGACCATACAAAAGAGTATAAATTATATGAGCAGCTAGAACCTAGAACTATAGTGTAGTAATCAACTAGTATAGCAGCTACTTTAGTAATTTATTTGTAAAAAATCTTCCATGGAAATCTGCACTTATACAAATAGACATAGAAGAAAAGCACCTGATTTGCTTTCCTCATATGAAACTGCCACCCATCAATATCTTCTAACAATCTGCATCACTGAAATAAATAGAACAGAAAGTGTTGCGGTGTAGAAGAGGAGCCTGCTGTGAGCGTAACCGTGAAGAAAGTGGTAGGTTTGCAGGTGTGAGGTTTCCATACTTACTTTGTATAGCTATTGTTTTTGGCAATTGGCAACCATGATGAGTGAAAAATTACAAAGTATTGTTGTGGAATATTTCCTGTTATGTAGAAAATATAACATGAGGTTATGTGCATTTCTCGACTCCCCTATATGAGCTAGACATCTAAAATGTCCCCCGCTATGTCTCTAAAGAAGAAGCATCCTCGAGCAATGTCAGGCTTTATTTGTTGTTGCTAATAAAATTAAGACATAGCCCAAATATAAAGTTAACTCACCCATGTAAGAGACATCCACCACATACTACATTGTGTGATAAAGAGCTTGTCATGAAAGATAACCATGTGACGGAAGCAGCAAGATAAATTATATTGATGCGCCTACACTTTTTTAAATTGCCTTATTCACATATAGAATCGAAGTTCCATGCAAGAACTCAACAAAATTGGAGTTAGCAATCAAATTAGTATAATGAAGGAAGTCATCCAGAATTATGAGTTGCAATGAGTATAATAAAAATAAGTCACCAGGAAGAGAAACAAGCCAACAACCGCTAACTGTATCATGCATGATGTTTTTCAGAAAGAGAAGCAATTTCTAACTTGACAGGTATCCACGAATTGAAGAAATGGGATGTGCCCTAGGGGCAAACTGGATGCCAGCTGCCAATATTTGTGATTTGAACGGGAAGTATCGCCAGTTGCACAAGATTACAGAATTCAATACATGACTAAAAAGTGGAACTTGCATAAAGTAAAGAAGGTAATTGTACTTTCTGTATCCTTTATACCCACATCTCTTGAATATTTCACAACATTGGCATTAATCTGGAAAAAAAGGAAACTACGAGTTAATATGTTACCAAACCAACGTCATTAAAATTGGCCCTAACATTTAACACTAGAAATGTCATCTCTCTCATATTAAGGGCTCATCAACTTGTAATGGAAGTATTGGATTGGTGCCAGGCTGGCCTTCAGAACATAAAATATTTCAATTACTTTCATCCTGCAATTAATCAACCAATTGTAGTCATTCACCGAAAATACCTTTTAAAAATGTGAGCATATATAGTTGTTGTGACAAAGTTGCATGGATATGTAGTGAAGAAATTCGAAGTTCAATTGTTAATTAACTATAGAGGTCATTAATTTGAAATTGTCCAATTCTTGGTTTGAAATTAACTAAGAACACATACAAGTCCACTTATGATTGTGTTAACCGGTAAGTTGTTGTCCATCCCCGGTTTATGTAAAAAAAATAAAAGATGGAGAAAAGAGTGAGGTGCCTTGGGTTGCCGTCATCCAAGGTCATGTAAATTGTAACTCTTTGGGAATCGCACCCTCGGAATGGGACGCAAACGGGATACAACGGCGGGGCTAGGAAGACTCTCAGGGGGAGGCCACCAGATGCCATACGTGTTGCTGGTCCCATAGGAGCGCAGAACCGCCGACACCCGAACCGCTACGAAAGACATCATCGAGATCGACCACTTCTGTCGACTCTATCACCTTCGTATCTTCAGGGGTACAACACCCTGCAGCGGGAGGACGCTGAAACGCATCCATGGGTAAGGGGGCTCAGCTTCAGGCCCCTACGTCTTCCCTTCCACCGACCCTAACCTACTCCTCCCGGAGGAAGGATGTAGCTCGTGAGAGCCGGAGTGAGTAAGATGTGCAGCCTGGAGAAGAGATGCATGGGGTAGCAAGGAAACCCTGACAGGCACGAGGAGGGAGATCGAGTGGGAGGTACGGGGAAGCGGGGTGCGGGGCGGGGCTTGGTTTGGGGTGGCTGGGATTAGTGGGCCTAGGGCGTGCAGCGCGGTTGCTAAACACGCGTTCGTTTACGCAAGGATTGTCTGCTGCGGTGGTAGAACATTGAAGCAGAGCCATTTGATTGGGTGGCAGACCATAGGAGCAGTGTGGAGTGGACTCAGATTTTATTTAATCTCTCTGATTCAAAAGTGCTGGTTGTCTTTGTGTACATTTTATGGTGTGGCTTTAGAGAAATTCATATTTGCTTTTTTTATAGTGGCGGAGATAACAGCCGATCTCATAATCATAATCTGGCCCTGCACGCATCTGTGCCCGGCCGTACGGCGCACGAGAATTTAGAGTCGATGGTGCCACTAACACGTAGGTAGCTATCGGTGTCGACGCGGACTGCAGCTCTGTACTCGCACGGATAGTCGCTGGCAAGCTGCCATCGCCACTAATTCTCTCTCGATTATTCTGCAAACTAACCTTTGACCTTCTCCCGTTTCTCATCTCAGTAGGAGAAGGACAGAGAGAGTAGAGTCCAAAGTTGAACCCATTGCAGTCAAGACCAAGATACAAACATGCGCAACGGACTGGGCGCACAGGCGTGGGTCGATCGATACACCGCGACAACTTCCTCTACGTTCATCGATCGATCGAAGGCGACGACCGGTCGTTTGCTGGGTTTCACGCGGCCAGATTCGCCTCTGTTGATTACGCACGCACCAGGTACTGCCACTAGTAGTGGTAGATTGCCTTTTCCGGTGCGATCGGCGGCGGCTTTCATCAGGATTCGATTCCACCAGGGCACGCACGTACTTTAGGTACGCCTATCCACACAAGGCGAAAAGGCTTTCCGGCTGTTGCACTAACTTACCTCTGTCGCCGTAATTTCCATGATAGAGCACTTTTGTTGAAATATTAGTGTGGGCTAAGGCCCATCTAACAATTTATGAAAATCTCTAAGGGTCTATATGGGTTTAATTGGCACTAGATGTAGTGGGAAGTCTAGTCCCATCCTAAAAGTTGGAGAGGAGTTGGACCTTCTTATAAGGGGTTCTCTTCCACATGCTATTGGAGTTTGAGAATAGAAGAGGCCCTCACGCACTCCTCTGCCGCTCGCCTCGCCTCGGCGCGCCGCGGGTTGCAGGAATGAGCCGAACCGATCTGAGACGTCGGATCGCAGGCTGTCACCGACTCGGACGTGGGTCGAGCCCACGTCTCTCCACACGGCCGCGCCTATATAAGTGAGCCGTCTGCTAAACCCTAGCTGCCACGAACAGATCGCATCTGCTCCTCCACGCGCACCGTCCACTGTCGTTCCTTTGCTTTATCCCGCTCCTACTGTTTTCTGTTTTAGCCATGCTAGTATTATACATAGATCTGTCTGCAATTAGCGTAGTATGTGCTTGCATGATTGAACGTCAGTACGTGATTATTTCTGTCAATGTCATGCTAGTGATTTACTCTTGGATTAAATTAATCAAAAAATTGCCTATTTACTCAACAATCCAAAAACCCAATTGTGTAGGCATTTTTCGGCCAGTGGTTTTGCCGCAACACTGAAACCGGATAAGTTCACTGATACATATTTTAAGCGTTGTCAGACAAAGACCACCTTGTGGCTCACGGCTATGAGCGTGTTCTGGGTCGCCGGTGTCCCTTCCATGGGAACGATTGCTCTTGAACAGGAGAAGGCGTTCAAGGAAGCCACCGTCGTATTTTTCGGAGCAGTTCTTAGCGTGATCGGAGATAAGTTGGTCGACGCATATTTACATGTGCATGTTGCCAAGGACTTGTGGGAGGCGCTCGAATCTAAATTCGGGACCACCTATGCTGGGAGTGAGATGTATGTTATAGAGCAGTTCCATGATTACAAGATGGTCGAAAACCATCCTGTATTGGATCAGACTCATGAGATAATATGCATCGGTAACACTAGTAGAGAAACGGGCATTAGTCCCGGTTGGGAAAGGCCTTTTGTCTCGGGTTACCAACCGGGACTAATAAATTGGGACTAAAGACCCCCATCCTTTAGTCCCGGTTGGCCACGACCCGGGACTAAATCCCTTCCACGTGGCCGGCAGCGCGCGCCGAGGGCCGGGGACCTTTAGTCCCAGTTGGTGGTTTAGGAGTTTTGGGTTTATTGTTTATTTTTTCTTTTCATTTTATGTTTCTATTTAATTTTTTTATTTCAAATATATTTTACGCTACTACGTACTGTACGAGAGCAGCGGTATGGGTCATACTACCATGTGATAGCATTATCCTAGCGTTTGGTTCGCACAGATCAGGCAGGTCCGGTGCATTGAATGCATTTAGCGCTATCTCCAGGAAATGGAGGAAAGAAGGTGGGGGCCGTCGTATGCCGAGCAGCTACGGTACGAATACGCTTGGACCGCAGGTGCGCAGCCGGTCGGAGCTGACGGAGGTGGACCGCCCGTACGTGTCAGGATGCGGATCCTGGACCATGGTCCAGAATTTTTCGTTCGTACTACGCATGCCTCCACGAAAGAAAGCGTGTGCTAGTGGGGGTGTACGTGCTGGTCTGCTGCTGCTCGTTTTAGGGGAGAAAAAAAGGCTGTTCATTTTCCCCCTGTTTTGTCTGGAAGGGTCGGGGTGCGTCTGCGTATCTTTGAGAAAAAGAAAAATATTTTGCTCTCGATCGCAGTTACTTCGTCGGACGCCAATGGCGCCGCTCACTTAAAATACACCACTGCCAATATCAGGACAGAGATGCCAAGCAAGAACACAAGCAGCATCAAGGCGGTGGCCAGCATGAGCAGCGCGACCCTGGAGAAATCTGAACTGCCACGCGCCTTGTCTGTGCCGTCCTGCTGGGATCCATACGGCAGAGAACAGCCGGTAGGCTCTGGGACTCTTTCCAGACGAGAGGAACGGTGTTGCAGCCCATGAACAGATGAGATGGGCAGGGTGGGGGCGCCAAAGCGCGAGCTCTGACGGCCTGCAGCACAGCACGATAATTTTCTTGCCACTCGAAAAAACCGCACTGACGAGACTGGAAAAAAAAAGAGGAAGAACAAATCAAGAACTGCAGACGATGCGAAAGATGAAGATCCTGATCTGAGATTGAGATTCAGGCACTCACACTCCATAGAATGCACCTGTAGTAGCGATTGTCAGGCTTTTTGCCGCCGGTAGAGATGTCACTGATGACTTCCCGGAGACATCTGGGGCATGGGATCAGCGGGAGAAACTCGGTGTTAGGCACCAGCGGGGCAGAGGAAGAAGAAACGGACATGGCAGTGAAGGCTTGGAGCTAGTTTTTTTTTTTTTTTTGAGGCAAGGCTTGGAGCTAGCGCAAAAGGGGATCCAGGATGACAATGGACGGGATAAGCCTATAAATGCACCTGGGCTGACCAGTGGGCCACGCACTAGTTGTGAGGCAGACGGCCCAGATGCCGCGCACGCCGGCCCTACAAAAATGTCAAGTAACTAGGACGTACTGGACCAAGTTAGATGTGGCTCATAAATGACTAAGAGGGTGCTTGGATCCAAGGGACTTATTTTAGTCTGACTAAAAATAGTCTCTTTAAGAGGCTAAAGTTTCAAGCACTTCTGACTAAAGGGGGGCTAAAACTAGTCTTGTGACTAAAAAAATTTAGTCAGGAGTACCCTTACTAAAATGTGGATTAGTCATCTCTCTACTCATTTAACTCCTCTCCTTTAACACATGCGAGTTCTGGATTGGAGGGTTTGGAGGATAATAAATGCTCATTAACTTGATTTTAGTCTCTTTAGTATTTGGATCCAAGCATGGATGAGGCTAGCAAATTTTAGTCTCACTACTTTTAGTCATGAGACTAAAACGTATCAAGTACCCTCTAAAAACAACACACATGACCCCTGTTCAGAAAAGCATGGGTCAGCTAAGGGACCTGGGCATATACGAGCGTGGATCTCGAGGAGCGCAACCGCTGGGATAATACAACCATAGGGTAGTATGACCCATTTGCAATTTTCAATACTGTACACGTTATGCATACATAATAGAATTTCTCGTAGAACCAATTATATATCATAGAATTTCTCGTACGACCATGCATATTTATATTTATATATATATATATATATATATATATATATATATATATATATATATATATATATATATATATATACAATTTGGTATATATAATTTCTCCTACAATTTGCAGATCATTACATGGAGGCATTAAGTGAAATGATATTCTCCGTCGGAAGCTATGACCTGGTCAAGCAAAAATCCCGCCATTTCCTCTTGAAGTGCTCGTATGCGGTCCTTTGGTAGGAGCTTATCCCGCATCCCCGTCATCTTTAAAGAAGGAGATCAATATGAATATATTAGTTGTGTGTATATATATTAGATCATGATAAAAAGAATTGTGAATTGTGTTTACGTACCAAAAGATTTCTTGCATCTCTGCTTCTTTCGGTCATAAAGCGAATGTTCTCGCAAACGTAGTATGCACATAAATTATTCCCTGGCGCCTGCTTTATGCACTTTACGAGAATAGAATTCAATCAGATAATAATCAAGCATGATAATGGTATTGAAACTAGAATTAAAGAGATGCGCGGACGTAGCTAGTACTACTTAATTACCCTGGGTCGCCACCATTTCAGCTTTGGTTCCCATAGGCCGACAACCTCTTTGATGAACTTTTTCCAAACCCTGCCCGGCAAATAAAATGAATAGAGGAGTATTAATTACTTGGTATCAGGAAATGAACTAAAGAGGCAGACATAGTGCGATAATGATTGAAATTACCTGTCGAGCATTAACTTCAGGCTGGTGTATTCTTTAGGTTCTCTAAGTAGTGAGTCTAATACTTGAGCTTTTCCCTCGTCAATTCTAATGATTAGCAGGATCCAGTGGAAACTGCACACATGTTTGTATAAGCGGGCATGTGCATAACTCATCAATTACACTTAACATCTAGTAAGCAAAATAGAATTTGTAGTACAAGACAGTAACACTCATCCGAAGTTGTAAGGAAGTAGTATTTCTGGTTTGGTATTTAGTTCCTTCAAAAACATTAGCAAGCTATTCTCTGTGTCTTTTGTGTGCTTATTTAACACAGTTTCATTAACGGTATTTGGATCAATGAACCCAATGCCATAGACTCCATCTCTTTTCATTTCAAAAATCTTCATTCTGCATAATACCACACAAAAGAATATAGTGAGGATAATTACAGGCAATGAACGAGCACAGCTAGAGACTTAAATTACAGAAAGAAATCACTTACAGACAATAGCAACTGACGAGAGATTTGTCGAGTGCGTCTTGATTGAATAACTGAAAAATTTCTGGAAACTCAATCCACAAATCTTTTCCATGGAAGTAATGATCTGGCTTGACTTTTACCATGAGGCTCTCTCGCCCGGCATTTATTTCTCTCAGGTACCAGTCATGCAATCTGCGCATTTGCGTTGATAGAAGCGGGACCTCCTCAGGCCTGAGCAGAGGGTTCCCAGGGACATATTTCCATGCTAGTTCCTTCTCTTCCATCATGGGGATTTCCTCCATGTCTAGGAGTTGTTCAACAGTGATACCGGCTTCTCTAGCCATCTGTCTAGCAGCGTCGGTTACCGCCAAATCGGTACTCACCTTGAGCAGGGGGATCGATTGCACTGCCTGTTCTCCGAGCTGGGGAACAGTTTTCCCGCTTTTATTACTACCTGTAAGGCTTGACTCCTTATCTTTTTGTGCATGATATGACTTGCTAATAGAGCGTTCATAGTCTGATCGCCTTATCTTAACAGCCGGTTTAGCAAGATCCACAAAGTGTTGTACGACTTTCTCATGTATTTTCTCCTTTGGCGGCGGGGCGGTTTCGGTGCAAAATGGGCCTTCACTTCGGCATCCACGACCTCTTTGGTTTCCTGCTCAGTCAACTCGTAAGCCAACTTTTTGGCAGGAGGCTCGGTTTTCTTCTTTGGTGCTCCCTTCCGCTTGGGAGTCCGCTGACGCTGCAGAGGTCGATATTGCGGACTTGCGCTGGGATCTGTCTCGGGGTGTGGTGGAATCGGCTGACGCGGCGGAGATCGATATGGTGGCGGACTCGCGCTGCGCTCCGTCTCGGGGTGGGGTGGAGTCGGCTGACGCGGCGGACTTGGGGGAGGAGTCGGTGGCCTTGGCGCCGAGTTTGGAAAGACGATGCATTCCTTGCTCCATACGCAGAGACCATGTATGACTTCTCCCAGTGTCAGCTCCGCTTGACCTCCAGGAAAGTCAAGCTCTAGTGAGTCATATCCCGACATCACTTCATCCGCCCCGACACGAGCATAGCCAGCTGGAATCGGATTGCCATGGAAGGTTGCTTCAGGGGGATTTGGTAAAGCAAATCCGACCGCCACCCTCATGGATATGTTCTTCAGTTTCATGTGTAGCTCACAACTTGTCATCTCTTTGATATGATCCACGGGGTAGCGAGCCAGTAGTGCATCATCGGCCGGGACCCCCGTGGAACCCATGCTGCTTTTCAGCATAGATGGGACGGTACTTTTCAATGCTGGATCAGCTGGTTGCTCCTGCTGAGATGCCCTTTGCTGGCTAAGTGTGTCAATCTGCTCCTGCTGCCGCATGAAAGCGCGTTCCAACTCCGCGTTCTTTGATTCTACCTTTTCAAGCCGGTCTGCATCCTGCTTCTTCTTGTCTGCATCCTGCTTCTTCTTCTTTCTCGCATGGCTTCTGTAAGTGTCGTTCCAGTCCGCAAACCCCTCAACCCACGGAACAACGTCTTTGCCTCGTGTTCGTCCCGGGTGTTCAGGATTCTTGAGGGCGCGTGTAAGCTGGTCGTTCTCTCTCTCGGGCTGGAACGCCCCCGTTCGAGCCTCTTCTATTGCAACAAGTAAAGCATCCGAGGCTTCTTTAAGACTTGCCTGCTCCATAATCTCCCCTGTCTTTGGGTCCAACTTTCCCCCATGCGCATAAAACCAAGTCCTGCACCTGTCGGGCCAACCCACTGTTTTTGGAGTGACCCCTGCAGCAATCATCTTTTCCTCAGATTCATCCCACTTAGGCCGGCCAGGCTTGTAGCCACCTGGCCCCAGAACATGGTGAAACATTTTTTCTTAGCATTTATCTTGTTTTTCCTTGACCGTTCCTTAGCTGCTTCCGATTCCTTGAACTCCACACATAAGTCCCAGTGATCTTTTACCTTCTCAAGTGGTCCAGTGAATTCTGGAGTCTTCTTTTCTGCGTCGACGTAGTTGGCCCATAATCTTTTCTTCCAGTTGCAGAATTGTGTGGCCATCTTCTTAAGAGCACACTTCTTGACTTTCTCCTGTTGTGCATCTGTGAAATGCTTTGGTAGGGTGAAATGTGACATGAGCGTATCCCAAAGCAGATTTTTTGCTCTTTCGTCGACAAAACTAACTCCTCGATCTTCCTTTGGCTTATTCCATTCTTGAACGGAGATCGGGATTTGGTCCCTGACAATAACTCCGCATTGACGTATAAATTTGTCCGCATTCTTTTTAGAAGCAATCGGTTCGCCATCTGGTTTGATCTCATCGATGTTGTACTTTATGCCATTGGGCAACTTTTTGGCCGGGCCTCGTACTGCCCTGCTTGTAGAAGATTTTCTCGATCCAGAGGGCTAAAAGAAGAAAGATTCGTCATCATTGAAGAAAATTGAAGAAAATTTTGCCGGTCTTTGCTAATTGAAGAAAATTTCGCCGGTCTTTATGCCATTGGGCAACTTTTTGGCCGGGCCTCGTATATATACCTCGCCGGTCTTTGTTAATTGAAGAAAATTTCCTTCGTCATCATTGTTTGTGTGCCCTTCGTCTCTTGGTTCTTCCTCAAATATTACCTCACCGGAATTGTTCAGATATTGTGAGCCGTCATCTTCAGGTTCATTATCTGGGTTTCGGATCATGTCGAACATGATATACTCTTGATCATGGTCGTCTCTGCCGCTAGCGTCCATAGCTTAACTAATCCAGAAAAAAGATAAAACAATTTAGTATTCAAATTAGAATGCATTCAATAAGCAAAAACTGAATCATAGTAGTCAGCCGCCGAAGAGATTCGATCTGAGGGGCGAGGGATGACGAGGAGGATTATTTTTTTTAGCTAGCAAGATCATCATATAATATCACTATTACATCTCGAATAATCCAGTTAATCCATCATCGAATGTTATCGAATATAATCTCGAATACATCTCGAATATTATCATATAACATCACTAATACAGCTCGAATATTATCGAATAATCCAGTTGACTCGCGGTTCCTGAGGCGCGGGCGGTGGACACCCAAAGAGAAGGAACCATCACAGGATCATAGCTCGGGTGAGATCCCTGAAGAACCTGCCAGGTATTGGAGAACCTGACGTCCAATGCAATCATGTAGCGACAGACGTGCTCGTCCTGCTCCCTGACACAGTGACGTACCACCTCCTCAGGGGCCGGCTGCCTCCGCACCGATAGTGGCCCACGCGACCGCCACCAAAGAAGCACCGGGTCAATGATGGGAGCCCGCTTCCTCACCAAGCTGCGCACCCCGAAAGGTAGCACCTCCTAGTGCTAGCCCGGCAGAGCCCAGTCCCAGACATGGCGCCTCTCAAGCAGGTTGTCGCTGCCGAGTCGACGACGAGGATGCAGGACGGGCATCGTCGACGTCGAGAACAAATTCTGTGCAAATTTAACATTTTTTAAATGCTTGATTGTGATTTTTGTAATTCTTGTTCACTTGATTTTGCAAATACATGACAAACTTTTGCAAATACAACATTAAAATATTTTTCAAATACAACATTAATTAAGATATTAACATTAAAATACATGACAAACTTTTGCAAATACAACATTAAGATATTAACATTTTCCAAAATAAGATATCAACATGTTTTTGATCAATATTTTTAAGATATTAACATTTTCCAAATAAGATATTAACATTAAAATACATGACAAACTTTTGCAAATAAATGATAAATATTAGGTAAATGTGTGTGTGTGTGTGTGCACCGGCGGTGGCGGCGGCTTCGATTCGAGGGAGGAGAGGGGGAGAGGGAGGAGAGGGGCTCACAGCGGGCGACGGCGACGGCGACGGCGACGGCGAGGCGAGGCGACGGTGACGGCGACGGCGATGGCGAGGTCGAGGGAGGAGAGGGGTGATACGTCTCCGTCGTATCTATAATTTTTTATTGTTTCATGCCAATATTATACAACTTTTACATACTTTTGACAACATTTTATATGATTTATTGGACTAACCTATTGATCTAGTGCCTAGTACCTATTTTTTTCATGTTTTTTGCTTCGCAGAATATCCATATCAAACGAAGTCCAAACGCGATTAAAATTTATGAATAATTATTTTGGAATATTTGTGATTTTTGGGAGGTGGAATCAACGCAAACGGGGCCCCCAGCCACCACAAGACACCTGAGCGCGCCAGGCAGCCCAGGCGCATGGTGGTGGGTTGTGCCCTCTTCGAGCGTCGGTTGGAGCTCTACTTCGGGCGCAAGGAAGCTTATATCTGAAAAAAATCGTGTTAAAATTTTAGCGCAATCGGAGTTATGGATCTCCGGGAACATAAGAAACGGTTTTCGGCCAGAAAACAGGAATGCGAAATAGAAGAGAACAGAGAGGGAGATCCAATCTCGGTGGGGCTCCCACCCCTCCACCGTCATGGAGACCATGGACCAGAGGGGGAACTCTTCTCCCATCTAGGGGGGAGGCCAAGGAAGAAGAAGAAGGAGGGGGCTCTCTCCCCCTCTCTTCCGGTGGCGCCGGAGTGCCGGCGGGGCAAGGATCATGACGGCGATCTACATCAACAATCTTGCTACTGTCAACACCAACTTTGTCCCCCTCTATGCAGCGGTGTAACACCCCTTCTCCCCGTTGTAATCTCTACTTAAACATGGTGCTCAACACTATATATTATTTCCCAATGATATGTGGCTATCCTATGATGTTTGAGTAGATCCGTTTTGTCCTATGGGCTAATAGATGATCATGGTTGGTTTGAGTGTATATTTTATTATGGTGCCCTCCGTCTCACGCAAACATGAGGGGTCCCCGCTGTAGAGTGTTGCAATACGTACATAATTTGCTTATTGTCGGTTGCCGGAGTGACAGAAGCCTGAACACGGATAAGCGGGTTATTGTGTATGGGAGTAAAGAGGACTTGATACTTAATGCTATGGTTGGGTTTTACGACCTTAATGATCTTTAGTAGTTGCGGATGCTTGCTAGAGTTCCAATCATAAGTGCATATGATCCAAGTAGAGAAAGTATGTTAGCTCATGCCTCTCCCTCATATAAAATTGCAAGAATGATTACCGGTCTAGTTATCGATTGCCTAGGGACAAATGACTTTCTTGTTGATAAAAGCTATCTACTTTTATTACCTTGCAATTTATTCGTAGTTTTATTCTCGCAAAGTACTCGTAGTTTTATTCTTGGAAGATAGTTTCATACTTGTTTTAGGTAAAGCAAACGTTAAGTGTGCGTAGAGTTGTATCGGTGGTCGATAGAACTTGAGGGGATATTTGTTCTACCTTTAGCTCCTCGTTGGGTTCGACACTCTTATTTCTCGAAGAAGGCTACAAACGATCCCCTATACTTGTGGGTTATCAAGACCTTTTTCAGGCACCGTTGCCGGGGAGCAACAGTGTGGGGTGAATATTCTCGTGTGTGCTTGTTTGCTTTATCACTAAGTAGTTTTTATTTTCTGTTCTAAGTTGTTCTCTATCTTTAGTTATGGATATGGAACACGAAATACCAAAAAAATTAGTTGTACTTGCTACTCATGGAGATGAGGAACCTCCTAAAACCCTCGATGCTCGTTATGTGAAAAATATTAAACACTACTTTGATAATCCTGAGAAAACCCCATTCAACTTGATAATGGGAGTAACGTTGGATCAACGTGAATACTTTAGGGATTATCGCTTGACTCAAAAAGGAAAACTTTTATGGGATCAAATTAATATGTTGCATTGGTATGCTTAGAATTTATGCTTGAGATATGATTATACTTGTTGCCCTAGGATGAAGGCTCCATACCTTCCCTTTTCATGCAAATTTATCGATAATGAGACCTTAGCTTCTTATGCTAATGGTAGATATGATTACTATGATGTGGAACAAATAGAAGAATTTGTTGCTTTTAAGGGTGCTTATGAAATTGAATATTTGCTTGAAAAGTATGAAGATTTTGATGATTCAGTTTATAGACCTGAAATTTTTTCTATCCTTAAATATTGCTATGAGAATTAGAAGTACAATTCCGATATTGATGTATTTCTTGACAATGTCTCCGCTGTCCAAGAAGAGACTAATATTTTGCAGGAGTCTACGGAAGAAGGAATTGATGAAACTGTGAGCTCATTGGATGAAAAAGAAGACGAGGAGAGCGAAGAACAAAAGGGGGAAGAGCGGAAATCCGCTACCCGTGCCCACCTTCTAATGAGAGTAACTCTTCAACTCATACATTGTTTAATTTCCCTTCATTCTTACCGAAGGATCAATGCTATGATAATTGCTATGATCCCATTGATTCATTTGAAATATCCCTTTTTGATGAAATTGTTGTTTGCTATGCTTGTGGCCACGATGCCAATATGAATTATGCTTATGGAGATGAACTTACTATAGTTCCTTATGTTAAGAATTAAATTATTGCTATTGCACCCAAACATGATAGTCCTATTATCTTCTTGAATTCTCCCAACTACACTATATCGGAGAAGTTTGCTCTTATTAAGGATTACATTGATGGGTTACCTTTTACCGTTGCACATGATGATTTTGATGGATATAATATGCATGTGCTTGCTGCTCCTGCTTGCAATTATTATGAGAGAGGAACTACATCTTCGCCTCTATGTTTCCAACACGATAGAATTGCAAGAAACTGCTTATGCTATGTATTGGCCTTTACTTGGTGTGCATGAATTGTTCTTTTATGACATGCCGATGCATAGGAAGAGAGTTAGACTTCGTCATTGCATGATATACGTTGCTTTGTGCTCACTACTAAATTATAAATCATTGTTAATTAAAATTGGCTTTGATATACCTTGGGATCCGGGTGGATCCATTACTTGAGCACTTTATGCCTAGCTTAATGGCTTTAAAGAAAGCGCTGCCAGGGAGACAACCCGGAAGTTTTAGAGAGTCATTTATTTCTGTTGAGTGCTTTTATAAAGTTTAAAAGCAAAAAAAATATAGAGGGGAACCTAAAGATTCACAAAAAGAAAAGTGAAAGTGAGAGAGACGAGCATTGTTAAAATGGGAGCTAGCCTTGAACTTTGTTCATGCCCATGGAAACTTTGTGAATCTCAATTACAGAAACTTTTCAAAAAAAATAATTATCCCCTTGTACAAATCCATTTTATTATAAAAATAATGTGCCAAGATTTGCCTTTAGGATGATTAGATTGTTTGTTGGTATGTGCGGTGCAAAAACAGAAACTTTTGTTCCCACAAACACAATTGTTTAAATTCACTGGAATGTGATAAAATTCTGAAACTTTTACACAGTATTTATATACAAATTATTTATTTTTTCCTAATTTTTCAGAATTTTGCGAGCTACACAAGTATGGTGAATGTTCAGATTACTACAGACTATCCTGTTTAAGACAGATTCTGTTTTTGATGCATTGTTTTGATGAAACTATCGATTCTATCGGTGGTATAAGCCATGGAAAAGTTATAATATAGTAGCTACAATGCAAAAAAAAAATATGAATGGGTTTGCAACAGTACTTAAAGTAGTGATTTGCCTTATTATACTAACGGATCTTACCGAGTTTTCTGGTAAGTTTTGTGTGGATGAAGTGATCAAAGATTGTGGAGGTCTCGATATGAGGAGAAGGAGGAGAGGCAAGAGTTCAATCTTGGGGATGCCCAAGGCACCCCAAGTAAATATCCAAGGAGACTCAAGCGTCTAAGCTTGGGGATGCCCCGGAAGGCATCCCATCTTTCTTCAACAAGTATCAGTATGTTTTCGTTTTCGTTTCGTTCATGTGGTATGTGTAAATCTTGGAGCGTCTTTTGTGTTTAGTCTTCACTTTTATTTTATGCACCATGATTGTATGAGATAGTCCATGGTTGATTTATAGAATGCTCATTGCACTTCACTTATATCTTTTGAGTATGGCTTTATAGAATACTTCATGTGCTTCACTTATATCATTTGAAGTTTGGATTGCCTGTTTCACTTCACATAGAAAACCGTTATTTATAGAATGCTCTTTTGCTTCACTTATATTTATTAGAGCATGATCTTTTGTAGAAAGAATTAAACTCTCATGCTTCACTTATATCTATTTAGAGAGTCAACAGGAATTGGTCAATTGCATGGTTAGTCATGAAATCCTACATAAAACTTGTGGATCACTGAATATGATATGTTTGATTCCTTGCAATAGTTTTGCGATATAGAGATGGAATATGTGGGAGGTACTAGTGGATGATCGTGTTTAGTAAGATATTGGTGTTAAGGTTTGTGATTCCCGAAGCATGCACGTATAGTCTCTCGTTATGCTATGAAATTGGAGCATGATTTATTATTGATTGTCTTCCTTTGCATGGAGGTTGGGGGCGCGCGATGATTAACTCCTAACAACCTCCCCCCTAGGGGCATGCATAGTAGTACTTTGCTTCGAGGGCTAATAAACTTTTGCAATAAGTATATGAGTTCTTTATGACTAATGTGAGTCCATGGATTATATGCACTCTTACCTTTCCGCAATTTGCTAGCCTCTTCGGTATCGTGCATTGCCCTTTCTCACCTCGAGACGTGGTGCAAACTTCGCAGGTGCATCCAAACCCCGTGATATGACATGCTCTATCACACATAAGCCTTATTATATCTTTCTCAAAACAGCCACCATACCTACCTATTATGGCCTTTCCATAGCCATTTCGAGATATATTGTCATGCAACTTCCACCGCTTCCGTTTTGATGACTTGAGCATTCATTGTCATATTGCTTTGCATGATTGTAAGATAGTTAGCATGATATTTCCATGGCTTGTCCATTTTTTGATATCTCTGCTACGCTAGATCATTGCACATCCTGGTACACTGCCAGAGGCATTCATATAGAGTCATATTTTGTTATTGGTATCGAGTTGTAAGTAAATAGAAGTGTGATGATCATCAATTTTCATTATTAGAGCATTGTCCCAGTGAGGAATGGATGATGGAGATGATGATTCCCCCACAAGTCGGGATGAGACTCCAGACCAAAAGAAAAAAAAGAAAAAAAAGAAAAAAAAGAAAAAAGAAAAAAGGGACAAAGAGAAAGGGCATGCAAATACCACACTTGTGCTTCAAAGTAGCACCATGTTTTTCATATAGAGAGTCTCATATGTTGTCACTTTCATATACTAGTGGGAATTTCTCATTATTGGATTAGATGCACACCCACTTAGTTTTCATATTGAGCATTCATACACTTATAGCTCTTAGTGCATTCGTTGCATGGCAATCCCTACTCCTCGCATTGATATCAATCGATGGGTATCTCCATAGCCCGTTGATTAGCCGCGTCGATGTGAGACTTTCTTATCTTTTTGTCTTCTCAATATTTACCCCTATCATCATACTCTATTCCACCCATAGTACTATATCCATGGCTTGCGCTCATGTATTGCGTGAGAGTTGAAAATGCTGAAGCGCGTTAAAAAGTATGAACCAATTGCTTGGCTGACACCGGGGTAGTTCATGATAAATACTTTGTGTTAAGAAGATAGAGCATGACAAGACTATATGATTTTGTAGGGATAGCGTTCTTTAGCATTGATATTTTGAAAGACATGATTGTTTGTTGGGATGCCTGAGTATTGATGTATTTACGTCAGATTATAGACTATTGCTTTGAATCACTCGTGTCTTAATATTCATGCCATGATTAGATATATGATCAAGATTATGCTAGGTAGCATTCCACATCAAACATTATCTTTTTTATCATTTACCTACTCGAGGACGAGCAGGAATTAAGCTTGGGGATGCTGATACGTCTTCGTCGTATCTATAATTTTTTATTGTTCCATGCCAATATTATACAACTTTTACATACTTTTGGCAACATTTTATATGATTTATTGGACTAACCTATTGATCCAGTGCCAGTGCCAGTTCCTGTTTTTTTGCATGTTTTTTGCTTCGCAGAATATCCATATCAAACGAAGTCCAAATGTGATAAAAATTTACGGAGAATTATTTTGGAATATATGTGATTTTTGGGAGGTGGAATCAATGCAAACGGGGGCCCACAGCCACCACAAGACACCAGGGTGCACCAGGCAGCCCAGGCGCGTGGTGGTGGGTTGTGCCCTCCTCGAACATTGGTTGGAGCTCTACTTCGGGCGCATGGAAGCTTATATCCGGAAAAAAATTGTGTCAAAATATCAGCGCAATTGGAGTTACGGATCTCCGGGAATATAAGAAACGGTTTTCGACCAGAAAACAGGAACGCGAAACAGAAGAGAACAGAGAGGGAGATCCAATCTCGGAGGGGCTCTCACCCCTCCACCACCATGGAGACCATGGACCAGAGGGGGAACTCTCCTCCCATCTCAGGGGAGGCCAAGGAAGAAGAAGAAGGAGGGGGGCTCTCTCCCCCTCTCTCCCGGTGGCACCGGAGTGCCGCCGGGGCAAGGATCGTGACGGCGATCTACATCAACAATCTTGCTACCGTCAGCACCAACTTTCTCCCCCTCTATGTAGTGGTGTAACACCCCTTCTCCCCGCTGTAATCTCTACTTAAACATGGTGCTCAACACTATATATTATTTCCCAATGATATGTGGCTATCCTATGATGTTTGAGTAGATCCGTTTTGTCCTATGGGCTAATAAATGATCGTGGTTGGTTTGATTGTATATTTTATTATGGTGCTGTCCTACGGTGCCCTCCATCTCGCGCAAACGTGAGGGGTCCCTGCTGTAGGGTGTTGCAATACGTTCATAATTTTCTTATTGTCGGTTGCCGGAGTGAAAGAAACCAGAACACGGATAAGTGGGTTATTGCGTATGGGAGTAAAGAGGACTTGATACTTAATGCTATGGTTGGGTTTTACGACCTTAATGATCTTTAGTAGTTGCGGATGCTTGCTAGAGTTCCAATCATAAGTGCATATGATCCAAGTAGAGAAAGTATGTTAGCTCATGCCTCTCCCTCACATAAAATTGCAAGAATGATTACCGGTCTAGTTATCGACTGCCTAGGGACAAATGACTTTCTTGTTGACAAAAGCTATCTACTTTTATTACCTTGCAATTTATTCATAGTTTTATTCTCGCAAAGTACTCGCAGTTTTATTCTTGCAAAATAGTTTCATACTTGTTTTAGGTAAAGCAAACGTTAAGTGTGCGTAGAGTTGTATTGCTGGTCGATGGAACTTCAGGGGATATTTGTTCTACCTTTAGCTCCTCGTTGGGTTTGACACTCTTATTTATCGAAGAAGGCTACAAACGATCTCCTATACTTGTGGGTTATCAAGCGGCCGGCGAGGTCGAGGCGACGGCGAGGCGAGGCGAGGCGCCAACGACGACGAGGGCGAGCCGACGGCGACGACGAGGTTGAAGACGGGCAGCCTGGCGGCGTCTGTGTCTAGATTTTATCGCTGTGGAGAAGGAAAACGCTAAATGTCCGCTTATATAGAAATGACCTTTAGTCCCGGTTGAATCCACGACCCGGGACTAAAGGTCCAACATTTAGTCCCGGTTGCAGCCACGGGCCGGGACTAAAGGGCTGTTTTTGGCGGCCCAAATTCAGCGCGGGAGGAGGACCTTTAGTCCCGGTTCGTGGTGGCAACCGGGACTAAAGGTCTTTTTCCAATGTTTTTGTTTTTTGCTTTATTTTTTTCTTTTGTTTCTACTTACTGCCAAATATTTAGAGTTTTTTAGTGAATCTTTTTGCTTTAGGTCACAAAAATTATAAACTTTCTATTACTGCTAGTAGTTTTCAAATTTGAATAGTTTAAATTTGAATTCTTTGAAATTTGTGTGAATCACTAGTTTGTGAATAACTTACTTTAAAAATAGATTTTTGAGTGATTCTTTTTCCTGCTGTTTAATGTTAGTGTGTTTTATCAGTATGTTCAATTTGGTAATTTTTAGGTTATTATAAATAGGTGTTTTAATCAAAAACAGATTCTGTTTAGCTCTTTTAGTTTTATAGCTCAAAAAATTCATTAAATGCATGAAAAATAGCGAATGAAGTTAGAAAGGGTTGAAAATTGATGATGTGGCTTTGAATGGTGCATGTTGAATGCACAAAAAGTCTGGAATTAAAATAAGTTTGAAAAAATGAAATGCCTTTGTAACAGATGAGTTTTCGGCCGAAACTCTGATACTTCGAAAGAGATTGTCCAGTTTGTACATGAAGTGCGTCCAGTTTTTGCCGTAACCCTCTCAACTTTTTAGCACATGCTATGTGGGTGAAATGATGATACCATGCCAAGTTTCAACCTTTTCAGAGTTCATTTGTAGTGCTTTTCAATTTCAGGGTCATTTAGCTGAAAACAATCATTAAATGCATGAGAAATAGCAAATAAAGCCGGAAAGGGTTGAAAATTGATGACATGGCTTTGAATGGTGCATATTGAACGCATAAAAAGTCTGGAGTTAAAATAAGTTTAAAAAAATGAAATGCCTTTGTAACAGATGAGTTTTCGTCCGAAACCCTGATACTTCGAAAGAGATCGTCCAGTTTGTACACGAAGTGCATCCAGTTTTTGCCGTAACCCTCTCAACTTTTTAGCACATGCTATGTGGGTGAAATGATTATACCATGCCAAGTTACAACCTTTTCAGAGTTCATTTGTAGTGCTTTTCAATTTCAGGGTCAATTAGCTCAAAAAATAGCAAATGAAGTCAGAAAGGGTTGAAAATTGATGACGTGACTAACCGCGTATGATCAACCTTGCAAAATACATAGTGAAATATTTTGTTTGGACATAATTGCATTGATTAACTCCTACATAATGTTTCTTCGCATTTCAAATGCCAAAACACATATATACCGTAACTATTACAAAGATTCCCTCCGGTTTGTCCGAAGTGGGACTTTCCAGATAAGTCCGGAAACTCACTAGAGAAGAAAGTGATGACGGTGAAGCCGGTCACATCCCACAGTGGGATCTTGGGGTATAAAACTTTTTCTTCGAGTGTATCCCTTTGCGCCGTAACCATGGACAATCTTCATCATTTAACAGGATGCTTGGGTCAGTCTTCACTGTGAAGGGAGCAATTTCATGAAACTTTTCATAATCTTCTAACATGTCTGTCTTGTCCTCCACTCCCACGATGTTTCTTTTCCCTAAAAGAACTATGTGGCACTTTGGCTCATCGTACGATGTATTCGCTTCCTTATCTTTTCTTTTTCTCGGCTTGGTAGACATGTCCTTCACATAGAAAACCTGTGCCACATCATTGGCTAGGACGTCTGTGTACCAAAGATTGTTGAGATCCACTATTGTCATTCCGTACCGCGGATCTTCCTTTACCCCGCCTCCTGTCAGATTGACCCATTTGCACCGAAACAAAGGCACCTTCAAATCACGTCCATAGTCAAGTTCCCATATCTCCTCTATGTAATTACCATAATTTTGTCCTTTGGCCTATTGGTGTTTGCTGCATCAAAGCGGACACCACTGTTTTGGTTGGTGCTCTTTTTATCTTGGGCGATCATGTAAAATGTATTCCCATTTATCTCGTACCCTTTGAAAGTCAATATAGTCGAAGATGGTGACTTGGCCAGCAAGTACAGCTCATCTCCAATAGTGTTGCCATGCATGAGACGTGTTTACAACCAACCGCCGAATGACGCCATGTGTGTATGTTTGATCTAGGGCTCAGACTGCTCCGGGTTCTTGGAGCGTACA
Organism: Thinopyrum elongatum; assembly: GCA_011799875.1. NCBI lineage: Eukaryota > Viridiplantae > Streptophyta > Magnoliopsida > Poales > Poaceae > Thinopyrum > Thinopyrum elongatum. The sequence continues at coordinate 675,001,654 of CM022298.1, forward strand.
ATATCCATGTGTTCCTCGATATACGGAGCCACCAAGGTGGAATTTTGTAGAACTGTGTAGTGTGCTTGCGCCCAAGAATGCCAGTCCATATATATTACTGAATCCTTTCCTAGCGTGCCTTTTTCACCCAGTCTGCCCTTATGCCGCGATTCAGGAACACCAATCGGCTTAAGGTCAGGAATAAAGTCAATAGAAAACTCAATGACCTCCTCTGTTTCATGGCCCTTGGAGATGCTTCGTTCTGGCCTAGCACGGTTATGAACATATTTCTTTAAGACTCCCATGAACCTCTCAAAGGGGAACATATTGTGTAGAAATACAGGACCCAGAATGGCAATCTCATTGACTAGGTGAACTAGGACGTGCGTCATGATATTGAAGAAGGATGGTGGGAACACCAACTCGAAACTGATAAGACATTGCACCAAATCATTCGGTAACCTTGGTAGGATTTATGGATCGATTACCTTTTGAGAGATTGCATTGAGGAATGCACATAGCTTCACAATAGCTAATCGAACGTTTTCCGTTAGAAGCAACCTCAATGCAACCGGAAGCAATTGCGTCATAATCATGTGGCAGTCATGAGACTTTAGGTTCTGGAATTTTTTTTCTCTGCCATATTTATTATTCCCTTTATATTCGACGATTAGCCAGACGGGACCTTCATACTGAGCAGGCATTCAAAGAAGATTTCCTTCTCTTCTTTGGTAAGAGCATAGCTGGCAGGACCTTGATACTGCTTTGGATGCATGACGTCTTTTTCGTGCATATGTTGCTGGTCCTCCCATGCCTCTGGTGTATCTTTTGTCTTCCAATACACGCCCAAGAAGCCTAGCAGGTTCACGCAAAGATTCTTCATCAAGTGCATCACGTCGATTGCAGAGCGGATCTCTAGGACTTTCCAATAGGGTAGGTCCCAAAATATAGATTTCTTCTTCCACATGGGTGCGTGTCCGTCAGTGTCATTCGGTACAGATTGTCCGCCATGACCCTTTCCAAAGATTACTTTTAAATCCTTGACCATATCAAGTATATGATCACCAGTATGGTGGTCAGGCTTCTTCCGGTGATCTACCTCACCTTTGAAATGTTTGCCTTTCTTTCTTAAGAGATGCTTGATCGGAAGAAATCGATAATGTCCCAGGTACACATTCTTCTTACATTTATCCAAATATATACTTTGGGTATCATCTAAACAGTGCGTGCATGCGTGGTATCCCTTGTTTGTCTGTCCTGAAAGGTTACTAAGAGCAGGCCAATCATTGATGGTTACAAACAGCAACGCTCGTAGGTCAAATTCATGCTATTTGTGCTCATCCCACACACGTACACCTTTTATGTCCCACAGCTGTAAAAGTTCTTCAACTAATAGCCTTAGGTACACATCAATGTCATTGCCGGGTTGCTTGGGGCCTTGGATGAGCACTGGCATCATAATGAACTTCTGCTTCATGCACAACCAAGGAGGAAGGTTATAGATACATAGAGTCACAGGCCAGGTGCTATGATTGCTGCTCTGCTCCCCAAAAGGATTAATGCCATCTGCACTTAAACCAAACCAACAGTTCCTTGCGTCACCTGCAAAGTCCGGCCACTTTCTCTCGATTTTTCTCCACTGCGACCCATCAGCGGGTACTCTCAACTTCCCGTCTTTCTTACGGTCTTCCTTGTGCCATCGCATCAACTTGGCATGCTCTTTGTTTTGGAACAAACGTTTCAACCATGGTATTATAGGAGCATACCACATCACCTTGGCCGGAATCCTCTTCCTGGGGCGCTCACCCTCAACATCACCAGGGTCATCGCGGCTGATCTTATAGCGCAATGCACCGCATACCGGGCATGCATTCAAATTCTCGTACTCCTCACCGCTGTACAGGATGTAGTCATTAGGGCATGCATGTATCTTCTGCACCTCTAATCCTAGAGGGCAGACAACCTTCTTTGCTTCGTACGTATTGTTGGGCAATTCGTTGTCCTTTGGAAGCATCTTCTTTAACATTTTTAGCAACTTTTCAAATCCCTTCTCAGATACACCATTCTCTGCCTTCCATTGCAACAATTCCAGTGTGGTACCCAGCTTTTTCTTGTCATCTTCATAATTTGGGTACAACAATTTCTTGTGATCCTCTAACATGCGCTGCAACTTTAACTTCTCCTTTTCACTTGCGCAGTTTCTCTTTGCATCAGCAATGGCCCGACCAAGATCATCAGCGGGCTCATCTGATGCCTCTTCTTTAGCTTCTTCCCCCATTGTAGTACCATCGTATTCAGGGAACCCAGGATAGCTGTCCTCATCCTATTCTTCTTCATTCTCTTCCATTAGAACCCCTCTTTCTCTGTGCTTGGTCCAACAGTTATAGCCGGACATGAAACCGAACGTAAACAGGTGGACGTGAATGACTCTTGAGCTATAGTAATTGTTATCATTCTTACAGACAGCACATGGACAACACATAAAACCATCCCGCTTGTTTGCCTCAGCCGCACGCAGAAAACTATGCACGCCATCAATGAACCGGGGAGAGCGTCGGTCATCGTACATCCATTGTCGGCTCATCTTCATTACACAACACCAAAAATACCAAATTAATACAAGTTCATACATAAAGTTCGTACACACTTATTCTCATAAAACAACATACAACTATCTAGCTAAAGCAACATGCAACAAATAGTTATAAAAGAGAATATACCCCATCCGAATCATAAACCGGACGAGGGCCGACGTGGACGGATATCAAGACCATGGCGCTATGTATAACAAACAATCATACAAGTAAGCAAATTATACAATTAACTATCTAAATCATACAAATAAGATTTTTTTTATAAACACTACTAGGGAAATGCTTATACACAGGAGCTCACCAGGAGCACTTTTAAAAAGGAAGCGATGCTGCTAAATAGCAGTAGCGCTTGGTCAGAACGAGCGCTGCTACTATGAGCATAGCAGTAGCGATGTAGCTAGAAAACACGCTACTACTACAATTGCCAGACCATTCCAGGTAGGCTAGGGATACTAGTAGCGCTCATTCGTTAAAAGCGCTACTGCTATTGATCTTAGCAATAGCGCTTTTCATCTAACCAGCGCTACTGCTAAATTTAGTCCCCTCCTAATAAGACCAAAGTTTAGTCCCACCTTGCTCCGCGAACAGAATGTTTACCACCTTAAATATGATGCTTCTCAAACCATCACAAACAATTGGTCTTCACTGCACTCTATGTGTAGGATCTGTGGCCGCAATAGGAATCTTCGTCGGTTCTTAAACCGGGGAAGATTCCTATTGACAATTTAGATTCTACACAAAAAGATCATTGATGACCAATGTATTTTTTGATTTTTTTACATGCTTAGCCTTAGCAGTAGCGCGTTTTGCAGAAAGCGCTACTGCTACAGGCGTAGCAGTAGCGCTTCTCCAGTTAAAAGCGCTGCTGCTAAGGGTTTTAGCAGTAGCGCTTTATCCTAACGCGCGCTACGGCTATGCGCCTTATCCAACCGGCCGCGCGCCCCCACTCTCCCTCTCCACTCTTACTCTCGCTCCCCCGCACCCCCCGTCGTCCGCCGCCGCCGCCGTTCCGTGACCACCGTCGTCGCCCGCCGCCGCCGACGCTCCTGCTCCTCCACCACTGAGGTAGTCCCTCCATTCCTCCTCCTCCCTCCTCCTCCTCTCTCCTCCCTGCTCCTCCTCCCTCCTCCCTACCGCGCCCCTCCCTCGTCCTCCGGCCGCCCCCTCCTCCTCCGGCCGCCCATCCTCCCTCCTCCTCCTCCCTCCTCCCTACCGTGTCCCTCCCTCCTCCTCCAGCCGCCCCCTCCTCTCTCCTCCCTCCTCCTGCCCCCTCCTTATAGTAAGTGCTTAGTTGAACTAGTTGAATTAATAGAACTAGTTTATTTTTAGTAAGAAAATTTAGGTATATGAGATTTGATGATCTAATTAAAATTTTACTATAGAACTAGTTTATTTTTAGTAAAAAAATTAATAGAACTAGTTTATTTTTAGTAAGTGCTTAGTTGAACTAGTTGAATTTATGTCATTATCACTTTGTCATCAAAGAATGCTATATGAGATTTGATGATCTAATTAAAATTTTACTCGGTGGAATATGCAGGCTTTGTAGAGTCGTGTCTCCTTGGAGTGATCATCATCCGAGCTACCTCTACTTCCTCTACAGCCGAGTCGGTGAGCTAAAAGTCCACCTCCTCCTTCTCCACTCCTCGGTGTTGAATAAAGTAGAACTAGGGTATTTAGTTATGCTTCTTAACCAAATGAAATGTTCGGGTTATAAGATATATTGAAATGTTTTTGTCAATATTGAACCATTGAAATGCAATGAGCACCAGATTATGCTCATGTGCGAAGTGTTGATTCATTTCCGAGTGGCCTATGTTTTGCCGGAGTGTTGATTCATTTCCGTTCTGGCAAATTTCAGGCGCTCAATATGAGAGAAGAAGAATGCCGACTGTTGTCGTGGGGGTCGCTTCTCCTTCTTCTCTTTGTGCTAGACCTTTTTTATGCACTAGGGGAAGAAGGAGTAGCGACCATCATCGACGGTCGAAAAATCGGTGAGGGAGTGTCCACCATATATGAGAGAAGAAGAATGCCGACTGTTGTCGTGGGGGCCGCTTCTCCTTCTTTTCCTTGTGCTAGATATTTGTAATGCACTAGGGAAAGGAGGAGTAGCGACCATCACTGACGGTCGCAATATCAGAGAGGGAGTGCCCACCATATACGTGAGATGAGAGTTTAGGAAGGAAGACTCGATAGACCTAAAGTCAACCCGTTGCATATTGAGTAATAGTGATCTGTGTGCAGACGCCTCCAATTCTACCATTATGTGAGTTTCTCAATCATATTTATTAAGTAATTTATATTGTTTATTTAAAAATAGTTGACAACTAATTTCTATTGACAGCTTATTTCCATTCAAGCAAACCTGTCCGACGCTTGGTAGACAGCACCTACTACTGTCCCGGGGCTGAACTAAACTGTGAGGAGATAGGTCATTATGTTTCATGGCTTGAGGATCTTGATACTGTCAAGACAGGTCATTTTCCTAGACTTCGAGATATTAGTACTCAAAACGTGCGACCACTAGTGTGCGTATTGAACTACGGTCACATCTATTTAGGAAAGATGGTAAGATTTTTACTATTTGTCCTTAGTGCATCTTTTGCATACATTATTTTTTAAGCTAAACTTCATTGCTAAGTATGTTACTAACATGTTCTTCAACAGGGTCTCCCGATGAGTGTTGTGCCTTGTTGGATCGAGCCTAAAGGTCGCATGACAATGGTTAGCTAACGGCCAAGATATCCTGCATTGCACATGAGTGCATCATCATTTCTCGAAGCGAGCAAGTCTTAATAGTCAAAGACTGGAGCAAAATTGTGAAGGATCACAGCAGAGAAGTACTAGGGGGCAGCAATCAGAAGCGCAGCCCACAATTAGGAGACAGGTTCATCTGCATGCTCCAATATGATGAAGCAGGAGTGCTACACATGTTTTATGCTATTTTACCTGAGAGAGAGCAGCATGAGTGATTAGCTAGCTAGAATGAGTTTGAAGATGATGATGTGCTACACTATGACTATGATGATTAAATAGCTAGTGTTGGTGGTAATGACTATGATGATGATTAAATAGCTTGTGTTGGCGGATTAGATTCAAGTGGAGGCAACATGTGGTGCACATCGAAAATACTACTAATCCAAATTAGATCAAGTTTGGATTAGTAGTATACTTTCGACATGCACCACATGTTGCCTCCACTTGAACATAATCCACCTTCATTTCACACACTGTTGTATATACTAACTAATCATGGTCATAAAATCATATGATGAAAGTACTGTATATAAAACCTATACAAATATAGCAAAAATAAGCTGCAATTTCAAAAATACAGGAAAAATAAGCAGTAGCGCTTTTCAGAAGAAACGCTACTGCTACTTAGCACTATCAGCAGCGCTTTTCCAACATGAGTGCTACTGCTAACTAGGTGTAGCAGTAGCGCTGGAAAACCAGCGCTACTGCTACAAGTTAGTTGTTGCACCTTACTGGTAGCGCTTGTACAAGCGCTACTAGTAGCTCTAAAACCAGCGCTACTACTAGGGTTTTCCCTAGTAGTGAAAAAGGATAAGATAAAGAGGCTCACCAAGGTGGTGCCGGAGACGGGACGGTGCAGGTGATCGACGGTGGTTAGGATGGGCACGGGAAGGCACTAAGTAAACCACACCTACACATATGCAAACTAAGAAGTTAATTTGAGCTCAAATTGCATATAAATCAAATAAACTCCCACATAATTACTCCCAAACTAAAACCCACAAATCACTATACTTATAGAGCATTGCACGAGCTAATCTAGCAATAAGAGATGAAAGGACAAAGTTACTAACCTTTAGTCCTGGTTGGTTATACAAACCGGGACTACAGGTCCACCTCTAGTCCCGGTTGGTGATACAAACCGGGAATAAATGGGCTCGTGGGAGCCCCATCCTGACGCCAGCCTGCCACCACCCCTTTAGTCCCGGTTTGTATCACAAACCGGGACTATAGGTCAAAAATGAACCGGGACTAATGATGCCCGTGCCCCCGTCCGCTCCTAGCCGTTGGAACCGGGACTAATGGTAACATTAGTCCCAGGCCGAAATCAAACCAGGACTAATGCTCCGGACGAAAGGTCTCTTTTCTACTAGTGTAAGGAGCTTGAGCTTCTGAAGTGCAATTTACCGGGCAAATTCGTCGCGGGATGTATAATCGCGAAGCTCCCTAATTCGTGGAGAAACTTTGCTACCACTCTGAAACATCAGAGGCATGAATTCTCAGTAGAGGATGTCATCGGCCATCTGAGTGTTGAACAAAATTCGAGGGCAAAGGACTCGCACGGAAAAGGGGCTGAAGGAAGTTATGTCGCCAACATGGTGCACCAGAGGAACTTCAACTCCCACAAGCCCAAGGGAAAAACTGGTGTCCAACAGAATAACGACTTTAAGAAGAATGGTAAGAAGACCTTCAAGAAGAACAAAAAGGGAGATGGCTACTTCACCTGTGGTTCAAATGAACATTGGGCCAACAATTTCCCAAACAGGTACAAGAAGCCAGGACAGGACTCCAAGTCTGTCAAGATGATTGTGAGCAACAATGAGAATGGTGCATCTGGGTACGGTAATTTATTTACTGTTTTTTCAGTGTTTCAGCCCACCGATTGGTGGGTGGACACCGGTGCAGGTGTTCATGTCTATGCTGACATTTCATTATTTTCTTCTTACCAGGTCACAGGCCACGGGTCCGTGTTGATGAGGAATGGCGCGAGTGCTTCTGTTCATGGTGTTGGCACAGTCGATCTGAAGTTTACTTCGGGAAGGATTGTGAAGCTGAAGAACGTGCAGCATGTCCCCGCCATCAAGAAGAACCTCGTTAGTGGCTCCCTTCTATGTAGAGAAGGGTTTAAGTTGGTCTTCGAGTCTAATAAATTAGTTGTTACAAAGTATGGACTATTTGTTGGAAAAGGTTATGAGAGCGGAGGGATGTTCTGCCTTTCCCTCACAGATTTTTGTAATAAAGTCGTGAACCATATTCATACGAGTGTTAATGAATCTGAAGTTTGGCATTCACGTCTTTGTCACATTAGTTTCAGTGTTATGACGTGGCTAGCTAAGTTGAATTTAATCCCGAGTTTTACTTTCGCCAAAGGTTCTAAGTGCCTTTCATGTGTGCAAGCTAAGCAACCTCGCAAGCCTCACAAGGCTGTGGAGGAGAGACACTTGGCACCATTAGAACTCATACATTCTGATCTTTGTGAGATGAATGGTGTGTTGACTAAAGGTGGAAAGAAATACTTCATGACATTGATAGATGATTCCACTAGATACTGCTATGTGTATCTGTTAAATACTAAAGATGAGGCTCTACACTACTTTAAAATCTATAAGGCAGAAGTTGAGAATCAAATTGAAAAGAAAATTAAACAATCCCGATCATATCATGGTGGAGAGTACTTCTCGAGTGAGTTTGATTCTTTTTGTGTGGAACACGGCATTATTCATGAGAGGACGCCTCCCTATTCAGCCCAGTCAAACGGGGTTGCCGAGCGGAAAAACCGTACTCTAACTGATTTGGTTAACACCATGTTAGATACATCGGGCTTATCCAAGGCATGGTGGGGGAGGCTATATTGACGGCATGTCATGTCCTGACTAAAGTTCCGACAAAGGACAATGAGATCACTCCCTATGAGAAATGGGTGAAGAGAAGGACAACACTCTCGTACTTGCGTACTTGGGGCTGTTTGGCGAAAGTCAATGTGCCAATTACCAAAAAGCGGAAGCTTGGACCAAAGACTGTGGACTGCATTAATTTGGGCTACGCTAAGAATAGCGTTGGCTATAGATTTCTAGTAGTGAAATCTGATGTACCTGACCAGAAGGTCGGTACAATTATGGAGTCTAAGGATGCTACATTCTTCGAGGATATTTTTCCTATGAGAGATATGCAAAGCACTTCTAGACAGGAATCTGAGGAGACTCCTGAGCCTGCCATTCCTATGGAATATTATGAACAAACACATGATGAAAATCCTGAGGAGGATGACGAGGAAACCCTTGGTAGGGGCAAGAGACAAAGGACTGCAAAGACCTTTGGTGATGATTTCTTCGTGTACCTCGTGGATGATACTCCCACTTCTATTTCAGAAGCGTATGCCTCTCCAGAAGCTAACAACTAGAAGGATGCGGTCCGTAGCGAGATGGATTCCATCATGGCTAACAGGACATGGGAGATCATTGAACGTCCCTATGGTTGCAAACCATTGGTATGTAAGTGGGTGTTCAAAACGAAGCTTAGGCCCGATGGTACGATTGAAAAGTACAAGGCTAGGCTTGTGGCCAAGGGCTATGACTAGAAAGAAGAGGAAGATTTCTTCGATACTTATTCACCTGTGGCCAGACTGACCACCATTCAAGTATTACTCTCGTTGGCGGCCTCGCATGATCTTCTCGTCCACCAGATGGATGTTAAGACGGCTTTCCTGAATGGAGAGTTAGACGAGGAAATCTACATGCAACAGCCAGATGGCTTTGTGATAGATGGTCAGGAAGGAAAGGTGTGTAGGTTGCTGAAATCTTTATATGGCCTGAAACAAGCACCTAAACAATGGCATGATAAGTTTAATACAACTCTGACATCAGTTAGCTTCGTTGTTAATGAAGCTGACAAATGTGTATACTATCGCCATGGTGGGGGCGAAGGAGTTATACTGTGCTTGTATGTTGATGACATACTGATATTCGGAACCAACCTCAAAATCATTGAGGAGGTCAAGTCGTTTCTATCTCAGAACTTTGAGATGAAAGACCTTGGTGTGGCTGATGTTATCTTGAACATCAAGCTACTGAGAGATAATGAGGATGGGATTACACTTCTGCAATCCCATTATGTTGAGAAGGTGTTGAGTCGTTTTGGATATTCGGACTGCAAACCATCTCAAACACCATATGATCCTAGTGTGTTGATTCAAAAGTTCGAAGGCACAGCTAAAGATCAATTGAGATACTCTCATATCATTGGTTCACTTATGTACCTAGCAAGTACAACGAGGCCTGACATCGCATTTGCTGTGAGCAAACTGAGCCGGTTTGTTTCCAAACAAGGTGATGTACACTGGCATGCTGTTGAACGAGTTATGCGCTATCTGAAAGGTACTGTGAACTATGGACTTCACTATACCGGATACCCGTCGGTACTTGAAGGGTATAGTGATGCGAATTGGATCTCTGATGCTGATGAGATGAAGGCCACAACTAGGTATATGTTTACCCTTGGAGGTGGCCCTGTTTCCTGGAAGTATTGCAAGCAAACGATCTTAACGAGATCGACAATGGAAGCAGAATTAACTGAAGGAAATATGCCCTAGAGGCAATAATAAAGTTGTTATTTTATATTTCCTTATTTCATGATAAAGGTTTATTATTCATGCTAGAATTGTATTGATCGGAAACTTAAATACATGTGTGAATACATAAACAAATACTGTGTCCCTAGTAAGCCTCTACTAGACTAGCTTGTTGATCAAAGATGGTTAAGGTTTCTTAGCCATAGACATGTGTTGTCATTTGATAACGGGATCACATCATTAGGAGAATGATGTGATGGACAAGACCCATCCGTTAGCTTAGCATAATGATCGTTCAGTTTATTGCTATTGCTTTCTTCATGTCAAATACATATTCCTTCGACTATGAGATTATGCAACTCCCGGATACCGGAGAAATACCTTGTGTGCTATCAAACGTCACAACATAACTGGGTCATTTTAAAGATGCTCTACAGGTATCTCTGAAGGTGTTTGTTGAGTTGGCATAGATCAAGATTAGGATTTGTCACTCCGAGTATCGGAGAGGTATCTCTGGGCACTCTCGGTAATACACATCATAAGCTTGCAAGCAAACGACTAAGGAGTTAGTCACGGGGTGATGTATTATGGAACGAGTAAAGAGACTTGCTGGTAACGAGATTTAACTAGGTATGAAGATACCGACGATTGAATCTCGGGCAAGTAACATACCGATGGACAAAGGGAATTACGTATGTTGTCATAACCGTTCGACCGATAAAGATCTTCATAGAATATGTAGGAGCCAATATGGGCATCTAGGTTCCGCTATTGGTTATTGACCGAAGAGGTGTCTCGGTCATGTCTACATAGTTCTCGAACCCGTAGGGTCCGCTTGCTTAACGTTCGATGACGATATAGTATTATATGAGTTATGTGATTTGGTGACCAAATGTTGTTCGGAGTCCCGGATGAGATCACGGACATGACGAGGAGTCTCGAAATGGTCGAGAGGTAAAGATTGATATATAGGACGATGGTATTCGGACACCGGAAGTGTTTCGGGGTGTACCGGGTACTTATCAGGTCACCGGAAGGGGTTCCGTGCACCCCCGGCAAAAGATATGGGCCTTATGGGCCAAGAGGGGAAACGCACCAGCCACAAGGGGATGGTGCGCCCCCCATAGCAGGCCGGCATAGGTGGAGAAGGAAAGGGGGGAGGGAAAGGAAAGTGTGGAATAGGATTCCCACTTCCTTCCCTCTGCCCCCCTCTTTCCTTCCCCCTCGGTTAAATATGGCAGGGGAGGGGCGCGGCTTGGGAGGGACTCCAAGTAGGATTCCTCCTAGTTGGGAACTTCCTATGGCTGCTCCTCCCTCCCTCCCACCTATATATATGTGGGAGGGGGGCGCCTAGCACACACCAGACAATTGCCTAGCCGTGTGCGGCGCCCCCCTCCACCCTTTACACCCCTGGTCAAATTTTCGTAGTGCTTAGGCGAAGCCCTGCGGAGATCACTTCACCATCACTGTCACCACGCCGTCGTGCTGACGGAAATCATCTACTTCCTTGACGTCTTGCTAGATCAAGAAGGCGAGGGACGTCACCGAGCTGAACGTGTGCAGAACGCGGAGGTGTCGTGCGTTCGGTACTTGATCGGTTGAAGCGTGAAGAAATTCGACTACATCAACCGTGTTGTGAAACACTTCCGCTTACGGTCTATGAGGGTACGTAGACATTCTCTCCCCCTCGTTGCTATGCATGTCCATGGATAGATTGTTGCGTGTGCGTAGAAATTTTTTTGTTTTCCATGCAACGTTTCCCAACATTAACAACGTTAGACACGTTCGGTGTCGAAGCAGGATGGCTTCGAGATCTTTTGATGGACTTGCCATTGGTTGAGAAGCCGGTTCCAGCTATCCTTATGAACTATGAGAATCAGACTATTATCACCAAGGTGAAGAGTTCAAAGGACAACATGAAGTCCAACAAACATATAAGAATGAGATTAAAGGTTGTCAGACAATTAAGAAACTCCGGAGTGATAGCGTTGGATTATATCCAAACAACTAAGAATCTGGCAGATCCCTTTACAAAACGGCTATCGTGAGTTGTGATAGATAATGCATCGAGGGAGATGGGTATGAGACCCACATGAGTTGTCATGGTGGTAACCCAACCTATGTGATCGGAGATCCCGTGAAGTAGGACCTGGGAAAACAAGTGAGTGATGAACTGAGGAGAGTAACTTTACAATACTCTCAGAAACTATATGGTAGGTTGACTACTATCTTAATGTGTGATAACCCACAAGTATAGCAGATCGCAACAATTTTTGAGGGTAGATTATTCAACCCAAATTTATTGATTCGACACAAGGGGAGCCAAAGAATATTTGTAAGTATTAGCAGTTGAGTTGTCAATTCAAGCACACCTGGAGATTTAATATATGTAGCAAAGTGATCAGTAGCATAGTAGTATGATAGTTTTGATAGTAATACTAACGATTGCAGTGGTAACGGTAACAGCAGTAACAGTTTTGTAGCACTTGTAACAGCAGTAGCAACAGTAGTAACTTAGCAAGAACAATATGTGAAAAGCTTGTAGGCATTGGATCGGTGATTTCGTTGGATAATATTCATCATATATCAGTCGTAACCTAGGGCGACATAGAACTAGCTCCAGTTTATATATATAATGTAGGCATGTATTCCGTAAATAGTCATACGTGCTTATGGAAAAGAACTTGCATGACATCTTTTGTCCTACCCTCCCGTGGCAGCGGGGTCCATAATGAAACTAAGGGACATTAAGGCCTCCTTTTAATATAGAACCGGAACAAAGCATTAACACATAGTGAATACATGAACTCCTCAAACTACGGTCATCACCGGAAAGTATCCCAATTGTTGTCACCTTGGGGTTTACGGATCATAACACATAATAGGTGCATATAACTTGCAAGATCGGATCACGAACATAGATATAATGTTGAAAACATAAACGGTTCAGATCTGAAATCATGGCACTCGGGCCCTAGTGACAAGCATTAAGCATAGCAAAGTCATAGCAACATCAATCTCAGAACATAGTGGATACTAGGGATCAAGCCCTAACAAAATGAATTCGATTACATGATGAATCTCATCCAACCCACCACCGTCCAGCAAGCCTACGAAGGAATTACTCACTCCCGGCGGTGAACATCATGAAATTGGTGATGGAGGATGGTTGATGATGACGAAGACCGAAGACCCCCCTCTCCGGAGCCCCGAACGGGCTCCAGATATGGCCTCCCGATGAAGAACAGGATGTGGCGGCGGCTCCGTATCGTAAAACGCAATGAAACTTCCTCTCCTATTTTTTCTGGAAAAATAGGATTTTATAGCGTCGGAATTAGGGTCAGCGGAGCCTCATGGGCCCCACTACCCACCAGGGCGCGCCAGAGGGGGGTGGCGCGCCCTGGTGCCTTGTGGGCAGCTAGGGCCCCCCCTCTAGTGGGTCTTGGTTTCAGTATTTTTTATTTATTCCAAAATAATTAGCCAAAAAGTTTCGTCCAAATCCGAGAACTTTTATTTCTGCACAAAAACAACACCATGGTAGTTCTGCTGAAAACAGCACAGTCCGGGTTAGTTTCATTCAAATCATGCAAATTAGAGTCCAAAACAAGAGCAAAAGCATTAGGAAAAGTAGATACGATGGAGACGTATCAACTCAACCAAGCTTAACCCATTTCTTGTCCTCAAGCAATTCAGTTAACAAACTGAAAGTGATAAAGAAAAACTTTTACGAACTCTTTTGTTCTTGTTTACATATATATGCTTAAATAGCACACAGGTTTTCAGTAAAGATCATGACTAACCATGCAAACAATACCTCTTAGAAATTATATTCACTCATATCAATGGCATAATCAACTAGTGAGCAATAATAAAATATTTCAAATGCCAACACTTTGTCAAAACTATCATGATATAGTATGACAACAGTGGTATCTTGCTAGCCCTTTCTGAGACCGTAAAACATAAATGCAGAGCACCTCCAAAGTTCAAGCAGCGACTATACATTGTAATTCATGGTAGAAGAGATCCAGTCATGATGCATTCAACATTAACTATACACAATGCATGAGGATGACAATAGTGCTCTCAGGTCTGGTGCTTGTTTGAGAAGGTGATGACTCAACATAAAAGCAAAATAACATAAAAGTAAATAGATAGGCCCTTCGCAGAGGGAAGCAGGGATTTGTAGAGGTGCTAGAGCTCAAAGCTTAAATCAGAAATAAATATAATTTTGGGAGGTATACCCTTCCTGTCAATGTTACGACCAAGAGTTTTCAATATCTTCCATGCTAAACAAATTAGCGGCGGTTCCCAAGCGATAAAAGTAAAGTTTATTCCCCCTCCACCAACAAACACAAGCCATGGCTAACCGAATCCACGGATGCCTTCCATACCAACAACAGTCCTGGGGGAGTTTTGTTTAATTATTTGCAATTTTTTATTTCGGGACTGGGCATCCCAATTACCAGCCCCTCTCGTGCAAGGATGAGTGAATAAATGATTGCTTGTATCTGCGTTGGCATTTCCCCGAAGAGGAGAGGATGATGCAGCACAACAACGGTAAGTATATCCCTCAGTTATGAAACCATGGTTATCAATCTAGTAGGAGAACCAAGCAACACTATGTAAACAATACCTGCACACAAATAACAAATACTTGCAACCCAACGTGTAAGAGGGGTTGTCAATCCCTCCTCGGTATTGAGATAGATTAAATTGTATGAGATTGGATAAATATATCTAGCGAAAACACAAAATAAAATAAATAAATAAAAGTGCAGCAAGGTATTTTTGGCTTTTTGGAATAATAGATCTGAAAACAATATGATAGAAAATAGACCCGGGGGCCGTAGATTTCACTAGTGGCTTCTCTCTAGAAAATAGCATACGGTGGTAAACAAATTACTGTTGGGCAATTGATAGAAGAGCAAATAATTATGACGATATCCAAGGCAATGATCATGTATATAGGCATCACATCCAAGATTATTAGACCGACTCCTGCCTGCATCTACTACTATTACTCCACACATCGACCGCTATCCAGCATGCATCTAGTGCATTAAGTTCAGGGAGAAACGGAGTAATGCAATAAGAACGATGAAATGATGTAGACAAGATCTATTCATGTAGGAATAGACCCCATCTTTTTATCCTTAATAGCAACAATACATGCGTGCCTCGCTACCCCTTCTGTCACTAGCTGAGGAAACCACAAGATCGAACCCATCACAAAGCACCTCTTCTCATTGCATGAAAAATCAATCTAGTTGGCCAAACCAAACCAAAGTTTCGAAGAAGAAATACGAGGCTATAATAATCATGCATATAAGAGATTAAAGAAGACTCAAATAATATTCATGGATAGAACTGATCATAAACTCACAACTCATCAGATCCCAACAAACACACTGCCAAAAGTCATTACATCAAATAGATCTCCAAAAACATCGAGGAGAACATTGTATTAAGAATCAAAAAGAGAGAAGAAGCCATCTAGCTACTTCCTACGGACCCGTAGGTCTGTGGTAAACTACTCACGCATCATCAGAGGAGCAGCAATGAGGATGATGAACCCCTCCGTGATCGTGTTCCTCTCCGACAAGGTGCCAGAATAGGGCTCTAGATTGGATCTCGTGGTTCTGGAACTTGCGGTGGCTGCAATTGTGTTTCGTCAACTCCCCTAGGGTTTCTAGAATATTTGGGTATTTATAGAGCTGAGAGGTAGTGGAAAGGACCTCTGTGGGCCCCACTAACCATCAGGGCACGCCAGGGGCCTCTAGCGCGCCCAGGTGGGTAGTGGGCCCCACGGGCCTCCCCTCTAGCACTTCCTCGGCTCCCAAGTTGTCTTCTGGGCAGAAAAAAATCTCCAAAAAGTTTCGCTGCGTTTGGACTCTGTTTGATATGGATATTCTGTGAAGTAAAAAACAAGCAAAAAATAGCAACTGGCACTAGGCACTATGTCAATAGGTTAGTCCCAAAAATGATATAAAGTTGCTATAAAATGAATATAAAACATCCAAGAATGATAATATAACAGCATGGAACAATAAAAAATTATAGATACGTTGGACACATATCAGCATCCCCAAGCTTAATTCCTGCTCGTCCTTGAGTAGGTAAATGATAAAAACAGAATTTTTGATGTGGAATGCTGCCTAACATGTTTATCACATATTCTTTTCTTTTGTAGCATGGACATTTGGACTTTTAGATGATTCAAAGCAATAGTCTATATATTACATGAAGATTTCAATAATCAAGCATATCAACAAGCAACCATGTCTTTCAAAATATCAACACTAAAGAAAGTTATCCCTAGCCCATCATGCTCAATCATTGATCCATCCATGAAACACACTCGAATATTAGCTACATCCAATGCACAAGTATGATCATAGTGCTTCCTAGTTGGTGCTTTATAGGAGAAGATGGAGACTCAAATAAAAATAAAAAAATGCATAAAGTAAAATAGATAGGCCCTTCTCAGAGGGAAGCAGAGATTTGTAGAGGTGCCAGACCTCAAAGCTTAAATTGAGAGATAAAATATTTTGAGAGGCATGCTTTTCCCATCAACCAAAATGACCGAGTAGTTCCCAATACTTTCCATGCTAGATACATCATAGGCGGTTCCCAAACATAAAATAAAGTTTATTCCTTTTTCCACCATTCTTTCACAATCCATGGCTAGCCGTATCCACGGGTGCCTTCCACACCAACACTTTCCAAGGATTTATTATTTGACAACATAAAGTAAATTTCTTTTTCATTTCGGGACTGTGCATCCCTATTACCGCCACACTCTCGTGCAATGACAAGTGAATAAACACTCATCTTGAGAATAACACATCTAGCATGGAAAAATATTGGACACCCCCTGCCGCTTCATGAGCAGTATGGGCACACAAAAAGGAAATTCATTTTGAAAATTAGAGATGGCACATACAAATTTACTTGGAACGACACAGAAATACCGCATATAGGTAGATATGGTGGACTCATTTGGCACAACTTGGTTTAGGATTTTGGATGCACAAGCAGTATTCCTGCTTATTACAAGGAAAGACTAGCAAATAGATTGAGAAGCAACCAACCAAGAAACGAAAATTCTCATAAATGAGCATTAAGCCTAACTAACACCGAATAATGCACCACAAGTAGGATGTAACTTCATTGCATAACTATTGACTTTCGTGCTTGCATAGGGAATCACAAACCTTAACACCAATATTCTTACTAAAGCATAATTACTCACCAACATGACTCACATATTACTATCATCATATCTCAAAACTATTACAAGGAATCAAGTTTATAATGTCCAATGATCTTCATGAAAGTTTTTATTATATCCCCCTTGGATATCTATCACTTTGGGACTAATTTCATATATTACCATTGCTTATAACAAGCTCTCAAACAAATTTAAGTGAAGAACATGAGCATAAATAAATTTTCAACATCTCTCAAAATAATATAAGTGAAGCATGAGAGAATTTCTTCAAAAAATTACTAACTCCCAAATTAATCTAAGTGAAGCATGAGAGTATTTCTTCAAAAATTAAAGCACCACCGTGCTCAAAAAGATATAAGTGAAGCACTAGAGCAATTCCATAGCTCAAAAAGTTTAAGTGAAGCACATAGAGAAATTCTAACAAATCATAGCAACATTATGGCTCTCTCAAATAGGTGTGTCCAGCAAGGATGATTGTGACAAACTAAAAAGCAAAACAAGCAAAGACTCATATACTACAAGGCGCTCCAAGCAAAACTCATGATATGTGACGAATAAAAATATAGCTCCAAGTAAAATTACCGATGTTGCTTGGTTCTCCTTGAATATTACCTTGGGGTGCCATGGGCATCCCCAAGATTAGGCTCTTTTCACTCCTTATTCCTTCATCCATCGCGATCTCACCCAAAACTTGAAAACTTCAATCACACAAAACTCAACAAAAACCTTCGTGAGATCCGTTAGTATAATAAAGCAAATCACCACTTTAAGTATTGTTGCAAACCCATTCATATTTTATTATTGCATTATACCTACTGTATTCTAACTTTACCATGGCTTATAACCCCCGATACAATCCATAGATTCATCAAAATAAGCACACAATGCAACGAAAAGAGAATCTGTCAAAAATAGAACAGTCTGTAGTAATCTGGACTTTATCCATACTTCTATAACTCCAACAATTCTGAAAAATTAGGACAACGTAGGCAATTTGTACATCAACCTTGTAAAAAGTTAAGAATTTTATCATGCTTCTGTGATTTTTAACAATTCTGTGACTGGGCGCAAAAGTTTCTGTTTTTCAACAAGATCAAATCAACTATCACCCAACATGATCCTAAAGGCTTTACTTGGCACAAACACTAATTAAAACATAAAACACAATCATAACAGTAGCATAATTGTGTGAACACAGAAAAATAGAAAGAAAAAGAGAAAAAAATATTTATTCATTGGGTTGCCTCCCAACAAGCGCTATCGTTTTACGCCCTCAGCTAGGCATAATATTTTATTGATTCTCACATAAAAGATAGTAATTGAAACACAAAGAGAGCATCGTGAAAAACATGTGAAAAACACATTTAAATCTAACATACTTCCTATGCATAGGCATTTCATAAGGAAACAAATTATCTATGCAAGCGAAAACTAGCATATGCAAGGAAAAAGAAAGAAACAATAGCAATCTCAACATAAGGAGAGGTAGTTTAGTAACATGAAAATTTCTACGATCATATTTTCCTCTCCCATAATAATTACATGTAAGATCATAATCAAATTCAACAATATAGCTATCATATAAAATTTTCTCTTCATGATCCACATGCATGCAAAGTTGACACTCTTCCAAAATAGTGGGATTATCATCAAATAAAGTCATGACCTCTCCAAGCCCACTTTTATCAAAAAATTCATAAGATTGATCATTCTCCAAAGTAGTGGGATCATTATTACCTAGAGTTGGCACTCTTCCAAACCCACTTTCAATATTATTTCAAACACTATTATCAATATCATATTCATCATGAGGCTTAAATAAATTTTCAAGATCATAAGAATCATTATCACCCCAATCATGATCATTGCAATAAGTAGTGGACATAGCAATATTAGCATCCCCAAGCTTGGGGTTTTGCATATTATTAGCACAACTGACATTAATAGAATTTATAATAACATCATTGCAATCATGCTTTTCATCCAAGGAACTATCATGAATCACTTTATAAATTTCTTCTTTTAACACTTCATCACAATTTTCAGATTCATGAATCTCAAGCAAAACTTCATAAAGATGATCTAGTGAACTCAATTCACTAGCAATTGGTTCATCATAATTGGATCTTTTAAAAAGATTAGCAAGTGGATGAGGATCCATATCAATAGATTTTTAGCAAGCGAAGATGCAAGCAAATAAAAGGCACATGGTAACACAAGCAAACAAAAGATCAAACAAGAAAAAGGCAAACGAGAAGAAGGCAAATAAAAAGGCAAATATTTTTGTGCTTTTCACAAAAATGTCTTAGAAGTGGGGGAGATGAAAACGGGAGGAAAATGGCAAATAATGTAAATTGCAAGGAGATGAGATTTGTGATTGGGTACCTAATAGATGTTGATGATGTCTCCCAGGCAACGGTGGCAGAAATTCTTTCGGATTGCTTGTATCTGCGTTGGTATTTCCCCGAAGAGGAGAGGATGATGCAGCACAGCAACGGTAAGTATTTCCCTCAGTTATGAAACCAAGGTTATCAATCCAGTAGGAGAACCAAGCAATACTATGTAAACAATACCTGCACACAAATAACAAATACTTGCAACCCAACGCGTAAGAGGGGTTGTCAATCCCTCCTCGGTATTGAGATAGATTAAATTGTATGAGATTGGATAAATAGATCTACCGAAAACACAAAATACAATAAATAAAGAAAAAGTGCAGCATGGTATTTTTAGGTTTTTGGAATAATAGATCTGAAAACAATATGATAGGAAATAGACCCGAGGGCCGTAGATTTCACTAGTGGCTTCTCTCGAGAAAATAGCATATGGTGGGTAAACAAATTACTGTTGGGCAATTGATAGAAGAGCAAATAATTATGACGATTTCCAAGGCAAAGATCATGTATATAGGCATCACGTCCAATATTAGTAAACCGACTCCTGCCTGCATCTACTACTATTACTCCACACATTGACCGCTATCCAGCATGCATCTAATGTATTAAGTTCATGGAGAAACAGAGTAATGCAATAAGAACGATGACATGATGTAGATAAGATCTATTCATGTAGGAATAGACCCCATCATTTTATCCTTAATAGCAACGATACATGCGTGCCTCGCTACCCCTTCTGTCACTGGGTGAGGATACCGCAAGATCAAACCCATCACAAAGCACCTCTTCCCATTGCAAGAAAATCAATCTAGTTGGCCAAACCAAACCAAAGTTTTGGAGAATAAATAGGAGGCAATAATAATCATGCATATAAGAGATCAAAGAAGACTCAAATAATATTCATAGATAGAACTGGTCAGAAACTCGCAATTCATCAGATCCCAACAAACACATCGCAAAAAGTCATTACATCAAATAGATCTCCAAGAACATCGAGGAGAACATTGTATTAAGAATCAAAAAGAGAGAAGAAGCCATCTAGCTACTGCCTACGGACCCGTAGGTCTGTGGGAAACTACTCACTCATCATCGGAGGAGCACCAATGAGGATGATGAACCCCTCCGTGATCGTGTTCCCCTCCGGCAAGGTGCCGGAATAGGGCTCTAGATTGGATCTCGTGGTTCTGGAACTTGCGGCGGCTGGAATTGTGTTTCGTCGACTCGCCTAGGGTTTCTGGAATATTTGGGTATTTATAGAGCTGAGAGGCGGTGGAAAGGACCTCCGTGGGCCCCACCACCCATCAGGGCGCGCCAGGAGCCTCTAGTGTGCCCAGGTGGGTAGTGCGCCCCACGGGCCTCCCCTCTGGTACTTCCTTCGCTCCCAAGTTGTCTTTTGAACAGAAAAAAAATCTCCAAGAAGTTTCGCTGCGTTTGGACTCCGTTTGATATGGATATTCTGCGAAGTAAAAAACAAGCAAAAAACAGCAATTGGCACTGGGCACTATGTCAATAGGTTAGTCCCAAAAATGATATAAAGTTGCTATAAAATGAATATAAAACATCCAAAAATAATAATATAACAGCACAGAACAATCAAAAATTATAGATATGTTGGAGACGTATCAGTAAACACTCCTCATGAGAATAACCCGCTTAGCATGGAAGATACTGACCACCCCCTATCGTTCCATGAGCGGTCCAGGCACACAAAACAGATGTTCATTTGAATTTTTAGAGGTGGCACATGCAAATTTACTTGGAACGGCAGGGTAATACCGCATATAGGTAGATATAGTGGACTCATCTGGAATAACTTTGGTTTAAGGATTTTGATGCACAAGCAGCATTCCCGCTTAGTACAGGCGAAGGCTAGCAAATAGGTTGGGAAGCGACCAGCTAGAAAGCGAAAACAGTCATGAACATGCATTATGAACAATCAACATTGAATACTAGCATGAGTAGGATATAAACACCATGAACATAAATATCATGGAGGCTATGTTGGTTTTGATTAAACTACATGCATGAACATGTGCCAAGTCAAGCCACTTGAAACATTCAGAGGATGATACAATATGCAAACAATGCAAACATAACAGCAATCTGCCAAAACAGGACAGTCTATAATGGATGAAGAAGTATCCATACTTATTTAACTCAAAAAATTACGAAAATTTACCACACTGTATAAAATTTATCATAGCTTATTTTTCAAAAAAATTCAACATTTTATCACATTCTGACTTTTCTCGGGAATTTTTGCAACAGCGACAAACTTTCTGTTTTGAAACAGCAACTCATATACTTGCAAAATAAGCATGGTAAAGGCTATCCTTGACATTTTTATTGAAATAAAAGAGACAAAACATTATTGTAAATAACAGCAAGCAAATCAAAACAAAATAAAATGATGCTCCAAGCAAAACTCATATCATGTCACGAATGAAAATATAGCTCCAAGTAAGGTTATCGATAATGTTGGAGACGAAAGAGGGGATGCCTTTCGGGGCATCCCCAAGCTTAGTTGCTTGGATCTTCCTTGAATATTACCTTGGGGGTGCCTTGGGCATCCCCAAGCTTAGGGTCTTGTCACTCCTTAGTCTCCTTATATCGAGATCTCACCCAAAACTTGAAAACTTCAATCACACAAAACTTAACGGAACTTCGTGAGATGGGTTAGTATGATAAAACAAATCATTCACTTGGGTACTGTCAAAGACGAGATTCATAATTGTTCTCACACAATGCCTACTGTACTATACAATTTCCATAATTTATATTAAGCAATATAAGCCATAGAAACCATAAAACAAGCAAACTATGCATTGCAAACTGAATCTGTCAAAAACAGAACAGTAAGTAAAGATCTGAATTATGGTCATACTTCTGTAACTCCAAAAATTCTGAAAATAAGGACAACGTAGGAAATTTGTAGATAACTCATCTGTAAAACATTCAGAGTTTTTCGACGCTCCAGTGATTTTAAACAATTCTGTTACTAGGCGCATAAGTTTCTGGTTTTGCACAGAATTAAGTCAACTATCATCCACACTATCCCAAAGGCTTTACTTGGTACTTTATTGAAACAAAAGCTATAAAACATGATTACTACAGTAGCTTAATCATATGAACACACAAAAACAGTAGGGGTAAATGTTGGGTTGTCTCCCAACAAGCGCTTTTCTTTAATGCCTTTTTAGCTAGGCATGATGATTTCAATGATGCTCACATAAAAGTAAAGAATTGAAACATAACGGGAGCATCATGAAGCACATGACAATCACATTTAAGCATAACCCACTTCCTATGCATAGGGATTTTGTGAGCAAACAACTTATGGGAACAAGAATCAACTAGCATAGGAAGGCAAAACAAGCAAAACTTCAAGATTTTCAACACATAGAGTGGAAACTTGATATTATTGCAATATGTAAAAGCATACGTTCCTCTCTCATAATAATTTTCAGTAACATCATGAATGAATTCAACAATATAACTATCACATAAAGCATTCTTTTCATGGTCCACATACATAAAAGTTTTATTACTCTCCACATAAGCAAATTTATTCTCATGAATAGTAGTGGGAGCAAATTCAACAAAATAACAATCATGTGATTGAAAATTAAAATCATGATGACAAGTTTCATGGTTATCATTATTCTTTATAGCATACATGTCATCACCATAATCATCATAGATAGGAACTTTGTTTTCATAATCAATTGGAACCTCTTCCAAAATAGTGGATTCATCCTTAAATAAAGTCATGACCTCTCCAAATCCACTTTCATCAATATAATCATCATAAATAGGAGACATGCAATCATCATAATAAATTTTCTCACCAAAACTTGGGGGACTAAAAATATCATCTTCATCAAACATAGCATCCCCAAGCTTATGGCTTTGCATATCATTAATATCATGTATATTCAAAGAATTCATACTAGCAACATTGCAAGCATGCTCATCAATTATGCCAAGCAATTTATTGAATTCTTCTTCTATCAATTGAGCACAATTTTCTTTTCCATCATTTTCACGAAAGACATTATAAAGACGAATAATATGAGGCCACCTCAATTCCATTTTTTTTGTAGTTTTCTTTTACGAACCAAACTAGTGATAAAACAAGAAACTAAAAGATTCAATTGCAAGATCTAAAGATATATCTTCAAGCACTCACCTCCCCGGCAGCGGCGCCAGAAAAGAGCTTGATGTCTACTACACAACTTGTTCTTGTAGACTCGTGTTGGGCCTCCAAGCGCAGAGTTTTGTAGGACAGTAGCAAATTTCCCTTAAGTGGATGACCTAAGGTTTATCAATCCGTGGGAGGCATAGGATGAAGATGGTCTCTCTCAAACAACCCTGCAACCAAATAACAAAAAGTCTCTTGTGTCCCCAACACACCAAATACAATGATAATTTGTATAGGTACAGTAGTTCGGCGAAGAGATGGTCATACAAGCGTAGTAATGATAGTAGATATTGATTTTTATAATAGGAACAATAAAAAACAGCAATGTAGCTATTGATAAAACGGAGCACACACGGTATTGCAATGCTTGAAAATGAGGCCTAGGGTCCGTACTTTCGCTAGTGCAATCTCTCGACAATGCTAATATAATTGGATCATATAACCATCCCTCAACGTGTGATGAAGAATCACTCCAAAGTTCCTATCTAGCGGAGAACATAAGAAGAAATTGTTTGTAGGGTACGAAACCACCTCAAAGCTATTCTTTCCGATCAATCTATCCTAGAGTTCGTACTAAAATAACACCAAGCTATTCTTTCCGATCGATCTAACCAAGAGTTCGTACTAAAATAACACCATATGATACACATCAACCAACTCTAATGTCACCTAGATACTCCAATGTCACCGCGAGTATCCGTGAGTTGATTATATGATATGCGTCAAACAATTTCAGATTCATAATAGTCAATCCAACACAAAGAACCTCTAAGAGTGCCCCAAGATTTCTACCGGAGAAACAAAGATGAGAACGTGCATCAACCCCTATGCATAGATTACCCCAATGTCACCTCGGGAATCCGCGAGTTGAGTGCCAAAACACATATCAAGTGAATCAATATGATACCCCATTGTCACCACGGGTATTCATAGCAAGACATACATCAAGTGTTCTCAAATCCATAAAAGTATTCAATCCGATAAGAACAAAATCTCAAAGAGAAAACTCAATTCATCACAACAAGATAGAGAGGGAGAAACACCATATGATCCAACTATATTAACAAAGCCCGCGATACATCAAGATCGTGCCATCTCAAGAACACGAGAGAGAGAGAGAGAGAGAGAGATTAAACACATAGGTACTGGTACAAATCCTCAGCCCCGAGGGTGGACTACTCCCTCCTCATCATGGTGGCCGCCGGGATGATGAAGATGGCCACTGGTGATGATTTCCCCCTCCGGCGCAGTGCCGGAATGGGGTCTAGATTGGTTTTTCGTGGCTACAGAGGCTTGCGGCGGCGGAACTTCTGATCTAGGGTTATTTCTGATGGTTTCTCTATTTATAGGATTTTTTGGCGTCGGTTTCACGCGAAGATGGGCCTCGAGGTGAGCATAACCCACCGGGGCAAGCCGGGCCCCTCAGGCGCGCCGTGGTGGGTTGTGCCCTCATCGTGGCTCTTTTGGCCCTCCCACGAAGCTTCGGGGTCTCTTTTATTCCAAAAAAATCATCAAAAAGTTTCAGCTCATTTGGAGAACTTTTATTTCTGCACAAAAAACAACACCATGGTAGTTTTGCTGAAAACAGCGTCAATCCGGGTTAGTTCCATTCAAATCATACCAAAACCATATAAAATTATTGTAAACATGGCATGAATACTTCATAAATTATAGATACGTTAGAGACGTATCAGCATCCCCAAGCTTATTTCCTACTCGTCCTCAAGTAGGTAAATGATAAAAGAAATATTTATGAAGTGTGAATGCTAGCATAGTGTGTAAGTTTGATCAATGATAATTTCAATCACTTTTCCTAGCATCATAATAGCAACTCTTTCTCATAAAACTTCTCATGTTAAAGTAGCAACCAATTCACATGTTATGGTTCAAACAATGAATTCTCTTGAAACTTAACAACCTATGTTCTCAGTCACCAAGCAATTGCAATTCAACTTATTCAACAAAGTCTAACTAAGAGCTCCACATACTCAATCATCATATAGGCTTCTATGATTGCTAGTACTCAAAGCATATGTTTAGAACAAATGGCACCCATCGAACACAGAGAAAGATAGGGGCTTAATATTTTGCCTCCCAACTCATTTATCATAGAGATAATTGTCAACAATAATAATTCATGATCAAATATATTTGACTGGTCATATGTGCCTAGATCTTTCCCCACCACATGATGCTTGCCAGCTAGAGAATAATTGAGGTTGAAATGAGAATGCATACTATTGACTCTGTGCATAAAAGTAAATACTGAAAAGTAAAAGATAGGCCCTTCGCAGAGGGAAGCAGAGGTTGTCATGCGCTTTTTATTTTTGGATGCACAATCTCTTAATGCAAAAGAACGTCATGTTATATTGCCCCTTATGGTAGCAACCTTTATTATGTAATTTGTCAATTTTATTACTTTGCCATCACAAGTTTGTACAACGCTTATTTTCCCTTACAATAAAAGATCAAACATATTTAGGAGCAATTTTCATTGCTTTATGCACCGATGACAACTTACTTGAAGGATCTTATTCAATCCATAGGTAGGTATGGTGGACATTCATGGCAAGAAACTGCGTTTAAGGGTTTTTGGATGCACAAGTAGTATCTCTACTTAGTACGAATTTTTGGCTAGCAAAAGATCCTAAGCAAACACCACATGTTGGAGGATCCATAACAATATAACTTCTATGCAAATATACACAACCATAACTCATTACGTTGTCTTCCTTGTCTAACTTCAACTAATTTGCTCAAGTTTTGAAAATAATTAATGGGTATTCACAATCATAGAAGATGTCCAAGATAATATATTTGTATGTGAAAGTTCTCTTCCTTATACTCATCATTTATGAATTGCTTGTATGACCAATATTGTGATTGTCAAGCTTCAAAAGATTTCACTTTCTAAACCCGATGTGAAGCTACTACTAGGTATGATATGAACATATAATTTCAACTTCATGATATTCAATTCATTCAACAATTTACCCATAGGATATAAGTGAAGCACGAGAGTAAATGACAAACTACTCCAAAAAGATATAAGTGAAGATCAAGCGAGTAGTTAAGTAAATGGATAGCTATTTGAGGACTCTCTTTTATTTAAAAACTTTCAGATCTAAGTATTTTATTAAAACAGCAAGCAAACCAAAATAAAAATGACATTCCAAGAATAGCACACATCATGTGAAGAAGCAAAAACTTAGGCTCAACCGATACTAACCGATAATTGTTGGTGAAGAAAGGTGGGATGCCTACCGGGGCATCCCCAAGCTTATGCTTGAGACTTCTTGAAATATTATCTTGGGATGCCTTGGGTATCCCCAAGCTTGAGCTTTTGTGTCTCCTTAATTCTTTTATATCACGATTTCCCTAAATCTTGAAAACTTCATCCACACAAAACTCAATAAGAACTCGTGAGATAAGTTAGTATAAACCAATGCAATAACCTTATCATTCTCTAGTGTAGCAAATCACTAAAATTATTATTTAACATTGCATACTAAATGCCTTTGCATATTTAATAGTCATGTCCTCAAACAGAATCATTAAACAAGCAAACATATGCAAACATAACAGCAATCTGTCTAAACATGACAGTCTGTAAAGAATGCAAGGAGATTCATACTTCTTTAACTCCAAAATTCTGAAAAATCACCACACTGTAGAAAAATTGTTTTGGATTATTGTGTAAAAATTTCAAGATTTTATCAAGTTCTGACTTTCCTGAAGAATTCAGACAATGATAGAAAACTTTCTGTTTTTAAACAGCAACATGTAGACTTGCAAAATAAGCATGGTAAAGGCTATACTTGACATTTTTATTGAAAAGAAAGATGCAAAACATTATTCTAACTAGCAGAAAGCAAATAAAAACAAAAGAAAATGATAATGCAAGCAAAACTCATATCATGTGACGAATGAAAATATAGCTCCAAGTGAGGTTCCGATAATGTTGGAGACGAAAGAGGGGATGCCTTCCGGGGCATCCCCAAGCTTAGTTGCTTTGGTCTTCCTTGAATATTAACTTGGGGTGCCTTGAGATACCCAAGCTTAGGTATTTGCCAATCCTTATTCTCCTCATATCGATATCTCACCCAAAACTTGAAAACTTCAATCACACAAAACTTAACGGAACTTCGTGAGATAGGTTAGTATGATAAAGCAAATCATTCACTTTGGTACTGTCAAAGACAAGATTCATAATTGTTCTCACAAAATGCTTACTATACCTTATCATTTCCACAATTTATATTGAGCAATATAAGCCATAGAAACTTGAAAACAAGCAAACTATGCATTGAAAACAGAATCTGTCAAAAATAGAACAGTCTGTAATGATCTGGAAAATGACCATATTTCTGTTACTCGAAAAATTCTGAAGAATTCTGAAAACGTAGGAAATTTGTATATCAATCATCTGTAAACAACTAAAGAATTTATGGCGTTCCAACAAAGAAGATCAATTCTTTTACTGGGTGTAAAAGTTTCTGTTTTTGCACAGAATCAAATCAACTATTATCCACACTATCCCAAAGGCTTTACTTGGCACTTTATTGAAACAAAAGCTATAAAACATGATTAATGCAGTAGCTTAATCATGTGAACACACAAAACAGTAGGTAAATGTGTTGGGTTGTCTCCCAACAAGCGCTTTTCTTTAATGCCTTTTTAGCTAGGCATGATGATTTCAATGATGCTCACATAAAAGTAAAGAATTGAAACATAATGGGAACATCATGAAACATATGGCAAGAAAATTTAAGCCTAACCCACTTCCTATGCATATGGATTTTGTGAGCAAACAACTTATGGGAGTAAGAATCAATTAGCATAGGAAGGCAAAACAAGCAATGCTTCAAAACTTTCAACACATAGAGAGGAAACTTGAGATTATTGAGATATGTAAAAGCATATGTTCCTCTCTCATAATAATTTTCAGTAGCATCATGAATGAATTCAACAATATAGCTATCACATAAATCATTCTTTTCATGATGCACATGCATAAAAATTTTACTACTCTCCACATAAGCAATTTTCTTCTCATGAATAGTAGTGGGAGCAAACTTAACAAAATAACTATCATGAGATACTTGATTCACATAATCAATTTGAGCATTAAAATCATGATGACAAGTTTCATGGATATCATTATTCTTTATAGCATACAGGTCATCACAATAATCATCATAGATAGCAACTTTGTTGTCATAATCAATTGGAACCTCTTCCGAAATAGTGGAATCGTCACAAAATGAAGTCATGACCTCTCCAAATCCACTTTCATAATTATTACAATAAGGTTCAACACCCTCCAAAATAGTAAGATCATTATTACATAAAGTTGACACTCTTCCAAACCCACTTTCATCAATATAATCATCATAAATAGGAGGCATGCTATCATCATAATAATTTTTCTCATCAAAACTTGGGGCACAAAAAATATCATCTTCATCAAATATAGCATCCCCAAGCTTATGGCTTTGCATATCATTAGGATCATATATATTCAAAGAATTCATACTAACAACATTGCAATCATGCTCATCATTCAAAGATTTTATGCCAAACATTTTATTGAATCCTTCTTCTATCAATTGAGCACAATTTTCCTTTCCGTCATTTTCAAGAAAGACTTGATAAAGACGAATAATATGAGGCCACCTTAATTCCATTTTTTTGTAGTTTTCTTTTATAAACCAAACTAGTGATAAACAAGAAACTAAAAGATTCAATTGCAAGATCTAAAGATATACCGTCAAGCACTCACCTCCCCAGCAACAGCGCCAGAAAAGAGCTTGATGTCTACTACGCAACTTTATTCTTGTAGACTCTTGTTGGGCCTCCAAGCGTAGAGTTTTGTAGGACAGTAGCAATTTTCCCTTAAGTGGATGACCTAAGGTTTATCAATCCGTGGGAGGCGTAGGATGAAGATAGTCTCTCTCAAACAACCCTGCAATCAAATAACAAAAAGTCTCTTGTGTCCCCAACACACCAAATACAATGGTAAATTGTATAGGTGCACTAGTTCGGCAAAGAGATGGTGATACAAGTGTGGTAATGATAGTAGATATTGATTTTTGTAATAGGAACAATAAAAAACAGCAAGGTAGCAAGTAACAAAAGTGAGCACAAACGGTATTGCAATGCTTGAAAATGAGGCCTAGGGTCCGTACTTTCGCTAGTGCAATCTCTCAACAATGTTGATATAATTGGATCATATAACCATCCCTCAACATGCGATGAAGAATCACTCCAAAGTTCTTATCTAGGGGAGAACATAAGATGAAATTGTTTGTAGGGTACGAAACCACCTCCAAGTTATCCTTTCTGATCGATCTATCGAGCTATCCCTATAAGTGTCACAAACAACCCAAGAGTTCGTACTAAAATAACACCATATGATACACATCAACCAACTCTAATGTCACCTAGATACTCCATTGTCACTATGAGTATCCGTGAGTTGATTATACGATATGCATCAAACAATTTCAGATTCATAATACTCAATCCAACACAAAGAACCTCAAAGAGTGCCCCAAGATTTCTACCGGAGAAACAAAGACGAGAACATGCATCAACCCCTATGCATAGATTACCCCAATGTCACCTCGGGAATCCGCAAGTTGAGTGCCAAAACGCACATCAAGTGAATCAATATGATACCCCATTAGCACCACGGGTATCCATAGCAAGACATACATCAAGTGCCCTCAAATCCATAAAAGTATTCAATCCGATAAAAACGAAATCTCAAAGGGAAAACTCAATTCCTCACAACAAGATAGAGAGGGGGAAACACCATATGATCCAACTATATTAACAAAGCTCGCGATATATCAAGATCGTGCCAAATCAAGAACACGAGAGAGAAAGATTAAACACATAGCTACTAGAACAAACCCTCATCCCCAAGGGTGGACTACTCCCTCCTCATCATGGTGGCCGTCGGGATGATGAAGATGGCCACCAGTGATGATTTCCCCCTCCCGCATTGTGCCGGAACGGGGTCTAGATTGGTTTTTCGTGGCTACATAGGCTTGCGGCGGCGGAACTTCTCAAGATGGGTCTGTATTTATAGGATTTTTTGGCGTTGGTTTCACGCGAAGATGGGCTTCGATGGGCCCACGAGACACCAGCACACTTGCAAGGCACCTGGCGCGCCCTGGTGGGTTGTGCTCATCTCCTTCACCTTCTGGTCCTCCCACGAAGCTTCAAGTACCTCTTTTGTTCCAAAAAAATCTTCAAAAAGTTTCGTTGCATTTGGAGAACTTTTATTTCTGCACAAAAAACAACACCACGATAGTTCTGCTAAAAACAGCGTCAGTCCAGGTTAGTTCCATTCAAATTATACCAAAACCATATAAAATTGTTGTAAACATGGCATGAATACTTCATAAATTATAAATACGTTGGAGACGTATCAGACGCCCAGCAGCTGCAGCCATGGCTGGAATTTATTTTTTTAATTCCTAATTAGTTAGTAGTAGCAAGGGTCCAGACCCACGCTATAGATAACTAATAGTAGTGCGGCCGGCACCCGCGCTACTACTAACAGACGTAGTAGTAGCACGGGTGGCACCGCGCTACTACTACCAGTTAGCTGTAGTGCCCTAGTAGTAGCGCGGGCACTCGCGCTACTACTAGTCATTTATCCCGCGCTACTAGTAGGCTTTTTCCTAGTAGTGAAAGGGTGATGCTAAAATATGGTACAATACTCTTGCTCCTGGTTGTGTGCGTAGCCCCCAGGATATGATTTATTACTTCTCTGAAAAATATTTTTCCTGCTCATAAGAAACAAGCTACCTTGCAAGAAATATTTAACTTTGTGCAAATTGAAGAAGAGAGTCTCCCACAAGCTTGGGGGAGGCTTCTTCAATTACTTAATGCTTTGCCTGATCATCCTCTTAAAAAAAATGAAATAATTGATATCTTCTATAATGGACTAACCGATGCTTCTAGGGACTTCCTAGACAGTTGTGCCGGTTGTGTTTTCAGGGAACGAACTGTTGAACAAGCTGTGGAATTATTGAATAACATATTGAAGAATTATGATGATTGGACTCTTCCTGAACCACCACATAAACCCACTCTAAAGAAGAGGGGTATCTTATTTCTCAGTCCTGAAGATATGCAAGAAGCAAAGAAATGTATGAAGGGAAAAGTTATTAAAGTTGAAGATGTTAAGAATTACCACCTATTGAAGAAATACATGGTCTTGACACACCACCACCACCGGTGGTAGAGGTAAACTCTCTTTTAAAGTTTGATGAAGGTGACATCCCTTATAATAAACACCCTAGTCAATGCTTATATGAATTTGACAATTACGTTATGAAGCAAGATCATTTTAATGTAAATGTTATGAAACAATTCAAACAAAATTCTGATATGATTGCTCGCTTGAGTGACTTGTTATTTAGAATCACTAATGATGTTAGAGGTGTAGAAAAACATGCCTCTATGGTTCAAACTCACTTAGAACAAATTGCTAAATCTCAAAGAGAACTACTTAGCGAAATGAACAATAATATGAATGATTATGCTGTAGTAGCAACTAGAGGAGGCAAAATGACTCAGGAACCACTTTATCCTGAGGGACACCCTAAAAGAATTGAACAAGACTCTCAGAGAATTAATACTAATGAACCTAGTCCCTCTAAGAGAAAGAAGAAAAAGAAAAATGATAGAACTTTGCATACCTCTTGTGAACCTGAATTTGAAAAACCTTCTGAGGATAATAATGATGTCTCTATCTCTGATGCTGAAACTCAATCTGGTAATGAACATTCACCTAGTGATAATGAAAATGATAATGGTGATGTTCATGAAGATGCTCAACCGAACAATGAAAAAGAACCAGATAATGATGTTGAGATTGAACCTACTGTTGATCTTGATAATCCACAACCTAAAAATAAATGATATGATAAAAGAGACTTTGTTGCTAGAAAACATGGTAAAGAAAGAGAAGCATGGGTTCAGAAACCCATGCCCTTTCCACCTAAATCATCCAAGAAAAAGGATGATGAAGAATTTGAACGCTTTGCTGAAATGCTTAGGCCAGTCTTTTTGCGTACCCGTTTGACTGATATTTTAAAGATGGCCCCTTATGCTAAATACATGAAAGAAATTGTCACTAATAAAAGAAAAATACCTGAAGCCGAAATCTCCACCATGCTTGCTAATTATTCTTTTAAGGATGGATTACATAAAAAACTTGGAGATCCGGGAATATCAACTATACCTTGCTCTATTAAAAGAAATTATGTCAAAACTGTTTTATGTGATTTAGGAGCGGGTGTTAGTGTTATGCCTTTCTCCTTATATAAAAGACTTGATTTGAATAAACTCACACCTACTGAGATATCATTGCAAATGGCTGACAAATTAACTGCCATACCTATTGGTATTTGTGAGGATGTGCCCATTGTTGTTGTAAATGTTACTATCTTAACAGACTTTGTTATACTTGAGATGCCCGAGGAGGACAACATGTCGATTATCCTTGGTAGACCTTCTTTGAATACTGCAGGGGCTGTTATTGATTGCAATAAAAGCAAAGTCACTTTTCATATCAATGGTAATGAGCATACGATGCACTTTCCGAAGAAACAATTTCAAGTGAATGGTATTAATGTTACTGAAAAATCTCCGACAATTACTATTGGAAGTTTTCAACTCCCTTTGCCTACTGCCAGAAAGAAATATGAAATACTTATTGTTGGGGATATGCATATTCCCGTTGAGGTAACTTAGTGTTTTATGAAAGTTCTTTGGGTTCATGTTAATCGAAAGTGATTATTAATAAAATTTGATCAACCATATTAATGGATTGTCTTCGAGAGACATGTGGTCGATGAATTTAGTAAGCACAACCTTCTGTCCCTACTTTTTGTTTTCTATTATTCTTAGTTAAATAAAATAAAATACTATATTCACCCTGTTTTCTGAATTTTCCATGCAATAAAAAAGTGGTAAAAAATAAAAGTGCTCAGAATGATCTGAAATTTTAATATGATTTTTTCTGAATATTTAAGAATTTTTGGTACAAATGACATCACGAGGGGGTGCTCCTGGTGCCCACAAGACACCAGGGCGCGCCAGCCACCCCAGGCGCGCCCTGGTGGGTGGTGGGCCCCACGTGGCCCCTCTCACTTATCCCTTTAGCCCAAGTCATCACCTACCTCCAGAAAAAAAATCACTCTTGCTCTCTCTCGTGTTCTTGCTCTCAAACCCGCGGATTTCGATCTCTTTGCTCGAAGCTCCATTTCCGAAACTATTTTGGGGGATTGCTACTTGGTATGTGACCCCTCCATTGCTCCAATTAGTTTTTGTTCTAGTGGTTTAATTTTTTTAGTATTTAGCTACTCTTGGTGTTGCTGTAGATGGGCTTGCATGTTGAATTCTTAGAGTTCTAAGTAGTTTGAATGCTTAATATAGCCTCTATGCACCCATCTGAGTAGTTGCTATCAATCTTGAGAAGTTTTGTTGACAAAAAATTTGTGGCCAAAATTTTCAGAATTTTATTCTTAGAAAAAATATGAGTATCTTCCGGAAGTTTTCCTCCAAAAAGAATGCCAAGGGAGTCATTGGGGAATCATCGGTCAATGACCTTAACACTCCGAGAATGGTAGAGGTGCGGCCGTGCGAATGGCCACATAATGCCTTCATGGACGAGGCCGGGTTCCATCAAGAGTTTGCACAATTCATTGCAAATGCCGGGCTAACCGACTTCCTCGCAGATGAGTGTGACCAACACCACCTCCTCACGAACTCCTTTGTGCAAAAAAATTATTTTCTGAATAGGCATGAACCTCCTGAGGTGCGGTTTAATTTATATTCTGAAACCCGTCAAATACCGCTCACTGAATTTTGTGAAATATGTTTGATTCCCTCTGACGGCGAATTAAGAGAGCCTAGACCTGCAGAGTTTGAGGACTTCCTCCTCACTTTGACAGTGGGTGAAGAAAGGGGCGTGTCAAAAGCCACCGCCACTAGTTTGCAGTTTCCTTCTGTTCATTACTTTGCTTTATTCAACGCGAAGTGTCTAATTGCTAGGGAGAAGACTGGTGCACTTAGTGCTCCCGACCACGCCATTTTACGTCGTGAACTACACAATGATCACACCTTTAGCCTAGGGGCTATTGTTGCATGTCATTTGCACCTTAACAAAACTAAGGGCAAAATCCATGGTGGTGTTTATGCTGCTCGCTTAGCGAGACACTTTAATGTCCAGATACGCCAACATGACTATTGTTTGCCCCGAGTTTATCTAGATCGCCAGGCGATGGTGGCTCACCAGTTTACTGATGGTGGTGACTCTTTTAACAACATTCGCTACAACCTAGTTTTCAGTGAGGATAGCCATGATATTATCCCGTTGCCTGCACCTGCTTTGTTTGATTCTATTGCCAGGAGCGGATACAGGGTCATGCCAGAGGGCATCGTTGCCTACCGGAATGCCCAGGCAGCGGCAGAGCAGGAGCCCCAGGAGTGGGACGCTCAGGTGCAGCCACCCAGCACTTTCATATGGGACCGGGTAGCTACTATGGATGGTGATTACCAAGCTAGGCCAAAAGCCTAAGCTTGGGGGAGTACGTATTTCCACCGACATTACATTCATGTTCACACATTTTATTCCAGTTGTCGGTGTTCATAGTTGTTCATTGTATTGTCCATGTTAGATTTATTTTCTTGCTTTCTTCTTGTGTGTTCGAAAAACTTTGAGAAAATCCACAAATATTTCTTGCTTCTTTTCGGTTTTTCTTTCTAGTTTAATTTAGTTGTAGTATTAAAAGAAAACCCAAAAAGATTTCTCATTTCTTCTTTTGTTTGTTGGGAGCTCTCCCGTGTAAATAGTTTTTCTTGTTTTTGTTTTTCCTTCTTTTTGCTTTCTTTTAATAAAAACTAAAAACTCCAAAAATATTTTAGTGTGTTTCTCTAAATTTCTTTTCTTTTCCTTTTATTGAGTCGTACCTTGGGAAAGACCACGATGAAAATATTGAGTGGCTCTCATATGCATTACTGTTGATCTAACAAAGAGCCCATATTATTTTGTCTTTCCCTCTGAATAAAATGTTGCAGATTCCAGCTTAGTCCATGACACTCTTGCACTATTATTATTTTCATATCATTCGGTCGTGCAAGTGAAAGGCAATAATGACGATATTCGATGAAGTGACTGTGGCAGGGAAAGCGGGTATGAACTCAACTTGTTTTTGTTTTTGTAAATATGTTTAACTCAGTATCCATGATTCAGCACATTATGATTAAACATGTTTGCAATGACAATTAGAGATTATAGTTGCTCATGCCATGCTTAAGTAGCTAGGAGTGGATAATGATTTATCTTGGGTGTCAACATGCATTAAAATGAATGTGATGTAGTATGATGATATGGTATCCTCCTCTGAATGTTTCAAGTGGCTTGACTTGGCACATGTTCACGCATGTAGTTTAATCAAAACCAACATAGCCTCCACGATATTTATGTTCATGGTGTTTATATCCTACTCATGCTAGTATTCAATGTTGATTGTTCATAATGGATGTTCATGACCGTTTTCGCTTTCTAGTTGGTCGGTTCCCAACCTATTTGCTAGCCTTCGCCTGTACTAAGCGGGAATACTGTTTGTGCATCAAAATTCTTAAACCAAAGTTATTCCAGATGAGTCCACTATATCTACCTATATGCGGTATTACCCTGCCGTTCTAAGTAAATTTGCATGTGCCATCTCTAAAATTTCAAATGAACATCTATTTTGTGTGCCTGGACCGCTCATGGAGCGACAGGGGGTGGTCAGTATCTTCCATGCTAAGCGGGTTATTCTCATGACGAGTGTTTATTCACTCGTCCTTGCACGAGAGGGGCCGGTAATAGGGATGCCCAGTCCCAAAATCAAAAATCGCAAATAACTAAACAAAACTCCCCTAGGACTGTTGTTGGTATGGACGACACCCGTGGATTCGGCTAGCCATGGCTTGTGTTTGTTGGTGGAGGGGGAGTAAACCTTTAGGTTTACCGCTTGGGAACCGTCACTAATGTGTTTAGCATAGAAGATATTGATAACTCTTGGTCGTGACGTTGACAGGAAGGGTGCACCTCCCAAAATTATATTTATCTCTGATTTAAGCTTTGAGCTCTGACACCTCTACAAATCCCTGGTTCCCTCTGCGAAGGGCTATCTATTTACTTTCATGTTATTTTACTTTTTATGTTGAGTCATCACCTTCTCAAACAAGCACCAGACCTGAGAGCACTATTGTCATCCTCATGCATTGTGTATAATTAATGTTGAATGCATCATGACTGGATCTCTTCTACCATGAATTACAATGTTTAGTCGCTGCTTGAACTTTGGAGGTGCTCTGCATTTATGTTTTGCGGTCTCAGAAAGGGCTAGCGAGATACCACTGTTGTCATATTATATCATGATTGTTTTGACAAAGTGTTGCCATTTGAGATATCTTATTATTGCTCGCTAGTTGATTATGCCATTGATATGAACTAATATAATTTCTAAGAGTTATTTCTTGCATGGTTAGTCATGATTGTTGCTAAAAACCTGGGTGCTATTTAAGCATATATATGTAAACAAGAACAAAAGAGTTCGTAAAAGTTTTTCTTTATCACTTTCAGTTTGTCAACTGAATTGCTTGAGGACAAGCAATGGGTTAAGCTTGGGGGAGTTGATACGTCTCCATCGTATCTACTTTTCCTAACGCTTTTGCCCTTGTTTTGGACTCCAATTTGCATGATTTGAATGAAACTAACCCGGACTGACGCAGTTTTCAACAGAACTACCATGGTGTTGTTTTGTGCAAAAATAAATGTTCTCGGATTTGGACGAAACTTTTTGGAGAATTATTTTGCAATAAACAAAAAATACTAGAACCAATACCCACTGGAGGGGGGCCCTGGCTGCCCACAAGACACCCAGGCGCGCCACCCCCCTCTGGCGTGCTCTGGTGGGTGGTGGGGCCCTCGAGGCCCCGCTGACCCTAATTCCGACGCTATAAAATCCTATTTTTCCAGAAAAAAATAGGAGAGGAAATTTCATCGTGTTTTACGATACGGAGCCGCCGCCACCTCCTGTTCTTCATCGGGAAGCCAGATCTGGAGCCCGTTCGGGGCTCCGGAGAGGGGAATCTTCGGTCTTCGTCATCATCAACCATCCTCCATCACCAATTTCATGATGCTCATCACCGGGACTGAGTAATTCCTTCATAGGCTCGCTGGTCAGTGAGTTGGATGAGATTCATCATGCAATCAAGTTAGTTTTGTTAGGGCTTGATCCCTAGTATCCACTATGTTCTGAGATTGATGTTGCTATGACTTTGCTATGCTTAATGCTTGTCGCTAGGGCCCGAGTGCCATGATTTCAGATCTGAACCATTTATGTTTTCACCATTATATCTATGTTCTAGATCTGATATTGCAAGCCATATGCACCTATTACGTGTTATGATCCGTAAACCCAAAAGTGACAATAGTTGGGATACTTTCTGGTAACGACCGTAGTTTGAGGAGTTCATGTATTCACTATGTGTTAATGCTTTGTTCCGGTTCTCTATTAAAAGGAGGCCTTAATATCCCTTAGTTTCCTTATGGACCCCGCTGCCATGGGAGGGTAGGACAAAAGATGTCATGCATGTTCTTTTCCATAAGCACGTATGACTATATTCGAAATACATGCCTACATTATATTTATGAACTGGAGCCAGTTCTGTGTCGCCCTAGGTTATGACTGATATATGATGAATATCATCCAACGAATTCACCGATCCAATGCCTACGAGTTTTTCACATATTGTTCTTGCTGCGTTACTATTGCTATTGCTACTGTTACAACTGCTACAGAACTGTTACTGTTGTTACCGTTACCACTGCTATTGTTACTATCACTATCAAACTATCATATTATTGTGCTACTGATCACCTTGCTGCAGATATTTACTCTCCAGGTGTGGTTGAATTGACCACTCAACTGCTAATACTTACAAATATTCTTTGTAACCCCTTGTGTCGAATCTATAAATTTGGGTTGAATACTCTACCCTCGAAAACTATTGTGATCCCCTATACTTGTGGGTTATCAGGGTTTACGGATCATAACACATAATAGATGCATATAACTTGCAAGATCGGATCACAAACATAGATATAATGGTGAAAACATAAACGGTTCAGATCTGAAATCATGGCACTCGGGCCCTAGTGACAAGCATTAAGCATAGCAAAGTCATAGCAACATCAATCTCAAAACATAGTGGATACTAGGGATCAAGCCCTAACAAAACTAACTCAATTACATGATGAATTTCATCCAACCCACCACCGTCCAGCAAGCCTACGAAGGAATTACTCACTCTCAGCAGTGAGCATCATGAAATTGGTGATGGAGGCTAGTTGATGATGACGAAGACCAAAGATCCCCCTCTCTGGATCCCCGAACGGGCTCCAAATCTGGCCTCCTGATGAAGAACAGGAGGTGGCGGCGGCTCCGTATCGTAAAACGCGATGAAACTTCCTCTCCTATTTTTTCTGGAAAAATAGGATTTTATAATGTCAGAATTAGGGTCAGTAGAGCCTTGTGGGCCCCACTACCCACCAGGGCACGCCAGCTGGGGGTGGCGCACCCTGGTGCCTTGCGGGCAGCTGCCCCCCCCCCCCCCTCCAGTGGGTCTTGGTTCTAGTATTTTTTATTTATTTCAAAATAATTCTCCAAAAAGTTTCGTTTAAATCCGAGAACTTTTATTTCTGCACAAAGACAACACCATGGTAGTTCTGCTGAAAACAACGTCAATTCGGGTTAGTTTCATTCAAATCATGGAAATTAGAGTCCAAAACAAGAGCAAAAGCATTAGGAAAAGTAGATACGATGGAGACGTATCAATGTGTTCTAAGGCTTCCAAGCAACATGCGCTGTCCTACAGAGCGATCTTTGGAGGAACACACCTATATGAGCCCGACTGCTGGTCACGGTCTATGAGATTGGGGTGATCTCTAGAAAACTTATGAATAGGCCAGGAGTGTGACTTATATGCTCCACCCGAGGGGTCCGCCTTCGGCAGTTTAGTACTAATAAGACATGTGGTGAAACTTCTTTACACCAAACTGACAATGCAAGGCATAGTCCATTGTTCAGTTGTGAAGGAGCGTAGCAACTTGCTCTAGGTGGAGCTCAACCTTAACAGGTCTCCACTGATATGCTGGTATATCAAAACAGTGATTGGAACAGAGGACACAATAGGCCCTCGAGATCTGGTGGGGGATTGTTGAAATATTAGGGTGGGCCTAAGGCCCATCTAACAATTTCTGAAAATCTCTAAGGACCCATGTGAGTTTAGTTGGCACTAGGTGTAGTGGGAAGTTTAGTCCCACCCCGGAAGTTGGAGAGGAGTTGGACCTCCTTATAAGGGATTCTCTTTCACATGCTATTGGAGCTTGAGAATAGAAGAGGCCCTCGCGCACTCCTCCTCCACCGCCCGCCTCGCCACACCGCGTCGCGGGTTGCGGGAATGAGCCGAGCCGAGCTCACACTCATGCACTTATTTTTGCCGGTCAGTAACGGAGAGTTTCTGACAGCTGGGCCACGATCTGAGACATCGGATGTGACGCCCCCGGTTCAATCGTACACTAGTCATACACGCAAACGTGTACGATCAAGCCCAGGGACTCACGGGAAGATATCACAACACAACTCTAAACACAAATAAACGGAGGTCCACAATATTACAGACCAGGGATCCGAAGATCCGAATACATAAGTCAGTCATACAAATAATATCTGGGTACAGACATAGTTAGACAAGTTTTGCCTTAAGAAGGCTAGCACAAACAGCGACACTAGATCGAAAGGCGTTGGCCTCCTGCCTGGGAGCCTCCGATCCTACTCCTGGTCAGCTGGCTCGATCCAGTAGTACGTGCCCTCTGGACCCGCCTGGTAGTAGGCTCCGGTGGTGGCGTCTGGCTCCTGGACTCCATCGTCTGGTGTATCATCAAGGTGGAGTATATGGGGGAAAGGAGAAAATAAAGCAACCGTGAGTACTCATCCGAAGTACTCAGCAAGCAAGGATCTATACTACATATGCAACATTATCAATGGAGAAAAGGCTGTATATGTGGACTGGGCTGCAGAAATGCCAGAATAGAGAGAAAGGCCTAGTCCTATCGAAGACTAGCATCTTCAAACATCTTCTCAAAGCCATCATCTTGCAGCAGTAGAAGAGAGTAGAATAGCATTTTATTTAGCAAACATGTTGAAGTACAGCTCAAAGATCCTTCCTCGACTCCCAGCGAGAAAGTAATCCCGAAGCTTCAATTAAGTAACAAGTATCCAGTTTAAGTAGTAGATCGGGATACACAAACTGAGCGTCCTTTACCGTAGGACCGGCTATCGATAGAAGATTCATCCCTGCAGGGGTGCACTACTGTTACCCAACACGCTCGATCAACTCTGGCCGGACATACTTGATGGGTAATGCCCGTCCTCGGCAAATCAACACGAAGCAGCGCTCTACCTAGGCTCAGCAGAGAGGTCAGCACGCCGGACTAACCTATGCACCCAGGGGTCTCGGGCCATCGCCCTGGGCACCCTGCGCGTTGCGTGGCTGGCCGGGGTGCAGGCGCGACACTGAACTCGCCAGTGAAGTATCCAGCCCAATCCCGACGATCAGCCCGCACGGTGAATCGTGACGTCTGATAAGCTTTCGGAGAAACGTACATCGCAGAGGGCCCCATAACCATAATCCCGCGTGGTGGTAGTGCGTATAGGGCACGTCGACCCACTCAGATCACACACCCAAATCCGATCAGCTCATTTAGTAACAAGCGGAAACATTCAGAGTTTCTGAAGCTCCGCCACAGTACCACACTCGAGTGCCCTTCCGGCACACTCGACAACATAGATCCCCAGCGGGTACCCACCAGGGTGGACCCGCCTGTGACAAAGGTCAAGTAACCGTGTGGTCATAATCATCAGGGTGAACGTATGAGGTATCACCCTCGAGGTTCACACTGAGGGGTCGCACGACAGAGTCGTATCGGAAGTGGAGAAGGAGGAATCACCCTCGATGACCACGACCGAACAGCTATACTGCAGAGTATTCATCGTGAGTGCGTTACGAGGTATCACCCTCGGCACTCGATAGTTACTACGCAGAGTCGTACAACTTAGGGGGTGTGAAGTGAGGCGTCTGTCTCTGATCGACGATCACGTTGATCGAGTCGTCGATGATCAAGCAGGGGCAACAAGGGTAAGGTGGTGGGGTCACAGATGGTTCATACCAACCTATACTAAACAGTTTATCATAGGCAGGTAAGGTAGCAATGAACAGGTTACAACAGCAGGCTATGCATCAGAATAGGAGCATACATTAACAGTAGCGAAATCTAATGCAAGCAGGAGAATAGAATGGGCGATATCTGGAATGCTCAAGGGGGGGGGCTTGCCTGGTTGCTCTGGCAAGAGGGGAAGGTCGTCAACGGGCTGCTCGTCGGTAGAGTAGTCGTATCCTGGTGCAGCGCCGTCGGTCTCAGCGTCTATCGAGAGAGAGAAGGAGGGGGAGAGAAACAATAAATTTACGGCAATAATGCAAACAATATGTATGACATGCCTAAATGATATGCCGGGGTGTTCTACTGCCTAACTAAACGATTTAGTTAATTTAGGAATTTATTCGGATTTATTTAATTAGGGTTGGACACTATTCATTTATCGAAATCGGTCTAATTGTTCAACGTTCTTATAGTTGCGGGCGTCTGACGGGA
This sequence comes from Thinopyrum elongatum, assembly GCA_011799875.1. Taxonomy (NCBI): domain Eukaryota; kingdom Viridiplantae; phylum Streptophyta; class Magnoliopsida; order Poales; family Poaceae; genus Thinopyrum; species Thinopyrum elongatum. The sequence goes on from CM022298.1 coordinate 675,044,172, forward strand.
ATACAGAGGGCGTATCCGGGTTCGTATCGTCGTTCTGAGCAAGTTTCATGTATAAAATATTTTCATCGGAGTTACGGTTTATTTAATATGATTTTCTAAAGTTTTTATTAATTTCTGAAATTTAATTAATTATTTAATTCAACATTATCCGAAACAGTGCTGATGATGACATCAGCATGACCTCATGCTGATGTCAGCGGTTAATTAAGTTAATTACTAATTACTGTTTAATTAACACTAATTAGTTAATTAGTTTAACCTAATCAGGATTAATTAACTAATTAATTAACTAATTAATTAATTAATTGTTTTAATTATTTTAATTATTTATTTTTATTTCTTTCTTTCTTTCTTTCTTTTTAAAACGTTTTTAGGGCGTGGGCCCCATTCGTCAGCGTCACAGGGGGGGTTCGGGCCCCACTGGGCAGTGGCCCAAGGCCACAGGCGCGGGCGACGGGCGCTGGGGCGCTGGGGCGCTGGGGCGCCCGAACTGGACGCGGCCAGTCGGGCCACGGCGAGGGGGGGGCTCGGGCGGTGGTCGCCGGAGCACACGGCCGCGCGGGCGAGCGCGAGCGGCGGCGAGCGGCGGCGCGGCGCGGAGCGGGCGAGTGCGGGGAGGGCGCGGCGTAGCGGCGCAGGGCACCGAGCGGGGCGAGAGGGGTCGGGGCGCGAGGCGGGCTCCTCGGTGCGCTGGCGTGTGCGCGGCGCGCGGGCGTTGGGCGCGGCAGCGCGGGCGCGTGCGGGCCGAGCGCGGGCGAGCCGGGGCGGAGCGTGGCGAGCGGCGCGACGAGGGGAGGGGAGAGGAGAGGCCGGGGGCCTCACCGGGGTTCGTAGGGGGCGGGGCAGCGGGCTCGAGCTTGTGGGGACGGCGACGGAGGAGAAGCAGGCCGGTGTCGGTGTCGCCGCGTCGAGGCGCGGGGCCGAGCGAGCGCCGCGGGCTCGGGGCGCCGGGCGTCGATGGCGAGGAGGGCTCGGGGTGGAGGTCGGAGACGACGGCGTGACGAAGAGGCGGCGTCGGGGGCGCGGTCGGCGCGAGCGGCGAGGCGCGGTCGTCGAGCGCGGGGGGGGGGGGGACGAGCGGCGTCGGTCGGACGGGATCGGGGGATCCCGATCCAGATCCAGTGAGGGGGGGAACGAGGCGAGTGGGAGGGGGTCGGCTAGGGTTCGGCCGGCTGGGGGGGTAGGTATAGGCCAGGGGGGCGCGGTGGGCCGGCCGCTGGCTTCCCCAGTTGGGCCGTGGGGGGGGGGGGGGTTGCTCTTTTTTTTCTTCTTCTCTGTTTTCTATTTCTTTTCCTTTTTCTTTTCTTTATTTATTCCCTTTACTCTGCTAGTAAATAGCTAGGCCTCAAAATGGTTTTTGTAAAACATGAGACCTAGTTCATAAATACCAGTGCATTATTCCCTAACACCTAAAATTAGTTTGGACAAAATATAATTCCATATTTATTTCAGATTTAATAAATGGTTATTAAATATTATCTTTATCCACTGTTTGAGGTTGTTCGAGTCACTTATCCAATTCCAATGATGTTGGTTTCAATTTTAGAATAGCCTCTGGAATACTTGTTATTTATCTGACATTTTAGTTTCTATGTTGGACAACTTTTATATTCCACTTTCATTTAAATTTGAATTTGACTTAGGAGTTGAAATGCAATATGATGCTAATGATGATTATGCACTATTAAACTTGCTGACATGTCATTATCAAAAGTGATTACTGTTGCTAATCACCGGGGGTGTTACATCGGATCGTGGGCCGTCACCGACTCGGACGTGGGTCGAGGCCATGTCTCTCCACACGGCCGTGCCTATATAAGTGAACCGTCTACTAAACCCTAGCCACCACGAACAGATCACATCTTCTCCTCCACGCGCACCGCCCACCATCGTTCCTTTGCTACTGCTGCCGCCGGCGATTCCATCCCGTCCGCCGCGTACACGATCGACGGGAGAGCCGGTCCCCGAAACCCCGCCCCTCCGAATCCTGTATGGGAGAGGGGCGATTAGGTTTTTGGGAAGTGACTACGTGAATACTCGCCTCTGTTCGTCTACATCCTCTACGTTCGCGTAGTCTTCATCATCACCATGTCTCAGTCCGACGCCAACCGTCTCGCCGCCGAGAAGCTCGAAACCGACAAGAAGGCCGCCGAGGACGCCGCTGCTGCTGCCACCGCCGCCGCAGCTTCTGCCTGGCCTACTGGAGGGTATAACTTGTTTATCCCGCTCCTACTGTTTTCTGTTTTAGCCATGCTAGCGTTATACGTAGATCTGTCTGTAATTAGCGTAGTATGTGTTTGCATGATTGAATATCAGTACGTGATTATTTCTGTAAATGCCATGCTAGTGATTTACTCTTGGATTAAATTAATCAAAAAATTGCCTACTTACTTAACACACTCTGCACTCGAAGGGATGACGTTGTGGAGGAGGCCGTGTCCATGTTCTTTTTTGTCTAGAAGATAGTGTAACGGACCCTCAAACTTCACGCAAGCATTTTGACCGAGCTGCTCGGACGCCGCGAGGCATTCAATGGTATGCCATATTTTTTTTTTTTTTGAGATCTAGAGCAGTAGGAATACTACTCAGAAGGACTAGTACATTCAGACAACATCAAAGGTCGAAGACTAATCGGCACATCTGCCATCAGCATCTGATCACCACTTATTCTGTGCAGTGCAGCTAGCCCATGCGCCAAACTGTTGTTGCATCGTTTCACATGACTGATTTTGCACTCGGAGAAAGCACCCATTGCATGTTTGATATCCATGATTAGGCCATAGCAGTGTGACCGTGTGGGTATCTGTGCATCCACTTCTCTAACAATCATTTGATTGTCCATCTCCAGAGTCACCTGGCCGTTATGGATCCCCGCCAAAGCCTGCAGACCAAGCAGGGCAGCTCTAGCCTCTGCCTCTTCAACGCTGCAACTGATCGGCATCTCTTTAACTGCAGACATGAGCACGGCTCCGCCGTGGTCTCTAGCGACAAACCCCGCTGCACTCACCCCAGTTTCTGCTGCGAAGGCAGCGTCAGTATTTATTTTCACAGTGCCACGGCAGGGAGGGGACCAATGTATGGCCGAGACCACAGTCCGAATCGCTGTGGAGCTGGATTTGCCTAAATTCACTTTCCCATCCGACAGGGCACCTGGGGATTCCGCCAGTCTGATTTCCTCCTCATACTTCTCGAGAAACATCACTGATGATTTGATTGTCTGTCTGCCATCACTCCGTATGCAATCTTCTCGCAAATGCCAGCAGCGCCAAAGGAGCAACAGGATTTTTGCACGGGTGTCCTCATTTTCAGAATCAAGTAAGACCTGCAACCAGTTATTACCTGTATACCTGAACCTCTTCTCAGCAGGCAGATTCCAGACCTCTCGCATTGCTGATCTGAGTCCTCTGCTCTTTGTACACATGACAACCGCATGGAATTCGTTCTCTCTTCCATTGCCACAGATGCTACAAGTGGCATCCAATTCAAGGGTTCTTTTATGCTTATTTTCTTTTGTGGCTAGAGTACTAGTCGCTACTCTCCAGCCAAAAATTCGAACTTTACCGGGCACCTTTGCTTTCCAGATGAGGTCCCAGATACTACGATCATTTGATTCCCTCGCTGAACTGGAAGGGTTATAACTTGGTTGGGCCAGGTTCTCAGCAAGCCTATATGCACTCTTAACCGAGAACACTCCGTTGCTTTCATGATGCCATGCGACTCGGTCCTCCGCCTCCGAGGCCGGGATCGGGATCTTGCATATCTCATCAGCATCAAAGGGATAAAATATCTGCCGGATAAGTCCTTCATTCCACTCCTTCCTATCCGGGTGCATAAGCTGGTTGACCCACCGGAGCCGAGACCTCCTGATGAAAGCGGCCGTCAGCAGGCCCTCCCTTCTCGGTAGCCATTGGTCTCGTTGGATTTGTATTTTCTTTCCATCACCAACTCTCCAAATGAGCCCCTTTTTCAGAAGCTGAAGACCAAACTCAATGGCTCTCCACACCGGAGACGCATCCGACGCAAAAATGGTGTCCAAGAGATTTCCATTGGGGTAGTACTTAGATTTCAACACTCTTGCACATAGGCTATCCGGGTTTTGGATAAGCCTCCATCCTTGTTTCGCCAGAAGGGCTTGGTTAAAAAGATGCATATCTCTGAAGCCAATACCACCTGCTCTCTTGGGTTTGGTCATACGGTCCCAAGACATCCAATGGACCTTTCTATGCCCTTCTTCATCTCCCCACCAGAAATCCCTAATCATCCTTTCATACTTCTCGCAGAAAACCTTTTGACAACATGAATACACTCATGGTGTAGGTTGGAAGGCCCTGGACCACCGATTTCACATGGACCTCTTTTGCTGCATAGGACATAAATTTCTCCGACCAGTCACTACACCTCTTTCCAAATCTGTCCATGATCGGTTGGAACTGTTCATCCTTCATCCTCCCCTCCGGAGTTGGTAATCCAAGGTACTTACTCTCAAAAGTGTCCAATTGTACCCCAAGGATATTTTTTATTTCCTCCCTCGTTGCGGCCGGGCATGCTTCGCTGAATAAAAGGGAACACTTGCTCTCGCTGAGGAGCTGGCCAGTACACTTTTGGAATGTGATTAAAACTTTCTTAATTGTTTCAGCTTGCTCTGCTGTGGCCTTGAAGAAAATCAAGCTATCGTCTGCGAAAAGGAGATTTGAGATACCTGGGCTATTCCTCGCAATCTTTATAGGTGTCAAGTTTTTCTCAACCATCTCCTTCCTCAATAGGTGCACCAGTCCATCCGCGACAAAAAGAAACAGATACGGGCTAAGAGGGTCCCCTTGCCGCAAGCCTCTGGATGGGATGAACGGGTCTAGCAAACCCCCATCGCATCTCACCGAATATTTCACAGAGCGAACACATTGCATCACCCAATCAGTCCATTTCCTGCAAAAACCAAATTTCTGGAGCACCCCTTCCAAAAAATCCCAGTCCACCCTGTCGTATGCTTTGGCTAGATCCAACTTGTAGGCACAGTAGTTATCTCTGACATTCTTACTGTGTTGGATTTTGTGGAAGCATTCAAATGCTATAATAGCATTGTCAGTTATCATTCGGCCCGGAATAAAGGCACTTTGTGTCTCAGATATAATCTCATCCAGTATAGGGCGCAGACGGTTGACGAGGCATTTAGATACCACCTTATAGATGACGTTGCACAAGCTAATGGGTTTGTAGTCTTTGAGTGACTGGGGGTTCTTCCTTTTGGGGATTAGAACGATCACCGTGTCATTGATTCCTTCAGGGAAGACACCATTATCAAAGAACTCTAGGACTCCTCTTATTATGTCCTCTTTTATTTCCCCCCAGTTTCTTTGGAAAAAACGTGCTGGAAAGCCATCCGGGCCTGGAGCTTTGAGAGGACCGATTTGGAATAGAGCGTCACCAATTTCTGTAGCGGAGAAATTTTTTGTCAACATGTCATTCATATCACTGTTCACTCTGTCCGCAATCAGGTCCAAAACTTCCTTCGGATCTACCCCATCTTCTTTCTCATATAGCTTTTTAAAGAACGAGTTCGTAAATTCATGTATGCCTCTGTCGTCCTCGACCCAAGCGCCGTTTTCATCTTTCAGCTTTGCAATTGTGTTTTTCTTCCGTCTCCATGTCGCTTTCTGTTGAAACCATTTGGTGTTCTTGTCTCCCTCCCTAAGATAAGTTGCGCGTGACCGCTGTCTCCACATAAGCTCCTCCCTGTGCAGCAGTTCATCCAGCTCCCGTGCTAATACGTCTGCTCTTTTTTGTTGCTCGGGCGAGGGAGCCGAGCTCCATATCCTTTTCAGTTTCGCCCTGATTGCTGCAGCATTTTTAATGACTGAACCAAAGTCCCTGGCAGCCCAACACCGCAATTTCTCCTGCATGTGTTTCAGCTTTGAGCGTACTCGCTGCAGATTCCCAGCCGGACCATCTTCCTTCCAAGACGTGGTGATCGTAGCTTGCAGAGAATCAACTCGTTCCCACATCTGTTCGTACCTGAAAGTACCACTTCTATCCTGGCTCACCGGCCTCCATTCCTTCCTCTCCCCGACTCTCATATTTGTTCGCGTACCAGTACGAGTGTTCGTTTTCCTGTAAACAGAAAACAAGCCGAAGGGAGGAGTCCGACCACCCGTCATGTAGGACTTCGACACCCATGGCCAGTCCAAAACTTTGGGGGAGCCCGCGTATTTGAAGTTGGCCGCATTATTTCGACGAGGCCTGGGACGCGGGGCGCCGCCGCCGCGGCCGTTCATGCACACGCCGTCCTGGCCAAAACCATACAAGGCTCCCTACTTTTATGCTGCACAACGGCTCGGGAGGCAATTCCGCTGGGCGCTATTCATTTGAAATTCAAATTTGCCAGACCCTGAATGGATGTTTAAAGGATGCGGTTGGATGCACAGCTCCAGCATCCATGTTGGACGGGTCCAGGCCAGTCCGCGGACGGATACCATGTCAGTTTTGGAGATGGCCTAACCAGAAGGGCATGAGCACGAGCGTGTATACTTTTTTTTCTCTTTTCAAGTGTTTTTTCTGTTGTTGCAAATTTTCTCTATTCGAGATTGACCGAGCTGCCAATGCTTAATTACTTCAGTAACTTATTGGTGGTAGTGTGTCATTGTTAACAGTGCGTCTAACTTGTCTTGAACTACTGCTAGTTGCTATGATCAGGAAGAGAGATAGAGGCTGTAGCACCACTCTCACCTCCCCCAGATTGCATCTCAGCCCCCGCGTCGTCCCCCCTCCACCAACCCCCCCCCCCCCCCCCCAGCGACTCGGGCGGTAGCGCATGCCTCCGTCCCCTCCCCTTCTCCCGCCTTCCCAGTCCCTCACCGCCGCCCGGAGCCCCCGGGGCAAAGCCCCTCATGGTGGCCGGCGGCGGGGCCCCTTTCTCCGCTGCTCGGGGATGCCCGATGCGGGGCGGCCTATCCAGGCGGCACCGTCGGGCGGGTGCAGGGCTCGGCGGCGCGGGCGAGCGGCGACGCGGTGACCCTGGGATTGGCGGTGGTGGCCATCTGCTCCGTCGGAGATGGTCGGCCTGAGGCTGGGTGGTCGGATCTCGAGATCGGTCATCTAGCCCCGACTACGAGTCGGGGAGACATAGTTGACGATGAAAACCGAGGCGACGGCGGGCGATGGCGGCGATTTTACATCGTTACCTTGATGGAGGCATCGTCGCGTAACTACTGTCAACCCACTCGTGCTGCTCTGGGGGAAACTCTAGGATCTGGTGTTCCAGATCGGACGATGGCAGCACTGTGGTGTCGTTTCTCTCTTGAGAGCATCGTTTGTGGAGCAGCGCTGGAAGACAGAGGCAGGAGATGGAGCGGCTTCATCTTGCACGGAGGTTCAGTGGAGATGTCAAGTCATACCTGGCCGACAGGTGCTACGCTGTGTCATGCCTGTTCGGCAGGTGCTACGCACAACAAATCTTCCAAAGTCTTCGCGTCTGGATGGACGAGCGCAGGGCGGTGGCGCCGTTGTGGTGTCGACGGATGGCCAGACTGGCAAGGATAATGCGGATCTCTCTCCTGAAGATGGGTTAGCGGTTCGACGATGATGGCGGCTATTAAAATGTGTGCATGAGGTGTACGCTTTACGTCTGCTGCACCAGCTATTGGTTTCGATACGTTATGTGGATGGATCGGGACGACATCGATTTTAAATATGGGAATGCAAGCATTCCACATTATCGAATTTGTAAGTGTGAGTGATGGCTTTGGGTGGCTTGATGTATGTTTTTGTCTGGCCTTTGTTAAATAATTAATAAAGATAGCCGTATGCATCGATTGATGCGGAGGCCGACTTGGTAAATCCGGCCCCTCAAACGCCCGCGGACGCGCCCGGGCACACCCGCGGGCGCATCCAGACGGGCCCTCATATTTCGTTCCGGGCATCCATATATCTCAAATCCGGACTCTCAAATTCATGCAAATACATGCACGTCGATCATGCAACACAATGTCGCACGTAAAATAGCTATTGTTGGTATCAAGCATACATAGCGTTTACATAAAATTTATTTGAAGTGCCAAACTCAAGCATTGCCTCCTTAGTTGCCATTGTGGATCCACATGTGCTCCATAAGATCATTGAGTAGCTGTATGTGCACCTGCTGATCTCGAAGATTTTGATGCATCTGTAGAAAGTCATAAGCTGAGCCGCATCTTGATCTTCCGGGATTTCGACTTGTTCTCCAGGTGCTTCAAAATCATGGGTTTGGGCTACACCATCACCCTCATCCTCGACAATCATATTGTGCAGAATACACAAGATGTCATCAGCTGCCATAAAGTTTCTGATTGCCACATCATTGCAGCGCTCCGCACAATTCCCCAACAAGCCTGAAGCACACCAAATGCCCTCTCCACGTCCTTCCTAGCCGCTTCCTGCATTGTTGCAAAGTGGCTCTATTTATTGCCACGCGGCTCGGATATGGTCTTCACAAACTCCGCCCACTGAGGATAGATACCATCGGCAAGATAGTACCCCATGTTGTAGTCCCGGTCGTTGACGGTGTAGTTGCACGGCGGTGATTCCCCATTGCAAAGCCTCCTGAACACCGGAGATCGTTGAAGCACGTTGATGTCGCTGTGAGAACCGAGCACTCCAAAGAAAGCAAGCCAAATCCATAAGTCATGTGATGCCACCGCTTCTAGTATGATGGTGGCCTCTCTGGTGTGACCTTAATACATTCCCCGCAGACCTTTGGGCCAATTTTTCCATTGCCAATGCATGCAATCAATTGATCCGACCATTCCTGGAAACCCCCTTGCCTCTCCAATAGCCAACAACTTCTCCGTGTCCTGCGCATTTGGTTCTCTGAGATACTCCAGTCCAAACACCTCAACCATGGCGCGGGCAAATTTGATAGTAGTCTTCAGGCACGTGCTCGTCCCCATCCTGACCATCTCACCAACGGCGTCTGCAACAGCACCAAGTGCAAGCATCCTCAGAGCAGCCGTGCACTTCTGCTTGGCCGAGAAAGAGAGTTGGCCGCAGCAATCCCTTCTCAGCTTGAAGTAGTCGTCGTGTGCCTCCACTCCCTCCACAATGCGCAAAAACAATGGTTTCCGCATGCGAAAACGGCGACGAAACCATGGATCATCCGGGAAAGCAGGTGTGGAAGCAAAGTAGTCATTGTGCAGTAGCTTTGACCCGGACACCCTGTCCCGGTTGATCACTCTTCTCCCTTTGATTGAGCCCTTAAAGTTGAGAATATGCTCTACTTGCCGGTCCATTTCCTCTTGCATGCTCATGAGCATGATCACGTCCACTTCTTCGTCCGAATCCGACAAATCGAAGAACTTATCTTGAATCATTTGGTCAAGCTCCGTCGGTCCATACTTCTCGTCAGACGAAGCATCGGAATCCATCATTTACCTAATAAAATCACAATAATTTCGGCCGGTCAATGTGTCGAACACATCAAGCGCAAGGCGGAGCCGGAGAGTTGCCGGATGTACCACGGTGGCGTCCGGGCTGGCGACGACGTCCCCCGCGGCGAGGATGGGAGCGCTCTTCCGGAGCTAGCGGCGGAGAGCCTGGGAACGGATGCGGAGCGGGCGCGGCGGCGGAGCGCGAGACAGACAGCGTGGAGGAGGAAGAAGAGAGGAGATACCAAATGGATCCGGCTGATCTACGGGGTGAATTTGGTGCAATTTCAGGTGGGGTCGGGCTGTCGGGTCGGACGTGGCGGGCGTGCCCAGGCGCCCCATATCCGCCCCATATTTGGGGTGGATATGGGGGGTGCCGGTCAGTCCGACCGTTTGAGGGCTCGTCTGGGTCAAAAATTGTGACCGGGCGACCCGTTCGAATGTATGAGACGGGTTTAAGAGGTCCGGTTGTAGATGCTCTAATGAACTCGTAATTTCCCTCTCTTTTCTCCGACCATGTATGGCTGGCGGCCGCCGGGGGTGCCTTCCTAACCACGCGCCGTCGCTGTTGCAGTAGTGACTATTACATCAGACCAGACAAGTGACGTGCACGAAGACTCCGGCAGGTCGTCTCGCGCGGCCATATCCCGCTCCGTCTCCACGCGCACACACCTCTGCCTCCGCGCCACACCCACCGCGGACGCCCGAGTCCAAGACCTTGGTGCGCAAGGCTGATGACGTCGGTGCACTCCTCCCACTATAAATTGACCCGCCCCCGCGCCGTCACTCCTCCCACTCCCGCAGCACACCATCGAGCTCGCTCCATCGTCGCCGGGACTGACAGAAGCGCCGCGCGCCGCTCAATTCCGTCCCACCATCCCTAATCCAACGATCCCTTTTGGTTGGATCGATGGCTGCCATGAAGGTGATTAGTTGCAGTCGATCGAATCGGGATTTCTCTTCTCTTCTGATTTTGATTGCACACGGTCCGCTTTGCTGATCTTGTTTTGTTCTTTGACGGCTGCTCAATTCAGGTCGTGCTGAAGCTGGACGTGCACGACGACAGGCAGAAGCAGAAGGCCATCAAGCTGGTCTCCGCGCTCCATGGTAGTAATCCTCTGCTTCTCTCATCTTCTTGCTGTGCTTCGTCTTGATCATGGGGAAATTAATTAGCGGTCATCCATGTCTGAATTTGACACTAGTTCTGACGACAACAATCCTCACTTCCTCAGGGATCGACCACATCGCCGTGGACATGAAGGACCAGAAGATGACGCTCGTCGGCACCGTCGACCCCATCGCCGTCGTGGCCAAGCTGCGCAGCAAGCCCTTCCCCACGGCGCAGATCCTCTCCGTCGGCCCGGCCAAGGCGGAGAAGAAGGAGGGCGACAAGAACGACGCGGGCAAGCAGGTGGAGTGCCCGCCGTACTGGTGCCCGCCCCCGCCGTACCACCCGCACTACGTCGTACACAGCGCCGAGGAGGACCCCAACTCGTGCATCATCTGTTGATCGACGCGCACCGCTGATTTTCTCCCTTCTACATTTTTGTATCTGCCGTCCTACCTGGCCTGCCGATCGATCAGCGTACCTGCACCGGTGATCACCGGTGTGCGTTATATATATGGCCGTGTATGGTGTGTAAGTTGCGCCGGTGATCCGGCAGCTGTACAGCACAGCTGCATGTGCCTGTGCGTCTGCTTAGTTTGTAATGTGCAGATACAGAATTAGAGTATGTTGTTCAGAAAGGAAAATCATCAAGTTGTTAACAGAAAAGTGTGGTGAAGAATCAGATAGAAATGTTAAAAAGAAAAGTGTGGAGAAGGACCAGATAGAATTGATGCAGTTATTTTTTCAGAGAAAGTTGATGGATTGCTCTTTCTTCAATGGTGATAAGAAAATACTCAGATCTGAATAGAGCAGCTGCGCATCCAGTCTTCAGTTGACCATCTGAATAGAAAGTTGATGGAGTACTACTGCAAACTAAGCACAGTTTAGATGGTTAGGTTCCTTTTGGCAGAACCAGTCTGCCCGGGTTCAAGCTATGAACTTGACGCGGATGCTCGCATGTTTGCTGAATATTTTAGATTCTTTGGCGCTACTCTATCAGCGGTATCGTGTGTCCGCCAACTACACGACGCCTATGACGATTTGCATTAAGCAAGTCAGGCACAAAGAGATGAGAAATTCAGGCGGACAACTTGATTGGTCTCTCGTGCATCTTTACATTTACCAATAGAAACTCTGAATTCCAAAGCTATCAAGCTGTGCTCCATGTAAGAGTTGCTTTCAACAGTCAATGTCTGGATCACAACGTGTGAAAAGGATTCCAAGCCTTCGGACTGTTTTTATTACTCATGTATACTTTCATTGGTACGAGTCCTAACACATGATTACGACCTAATACATTGCTAATCACCCATCTCACAAATATACATTCTTAATTGCAGGTCTTAATCGCTGCTCCAACTGCACAGAGTATTCATTTTATATCGAACATCATTTGTTTTCAACGGACGGCTGCAAGCCATGCGCATTTTATCCATTCATCACCCTATTCTGTTTGACTTAGTGATAACGTTGCTTCATTTTTTTTTTAATCCTGTATCTTTGCTTTAGAAACAACAACTCAGATTGCCAACTGAAGTTTTTTTAACTGATCTGAAGACTAAAGTTGCGGAGATACCTCGCTATCATTGGAATGTTTCCGTTCCACCTCGAGAAAGAAAATCGATTTAATGAGGCAGAAAAGGCGTCAAAATCTAGTGGCCCAGGGATACATGACTTGTGAGTCCTAACCACTCACTAATAGTCGTTTGTTGCCACATTTACCTGTTAGTTGTGACAATTGTAACATTATTTACTCAATAAAAGAACCCGACAATTCATACCCACAAATCAGGATGGTGTCTAGTTGACTAGGTAGACAAGTCAGAGATATCTTCTTAGGGACGTATCTGACTTGACACAGGAACGCAACAATATTTGACATCGTTTTACAGAATTTTACATGATTTGATATGGAAAAACGAGATAATTTGAAATAATTCGCTAAGATCCAGCCGATGCATGTTTCTTACCAAGTGGGTTCAGCTCGTCGGTTCCAGTGAAAATAATGAAATGTACTCCCTCCATACCAAAATATAAGACTTTTTTTTGGTTCAAATTGAACTACAATACTACGTCTTACATTTTAGAACAGAGGTAGAAGCATATGTCGCAAGACATAACAACTAAGAAAGTGTAAAAGATAGTAGCCAAAAATAGTTATAGAGTAAAAGAATATCACACCGTAATACTAGTAATAAACAAATAGATAAAGTTCAAAAAAAAACAAATAGATAACACAGCAAAAGCGGTAGAATTAGGTGACAGTTCCATGTCAGTTCCACCAGATACACTGTCAATCATCCCCCGTTGAGCTTCAGTGCGCGTCTTTCTTCTCCAGTGGTAATTTTCCACCGTCCCGGTCCCACGTGAAAGCTCGTGCAACCTCAACGTTTACGCTCACTCGTCTATAGTGCTCTGCTTCGAGTGCTCGCACGGCCATTTTTGCAGCAGCACGACCGCGGCGATGAAGGGACGATTCGTCGACGGTACACGCTATGTGTTTTGCTTTTTGTGGAGCACTACTGATATTTTTATTTTCTGTTGTCGTGCAAAATCTGACGTACTCGGTGAGCTAAGCCGGCCAGGAGGCTGTGATGTCAGGTTTTCAACGTCACGTGAGAGCGATGCGCCCCTGCGTTGTTCAAATTGTGCGGCTCATTAGGGCTTCATCCATCATTGTTTTGCTCAGAGCATCTACAGCCGGACGCCCCAAACCAGCCTCAAACGTCCGGATGGCCCGTCCGGTCACTGACCGGTCACGTTTTTTCGATCTAGACGGATGCCCGGGGTGACCGGCACCCCTTGTATCCAGCCTAAATATGGGATGGATATGGGACGCTCGGGTACGCCCGTCACGTCGGACTGACGACGGGGTCACACGCAGAAACGCCCGGAAACCCGGCGGTCCGAAACTCGTCTCCTCCGTTAGACCGGTGGCGTCGCGTGGCGCCACTCCGGCGGGCCGCGTACTGCCTAGCCTGGCTATTTAAGTCGACCGGCGGCACCGAAACCCTACCATGCATCCACATTTTCCTCTGCCTGTCTGCCGTCGCCATCATTTTCCACTCCACCCATCCGCCTAGTAGCCATGCCCCCACGCCGCCGGGTGAGGAGCGAGCCATTTCTGACGCCGGAGCGCCGGCTCGAGCTCCTTGATTAGATCCGGGCTAGGTGTGAATCCCGGATCGCCGCGGGGCTACCTCCGAATGTAGTGGATCCAGAGGAGGACGAGGACGAGGACGAGGAGGAGGAGGTTGAGGAGGAGGAGGATGAGCCAGAGGAGGAGGATGTGGGGGACGCTGGCGACGTGGATCTGCAGGCGGAGTAGCAGGCCATCCTCGATTCCCTCCGGTCGGAGTCGGCTGCGGATGCCAAACGCCATCGCCGGTAGGAGATGGAGGCGCAGCAGGCCGCGGAGGAGGCGGGGATGCTCGCCTACATGGATGAGGTTGAGCCGGAGCCCTCCTACCCGCCTGTCCAGCCGGCGCCCGGCACCGTCGTCGTGGACATCTCCGACAACGAAGAGTAACTAGGGTAGTACGTAGGATTTCTTTTGCATGCTTTGTATGAATTTATGGGTTGAAATATGAGGAAGGTAGATGCAGAGTGGCTAATTTGAGGCGTGGCCGATCACTGTCCGCGGGCGTTTGAGGGGTCGGATTTGCAAAGTCCGACTGTAGATGCTCTTATCCAGTGCGGCATGCAAATCTGCACGGCGATTCTCCTCTCCCTCCATTGTTCTGTTACATTTTCTTCCAGCGGAGGAGCTACTCTTATCTATCTAATCTAATCCAAATAGATTGGATTGAGTAAATCGTAGAAAACCACCACATTGACGATTAGATTTGCAGAAAACGCTGTTCTACGAATTTCTGTCAGAAACCACGAATTCTCGGCCTAATCTTTTGTAGAAAACACTGACCCGTCGCTTTGAGCATTTTAACCTCGATTATGACATGTGGGTCCCGATTTTGATGGTGTGGCGTAGAACTGACGACGTTTGACGATGGGCATGGACACGGCGGCGGCCTTGGAGGCAGGCCGGTTGTCGGAGGGGCGTACGGCACTGAAGCCACCGGCCTCAATCTGGGCGAGCTGCTTGAGGAGCCTCTCGAAGCCTGAGCACATAAGGAAGTCAGACATGCTCTCCAGCAGCTGTCAGAGGCCGAATCCGACGCCGTCGTCGTAGAAGAGCTCGAAGTTGCTCGTGGCTCGAGGATCTCGTCGCCGAGGGGAGGGGGAGCGGCGGAGCATGATGACCAGGTTGTACAGCGAGGCCGAGCGGTCTCCCTAGGCGCCTCGCCTCCCGTGGCCGGGCCGGACCTCGGCCGGCCTTTGGAGCGCCTCCGTGCCGCGCCCGGCATAGGAAGGCGGAGGGAGCGACGGCCCCTGCGCGGCGGCGACATGTCCATTTGCTGCTCCAAGACCGGGAGTAGGAAGGGCGGCGAGGGATGGTGCGGGCTTGACGCCTATGGTCACCTTAATGTTGTCAATTCGCAGCTGTTATGCCACGTCGTCAAAATCGGGACCCACTTGTCATAACCGAGATTAAAATGCTTAAAGTTTTCTACAAATCTAGAGGTTAATGTTGTGGTTTTGTGCAATTCACTCGATTAGATTAGATTGCCATTGCAGACCTGGCATACAGAGATTTCACACATCGCATGCATCTGTATCTGTAGGAGGTACGGCACTAGCCGACCCTGTCACGGCGCATGAGAATTCAAGCTTTCAGCAGGGCCGGTCAATGGACCATGCGGATCTTGACGTATAGTACTCGTTACGCTCAGCCAGGTATAGCAGTAGCTATCAGCCAGCGGTCAGCCAGTGTACTTATGACTCCAGCTTCGTCCTGGCACGGACCGTTGCTGCCGCATCACCGCTAATTCTCCTTCGGTCATTCCACAAACTGTAGAAAAGAAGACCGGGCATGCATGCAGTAGTGCTCGAAGTTGAATCGTTCCGGACACGAGTGGTGCAAGGATGCGCCGCCCACGCCCCACGGCCTCTTCTTGCGCGTTGATCTTTGCAACCCGGTCTTGATCGACCCTTGAGGACACGCCATAGATTTTTGGTTCCTAAAGCGGGGGCCGCCCTCAACCTGTCCCTGTGGAAGAGAAGACTGTCCAGAGTTGAACCGTTCCGGACATGGTCACCGTGTCCCCAAGACCGGGCATGCCGTGTCCAGACTCAGACACGGATCGATCGGGCGCAACGATGCGCCGGAGACCGTATCCCATGACCACTTTTCCTTCTCCGTCGATCGATCCCCTTGCCTTGGCCCTCAAGGAGACACCATACACTTTTGTTCCTCCCAAGTGGCAAGTGATCAGTCAATGATACTTCTCTCTCAGTCTCCACGCGCATCCACACGGCTCCTGGTCCGGCCACCACCCGCGGCCGTAGCCGGGGCCCGAGTGCGAGTGCAAGTGCAAGCGACCAGAGAAGCGACCGAGCCAGACACCGGTTTCCGCTGTCAGGCGGGCATTCTCCGCAGCTTCGCCGGTCGCCACTCCACTTCTCTCTGAAAACAGCCCGACCCAGACTTTTGCCTATAAATCTACCTGCCTCCCAGTCCCAGATTACACCGCGCTCTCGTCCTGCCTTGCCCATCGCCAAGACGAAGCGCCCCACGCCGCTCCGTTCCATCCCACCCAACCACCCGCCGCCGTCGCCTCGGCCAAGCACCGCCCAAGAGTTCGTCCGTCCCGGCGGGATTGTTGGATCGATGGCCGCCATGAAGGTCGTGCTGAAGCTGGACCTGCACGACGACAAGCAGAAGCAGAAGGCCATCAAGGTCGTCTCCACTCTCCAAGGTAATATATGTCCCCTGCTTTGCGCTCGCTGATCCGGTCTGAATTCCACACTAGTTCCGTCATGCGCTCGCTGATCCATATCTGAATTTCGCACCTCTGACGATGGTTACCGTCACTTGCCCAGGTATCGACCAGATCGCCGTGGACACCAAGGACGACAAGATGACGGTGGTCGGCACCGTCGACCCCGTCCACGTCGTCGGCAAGCTGCGCAGCAAGCTCTTCCGCACGGCGCAGATCCTCACCGTCGGCCCGGCCAAGGAGGAGAAGAAGGACGGCGCCGCCAAGAAGGAACCCATCCCTGTGTACGCGCCGTGGTACCCGCCGCCGCCGCCGTACCACTACCACCCGCACCCGTACTATCACAACCACAGCGCCGAGGAGTACCCCAGCTCCTGCGTCATCTGCTGATCGAGTTGTACATTTCGTAGCTGCCCGTGCTGCCTGCCGATCGACCAGCGTACCTCCGCCGGTGATCGACGTCGTGCGTCATATACATACATGGCCGTGTAAGTCGTGTAGGTTGCGCCGGTGATCCGGCAGCCGTGCATCTGCTTAGTTTGTAACGTGTAAATACAGAATTACAGTATATTGTTCAGAAAAAAAAAATCATCAAGTTGTTAAAAAAAGGTGTGGAGAAGGATCAGATAGAACTGCTGCAGTTGTTCTTTTCAGATAAAGTTAATGGAGTGCTCCAAATTTTCCTGATAAGAAAAATACTGAAATAAATAAAAAAACTGGAGGTGCAAGATCGAGCCAGTCAGGCGCAATGAACTGGATGAAAAATTCAGGCGGCCAGCGAGATTGTTCCCTCGTGCATCTTTTCATTTAGACCAGTAAAAAGTTTGGACTCTGAAGCCCACTTGAGAGTTGCTTTCAATCAGCCAGTCGGTCATCTCGACTGACAAAGGGAAAGGTTTCCAAGCTTTTTGAATGTTTTTATTACTCACGTGTGCTTTCTTCGGTATGATTGTGACCTAATAAAATTGCTAACCGTCCATTTCACAAAATATACATTGAATTGCATGTCTTAATCGCTGCTCTAACTGCATAGAATTTTCATTTTGTACTATGATTGAATGGAACATCTTTTGTGTTCTACGGTAGGCTGCGAACCCATGCACATATTATCCGTTCAGAGTAATGCTATACTCACGGATGGACTCCATACGGACTCAACTGGATAGCTGACGTCAATGGAAGACTCCCCCCAAAGAGGGTAAACTGAAGACTGATTTTTTTACCCGATCTGGAGACTGGAGTTGCGGAGATACCTATCTGTGAATGTTTTCATCCTTGTTAGACAAATCAAATCTAATTTAGTGACATATGAAAATCATAAAAACTTAAGAGTTTGATCTCTGGTGGCCCAGGCCTACAACCACACTTGATAAGTCAATGTCTGGAACTTCACTAGTTTTCAACCACTTCCTTCGCTCTCCTCGGACCCGCTCCAAGACGCCGTGGGTCCTCGTCCTTTATGTATGCCGTTCCAGTGGCGGGAGTGAGTGGGGACCCCGACAGTTTCTCCTTGGTAGGGAAATAGGATAGGCGTAGTTTTTTGTGATGCATCAATGATGGAGACGGCGCCACGTTGGAATAATCTGCTTTTGCTCTTCCTCCATCTCGTTGCCGTTCTAATGGGTGACACCAAGGGCAGGTGGCTTGGTCTTCTTGCTGGTCTCGATCCGGTGAGATTTGTGTCCAATGATCGACGTGTGGCACTCTGTAGATCAAGAAAATGGGTCGGGGGGGGGGGGGGGGGGGGGGGTGGTGATTAGACCCTATAGAAGATAAAGTTGCAGTTTTTTACTTTTTGTAAGTTGTAATTGATTTTAGCACATGTTAAGGCGCGCGAGGGACATTCTACACAAGCATAGAAAGAGCATGAGCAGCGAAAAGAGTAAATCATGTAAGTACAAGAATGTAAAAGGGATGGGAGTTGGAAAGTGCAAACGCAAAGGAGACACATAGATTTTTGGCGTGGTTCCGATAGGTGGTGCTATCGTACGTCCATGTTGATGGAGACTTCAACCCACGGAGGGTAACGGTTGCGCGAGTCCACGGAGGGCTCCACCCACAAAGGGTCCACGAAGAAGCAACATTGTCTATTCCACCATGGCTTCCGGCCACGAAGAACTAGTCTCACAAGACTAGATCTTCACGAAGTAGGCGATCTCCTTGCACTTACAAACTTCTTGGTTCAACTCCACATGATGTCGGAGGCTCCCAAGCGACACATAACCAATCTAGGAGACACCACTCTACAAAAGGTATATATATTATTTCGGTGATGAACTCCTTGCTCTTGTGCTTCAAATAATAGTCTCCTCAACACTCAATCTCTCTCACACAGATTTGGCTTTGGTAGGAGAAGGATTTTGGAGTGGAAAGCAACTTGAAGAGTCTAAAGATCAAGGTTCAAATGGTAGGATTGGAATCTCTTGATCTCAACATATGAGCAGGTGGTTCTCTCTCAGAAAATGAATGGTGAAAGTTGTGTTTCGTTCTGATGGCTCTCTCTTGAGAGAAGGTGGTGGTGGAGGGGTATAAATAGGCAGCACCAAAAATCCAACCGTTACAAGCTTTTGACCTAACTCGATGGGACCGAAGTAACAAACTCGGTGAGACCGACTAGTGCAAAAGACTTGACCGTTAGCGTTTTCGGTGAGACAGATTATACCATCTCGGTGGGACCGAAGTGCAATGGCAAAGGCAGAACCATGTTTCGGTAATTCCGATTAGTTTCACTTGGTGATTCCGAAATGAAATGACTTCATCACAGAAACTTGGCACGACCATCTCGGTGGGATCGAGAGCCAATTCGGTCCGACCAAAATGTTAGGGTTTTGGCTGTGGCAGTAGAAGGATCATCTCGGTCTGGGTAGGATTATATCGGTGGGACCGAAATGATGAATTAGGGTTTTGGACACATATGTTTGTGGGAAAGTGACTGAGGGTTTTTTGAGCAATATCACTAAGCACTTTGAGCAACAACCTCATCAACAATATCTCACCCCCTTTTAATAGTATTGGCTTTCCTAAGGGACTCAATGTGATCTTGGATCACTACTAAACCAAGAATGTAGAGTCTTAAGCTTTTGCCAATCCATGTCCTTATTATTTTTAAGGGTCCCACATCCTCCGTCCTTGCCATGCTAATGTTGAACTTGTCTGAAATATACTAGATAAAATATTAGTCGAACAAAAGATATGTTAACATTAATTACCAAAACCACCAAGGGAGCAAATGTGCTTTCACCCCATTTTTTTTTTGTCATGTCAACATGTTCATTAAACAGAAACGGGAGTACAAGCACCAAACACGTCGACGCACACGCGAACCGTTCGGAAGGAGAGGTGTACTGAAGCAAATACAGAGACAACCCAGAAAAAAAGGGAAAAGCACAAAGGTCCATCCAGGTCCCTGCGACCATCGTCTTCGTTGCCCGCCGAATCCCATCGCCGCTGCCACCGCGCCGAAGAGAAGGGCGAGCCGCCAGCTTGCCCAAGCTCGGAAGAAGTCCCATCGCAGCTCTGACCTGCTTGTGTTCCAAAACCGTATAGGCTGATTCGAGTATATGAGATTCTGTCAGGGATAACTCGAAGATATGGAAGATATGAGCTATATTGGTGAGCTAAGCCAGGTAGGAGACCATGATGTCAAGTTTTCAACGTCAGGCCGGTGAGAGCGATGTGTGCTCCTCCGTTTGCGGTTCAGATTTGTGCAGGCAAATAATTGATCCCGGCAATAATATATCGGGCCCTTTCAAAAAATGTATCCCACTTCCCTTGGTACGCCGGTTGATCGTATATATAGCTAGCCGGCTAGGTGGCTTGAGGTGGAGTGTTGGAACATCTGCACTGGGGAGCTTTAACGTCATGTTACACTTACCGCTAGTATTATTGGAAAACAAAAAATTGATACCAATTCGTTCACGGGTCCTAACATCTGACCATGACTACGCTACGCAGGTCTTAATCCCACTGTGTCTGTACGCACGGCATTAGTTGAGTGCGCATGGGAATTCATAGTTTCAGAGCTGGTCAATGGACCATGTTGATCTTGGACTTGGACTCCCTCCGTCCGGAAATACTTGTCATAGAAATGGATGTATTTAGACATATTTTAGTGCTAGATACATTCACTTTTATTCATTCGTGGACAAGCAATTCCGGACGGGGGAGTAGCAGATGCTAGTACTATGAGACAGTGTAGGTGGACTCGTGCTTTGTCCTCGTACGGACCGTTGCTGCCGCATCATCACCGCTAATTCTCTTACGATTATTGTTCCAAAAACTGTACCAGAATAGAAGACGACCGGGCATGCAGATGCAGTGTTGAATCCTTCCGAATATGGTGGGGTTGGTGCAGCCGTGCAGGACGGATCGCACCCATGCCCACTTTTTCTTGCTCGTTGATCGATCCTCTTGTTGCCTTGACCCTGGAGGCACGGTCGCTAAAGCGGGGGCCGGTCGTACGCAGTCTGTTCTTGGTTGCTACGATACGTCGGTCCGCCGGCTCCTGATTGTTCTCTTCTGACGCCGGTGAACTCTGCTGCTCCTCTCTGTCCCTCTGCACCGTGAAACATCCACCAGATTTGGGGTATTCAGTATAGTATTCTGGTTGAAGGCAGGACGTATAGTATACAAGGAGCAGTGGCGGTGACCGAGGACCTGAAATCGTCCCCTCTTTTTCTTTTCTGGCCATGGTTGCCGTCGCTGTTGTCATAACAATGGTGATTTGGATCTGCAGTCAGGCGGGGCAAGGGACGAAACCAGCGACTGCACAGCCACTCTCAAATCCACTTCGGCTTGGCTTAGCTTAGCTTAACTCCCAGTTAAAGTCAGTGAGTCACTGTGCTCGCAATCAAGCCACCACGCCCCGACGTGGACGCGTACCAAGACTGCGGCATGCCACTGGCCACCCCGTTGACGCGGTGACCGCGCCCCCAATCCTCGCCGGGTCTCCACGCGCATGCACACGGGACACGGCTCCGCACCCCGCCACCAGTGGGCGTGCCCGAGTCCGGTCGCAAGCCACCACAGAACAGAGGAAGCGACCGAGACAACGAGGTCCGGCTCGGTTTTCTGGTCGCGGTTAACCGCCGGGATTCTCTGTCACGCGGGCCGTTCTCCGGAAGCTTCGCGCGAGGTTGGCCACAGCCTATAAATCCACCCGCCTGCCCAGTACTCAGAGTCACTCCCCTGTCTGTCTCCAAGTCCAAGATCACACCGCGCTTTCTTCCTTCCCCGTCGCCGATCGAGACGAAGCGCCGCACGCCGGTTCCCTTCACCCCCGCCCGCCAACGTCTCCGGCCGGGTTGGATCCATGGCGGAAAAGAAGGTCCGTTGCTTACAGTATAGTTGATCGAAGCTATTGGTTTCTGTGGTCCAGTTTGCTGATCGTGTTTTCTTGTCTGGCGGCTGCGGAATTCAGGTTGTGCTGAAGCTGGACCTGCACGACGACAAGCAGAAGCAGAGGGCGCTCAAGGTCGTCTCCACTCTCCACGGTAACAATCCCCTGCTTCTTCTCTGGTTCAGTCCTAATCGTGGAGGGGGCTGGCCAGGATCATCATCATAGCACACCAGTCTGTCATCATGCAGCTCACCGACAATTGTGGCTTCCTCAGGTATCGACCAGATCGCCGTGGACATGAAGGACCAGAAGATGACGGTGGTGGGCACCGTCGACCCCGTCGAGCTCGTCGGCAGGCTGCGCAGCAAGCTCTTCCCCACGGCGCAGATGCTCTCCGTCGGCCCGGCCAAGGAGGAGAAGAAGGACGGCGGCGCCAAGAAGGACGACGGCAAGAAGGAGGGCGAGAAGAAGGACGCGGTCCCGGTGTACATGCCGTGGTACCCGCCGCCGCCGTACCACCCGCACCCGTACTACCACAACCACAGCGCCGAGGAGGACCCCAGCTCCTGCGTCATCTGCTGATCGGCGCGCGCCGCCCATTCCCTCCCTCCCTTGTACATTTTGTAGCTGGCCATGTGCTCTGCTGCCTGCCGGTCGCTGATGCCTGCTACGGTGATCCACGGCGTGCGCCATACATAAGGCCGGTGATCCGGCAGCTGTGCTTGTGCATCTGCTTAGTTTATAAACTGCAGATATTGAATTTTTTTTTACAGTGTGTAGAATTACTACTACTACTAGATAGAACTGCTGGAGTTAGATTTTGAGTGAAAGTTCACTGAGTGCTCTGCTCTCCAATGCGATAACAAAGTAGTGAAATAAATAGAATGAAGAAACTCTGAACCTTCACGCTTACGAATAGAAACTCTGAACTCTTTTTAAGCACTCCGGCTCTGCTCCACCTGACAGTTGCTTTCTGTCAGCCTGTCAGTGATCTCGATGACAAAGTGAAAAGGTTTCCAAGATTTTTGACTGCTTTTAATCATTCATTCATGTTTTCTTCGACAGCGAGTAAGCCCCATCAGCACCTCCTCCACGAGTCCTAACACATGATTACGATCTAATGCATTGTTAACTGCCCATCTCACGAAATACACATTGTTAAAACGTTAACTGCAGGTCTTAATCGCTGCTCTAACCGCATGTCGCTAACAGTACTATCCAACATCTTTTGTTTTCCGCCGAGACGACCGCAGAGCCGTGCGCATTTCATTTTGTCCAAGACGGGTCCAAGACAGCTATCCAACAGTACCTAGACGGCTCGTAGGCTAAACACACAGGTCCAAGACGGGTCTAAGAGCAACTCCAATGCATCGACCCAGACGGAAGGGATTTGATATTTGCCACTTATTACTTTGCACTTTGATAATTTACCACTGCTTACATTGACTTTGATATTTTACCACATCTTACTTTGGACTTTGATATTTTGCCTTTGCCCTGCTCCGCCCCATTGACCACGCACAGCATCCTCTCCCCGTTCCCCAACTCTGTCTCGCCCGTACTTACAGAGGGACAGGGGTGACGGCGGCGGATACTCCCGGCAACGCAGGGGCCGACACAACAGCACGGGCAAGCAAGCAAGCTGCAGCATCACCAACAACAACTAGCAAGGCTAATTAGCACGTCAAGCAAGCAGCAGCACCACGGGCCACACGAGCGCACGAGCACGAACCGGGGGGATAGTGAATCCATCGCCTCGTTGTGGCCGTCGCCGTCGTCTGGCACGCCCTGGCTCTCGCCCGTACATCGTCGACGCGAACGGGGGGAGAGAGAGAGAAGCCTGTCCCGCGTACGCCCGGAGCTCGAGCAGCGATTCCTTGGACGCGACATGCGCATCGGCGAGGAGCAGAAATCCGGAGCGACGGCTAGGCGGCTCGACTTGCCGCCCGTGGAGGAGCACCGCGGCGTCACGTGAGCCTACATGTCAAAGTGCAAATTAATAAGTGGCAAATAATCAATAGCCCCCCCCCCCCCCCCCCCCCCAAACAGACGGTGATTTTACGCGTTTTTTGTCCGTTTGGGTCGTCCGCCCGCACGGCGTCCGCCCTGTTTATCATTTAGGTTGGTAGTGCACCCAACACGCCGACCCATATTTACCGGTGTGGTCGGGTGGCCGCCTTTTTTAACAAATATCCACATATTTTGCATAGTTTCACAAGTAAACAAAAATAGTATAGTTTGACGATCAAATAAAGCATAGTTCCACAACCAAATAAATTTAGCATAGTTTTACAAGCCGAATAAAAACTAAATTGTCTCAAATCCATATGAAAAAAAGATACATATATTGGTTGCCAACATGAGCCCACATATGCTCAATCAAATCATTTTGCAGCTGCATGTGAGTTTCCCAATCACGCATTTCATGATGAAATTGGGTGAACTGTGCGAAGGTTGCCGCTCCTTCATGCTCAGGCACAACATTCTCACCCTGAATCTGGAACCCTTGATCGTAGATACGTTCCGGGCGCTCATCCTCTACGATCATATTGTGCATGATCACACAAGTAGTCATCACCTCCCACAATTTCTTGGTGCTCCAAGTCCTATCAGGATATCGAACGATGCCCCATCGAGATTACAAAATACCAAAGGCACGCTCGATGTCCTTCCTAGCACTCTCTTGCTCTTGAGCAAATCTTTTCCTCTTCTCTTCGACAGGGTTGGAGATTGTCTTCATAATAGTGGTCCACTGAGGATAGATACCGTCATCTAGGTAGTATCCTTTGTCGTAGTTGTGGCCGTTGATGGTAACATTCACCGGCGGGTTGTTGCCTTCGGAAAGCCTCACAAACACCGACGAGCGTTGAAGCATGTTGATATCATTGTGTGATCCGGCCATGCCGAAGAAAGAGTGCCAGATGAAAAGATCTTGTGAGGCCACGGCCTCAAATATGACAGTGCAAGCCCTGACATGGCCCTTGCCAAGCAGAAGGGAAATTCTTTCACTTCCAGTGCATGCAGTTTATGCTGCCAAGCATCCTTGGGAAGCCCCTACCGGCATTCATCCACTACAAGAAAGTTGTTAATACATGACGGTCCTTGTCCGTCACAGACCAACCAAAAACTGTCATGCGTGCCCATGGATGACGGCTTTGAAATCCGTCATGTATATCGCGTCATAATTTGGTATCGTACATTCCATGACAGTTCTCTGCCGTCATGGATCAGCCCCAGGCCCGCCCGGCCCGAACTAGGCTGTGACGGAACAAACCGTCATCGATTTAGATGACGTGGAACAACACACACCTAACATGGCGTCTACGTGGATCTGACGTGGAGGCCAACATGGCCCTTGAAGAAACCAGCCCAGTTAGGATTTTGGCCCAATAATTTATTTGCTCCTGTCCATTAGTCTGTTTATTTAGTCCAACCCATTAGCCCCTTTTTCATCCAGTCTGTTTTCTCCTTTTCTCAAGGCAGCACAATTTACAACAACCAAATTGTATTCATTCAACAAATAACATTTGTTCACATAACAATACAGAGATACAACAATCTTCATCTGATTTCAGAAAAATAAAGCTTAATATCAAAACAGCACACGCAAATCTAGAAAGCGCTACAAGATGATTATTTTTCTAATTTCAAGTAACATGACTTCCATGAAAAAATGCACTAGTAGCTGATTTTAATCTCCAACACTGCAAAACTGCTTCCAGGCAGCTATTCGGACCAAAGTAATCCCTGTGAAAAAACTTCAATCTCCTTTAACATGTACTAACTGCCAAACCTGCATAGAATCCAAAACACATACAATATTATAATAAGTTAAAACAGCCAGCTTCCAAATGAATATAGAGAGTAATAATAGTACGTAGTTGATTTTCCAAGCAATCATCATATCGACACACCACTATTATATTAAGGTACTATGGAAATATAGACAACGCACGCTAAAAAAGCAGGCTAGTTACAAGTTTAAAAATTATTCTATAAATGAGACAATTTATCATCCAAACATTGTTAGGTCAACATCATTTTAAAACAATGGCTAGACACATAATTTCATATTCATCAAGTACAACAAAAAAGTCAAGTTTGTATGCATGTGAGAGGGCTTCGTATATCAAAATGGATGATTCCATACAATACAATGTAGTTCATAGTTAACTGAACTTGAAAATAGTAATACTGGAGGCATACTTTCTCATCAATTAAAGCTAATTTCTATCAATAAACTTGCTTCTTGCATTTAAAATAAAAACACTCAAGAGGCAAGGCCATTGTAGGCAATTAAGTGATCCACTTAGTGATCTTACTATGCTAGCAGTATAATTCTTTACAAAACAGAGAACTTCAGCTAAGCCCTTTAGAACAAAGATGGAGTTAATGGTTCAGATTTAATCTAATGCTTTCAGACCATAACCTTCAGATCTAGATTAACCATACCCAGGAATTGTGAAGAACAGTAACATATGATGGAAGAAAAAAAGCATGCATTCTCCCATTTATTGATTAGCCTTCATGGCATACAAGGTAAATAATCATCTCTGTCCCACACTTCAGTATGAGATGGGATACAAGGAACACAAGTATTTCTGTCCAAAAAAGTTTAGAGTTCATACTTTGAGCCTAAACTGTTTCAAATTTTTATGTTGTAGCATCGGCACTTGAAATTCTGTACATGCCACTTCCTGATTATTGTCTTTGCAATAAAATGAATATAAGAAAAAGTACTCTAAAAAAGGGTACATGACAATTATTTACGCTCAAGGCTAGGGGTTTCCCATTTGACCAGCATTGAGAGACTATTATTTATAATAAGAAACAATAATGAAATGAACCAGTATATTTGTAAACAAGGTGATAGCAGTAGGAAATAAAAGCCTTCCGCATGTGTAGCAAACCTTCATCAGCTAGCAGAAGAACAACCACTGAATTTATTTCATGGCTTAAGCAATTACTTAATGGTTAATGAGATACAAGCAGAATCGGAACGCATGAACAGCAGGAAATGACAACTCAAACAGTGTATCAACGCAATGCATGATATCAGGGGCATGGTCCAACGCAGATTTTATGCACACAAAAATAACAGTGCAGTTATAATTTTACAGGAACCACACAATAATCCACACCTTGAACAGCTCACAATAGACCACATCGTGAACAACTCAAAATCTATAGCCAGAATAATTCACATCAAGAATAAGACAATAGGAAGAATGGAAGGGTATCAAGCTCACACTGTTCTTCTCCAGAACGTTGGCGTCGGCATCCATCAGGTCGGAGATGTACAGACTGTAATGTGCAAAGCAAATATATTAGTGTGACAATTGGATGTGCAGTTTCATTTCAGTATTATTAAGTTGCAAATGTTGTCTCAACTGAGGCAAAATTTTAACGTACTATGCCTTCCCAAATGTCTAAATTTTTAGTAACTGAATTCTTATAGAGATCCAAGCACACGGCCTCGAAGGAGTTGGTTAAAGAAGAAATTATTGGGAGAGAGATCCAAGCTCCATGAGAGGCGGTCGACGCCGCCGCTGAACGTAGCACCTCCACCAGAAGGCAGTTCCGAAGGTCCAGCAGAGAAAATAGAGGGTGAGGAGAGAGAGGAGAGGAGACTGGGAGTAGAGACCAGGATTGCGGAAGGAGCTTGCTGCTGGCGTCAATGGCAGAGAGGGGCTGGCCGAGCTCTGCTGGCGTCAATAGAACTTAAGTCAAATAGATTTGAACTACGAGTAATTTTTTTGGCGGGAACTAGGAGTTGGATTTAAGATTTCCAAAAAAAATGAACGCTAGCTTCAAGAGGAAAGGAATAAGAATACTCCACGACCAATTTGTCAAGAAGCGTGGCCGGTGGCGAATGGGAGCCAAGACACCACGCCATGCACACATACCACCATATGTGTCAGCAATTGCAAACGGCTACGAGCATGCGCAGGAACATGAACATATGATGATGGGGATGGGACCCCAGCCGATAACACACACAAAAATGTATAAAACTCATGGACGCTCGCAAAATTGCCTCATTCGGATGAGAATATTGAATACACATTTGAGTTTTTTCACTTACTTAAAAATAAATTTAGGTGCAAACAAACAAAACATCTTTCTGAAAAATAAAATTAGGTGCAAACAATCAAAACATGTATGCTCTACATGAAAAAAACTACACATTTGAGTTTTTGTTTTCTTTTTGCCACAAACATAGTCATATTTTGGGTACAATGAGCAAGGAAGACCAACAGCTACAGGAGTAGGAGTGTTTCTCAGTTTTTTTTGCAAGACCAAGCAGAAGTGAATGTGCAAATTCAAGCTTCTACCCAGAACACCAGCTCGCCACTTCAAGCGGAAGCTCTTGCTTTGCTTTTTGCAGCTCAAGTCACCCATAGACTTCAGATCTCTAGGCCTACTTTTCTTAGTGATTGCCTCTCTTTGTGTGTGGAGTGGACTCCGCCACCTTTGTCCTCTAGCATGGACCGTCGTTGGCATGTTGCATGCATCACCGCTAATTCTCCACCCACCATTATTCGGGCATGTACAATGCATAGCCCCAGGGTGATGCCTCACATACCATGTAGGATCGGATAACAGGTAAAGTAGGTTCAGATAGGGAAGCGGGATTCTCTGCAGGAGGCGGTTGCTTGACGAAAAAAAGTATGGCCCGGTGTCGAAAGCTGAAAAGGTTGAAGTGAAAAGTAGAGATGCATGTGAACTAGAGTTTTATTTTCTATTTCTTAATGAGACCCACTAGTGATAGCTTGCATTGGGGAGAAAAAATAAATGCAGGTGCTTCAAACTACTTTTTATCATGGGGCATCTGTATCTATATGCCACCATTGTACATGCCCTTCTACACAAACCCCACACCGGCCAGGTCGATCTCTTCATCAAAAAGAACTTACGTCTTCAAGGTCGAAGCTTTCCAACAGAGATGCGGGATGCAAATATGGTGTCGATACACGCACGATGGATTGATTGGGCGCAAACTAAGCTACTCCCTCCGTCCTAAAATTCTTGTCTTAGATTTGTTTAAATTACGGATGTATCTATTTAGACAAATCTAAGGCAAGAATTTTGGGACGGAGCGAGTATTTGTCTTTTTATATATTTTAAATGGACTACAACAGACGGATATATATAAACATATTTTAGAGGATAGATTCACTTATTTTGCTTCGTATGTAGTCATTTATTGAAATCTTTAGAAAGACAAATATTTAGAAACCAAGGAAGTAGAAGCCAGCGCGCGAACGCGTCATGGAAATAGATTCGTGGTACGTAGCCCCGTAGCCTTTTTGACGTAAATCCTTGCTTGCCAAGGTACCGCTGCGTCCCCATCTGCCCGGCCCCGGCCAGGACGACGAATCATCATCCTTTCTTTTTCCGGCGACGCTTCTTACGCACGCACGCACTTGGGTTGGGTTGGGTTGGCCGCTAGCTGCTCCGCGCACGTTGGCGATCGGCACGAATATCTTCTGGGGTTTATCCTTTCAAGATCGAGACTCGAAATTCCCAAGGCACCGGCAAGAGGGAGGCAGGACGTTCCGTTGCGAAAGAAGACGCGCGCTCAAGGCAAGTCAGCCAAGATGCGCACATGCAGCATTGGTCCCTCCCTGTTGCGCATGCGGCCAATTCGATTGCCCATTTTTTGTGTTTCTTCCCACGCTGATCGATATGAACAAACTCTGCAACAAGTGGGCAACTTGTATCTATCTCTTCACCGCCGGTGATCGTATCCAACGTCGCACTCCTCACTGTTATATCTGTTGAATTTAAAAAGCTTCGGTTGACATACTACCTTCGCTCACAAGTCCTACCATCTGATCATGACTGAATGCATTGTTAACCGCGTGCTATACACGGTAGTGAAAGTTCCATCTGCACTCTAGTTGCCCGTCATCCATTGTAGACTGCAAGTGTGCCCCGCGCATGCGTGCATGAGAATTTGGAGCTCACACTAATTCGCGTTCCACTAGTATTATACGTACAAACCTTCACCCGCTGGGAACGGAGGAGGGAATTGGTGCGTTCATGGCCTGATGCATGCGTGCCTATAGGCCAGCTGGAGCAAAAGATTTCGACATAGATTCGTGCTATGTAGCCACCTACAGTTATACCTTTTGCTTTTTGACGGCCATAATGTCCTTGGCTCGCAAGGTAGGCAAGGACGAATCACCATCATTTCTTTTTCATTTTTCGCCCGGCAACGGTTCTTGCTTACGCACGCACGCACACACTTGTGTTCCTCCCGCAAGTCTCCGCGTCCTTTGCCATGGGGACGGGCGGTTTTTAGTGAGTCGGCCATCTCATCGGAAGGACATGATTGATGATATTGATGCATGCCACGTAGGCCTCCCAAAACGCCAGAAGGGTTCCGAGCTTATCTCTTCATCGATGAAGATTTTGGATTGCGATGCGGCAGAGAATTTAGACTAGTGTTTCTATTCTTTCGGTTCCTAATGAGGAGCCATGATGCAAACGCGGCCAAATTGGCCAATACATGTTCCATTTTGTTGTTTCGTCTCACGCTGATGGACACGACTCAGGGCATGTCCAACGCGGGCGCTAAGAAAGGGCGCCAGGATTGATTTCCTTGCGGTTATTCTAGAATCCCAATCGATCGTAGGAAAATATGTGGCGCCGATGCCAGCCCATGCGCCGAGCGCTCCGATCTTTTCTCCACGCTAGTTGCGTTGACGAGGGGGCAGACGCTTACGTGCAGGCGTTGTACGCGAAGACTCCACACAGGCGCTAAGTATAAAATCTATTTTTTAATTATTGCTCAAGCGCCCAGATAGGCGCCTTGCATTGGACATGCCCTCACACGAACAAACTCTGCACCAGTTAACTTGATTTACTAGTTAATTACTGCTGCTGGTTGCAATCCTCACTGTCATATGCCCCTAGCTACTTTTTGTATAGCTCGAGTCCTAACATCTGATTATGACCGAATGCATTTTTAACTGCGGGTCATTCCATCTCCACTACTCCCCCTTTTTCATATGTTATTTATCAAAAGTTCGTACGTTGGCCGGGGCCCTTCAAATCTGCTAGGCGATTGGCCGACCCTCCATTATTAACCGGCGCATGAGAATTTCGATCATCCGAGCCGGTCAATGGACTATTTCCTGCATTCCTTACCGGAATGTAGCTATCAGTGCGCAAATGGACGATTGCTTCGTGTTCGCACATCGTGGACCGTTGTTTTTGCATGCATCACCGCTACTAATTTTCTTTCAACTATTCAACGAAACCCACACACCCCCCTGCTGATTTGTGGAGCTCAAAAGCTGACACTTTCCGTGCACGACGAGGGATTCGTGGTACGCGGATGGGTGCAGGAGGCGGGATAGAGCAAGATCGCGTCATAGATTCGTGTTACCTACCAGCCTTCTTGCTTGCATGGACGCCGATCCATTCCAGCCCTGCTTTGCGAATTCCGACGCACAATACATGGCTCCGTGCTTTCGATGCGAGAGCGACGGAGCAAGAGCACCGAAGACCAAGGAATCGAATTTGTTTGTGGACTCCACGCACGCGGCGATCTCCTTTGTCGGTCCAGAGATGATCACAGCACTTGGGTGGGCATCTTCGTCTGCAGGATATGCGTGCATATGCATGTGTCCGCCTTTCCAAAAAATTCCGCGACAATGCGCCCGGCCATGGAAATGGTGCCCTTTCATCTATCCGTACGTCATGAAAAGATCGGTCTGGTTCCCCGAGGGATGCCGCCGGCCGGACTCCGGACCCAAGCATGCTACCCTTGATTGTCTCGTCACCAACAGAGCCGGAAATGAGGCGCGTATCTCTATCTACCTTGTCCTTATGCACCGGCGATCGACCGTCTCATCCCCGGCATCATGGTTGCACTTGCACGGTTGCAATCCTCGGCTTCATATCTACTTGATATTTTAAACCCAACCTGTCGTACTATATAGCTTGTTCACCAGTCCTAACATCTGATTAGGACCTAGTAATAGATTGTTAACTGCGGTGTCTTGATATTCCGTCTGCACTATAACAATTACATGTCATCCATCAACGGCTTTTCATTTGTTAATTCAGTTCCTAGGGCCTGCAAATCTGCTGATATCTGTCCACCAGTCTTGATATCTGTTGCCGCGTCCTTGGCGACGGCCGATTTTCATCGGGCCATCTCATCGGAATGGCATGATGAGGTTGATGCATGCTGTGTAGGCCTTCCCAATATGCGAAAAGGGTTTCGAGCTTATCTGTTTGTCAATACTTTGGATTGCGACCAAGATTTTGAACTATACTATTTTTCTTCCGTCGCGAATTTCATGATGCCGGACGGCATCAGGTACGTTCGGTTCCTAAAGAGGAGGCCATCCGGACGCCAAAGTCAGCCGAGAAAGAAAGAAGGAAGGATGCGCACATTATTCCATGACGCAAACGCGGCCAATCCACGTTCCGTTTTCTTCCTCATTCACCTCCACGCGCGCACGGCTCTAGCTAGGCACTCAGTAGCCAGGGGTGGACGACACGAGTAATTAAGGGTGCGTTTGGTAGCCTGCACGGAGGGTGCATGAGCCTGAAAGTTCCTTGTTCGACTCACTTTTCGCTGTTTGGTAGAGTGCATGAGCTCACTTGGGCTATGCTCATCTGATGCAAAAAAGGCCCTCAGCCATGCCCATCTCATGCACCCCAGACAGGGTGCATGGAGGCAGCCATGCTCGCCCCGACCTTCGTCTGATGCAAAATTTTCAAAAAATGTTTAGAATTTCAAAATATGTTTAAATTTTCAAAAAAAGTTAGGAATTTCAAAATTTGTTTAAATTTTTTAAAAAGTTCAGAATTTCTAAATTTGTTTAAATTTTCAAAAAAAATTTAAATTTTTAAAAAAAAATTAGAATATGAAAATATATTTAAATTTTCAAAAAATATTTAGAATATCAAATTTTGTTTAAATTTTCAAAAAAAATCAAAATTTCAAAAAAAATTAAATTTTAAAAAAAGTTCAAAATTTCAAAATATGTTTAAATTGTCCAAAAATGTTCAGAATTTCAAAAAATGTTTAGAATTTCAAAAAATGTTTAATTTTTTAAAAAATTTAGAATTTCAAATTTTGTTTAAATTTTCAAAAAAATCAGAATTTCAAAATTTGTTTAAATTTTCAAAAAATGTTTAGGATTTCAAATTTTCTTTAAATTTAAAAAAAATAGAATTTCAAAATATGGTTAAACTTTCAATCATATTTTTAAAATTTTATTCACCATTCAAAAAAATTATTCGGAATTCAAAATTGTTCAGCATGTCTAAACACATGCAGGCTGCCAAACAAAGTTTCAGCTCAGCATGTCTCAGTGCATACACCGCTGCCAAACAACAGCAAATGCATGGACTCGGCATGTCTACACTCAGCATGTATTAGAGGAGAACAGTTAGGCTAGGTCCATACATGCTACCAAACACACCCTAAGTATCTTTCTACCTCCGCGCCGACGATCGTGTCCGGCGTCCCGTTGGACGGTTGCAATCCTCGGCTGTTAACTCCGCTTGATATTGGACATATAAAGGGGTGGCTAGGCAGGCTCGCGCCATCCACGTGTCGCTATAAATAGTGCGCAGCGACCAGAATCGAAAGCGAGCGGCCCGCATCGCCCCCCCCCCCCCCCCCCGGCGTCGTCGGCCCGCACTCCCCCCCCCCAGCCGCTTGCACACCCTAGCCGCCTCTCCTCCGCTCCCCTCCTCTCTCATGAACCCTAGCGCCGCCACACCCCGAGCAGCCGCCACATCCCTCCCCGCTCTCCACTCGCCCCACGGCCTCCGTCCATGGCGGCGCCCTCCCCATCTTCAAACTAGGGCCCAGTCAGCTGAAGCAGATGGAGAGGGGTGGCGGATGTGCGTCCTCTAGGGCCTCGTCGGCCAGAGAAGGAGGGGAGGAGCGGATGCCGACGATCGAGGTTGCTCGGTTTGGACCGGCCATGGTGTTGGCTGCTGACTCCCACCGGTCTTGTCTCCCCCAACCCTGAGCTCGCTTAGCCGCCGGCCGGCTGTGATGGAGGATATGGCGAGGGCAGACGGTGGCTCCCCATGACGAGGTAATCTCTCCCATACCCTTCCTCCCTAGATACCACCAAATCCGAGGCGCGGAGGCGAGCTGCGGCGGTGACCTGCAGCCAAAAGAGCGACGGCGAGGGCGCTCGATTCGATGCAGATCCATGGATCGGTGAGAGAGAAGATGAGAGGAAGGGAGAGAGAAGGAACGAGAGGAGGGAGGAGAGGGAGGTGCCGCAGCAGACGACAGAGGGTCACTGGCCAGTGTCGCCGCCACTTCTCCTTGTCTCCTCACTGATTCCCGATCTGGAGCAGGAGGGACCGACGCGGCTACAAGCACCGGCGCGATGGTCCACGGTGTCATCGTCGTCGTCCTCGGCTATAGGAGAACGCCTCTCCGTCGTTGGGCCTCCTCTGAGAAGGAGCAGAACGGCGACAGAAGCGGGACACCGCTGCGTCTCTCGCTACAAGCTGCAAGCTCCCCTGCGACCTTGCTCACATCTTCTTCTCGCTCACAGCACCAAGGTAGGCAAAATTCTTTCTTTTTCCCCATGATGTGATTTCTTTTGCTAGGATGGATTACAAATGGTTGGAGTAGCGGATGTGTGAAGTTTTGCCTGTAATCTAAATTCTGTATTTTATCTAGCTAAGTTCAGCAAAAGCTTGTTTTTTTACAATGACTGAAGCAAAATCATTCTCTTGCAGGCCATGTAGCTTACTGTTTAACTGTTATTGCTGATTGGAGCCATTGCTATTGGCTATTTATACATAAGATGGAAGGTGAATAGAGATTTTTGTGAGGGGGATTGGATTTTATCCAGATGGCTTGCTTCTCATGATGAGGCTAATACTAATAAACTAATGAACTAATGACGACATGAAGGTTGCATCTTATCCCCATTTCCCTTTCTACATTTTCCATTTAGTCGATTATCATACATTGTACTATTTCCCTTTCTACAGTTGCCATTTAGTTGATTAACATAGATTGTACTATTTTCGGTTAAGCACACTATGGGTCAATGGATGTTGAATTAGCTACTTTTATATCCCTGGACCATATATATTACATGCATCAGTACTTGCTGCATCTCTGATATGCTTTTGCTTTTTATTGTTGCCCTTAGTTACTACTTTTCTATGAACCCAACGTTTAGGTTGCAGGCTCAACTGCATATCTATGTTCTCTGTATGAATTTTTTAGCTAGCTTTGAAGCGAATGTGGTGATCAAGGCTCTAATATGTATTCTTTATTTGCATGAATGTTGTGTGCATATAGGTACTTGCAATGGAATCTTTTTCTCATAGACGAGAAGTACTTTGAAAACAGATTTTAAAAATTGATATAATTTTACAAGTGTGCAGATAGCTGACAAGGCAACAATGCTATTGTTCAAATGTAGTCGAGCCGGGCTGTCGGTGTTTTGAGAATGAGCACACAAGTTGCTTTCTTAGATTCATTGCAACCAAAAGATTTGGTAATATGTTTTTCTGAAAACATGGATACACTTGTTGGTGTTGTATACTGGGATCTGTAAGTATTGCCATAGGAATTTCTTTATCCGAAGGATTCACACAGATTGGAGGGGAATTAGTATCTAACATATTGTTAAAATGTACGCAAACTGGTCAATCTTCTTCATGGCTTTTAAGCTATAATTGTAGATGCTAATTTATGCTTTGATAAAGTAATATATTACTTCTCGGTGCTTGGATAAAAGAGTATAGTTTGCTGAAAATATGTTCATACTATATATCACAGAAGTACAAACTGACAATCAGCCTATGGTGAAGTTAAAATAAGCAAAAATTATTGTGTGTATAATCATTAGTTTTGTTTTCCAAGGTGAATCAGATTTATTTTTGCTGCTGTACGTAGAATGCAGTTTATTTTTATTCATGTTGTTGTGTTTGGCCCTACATGTCGATGGGTGTGGCCGCTCCCTTGTTAGTTTGTTGCTCGATTCGGTTTGGTCGAAGGTAGGCTGTGTGTTTTCTACGTCTGTATATTCGTTGGTTGGATAAGAAGATTTTGTAGGTTTTTCTTTGGTTTGGTTGCTTATGCTCTCAGTGCAGGTTCCTATGATTTCTAGACAGTGTAATGGTTCTAAGGATTGTCTCGGTTAGTTTAAAAGTGCTTTGGTTGCCTTCTTGTCTTCACGCACAGACCTTGGAGATGGCTAGGTTTGCATGGGCATGGGGTTTGGCACACCTGGCCTTTGTTTAGATTTGTTAATAAATCCAGTTTATCACGAACACCATAAATGTGTATCAGCACATGAGCTATTTTTCAATCAATGCATGCCGAGTCCACTTGGAACTGAATATGCAGTGTTTTCTTTGAAACTGAATAACAGTGGTTGAGATTTAGTTTCATTTGGATGAGCTACCCCAAGTATCATCAATTCATGATGGCTAATTTGTTTTGGTTCTTGATGAATCGGCCCTGGTCCTGATTTAAGAGTTTTTATGTTATTTCTCGACTTATTTGAGCTATCATCGTTTCTGTTTAACACACACAATTGTAGCTGCCCTTTTTGATTCAGAAAAATGGTCTTCATGTCTGTGGTTTGGTTAAACATTTTCTCAGCATATCTCTATTCGTCAGTCTAACTCACATAACATCCAATATAGTTTATCTGACCCAAACTAATGTTTGCTATTGCTATGGTTTGTGTGCAGTCTATTTTTCTTCGATCTTGGTCATTAAAGATATGACAAGAAAGAAATTTCAAAATGTTTGATAATCTAGAATGCTCATATGGAGTTATTTAAACCAGTTCTTTTAGTAGCTGCTGAGACCAGATGTATCGGAAAATTTTAAAATATACCAACAGTAGGAGTTGACCAATAATGCTGAATTGATTCAGTCTTCAGGCCTTATGCACAATTTCCACAATGTTAAGATAATATATGTTTAATGCTCCTGTGCACTGCTTTAATGCTTCTGCTTGTTTATCTGAATCTTGTTGTTGTTCATTAATTTCTTGTCGCCTGCTGTTGCCCGTGAGGGGGAGTCGGATCCATCTTGGATAACCATCCCTGATGAGCTTTTAATACACACTGATGGTAAAATCGATGCCATTGTTCAGGCTGTATACAAAGATGTTCCTACTAGGTATTCTGATGTTGATTATCTAAAAGAAAGAGCAATTCTAACACCAACGAACCAAGTAGCTGAAAAAATAAACGAGCGTGTTCTGTCTTTAGTGCCTACCAGTGAGAGAGTACCTAAGCTGTGTCAAGTGTCCATGCCTATGTTTTATATGCAAATACCTTTCCTCTTTTGCACAAACCATGCTTCATGTACAATGATATTTAATAGCAGCAAACTAAATAGGTTGGTCAGGAAACTGAAGCTACAGCTACTGAAGAGCCAAAGAACATTCTTGCTGAACAGGCTAAAGCCAAGAGGTAAAGACTCATAGTCTATTACATCCAACCAGTTTAACATAAGATATGGCGTGCCGCCTCTTGTTCTTCCTTTACTTGTCTTCTTTGACAACCAAAGCATCCTTCTCTGTGGCTCTCAAAAATGCTTTCTTCTTCACACGATGCATGTTATGCCATTTGATCAAACTATTTTTTCTCCCACAACTATATTCAAATTGATCATAGACCCAATAAAACATCATTTTACTTTAAAATCTAATATATGTTTTATTTTTTTCCTGTTGCATATACAGGCAACTCTTCCTGTTGCATCAAAAGTAACTTGCTTCGTACATGCAAACTAATTAGCCATATAGTTAAATTAGCCACGTATTAAGATTCGGTACACCTACTGCTTATTTATGTTGTGTTCTATTTGCTGTGTCCAATCTTTATGTGCTTGTTATTTTTATCACACTGTAATCAAGCTTCTGTTCTTATAGCAATAAGAAACCCTGTGCAATCAAGCTTCTGTTCTTATAGCAATTACAGTTTTGATACCTCTGTTTCTTTATATCATCTTGTTGGGTTTCTGTTTCTCTTCATATAGGATACAGATATGTGATTCTCATGTGATCCTTTTGCTGGAAACTTGCTAATCTTAGGGGTGCTGCTACTGGTGTAAAAACCGTTTTATCAAAAGAACTAAAGTAGTAGCTAATCCAAGCATTGAAGAATTAACGCAGAGGTTACGCTATATTGGCATGAAGTCAGAGCAGCGCCTGAAGACTACATAAGATAGTTTCTGGTGACCTTCAGTCTATATATCCTAACCAACAACAGCCACCTTTTATTTCGTATCAATCGATCCAGTATCTTTCCCCTTTTGGCGTTGCTCTGAGCAAGATATGTATAGCCTTTAGATTTCCATTCGTGTATGATACTGCATGTACACTTTAGACCTCATTACTGTCTCTCTGGTCAAAAGAAGTTTGTGATCACTTGTTCTATATATGTAATCAACTGCCCTTCTACTAATATTTTCAGAAGACTATTTATGTGTGTTTACATTGGTTAGAGAAAATCATGACACTGCCAGCAGCAATTTTTTATTTCCATATGTTTTAGTCTGTCTCTAAATATTTTTACGTGCACTCTTTCAATACCTGGCTTGCTCTCGCCCTTTGCGTCATCGGCGCAACGGGTCATCTAGTTTTATTTAAGCCTAACTTGACATGTAGCTTGTTCACGAGTCCAGACATCTGACCAGGACCTAGTAGGAGTAATAGATTGTTAACTGCGGTGTCTTGATATTCGGGCTGTTTGGTTTTCAGCCACATATTGCCACACTTTGCCACACCTCACTTTAGGCAAGTTTAATCAAGTTAGGTGGGTGTTTAGTTCTAGCCACACCTAAAATAAGAATTTTTTTATGAGCACTGAATCCCACATGTCATAGACACAAAAAATGTGGCAAGATTCCCTTAGGCAAGCCAAAGTGTGGCTAACAATTTGAGCAACTCAAGTTAGGCAAGTGTGGCAAAAATAATATGACAACATAAGGCAAACATAGTCACAATCCAAACAGCCCCGCCTCTATAACAATTGAATGTCATCCATCAACGGCTTTTCATTTGTTAATTCAGTTCGTGGCGGCGTGCAATTCTGTAGGGCGATTGGTTGACCCTCCGTTGGTTGGTGCTACCGTCGATCTATCAACGAATGAGAATTTGGATTAGCTAAGCTGCTAATGGACTATTTATTTAGTTTCCTCCGTTGCTCGCCAGCTGGGTGTAGCTATCGACTCCATCAGTGTGTTGATGGACTCATGCTTTGTGGTCGCACCTCATGAACCGTTGACGCACGCATGCGGCATGTCTTGCCGCTACTTCTCTCCCATTATTTTATGCTCAAAGTTGATAGAGATTGATTGATTAGGCGCTAGATAGAGCAACATCACGTCACAGATTCGTGGCCTTTTGGACGGACGGCGATTCCGACTTGCTTCGCGAGGCAGAGTGCATTGTTCTGCTCTGTTAGTGTTTTCTTCCCCTCTTTCCTGCGAGGCCGACGCGAGAGCGAGTGTCGATGATGAAGGAATCGAATTTGTTTCTCAACTCAACGCACACACGCGGCGATACCCCTTTTCCACGACAGTGTACCGTCATCATCATCGACTGCCAGACACGTATCCCTATCTACGCCGGTGATATACCGTCTCCCGCGCCATGTTCCAACCCTCACTGTTACGTTGGCTTGAGGTTCAGATCCACGCCACGTGCGGCCGTCCCCCGTCGCCCTCGCGCGTCATCTCGCCAGAGCTCCACGCGCGCACGGCTCTCCTCTTCACCATGCGCGCAACAGCAGCCAGATACAGCGACGGAGCAAAAGCGATGGATGGATGCAACCGAAAGGGGAAAAAATGTCAAATCCACCTTTATTACTGGCCATAAAATCTCAGAGCTTTTAGCCTTTTCCAGCTGACTGATTACGCACTACACCACCGTGCGCGCGGTTTACCCACGGCTGGACTCCTCACTGTTATATCTACTTAATTTTTAAACCAACACTACTGTCGTGGGAACGATTTTAACAATAATAAGAGGTAGGGTAAAGGAGCATGATCTATCGAGATGCATATGGGTGACACGGTGGTTTTAGCGAGTTCAAGCCTCTTGCGGTAGAGATAACAGCCCTACGTCTCGTGCTCCGGATAGGCTTTCTTTTATCTGTCATGAACACGGAGTTACATGATGTATTTGAGAAAGAGAGAGGAGAACAGATCTCCATGCCAGAGCTAAGTCCCGAGACTAATGGCGAGGGAGAGAGATAAGAGCTAGAGGAGAAGAATGAGGGCCTCCCGAGCTATGCGGTGGGGGTGGATTATATAGAGTGCGCCACCCCCTCACCTCTTATGTTATAAATTAGAGCATCAATGCCATAATATCAGCCCACTATGAAGATGACATTTCAACTGCCTTGCCGACTGTTGGTCTTCGCACGCCCGAGTGAATCATACAGCCGAGTGGTTGCCTGTCATCCGAGTGGATGGTACATCGATTCGTCCGAGTGGATAGTATGTCTGAATGAGATTTATCTGGCCCCATCTGCTGTGTGGACCCCATGCTTTACGATATTTTGACCCTTCGTGGGCCTACCTGTTATGTGTATCTCCAACATTAGGCCCCGAATCGGTTGCGATTTTGCAGAACGAGTTTGTGAAAGACACAATTTCGCCCGAGTGATTATGAAAATACTCGGTACCCGTTATCGTGCTTTCAGACAACCAAGGTTTAAACAAAATCTCAATGGATTCTGGCACTGTGCTCCCCGACTGATCTGGGGTAAGTGCCCGTGAGGAGCAACTTGGTGACATTCGTTTATCTCTCGGAAGAGATTAACTCATGATCATGTGTATGGGTGTGTCGTTAAATCCGGGCAACCAGATCGACGCATAGTATGGTTCCTCGATAGGAAGCCGCTGATTATTCGTTCCCCTGCCTGACTGGCTGCATGCACATGAGGTGAGACCAATCCGTTAACCGTACATCCGATTCCCCAGCGGGCTCGTACTGTGAAGTTCCTCCCTATTCTTACTAATTCGGGGCCGCACGTGGTTAACTGTGGGGTACAATTAACATTCCATCTCCACTACAACTGCATGCACCATCCATTGTTAACACATAACAGCAAGTGTGGCCGTCAATGAGCTATCAGTCTGTGCGTGGATGTGGGCTGCTGGTTTGTTTCGGCACCGCGTGGACCGTTGACGCGGGCATATGCATCATGCCAATCCTCTCCGATTATTCTGCAAACCCCGCCCACCCACCCTGATTTCTCTAAGCAGAGAACGGACAGCTCGGACTCCAAGCAGAGCAGACGCGTACAGAGGGTGTTGTATTGGTGCGCGCACGAGCTTAGAACTTCAGCAAAAGGAGGCACGTATATATGTACGTTCAGTTAGGAAAACGATGGATGCATTTGCACGGTGGGTCGTTAATATTGCTAGTAATTTATGAAAAAAATTCAACACAAACCAAATTCATTTGATAGTTAGAATACATAGAAAACAACAACTAAAACCAAAAGGGAAACGTTTATAATTGGCGGACCGGCCGAAGCTTGGGCCGGTCACGCCTCGCTCGCTCAGGAAACTACTAGCCTGCTCATTACACAAATGACAGGAGGACACGTGCATCACGGGACCCACACACAATCTATCCCCACCTTATCTCTTCCTCCTCTCTCCCTTCCTCCTCCCAATTTCCTCTTTCTGCTCATCCCGATCCCCCACCACCACGCCGCTGTGCTCCTCCCGACGAGCTTTTTATCCATGGCAAGAGGAGGGCGAGACGTTGTAGGGTGACGACAGGGCGTACACCGTGAGCAGATGACGGGGGTGCTGCTGCATAGGCACTGGACGACGGCACATGGTGAGCGCGAGCGACGCCATGGCCGACGAATGCAAGCGATGCGGCCGCCGACGGTGATGGGCGCGATGGTGCTGCAACCGCAGTTCGCCGGGGTTGCAACCGTGGCCGGGGGAAGCTGAATCGTGGTCTGGCGAGCTGTGAGGCTCCTACATGCTGGAGAGGGGGTTGCTACAACCGCAGCCAAAAAAGCTGGAAGCACTGTCCCGCTGTGCTGGAACCATCGCTCGGTGGAGTTGCAAGGCGATGCCCCTGCTGGCTGGATGTTGCAACCGTGTTTTGTCAAAGCTGGATCCATAGACTGGCGGAGCTGCAACCACAATTAGCGAAGCTATGAGGCGATGCCCCGTTGGTTGGAATGCTGCCATCGGTGGAAGAACAAGCGCGTGAGTTTTTTGCTACATTTTTTTGTGTTTTTTGCTGGAAAGAGCATTGATTTTGCTGGAATCAACCAGCTGTTTTTGTTTCATCCCGCGAGATGGTGCTGGGCGGCGACAGCGGTGACCGCGTGATTTTTTGCTGCAATCTTTTTGTGTTTTGCTGGAAATAGCATTTGATTTTGCTGGAACCAGCTAGGCGATTTGCTTCAACCGGCGAGATGTGCTGGGTGGCGATTTTGCTGGAACCGTGACTTTTGCTGCAATCTTTGTGTTTTTTGCTGGAAGTAGCTTGTGATTTTGCTGGAACCGGTGAAAGCAGAGATTTTGCTACAACTGTCCAACAGGGTGAGCGGCCACGGCGAGCTGCGCCTGCGAGCCAGCGAGCGGCCATGGCGTGCTATGCCTGTGAGCCGGGGGGCGGCGGCGGTGTGCCGGCGAGCGGCGCAAGGGGGTCAGGGCGACGATCGAAACACGCGGAGTACGCTGGATCTGACAAGAGGAAGGAGGGGATACGCGTGGGGGATAGCTCGCTAATCGGGTGGTTAAGGATG
The DNA here is from genome assembly GCA_011799875.1 of Thinopyrum elongatum. NCBI lineage: Eukaryota > Viridiplantae > Streptophyta > Magnoliopsida > Poales > Poaceae > Thinopyrum > Thinopyrum elongatum. The sequence continues at coordinate 675,086,613 of CM022298.1, forward strand.
CGCTAATCGTGTGGCTACGCGGCGACCGGCCGAATTTGGGCCGGTCGACCGGCGCCTATCAGCCGCCAAACCAAAAACAGTAAAAGAAAAATGGGCACATGCATCTATCGGCCAGCAGTAAGCCGACTGGGACTAATTGGCTTACTGCAAGCCAATTAGTTTACTCCTGGCCGACTGGATCCTGTCGGTCCCCAATCGGCCATCTGGTAGCCGACAGGGCACCTATCGGCTTCCTCCTGGCTGACTGGGTCCAGTCGGCTACCAGATGGCCGACTATGTATTATTTTTGAAAATAATAATTTTGATGTAATATTTCTGAAAATTAATTAAAAAATGTATTATTTTAAAAAAATTAGCCAAAAGCCATGGCTGGATGGAGCCGAACGGGGAAAAACGTCAACTCAACCTTTATTTACTGACCATAAAATCTCAGAGCTTTCAGCTTTTCACGGCTGATTACGCACTGCACCATCGCATCGAGCGTTGACGCATCCGTCATCAGTTGAGCAAGAATTTTCTTCTCCCTCGCAAAAAAAAAAGAATTTTCTTCTAACACTTTTATACAGATTATTTTATCGACCGAAGAAGGTGAGAGCTCAACGGTTTATGGCACGATGGAATTAACACGCACGGTTCCATTTCCATAGCGAGAGTCTAGTGCGCCTTTTTGACGGAGATCCTTGCCTCTCAAGGTTCCGATGGAATGCATGTGTGTGTCGATAGATCGTTGCTGATCATGCACGCACGCACGACTTGATTTCCCAAGGAAGTCAGAAATGGTATGCGACGATCGAGCTTGGGATGATGATGATGATGATAACGACGACGCCCGGGTGTCTTGGGATCAAGTCGAATCCCACTACACAATTGGCAAAAGCCAGCGACAGCACTGCGCTACACTCCAATGCCAGATCGGTCCATGGAGCTCCAAAGTCAGTCGGTCAATGCTCGCTCAGCCCGGCCTGCACGTGGACGTACGATCGACGAGACGACTTGGCAAGGTCGTCAATCCCGGCCACCGCGCGGCCCGCCGGCCCCGTCGCGCTCTCAGGCGTCGTGGATCCTTCCCGGCACGCGGCTCTGTACTGTACAGTATACTGCTACTCCACCCACCTGCCCACCCGTCCAAGCAAGCCCAAACAACCAACGCCTGCCCGGAACGCACCAAAGGTGTCAAAAATCGATCCTTGTGATTACGTAGTCCGTCTTGCCGCCGTGCTGTTATCCAACGGTGTTTGTTTTTCAGCACAATCCACCGGTGTTTGATACCACGCGATTCAGCCCGATCTGGCCGAGGGCGGCCTTCGTCGCGGCTTCCTTGGCCCCAACGTAAACGCAGACGCCGGGCCTTGCTCTCGCCACGCCACACCGGGTCGCGCTCCGCTGCCGCCCCTGGCCAGCCGTCTATAAAACGAGTGGCCGGCCACTCCCTAAGCCGCCCAGATACACATACCATCCACCATTTGTCCGTCGCCAGTAGCCACAGAATCCATCGCCAGAGAGAGACAGAGTACTACTACACTCCGCACGCCGGCCGTTCCATTTCGCTCCGCCCTCTCGCGTCGGCTCGTCCGGAGCAGTTCGCCGCCGTTGAAGCACCCACCCCGGTCGCTCGCCGCCATGAAGGTGCGTGAGTGGTTGCTTGCTGTCGATCGATCGAGCGAGCTGGGGGTTAATTTGGTCCCCTTTTGCGGTTCTTGATTGCTGCTTGCTCTGGTCGCTGATTTTGTTTTTGGCTCTTGTGTGATGGCTGCAGAAGGTTGTGCTCAAGCTGGATGTGCACGACGACAGGCACAAGGCCAAGGCGCTCAAGGCCGTCTCCGGCCTCCACGGTACCAGCTCACCACTCATCCCTGTTTCCTCCTTCCGTCTTGCTCTAGTATTTGCTCTGCTTCGTCGCACGGAAGTAATTATGGGCGGAATTGAAGGCCAGAATCCTCATCCATCTTGAATTTTGACTGCCTCAGGCATCGACCAGCTGGGCGTGGACATGAAGGACCAGAAGATGACCATCGTGGGCACCGTCGACCCCGTCGCCGTCGTCGGCAAGCTGCGCAAGCTCTTCCCCGGCGTGCAGATCGTCTCCGTCGGTCCGGCCAAGGAGGAGAAGAAAGACGACAAGAAGGACGGCGGCGGGGACAAGAAGGCCGGCGGAGACAAGAAGGAGGGCGACAAGAAGGACAGCGGCGACAAGAAAGACGGGGACAAGAAGGACGGCGGCGACAAGAAGCAGCAGGAGGCGAAGCCGCCCATGCCGGTGTACCCGCCCTACGGCTACGCGCACTACGGGTACCCGCCGCCGCCGCCGCGCTACTTCGTCCGCAGCGCCGAGGAGGACCCCAACTCATGCGTCATCTGCTGATTATCGGCGCCGACGCCCACCCCCCTTGTACATTTCGTCGCCGTCCTGCCTGTCTTCCTCTGCTGCCGGCGGTTGGTGGTTGGTGTACTCATCAGCCTACCCGCTGCGGCGATCGACGGCGTCGTCTATACACTTAGATATACAGTAAGACCGTGTAATTACCGGTTGCATCGGCAGCTGCCGTTTGGCTTGTTTTTGGAGAGATGCAGTAGTAGCACATGCATCTCCTGATCAGTTTGTAGAGCCCATACACGAGATTGAGAAGAACTATACAGATGTACGTACGTACCACTTTTGACAATATAATTCGATTTGAGAATATTATTTTACTGCCCAGCTGCTCTGAAAAGTACTTGTGTTTCTTCTCTCGTGATGGGAAAAGCGTTATCACTAAAATATCCGGCTGTGCTAAAACTCATGAGATTGTATTTGTCATTAAATCGCAATTGATTTCAGAACCTACGATGATTATGCTATTGTGATGATTGTGGGTGGCTGAGATTCTCCCTGTTATTCAGGCTTGCATAATTAAACTGTTGTAGGCCTAATATAGTGCGTCACTGTAATTTCCGAACATAAACTCCATTTTGGTTTTCTATTTTGGGTTGGGGGAGTCGTTGTTGCTGTTAACGGATTTATTTGAGTTAAATACACCCAAGGTGGCTCAACTTGTCATGTGCAGTCAGTTTAGTGCTTAAATTTACAAAATACACAAAACTGATCCTCGAATTTGTCCGTCCGTGCAAATACGATGCCTACATCCGTATCCGGACGTCCGTCCAGCCCATGTGGCGTGTCAGCGTGTCGGTGGCTGGGAGTTGGGGAGGCGCTGGGTGGCCCGCGCATTATTATTTTTGAATAAAAGAAGGGCTCTCGCCCCTCATATTTTCATTAACGAAAACCACCGCGTTCTTGAGCTACAGGACACTGACTAAACATAAACCAAAAGAAAAGGCAGGGCGGCGTGCAGCTTTAGCATAACAGCCAAGCTGATCCCCCCCCCCCCCCCCCCCCCCCGCCCAACAGCAGTTCTCCAGTGCTAACATCCGCTCATACCAAGTTATTACAATCATCCAGGACTAAGGAACCGAACTAAGCAAAAGAGAGGGCAAAAGAAAACAAAGGAACAAGTAGCAAAAACAGTCCAGTCGTCCTCTAGGGAAGAGATCTTCTTCATTCTAGCCGTGGCACGTTTATTCTCCACCCTTGAGAGGCCGCATAAACTTCCCTTGCTACCCGCTCTAGCAATCTTGCCCCCAGCTCCAGCACCTTTTTTTGTTGCTCCCTTATCTGCAAAATAGACCAATCCACCATCCAATGTGTCATTGTTTTAATTATAGTCATAGGATCAGAGATTTTTTTATTCTAAAAAATAACTCCATTTCTGGATTTCCATAATGCCCAACAAATGGAAGAAATCCCAACCAAAACAAGTTTTTTATCATCTTTCCCAAAAGAATCTAACCAAGATCCAAAGCACTCTTGCATTGACAAGGGAGTTTGCTTCAAACCAAAAGTACATTTGATTAAACTCCAAATCAGGGAAGCAACTGAGCAAGTAAAAAACAAATGATCAGTTGTTTCATCCTTCCCACAAAATACACAGTTTTTTCCCCTTTCCATCCTCTCTTCAACAACGAATCTCTCGTAAGTATGCTTTTTCTTATGCTTAGCCAAAGAAAAACCTTGATCTTGGCTGCGACTTTGATTCTCCACAGGAATTTCTGTGGAAATCTAAGTCCATCAGCCATCAGTTTCCTGTACATTGATTTGACTGTAAATTTGCCATTAGCATTACGGGACCAAATGATTTTATCATTGCCCCCCTTCATTTCAATTTCCTCACATCTACTTTTTAAATTGTTCCGAAGCTCTAAAGTTTCCCCATGTAGGGTCCTTCTGAATCTAAAGCCTCTCCACCCTTTTTGGATGGCCTTAGCAACTGTAATGTTGTGATCAAAACAAAGGTCATAAATCCTAGGATAGGCATCTTTCAAGCTTTTGTCATCTACCCATATATCTTCCCAAAATCTGGTGTTTTCCCCATTTCCCAATTCCTTCTTAACAAATCTATAAAAGGTTTCTTTGATCTTCATCAGACTAGACCAAAACTGAGAATCTCCAGTTTTTTTGTACTCCTGGATAGACATTTATCTCCCCCATACTTTCTTTTTATCACATCTTGCCATAATCCCTCTTCTGTCTCCATTTTCCATAACCATTTGGCAATCAGAGCTAAATTCATCATTTCTAGATTTAGAATCCCTAGACCCCCTACATCCTTGGGCAAACAACAAGTATCCCATTTAACCAGGTGATATTTCTTAATATCCTCATCTTCTTGCCAAACTAGTCTAGCTCTATAAAAATCTACTTTTTTAACCACCCCTTTAGGGATAGGATAAAATGACATCATAAAGAGAGGTATATTAGTCAGACAGGCTTGTACTAGAGTAATTCTCCCAGCAATAGACCCTAGCAATTTCCCTTGCCAACATCCACATCTTTTCTCTACCTTTTCAGTCACACAATTCTAGTGCACATTTCTGAGTCTGGATTCAGCTACTGGTAGTCCTAAATATTTCATAGGAATCACCCCCATTTTACAAGTCAAAATCTCCTGATATAGGTGTCGTGGTTCTAAGTCTGACAGTAGAATGAGGGGTAGGTATGAGGAGGCAAGATCCTAGCTACGGCGAGGTTGTGCACGCAAGATTTACGAGTTCAGGCCCTTCTCGGAGGAAGTAACAGCCCTACGTCTCGGTGCCCGGAGGCTCGGTCGATTGACTTATGCGCGAAGTTACCGGGGGTGCGAACCCTTGTGCCTGAGGAGGGGGGTGGCTTATATAGAGTGCGCCAAGACCCCAACCGTCCCACGTTATAAGGGTTTCAATGTCTATAAAGACAGGACGTTACTGATAACGCTAGCAATAAAGGCAAATAAATGATCATTAAGACTACGGAGTGAACGCCTGACCCTTGCCATCCTGAGTGACCTTAGATCTTCTGTCTTCCGAGTGGTTTCTGGTGCGATCGAGTGAGTACACCCCGGTCGAATGGAATTGGGTTATCCGAGTGAACTGTTGGTCGAGTGGGTTGCACCCTGTGGCGATTTCAGTCGGTAGATGGTGCTATCCTTTGAATGTCCTTGGCCTTAGGGCAGTGTCCTCGGGTAAGGGTGTCTAGGTCAGGCCTATTACCCTACCCTAGGTACATGTCTTCGTCATTAGCCCCCGAATGGATCTGGGTCCGAGTGGTGAAGAGGTTGAAGATGGTTCCGACCCGATTTATATGCTTCAGAGGCATCCTAACCGGGCCGGCGATCTTTGTAAAAACTTCAACTTCACTTTCAGTCGCCTGGGTCCATTCAGAGGTCGTCGAGTGATTTTTGCTGATAAGCTCTGAGTGTTGGTATGGTATAAGATCCTCGGCGCGATTGGTCACGCTGCTGCTTTCTGGATCTCACGGGATTCAAAATTTGGAGAAGCGCGCGGGACGGAGAGCGCCGCAGTAGACGGAGCGAGTTAGGCAGGGACGCCTCGATTCTCACGCCACCTTTTTTGCCACGTATCCAGCGCGCGACTGTTGCGGGATTTGACTGGATTGCCTGGGCCCACTAGTCAGCCACTCGGGAGTAGGTCCATATAAGGCGTCGGGGTCGATGAGCCCGGTACTGTGCTCCCCATCTCCTTCCTCCCCTCCTGTTTCACCACCACATTCGCCACCACCTTCGACGCCGCCGCCCCGCCCGAGCGCAGCCTGCCGCGATGGGGAAGGAGAAGACGGCGGCCTTGGAGCGTGCGAAGAAAGCGACGACGGCAGCGAAGGGCAAGAAGACGAGTCGGGGTGGCTCGTCGTCGAGATCCGGCCTGCCGCCCGGCTGGATCCAGGGCGATTGGATTCGCTCCATGATTCAGCAAGAAGATATGGAGGATCTGGTCGAGGGGGCTTGATCGACCATGGGTCCTGGAGGCTGCCAGGTGATGAGACCGAGCCGCAGCCGCGGGAGGGTGAGTGCGTCCTCCTCGCGACCCACGTCGACCGTGGTTTTTCTCTGCCCCCTCATCCTTTTTTCCGAGGTTTTCTGAACTTTTTCGGGGCCCAACTTCATCACTTTTCTCCGAACACCATCACATACCTTGCTGCATTTGTCTCCATGTGTGAGAATTTCTTGGGTTGTCGACCGCATTGGGGTCTCTTCAAACACATCTTCACCTGCCGCTCACAGTCTGTGAAAAAGGCCAATCCGAGTGATGAGAGGACGCACGTGATTCAGATGTGCGGAGGTCTAGGGATCCAGATGAGAGGCAAAAGCACTTTTCCACCTATGACTCTTCCCGATTCGGTTAGAGGGTGGCAGTCGACCTGGTTTTATTGTAAGGACAAACCAACTCCTGGTCAGTCGACTGGCCTTCCTCCCTTTACCATGGGGCGAATTGAAAAGCCCTCTTCCTTGAAAGTGACTCCAGAAGAAAAGGCGGAGGTGAACATGTTGGTCGACCGCGTAATCCAACTCGTCCGCGATGGCGTGACCGGCATGGATTTGCTAGAGGTGTTTCTCACTTGCCGCATCCAGCCGCTCCAGGCCCGCGATCATCCTATGTGGATGTATTCGGGCGCCGATGATTCTGCTTGGATCCACCCGGAGGAAGTTGCCAAGGAGACGGTGGCGCGGTGGCTGCAGAGCATTACCGGCAACAAAGACAACCCCAGGGGGTCTAGGAGAATTCTGCCACTCGGCGCTGATAACGAACCGGACAAGGTCAGACCTTTGATGTCGAGTGACTTTTACTCTAATTTGTAAACTGTCTTTGGAACCGACTGATGCTTGTTTGATTCTTTGCTTCGCAGATATATACTGAGATGTACTCGATGCCCAACGGGGAGCAGATCCAGGAAGGCGAAGAGAGCGGAGGCGACAGTGGCGACTGGAACTCTGATGGGGAGAGTGATGAAGAGCATGAAGACTCGAGTAGCGACGAGGAGGTCGATTCTCCACCTCGCACGGAAAAGCGTTCCAAGCACAAGCACGACCCAGCAAGTATCCGGGGCAAGGTGGCAGCACCGACTGGACAGACTTCGAAGCGCACTCGGACATCCTCTCCGGTGCCGACTGAGAAGGCTTCAAAGCAGCTCAAGACCGCGCCGTCAAAGCCATGGAAGGCTTTGCCCAAGATCAAGGTTGACGTTCCCGTCGCCTCTGCGTAAGCGTTTCGTTTTCGCCCTTTGTTTGAAGAATCTTATATCAGTAGTCGACCCATTCACTTGCTTGACCGAGTGAACCTTGAGATTTGCAGTGCTGCTACCTCCGGGACTTCTGCTTACCAAGATGATGGTGACGAAGAGATGGAGGACGCGGTCACCTCCAAAGCGAGTATGACCCCTGTTATCTCATCTTTTCTTTGCTAGCCAATTCTATAGTCGACTGAACTCTTGCGGTCGATTCTTTTGTAGCTCCGCGAGATGTTATTGAACTTCAAGACGATGATGAAAATGAGCCACAAGAACTCGTGGGTAGGAGGAGCAGGGCCTCAGTCAAGAAGGTACCAGCTAGCAAGACGCCCCAGTCGACGCCGGCGACGGAACCAGCTATCCAGCAATCCGGGGACTTCAACCGTGCCTCCGTTACTTTTGCGATTCCCTTGTTGAGTGTTCGTCCTTCGTCGTCGACTGTGCGGGCCCTTCCTCCGTCTGTCCAACTTCACGCCTCAAGCTCTCAAGCTACTGCAACTGATACACCGACTGCACCTCCCACCGCCCATCAAGTCCCAGAAGACCAAGTGAGTGCTGCCAAGGAGGCTATACGCCAGGCTGGCGTTTTGATGGAGCAGATGAAGGTGGTGCGCGAGGCCAGTCAAGTTGCCTATGATGCCAGCTCAGCACTTCAGGCCAATGTCCAGGTTAGCTTACTTCCGACTGAACTCCATCTTGACGCTTGTTCTGTTGGGATATGATATTTAGAAACTGCTGCTTCATCCGCAAGACGTCCGTGGATGAGCGTTTTGGAACCTTAATTGCCCACCTATTGTCAGTTTGCACACCCGGTGGGTGTTTTAATTCTGTTGAGTAGTTTTTCCACTTGAGTCGACTAGGTTGTGCTGATCGAATCTCTGAACCAGTGGGGGCACGCTGAGTGCACCCACTGAGTGTAGTCCCCGAGACCGCCATCGAATGTTTGATTCGGCGGGGGTCTTTTAACAGATCTTTTCCACTCGGGCTAGGCAGATCATGCCGAGTGGAACCTTTACCAGTGGGGGCACGCTGAGTGCACCCACTGGGTGTAGTCCCCGAGACCGTAGTCGACTGCGGGCAGTCGGCTATGGTCTGAGTTTTTTTTTTGACTGGACGGACCAAGTCGATTGAAAGAGTCGGACCGGTGGGGGCACGCTGAGTGCACCCACTGGGTGTAGTCCCCGAGACTATTGGCGAATGTTTGATTCGGCAGTAGTCTTTGTGTCTGCCGACTGACTATCTTCTGAACGCAGAAATCTTGTGATCTTGGAGCCCGGTTTGCCGACTTGGAGAAGAAGCAAACTCAGCTCAATCTTGACCTGGAATTGGATCGAAACAACTTGCAGAAGGCTAAGGATGACACTGCTGGTAAGGAAAGTTTGTCGACCGGTTCTCTTGCCACCTTTTCTCCTCTTTTTTCTGATTTGAATGTTATTCTTTTTAGAAACAATGAGACAAGCTTTGGAGAAGAAGGACCTTGACATTGCGGTTGCGAAGAAAATCGCCGAAGACAAGCTGGCGCTTGCCGACCAAAAGATGGCTTCAGTCGGACAACTGGAGGGAGAGAATGCCAAGCTGAAGGCTGCTCTTGACGAAGCCAACAAAGAAGTGACTCGTCTGAAGAAGGACAAGCGAACCGTGACAGACAAAGTAGAAGACATCACCCGCAGGAGGGACGAGCTGGAGAACTACCTGGGAGGACTCGCCAAAAAATTATTCCTCATGCTTGAAGGTACTTTTCTCTGTGCGATTGGTTTGCTTTCATCGACTCATCATACCGCTGTCGACTCATTATTTCTCTGCGAGTGCAGAATTCTGTCAAGACTTTGAGGAAGAAACTGGGCGAGTCGAGACGAACTTGGACCCTATCAATTCCCCTGTCAACGATGAAGCAGCCATGAATGTGCTCCGACTGGAGTCTCGCCTCGCCAGTGCCTTGGAATATCTTGCTCGACTCAAGGTTGCAGTTTCGCGGATCGACACAGCACTCTGGCCAGGGGACACGCTCCGAAACGATCTTGAGTCTCTGATGACTCGACTTAACGAGATTCCTGGTCGAGTGCAGGAGTGGAAGAAGTCCGCTGCTCGATGCGGTGCTGACGTAGCCTTATCCCTGGTTCGCGTCCACTGCAGGGAAGCCAGAGAAGAGAAGCTAGCGGCAATCAAGGTCGCCAACACCAAGAAACTCGACTTCCAGTCTTTCATGGAGACCTTCATTGCTGCTGCTACTCGAATCGCGGATGGAATTGACCTGGACGAGTTTGTCGAGCCTGCCAGCCCCTCTGCGAAGTGAATGAAACTTTTATGATCTGATTCAATTTGCCTCGGTATGCCGAGTGATTCTGTAACCGTAAAACTCCTTCGAGCCTGATGCCCGAGTACTTTGAGCTCCTTCGTCCGAACTTTTATGATCCGGTTCAATTTGCCTCGGTATGCCGAGTGATTTTGTAACCGTAAAACTTCCTCGGGCCTGATGCCTGAGTACTTTTAAGCTCCTTCGTCCGAACTTTGTTTGCCCTTAAATATGCTTGTTTTTATTTCTGAGTGGAACTTGTATCTTCACTCGGAACAGACGCAGTTCTGAGGATAGGATCGCGGACGACCTACACCTCGTCGTCCTTGCAGATCAGGATGGAGAATGTTTTACACTTAGGCGAGTACAGGACTGCAGCTAAGCCTCCGAGTGAGAGGGTTGCTCATCACTCGGAAGGATTTTTTAAACTTAGGCGAGTACAGGACTGCAGCTAAGCCTCCGAGTGAGAGGGTTGCTCGTCACTCGGTAGGATTTTTTTAAAACTTAGGCGAGTACAGGACTGCAGCTAAGCCCCCGAGTGAGAGGGTTGCTCGTCACTCGGTAGGATTTTTCTAAACTTAGGCGAGTACAGGACTGCAGCTAAGCCCCCGAGTGAGGGGGTTGCTCATCACTCGGTACGATTTTTTTTAAACTTAGGCGAGTACAGGACTGCAGCTAAGCCCCCGAGTGAGAGGGTTGCTCGTCACTCGGTAGGATTTTTTTTAAACTTAGGCGAGTACAGGACTGCAGCTAAGCCTCTGAGTGAGAGGGTTGCTCATCACTCGGTAGGATTTTCTTAAACTTAGGCGAGTACAGGACTGCAGCTAAGCCCCCGAGTGAGAGGGTTGCTCGTCACTCGGTAGGATTTTTTTAAACTTAGGCGAGTACAGGACTGCAGCTAAGCCTCCGAGTGAGAGGGTTGCTCATCACTCGGTAGGATTTTCTTTAAACTTATGCGAGTACGGGACTGCAGCTAAGCCTCCGAGTGAGAGGGTTGCTCATCACTCGGTAGGATTTTCTTTAAACTTAGGCGAGTATAGGACTGCAGCTAAGCCCCCGAGTGAGAGGGTTGCTCATCACTCGGTAGGATTTTACAAACTTAGGCGAATCGGATTCGCGGCTAAGCCACCCACCGGGGGATTTTGGACACATGTATTAGTAACAACAATCATTTAGGAGACTGTAAAATCATGTCTTTGATAAACAAACTGAAAGGTACTCTTTATTACATCTCATCTGTCTGAACACTTAAGTATAAAAACGGCGGAGTAGCTCCGCATTCCAAGCGCGCGGCTCGTCTTTATTATGCTCCACATTGTAGAGGTGATACGCTCCGTTGTGGAGCACCTTGGTGACGATGAAGGGACCTTCCCAAGCGGGGGCAAGTTTGTGAGGCCGTTGCTGGTCCACTCAGAGCGCAAGGTCTCCTTCCTGAAATGCTCGACCCTTCACATTTCTGGCATATAATCGACGAAGGTCTTGCTGATAAATGGTCGATCGGATCAAGGCCATCTCTCTTTCTTCTTCCAAAAGATCAACAGCATCTTCTCGAGCTTGTTCCACTTCAGCTTCTGAAAAAAGTTCTACTCGGGGCGCATTGTGAAGCAAGTCACTCGGCAGCACAGCCTCAGCCCCATAGACCATGAAGAAGGGGGTTCGACCAGTCGACCGATTTGGTGTTGTTCTTAATCCCCAAAGGACTGATGGTAGCTCATCTACCCAAGCGCCGGCCGCATGTTTGAGGTCGCGCATCAATCGAGGTTTCAGACCTTTGAGAATCAAGCCGTTCGCTCTTTCTGCCTGTCCATTCGACTGAGGGTGGGCGACTGAAGCATAGTCGACCCGAGTACCTTGGGATGCACAGAAAGCTCGAAACTCATCAGAATCAAAGTTCGACCCATTATCCGTGATGATGTTGTGTGGGACTCCATATCTAAATGTTAACCCTGTGATGAAGCCGACCGCAGTACTTGCATCCAGGTTTTTGACAGGTTTAGCTTCGATCCACTTGGTGAACTTGTCGACTGCTACAAGCACATGGGTGAAACCACTCCTGCCAGTCTTCAGAGGTCCCACCATATCCAAACCCCAAACAGCGAATGGCCAGACGAGTGGAATGGTCTTCAGGGCTGAAGCGGGTTTGTGGGACATGTTGGAGTAGAACTGACAGCCTTCACATTTGTCAATTATCTCCTTTGCCATCTCATTTGCCCGTGGCCAATAAAACCCTGCTCGATACGCCTTGGCCACGATGGCTCGAGAAGACACATGGTGACCGCAGGTTCCCGAGTGAATATCATCGAGGATCATTCGGCCTTCTTCCGGAGTGATGCATTTCTGAACGACCCCAGTGACACTTTCTCTATAGAGTTGCTCCCCCATTACAGTGAAGGCTTTGGATCGACGGACAATCTGGCGAGCCTCTTCTTCATCCTCTGGAAGCTCTTTCCTGAGAATATATGCAATGTACGGCACTGTCCAATCTGGAATAACACTCAAAACTTCCATGATCAAGTCGACCACAGCTGGGATTTCAACTTCAGTCGGATCAGTGGAACTTTTAGGCTGTGGGGGCTCTTCTGTGAAGGGATCTTCTTGAACTGATGGTGCGTGAATATGCTCCAAAAACACATTGCTGGGAATAGGCTCCCACTTGGATCCTATCTTCGCCAAGTCATCAGCTACTTGATTCTTCAGTCGGGGTATATGGTGGAGCTCTAGCCCCTCAAACTTCTTTTCTAACTTTCTCACCGCATTGCAATAACCAGTCATAGCTTGGCTCCTGACGTCCCACTCCTTCATCACTTGATTAACCACTAAATCTGAGTCACCGTAAACCATTAGGCGGCGGACGCCGAGTGAAATGGCCATTCGCAACCCATACAAGAGTGCTTCATATTCAGCTTCATTGTTGGAGGAATCAAAGTGAATCTAGAGAACATATCTGAGGTTGTCGCCTCGTGGAGATACCAGGACCACTCCAGCGCCTGAACCATTCAACATCTTGGACCCGTCGAAGAACATAGTCCAATGTTCCGACTGTATCTGGGTCGGTAACTGTTGTTCAATCCACTCGACGAGGAAATCTGCTATCGCTTGAGACTTTATCGCTTTCTTTGCCTTGAACTTGATATCCAGCGGAAGGAGTTCAATCGCCCACTTTGCCACTCGGCCAGTTGCATCTCTGTTGTTTAGAAATTCTGACAACGGAGCGTCACTGATGACTGTAATCGAATGATCTGAGAAGTAATGTGCAACCTTCTTCGTGGTCAAGTAGATTCCATAGACAAGCTTCTGATAATGTGGATATCTCTGCTTGGATGGAGTTAAGACTTCAGAAATATAATACACTGGGCGCTGAACCTTGTAGGTTTTACCTTCTTCTTCCCGCTCGACCATGAGTACTGTACTGACAACCTGTCCAGTGGCTGCTATATAAAGCAGTAAAGGCTCTTTGCTGATTGGAGCAGCAAGCACCGGCTGGGTGGAAAGCAGGGCTTTGAGCTCTGCAAACGCTGCATCAGCTTCAGGAGTCCACTCGAACTTATCAGATTTCTTCATCAGTCGGTAAAGAGGCAATGCCTTTTCACCGAGGCGAGAGATGAATCGACTCAAAGTGGACAAACAACCAGTAAGCTTCTGAACGTCGTGTACACGCACAGGGCGTTTCATTCGGAGGATCGCACCCACTTTCTCTGGGTTTGCATCGATCCCATGTTCGGAAACGAGGAAACCGAGTAACTTTCCTCCTGGAACTCCAAATGTACACTTCGACGGATTAAGCTTGATATCATATCTTCTCAAATTGGCAAAGGTTTCGGCAAGGTCAGTCAGCAGGTCGGAACCTTTGCGCGACTTAACCACGATGTCATCCATGTATGCTTCCACATTCCGACTGATTTGAGTTAGCAGACACTTCTGTATCATGCGCATGAATGTGGCACCAGCATTCTTGAGACCAAAGGGCATGGTGACATAGCAAAAGCACCCGAATGGGGTGATAAAAGCTGTTTTTATTTCATCAGGTCCATACAGTCGGATCTGATGGTACCCGGAATATGCATCCAGGAAGGACAATCGCTCACATCCCACAGTCGAGTCGACTATCTGATCGATGCGGGGGAGAGGAAAATGATCTTTCGGGCAGGCCCGATTGATATGCTTGAAATCAATGCACATACGGAGTGAATCGTCCTTCTTGGGAACCATGACAACATTGGCGAGCCACTCGGAGTGGTAAATCTCGCGGATGAACTCAGCTGCCAGAAGCCGAGCCACCTCCTCGCCGATTACCTTTCTCTTCTCCGCAGCGGACCGACGGAGGTGCTCTTTCACGGGTTTTGCCTTTGGATCGACTCGCAAACGGTGCTCAGCCAGCCCCCTGGGTACACCCGGCATGTCAGATGGCTTCCATGCGAAGATGTTCTAGTTCTCACGGAGGAACTGGATGAGCGCTTCTTCCTATTTGCTGTCGAGTGTTGTTGAGATACGAGTCGGTGCAGCACTGGGATCGGTCGGGTGAATGTGAACAGGCTTTGTTTCACCGGACGACTGAAATGCAGACTCGGAAGCAGGCTTCTTAGTGCGCAACAAATCACTCGGATCTGCAGTCTTCTTATACTCTTCCATTTCGATCGCTGCCATCTGTTCATCGGCAATCTTAGAGCCCTTCTGGAGGCACTCTTCAGCTCGTTGCCGATTGCCAGTGACCGTGATCACGCCCTTGGGGCCAGGCATCTTCAGCTTGAGGTACACGTAACATGGTCGAGCCATGAAACGGGCATACGCAGTTCTGCCCAGAATAGCATGATAGGCACTGTGAAAATCCACAACTTCAAATGTCAGCTTCTCTTTGCGGTAATTCTTTGAGTCACCGAAAACCACGTCAAGAGTGATCTGTCTGAGTGAATCAGCTTTCTTCCCTGGAATGACACCATGGAACCGCATGTTGCTCTCACTGAGCCTGGACATCGGAATGCTCATCCCACGAAGAGTCTCTGCATACAAAATGTTCAAGCCGCTGCCACCATCCATCAAGACTTTGGTCAGTCGGGTGCCCCCAACGACCGGGTCGACCACCAACGCTTGCCTCCCGGGGGTGGCGACGTGCGGTGGGTGGTCAGATTGGTCGAATGTGATGGGAGTCTTTGACCTTTTCAAATATGTCGTCGTTGCCGGAGCAACCATGTTTACCTCTCTGTTGATGACTTTCAGTCGACTTTTACTCTCAATGTCAGCAAAAATCATCAAAGTGGAATTGACGTTAGGGAAACCGTCATCATCTTCTTCCTGATCACCATCCTTGTCAGCCTCTTTTTCCTTTTCATTGGGCTGTTTCTCTCGGAACTGCTGGATCAGGAGTCGACACTGTCGAGTGGTGTGTTTGGGATAAATCAGATTTCTCTCTTCATCCTTCTTGGTGTGAATGTGACATGGCAAGTCCAACACATCGTTCCCAGCCTGATCTTTCACCTTCTTGGGGATCCAGGGTTCCTTGGGCTTTCCTTTGAATTTCCCTTGAGTTACAACTGCAGCTTCACCTGGACCTGCTGGCTCGGCTTTGCGTTTCTGCTTCCGACCCACTCCGGTGTCTTGGGCGACTGGCTTGCCCTTCCCACTGCGGAGTCGGTCCTCTTCTTCACCATTAGCATACCGGGTGGCTATTTCCATCATTCGGGTCAGAGACATATCTCCTGTCCGACCGAATTTCAAGTTAAGCTCCCGATACCGAACGCCTTCCTTGAAGGCACAAACTGCTTGGTGTTGGGATACATTCTCTACTGTGTGGTGTAATGTGGTCCATCTTTGGATGTAATCCCTCAGAGTTTCATTCGGCTTCTGTACGCAATGTTGCAATTCTGTCAACCCCGCAGGTCGTTTGCATGTTCCCTCAAATGTCCTGACAAACACTCGGGCTAACTCCTCCCAGCTGAATATACTGCCTGGAGCCAACTGATTCAGCCATGCTCTGGCCGATCCCTCCAGCATGAGAGGAAGGTGTTTCATAGCTACCTCATCATTTCCACCACCGATCTGGACAACCACTCGGTAATCTTCCAGCCAAGTATCAGGCTTCGACTCACCGGTGAACTTACTAACCCCAGTCGCCAACCTGAAGTTGGGGGGGATCTCAGCGGCTCTGATAGCTCTGCTAAAACACTCGGGACCCGAAACATGAATCCTGCTTCCACTCGGGCGATCCCTGCCTTGCCCCTCTCTGTGTGCTCGGTTCCTGTCGACCAAACCTTGCACTAAAATTGACCTCGCATCAAACCCTGGCTCCCTTGGGTCGACCGGCGTCCTCCGCCCTCCGCTGTACGTGCACCTGTCATCATAGTGCCGGGGCACATATGATCCGCTTCTCGGAGGGGGTGTAGGCGCTCGACGGCGGTCATCACGGCCGAGTCGATGATCGTACTGCTCGTGGATCCGACCCAAATGCTGATCCTGGCGATGCACCCGCCCTTCACGCCGCGGAGGCGATCTTGGGCTATGAGCCGACTGAACTGTGTCAGCCACCACAGATCTGCTATGGATCCTGTCACGCGACTGTGATACTGCAGTGTTTTGGTCTCCTGTCGCCCGGAGCAGAGCCCGGATCTGCATCAAACCTCGTCCAGCTTCTGACTGGGATGGCTGGATGGATTCTGCTATACGAGCTGCGGCTGCAAGATTCTGAATCAGAGTGCGGTATACCTGAGGTTTAAGAGGGAACAATTGCTGCCGTCGACTGGACTCAGGAATCCGCTGCCGAGCACGTTCGTCGATTGCATGCTGAAGATTTTCCAGTCGAGTGCGTTCAGCCAAAGTGGCCAAGCGCGCTGCCTCCAAGGCCCAGGCCTCAGAGGTCTCTCCGACGATGGGCGTGTGGAGTGCTTCCTTGTTACGGCGGTGAAGTTCCTCCCTCCGCTGTGAAGAGAGGGTTTCGGGGTGGTATTCCTCGTGAACACGCGACGGATCGCCACCGCCGTCGCCACCTCCGTTGCGACGCATGCCAGGTGGGCTATGCGGCGTGTCGACCATCAGGACCTCCGCCGTAGGATCGCTACTGTCGCACTCGGACAGAGTCTCGACGAAGCCAGTCAACAGATCGAACAGGCCGTAGAGAGATTCATCGGGCTCGATTGCCGCGACTTGAGGGGTGGCCGATTGACGTGCCACTGCATGCTTCACCCACCGCTGAAGCCGCGATCGACCGGACCGCTTGCGACGGTGAACAGCGGGGAACGAAGACGCCGTAGGAAACGACTGATATTGGGTCGACGGCTGCCGCAGAAGGACGCCGGGGACACATGCGCGAAAATGCGTCGCCCCGCGGATGGGGAACGCCTCGACGTCGAGGGGGGCCTCCTGGAGCCAGGCGGAGTCGTCAGCGATGAAGACGAGCGCGCCGAGACGGATCTCGTGGCTGTCAGCCAAACCTCCACCCGAAACCATGATGATGGGAATCGGAAAAAATCGTAACCTCACCGGAAAGTCGCTAAGACACCTGCCCCACGGTGGGCGCCAACTGTCGAGGTTCTAAGTCTGACAGTAGAATGGGGGGTAGGTATGAGGAGGCAAGATCCTAGCTACGGCGAGGTTGTGCACGCAAGATTTACGAGTTCAGGCCCTTCTCGGAGGAAGTAACAACCCTACGTCTCGGTGCCCGGAGGCTCGGTCGATTGACTTATGCGCGAAGTTACCGGGGGTGCGAACCCTTGTGCCTGAGGAGGGGGGTGGCTTATATAGAGTGCGCCAAGACCCCAACCGTCCCATGTTACAAGGGTTTCAATGTCTATAAAGACAGGACGTTACTGATAACGCCAGCAATAAAGGCAAATAAATGATCATTAAGACTACGAAGTGAACGCCTGACCCTTGCCATCCTGAGTGACCTTAGATCTTCTGTCTTCCGAGTGGTTTCTGGTGCGGTCGAGTGAGTACACCCCGGTCAAATGGAATTGGGTTATCCGAGTGAACTGTTGGTCGAGTGGGTTGCACCCTGTGGCGATTTCAGTCGGTAGATGGTGCTATCCTTTGAATGTCCTTGTCCTTAGGGCAGTGTCCTCGGGTAAGGGTGTCTAGGTCAGGCCTATTACCCTACCCTAGGTACATGTCTTCGTCAATAGGTTTTGTTTTTCTTTTGCTTTTCCAAACAGCATCAATTCACTCTTATGGAAATTAATTTTGAGTCCAGACATTTGTTCAAAAGCTCCCAACACAAATTTCAGATTTTGCACACTTTCCACTTCATCTTTAATCAAAAAAATTGTGTCATCTGCATATTGAAGCATATTCACCCCTTTATTTTCCCCATTACCAAGAACCCCTTTAATCAAATCATTTTCTAGAGCATTATTCATTAGTATAGCCAATGCATCTGCAGCAAGATCAAAGAGTAGAGGAGACATAACATCTCCTTGTCTGAGGCCCTTGAAGGTTTTAAAGTATGGTCCAATTTCATCATTTACTTTCACCCCAACATGCCCTCCTCTCATAGTTTCCATTACCCAGTCACACCATTTATCAGGAAAACCTTTAGCTTTTAACATCTGAATTACAAAGGGCCACTTGATTTTGTCATATGCCTTTTCAAAGTCTACCTTAAAAATCAGAGCATCTTGCTTTTTGCTATGAAAAGTGTTCAGGGCTTCATGTAGTATCACCACCCCTTCCATGATATATCTTCCTTTAATAAATGCTGTTTGGGTTTTGGAAATAACACGGGACACACACATTGTTAACCTATTCATCAACACTTTTGTAATGATTTTGAAGCTAACATTCAGCAAGCAAATTGGTCTAAATTTTTGAATTTGTTTGGCATCTGTAGTTTTCGGTACTAATGTGATGATGCCATAATTCAACCTGGCAATGTTAATTTTTCCTCTAGCAAATTCTTCTATCAGAGCCTTGAGGTCCCATTTTACCCAATCCCAGAATTCCTGGTAGAAGTCTGCTGGGAACCCATCTGGCCCAGGGCTTTTATTCTTTTTCATCCCAAACACCACCTCCTTGATTTCTTCTAGTGAGAAGGGGCTCATCAGCCTTTCCTTGTCCTCCTCACTAATCTTGTTAGTTTCCACGTTTCTCATTGAGATCTAGGCTTCTTCAGGGTGCCCAAACAAATTTTTGTAGAAGTTAGTAATATATTTCATCAGTTCCTCCTCTCCCTCAATCACTCCTTCTTCTTGCTCTAGAGATATTATTCTATTTTTCCTTCTTCTCCCATTAACCTTAGCATGGTAGTATCTTGTATTTCCATCCCCCTGTATGATCTCCTTTTCCTTATATCTTTGTATTATTTTAATCTCTTCCTGCATCATCACCGTTTTCAATTGTTCTCTCAATTCTTTTTGCTCTTTTCTGTCAACCACAGTAATCCCCCTAATTTCAGCATTTTTATCTATTTCATCTAATCTTTTGACAATGTCAATTTTTATCTTTCTGTACCAAGCATCAACATTCCTATTCCATCCTTTTGCCTTTTTCCTCAGATTTCTCATCCTGAGCTGCCATCTTTCTAATATATCTCCATAGTATCTTTCATTCCAAGTTTTCTGTATTAGTTCTTTAGATCCCTCCCTCAAGGCCCAAGCATTTTCATATCTAAATATTATTTTTTTGGTGTTCCTCTCCTGTATCCACATATAGAGGTGTATGATCTGACACCTCCCTGGCAAAAGCTTGAAGGATAGTTAGAGGATATTTCTCTACCCATACTGGGCATATTAAAACCCTATCTAATTTCTCAAAGGTTGGATCAGCCAGATTATTAGCCTAAGTAAATTGTCTTCCATTCAAGGGAAGCTCCCTCAACCTAGCCTGCTCAATGATTGCGTTGAACATAAATGTCCATTGTTCATTATGCATAGGTTTATTTTTTTCCTTTTCATTTCTTATAATATTGAAATCTCCCCCTACCAAACAAGGCAATGGGTTGTCATGGTAAACTCTGGCTAATTCTGCCAGGAAGCATGCTTTTCCCTCAATCTATGCATCTCCATATACAGTAATTAGGTTCCAATGCATTTTGATAATTTTGTCATATAACATCATCCTCACAAAGTAGATCCCTTTCTCAGTGTGCTCTACATTAAACCTATCTTGATTTATCCCCATCAGAATCCCTCCTGACATTCCCCTAGGCACATTCCAACACCATTCAAAATTTCTCCCCCACACAAATTATGTAATTCATTTTTTGAAAACTTTTGTTTAATAGTTTCAGAAATCCCTATGAAGTCTAGTTTGTGATCCACAATCAGTTCTCTATCATGTATCTTTTTATGATCCTGCCCCAAGCCTCTTACATTCCAAAAAATTCCTTTCATTCTTCCTTATTTTTTATTATCCTATTTGAAAATAATTCAATCTAACTCCCTCCTATCTTTTTAACCCTTGCTCTCTTTTTCTTCTTCTGAGCACACCAATCCCAATAGATTGCTTCACACAGCTTGATACTGGTGAGCTATTCTTCTTCTTCCTTTTTTTTCCTGAGAACATATTTATCAGTTTCACAAATTGCTGTTCTTCCAATTCTGCATCAGAATGTTCTAGGTCTGAACAAATATCATCTAAATCAACATCTCCAGTGTGTATATGCACTAGTGTGTTGTTTTTTCCTTCTACCTTGTCACTACTCTTTTCCTCCTTTTTCTTATTTTCCATCAGATTTTGAAAATAGATCTCTCTTCTTGCTATCTCCATTTTTCTAATGATCTCTAAGTTTTTATCTATCATTTCAATAGAGCATCCCAAATCAATTCCAACCAGAGAACTAATATGTAATAATGAGGAATTTGCACAGCTTAGTTCAGAATTCTTACCATAATTATCCCTTTCTTCAGCCCTCATCTTTGCCATGTCCTGCACTTTCTGGTCTTCTTTCCCCCTGTTCCTCAGACTTCTCTTCAGTTCAAATTCTTTGTCCTCATCATTCCTCTCTATCACCTCCACCCCATGCAAATCTGCCAATCTTTCTCCCAAAGTACCCACTGATTCTTGACTAGCATTGTAATCAGTAGGTTCATTATATTTCCCAGACCCTGTTTCCTCTTTCTTTTCTTGAGTTTCTTTTTCAAAGTCTTCCACCTCTAGATTAGCCAGCTCCATCTCATATTGCTCTCTGTTTGCAGCCTCCTGTTTCAACTTCAATATATCTTCTCTTTGTTTTTCAATCAAGCCCTCTAGACTTTTCTGTGTGCTCTCCAGGTCTTTTATTCTCTTATCAGCCTTGTTCCACAAAGCACTTTGTCTGGCTTTTTCCTCCTCCAAATTCTGAATTTTCCTGAACATGATATCCATTTCTTTCTGCATCTTTCCTCTCTCAGCAGTCATACTCTTGTCCAAGTGCCCAATGATTTCCTCAATTGAGCTTTTCATCATTTTATTCTTTCTATCAATCTCTTCAATTTGTTTCAAGGATAGGCTGCCCAGAGCCATTCCTTTTCTATCAGTTGCATTTAGCTTTGCTCTTTTCCTATTTTCCTCCTCTCCATCCCCAACTTCCATATCAGACACAACTTCAGATTTTCTTTTTTCCTCCTTATACCAGCCCATCTCAGTCACCTTATCTAGCTCTGCCCCAATTCTGAACATTAGCAGGTCTGGAGAAGTAATTTCCACCTGGGCAGGGATCTTGCCCACATCTCTCACCCCACACTTCACTTTCACTTTTTCTTCATTGATAGTGTCCATATCAATTTCCAAAATAGGCCCCACAGCAGCAGCCACTTCACACATACCAAAAACATGTCTGAAGCAATCTAGTACTTTCTCAAATTTCACCCAGGCAGTATGCTTCTTACCAATTGCCAAATGATCAAGAGACCAGGGCTGAACCTTTATGATGACACAAGTTCCTAATAAATTGAAGTCATTGAACTTTGCCAACTCCGCCAACTTTGCTTTGTTGGGGAATCTCATCATGTAACAGTTCTTTCCATATTCCTTTACTCTCCATTGCCATCCCCAATCAAACATTTCATTTAGAGCCTTTATCAGTTCAATTTCATTTATCTGTCCATCTCTAATGATCACCACTCCTAAGGGATTTGTATGCTCTGCAATCAAAACATCCTTGTAGCTCTGCACCAACAGCACTCCTAGCCCTTTTGCAGCATACCCAACATATTTGGGCACTGGTTTCATTTGTTTCAACATGTTGCAATCTCCAGTGATGTGGTTATCCCTACCATAGATCAAACAATGCCCCACTTTGCAATCTCTAGTAAGATGTCTAGGATCTTTGCATTTTCCACAGACCTGTCTATTGAACCTATCACTTCTACTTCTGTCATCACTAATTTTTTGTTGCCAAGTCCCACTGCTCATCTGATTCCTGAAGCTATTGCCAGAGCTATTCCCATTGCCTTTTGCTCTCTTCAGCATATTTTCTTCACCGGCATCAGTGTCCTTGACTGTTTCTTTTTGCATAGCTCATCACTTATTTATTTTTCCCACTATCTCCCACAGGCATCCCACTCTTGCTGATCCCTTGCACTAATTGTGAAAGTAAGGCGCTCAAGATCTGTTGTTGCTGACTGGGGTTAATGTTTCCTTCTTCTTTCTCACCGCAATCTCTCTGTTCCTCCCCAGCCTCATCCCCTTTCCCAGCTTCTTCCTTTCTGTCTCCACTGTCTTTTCTTCCTTCTTTGATCTGCCAAACCTTGCTCCCCCCTGATTCATCATTGGGAGCATCTGAGCTTTCAATCCCTCTCCCAATGCTGAACCCAAAGCCCGAACGACCCCCTCCTCTGCCATGAAAGTCAAAGGAATTTTCAGAAGAATTGGATCTGCTTCTATCTCCTCCACCAAATTGCCCTATCTTTCTCTCATCAAAATCTCCAAATCTTCCCCCTCTGTTGGTTCTTCCCCCACCAAAGCCTCTCCCGAAGTTTCCAGCCATGCTCTCTTCTTCTCCTCTCGGCGGCTGGGGGGTAAACCCTAGAGTTAGGTCACTTCTCTCTTTCTCTCCGTGTATCTGCCTTTTTATAGGCTCACCCCACTCCTCTTGGACTTGGGCTTTCTCTCTGTCTGGGCTTTCCAGAGCCCAGCAGGCCAAGTCCAAGTCCATGTCAGTCTGCACCTTTCTACCAACCGGGCCCCAAACCTGGTCACCCATTCTTCTTCTGTTTTTTCTTTATCTTTTTCTTTTTCCCCATCCTCCTCCCCCTTTTTTATATGGGGTGTAATCGGAGTTTTTCTAATGAATAATTCACCAAAATCAAGGTCTTCTTCATCATACCATATATCAATGGGCTGGAAATTTCCATGCCTCATGAGCATTTGAACAGTTCTAGCTTCAAACACTCCCCCTATCCTCAAAATCCCACCCTGTGTTTTTTTTATTGTTATTAATCTCAGCTTTTTCTTCATTTCTGAACTCTTTTTCTCCATTTTCGTCATTTTGGAGTTTGTGAATTTTCCTATTACGCTTCTCCTTTTTTCCAATCCTCTCTGTTCTTCCCAATTTTCCCTCAATAATCTCATCTACATCAATCGACGCAGTAGAGATCAGGTACTTCGATCCGCACATACCTGAAGAGGTCGGAGAAGAAATCCCCTCCCCCTCCTCATCGGAGACCTCCCCGGCTAGCAGCCAGAAGCGACTGCCGGCCGCTGAAGCCCCTACTGGAGGCGAGAAAGGGCGCGGAGGCGCGGCGAGCGCCTGGGGAAGCGCGGAGAGCGCCTCGGCATTTCCGTCACCGCCCTCTTCTGCTTCCTCCTCGGCGTCGCCATCTCCTCGTCGTCCTCCTCGATCACAATCGGCGCCAACCGCAAGCCTGGTACCGGATGCCCCATCACCACCTCCATCGGCGGCGGAAGCTGCGGCTGGATCTGGCTGTAGCGGAGGGATCTGAAGACCCTCCACTTGTGCCTCTGCTCCTGGATCGGGGATTCCGCCTCGAGCATCGCCCAAAGCAGAACCCCCATCGCCGGCTGCCTGTCGAAGTTGGGGAAGCAGCGCTAGATCTCTTCTTCGTTGAGCTTGTTGCGCACCATCCCCGCTGCGTCGTTGAGCATCTTCGCCTTCGGGAACCACCTGTCGATCTCCCTCAGCCGTCCCATCCGCACCTCGTCGCCATCGACGAGCGCCCACATCTGCTGCTCGCGGGTCATCATCGAACCCTAGCTCGCGGTGTGGTGGAGCGGGGGAGAGCGGAGCGCGAGAGAGCGGGTCGTGCGGAGAGCGAGGAGGGGAAATGCGAGGAGTCGGGGCAGTCGTGGGGATAAAATATCCCCTCCGCTCCCCTCGGCCGCCATTACTCACCTCGGGGCTCGCAACGTGACCAAGCCGCCTCCCGTGCGCCGCGATTTTTGCAATATGACACGGAAACTATACCACACGACCAGCAGTGAAGCCCGCGTCATCGCTCCAGCCACGCGCGTCCACCGTCACCTCGTCGGCGTTGAGGAGGACCAACCGTCTCCCTCGCCGGAGAAGAAAACCCGGTCGGAATTCCAGCAGCGAAGCCCCTAGGTCGGGGACGAACACGCATGGGAGCCGTGCGTCGCACGAGAAACGTGCGTCGCACTCCATCCGGGTGGCCCGCGCATGAGGATTTGTTTTACAAAACCCCCTCATATTTTATTTAACCATGTAGGAAAACTCCACAAATTAGAAAAAAATGCATGATGTAGGTTCGAACCTGAGACCACATGATGCCGAGGTCGAACTCTATTTATTAATTTGCTATATGCATAAACTAACTTTGGAGCACGGACACATTGTGTCTTTTTTTGAAGTTCAAAAAGGAAACGTATTTTTACAGCTAAAAAAATTCTGATATCTTTTGTACATGCACACACATAGAAGTGTAATATATTTGTGTGAATTTTCATCAAAATCTATGTTTGTACGTTGATAAAATAGGCAAATACATGCAAACATCAGCTTGTATTGTTTACCGGAATTTTGTCTTTTTTTTGTAGGGTATAATATAACATAATTTCGAATGAAATTTGGAAGTCACTTAGAGCACATGCATACGTTTTTGTGTGAAAACAATCAACTCTTTTTGAAACTCACTTAGAGAACTTAGTGCCAGTTTTTAGCTTTTAAAAAAAAGCATGCTTAGTGGCCACCGTGCTCCAAAAATCCGCTTTGGTTGCTATGTACCTCTTCAAGCGATTTTTATTTATATATGGCACTTATATGGACCCACACAAGTTTAATATTTATTTTTCAAGTTCTTTATTTTTAGTTTTCATATTATTTTACCATTCAAAGAACTGTAAGAAAAAATTACAACTGCCCTAAACTAAAAAAAAGTGTTAGTGCATTTGAAAAATGTTCAAAGAGTTTTCAGAAAATGTTTCACATGTATTAAAAATTATAACGTGTTTTTGAAAAATATTTGTCTTGCATTAAAAAATTGGCAATGTGTATTTCAAAAAAAGTTCTATGTGTACTAAAAAATAATTCTAACACTTTTCGAATAATTGTATTAAAAAGTTCAACACAATACATCTTAATGCATGTTGAATAGTTTACAAAATACAACTTTGTCAACTTGTTAATAATTGGCTATTTTAGAAATACAATGAAGATAAACAATTATAGTGTGTGCTTTTTGTACAGAATGAACATACATAAATTGACACACTAATTTCTAATACAGGTTGAACTATTTCAATCCCCATAAATTTTTTGAAAATTTTCTTGTCTACCTCTTGAGAGTATGCAATAACTAAAATATAAAAAATATTTAAAATAAGAAATAATTCATATTGCTTCTTTATATTGTAAAATTTACGTGCCATGAAACTAAACAGGAACTTGTAAAAAATAAAAAGTAAAACCGTCGATAATGCATTAGGAAAAGTGCATAGCGCTACGTGGAATGTGTCTACATAGCTGTCTAGCTTTTTTTTTGAGACAACATAGCTTTCTAGCTAATAGGTGAACGCATATCTTATTTCGACCCACTGGACAGATCGAGCCGTATTTGGCCAGGAGTTGCCAGGTTCGAAACATCTCCAATATGATCTTTTTCCATGTTATTTCTCGCTAGCATACACTATATTTCAGGTGTTTCCTATGTGATTAAATAAAATACGAGTGGGTTTCTGTAAAAAAAATCCTCACCTACAGAGCACCCAACACTTTCCCACTCTCAGCCACTGACAGGGGGGTCACCGCCACGCTGGCAAGCCACAAGGGCTGGCCGGACGTCCGGATATAGATGGAGGCATCGTATTTGCACGGACGGACAAGTTTGAGCATCAGTTTTGTGTATTTTGCAACTTTAGGCACAAAACTAATCGTGCAAGACAAGTTGAGGCACCTCTAGTGTATTTAACTCTTTATAATTACATGCAACATTAGGTTAAGAAATAGAGAAAAGTATACTTTTCCTCCCCCAACTCTTACTGAAGTCTAGATTTGGTCCCTCAACTTCTAAACCGTACAACTTGCACCCCAAACTACCAAAACCGGACAAAGTAGGTCTCAGTTTTGACCGGTTTTTGTCCTGACTCACCCCGGTTTTGACCGGTGCTGACTCAAATTCGCGTATTTTCATGTCCATGAACTTTTTGAAATTCACATACTCTTTTCAATTCACGTAGTTTTTACAAGGTCAAGTATATTTTTCAAAAACAAACATATATTTTTCAAATCTATGAACTATTTTGAAATTTTGTACTTCTTCAAATATGTTTTTTTAATTTGCGTACTTTTTTCAAATCCGCATATTTTTTCCAAGTTCGTGTAATTTTATCAAATCCAAGTATTTTTTTCAAATCCATGAAGTGTTTTTGAAATCCATGAAAAAGTGCATCAATTTTTTTAAAAATACTTGAATTTGAAAAAACTACATGAACTTTAAAAACATACATGGATTTGAAAAAAAGTACGTGAACTTGGAAAAAGAACGTGGATTTGAAAAAAGTACACAAATTTTTAAAAAGTTTATGTATATGAAAAATACCTGAATTTGAAAACATTAAGCGGACTTGGAAAATGTACACGAATTTGAGTCGGCACGGTTAAAACCGGTCAAAACCGTGACCAGGGATGAACCTTGTCCAGTTTCAATAGTTAAGGGTGCAAGTTGTTCGGTTTTGGAATTAAGGGTGCAAGTTGTTCGGTTTTGGAGTTGATGGACCAAATCTAGGCTCCGCCAAGAATTGAGTGACGAAAAGTATAATTTTCTGTAAGAAATATAAGGGTGTGTCTCCATACAAGCTCTGGGGATGTTTTTTTTTTGCCCCTTTGGAATTTCGGATTGCACTGAAATTCTAAGCACTGTTGGGCCTCACTTAGTAGGAATGTTCGAATCAGTCGTTTTCATTTAGCTTGGCTCCGGAACCATGTGTGGCCGTCACCTACACGGCTTGGGAAGTAGGAGAGACAGACGACTGCGACTTGTGATTTGCGTTGGAATTTTATCGAAGAAGAGAGAATGATGCAGTACAGTAGAGATAATTATTTCCCTCAGTTAAGAACCAAGGTTATCAATCTTGTAGGAGAATGACGCAACACCTCGTTAGCAGTACATACACACAAAATAACAAATACTTGCACCCAACGCAAACAAGGGGTTGTCAATCCCTCGGCAGTTAATTGCAAAGATCAAATATCGTAGTGATAGATAGATAGCACAAAAATACAAAATAAAATAAAGTAAATAAAATTGCAGAAAGGTATTTTTGGATTTTAATATATGATAAAAGTAGACCCGGGGACTATAGTTTTCACTAGAGTCTTCTCTCTTGAAAATAGCATACGGTGGGTAAAAAAATTACTGTTGGGCAATTGATAGAAAAGCAAATAATCATGATGATATCCAGGGCAATGATCATGTATACATGCATCACATCCTATTTAGCCTCCTCATAAAATGTTCAATTTGTTATTTATAGTACATGACTAAGAACTTGTAGCGTTGTTGCAGTTAATTATAGCTTGTGATGTTCCTGAATTTGGTTGTTGTCTCAGTAGCAATTAATTTATTTGCACATTAATTTTTTTGAAAACATATGTCATAATTAACATGCTTCTTCAGTTTTTTAAAATACGTATGTGGTGATTTTCTATGTTGCTAGTAACCCATCTTTCCTACAATTGTAACTGATTTAGTTTTAAATATTATAGGATGAATGAAAATGTTCTCGCTACCAGAAACTCGAATAATTCTGTGAGCCGGATTGTTTTCCTGTCGGGCCAGCAACCAACTCTCAAGAGAATACAACATTTTCCTGTGGGCTGGCTAGATACCGACAGAAATAAGCATTTTGGCGCGAGGCCCATTGCCAAGAAACAGTATCGCGCCAATATTTCAGCCCGCCAACCTATTTACGCGCCGATGCCCACTCGAGATATAAAATCCTTCTCGTAAAATTCCCCAATCCAACCCTAACCTCTCGCCCTGCCGCCTGCGCCGCCAAATCCATCGCCGCCTCCGACCTCGCGATGCCGCCGACCACCGTCCCCAACACCTGCGCTCCGAAGCTTCCCGACCACTATCCCAATCTCGTCCGGGCGCCGACCCTACTGCAGCCTCCACCTCCCACTCCGTCACACCCGCAAGATCTGCTGCAGGCTCCTTCACATCGACACCAAGCTGCGCCATCCATTGCCTGCTCCGACCACGAACCGCCTCTCCTCCACCATGTCCTTCTTGGCGACCATCGCCCCATCCATCTACGGGACCTTCCCCAGATCTCTGCACGGTGATGTCTCCTCCAAACCGATTACTCGGTACGGTACAAGTGTGGTCTCCTAACTCCAGTGTATTTGGATGCTAATCTATTCTTGCTCTTGATTTCTACTTCATATATGAAATTTCTTGTTTGATTTTTTGCCAGATCCAAGTCTGCAGCAGATCTTGGTTTCTACTTCATATAAGAACACGGTACAAGTTTCATCTTGATAAAGACATCACTACTTTAGTAGGAATCTAATTTCTCTTCATTTTGCAGGTTCTGTACTGAAACTGTTTTTTGTCTCTGTTGGAAAATTGGTGCGCATGGAATTAGATCTAATTTTCTCTCAGTCCTTAGACTTGATGCTGCTTCGGTACTAGTATCTCTGAAACTATTTGTAATGCCAATTTGGGAAACTTTGGTAGTAGTATCTCTTCGCATTTGTTTGAGCCCTTTCCATTTCCTTTTCTATCATGCATAACTCCTGCCACTTTTACTAAAGCATCAAGTATATTTTGCTAGGAAAAATGGATATGCTGAAAAGCAAAGTTTTATCATGAATAATGTGCGCTCAAGTTTTTCATATATACTAGAGTACCATGTTATGCCTGGTATATTGTAGATCATCTGATCTGTGTTGACCCAGTAGCCGTATGTTGGTTCAGTCTAAATCTTACTTCATTGGTTATTTGCTGATTGTACTAGCCAAATGAAGAAAAATAATGAGCTTTTTTTGTGTTCTTCCATTGCAGAACCAACTTGCGTGAAAGTATTGTTGCTACATCACAATTATGTTGAAACTCACTGTTTCAGCGCACACATCCTCTTGAGGTTTGGTACTACTATTTTCACGAAGGTACATTTACCCTACACTTCTTAGCATACAGTTTTTTGGTTATGCGACATTGAGGAGCTGTACTTAGCAGTATTGACATGTCCATTGTAGTTTGAGCTTAACTTGCAAGGAGCCTCTAATGTCTTGGCTAGTCAGGTTGATTTTAATTGTTCTGTCAAACTAATTCAGAACCATATGCCTAGGTTGTTAGTTGAAAGGTTTTTGTCAGTTGTATTATGTATCAAATCTGAGACAGGGTCTTGGAAAAAACCACTCAATTATTTTGCCTCAGTAGCTGTAGAATTGGGTAACTTTGCTTCGACAAAAACAAGTTAAGAGCAATGAAGAAACTAAGGTGCCAAATATGTTATGCTGATTATATGATTTATATCTTGTGATATTGTTCCTGCTTCTTGCATCTGTATAACTTACATATAAATTACCTGTGACAAATTGGCTCGACCCATTTCACCGTTTATTACCACTGCTCTGTTCTTACTTTATAACTGTTGGGATATCCTCCTCATGTGGGCTATGAGGAGATGACCATTTGAGGCCTTTTAGGCAGCCCAAAGAGATGCAGAAGCCCACTACCCATTAGGGTTATGACCTAGGGTCATTTTGGACTTTGCACATGAGAGAATGGGGATGCTTTACCCTCCATCCAGCAGCCACCATCAAGTGTGACAAAAATCAGTTCATCCTCCAAGAGAGAAGAAAAGAGAAAACCAAGAGAGCAAGGGAAGAAGAGGAAGATTGAAGGAAGAAGAAAAGGGAGCTCCTCCCAAGGTTGTGATGGTCCAGATCCACTACCTTGTCTCCTTCAAGTTTCGGTTCCACCATCTTTGGTGAGATTGTTCCAATCCCTAGTTCTTGAGCCCCAAATCTTGTTGTGTTCATCCAAGATTCAGAAATCTTGATGTATGAGATCCTCTAGTGCTGTCTAGAGAAGAACTTGGTGTATCCCACATTTGATAATAGTGGAAGAGGATTTGGGTGGCTTCGGCCCGTGGTTTTTCCCCTCAAGTTGAGGGGTTTTCCACGTAAAATCTGGTGTCTCCTTGTTGATGCTTGCTGCTGTCCAGAAAACTTACTCCTACCACAAGACACTAGGCTGAGGAGTGTCTTGCCTGCTGAGTAACATATTTGGCCTCCATATATGTTGTTGCATATGTTTCCTTCTGTGCTAAGTAACGATCCTTGAGTTAGTACATGGTGTGATGCTGAGATTACTTGTTTCCGCTGCAGTTATCAGTTAACCACAAGTGCATTTGTGTGCTAATTCCCAACAGAGTGGCATCAGAGCCTTAGTTGCTTAGAGGTTGCAAATCCCAGTTGCTTGATTGTTGCTGGAAGTGCTACTCACAATGGCTTTGGAAGAAAGCACTACTACAAGTGGCATGATAAAAATTGATTCTTCCAATTACTCATTATGGAAGCCCATGATGGAAGACATCCTTTATTGCAAGGATTTGTATGAGCCAATTGTGAAAGACAAGATACCCACCGGTGTCACGGAAGAAGAATGGATAGTGTTGCACAAAAAGGCAGTAGGTCTGATTCGGTTGTACATCAACCACAATATTTTCCACCATGTTGCAAATGACACAAATGCTTATGAGATGTGGCAGAAGTTGGAGTCTATGTATGAGAGGAAGACATCAATGAACAAAGCCTCGATGATCAAAAGACTTGCAAAGCTTGAGTACCGAGATGGCACAAGTGTGATTGAGCACTTAAATGTCTTTCAATGCCATATAAATCAACTTTCAACCATGAAGATCAACTTTGAAGATGAGGTGCAAGCATTGTTGCTGCTGAGTTCCATGCCTGATAGTTGGAACACGCTTGTTGTGTAACTTAGCAATTCAGCTCCGGATGGGAAGCTGACTTTGGAGATGGTGAAGAGCAGTATGCTGAATGAAGAAGCCAGAAAGAAGGAAAAGGGTGATGCCTCTTCTTCTGATGCGTATGTGGCTGAAACCCATGGGAAGAATGAGAACCGTGGACGCAGCAATACAAGATTTCAGCAAGGCAAAAATAAATCCAGGGGGAGATCAAAGTTAAAACAGAGAAAAGATATTACTTGCTTTCATTGTGGCAATCCGGGACACATAAAGAGCGAGTGTAGGAAGTACAAAAGAGAGCTTGCAAAGGGGAAACCCACAAAGAAAACCGAGCAAAAGACTGAGAGCAGTTCAGCCATGACTGCAACAGATGAGGACTATATAGTCATTGAAGATGAAGATTGCTATAGTGATGTTCGTGATGATGCCATGAGTTGGGTTGTGGATTCAGGTGCGTCCTTCCACATCACATCACACAAGGAGTATTTCACATCTTACACTAGTGGTGTTACTGGCCAAGTGAGGATGGGAAATAATGGTTCGCCAGCAATTGTTGGCAAGGGCTCTATATGCATTGAAGAAAACACAGGTTGCAGATTGGTGCTCGATGATGTGAGGCATGTTCCCGATATAAGGCTGAATTTGTTGTCAGTAGGCAAGCTTGATGACATCAAACATTCTAGTTATTTTGGTGAAGGAAAGTGGAAGCTCACCAAAGGCTCTTTGATTGTGGCTCGAGGAAGTAAGCAAGGTAATCTCTATGTGACTAAAACCAAGTTGTGCAATGAGGTGTTGAACATTGCTGAAAAAGACACTTCGGTTGAATTGTGGCACAAGAGGCTTGGGCATATGAGTGAGAAGGACATGCATGCTCTTGCTCGCATGGAGTACCTCCCTGAGTTGGAAGGTATATCCTTGAAACCCTGTGCACATTGTTTTGCTGGCAAACAACATAGGGTTGCATTTCGTACACTCCCTCCACATCGTGCAGAAAATGTTCTTGATATTGTGCACACTGATGTTTGCTCCATGATTGAAAAATCTCATGGTGGAGTGATGTCTGCTAGAACTACGTCGGTTTTTCCCTAGAGAGGGAGGGATGATGCAGCACAGCGATGGTAGGTAATTCCCTCAGTGATGAGACCAAGGTTATCGAACCAGTAGGAGAACCACGCAACACCACGTAAACAGCTCCTGCACACAAAGAACAAATACTTGCAACCCGACGTGTTAAAGGGGTTTTCAATCCCTTTCGGGTAACGAGATAGATAAAATTGTAGTAGATTGAAAGATGCAAATAAAAGCAAATAAAATTCAGCGAGGTATTTTTGAGTTTTTGGATTAATAGATCTGAAAATAAAAGTTGCAAATAAACAAAAGAGCGAATAGCAAAATAGATCTTGAAGGCAAATATATTAAAGAAGAGACCCGGGACCGTAGTTTTCACTAGTGGCTTCTCTCGAGAAAAATAGCAAATGGTGGAAACAAATTACTGTTGGGCAATTGATAGAACTTCAAATACTAATGACGATATCCAGGCAATGATCATTATATAGGCATCACATCCAAGATTAGTAGACCGACTCCTGCCTGCATCTACTACTATTACTCCACACATCGGCTGCTATCCAGCATGCATCTAGTGTATTAAGTTCATGGAGAAATGGAGTAATGCAATAAGAACGATGACATGATGTAGACAAGATCTATTTATGTAGAAATAGAACCCATCTTGTTATCCTTAATGGCAACGATACAGACGTGTCGTTTCCCTTTCTGTCACTGGGATCAAGCACCGTAAGATCGAACCCATCACAAAGCACCTCTTCCCATTGCAAGATAAATAGATCAAGTTGGCCAAACAAAACCCAAATATCGGAGAAGAAATATGAGGCTATAAGCAATCATGCATATAAGAGATCAAAGAAGACTCAAATAACTTTCATGAATAAAAAGATAGATCTGATCATAAACTCAAAGTTCATCGGATCCCAACAAACACACCGCAAAAAAGAGTTACATCATATGGATCTCCAAGAGACCATTGTATTGAGAATCAAATGAGAGAGAGAGAAAGCCATCTAGCTACTAACTACGGACCCGAAGGTCTACAATGAACTACTCACGCATCATCAGAGAGGCACCAATGAGGATGATGAACCCCTCCGTGATGGTGTCTAGATTGGATCTGGTGGTTCTGGAACTTGCGGCGGCTGGAATTGATTTTCGTCGACTCCCCTAGGGTTTCTGGAATATTGGGGTATTTATAGAGCAAAGAGGTTGTGCGGGAGACCCCCGAGGTGGGCACAACCCACCTGGGCGCGCTTGGGCCTCCAGGCGCGCCCTGGTGGGTTGTGCTCCCCTCGGAGCACCCCCCAGGTGCTTCTCTGGCCCACTAGATGTCTTTTGGTCCAAAAAAAATCCACAAAAAGTTTCGCTGCGTTTGGACTCCGTTTGGTATTGATTTCCTGCGATGTAAAAAACATGCAGAAAACAACAACTGGCACTGGGCACTATGTCAATAGGTTAGTACCAAAAAATGATATAAAATGATTATAAAATGATTGTAAAACATCCAAGAATGATAATATAACAGCATGGAACAATAAAAAATTATAGATACGTTGGAGACATATCAGCATCCCCAAGCTTAATTCCTGCTCGTCCTCGAGTAGGTAAATGATAAAAACAGAATTTTTGATGTGGAATGCTGCCTAACATGTTCATTACATATTCTTTTCTTAATAGCATGGACATTTGGACTTTTATATGATTCAAAGCAATAGTCTAGTTTTGACATGATAACTTAAATACTCAAGCATATCAACAAGCAACCATGTCTTTCAAAATATTAACGCTAAAGCAAGTTATCCCTAGCCCGTCATGCTCAATCATTGATCTATTTATGAAACACACTCGAATATTAGCTACACCCAATGCTCAAGTACCATCATAGTGCCCCTTAGTTGGTGCTTTATAAGAGAAGATGGAGACTCAAATTAAAAATAAAAATTGCATAAAGTAAAAGAAAGGCCCTTCGCGGAGGGAAGTAGGGATTTGTAGAGGTGCCAGAGCTCAAAGCTTAAATTGAGAGATAAAAACATTTTGAGAGGCATACTTTTCTCACCAACGAAAATGACATAGAGCTCCCAATACTTTCCATGCTAGATATATCATAGGCGGTTCCCAAAAAGAAAATAAAGTTTATTCCTTTTTCCACCATTTCTTTCACTTTCCATGGCTAGCCATATCCACGGGTGTCCTTCATACCAACACTTTCGAAGGAATTTATTATTTGACAACATAAAGTAAATTCATTTTTCATTTTAGGACTGGGCATCCCTAATACCTTTGCCGTACTCTCGTGCAATGACAAGTGGATAAACACTCATCGTGAGAATAACACATCTAGCATGGAAAATATCGGTCACCCCTCACCGCCTCGCGAGCAGTACGAGCACACAAAAGAGAAATTTATTTTGAAAATTAGAGATGGCACATACAAATTTGCTTAGAACGGCACAGAAATACCGCATATAGGTAGGTATAGTGGACTCATATGGCAAAACTAGTTTAAAGGGATTTGGATGCACAAGTATTTATCATACTTGGTGCAAATGAAGGCTAGCAAAAAGATTGAGAAGCGCCCAACCAAGAAACGAATAATCTCGTAAGCAAGCATTAAGCATAAGTAACACCGAATAATGCACCATAAGTAAGATATAATTTCATTGCATAACTATTGACTTTCGTACTTGCATAGGGAATCACAAACCTTAACACCAATATTCTTACTAAAGCACAATTACTCATCAACATGGCTCACATATTATATCGTCATATCTCAAAACTATTACAAAGAACCAAGTTTATTTTGTCCAATGATCTTCATGAAAGTTTTTATTATATCCTTCTTGGATATCTATCACTTTGGGACTAGTTTCGTATGTTGCTTTTAATAAGCTCAAACAAATATAAGTGAAGAACATGAGCATAATATTTCTTTCTCTCAAATTAATCTAAGTGAAGCAAGAGAGAATTTCATCAAAATTTAACTAACTCCCAAATAAACCTAAGTGAAGCATGAGAGCATTTCTTCAAAAAATAACAAAGCACACCGTGCTCAAAAAGATATAAGTGAAGAACTAGAGCAATTCCAAGGCTCTAAAAATTTAAGTGAAGCATAGGAGTAATCATAGCATAGTTTTTGGCTCTCTCAAAAAGGTGTGTCCAGAAAGGATTCAAGACTTAAAATAAAAAACAAAACAAGCAAAGACTCAAATCATACAAGACGCTCCAAGCAAAACTCATAATATGTGACGAATAAAAATATAGCTCCAAGTAAAATACCGATGGTCGTTAGAAGAAAGAGGGGATGCCACTCGGGAGCATCCCCAAGCTTAGTTGCTTGATACTTCTTGAATATTATCTTGGGGTGCCTCGGGCATCCCCAAGCTTAGCCTTTTTCTAATCCTTATTCCTTCATCCATCGTAATATCACCCAAAACTTGAAAACTTCAATCACACAAAACTCAACAAAACCTTCGTGAGATCCGTTAGTATAAGAAAACAAATCACTACTTTAAGTACTGTTGCAAACCCATTCATATTTTATTTTTGCATTATATATACTGTATTCCAATTTTTCTATGGCAAAAACACTTCAAAGAAAACCATAGAATCATCAAAACAAGCATACAACGCAAAGAAAACAGAATCTGTCAAAAACAGAACAGTCTGTAGCAATCTGAAAACTTCGAATACTTATGTAACTCCAAAAATTCTGAAAAATTAGGACAACGTAATAAATTTGTTTATTAATCTTATTCAAAAAGAATCAACTCAAAATCACTCTTATGTAAAAAATAAGAAATATTTTAGTGAGCGCAAAAGTTTCTGTTTTTCAGCAAGATCAAATCAACTATCGCTCAAATCACCCCAAAGGCTTTGCTTGGCACAAACAACAATTTAAACCACAAAAACACATCTAACCAGAGGCATAATTGGGTATTTTATTGAAAACAGCAAGAAAACCAAAAAGCAAAAAGATACAAGTGGGTTGCCTCCCAACGAGCGCTATCGTTTTACGCCCCTAGCTAGGCATAACGCAAATGATCTAAGTGTTGTCAACTTTGTTTCGAGATCCATAAGATGCCCTAATGATTGATTCATAAGGTGGACTAATTCTTGTCCTAGGGAAGTGCTCCATACCCTTCCTTAGTGGAAATTCAAATTTAATATTGCCTTCTTTCATATCAATCACGGCACCAATAGTACGTAAAAACGGTTTACCAAGAATAATTGGGCAAGACGGATTGCAATCAATATCAAGAACAATAAAATCTATGGGCACATAATTCCTATTTGCAAGAATAAGAACATCATTAATTCTTCCCATAGGCTTTTTAATAGTAGAATCCGGCAAGTGCAAATTTAAAGAGCATTCTTCAATATCGGTAAGACCAAGCACATCACACAAAGATTTAGGAATTGTAGAAACACTAGCACCCAAGTCACATAAAGCAAAACACTCATAATTTTTAATCTTGAATTTGATAGTAGGTTCCCATTCATCATGTAGTTTTCTAGGAATTGAAAGTTCTAATTCCAACTTTTCTTCAAAAGCTTTCATCATAGCATCAACAATATGTTTAGTAAAAGCTATATTTTGTTCATAGGCATGGGGTGAATTTATCATGGATTGCAATAAAGAAATACAATCAACCAAAGAGCAACTATCATAATTAAAGTCTTTGTAATCCAAAATAGTGGGCACATCACAAATTAAAGTCTTGACCTCTTCAAACCCACTTTTATCAAAATTTTCAACAAGATTTTCACCCTCCAAATTATCAGGACACCTTCTAGCTAAAGTTGACTCTTCTCCAGTCCCTTTATCATCAATCTTAATTTTACTAAACAAGGAATCAATAGAAGAAACACCAATCATTTTAAGATCTTCATCACTTTTATGAAAGCAATCACTAGAAAATGCTTTTTCTAAAAATTCTCATCTAGCTCTAAGCATAGCGGTTCTTTTCTTACTTTCATCCATAGAAACATAAAGAGCTTTAATAGATTCCTCAACCTTCGGCACAAAAAATTTCATCTTGAGATTTTCCACATCATGAGAAATTCTATCAATACTTCTAGACATATCATCAATCTTATTCAGCTTTTCTTCGATTGTAGCATTGAAAGCTTTTTGAGTATTGATAAATTCTTTAATATTATTCTCAAGATCAGAGGTGTTCCTATTATTATAATAAGAAGGATTACCATAGGAATTACCATAATTATTAGAGAAATTACTAGGAAAAGGCCTAGGATTAAATTACCTCTATAAGCATTGTTATTAAAGTTGTTTCACGAAATAAAGTTCACATCTATGGCAACACTATTTTGCTCAATCAAAGTAGACACAGGCATATCATTAAAATCAATAGGAGCATTTTTATTAGCAACCAACTTCATAAGAGCATCAACTTTTTCACTCAAAGAATTTATTTCTTCTACCGAATTAACTTTTTTACTAGTAGGAGCCCTTTCGGTATGCCAATGTGAATAATTTGCCATGATGTTATCTAGCAATTTAGTAGCTTCACCCAAAGTAATTTCCATAAAAGTACCCCCCGCGGCGGAATCTAAAAGATTACGAGAAACAAAATTCAATCCCGCATAAAAAATTTGTATGATCATCCAAAGATTTAACCCATGAGTTGGACAATTCCTAAGCATCAATTTCATTCTTTCCCAAGATTGTGCAACATGCTCATGCTCAAGTTGCTTGAAATTCATGATCTGGGTTCTAAGGGAAATGATTTTCGCGGGCGGAAAAAACTTAGTGATAAAAGCAACCTTGCACTTATTTCAAGAATCGATACTATTGCGAGGCAAAGAGGAAAACCAAATTTTTGCGTGATCTCGCAAAGAAAACGGAAATAATTTCAACTTCACAACATCATTGTCCACATCTTTTTTCTTTTGCATATCGCATAATTCCACGAATGTGTTAAGATGGGACCGGCATCCTCATTAGGAGTACCAGAAAACTGATCTTTCATAACAAGATTCAACAAAGCAGTATTAATATCACAAGTCTCCGCGCTAGTGGCGGGAGGAGCAATCGGAGTGCTAATAAAATCATTGTTGTTGGTATTTGAGAAATCACACAACTTGGTGTTCTCTTGAGTCATGGTGACTTCGCAACAAGATTACACTCAAAAACAGATCTGAGAAGAAAACGGCGAACGAAAAAGAGGGCGAATAAAAAGGCAAATTTTTGTGAAGTGGGGGCGAGGAAAATGAGAGGCAAATGGCAAATAATGTAAATTGCAAGGAGATGAGATTTGTGATTAGGAACCTGGTTGATGTTGATGATGTCTCCCCGGCAACGGCGCCAGAAACTCGTCTTGATGTCTGCTAGAGCTACGTCGGTTTTTCCCCAGAGAGGGAGGGATGATGCAGCACAGCGACGGTAGGTATTTCCCTCAGCGATGAGAACAAGGTTATCGAACCAGTAGGAGAACCACGCAATACCACGTAAACAGGTCCTGCACACAAAGAACAAATACTTGCAACCCGACGTGTTAAAGGGGTTGTCAATCCCTTTCGGGTAACGAGATAGATAAAATTGTAGTAGATTGAAAGATGCAAATAAAAGCAAATAAAATTCAGCGAGGTATTTTTGGGTTTTTGGATTAATAGATCTGAAAATAAAAGTTGCAAATAAATAAAAGAGCGAATAGCAAAATAGATCTTGAAGGCAAATATATTAAAGAAGAGACCCGGGGACCGCAGTTTTCACTAGTGGCTTCTCTCGAGAAAAATAGCAAACGGTGGAAACAAATTACTATTGGGCAATTGATAGAACTTCAAATACTCATGACGATATCCAGGCAATGATCATTATATAGGCATCACATCCAAGATTAGTAGACCGACTCCTGCCTGCATCTACTACTATTACTCCACACATCGACCGCTATCCAGCATGCATCTAGTGTATTAAGTTCATGGAGAAATGGAGTAATGCAATAAGAATGATGACATAATGTAGACAAGATCTATTTATGTAGAAATAGACCCCATCTTGTTATCCTTAATGGCAACGATACAGACGTGTCGTTTCCCTTTCTGTCACTAGGATCAAGCACCGTAAGATCGAACCCATCACAAAGCACCTCTTCCCATTGCAAGATAAATAGATCAAGTTGGCCAAACAAAACCCAAATATCGGAGAAGAAATACGAGGCTATAAGCAATCATGCATATAAGAGATCAAAGAAGACTCAAATAACTTTCATGGATAAAAAGATAGATCTGATCATAAACTCAAAGTTCATCGGATCCCAACAAACACACCGCAAAAAAGAGTTACTTCATATGGATCTCCAAGAGACCATTGTATTGAGAATCAAACGAGAGAGAGAAAGCCATCTAGCTACTAACTACGGACCCGAAGGTCTACAATGAACTACTCACACATCATCAGAGAGGCACCAATGAGGATGATGAACCCCTCCGTGATGGTGTCTAGATTGGATCTGGTGGTTCTGGAACTTGCGGCGGCTGGAATTGATTTTCGTCGACTCCCCTAGGGTTTCTGGAATATTGGGGTATTTATAAAGCAAAGAGGCGGTGCGGAGGCCCCCGAGGTGGGCACAACCCACCTGGGCGCGCCTGGGCCTCCAGGCGCGCCCTGGTGGGTTGTGCTCCCCTCGGAGCACCCCCAGGTGCTTCTCCGGCCCACTGGATGTCTTCTGGTCCAAAAAAATCCACAAAAAGTTTCGCTGCGTTTGGACTCCGTTTGGTATTGATTTCCTGCGATGTAAAAAACATGCAGAAAACCGCAACTGGCACTGGGCACTATGTCAATAGGTTAGTACCAAAAAAATGATATAAAATGATTATAAAATGATTGTAAAACGTCCAAGAATGATAATATAACAACATGGAACAATCAAAAATTATAGATACGTTGGAGATGTATCATGGAGCATTATACTTTGTGACTTTTATTGATGACCATTCCAGAAAGGTTTTTGTGTATGTGCTGAAACACAAATACCAGACGCTTGAAGCCTTCAAGGAGTTCCATGCCAAAGTTGAAAGAGAAACTGGCAGGAAGTTGAAGTGCGTGAGATCAGACAATGGTGGTGAATACCGAGGTCCTTTTGAAAGGTATTGCAGAAAGTTTGGCATCAGGCTTGAGAAGAGTCCACCAAAGACACCTCAGCTCAATGGACTTGCAGAGAGAATGAACAGGACACTCACAGAGAGGGTCATAGCTATGCTCACTCATGCTCATTTACCTAATTCATTTTGGGCTGAAGCATTGATGAATGCTATGTATGTGTTTAACCTATCTCCCTCAGTTCCTCTTGCAGGTGATATTCCTCAGAGGGTTTGGTCAGGGAAGGATGTATCATACAAGCACTGGAAGGTCTTTGGTTGCAGGGCATTTATACATGTTTCAAGGGACGAGAGATCCAAGCTTGATAGCAAGACAAAGCAGTGCATCTACCTCAGCCAACCAAGTGAAGAGTTCGGCTACAGGTTGTGGGATCCAGCCAATAGGAAGATTGTGAGAAGCCGAGATGTGGTGTTCATTGAAGATGAAACAATAAAAGATATTGGGAAACCAGAGAAGCCAATGACCAACACACCTCAGGTTGACATGGATCCAATCCGTCCTCCTCTTGTGCATGACAATCATGGGGGAGATGATGACACTGAAGACAGTGAAGATGCAACTGATCAAGGCAGTACAAGTCAAAGTGACGAGCAGCCATCAAGTGATGATGATGATGATGAAGTTGGTAATGATGATGCTAACGAAAATCCACCTGATTCACCACCAGTGCAGCAGCAAAGAAGAAGTGAAAGAGGTCACATTCCTTCTTCTAAGTATCCACCACATCAATATGTGTTGATGACAGATGCAGGTGAGCCCTCATGCTATGAGAAGGCAATGTCTGATGGGAACAAAGAAGAATGGTCAGAAGCCATGCAGGATGAGATGAAATCCCTGTATGAGAATGATACTTTTGAGTTGGTGAATCTACCAAAGGGCAAGAAAGCACTCAAGAACAAGTGGGCGTACAGAGTGAAGACTGAAGAAAACACCTCACATCCAAGGTACAAGGCCAGATTGGTTGTGAAAGGATTCAGTCAAAAAAGGGCATTGATTATGATGAGATATTCTCTCCGGTGGTCAAGATGTCTTTGATCCGAGTTGTGCTTGGCATGGCTGCCACCATGGACTTGGAAATTGAACAACTTGATGTGAAGACAGCATTCTTACATGGTGACCTAGAGGAGGAGATATCCATGCAGCAGCCAGAGGGATTCATGGTTGCAGGCAAGGAGCACTTAGTTTGCAAATTGAAGAAGAGCTTGTATGGCTTGAAGCAAGCTCCTCGGCAGTGGTACAAGAAGTTTGAGTCTTTTATGACTAGGCTTGGTTACCATAAAGCACAACCTGATCATTGTGTCTTTATGAAGAGGTACGCCGAGGGTGACTTCATTATTCTCTTGTTGTATGTTGATGATATGCTGATTGTTGGAAATGGCACAAAGAGGATTGCTCTCCTCAAGAAGGCATTGAGTAAATCATTTGCCATGAAGGATTTAGGACCAGCTAAGCAAATACTTGGCATGAAGATCTCCCATGATAGATCAAAGAAGCTGCTTTGGCTCTCACAGGAAAGATACATTGAGAAGGTACTTGAAAGGTTCAATATGAAAGATGCAAAATCTGTTATCTCTCCGCTTGCAGGCCATCACAAACTGAATTCAAAACAATGTCCTACAAGCAAGAAGGAGAAAGAAGAAATAAGGAAAGTACCTTACCAATCTGCTGTGGGCAGTTTGATGTATGCCATGGTATGCACTAGGCCTGACATTGCCTATGCAGTTGGAGTTGTTAGCCGATTCATGACAAATCTAGGTAAAGCTCACTGGGAAGCAGTGAAGTGGATTCTCAGGTATCTCAAGGGAACTTCTACATCTTGTTTATGCTTTGGAAGTGGTGATCCTGTATTGCAGGGATATACAGATGCAGATTATGCAGGTGACAAGGATCGTAGGAAGTCCGCATCTGGATACCTGATGACTTATGCAGGGGGAGCAGTGTCATGACAATCAAGATTGCAGAAATGTGTTTCTACATCAACTACAGAAGCTGAGTACATTGCAGCAGTTGATGCTGGCAAGGAAGTTTTGTGGAAGAAGAACTTCTTGCAAGAGCTCGGCATGAAGCAATAGAAGTATGTTCTGTTTTGTGACAGTCAGAGTGCTATTCATCTTGCCAAGAATTCAAGCTATCACTCTCGAACCAAGCACATTGATGTGAGGTACCATTGGATTCGAGATGTTGTGAGTTCCAAGTTGCTGAAACTTGAGAAG
The DNA here is from genome assembly GCA_011799875.1 of Thinopyrum elongatum. NCBI lineage: Eukaryota > Viridiplantae > Streptophyta > Magnoliopsida > Poales > Poaceae > Thinopyrum > Thinopyrum elongatum. Next base: position 675,129,227 of record CM022298.1, read on the forward strand.
ATCCATACCGACGACAATGGTTCGGATATGATGACCAAGATATTGCCAAATGAGAAGCTACAAGCATGTTGCAAGGTAGCGGGCATGGCGGTGCCCCCCTCATGAGTCGGAGGGGGAGATTTGTTGGGATATCCTCCTCATGTGGGCTGTGAGGAGATGACCATTTGAGGACTTTTAGGCAGCCCAAAGAGGTGCAGAAGCCCACTACCCATTAGGGTTATGACCTAGGGTCATTTTGGACTTTGCACATGAGAGGATGGGGATGCTTGACCCTTCATCCAGCAGCCACCACCAAGTGTGACGAAAATCAGTCCATCCTCCAAGAGAGAAGAAAAGAGAAAACCAAGAGAGCAAGGGAAGAAGAGCAAGATTGAAGGAAGAAAAAAAGGGAGCTCCTCCCCAAGGTTGTGATGGTCCAGATCCACTACCTTACCTCCTTCAAGCTTCGGTTCCACCATCTTTGGTGAGATTGTTCCAATCCCTAGTTCTTGAGCCCCAAAAGTTGTTGTGTTCATCCAAGATTCAGAAATATTGATGTATGAGATCCTCTAGTGCTGTCTAGGGAAGAACTTGTTGTATCCCACATTTGATAATAGTGGAAGAGGATTTGGGTGGCTTCGGACCGTGGCTTTTCCCCTCAAGTTGAGGGGTTTTCCACGTAAAATCTGGTGTCTCCTTGTTGATTCTTGCTGCTGTCCAGAAAACTTACTCCTACCACAAGACACTAGGCTGAGGAGTGTCTTGCCTGCTGAGTAACATATTTGGCCTTCATATATGTTGTTGCATATGTTTCCTTCCGTGCTAAGAAATGATCCTTGAGTTAGTACATGGTGTGGTGCTGAGATTACTTGTTTCCGCTGCAGTTATCATTTAACCACAACTGCATTTGTGTGCTAATTCCCAACAATAACATATTCTGAAAATGCTGATTTATTATAGGTCCACACTGATTCTAAGACGTTGTTTAACTTGGAAGGGTACATTCGATAGAACTTCTCGTACTGGGCCCAAGGTATGCTCAGTTTTCATGGCTTACTTTGTCTTTTCACTTTGCATGACAAAGGCTTGTGGCATACGTCAGATGGTCTTTCAAATGCAATGTTGCTATACATTGGTATCGTCGTATCGATCTTTCTCATAGTTCAACACCTCCTAGCCTTTTTAGGGATGTTCTTGCGAAAATTCTGTATTTTGTGGGATACTTGGTTTATCTTGTACAGAAATCTGATTGTAAATAATGATGATGAGAAATACACATACACCCCATTGAAGGAACTGAGAATATGAACCACATCTAACTTAGCTCTAGTTTCCATTAAGCCTCGACATGCCAACCACTGAATATAATTAGTGACCGTTAAACCTGTAGAACCTAAGTAGCACTTTCTGAATTCTTTGATGCTATACTGGCATGTCCTGGAAAATCTTGGGCACTTGATTATTTCTCTTGATTACTAAATAGCATAGCTCCCATGGAGTCAAATATGTTCGTTCTTTGTCATTTGGTCATCGCACATGAGTTTTCCTGTACAGAATTGAAAATTATAAATTATCTTTGTTCATTGAATGATTATGATCTCCTGGAGTTTGTTCTAATTTTCTAGCAACTACCTATAAATCTGTCATGTGGGTTAGATTCTTGGCAGTGATATTGTTGAGATGGCGAGTTATGCATATCACTCTTTGTATATGACAACTATCAAATGTTTGTATTGATAGCTCTATCTTTTTTTCGTTCATGAGTTCTTATTGATTAATATCGCAATAATCATGTTTGACAGAAATAATCAGGTGGACCAGTTGCTATCGTCTTCAGCTGCTGCAAACAATACAGAACTACTAATTACTGGATGTAGATGTTTTCCTTGGAATCGAGTGTTTCTGATCTTTGGTTCATTTACAGAAATTAAGTGCGGTTGTATGAGAAGAGATGTGAATTAGTAACTGTATTGATGTCACAAGTGATTGATTTTGATGTGCGGTTCTGAATGCATGTATTGGAATGATTTGTGGACTGCTTTTACTATTAATTTTTTTTGTTTATTCAATATCCGTTTCTCCTGAGGGTTACATCCCGACAGGGATATGTAGGCTATTTCCTGTCGGCCCAAAACCGTCAGGGGAATATGGGATACCGACAGGAATAAGTTCTCTGTCGGTCAGCCGACAGGCATTTTCCGTTTTCCCTGTCAAGCTATGGCTGACGGCTAACCCTGACGGTTGGCCGACAAGAAAATGTTTCCCTGTCGGTTTACCCTATTTTCCTGTCGGTACTCGACTCACAGGAAAATTTCTGTTTCTGGTAGTGTCTTATCTGAAGTGGGTTGATCAAAAGTGGCCACAATTTTTGAAGATGTGTCTAGCAAAGCTCTGGAGCATGTATGAGAAAGAGAACATAGATATGCTTAGAGAGAATGTTGCCAACGCAGAAGAATATTTCAAGATACGAAAAAAAAGAGAAAGATGGAGAATGAGCTCAGATTTTTAATTAGACTTTGCTTAGATAGTGTTTGCGAAGGAGGAGGCACTTTTCCAGTTGGTCAACGCAAAACAAGTTTTTACTGAACTGAAAGCAGAGGTGGAGAAGACGAATTTGGTTGATCATGCATCAGTCAATTAGGGAAATGAATATATTGTTCTAATATTGTGCTTACGAAGATGAACTAGCTATATGTTGTATTGTGCTGTTTTCACGTAACTATCGTACTGTGATGTTAAAATATATTTGTGTGCCTGATATGAAAGTGGAAAACGGCTGTTCGATGTGAAATGTGAATTTTCTTAATACTGAAATTATTAATACTAAACTAATAAACCTGCTAAATGAGTCATGAAACTTTACAAACGTTTGTAGCAGTAAAAGCGTGTGTGATGGATAGCCCAATGTCATACAATTTTCTTCAACGAATCGTGTGTGATATACTTGAATAACGCAAACGGTTAACGGAGACAGAGCTTGTGTGATCGTTACACCTATCACAGACGAGACTATACAGAAAACTATGTGTGATGTAGATACGAACGGAAACGTTTGTCTGGTATTCACTGTGTGGGATGTACATACGAATGGAAATAATTGTATGGGATTCGCTGTGGGATATACATATGAACGGAAATGTTTGTCTGAGATTCACTTAGTGGGATGTATATACGAACGGTAACGTTTGTCTGAGATTCACTGTGTGGGATGTACATACGAACGGAAATGATTGAGCATGTATAATTGTATGTGATGGCTCGCCGATCGCACACAAGCTCATTTTGCCCCGCATATGTGACCGGAGGACCTATCCCCGACGGTTTCTGGGTCGTGTGGGAAGGACCCCCTATCGCACACATAGGCAAGGAGACGATTTAAAACTCCATCACAGAAAGGGTTAAAACCGTTTGTATAGCAGGTCGATGTACCAATGTTCGTTGGGTGCAAGCATTTGCTTTGCGTGTGTGCACGTACCGTTCACGTTGTTTGTGTGCCGTTATCTATTAGTTCGATAAATCTTGGTTCTTAACTGAGGAAAATACTTTTTGCTACTACACTACATCATCTTTTCTCTTCGGGTAATCCCAACACCTATCACAAGTAGCAATGTTCCGTAAGTATTAGCATACGACAAAAGGACGAGCATAAAAAACGGAACAATTTTTGTAAAGAAATAATGCACAAGTGGGTCTTATTCTACATGTTTCTCCTTTAGACAGGGGATTCATCATCTACCTGACATCGGAATCATACCATGTGCACTAGAAATACATATTTAAGCGACCATTGAGACATTGATGCCGAACTTGGCTTCAAATGGGAATAAATATGATTTTGGGGCCAACATAGATAGGAAAATCTTCAAATTTTATATATTTAACGGCTAACACTATTGTATAAATTGGATGCTCATATTAATCTAATGCTCTCTCTGGTACTATTCCACTTTCATATGAGTTTGTTTCAAAAGTTTGATTGGTATCAATGTTTTACTTAAGCGACCAGTTCACTAGAAGGTAAATTTAGTTAAAAAATGAAACTTAGATTTGTAAAAATAATAATGTAATTAAAGTGTACAAGAGAAGGCTATAGTAACCGAATGGCACGCTGCTAATTGTATGAAGACAACACATTTTGAAAGTAAGGTGTGCAACTTCAAAAACTCTTAGCATCCAAGTAAAAATGGTATGATAAGTGAAGACTTTGACAATATTCGGGTTTGTGTTTTATGAACTTACAAAAGACATAGTCTATATTTTTAGCACAATTCAGGAAACATTCATTAATTCTTTGTTGAGAGGCGATTTCATATTCATGGTGGTAGCTACGCACGCATGGTGACAACTACACACCCTTTGAAATAAGTGTCGTTTTTTATATATGAGGTGTCGGGTTTTTTATGGCATTGGCACAAGTGCCTTTTTGCTATATAGAAATGGCTTTTTCTCACTTCTCTTTGTCTTTTTTGGCACAAGTGCCTTTTCATTGTATAGAAAGGTTTTTTTTCACTTCTCTCTGTCTTTTTGCTTGCCTTTTTGACACAAGTGCCTTTTTGCTTGCCTAACTGGTCCTATGTCACGAAAATAACTTTATTTCGTTTGAGAGTTATTCTTCATGGTCCAAAATGATTTATCAAAATACTTAGAGATAAAAAGTGTGGGTGTGCACAGCTGCCACCATGTGTAGAGAATTATTTTCTATTCTTTGTTACCTTTTTGTATTTCTAGTTAGTGACACTCTTACAAAATTAAATTTTGATGTCTCCCATTTGTTTCACTCTGCGTTCTATGGTACATGCATCCCATCTTGGAATGTAATATGTTATTCCTTCTTTTTATATTTTATTTATTCACACTAATACAAACTTTCATTTGTTGTCTGCCATATGTTTTGACCCCACGGTCTTGAGTGATACAGATCATCTTGGATGTAAATGTATTTACGTTCAAAGCTTTAACTAAAGAACTTATAGGAATTGGTTATAAACTAAATAGTGACATCAGAACAAGGTCAAGTCAACTTACAATTGTTTCATCAAGATGTGAACCGAAGTGGTAGTCGGTCCAATGGGGGTGGAGAATTAGAAGTAGTGCTGGTAGAGAAAGGCTTGAGTTTAAGAGCTTCCTATTCATCAGCCGGAATAAAACAAATTTTGCATTCCGACATTAACTAACAAAAGTAGCATTTTTTGACAGATGGTATATATATGCGCATCACACTCTTCAGATTTAATGGATAGTACAATCAAATTAGCTTTGAAGCTCTATTCAGGCAAACGTATAGCTTCTCGATGTTCTTTATCCTTCTCCGACTTATTGTGTTTAGGTGCTTATAATGAGGTAGGCTTTGATTCATTGCTCTTAGCTGGAAGGTGCACGCAGTTATTTTGCTATTCTTGTTGCGGTAATACATGTTAAGATGTGATTCTTGCAACCACTTATATTTATGATGTGGTTTCAATGTGATGTTGTGTTGTCGATTATATTGCATGTTTATATATATATATATTGTTTGCTTACATCATTTTCTTGCAGTTTATTTAAACACTATGCAAGATAGCTTATTTTACATTACTGCATTCTTATGGGGACCGATGAGATTCTCGATTAATGTGATATTATATAATCAATAGTTCATAAATTATAGAATACTGAAGATGTATTCCTTACAAGTGGAATAATATTCAGCTTAAAATGTGTGGTGGCTATAATAATAATGATGATGATGATGATGATGATATTATTTGCTTACAACGAATATGATTATTGTTATTATTATTATTTAAAAATAAAATCTTAATATTTGTATCTGTAAAATATGAATATGCATTTAAAAGGTATATTCTAAATGCATTCAAGACACTAAAGATGTGCGAGGGCCACCCTGCTAGTTACGGTAAGAATATCTGTCGCAAAAAAGAAGTTACGGTAAGAAATAAATTCCTATCCTACTATCGACCATGTTAGGAAATACTCCTACCATACTATACTAGTACTAATTATCACGCTGTGTTGACGTCGGCAAGGTGCCTACGATGACTTCGTAAATTTCAAGATGATATGCCGGCTCAGTCTTTCGGATGTGCTCATAGGGATAGGGTGTGCGTGTGTGCGTTCATAAGGGTGAGTGTATACGCGTGTATATGAGCGCTTGCGTCTGTAATGTGTTAAAAAAAAAGGCGTCGTATGCATACATATCCGATCGAGTAGGTTTCATCGTCTTTTTTTTTCTTTTTTGCATGGAGTAGGTTCGTCTTTTTTTTTTTTGCATGTAGTAGGTTTCATCGTCTAGTCCTACTCCTCCTGCTTGGTCTGGTTGTCCGGCTTGTGCGTGTATAAATACAGCACGTACACACCTCGCTTGCGCGTCTCGCCGGAACAGTACACCACGGACTGCGTCGCCTACGCCAACAGACCGATGTCGTCCTCTGCTCCCCTTGCCCGGAGGGGGCTGATTTCGTGCTTACACTGCTCCGGCTGCTGCCGCACCGACGACAAGGGTCATGCGACTCTTCTCTCCGACCAAGATTTACCCCAAGCCATCTACAAGCTCATCGTCGGCTTCTACGAGGAGGCGTTCGACCGGCTGCCCACCGACACCATGCCGGACCTCTTCGGCATCCTCACCACCGGCGGCTTCAACCGGCTGCCCACCGACACCATGCTGGATCCCCTCGGCCACCTCACCACCGGCGGCTTGTGCCTCGGCCTCCTCGACCCCGTCTCCAACATCATCCTCAACACCATCGCCCTCCTCCCCGCCCCCAAAGACGCCGCCGCCACAGCTTCCTCCTCCACTTCACCCGCCGCCAAGAGCGTCTCCAACATCATCCTCAACACCATCGCCCTCCTCCCCGCCCCCAAAGACGCCGCCGCCACAGCTTCCTCCTCCACTTCACCCGCCGCCAAGAGGCCCAGGAGGAGCCCCAGATGGTCCAAACCCCGCCCCAGCACCGGCGCCTGGCATGCGGTTGCAACCAGGTCCTACCAGGGTCTCCTGGCCTTCCTCGTGACCTACTTCGGATGCCTCACGGAGGCACAGGCCACCCGCTATCTCTACAGGGCCGACGCCAATCTCCTCCTCGCCATCATGCTCGTCCAGCACGATCTCTACGATGCGGAGCCAGTGGACCCTGAATCTGATAGGATGCAAGCGGCCCTCAAGTGGACGGCCACAACAATGGGCCACCCTTCGCCCAAAATTTTGACTCAGCTCATGGCAATCCGTCTCAAACAAGGAGATTTTGAGCTTCTGGAGAAGCAATTTTCAGCTCATGCCCCTCTCACCGCTGAGAACGTCCGAGAAATTCACCGTCTAGTGCACATGATGATGCGCCCAATGTGTGTCGCCCACATAAGCCATAACAAACAAGGACTAGTTGTTCATGTCGGTCAGAACATCAACACTGCTATTCGGTCCGAAGCGACGACCACCCCCTCTACTAGAGCGGACGGCTGGAAGATTGCCTCCACCGCCTTCAGCTGGGTTGGAACCCCCATCTCGTCTGTGCAGTCCGGACTAACTAACAAGCTGCAAGATTGTCTGAGAATAGCAGATAGGCAGAAACACATTTTGAAGACCCCGTGCGGTGACGCCTGCAATTACCTACAGTCTCTCAAGATGCACCTACACGGCATGATTCACAACTTCTACATCAAGGCGCTTAAGTTGCTGCCCACACCCTCGGGCTCGCTCATGTGCAGCATCCTCAAGGCCGGCCACTGCTACGGCTCATGTGACCCCCTCTCCAACATCATCCTCAACTCCATCTGGTACGACACCTGTGGCTCCTCTCTCCCACTTTCTGACCGCACGAAGTTTGCAGAGTACGATGTTGGGGGCTTCCTTGTGGACTGGCTGGCGCAGCTTGGCGAGTCGGTTACGCTTGTCGAGCGTTCGCGTTCGATCGTGCTCCTAATCCTCTGGGGCATTTGGAAGGAACGTAACGACAGGATCTTCAACGACGTGGAGCATGCCCTGGAGGCGGTTCTGGGACGGATCGGAGATGAGCTCAACATGTGGGCACTGGCCGGGGGTAGTCATCTGTTGCTGCGAGAGTAGCGCCAGGCCGCCTTCTTTTTGCTTTCTTTTAATTTTGTTTACCTCGTCCGTGTGACAGGCTAAACTTTTGTACAGTTGACGTTCTTACGTCGTTTTCTCCTGCAATGAGATCGTAGTTCTCCTGCGTTTCCTCAGAAAAAAAAACAATGATGTCCTGGACCCCTTATCTCTTGTCCGCCTAGTGGTTCGTTCCGTTGAGGGGCTTACAAAGCTTGCCTTGCTCGCCGACCCCCAATCCTTAGTTGCTTGTGCCATGGAGAAACTCTGCAGTGCAAAATGTGCCGTTATTGTTACCATGCCGTCATCATCAACAGAGAGGTTCGGAAAGTGTTAGAATTAATGGACTAGGCCCATAGCAATTTCTGAAATCTCAAAGCCCATGTGTAAAATGGCAAGTGGTGGTGCTAAAGTTTAGTCCCACCCCGGAAGTTGAAGAAGAGTTGGACCTCTTTATATAGTGGGTTCTCTCCACCACTCTAAGTGGTGTGTGAGAAGAGAAAGGAAAGACCACACGCGCGCGCTCGCTCGCCTCGCCTGGCTGGCCCGGGCCGTGGCGAGGCGAGGCGAGGCGAGGCGGCGCGTACGTGCGACATGCGCGTGAATAGTCCGCCGAAATTCGATCCGTCTCCTTGCAGGGGCGCAGCTTCCTTTTGCCGTTTTATTTTTATGTCTTGGCAGACAAGTTTTTGATTTCTTGTCCGGTAAGTATACGAATTAGAAACCGAGTCGGTTTGGGATTGTGATCGCGACACAATACCGCCTCTGGTCCTAATATATATACAGCTACCGGCTGCGGCCAAAGATACATCGAAAAACACCTAGGGTTTTGCCTCATCTCGCAACTTGCGCCGCCGTCGTAGTCTACTTCATCCCAAACGCCGGCGTGCATCGGCGCGTGGGAGAGCAGGTCTCCGGAACCGTTCGTCCTTGCGATCCTGCACCGGGAGAGGACGAATTAGGTTTTTGGGAAGCGCTCTGCGCGACTGCTCAAATTCGTCATCACGGGTCGTCTTCCGTCCAAGCCGGGCGGTGCTACTCATCGTCGTCTTCATCGCCGTCAGCAGCAGATCGTCGCCAACATCGTCATCAACACCGTCGCACCCACAATAGCTAATGAACAGTACGTCCAACATCATCTGTTCATGTCCGTCTCTACAGCTATTGTTTCGTGTTCGCTGCTGTTATGCATGTCTTGTTGTTCTTCTAGTTTGCTAGATTGTTGCATGCTAGTATCTGTTCTAGTCATGAATTATTTACTGGAATTAATCATGAACTTGCTTAATTTTCCAACAATCCAAAAACCTAATTGTAGGCAATTTCCTGAGTTAACTATGGCTGGATTCGCTGATGCACTGAGGCCAAATAAATTTACCGGTGTGCACTTTAAGAGGTGGCAGGTGAAGACCACGCTCTGGCTTACTGCTCTGAAAGTTTTCCACGTTAGTGTTGGTGCTCCAGAGGGAATGTCTGACGAAGATCAGAGAAAATTCCAGGAAGCCAATACTATGTTTGTGGGATGCATTCTGAGTGTTCTTGCTGACCGTCTGTGTGATGTGTATATGCACATAAATGACAGAAAGACTCTGTGGGATGCACTGAATGCAAAATTCGGTGCAACAGATGCAGGCAGTGAACTGTACATCATGGAGAGTTTTCATGACTACAAGATGGTGAATAACCATTCTGTGGTTGAACAAGCTCATGAGATACAATGCATTGTGAAAGAACTTGAACTCCTTAAGTGTGTTCTACCAAACAAATTCGTGGCTGGGTGCATGATTGCAAAGTTGCCTCCTTCATGGAGGAATTTTGCCACAACTCTGAAACATAAGAGACAGGAGATATCAGTTGAAAATCTGATTGCATCTCTTGATGTTGAAGAAAAAGCTCGGGCTAAAGACACTACTGAGAAAGGAGGTGAGGTTCAGCCTACCGCCAACATGGTGCAAAGGTACCCACAGAACAAGAACAAAGGGAAAAACAAACCTGTTTTCAACAAGCCTACCAAGACTACTACCTTCAAGAAGAAGAAGTTCAACAAGGCTGAGCTAGAGTGCTACGCCTGTGGGAAGCCCGGACACTTTTCCAAGGAATGCCCTGAACGTGCAGACCGCAGAGGGAAAACGAGCTCCAAGACTGTCAACATGGTGACCGCTAGCAATACTGATGGGTATGGTAATTTACCTATTGTGCTTTCAGTATTTCAATCATCTTCATGGTGGATTGATTCGGGTGCTAACGTTCATGTGTGTGCTGACGTCTCCCTGTTTACTTCTTATCAGGTCGCAAGGGATTCTTCTGTCCTAATGGGGAATGAGTCACATGCTTCTGTTCGTGGCATTGGCACGGTGGATCTGAAGTTTACTTCGGGAAAGATCGTGCAATTAAGGAACGTGCAGCATGTCCCTACTATGAACAAGAATCTAGTTAGCGGCTCCCTTCTATGTCGAGATGGGTTTAAGGTAGTTTTAGAGTCGAATAAAGTAATCGTGTCAAGATTTGGACAATTTATAGGCAAAGGCTATGAGTGCGGAGGCTTGTTCCGATTTTCCCTTACAGATTTTTGCAATAAGTCAGTAAACCAAATTTGTGCTAGTGTTAATGATGATGCAAGTATTTGGCACTCTCGTTTATGTCATATTAATTTTGGTTTAATATCTCGGCTATTCAGTATGAGTTTAATTCCGAATTTCACTGTTGCCAAAGGTTCTAAGTGCCATAGTTGTGTGCATTCGAAGCAACCTCGAAAGCCTCATAAGGCTGCCGAGGAGAGAAACTTGGTACCTCTAGAACTCATACATTCTGATCTTTGTGAGATGAATGGTGTGTTGATAAAAGGTGGAAAGAGATATTTCATGACTTTGATTGATGATGCGACTAGATTTTGCTATGTTTATTTGTTGCAAACTAAAGATGAAGCATTAGACTACTTTAAAATCTATAAAGCTGAAGTTGAAAATCAACTAGAGAGAAAGATCAAGCGTCTTAGGTCCGATCGTGGTGGAGAGTATTTTCCCAAAGTATTTGATGAATTTTGTGAGGAACATGGTTTATTCATGAGAGGACGCCTCCCTATTCACCTCAATCAAATGAAGTTGCCGAGAGGAAAAACCGCACATTGACTGACTTGGTGAATGCCATGTTAGACACTGCTGGTTTATCTAAGGCATGGTGGGGGAGGCTCTATTGACTTCATGTCATGTCCTGAATAGAGTTCCTAACAATAATAAGGAGAAAACCCCTTATGAGGAGTGTGTTGGGAGAAAACCATCACTTTCTTATTTGCGCACTTGGGGATGTTTGGCAAAGGTCAATATTCCTATTCCTAAGAAACGCAAACTTTAACCAAAGACAGTGGATTGTGTCTTTCTAGGGTATGCTCAACGGAGCATTGCTTATAGATTTTTAGCGGTAAAATCTGAAGTACCTGATATGCATGTTGATACTATAATGGAATCTCGTGATGCAACATTTTTTAAGAACATATTTCCTATGAAAGATATGCATAGCATTGCTAGATTTTCTTCTAAGATAATTCCTGAATCTAGTACAACTGATGAATATTTCGAACAATCACATGAAGAAGTCCTTGAGAAGGATAACAATGAAGTTCCTATAAGGAACAAGAGACAAAGGATAGCAAAACCCTTTGGTGATGATTTCATTGTATACCTTGTGGACGACACACCCAAGATGATTGCAGAGGCATATGCATCTTCGGATGTAGATGATTGGAAAGAAGCTGTTCATAATGAGATGGACTCAATTCTTTCTAATGGAACTTGGGAACTAACTGATAGACCATATGGTTGTAAACCTGTGGGCTGTAAGTGGGTGTTCAAAAAGAAGCTAAAGCCTGATGGTACTATTGATAAGTACAAGGCACGGCTTGTGGCCAAGGGCTACACTCAGAAAGAAGGCGAAGATTACTTTGACACCTATTCACCCGTTGCTAGAATGACCACCATTCGAGTGTTACTTTCCTTGGCTGCCTCTTACGGTCTTATCATTCATCAAATGGATGTAAAGACAGCTTTCCTCAATGGAGAGTTGGAAGAGGAAATCTATATGGATCAGCCTGACGGGTTTGTGGTACAGGGTGAAGAGAGAAAAGTGTGCAAGTTGTTAAAATCTTTGTATGGCCTGAAACAGGCACCTAAGCAATGGCATGAGAAGTTTGAAAGAACTCTGACTTCTGCAGGATTTGTCATTAACGAGGCTGATAGGTGTGTTTACTATCGCCATGGTGGGGGCAATAGTGTCATATTATGTTTGTATGTGGATGACATACTGATCTTTGGTACAAACATTAATGCGATCAATGAGGTCAAGTCTTTTCTATCAAAAAGTTTTGACATGAAAGATCTGGGAGAAGCCGATGTAATTCTAAACATCAAACTTATTAAGGATGAGAGTGGGATTACTCTAACGCAATCTCACTATGTTGAGAAGGTCTTGAGCCGATTCGGATTTATGGATAGCAAGCCTTCTCCAACACATTACGATCCCAGTGTGCACTCAGAAAGAATAAGAAAGAAACAAGAGATCAATTAAGATACTCTCAAATTGTCGGTTCACTCATGTACTTAGCTAGCGCTATAAGACCAGATATCTCTTTTGCTGTGAGCAAACTGAGTAGGTTCATGTCCATCCCGGGTGATGATCATTGGCATGCACTAGAAAGGGTCTTACGCTATCTGAGAGGTACTATGAGTTTCGGAATTACTTATTCAGGGCATCCTGCTGTGCTAGAAGAATATAGTGATTCAAACTGGATCTCCGATGTTGATGTACTCTACGCAACAAGTGGGTATGTATTTACTCATGGAGATGGCGCAGTGTCATGGAGGTCTTGCAAGCAAACCATATTGACGAGGTCAACTATGGAAGCAGAATTAACTGCTTTAGACACAACTACTGTTGAGGCAGAATGGCTGCGTGAGCTCTTGATGGACTTGCCTGTGGTTGAAAAACCTGTACCGGCTATTCTTATGAATTGTGACAACCAAACGGTTATCGCTAAAGTAAACAATTCTAAAGATAATGCGAAGTCATCAAGACACATGAAGAGACGTTTGAAGTCTGTCAGGAAGTTGAGAAACTCCGGAGCAATAACTGTTACGTATATTCAAACAGACAAAAACCTGGCAGATCCCTTTACAAAGGGACTATCACGAAATGTGATAGATATTGCATCGAGGGAGATGGGTATGAGACCCATAGATGTTACACCATAGTAGTAACCCAACATTTGTGATCGGAGATCTCGTGAATTAGAATCTGGAAAGAACAAGCTATTGGTTAACCGAGGAGAGTAATAACTAATGACCGTCTCTAAGTGAAGATGCAAAACTCTCAGAGCTGTAAGGCAGGTTGGCAACATGCCTTAATGTGGTTCTATTTGCTATAATTAGCAAAGATGCTGTCCTACCGAGCAGTCTTGAAAGAACACACCTATATGAGTTCTGACTGTAAACGTAGCAGTCTATGAGATTTGGGTGATCTCTAGTAAGCTCACGAAGAGACCAGGGAGTATGACGTATAAGCTCCAAACCGCGGGGTAGCCTACTGGCGGTCAGGTACTGGTTAAGACTTTGAGTGAAACCTGTTCACACAAAACTAGCAATTCAAGGCATAGTCCATTGTCAAGTTGTGAATGGATGTAGCTTAAAGTTCTAGGCAGAAGTTCAACTTAACAGTCTCTGCTGAAACACTGGTATATTAAACAAGTGGTGAGAGAAGGCAAATCTCTAAATGGGTATTTGAGATCTGGTGGGGGATGGTTAGAATTAATGGGTTAGACCCATAGCAATTTCTGAAATCTCAAAGCCCATGTGTAAAATGGCAAGTGGTGGTGCTAAAGTTTAGTCCCACCCCGGAAGTTGAAGAAGAGTTGGACCTCTTTATATAGTGGGTTCTCTCCACCACTCTAAGTGGTGTGTGAGAAGAGAAACGAAAGACCACACGCGCGCGCTCGCTCGCCTCGCCTGGCCGGGCCGTGGCGTGGCGTGGCGAGGCGAGGCGTACGTGTGACATGCGCGTGAATGGTCCGCCGAAATTCGATCCGTCTTCTTGCAGGGGCGCAGCTTCCTTTTGCCGTTTTATTTTTATGTCTTGGCAGACAAGTTTTTGATTTCTTGTCCGGTAAGCATACGAATTAGAAACCGAGTCGGTTTGGGATTGTGATCGCGACACAATACCGCCTACCCCGAAAAACACCTAGGGTTTTGCCTCATCTCGCAACTTGCGCCGCCGTCGTAGTCTACTTCATCCCAAATGGCAGCGTGCATCGGCGCGTGGGAGAGCAGGTCTCCGGAACCGTTCGTCCTTGCGATCCTGCACTGAAAGAGGACGAATTAGGTTTTTGGGAAGCGCTCTGCGCGACTGCTCAAATTCGTCATCACGGGTCGTCTTCCGTCCAAGTCGGGCGGTGCTACTCATCGTCGTCTTCATCGCCGTCAGCAGCAGATCGTCGCCAACATCGTCATCAACACCGTCGCACCCACAATAGCTAACGAACAGTACGTCCAACATCATCTGTTCATGTCTGTCTCTACAGCTATTGTTTCGTGTTCGCTGCTATTATGCATATCTTGTTGTTCTTCTAATTTGCTTGATTGTTGCATGCTAGTATTTGTTCTAGTCATGAATTATTTACTGGAATTAATCATGAACTTGCCTAATTTTCCAACAGAAAGAACCCCTTCCATGAAGCTTCAATGGCCGCCGGACACCCGCTGCCCCTTGAGCTGGGTGAACTGCACCGACTGCTGCTGCTAATGCCCGATGAGCGAAGCAGTCTGCTCTCATTTATAACCGAGGCTCAAACCAGTGGTGGTGTGTTGGATGTCGATGGCATCAGATCACGTATGTCGGCCATGTGGCTCAACAGATCCGAGGATAAAACTAGTGGTACCATGCGAGCTCCTCAACTTTGTGAACATGCTTTGGGGGTGGTGTCAAGTAAGAGATCGGCGTACGAGGGGGGTCAGGAGCTGGTTACGTTCAAAGATTGAACAGGTGCTGCAGGATTACACGGAACGGCATTTTTGGGTACGTAGGGGCATTAATTAAACTTGTTTTCGATCATTGGGTGATACTTACGTATATTCGCTTTACCTTATTCATTTGACCAACACTCTTTCTTGCGTGTTGTAGGGACCAAACTATAAACTTGATATTATCTTTGGTGTGGAGGAAAGCAGCGACGGCCACTACCCCTTCATTCATACTACACGTTACCACATTAACTTCTTGGCTACTTCTGATCTCAAGCTTCAGAGGACTCTATTTTTCGCTGAGTTGTGGGACTCACGTGAGCCAAAGCCAGAATTCTGCTGCCCTCTACCCTATGAATATGCGGGTAAGTCCTCTATTTTTCTGCTGCCGCACGGCTGATTAGACCTTTCAGATCACTGTACAGAGGTAGTACCTGATAGTACTTTGATCTGCTTAAGACTTGCTGTACCACACCTTGTCATGCTTTCATGCACTAGTCCTAATTTATTTATTTTTTGAATTGGCTTATTACCGTTTGTTGTGTCTCTTACTGAATAAATAATCACTGCCATGTTTTATTTTGTTATAATAATATACAATAGGCCGTTGCCACTATGACGTGCATGCCGCGAGGAAGATCGTGTATCCAGATGACGCCAAGTACATCCCTGACGATATCACCCATGGTGGAACCGGCAGCGTGGATGGCATGCTAGAGATGGACCTCGTCTACTTCAGTTCCGAGTTGGACGTGGAACTCGCGGAGAATCTCAACATGTCGGCCAGTTACGCACAGGGCAGCGTGGCGGACATGTACTAACAACATTTGATAGTTGTTTTGGCAAGTGAAGGCTCCAGTTTCCAAGGAACGTCATAGGCGCTACTCTACATGAAACTGATGACAATCTGTAATGGACGGTCCATCTGTATTTGGCTTGGCCTGATTGACTAGTCATAGCAGTAGTAGCAGCAGTGCTAATGATAACCATATGAGTAGAACATTAGTCAGTGAACCTCAGGTCAGATCATATGCCTGAATGTTGAGTGTACACTCTGCTTTGTGTATGTTGTCATTCTCAGTTAGTATCACCATAATTATGATCAAATTTCACTAATAATAACTAAATTGTACTCCTGATACCATTGTTCGCTAGCTGACCAGCCCGGCCGGACATGTACGTACGACGAGTCCCCGGCCCGGCAAGTGGCCACTGCAGCGGCAATAGCACCGTGCAGATTTCCGGCCGTCCCCCGGCGCCACCGGCCTTGTCCTGCGTCATCCGTCCCGTCCAGAATCCCAGCTCGCCAGCCCTCCACGCGCACACGGCTCTCCTTCCCCACCGAGCGCAACACCAGCCAGCTATACCGCCGGAACAAAAGCCACCGATCGAGCCAAAAGGCTTCCACGGTAAAATCTCAGAGCTTTTTGCTTTTCCTGATTACGCACTACAACGCCGTGCGGTTGCACTCCTCACTGTTATATCTGGTTAACTAAAAACCCCACTTGATGATATAAACTCACGGTAAAACATAACTCGATACATCCGTATTTAGACAAATCTAAGATAAGAATTTTGAGACGAAGGGAGTAGTTTGTTCACGAGTCCTAACATCCAATCACGACCTAATGAGTAACAAAAAATTATTCCATCCCCACTGCAATAATAGCACGTCATGCATGATCCATGAGCACATTTTAATTCTAATTCGTTCCTGCCTACTACGTTCCGGAAACTGCATATCTGCAGGGCGACTGGTCGACCCGCCATTGTTAACAGCAAATGTAGCTATCGGTGTGGTGTGGTGTGTGTGGGTAGATGGACTCCTGCCGTTCCGTTCCCGTACACCGCATGGACCGTTGACGCATACGTCACAACTTCATCATGGTTTTCCTTCCAGCACCATCCAGCGAATTGTTTAGTCCATTTCACGACGGAAGAATGTGAAAGCTGAACGGTTTAGTGAACGATGTAATTAAATAGCACGCACCTTTTTTATGGAGATCCTTGCCTCTCAAGGTTTCGATTGATCCATGTTTGCATTGAGCGACAGCAATGCACACATGGAAGCAGAACAGGGTATCCACCCTGCCTACATACATGATACCACATTTACCTATCTTTGCACCGGCTGGTGATCATATCCAAGGTCGCACTCCTCGCTGTTATATCGGTTGAAATTTAAAATTGCTACGTGCTATACTAGTTCATCTTTTTTGAAAATAAAAATAAAAATAGTTCATTCGCGGGTCCTAACATCTGATTATGACCGAATGCATTGTTAACTGTGTGTAACAAAATTCCATCTACACTGCAACTGCATGTCATCCATCAGCACCTTTTGATTAGTTATTAATCAGTTCGAACGCATGTTGGGGCCATGCAAAAACATAGGAAGAAAGGGGGAAGGGGAGGGAGCGAACAAGAAGGGGAAGAAAACCTAAGGGGATGAGCAGGCCACGGTCGGGCGAGGCGGGCAATGGTGGATCGAGCGCATGAGCTCCTTGCGGCTGCCGGAGGCGGCCATGGCGAGCAGCTAGGCATAGGGGTTCAAGGCCGCGGCGTCGGTCGGCGAAGCTATAGCCTGTCTCCTGCAGGGATGGCGCCGGTTGCAAGGCATGACCAAGCCTCCCCCTCCGTGCTCCGCCACCTCAAGCAACGCCGTATCGGCCTCAAGGATCCGCAGCTGGTCCTCCCCCCTCCGTGCTCCGCCACCTCAAGCAACGCCGTATCGGCCTCAGGGATCCGCAACTGGTCCTCCCCCCTCTGTGCTCCGCTACCTCAAGCAACGCCGTATCGGCCTCAGGGATCCGCAGCTGGTCCTCCCCCCTCCGTGCTCAGCCTCCTCGCGCACCCTTTAGCTCCGCCTCCTCCCGATGACGGCAGGGACGGGGATGGGTCCGTCGGCCACCACTGCACCGTTGGAAGCGCTAGCCCGAGCCGCGTCAGTGAATCGTCGACGACAACCACTAGGAGCAACGAGGTCGCGAATTTGGTATCGGGAATGAGAGAGGAGTGGGGTAGAAAGGATGCTCCCGGTTCGCGCGGTTCGTGAATGTAGCGAATACATGCACAAAATGTTTGCTTTTTTTAAGGGGACAGAAGGCGTTTGCTGGGAATTCCTAGAAAACTGACTTTGGCAAGATATAATTTCCCATTTTAAGCTCGGCCCACTTGACATTTTTTAGTAGCTTGTTCACGAGCCCTAATATCTCATTAGGACAGAATACATTGTTAACCACAGGTCTTAAACCTTTTTCCTTTGTTAATTCAGTTTGATTGGTCGTCCCTCTATTATTTATGCATGATAATTTAGATTAGCTAAGCTGGCTAATGGATCAGTGTGTGGATGGACTTATGCTTTGTGGTCACACATCATTTTTTCTCGAATACGCACGAATGTGCGTATCATATTTTATAGGAGGGGGGGGGGGGGGACCACCGGTGATGTTACAGGGAGTAAAACGCTACAACATCAAGAACGCTTACAACCCAACGCTCAACCCTCAGTATACAAAACGGAATTACTCGCTACGTGCCCACCCCGATAACAATTCAAACAGACTGTCCACTTCACCCTTCAATAGGCTCGCCTACTGCCAAGCTCTTCTCTCAACAACGACTCGCCTGACCACCGCCTCCAGAGACGAAGAAGCACCGTCGAAAACAACTGCGTTCCTATGCTTCCAAAGCTCCCAAAGCACGAGCGTGAGGAGGGCCCTCATCTCCTTTGGCTTGAGCACGCCTGTCGTTATCACGACGCACCAACCCTGGAGGGTGTCTTGGGCTGTGGGAGACCACTCCGGTTTTCCTAAGGCCGAACACAGTGTTCTCCACACTGTTCTTGTGAATACACAGGTCAGCAGGATGTGCTCGATAGTCTCCTCCTAATCACAAAAAGGGTACGCATCTTGATGCAAAAGTCCACGTCATCACAAAAAGGGTACGCATCTTGATGCAAAAGTCCACGTCGGGCGAGTCGGTCGGAAGTCCAGCACCTGTTTCTCGTAGCTAGCTAGATGAAGAAGCGGCGTTGCATTGCAAAGGGGCCCGAGACCTCCAAGAGGAGTCCGCCGTTGGTATGCACCTCATGGACCGTTGACGCATGCATGCCTATTCTCTTCCATTATTGTATGATGATAATCCCGCCCACCGTGATTTCGATCTGGAGGCAAAGAACGGAGAGCTCGGACTTGAAAGTTGATCGAGATGGATTGATTATGCGCTAGATGGAGCAAGATCAAGTCATAGATTCGTGGTACCTGGCAGCCTTTTGGGGGGACGGCGATCCTGCTGCTCTGTTTTCTTCCTCTCTTTCGTGGGAGGCCGACGCGAGCGCGAGCGTCGAGGACGAAGGACACGCACACACACGCGACGATACTCCTTTCCGGCCGGCCGGCGACGCTTATCGTCTACGGGGTACGCATGCAAAAAAGCTTCCCGGTTGT
Organism: Thinopyrum elongatum; assembly: GCA_011799875.1. Lineage (NCBI taxonomy): Eukaryota > Viridiplantae > Streptophyta > Magnoliopsida > Poales > Poaceae > Thinopyrum > Thinopyrum elongatum. Next base: position 675,148,714 of record CM022298.1, read on the forward strand.
GCTCATGGAGTGTTACTGTCGCCAAAATTTCCACGGCAGTGTACCCGACCGAGGGTCGGTCTGGTTGCCGGCCGGAGGATAGGCCGTCAGCATCCCGGCCGAGGAAAGGCGCCCGTGTTGATGGATATGCGTTTATCGTTTTTTTTTTTTTTTTTTGAGAAAGATATGCGTTTATCGTTGAGTACGTGAATTGAAAGGGATGGTTTGGACTCCAAGATGTCGCCGCGGATCGCATCGCGTGCATTATTCGCTTGACTCGTCACCGACACGGGCCAAAGCGAGACGCGCATATAGTACATTTTTTTTGCGAGATGCATATACGTTTATTTATAGCTTATAACAAAATAAAGAAAACGGTCGATCCGTCTATCTGTGTGGAGAGCCCGTGCTGCAGGATCGCTATCGATCGCTAGCTAGTTGCTTGAGCCAGTTACTTACCGTAGTCAGTGTAAGTAAGCTAAGCTTTCCCGCAAAAAAAAAAAAAGTGTGAGTAAGCTTGCGTTGCACTGCCGCTCGCTAGTGGCCAAGGGGAACTAGCTAGAAGCGTTCCATTCCATGACGTAGCACCATATCATCTCAGTATTCGAAAACAGTCGCAGTCCTGCCTTTCGCCATTGCTGGCGGGCTGGAGCGACGATGGATTACGTGCTAGCCGTCTCCTCTGTCGCTGTAGTAGCAACGATGATCAGGCAAGGCCGGGCACTATTGGAAAGGCTAGCTGCACTACGCACCAATGCTCACAGCTGACGCCCGGCCGGACGTGTACGCACTACGAGTGAACACGTCTCGGCAAGGTCGTCCCGGCCCGAGCGGCCCCGTCGCGCGTCATCCGTCCCATCCGGAGTCCGACTCACACACCGGCCTCCACGCGCCCACGGCTCTCCTCCGCACCAATCGCAACCAACAGCAGCAGCAAAAGCGACCGATCGATCGAGCCGAAAGGAAAAATCCCAAATCCACCTTTACTACAACACCGTGTGACAGTAAACAGTGCAGCAGTAATGCCTATCCTACCGGGGGAAGCAGAACTTTTCATGATGGACGTTTCGAGACACATCCCGAGAGGCGACTTTGGCGGCGACGCGGGCGTTGACCCCCGCGCCGGCGGGGCGCCCTTCGACGGCGGGGATCGGTACGACGGGAAGCAGGGAGATGAGAGATGGCCGGTCCTCTACATCCCAAGCCTCCTGGTGGCGGGAATTCTCTGCTATCAGAAGGGCTCGCTATTGATACAAGGTACGATTCGCAGAATTCTGTTGCTGGACGGCGAGGGTAGGGTGGTTGACAGCCGAGGGTTGCACGCTGGCGAGCTAATTTCATGGCGATCGATCGTTTGGTTTCCCTGTCACGTGGTACATGTTGGGCACTCGGTGGCGTGTGGAGTCGGGGAATACGGGGAGGATTCCGAGGCGAACGTCCGCCATGAATGTGAGGGGGAGGCGGATAATAAACCCCCCCCCCCCCCCCCCCCTAGAGGGGGAGACGACGCTCTCCAATTCAATTCGCCCCAACCACTGCACCATCCAACGACCACATCCTGTGAGAGAAGGGAGCGGCCCCGGCGGAGATGGCCGAATGCAGGATGAAGATGGAGTGAGCCATGGTGGAGCTCGCGAGTGGAGACGACGCGAAGCTGGAGAGGGCGCGCGAGGTTGTCTCCTGGTTTTCAATCAGGAAGGAGGCGCGCGGCGAAAGCCGTCTTCAGGAACCTGATGGTGGAGGAAGACGAGAGGTTCACCCCGAACGGGATGACTACCCCGTCGGGAGCGCCGGTGAGCTCTCTAGCCGCTCTGGTGTGGGCCATGGAGGAGACGGAAGGCGGAGATCCGGTTCAGAGGGCGAAGTGGTGGGCCTTCCGTTCCTGCTGCCGCTTCCCGGCGGGACCGGAAGAGTTTGTGGTGGGGGCGGTGATGGCAATACCCACCCAGGGACACGCTGGGTTCCAATTCCGATCGAAGACAGCGAGGAGGAGACGGAGCCAGAACAAGGGGATCTGGGAGACACAACAAATCTGATGGAGGTGGAGAGGCAAGAGAAGGGGAAGAAGATGAAGGAGAAGGTCCAGACCCCTCGCCGTTCCCCACGTTTCATTCGCCGGTCGTTGCGTCTCCTTGGGCTGGCTCGATCCGCGGTGGCGGAATAGGCCTCTCCCCTGCCGGCAATCGGTTTTGGTTGTTGGCTGGGGAGGAGGCTGAGGACTCATCAGATGTGTTTGGTAAGATCACCCTTGCCCATAAATATTTGCAACATATTTTCTCAGAATGATGTGGCTATGGGAGATGACAGAGATATAGGAAGTATACATAATAAGAAAATGAAGGAAATATGCCCTAGAGGCAATAATAAAGTTGTTATTTTATATTTACTTATTCATGATAAAGGTTTATTATTCATGCTAGAATTGTATTGATCGGAAACTTAAATACATGTGTGAATACATAAACAAATACCGTGTCCCTAATAAGCCTTTACTAGACTAGCTCGTTGATCAAAGATGGTTAAGGTTTTCTAACCATAGACATGTGTTGTCATTTGATAATGGGACCACATCATTAGGAGAATGATGTGATGGACAAGACACTACTAGGAAAATGGCTATAGATGATATGGCCACTAATGACGCACCAGACATGTGGTGCGCCACTACTATATAGCAGTGGCGCACCATGTGTTGGTGCGCCATTAGTGTGAAAGACACTAATGACGCACCAGACCCATGATGCGCCACTAGTAATATTTTTTTTTCCAAAAATACTAATGGCGCACCATGCCAGAGTGCGCCATTACTAGTTTTAACTAGTAATGGCGCACCAGCCACAGAGTGCGCCACTAGTAACAATTTTTTTTTTCCAAAAATACTAATGGCGCACCAGGGCAGAGTGCGCTATTACTAGTTTTAACTAGTAATGGCGCACCAGCCGCGCAGTGCGCCACTACTATTTTTTTTTAATTATTTTTTGCAAAACTACTAATGGCGCACCACCAGCTGGTGCGCCATTAGTAACCAGGCGCATTTGTAGGTGGTGCGCCATTAGTAACCTGGGACCAGCTAGATATTTTGGACAGCCACACCTACACACTCACTTTCCCCACTTCATTCTCTCCACCTCCTTCTCCAAGCTTGTGTCGGCTGCCTCCTCCTCCTCACCTCATTTGCACCATAGATTTATCAAAATTAAGTGGTTAAATTACCTTTTTTTTGATAGGTAAGTAAGGGGAAAGCTATCTTTATGTTGTAGATCTACTTTTTTTCTCCCTCCAACAACATGCACATGCACTTTTTATGGCCTAGCTAGATCTATGTATGTTTGTGGTGTTGCATATATGTTTGTGTTTGCAGGTACCGGTATTTGAAATGCGATAGTTGCCAATATTTTGCCGGAATGTTGATTCATTTCCGTTTCGGCGAGAATTTTGGCACTATGCATTCTTTTTGGTCCTATTTTTAGGGAAAGTCATGCCAAATTTTTTCTTGGTTCTAAAATATCGTTTTGCTCTACCCCGCAGGCGACCATGGTCCGCACGATGATCGAAGGCATCGTGAATAGGTTTTTGAGCTCCGCGAAGGCCAAGATGCTTCAAAAGAACGAGACGGAGATAAGATGTCCGTGTCGAAGATGCAAGCTGAAGAGCCTTATTGCGGACCCGGATTCCGGGCAGGTGCGGGACCACCTGCTCTTGCGTGGTTTCATGGATGGCTATCGGTGGCAAGGTGATGAAGATGACTATGAAGTCGTCCATGGGGGCCGGGCCAGAAATGAGGAAGGGCAGCAAGACAACCACCGCGGCGAGGGCGGGCGAGAAGACGAAGAATCTCCAGGACATGATCACGACGGTGATGCTGTACACAGTCATCATGTAGAAGATGCCGGACATGATGATGAGGAAGATCAAGACGAAGGGCATGATCATGAAGATGAAGATGCCGGAGCAGACGACGATGGACCATCGATGGGCTGGGTGCAGGACCCTCATATTCAAGAGCTGCTTCTCAAGCAGACGGATAACGCAAGAGCTGTCGCCCGAGAGAAAGCCAAGCTGGATCAACTGGAGATAGACGCGGTTACTCCATTGTATGAAGGATGCAGGCCCAAGGATACCCGCCTGAAAGTAACGCTCATGGCTCTGGAGATGAAGGTAAAACACAAAATGACCAACGCATGCTTCGACGAGAACATGTCATTCTGGCACGAACGTCTTCCCAAGGGGAACAAGTGCCCGACCAGTTTCGAGGAGGCGAAGAAAATCGTGTGTCCTCTGGATTTACCGCACGTGAAATATCATGTGTGCATGAACAATTGCATCATTTATCGGGACGAGCACGCGGAGTCTACCATATGTCCGGTGTGCGGCGTCACTCGATACAAGAAGAGGAAGAAAGCTCCTCGAAAAGTGGTGTGGTACTTTCCGATCACTCCTCGTCTGCAGCGGTATTTCGCGGACCCTAAGGCAGCAAAGCTCCTGCGTTGGCACGCGGATAGGGAGGAGAAGAAGCGAGAAGATGACATAAATGATCCAGAGATAAATAAAAAAGACAAGATGTTGAGTCACCCTAAGGATGCGAGCCAGTGGCAAGCGTTGAACTTCAAACACCCAGAATTTGGGGACGATCCAAGGAACATCGTGCTGGGCGCGAGCACCGATGGAGTCAATCCGTTTGGCAGCCAGAGAAGCACACATAGCACCTGGCCTGTGTTTGTGTGGATGTACAACCTTCCCCCCTGGAAGTGCATGAAGAGGAAGTACATTCACATGAGTATGCTAATTGAAGGGCCGAAACAACCAGGGAATGACATCATCCGTTAGTTTAGCATATTGATCGTTCAGTTTATTGCTATTGCTTTCTTAATGTCAAATACATATTCCTTCGACTATGAGATTATGCAACTCCCGGATACCGGAGGAATACCTTGTGTGCTATCAAACGTCACAACGTAACTGGGTGATCATAAATATGCTCTACAGGTATCTCCGAAGGTGTTTGTTGAGTTGGCATAGATCGAGATTAGGATTTGTCACTCCGAGTATCGGAGAGGTATCTCTGGGCCCTCTCGGTAATACACATCATAAGAAGCCTTGCAAGCAAAGTGACTAATGAGTTAGTTACAGGATGATGTATTACGGAATGAGTAAAGAGACTTGCTGGTAACGAGATTGAACTAGGTATGAAGACACCGACGATCGAATCTCGGGCAAGTAACATACCGATGGGCAAAGGGAATTACGTATGTTGTCATAACGGTTCGACCGATAAAGATCTTCATAGAATATGTAGTAGCCAATATGGGCATCCAGGTTCCGCTATTGGTTATTGACCGGAGAGGTGTCTCGGTCATGTCTACATAGTTCTCGGACTCGTAGGGTCCGCACGCTTAATGTTCATTGACGATATAGTGTTATATGAGTTATATGATTTGGTGACCGAATGTTGTTCAGAGTCCTGGATGAGATCACGGACATGACGAGAAGTCTCGAAATGGTCGAGATGTAAAGATTGATATATAGGACGATAGTATTCGGACACCAGAATAGTTTCGGAGTGCACCGGGTACTCATCAGGTCACCGGAAGGGGTTCCGGGCACCCCCGGTAGGTGTTATGGGCCTAATGGCCAGGGGGGGGGGGGCAGACCAGCCCACAGGGGGCTGGTGCGCCCCTCTCCCTGGCCGGACGGCCCTAGAGAAGGAAAGGGGGAGGGCTAGCCCCTCCTGCCTTCCCCTTCTCATGGGAGAAAGGAAAGGGGGGGGGGGGAGACCCCAAGTAGGATTCAGCCTACTTGGAGCGCCCTCCTGGCTGCTCCCTCCTCCCCCCACCTATATATATATATGTGGGAGGGGGGCGCCTAGCACACCACAACATTGTCTTAGCCGTGTGCGGCGCCCCTCTCCACCGTTTACACCCCCGGTCATATTTTCGTAGTGCTTAGGCGAAGCCCTGCGGAGATAACTTCACCATCACCGTCACCACGCCATCGTGCTGCCGGAACTCATCCACTACCTCGCCGTCTTGCTGGATCAAGAAGGTGGAGGATGTCACCGAGCTGAACGTGTGCTGAACGCGGAGTTGCCGTACGTTCGGTACTCGATCGGTTGGATCGCGAAGAAAGTTTGACTACATGAACCGCGTTGTCAAACGCTTTCGCTTACGGTCTACGAGGGTACGTAGACACACTCTCCCCTCTCGTTGCTATGCATCTCCTTGATAGATCTTGCGTGTGAGTACACTACAAGAAATCTGTTAATACGTGACGGTTTCAGTCTGTCATGGACCTGCGCAAAACTGTCATCGAGGGCCATACGTGACGGATTTGAATTTCGTCATGTATATCGCGTCATAATTTAACCACAGCACGCTCCATGACGGATCATCAAAAACCGTCACAGACCATGACGGTTTTTAACCGTCATCGATGGCTGTTAACTGGCATGCTCATAACGGCGTTAGCTTGTGTACCACGTCATCATCTGACATGGATCTGATGTGGCAGCCCATGTTGTAATCAGCCCATCTAAAATTTTGGCCCACTAAATTTCAACTCACTCCAGGAGTGGTGGCCCATATAGTAATAAACCCAATTTGAATTTAGGTCCATTTGTTTCAAGAAAGGCCCACTAATTTCAGTCCAGGACATTAGCCCATCACGCATTTCTCTTGGTCCATGGAAATTTTAAGCCAATAATAATTAAACAGAAAATATGTGCTCAGGTCCTTGAAACAAAAAATTACATAAACACACCCAAAAATACACCTATACAGGACCAAAAAAAGGACCCCAAAAAGAATAATTCTACAAGCATGTCTCAGAGAACACTATGCTACCTTACAGCCAGCACCACACCCATCAAGCAACGCACAATGCTCGTCGGAAGTCAACCAGGGGTCATCCTGCGTTCCTGGCCGTGGATCCGCTCGTCATGTCTTTGTTGTTGAAAATGCTCCCATAAACCAATATCTGCCACATGATGAAAAATATGTCACACTATAAAATATTATAGTTAGTAGGTTAAAATAGAAGTAGAAACCGGAAGTAGCTTACTACACGTTATCAAGTTCTATATTTTTTCTCTGCCATGATGCAAAGTAGTGAAACAAAAGCATTCGTGTGAAAAGAAACAACTGGTGGCAACAAAAAGGAATTATGAGCATACAAAGATCAATAGTTGGTAGTAAACTCCGCTGTGCTTATTTGACTTGAAGTCCCATGCTATCACTACACTAAACTCGAATCATGCTATGAAAACCTTCTGAATTTCCTACAATGCAGTCTCTCATGTGCCGTGAAAGATGAAGCATGTGAAACTAAGAAAAGTATAAAAAGTAAGTCAAGGGGAGGCACTTTCGTAACCACTGCCGAAAATAAATAACATAAGCAATACTTTTATTCTGGTAACAAAGGCAAACATCAAAACAAAAAGGGAACAAAACCTTTTTCATCTTAATAAGATTATTATGCTACAGGAGAATAATAATATTTTCTGGTAACAAAGGGAAACAACAACAAACAATATGCTACAGGAGATATTCATCTCAACAAACAATATTCTACAGGAGATATTAAGATTATTATGTTACAAGAAGCTATTATTCTGGTAACAAAGGCAAACAACAACAAACAATATGCTACAGGAGATATTCATCTCAACAAACAATATGCTACAGGAGATAAAAATCCAAGTAACAATAATAGCATATCAACAATACACGTATCTGTAAAACAAGTCCATTCTAGCAAGATACACAGTCACAGCTGAATTTATATCTAATAAGCTGGAACTTCCAAATTAACTCCCAAAAGATCAATATGAAAGCAACATGAAGAACGGTGCATATTTGAAAAAAAATAGCTATATCATATTGTGTGGATCAGCATTAGCTTGCCCTGATTAAATTATGTGTAACAGTGCAAGAGAATCAGATCCACAAAACCGTCAGCAACTAATCAAGCTCACATATTCATCTCAGCAACTGAATCTGCCTCTAAACTGAACCAAAACATGATTTGTATTCAGATTGCAAGTATCATCTAGATTTGGGGTAAAGTGGGGAAAGGCTGACCATGCTAGGAGGTAAGGAGGACGCAGCCATCAGTGCATGAGCTCGTCCAGGCAATGTAGGATAGGATGCATGGGCCAAGGGGGTGCTGGACTTGCTGCTGCACCTCATCAGGCAAAGAGAGCTCGTTGGGAACGGCTGCATCGAGGATGAGGACGTCTTGTACGCCGCTGGATGGGTGGAGAAGGCAGTAGGCATTAGTGGCATAGAAATCAACCCTAATAAATAGTTCAAATTAGACAGCACAAGTAGCCTATCCAGAATATGATTCTAAGAGAGAAAAACACTGTCCAAGAAAAAGAGAAACAGAAACCGCATGCGAGAAAGCGGCAGGACCATTCATTCAGGGAACAGAAGAGGTAGCAAAAGCAGCAGCAGGTAATCCTTATAACTAGAGGCTAAGTATCCATCGTTGGCTCCAGTCAGCTACTTCATAGTAACTAACACCGCCGAATAAAAAGCAGCACAATTAACTTGTCATATAATCTAAACATTTAAAGTTCAAGTCTAGATTTGATGTTATATAGCTAAAGTGCAGCTGCAATAGAAAATGTCCAGGATACAAAATGTTTGTCCTTCCAACAGGAAGTATACTTTTTATATCCCAAGGTACTGATGTTATGTAGGCAAACTAAAATTTTAAAGTACTAATCTTTGAACGAGAAGTATATGTCGAGGACCTTACTACAAAGCCAAAACCAGCATGATAGCAGAGGTAAACATTACAGGGAACCACAAACTAGTGAGCTACAGGCCCCAATGTACCACCCATACACATGGATGTATTAGTATCACACAGAACATTTGCACGCAAGAGATCAGATTATTTTTCTAGAAAAATGCAAGACTGTAGTTAATGGAAGAAGTCGTTTCTACAGAAAAATATACATGCTCGGCAGTACTGATGTTGTAGAGATACTGAATCAATAATATAAAAGTTTCACTGTTGACGTTGTACAGACAAAGATTCATGGCTGACGGGTGGCCCAGTAGTTAAGATACTGAATCGATACTATTAATGTATTAGTGCTGATGTTGTACAGATTAATAACAGATTCGACACACAAATGTATACAATGTTCAGAGCGATTCCACACTACTTCATCACTCTGAACTTATCTACACACTGAGCTTCTGTACATAGGCTACACAATCAACTTGCCATATAATATAAACATATAAAGTCAAGTCAGATTTGATATTATGTAGCTATGTAGCTAAAGAGCAGCTGCAATAACAAATGTTTAGGATATAAAATGTTAATCCTCCAACAGGCAGTATATTCCAAGGTACTGATGTTACGTAGACACTAAAATTTTAAAATACTAATTCTTCGAACGAGAAGTATATGTCAAGGACCGGACTGCAAAGCCAAATCCATCATGATAGCAGAGGTAAACATTACAGGGGAAACACAAACTAGTGAGCTACAGGCCCAATGAACTACACATACACGTGGATGTATTATTATCTCACAGAGTACATTTGCACGCAAGAGATCATCTTTTTTCTTTTTATAAAAATGCAAGACTGTAGTTAATGGAAGGTAAGTCATTTACCCAATGCCAGCAAGTGTTGTGTTACAAAGATTTGAGATTTCTACATACAAAAATGCATGCTCGGCAGTGTGCACTGTGAAAACTGTATGCTGCTGGTACATTTAACTATGCGCAGAACTCAACCCATAAATTATTACTTGTCCACTAGTTGTTATTTTTATTTGAAAATATTCTATTATGTTGAGCACGGTCACGCACCCACATCCAGTCATCCACACTAGCTAAGCAATATCAACAATAGAAACAAATCCACACAGCAGCAGCACCAACGCAAGAGATGATTGGTACTTGAGCAGCAAGCATGCAGCAGCAACCAATCTATAGAGAGGAAGAGGGAGGGAGCGAGCAGGGGAAGAACAACCTGGGGACGAGAAGCTCGCGGTGGAGTGGCTAAGCGGCGAGGTCAGGGAAGGAAATCGCCCAACCTCCGTCCGGCCATGGTATTGAGTGCCTCACCTGCGACCAACCAGAGCAGTAGGAAAACACCTCAGCCATGGAGATCCATTCATCGATTTAGGGGTGGGATTGGGAACCAAAGAGGTGGTACCGTCCGGGGTTAGCGCCATGGACCACGCGGAGAAGGAAGAGGAGGCCAACCTTGGCGCAGAACGACGCGGAGAAGGAGCCGACCTCTGGCGCTGCTCGGCGGATCCGGAAGCAGCGCCGCAAATCGGGAAGCGCCTTGGCCTGCTCGTTCTGGGGGCCGCCTAGTTTAAGGAGAGAAGGTGAGAGCGGGGGATGGGGGAGAGGGTGGGGGCGGTGGCGGTTAGGGAGAGGGGCACCGAGGTTGCCGGTGGTGGCGGCGGACGAGGGAGAGGGAGATGGATAGGATTGAATTGAAAGATGGAGGATGGAGAAGAAGATGGGGAGCAGCGGTGGTGGAGGCGGTCAACCACCGTTGGGCCATGTGCCTACCGTGCGATCTGAGGGAGTGGACGGTTGTGATGCACGATCCGCGAGAAGGGCGGATTGACCAATCAGGATTCAGCATATGCATCACACCGGATACATGCCACATCAGCATGAGCCATCGGTGACGGTGCGGCTTAGGTCCACATGGTCTGTCCATGACAGTTTCCATGACAGTCCTTCATTGTCCGTCATAATGGGGCATCATTTCAGTGGCCATTCGCATCTTGTTGATCTGTGACGATTTCTGTGACGACCCGGAGGGACCGGTACTGTATCTGTAATGGTTTTCAAGAACGTCACCAGAAATCCGTCATGGATTAACAGATTTCTTGTAGTGGTAGAAATTTTTTGTTTTCCATTCAACGTTTCCCAATAGTGGCATCATGAGCCAGGTCTATGCGTAGATGATATGCACGAGTAGAACACAAAGAGTTGTGGGCGGTGATAGTCATACTGCTTACCACCAACGTCTTATTTTGATTCGGCGGTATCGTAGGATGAAGCGGCCCGGACCAATCTTACATGTCCACATACATGAGGCCGGTTCCACCGACAGACATGCAACTAGTTTTGCATAAAGGTGGCTGGCGGGTGTCTGTTTCTCCTACTTTAGTTGAATCGAATTTGACTACGTCCGGTCCTTGAAGAAGGTTAAAACAGCAAACTTGATGAAACACCGTTGTGGTTTTTGCGTAGGTAAGAACGGTTCTTGCTAGAAGCCCGTATCAGCCATGTAAAACTTGCAACAACAAAGTAGAGGACGTCTAACTTGTTTTTGCAGGGCATGTTGTGATGTGATATGGTCAAGATATGATGTGATATATGTTGATGTATGAGATGATCATGGTTTGTAATATCGACAACCGGCAGGAGCCTTAGGGTTGTCTCTTTATTGTATGAAGTGCAAGCGCCATGTAATTGCTTTACTTTATCACTATGCGTTAGCGATAGTTGTAGAAGCAATAGTTGGCGAGACGACCTCGACGCAACGATTGAGATGACGGTGTCGAGCCGGTGACGATGGAGATCATGACGATACTTTGAAGATGGAGATCAAAAGCACAAGATGATGATGGCCATATCATGTCACATATTTTGATTGCATGTGATGTTTATCCTTTATGCATCTTATTTTGCTTAGAATGGCGGTAGCATTATAAGATGATCCCTTCACTAAATTTCAAGATAAAAGTGTTCTTCCCGAGTATGCACCGTTACCAAAGTTCGTCGTTTCGAAGCTCCTCGTGATGATCGGGTGTGATAGACTCTACGTTCACATACAACGGGTGTAAGACAGTTTTGCACATGCAGAATACTTGGGTTAAACTTGACGAGCCTAGCATGTACAGACATGGTCTCGGAACACTGGAGACCGAAAGGTCGAACGTGAGTCATATAGTAGATATGATCAACATAGAGATGTTCACCATTGATGACTTCTCCATCTCACGTGATGATCGGACATGGGTTAGTTGATCTGGATCACGTATCACTTAGATAACTTGAGGGATGTTTATTTAAGTGGGAGTTCATTAGTAATTTGATTAATTGAACTTAATTTATCATGAACTTAGTCTTATAGTTTTGCATATCTATGTTGTAGATCAATAGCTCGTGATATAGCTCCCCTATATTTTTGATATGTTCCTAGAGAAAACTAAGTTGAAAGATGATGGTAGCAATAATGCGGACTGGGCCCGTGATCTGAGGATTATCCTCATTGCTGCACAGAAGAATTATGTCCTTGATGCACCGCTAGGTGACAGACCTGTTGCAGGAGATGATGCAGACGTTATGAATGTTTGACAAGCTCGATATGATGACTAATTAATAGTTTAGTGCGCCATGCTTTATGGCTTAGAATCGGGGCTTTAAAGACGTTTTGAACGCCATGGAACATATGAGATGTTCCGAGAGCTGAAATTGGTATTTCAGGCTTATGCCTGTGTTGAGAGGTATGAGACCTCTGACAAGTACTTTGCCCACAAGATGGAGGAGAATAGCTCAGCCAGTGAGCATGTACTCAGAATGTCTGGGTACTACAATCGCTTGAATCAAGTGGGAGTTAATCTTCCAGACAAGATAGTGATTGACAGAGTTCTCTAGTCACTATCACCAAGCTACTAGAACTTTGTGATGAACTATAATATGCAAGGGATGACGAAAACGATTCCCGAGCTCTTCGCGATGCTGAAATCGGCGAAGGTAGAAATCAAGAAAGAGCATCAAGTGTTGATGGTTAGCAAGACCACTAGTTTTAAGAAAAAGGGCGATGGAAAGAAAGGGAACTTCAAGAAGAATGGCAAGCAAGTTGACGCTCCCATGAAGAAGCCCAAAGCTAGACCCAAGCCTGAAACTAAGTGCTTCTATTGCAAAGGAAATGGTCACTGGAAGCGGAACTGCCCCAAATACTTGGCGGATAAGAAGGATGGCAAATTGAAAAAAGTATATTTGATATACATGTTATTGATGTGTACCTTACTAGTGTGCGTAGTATCACCTGGGTATTCGATACCGGTTCAGTTGCTAAGATTAGTAACTCGAAACAGGAGTTGCAGAATAAACAGAGACTAGTTAAGTGCGAGGTGACGATGTGTGTTGGAAGTGATTCCAAGGTTGATACGATCACCATCGCACACTCCCTCTACCTTCGGGATTAGTGCTGAACCCAAATAAATGTTATTTGGTGTTTGCGTTGAGCATAAATATGATTAGATCATCTTTATTGCAATACGATTATTCATTTAAGTTAGAGAATAATTATTATTCTGTTTACATGAATAAAACCTTCTATGGTCATACATCCAATGTGAATGGTTTATTGAATCTCGATCGTGGTGATACACATATTCATAATATTGATGCCAAAAGATGCAAAGTTGATAATAATAGTGCAACATACTTGTGGCACTGCCGTTTAGGTCATATTGGTGTAAAGCGCATGAAGAAACTCCATGTAGATGGACTTTTGGAGTCACTTGATTATGAATCATTTGATACTTGCGAACCATGCCTCATGGGCAAGATGACTAAAACTCCGTTCTCCGGAACAATGGATCAAGCTAATGACTTATTGGAAATAATACATAACGATGTATGCGGTCCGATGAGTGTTGAAGCACACGGCGGGTATCATTATTTTCTAACCTTCACAGATGATTTGAGTAGGTATGGGTACACTACTAGGAAAAAGCCTAGTAGTAGCGCGGGTTTAATGCCTACTAGTAGCGCGGGGCCCCGCGCTACTAGTAAGGCGCTACAGCTATTCCTTAGCAGTAATGCGTGTAACACATGTTACTGCTAAGACATATAGCCGTAGCGTGTATTGTTTCCAGCGCTACTGCTAATCTAACTAGTAGTAGCGTGCTTCCTGTCCAGCGCTACTAGTATTCTGTTTTTCATTTTTTTAGTGTATTTATACGTCGTTATACAAATTTTGATACAGTACCAATTAAGAGGTTGTTATATCATTATGTCCATAACTAATCATGATCATAATAACAAATCATCGTGATAATCATGATCATAATAACAAATCATCATGATAATCATGATCAACATCATCATCATATTAATATAAAAACTCTTGCATCATATCATCACCAACAACACTAGCTAATAATCATCATAGTCATTACCACCAACACTATTTAATCATCATAGTCATAGTGTAGCTATCTAATCACCACCAACACTAGCTAATAATAATCATCATAGTCATTACCACCAACACTAGCTATTTAATCATCATAGTCATAGTGTAGCACATCATCATCTTCAAACTCATTCTAGCTAGCTAATCACTCATGCTGCTCTCTCTCTCAGGTAAAATAGCATAAAACAGGTGTAGCACTCCTGCTTCATCATATTGGAGAATGCAGATGAACCTGTCTCCTAATTGTGGGCTGCGCTTCTGATTGCTGCCCCCCTAGTACTTCTCTGCTATGATCCTTCACAATTTTGCTCCAGTCTTTGACTATTAAGACTTGCTCGCTTTGAGAAATCATGAATGCACTCATGTGCAATGCAGGATATCTTGGTCGTAAGCTAACCATTGTCATGCGACCTTTAGGCTCGATCCAACGAGGCACAACATTCATCAGGTGTCCCTGTTGAAGAACATCGTAGTAACATACTTAGCAATGAAGTTTAGCTTCAAAAATAATGTATGCAAAAGATGCACTGAGGACAAATAGTAAAAATCTTACCATCTTTCCTAAATAGATGTGACCGTAGTTCAATACGCACACTAGTGGTCGCACGTATTGAGTACTAATATTTCAAAGTTCAGGAAAATAACCTGTCGTGACAGTATAAAGATCCTCAAGCCATGAAACATAATGACTTATCTTCTCGCAGTTTAGTTCAGCCCCGGGACAGTAGTAGGTGCTGTCTACCAAGCGCCGGACATGTTTGCTTGAATGGAAATAAGCCGTCAATAGAAATTAGTTGTCAACTATTTTTAAATAAACAATATAAATTACTTAATAAATATGGTTGAGAAACTCAAATAATGGTAGAACTAGAGGCGTCTGCACATCGACCCAGATGTCGATATTACCTTCAATTTCATCTTCCAGACAAATATCAAAGGTGATAAGCATATTAGGCTCAAATGCATAAGCCTTGCATAGTGCTCTCCAATTTTTGCATTCAAAATAGGAGTACGTGTCTGCATTGTATAATTTTACGGCAAAAGTATAACCATGCTCAGTCCTCAAGTGAACTCTCTTTACCTCCATACTTTCCATAGTACTGAAATCAATCTTATCCAAGACATAAATTCTTGCATGGCAGAGGATACGCTAGTAGAATTGTAAAAACTTAAAATTATAAGTTGAAGCAAAAGAAGTAGAAGTCATGCTTAATTACGAAAAAAGACTTGTCGTTGTGACTTACTGTATCCACTTCGAAGTTCTCATCCAGCATGATGCTGAAGCGCCTACCACCAACTAGGTGAGGCCTGTCACACAGGCCGCGCTCGTCTTCGCAGTATTCGCACATAATGAATTCCCTTTCGTTGTCAGACATTTCCTATGTTCATAGTTGAAACATTAATTGAAAATCGATCGAAGGCAACTACCAAGAAACTCAACACACAGATCACTATTACTCAATATGCAATGGGTTGACTTTAGGTCTGTCGAGTCTTCCTTCCTAAACTCTTATCTCACGTATATGGTGGGCACTCCCTCTCTGATATTGCGACCGTCGGTGATGGTCGCTACTCCTCCTTTCCCTAGTGCATTACAAATATCTAGCATAAGGAAAAGAAGGAGAAGCGACCCCCACGACAACAGTCGGCATTCTTCTTCTCTCATATATGGTGGACACTCCCTCACCGATTTTTCGACCGTCGATGATGGTCGCTACTCCTTCTTCCCCTAGTGCATAACAAAGGTCTAGCACAAAGAGAAGAAGGAGAAGTGACCCCCATGATGACTGTCGGCATTCTTCTTCTCTCATATATGGTGGAGACTCTCCCTCACTAATTTTTTGACTGTCATGTATGGAGCCCCGACAGACTTAAAGTCAACTCGAAATGTCGTTTATTTCTCTTTCTAGCAAATCCGGGGCACTCGATATTTCCTACATATTCTAGCACAAGTCATGCTTAAATTCACGGAAAAATCCGGCATGACCTTTGCTAAAATAGGACATATCAAGCACCTGAAATTTGCCGGAACGGAAATGAATCAACACTCCGGCAAAACATAGGCCACTCGGATTTTCCCTGCGATGCAAAGATGTCCATACACATACAATGATGCTTAAACTGGTGCTCATTGCATTTCAATGGTTCAATATTGACAAAAACATTTCAATATATCTTATAACCCGAACATTTCATTTGGTTAAGAAGCATAACTAAATACCCTAGTTCTACTCTATTCAACACCGAGGAGTAGAGAAGGAGGAGGTGGACTTTTAGCTCACCGACTCGGGTGTAGAGAAAGTAGAGGTAGCTCGGATGACGATCACTCCAAGGAGGCACGACTCTACAAAACCTGCATATTCCACCGAGTAAAATTTTAGATCATCAAATCTCATATAGCATTCTTTGATGACAAAGTGATAATGACATAAAAATAATTAAATTTTCCAATACATTTCTATATTGAAAAACAAAATTACAAAAAATTTCTATACCTAAATTTTCTTGCTAAAATTTTTTATTACTAAATTTGATACCTAAAAATTTCTCATATAGCATTCCAATAGACTTCATATAATTGAAAATTCTATACCTAAAAAATTATATTACAATTTTCTATTACTAAAACTTTTTAATCAAAAACACTATTCACTAGTCTATTAAGAACTTAATATAAATAACACAGTTCTATTACGCACTTACATAAATAAAACTAGTTCTATTAACCACTTCCAAATAAACTATTTCTATTAAACACTTACTAAAAAACAGTAAAAAAAACTACATTATACAAGAACAGTAAAAAAATAGTTTAGGGTTTAGGAGAGATGGAGGGAGGAGGGGGGTGGGAGGAGGGGGTGGGAGGAGGAGGGAGAGGAGGTGAGGTGGGAGGGGGGCAGAGGCTGCCGGCGGAGGGCTTGGCGGAGGAGGAGGGAGGAGGGAGGAGGGGTGGGGGAGGAGGAGGGAGGAGGGCGCGGTAGGGAGGGAGGGATCACGAGAGGGACGAGGAGGGGAGGGAGGTGGAAGGAGGAGGGATGGAGGAACTACCTCAGTGGAGGAGGAGCAGGATCGTCGGCGGCGGTGGGCGATGATGGTGGTCGGGGAACGGCGGCGGCGGCGGACGACGGGGGGTGCGGGGGAGAGTGAGAGTGGAGTGGAGAGGGGAGAGTGAGGGGCGGCCGGTTGGCGAAGCTAGGATGGCTTTAGCAGTAGCGCGCGTTAAGATAAAGCACTGCTGCTAAATGACATAGCAGTAGCCCGTTGAGGAAACAGGCGCTAGCTGATACCTAGTCTGGCGGCAAGGTCTGGGCAATTGTAGTAGTAGCGCTGTTTCCTCCTGATGCGCTACTGCTATGTGGATATCAGTAGCGCTGTTTGTTGTAGAGGCTACTGCTAAGTAGCAGTAGCGCCGTTTTTTAAAACCGCGCTGCTGTAATATTCTGTCTATAGGTTTTCCCTAGTAGTGGTATATCTACTTGATGAAACACAAGTCTGAAACATTGAAAAGTTCAAAGAATTTGAGTGAAGTGGAGAATCATCGTACAAGAAAATAAAGTTTCTACGATCTGATCGCGGAGGCGAATATTTGAGTTACGAGTTTGGCCTTCATTTAAAACAATGTGGAATTGTTTCACAACTCACGCCACCTGGAACACCACAGCGTAATGGTGTGTCGAATGTCGTAACCGTACTTATTGGATATAGTGCGATCTATGATGTCTCTACCGAATTACCACTATATTTCTGGGGTTATGCATTAGAGACAGCCGCATTCACGTTAAATAGGGCACCGTCTAATCGTTGAGACGACACGTATGAACTGTGGTTTGGAAAGAAACCTAAGCTCTCGTTTCTTAAAAGTTTGGGGTTGCGACACTTATGTCAAAAGGCTTCAGCCTGATAAGCTCAAACCCAAATCGGAGAAGTGCGTCTTCATAGGATACCCTAAGGAAACAATTGGGTACACCTTCTACCACAGATCCGAAGGCAAGATCTTTGTTGGTAAGAATGGATTCTTTCTAGAGAAGGAGTTCTCTCAAAAGAAGTGAGTGGGAGGAAAGAGAACTTGATGAGGTAATTGTACCTTCTCTCTAATTGGAAAGTAGCAAATCAGAGAAATCGTTCCGTGATACCTACACCAACTAGAGAGGAAGTAAGAATAATGATCATGAAACTTCAGATCAAGTTGCTACTGAACCTCGTAGGTCAACCAGACACGATCCGCACCAGAGTGGTACGGCAATCCTGTCTGGAAGTCATGTTACTAGACCAAGGTGAACCTACGAACTATGAAGAAGCTTGATGAGCCCAGATTCCGATAAATGGCTTGAGGCCATGAAATCTGAGATAGATCCATGTATGAGAACAAAGTATGGACTTGGTGGACTTGCCCGATGATCGGCAAGCCATAGAAAATAAATGGATCTTCAAGAAGAAGACTGACGCTGATTGTAATGTTACTGTCTACAAAGCTCGACTTGTTGCGAAAGGTTTTGACAAGTTCAAGGGGTTGACTATGTTGAGACTTTCTCACCCGTAGTGATGCTTAAGTCTGTCGAATCATGTTAGCAATTGCCACATTTATGAAATCTGGCAAATGGATGTCAAAACTGCATTCCTTAATGGATTTTTAAAGAAGAGTTGTATATGATGCAACCAGAAGGTTTTGTCGATCCTAAAGGTGCTAACAAAGTGTGCAAGCTCCAGCGATCATCTATGGACTGGTGCAAGCATCCGGAGTTGGAATATACATTTTGATGAGGTGATCAAAGCATATGGTTTTATACAGACTTACGGTGAAGCTGTATTTACAAGAAGTGAGTGGGAGCTCTGTAGCATTTGATAGTATATGTGGATGACAATATTGTTGATTGGAAATGATATAGAATTTCTGGATAGCATAAAAGGATACTTGAATAAGAATTTTTCAATGAAAGACCCGATGAAGCTGCTTATATATTGGGCTTCAAGAGCTATAGGGATAGATCGAGAGTTAATAGACTTTCACAAAGCACATACCTTGACAAAAGTTTTAGAAGTTCAAAATGGATCAGTCAAAGAGGAGTTCTAGCCTGTATTGTAAGGTGTGAAGTTGAGTAAGACTCAAAGCCCGACCACGGCAGAAGATAGAGAGAGAATGAAAGTCATTCCTAGCTCCGCCTTAGGTTCTTTAAGTATGCCATACTGTGTACCAGACCAATTGTGTACCTTGCCATGAGTTTGGCATGGGGTACAATAGTGATCCAGGAGTAGATCACTGGACAGTGGTCAAAATTATCCTTAGTTGCCTATGAGGACTAGGAAATATTCTCGGTTATAGAGGTGATAAAGAGTTCGTCGTAAAGGGTTACGTCGATGCAAGCTTTAACACATGATTCAGATGACTCTGAGTCTCAATCTGGATATATATGTGAAAGTGGGAGCAATTACTAGAGGAGCTCCATGCAGAGCATGTAGACATAGAAACTTGCAAAATACATACGGATCTGAATGTGGCAGAGCCGTTGACTAAACAACTATCTCACAAGCAAAACATGATCATACCTTAGTACTCTTTGGTGTTAATCACATGGCGATGTGAACTAAATTATTGACTCTAGTAAACTCTTGAATGTTAGTCACACGGCGAGTGGAACTATGGGTGTTAATCACATGGCGATGTGAACTAGATTATTGACTCTAGTGCAAGTGGGAGACTGAAGGAAATATGCCTAGAGGCAATAATAAAGTTATTATTTTATATTTCTTATTCATGATAAAAGGTTTATTATTCATGCTAGAATTATATTGATCGGAAACTTAAATACATATGTGAATACATAAACAAATACCGTGTCCCTAGTAAGCCTCTACAGACTAGCTCGTTGATAAAGATGGTTAAGGTTTCCTAACCATAGACATGTGTTGTCATTTGATAACGGGATTCACATATTAGGAGATGATGTGATGGACAAGACCCATCCATTAGCTTAGCATATTGATCGTTCAGTTTATGCTATGCTTTCTTAATGTCAAATACATATTCCTTCGACTATGAGATTATGCAACCCGGATACCGGAGGAAACCTTGTGTACTATCAAACGTCACAACGTAACTGGGTGATCATAAGTATGCTCTACAGGTATCTCCGAAGGTGTTTATTGAGTTGGCATAGATCGAGATTAGGAATTGTCACTGAGTATCGGAGAGGTATCTCTGGGCCCTCTCGGTAATACATCATAAGAAGCCTTGCAAGCAAAGGACTAATGACTTAGTTACATGATGATGTATTACGGAATGAGTAAAGAGACTTGCTGGTAACGAGATTGAACTAGGTATGAAGACACCGATGATCGAATCTGGGCAAGTAAAATACCGATGGACCAGGGATTATGTATGTTGTCATAACGGTTCGACCGATAAATATCTTCGTAGAATATGTAGGAGCCAATATGGGCATCTAGGGTTCGCTATTGGTTATTGACCGGAGAGAGTCTCGGTCATGTCTACATAGTTCTCGAACCCGTAGGGTCGCACGCTTAACGTTCGTTGACGATATAATGTTATATGATTTGGTGACCGAATGTTGTTCGGAGTCCCAGATGAGATCACAGACATGACGAGGAGTCTCGAATGGTGAGAGGTAAAGATTGATATATAGGACGATGGTATTCGGACACTGGGAATAGTTTTGATCTATATGTTGTCATCAATTACCAAAAAAGGGAGATTGAAACTGAAACTAATCCCCGGGTGGTTTTGGTAATTCATATCAACATATGGCTCATTGAACTAATATCCATTCAACTTGAATATTTCAGAAAGTTCAATGATTGGCATGGCATGGACTAGAGATGTGGACCCCTCAAAATGCTAAGGACACATATTGGCAAAAAGCTCAAGACTCTTCATTTATATTTTAGTGATCCAAGATCACATTGAGTCCATAGGAAAGCCACATACTATTAAAAGGGGATGAAGGTGTTGCTTAATGGTCTACTGCTTAAAGTGCTTAGTGATATTGCTCCAAAACCCTCAGCCACTTTCTCATTTCCACATATGTCCAAAACTCCAAGTTAAACTCGGCCCTACCGATTTGATCTATCCGGCGCCACCGAGTTCAGTTGACATAGCCAAGCCAAAAACCCATAAACAAATCGGTCACACCGATACGGATCTCGGCTTCACCGAGATGGCTTGCAAAACTCTCTGTTTCCTTGTAAACATTTCGGTCTCACCGAAAAGAGCGATCGGTCCACAGAGTTTGCTTGACCAACTCTCGTTGCTCTTGCTGAAATCGGTCTCACCGAGTGTCATGCAATCGGCTTCACCGAGATGAGGTTTTTCCCTAGCCCTTGCACATCGGTCCCATTGAGTTGTTCCAGTCGGTCCCATCGAGATTCCTAACGTTCACATTTGAACTGAATCGGTCTCACCGAGTTCTTCTATTCGGTATGACCGAGTTGAGCCAAATGTGTGTAACGGTTGGATTTTGTGTGGAGGCTATATATACCCTCCACCCCGTTCTCCATTTAAGAGAGAGCCATCAGAATGTGCCTACACTTCCACTACTCATTTTCTGAGAGAAACACCTACTCATGTGTTGAGACCAAGATATCTAATCCTACCACAAGAATCGTGATCTATAGCCTTGCCAAGTTGCTTTCCACTCAAATCATTTCCCAATAGCCAAATCTGTGAGAGACAGTTGAGTGTTGGGGAGACTATCATTTGAAGCACAAGAGCAAGGAGTTATCATCAACACACCATTTATTACCTTTGGGAGAGTGGTGTCTCCTAGATTGGTTAGGTGTCGCTTGGGAGCCTCTGACAAGATTGTGGAGTTGAACCAAGAAGTTTGTAAGGCAAGGAGATCGCCTACTTCGTGAAGATCTACCCGAGTGAGGCAAGTCCTTCGTGGGCGATGGCCATGGTGGGATAGACAAGGTTGCTTCTTCGTGGACCTTCATGGGTGGATCCCTCATGGACTCGGCAGCCGTTACCCTTCGTGGTTGAAGTCTCATCAACGTGGATGTACGATAGCACCACCTATCGGAACCACGCCAAAAATCTCCATGTCTACATTGCGTTGCCTTCTCCAAACCCTTCCCTTTACCTTCATATGCAATGTTTACTTTTGCTGCATATACTCTTAGAATTGCATGTGTAGGTTGATGCTTGACTTGTACTAGTTGCTAAAATCTGCCAACAATTAAAATTGGGAAAAGGCTAGATTTTATTTGGTCAAGTAGTCTAATCACCCCCCTCTAGACCTACTTTCGATCCTACAAGTGGTATCAGAGCTTTGGTTCCATTTGCCTTGATTTCGTAGCATTGGTGATCATAGCCTTGGTTTCACAACCTAGGAGAGTATGCGTCTAGCGAGGAAATTACCACTGGTGAGGTCCTTATTTTGATGGTACAAATTTTGCTAGTTGGAAGCATAAGATGAAAATGCATATTGTTGGTTATAACCCCGCCGTTTGGGCTGTTGTGCGTATTGGCTTGCAAGGTGATTTCTTCGAGGATGGAAAAGAACCGGATCGTGAAGCGATAGTGGAAGAAATGAAGATGCTGCAATACAATGCTCAAGCTTGCGATATTCTCTTCAACGGATTTGTGTCCCGAAGAATTCAACAAATCAGCCGTCTTGAGAATGCAAAGGAAATTGGGATACCTTGGTTGATATGCATGAAGGTACCGAGTTCGTCAAGGAATCCAAATTGGATGTGCTTTAAAGTCAAATTGACAAGTTCAAAATGAAGGATGGGTGAAGGAGTCGCTGAGATGTACTCTAGGCTTGCTCTCATCACAATGAGATTGCTGGCTTAGGAAAACGAAAGATGACCGACAAATTCATCCTCAAGAAGATCCTAAGAGCCTTGGATGGAAAATATGAAACCATGTGCACCTTGATCCAAATGATGCCCAACTACAAAGATCTCAAGCCAACAGAAGTCATTGGTAGAATGTTGCTCATGAGATGTCATCAAGGATAAGGAAGAGCTCCCACAACAAGTCAAGTGGGCTTACAAAGTTCATGTGATGCTCCTACAACATCAAGTGAGAAACAAGTCTTCAATGAGAAGTGAGCTAATGGTAAGAACTTCAACAAATTCTACAAGAATAGAGGCAAAGAGAGAAGTTCCAAGTCAAGGTCCTACAATGACAAAATATCTTCTAGTCGTGATCACAATTGCTACAATTTGGAAGACCCGGACACTAATCCAATGAGTGTACGGCTCCCCACAAGAAAAGAGAAGATTCATAAAAGGAGAAGTAAAAGAGATGAATAACCAACCAAGGAGAGAGAAGGTAGAGATGATCGTTATGAACAAAGACCCTCTAGTAGAAGCAAGGATTCGGAAAGGAAGGACAAGTCATCAAAGAGCTACACAAGACGAAGACATCAAGCTCATTTGGTGAATGGGATCCGGTTCTAACTCTGACAACTACTCCGAGAGAAGTTATCACTCGACTCCGAATAATCAAGATGAAGGTGGTGCCGGTCTTGCACTTGTGTCATCCAATCCTATGACATATTTGACTCACCAAATGAAGGAATTGGAAGATGTTCATGGCTAAAGGCCCTAAGGTATCACACCCCAAGTATGTTGATTTCAATAGTGATGAAGATGATTTGCTAGGTGATGATGATTTACTTGTTGACAACACTAGTGATGAAAACTATGATGAAATTGCTATTAATCATGCTAATCAAGATAAAACGAATGACAATGTAAGAAGGAGGTTGAGCGCCTAACTAAAGAACTAAACACTCTTAAGTTAGTCATGGAACTACTTTAGAGGATCATCGAGAGCTTTTAAAGACTCATGAGAAGCTACGCTTCGAGAAGCTCAACTTAGAGCAAGAGCATGGGTTCTTAAAAGCAATCAATGATGATCTTTGAAAGAGAGTTCTTCTTACATTGCCAAGCTTTTATCTGTCTAACTTATATGCCACAAGTAAAATCTAGCAACAAGAGCAAGAAAGATTCTTCTTCTATGTATAACAATAACAATGAAATCCAATATTGTTGCTTCTTGTAGTTATCTTGATTCACCTGATTCTCTTAGCCAAGTTACACTTGAGCAAGAAAATAGCTTATTGAAGGGAATTATACATAAAGGGTTTACAAGAGCCTTGCGGAGTAAGCAATTTGAGGAAATTGTACGCAAGCAAGGAAGGCACCGGAAGATCAAGGTTTGGTTTTGAATGAAAGTTCAAGCCAAGGAGTTGAGTGGAAGAAGATCAATTCCCCAAGACAAAATTCGTTCCTCAACAAGAGAAGTATGATCCCACTTCTTCAAGGGAACACAAGCTCAAGATGATCTTCCGCCACAAGACCACAAGCTAAAAGCAAGGACAAGCTTCAAGAAGAGATTGATGCATTTGAAGAAGCTCCTAAAGCCATGGTCAAGTGGGTTCCCAAGACTACATCAAGTTCTACTTCATCAAGTACGACTACAACTCCAAGGATTCCCATCAATTTGATGTGGATCCCAAAGAAGAAGAACTATAGAGTTCTTGAGGGTGACTCCGCCAACATACTTCACACATATTCATTTTGGCAAGGACAAGTGCAACCAACTTCCATATCTGCACTAGTTCAAGGAGTCACAAACCCTCTTGTTTGTAAGACAAGGGACAAGGTAACTAATGTTTCATGGACATCATCAATGTGTGCTTCACTCTATGTTATGGGATATCCTTGTATGTTCCTTGTGGCACTAACCCGTGTAGGTATTGAAAGTGCAACTCACTCCAATGGATGCTCCAAATGATCTAAATCAACATTAAGCATCCACATCTTCAACACCTACATGAAGTCATCATCGACAAAACCCAAGGTTAGTTCATCCCTCTAAGGGGGGGATATCACATCTAGGGTGAGCTTTGCTCTAAGAATTGAGCTAAAGCAACTCTAATGGTGTGAACACAACAATGCTTTATGTATAAGTGGTAAACCCACTTGTGCTTAAATGATGAGTATGACCTATGATCAAATGTTCTCATTTGACTCCTAAGTTAATATACTCATATATAGATGACCTAGTTATCGCCAATTGCTTTATAGATGCTAGAGTGTTTGTGCATGCTTTGCCACATGTTTTATTTGCAATCTTATTGTGTGAGCATGTTGGCTGCATAAATTTTCTCCCTTCGAGGACATCCATTTGTTGCTTTGTTGGTTTTTCTTTTTGCCAAATGGATGGACAAGAATGCCTAAGTACTCCCTCTAGCTATCCATGCTTTTTCTTGTCTCAAAACTCTATTCATGCTACATCACAAAGTTGAACAAGTCAAATTCGGACCTCCTGGTGAGGAGACACTCGGAGCCACCGATCCGTCAAGGGCTTAACTTCCAAAAACTCTTAATGCCTTTCGGTCAGACCAAACACTCCTATTCGGTCTCAACCGAATATCATTAAGTTGATCTAGGTTTTCATCTCGGTGCAACGATTTGAACAATTCAGTCACACCGAGTTTGCAGCAACTGCTAGCAGTTTTGCATCTCGTGGCCACCGAGTCGTTCCACTCGGTCACACCGACAGTGACTGGGATATAACGCGGGTTGAAATTTTGGAAATTTCTTCAAAACACTCGACCGCGCCTCCCAGCTCTGCCGCCCCCTTGGTCTCCGGATCACGCCATCATCACCCGTGACCTCCTGCCGCTGGTCTCCACCGCCGTCAACGGAATTCTCCCCCGCGCCCATAACAAACCGTCGCCAAGTTAGGGTACGGATTTGACCCTTTGTGCTTTCCATAAACTCCGATTCTTGCACAAAGTACAAGCCTATGTTCTTCCCACGCATGAGGATTTACTATCCACCAAAAGAATTCCTTAGAATAGATTTGATGCAAAAAACTTAGGGTTAGGTTTCCGCCGAACTCATTCGGACCGACCGATCTGAGGATCTCGGTCACACACATTGGCCCTGGCCATTGCACAAGTACAACCGGTTTGATCGAAGTGTACTGATCGGTGGACCGAAATCACTTTCTCTGTGAAACCCTGGCATCTCGGAGTCACCGAACTGCATTTCGGTCTGACCAAAACTGTGTGTTTAGACTGTTAGTGCTTCGGTGTCACCGAGTTTGTCAAATCGGTAGCTCGAAATGCTTTCTGCAGAAAACTAAAATTAAGTTTTGTCTCAATATTTTTGCAAAATAAGCTGCACTTTGTGATGCTCATCCCTCTATCTATACCCAACTATTCACAGGGGTAGTTTCAGCAGTGTTAGAGGGGAAAGATAGTCAGAACTAGTCTGAAGGGAGGTCAACCTCAGTGAGGGCACTAGTCCCTCAAGCAGCTATGATGAGGGGAGCAGAAGCACTCCCAGCAACTTGCCTAGGCAGCAACCAGGACAAGGAAGAAGAGAACATCTGAACTGAGGATGAGGACTTTGTTGTTGACGAGGAGGTGACCTCCAAGAAGAAAGTTACTCAAGAAAGAGTATGCTGCTGCTCCTGCAACCAAGCCTGAATGCAAGAAAGCTCCTGTAAGAGAGCTCCAATTTCTAAAGCCAGAGCCTCAACTAAGAGCAAGCACACCAGTAGTGGGTGCTGGAAAGGAGAAGAAAGAAAGGAAAAGAGGAAGATGGTGCAAAATTGTAGATCCAATGGCTGAGTTTGAAAAGCACTCTTCAAATGAGGAAGAAGATGAGGAGGAGGAAGAGCCTATTGCACCTCCTGCAAAGACTAGAAGCATGCATAAGGACTGGGCTGCTCTATCAAGCCCAAGTCTGCCCCCAAGCCTCCAGCTCAAGCTCAAGCTCCAAAACATCCGCACCAAAGAGATCAACTAGGAACATCCCTGATGCTAAAAAGAATAAGGCCCAGTGCCTGAAGCTCAAGAAGAAGAAGAGTCTCTAGTGCTCAGAGCATCAAGCCAAAGATTCCAGACATAGTGATGATCCTCCTGTGGCAGAAAATATGAAGCTAAGAAAGGATGCAGGTCTGAGACTTTGTAGACAGACTGATCCCTATGCCACTAGGTGGAGAACTGCTATAGACTACCACTTTCACACCAAGGAACAGCAAGATTTCTATGAGACTGTCCTTTTGGACAAGAAGCCCATGTATGTGACAATGAAGTGGGTTGACTGGAAATACATTGATGAAAATGAAGACTATTTCCTAGGTGTGCATGAGAGCTTCAGAATGAATGAAGCTGACAAATTTGTGGACAGAAGTTGACTAAGTGGAACGATGAGATGATCATGCAATTCTATTCCACTGCTCACTTCTACCCTGAATGGAAAATTGTCTGGATGACTGAAGGTACAAGGTATGAATCTACAATCTCAGAATGAGCCAGCTGATCAATGCCCCAAAGGAAGAGGAGAATGACACTGATGTATATGCCAAAGCCTAGTAAGGATCACAACTCCATGGCTAATATGTACAAGACTATTCCTGATGATGCCCTGGAGACACACAAGGGGATCAATGTACATACTGTCTGGTTTGACCACTATCAAACATATCTTGAGGCACACTATTTTGCCCAAGTCAGGAGATCATAGAATGATCCGTGGTCACTCAATCAATTTGCTTCACATGTTGATGTGGCCACAGAAAATTAAGGTGATGACCTTGATTGTAGAAAATGTGAAGGAACACCTACCGATCAAAAGAGATCATGTGGATATGCCCCTCACATTCAAATGTTGATCAATTCCAAGATGGGAATCGGGACATATCTTCTTGATAAAGAGCACTCTTCCCCTGAGGCCAGATTTTAGGACAACGAGGTTGTCATGGATGCATCCCATCTACTAGTGCAGAAGCCCAGGAGAAGAGAGAGAAAGCAAAGGCTGCAAAAGCAGCAAAGGGAGCAAGTGGCACCAGATGCCTCCATAGTGATGCCAAGACCAAGCAAGATCAACTCAGTTATCTGCTTGAGGCTACAGCAAGAATTGAGAAGGGCTTGGCCACCCTGAATCAAAATCAAGAAAGTCTTGAGAGGATCATTGAGACTAAATTTCATGACTAGATGTGAAGGTCACTGAGATACAGACCATTGTGGAGAAGCTCCAAGAAGAAGCTGAGGACAGGGAGGATAGACCTACTACAGATACTTTCCAGAGAGTGCCAAGGGCAACAAAGGTCATCAGCAGTGCCAGTTGTCACGACACCAGGACTACTATTCAGCACCTGCAGCAATGCCAGGTTGTATCCAGTGTTCAACCCCTCCAACTCCACAGACTTCTCAGAAGCTTTTGCAGATGCCCTCCTTCCACGCCATCTACGCACACCGGAGCGACAAGCTAGAAGACTCCTCGGCTTCCCGAGATCGTGCCTAGAGTGCGCATAGCACATATGTTTTCAAACTTTTTGGTAAATTGTTGCCAAAGGGGAGAAAAGTGTATAGATCATTAGGCTTTGAGAGAGTGTGTTTTGCCTTTATTTGCTCTTTTGCTACTTTGATCGTTGGTTGTTTGATTCCTATGCTACTTTTTGTTATGCTCGTGAGATACTTATGATCATGTGTTTATCATACTATGCCTTATGTGTGCTTGCATGATTATATCTATGATATCTGTGTATGATCAATCACCTTTTACCCTTGGTGATGAGTGCATTGTTATTTAACTCTTATCATTTTGAGCGCTCCACCAAGATGTATGTGACATGGAAGAGTAACCCATGATCCTAATCGATTGTGCATTCACTACAAGAAATATGTCAACTTGCGACCATCAATATTGGTCATGCAACTGGATGGCATTTTTTATTTTCATTGCGACCTTTTTGTGACCAAAAACAGATGGTCAAAAGCTAACCAATCTTTAATGAAAATTAATAACCTTCTTTGTGATAAGGTCGTTGAAGGCAATGCTTTGGTCGTTGGTTGTCTGCCCGGCCACGTCGGATCGATGTGGCAAGTGACGTGGCAAAATGCGACCAAATGAAAAGGTCGTTGATAAGAATCAGCCCGGTCCAATTCGGTGTCTATATGGGCCAGCCCAGTAGTCCATCCCATTTATTATATTTTTCCTTGTTAATTGGTCGGCTACATGGGCCAACACCAACAATTCATCCTTTTATTTTCTAGGCCTTGGCCTTTTTGCTTCCATTTTTATTTGGGCCTCGGCCTTTTTACAATCCATTTTTGGAACAGGTCCACTAGTCAGGTCATCCAATAGGTCCCACTTGTCAGTTTTCTTTTGTTTCTTTCCTATTTTAAAGGATCACACTGTGAAATGGGACCAGGTGTGCTGTTTAGGTGCCACACGCCAGTTTCTCCTATTTGTGCAACAACCAATAACTTGATTCAAACAGAGCCAGTAACACAAAATTTCAAACGATAGCCAAATCATGGCAGGTACTTTACAATCATGGCAGTACAAATCAGGTATTTAACTATAAAATACAGCTAAATATTAAACATGTCCGCTCCATGGAGCTAAAACAAATTGTTGGATGCGGGTTTCTTCAGGATTCTCTCGTAGTTCCTTGTACACCAACTTTTGACGAATGAAGGAGAAAATCTGCGAGGTTATAAATCAGAAAAGTTAGGAATATAATCAAGTGAAGCCATGCATATAACATTCTCCTAACAAATGAAAATAGCTGCAGAATTTGAGATCTAATAAGAAACACATGCATATAACATTCTCATAACAGCAAAACTAAGATATATTTGGGAAGGGAAAATGACAGTATCACCAGTGCAAAGATACAGAGCAACTATGTCAAAGTTATTCAGATTCCTGATGTGTGTGTCGCATTATACATGCATCAAGCATCAAGCCACCAAGCAAAACTGTTCTGGAATAGATACAAAACAAGCATGTATTGACCATCCTACTGGTAGCAAGTACATAAAGGGAATCACTTAGCAAGCAGCACGAACATGAACCAAGTCACATAAACTAAGTACAATACAAATCCCAGCGGAGGTGAACATGTATTTGACATTCGGCATTTCAATACATGCACGACAAGAGAGTTGACGCTCTGTTCTTACCAGGCACAAGTGGAGAGAGTCCCCGACGATGCCCTGCTTCTCAGGTCGCACTAAGGCTCAACCAGCTCCGCGGTGGTGAGATGCCCTCTCCTTGCTCCATCCAGAAGGTAGGGCCACGGACTAGGAAGCCTGCATATTGCAATTTGCACAAGTTAGAGCAATACAAGGAACTGGTAATCACGGAGAAGCACAAGTTGAGGGGAAAGTTACGGTCCAGGAGCCGACCTTCCAAGGGAGCAAGCATGATGGTCGTTGCGCGGTGCCTTCATCTGGAGTTGCATGCCAGAGTTGTGAGCTGCTGGCTTGCTTCCCAACATAGCCACGCAGGTTCTCCTAGAGTACCAACCCGAAAGAAAAAAACATGATTAGGTATGGTACATCAGAAAAGGAATCCATCACGAAGGACATATGCAACAAAAAAATAAAGTCAGTATTTTACATATTATTAGAATTGAATATTTGATGCTTGCAAGATAAGTGTGACTTCATTATTAAGAGTTTAGTGATTTAACAATTCAGTATGGCCGGGAATTTTGTTTGCATGTCACCCAATGTGTACAAATTTCTCATATAGCATTCCAATAGATTTCTATAATTGAAAATTTTCTATACCTAAAAAATTATATTACTAAAATTTTCTATTACTAAAACTTTTTTATATTCAAAAAACCTATTCACTAGTCTATTAAGCACTTACTATAAATAA